>JASDDO010000010.1:289913172-291155148 GCA_030015575.1 Agapanthus africanus
AAATACATATATATACGGCGTCCCATACCACCGATATATATGCAACACAATCTATAATATCTAAATCCAGAATACATATATACACAGCGTCCCATACCACTGATATATATGCAATACAAACGATCATATAACAATAACAAGGTATATGTGCTAACTAATAGCATAGCAGGATATATGTGCGAACAAGTAATGTAGCATGGTATATGTGCGAACAAGTAATATAGCATGGTATACATATGAGCATGTAGGTATACAGGTATGTTCTATGTAATATGCAATGTCGCACAAGTATAACTGTTTAATGTCGCTAACCGATAGCAAGGTATATGAATAAGCAATTGTGTTGTGCCTATCATGTCAATTATCAACAGTGTGTGTGTAGCATATCATTGGTGCTCGTGCAACATGGACTGTCGATAATAGTGCAGTGTACATCAGATATAATATCATGCACTACAAGTAACTATATGCAATGTGAATCATGCAATGTCTCTATATAAGCAAATGAGCATACGGCTAATATCAGATCATATCTAGCCCCGACGCGTAGCGCCATACGGGCGATTCCCCGTAGATGTTAAATCTACTCATACTGTGGTCTCCAGCTATGAAGATCCGACCACCTGCTTCCCTTTGTTCGCAGCGTCTGATGTCCCCGCTTGCGACGCTATAATATCACAAACATAAGAAATAATGCTAATAACTTAGAAGCAATCATAATAACGTATAACTACGTAATATAAAACGCAACAACGCACTAAACCACAACACGTATACACGTCTAGCGCAAACACACGAAACGATACCTAAACCCAAACTGAATACGTCGCAGTACGACACACGACTCGTGTCGCAACACGTATCACGCGAACTCAAAACACACGATTATAGGTAATCGATCCCAGATTTTGCATACTGTAAATACTAACAAATTCAACAGTACCAAAAGACCCAAAACCAAAGCAGACAACACCCACAGAAACCCCACCCCAACCCTCATCCATTCGGCCGGCGTCGCCGGCCCTCTCCTTAGGGATCGCCGGCCCAAACCGGTGGGATGGCCTCCGTCTCTCTGGTGGTGCCTCAGGTCAACCTGCACATCACTCTAAAGTTGTTGCTTTCATCACTAAAATTCCCAGGTCACAGCAGATACCAATATCACTAAAAAGACACTAAAAACCCGATATCGCCTCAAACGATATAAACTACGTTCTACGCAGAATTAACGATCATAACTACACAAAAACTACAAATTAACAGTAAAGGGGATATACCTAGCCACTTTGCTCTCAAGTTCCAAGCTTTCCCCTCTCCAAGTGATCAAGATCAAGAAAAACCCAAGTTTAAGGTATTTTTGTGATAGGTTTCAGAAATTTTGAAGATTTTGTGATAGAAATGAATTAAAATGATAAGGGAATTGTGCAAGGGCAGTAGGAAATGAGGGGATTTCGGCCAAGGGGTGAGGTGGAGGGTTGGTGATGAATTTCCTAGCAATTTCCCTCATTTATTGCCATTAAATGCATACACACATACACACACACTCATGCATGCATCTCTTTATCCTTTCTTTTCTTTTTCATTTAAATCCCAACTTAAATCCTAGGCCACACAATATATTCCTAGGTGAGGTGAGAAGGATTCCTAACTTAGAAGTTTTAAAGAAAAGATCGCAAACGGAAATTTTCCCAAAATTTAAATACCGCATTAAAATAATATTAAAAATTGGGAAAAACCAAATTGAACCAAAACGTCCCATATACTCCCAAAGTTCGCGCACTAGCTTTATTTTAGCTAATCTAGGTGCAGGCAAGTCTATATGGTCGTTTGTTCACAGTCAGGTAAAAACGGAAAATACCGACAAACTTACCCTAAAACGGACGAAATCGCATAACGATTTCCAAAACGTTACAATCTCCCCCCCTTATAGAAATTCGGTCCCCGAATTACAATTTCATAAAAAGACGTACCTTCAAAAAGATAAGGGAATCTCTCCCGCATCTCGCTCTCGATCTCCTAAGTGATCTCCTCACTAGTCGGACTACGCCACAGAACCTTTACAGACGGCAAGTCCCTAGACCGAAGTTTCTTCACCTGCCGATCCAAAATAACTATCGGCTGCTCGGTGAACGAAAGATCACGCTCAAGCTGAACGGTCTCGTGCTGAATCATATGGGAAGGATCATGAAGGTATCTTCGAAGCATCGACACATGAAAAACGGGGTGAACATCTGGAAAACTAGGCGGGAGCGCTAAACGATAAGCAACCGAACCTACTCGCTCAAGGATCTCGAAAGGACCTACAAATCTGGGACTGAGCTTCCCTCTCTTCCCAAATCGCATAACGCCCTTCATCGGAGAAATCTTCAGGAATACATGATCTCCCACTGCGAACTCAAGTCTGCGACGACGACGGTCGGCATAAGACTTCTGCCTGCACTGGGCTGCTCTCATCCTGTCCTGAATCAGCTGGATCTTCTCCGTAGTCTCCTGAACAAGCTGGGGTCCCAACACCAAACTCTCACTAAGCTCGGTCCAACAGACTGGCGATCGACACTTCCTACCATATAAAGCCTCAAAAGGTGCCATCTGAATAGTCTCCTGAAAGCTATTATTATAGGAGAACTCAATCAACGGCAAGTGACGATCCCAACTGCCCCCAAAATCAAGCACACACGCACGGAGCATATCCTCCAGAGTCTGAATAGTCCGCTCCGTCTGACCATCTGTCTGCGGATGAAAAGCGGTGCTAAAACTCAATCTGGTACCCAAAGCTTCCTGAAGCTTCTGCCATAGACGGCTAGTAAACTGGGTACCTCTGTCGGATACTATGCATGTGGGAACACCGTGCAAACGCACAATCTCATCTATATAAAGCTGAGCGTACTGAGCATAGCCGAAAGTGGTTTTCACTGGAAGGAAGTGAGCCGCTTTCGTCAACCGGTCTACAACAACCCAAATGGAGTCATACCCTCTACTAGTCCTGGGTAGACCCACAATAAAGTCCATGGAAATCTGCTCCCATTTCCACTCCGGAATGGGTAAAGGTTGCAACTCTCCAGCCGGTCTCTGATGCTCAGCCTTGACTTGCTGACAAGTCAGGCACCTCGAAACGAAGTCCGAAATATCGCGTTTCATCCCTTCCCACCAGTAGAAGTCTCTCAAGTCTCGGTACATCTTGGTGGAACCTGGATGAACGCTAAAAGTCGACTGATGTGCCTGCTCTAGGATCTCGCGTCTCAACCCATCAACATCCGGTACACACAAGCGAGTCCCGCATCGTAGCACACCCTGGTCATCAATCATGAACTCCGAAACCGTACCTCGTCGAACAAGCTCAAGAATCTCAGACAAACGAGCATCACTGGGTTGCGCCTCACGAATACGATCAACAAGTAGAGGACGGGCACGGACATGAGCGAACTGTCCCCCAGTGGAGGTAAACTCGAACCTGCACTCTACTATCACACAAGAGCTGCCAATCTGCAGAAGACTGATACTGAACGGCGCTCAGCTGGGACAAGCTACCCACGGGCCTACGACTCAAAGCATCGGCTACCACATTCGCCCTGCCCGGGTGATAAAGGATCTCACAATCATAATCCTTCACTAGCTCCATCCATCGGCGCTGTCTCAGGTTCAGATCTCTCTGCTGGAAGATGTACTTCAGACTCTTGTGATCCGTGAAGATCTGACACGACTCCCCATACAAGTAGTGCCTCCAGATCTTCAACGCAAAGACTACCGCAGCCATCTCAAGATCGTGAGTGGGGTAATTCTGCTCGTGCTTCTTCAACTGCCTGGAACCATATGCAATCACCCTATCATGCTGCATCCAAAACACAGCCGAGCCCCACTCGAGAAGCATCACAATACACAACGAAGCCTCCCGATCCAGAAGGTAAAGAAAGAACTGGTGCTGTCGTCAACCGAGTCTTCAACTCCTGAAAACTCTGCTCGCACGCATCAGTCCAGAGAAAAGGAACCCCCTTCCGGGTCAGTCCAGTCAGCGGTGCAGCGATACTCGAAAAATCCTGCACAAAACGGCGATAATAACCAGCTAAGCCCAAAAAGCTGCGGACCTCAGTCACCGACACAGGTCTGGGCCAAAGCTGTACAGCCTCGATCTTCCTCGGGTCCACAAGAATCCCATCACTAGTCACCACATGACCCAGGAAGTCCACTCGATCAAGCCAAAACGCGCACTTTGAGAATTTAGCATACAGCTGGTGCTCTCTCAATATCTGCAAAGTAATCCCCAAGTGCTGCTCATGCTCCTCTCGACTCCTAGAGTAAACCAGTATGTCATCAATAAACACGATAATGAACTGGTCGAGGAACGGCCTGAAAATCCGGTTCATCAGATCCATGAACGCTGCTGGCGCATTGGTGAGTCCGAACGACATCACCAAAAACTCATAATGCCCATAGCGTGTACGAAAAGCAGTCTTCGGAATGTCATCACTCCGAACCCGCAACTGATGATAACCCGAACGCAAATCAATCTTCGAAAAATGTTTCGCACCCTGGAGCTGATCGAATAAATCGTCAATGCGGGGTAAAGGATACCTATTCCGCACCGTAACACGGTTCAACTGACGATAATCCACACATAACCTCAAACTGCCGTCCTTCTTCTTGACGAACAGAACAGGAGCTCCCCACGGCGAAACACTCGGACGCACAAGTCCCAAATCAAGCAACTCTTGCAATTGATCTTTAAGCTCTCTAAGCTCTGTCGGAGCCATCCGATAAGGCGGTATAGAAATAGGCTCCGTGCCAGGAATCAGATCAATGCAAAACTCAATATCGCGCTCTGGCGGCATCCCAGGTAACTCATCGGGAAAAACATCGGGAAACTCTCGCACGGTAGAAACCTGGTCCAACAACTCCACTGTGGCTCCAGTATCATGAATGAACGCCAAGAATCCCCGACATCCCCTCCTCAAAAGCCGACTAGCGCACACAACAGAAATCAAGCTGTGAGGGGCGGCACTACGGTCCCCCTGCACAACAAACACCGACTCGCCGGGAAAACAAAATCTAACTGTCTTCTCGCGGCAGTCCACGGACGCATAGCAAGTAGCTAGCCAATCCATGCCCAACAAAACGTCGAAGTCCAACATCTCCAGAAGGATCAAGTCGACGGGCAGATCTCTGTCACCAATATGGACGACACAAGATCGAAACACATAACGCGCAACAAACGACTCTCCCACAGGAGTAGTCACGATCAGCGGCTGATCCAGCAAACACGACTCTCGGCCTAATCTCGGCACGAAGTGCGTAGAAACATACGAATGCGTGGATCCCGGATCAAAAAGAACATGCGCATCATAAGAACATACAGAAAGAGTACCTGAAACCACGGCATTGGACGCCTGAGCGTCCTGGCGAGTCAAGGCAAAAACCCTAGCCTGACCTCTACCTGCTACTGGCTGTCCTCTGCCTCTGCCACCTCGTCCTCTCGGTACAAAACCTCCGCGACCACGACCTCGCTGAACAGGAGTCTGACGTGGCGCAACTACAGGAACAAGAGGCAACGCTCTCTGAGGTGGAGAAGGTGGTAAGGTAATCTGCGGTACAGCTGGCTCGTTCACACGCGGCTCTATACAATCTCGAACCCGATGACCCAAACTACCGCACCGGTAACATCCCGGAACAAACTGCCGATCATCCTGAGGGTAAGAACCATAAAGCCTGCCTCGTCCCGAACCGCCACCATCAGAACGAAAACTATCTCGACGTCTAAACGTCTGCCTCGCTGCCACATCATCTATACGAACCCTCTTCGGTCCCGGAACAACTGATAACTCAGCTAGACGCTCCTCTACCGAAAGAGCTGCATCCACCGCTGCCGCATACGTGTCACAATGCTGCACACTGATGGCTAAGAATATCTGGGTAAGTAGGCCTCGAACAAACCTCTTCACCCTCATCTCCTCAGTCGCCACCAGGTATGGAGCATATATCGACAGCTCAGTAAACAATACATCATAATCCGACACCGTCATCCCCGGCGTCTGACGTAAAGACTCAAATCTGCGCGCTCGCGCATCTCTGACGCTCGGTGGAAGAAAACGAACGAGAAAAGACGTCACAAACTCAGCCCAGGTCATAGGAGCAAGACCAGCGGCTCTGCCTCTCTCCATCGACTCACACCACTTCTGGGCCATGCCTTCCAGACGAAAACTGGCAAACTCTACCCATCTCTCGTCGGAACATCGGAGTGAGCGACAAATCCTGGCCATCCGGTCGATAAACGACTGCGGATCCTCGGTAACATCTGTACCCGTAAACACCGGAGGTCTCAGCCTCATGAAATCCGTCAATGACACAGCAATAACCCCCGGAGCTGCAACTGCGACTATCGGAACTGTAGGTACCATCGTGGCCACCGCAGCGGGTGGAACAACTGCCTGCCCCTGCGCTCGGATGGTCTCTACCAAAGTCCCCACAATCTGGCGCAGATCCTGCATACCAGCTCCAATCATAGCAATATACTCCGGTACAACAGGCGTACCATCCCGGTCAGTCCTCGCCTCAGGCGAGTCAACTCTGACCTCGGCCCTCGCGGCCGCTCTCTGAGCCCTCGTAGTCTTCGGCGGCATATGGGCTATAATGGAAACAAGATTCGATAAGGAAACGGAAATCGAATCACAAGATGTATATCAATCACGGAAGGAATATCAATAAACAAGTCCTAAGGTCACTTAGGCGGAGTACCGTGTCGTAAGTATACCGCGGAACATACACACGCTACGTCACTCTGCTTAAGCCACCTACTCCATCATACCAAGGTCATCCTAGACTCCGAAAGGTAAAACCTAACGCTCTGATACCAACTTTGTCACGACCCGAAATTCGGTCCGTAACCGGCACTTAAATTACGTAACGTCTACAGGCGTACGTAACCTAAGTAAGCCGAAAACCCAGAAATCTAAACCACCCAAGAATGGATCAACGGAGAAAACCTAATTTAAAAGTTTTAGGAGTCGCCATTTAAAATTTCTAACTCTAGTTTTCTTTCATAAAAATTTCGGCAGCACCTCCTTTGTAAAACTAGCCCCGTAAACGGGTACAACACAGATAATATAAAACATCCCAAGTGGGAGAAAAATCACGCCCACCGGCGGAGACAATCACCACAACAAGTATACGACGCCAAAGCGAAGAAATATCAAAGAGAACGACTATATCAAAAAGTAAACATATCCACAATATCCTGCTTCTACGAGCACGGTTCCCAAAACCAATATACAACACTGATATCTCACAAGTCGTCTCTAAGTCATATACAACAAGTAGATGGAGAATACTAGATCCAACCCAAAATGATATACAATATACAACGGATAACCGCAAACCCACCTATAATGCAACGGCCTCACTGCCCCAGGTAGCGGTATCCCCAAAAGAAATGATGATAAGCTGCCCCACCGCGACTACTCAGAGGGTAAGTCCTGCAAAACTGTGGCACAACGGGGGTGAGTTGCCAACTCGTGAATAGTAATTAACATCATACAGTAATCGCA
This sequence comes from Agapanthus africanus, assembly GCA_030015575.1. Taxonomy (NCBI): domain Eukaryota; kingdom Viridiplantae; phylum Streptophyta; class Magnoliopsida; order Asparagales; family Amaryllidaceae; genus Agapanthus; species Agapanthus africanus. Next base: position 289,920,705 of record JASDDO010000010.1, read on the forward strand.
AGTATGCACTAACATCACTAATCAATAACATGTGAACTGATAGCATGAGTATGACAATATGAATATGCAACTATCATGATATCCATATCAATATAATACTGAGTGCGGAAAGTAAATAATCTCATGCGCATATCATCAGCATGAAAAATACGGTGTATCTCGACAACACCAAACTCCCAAAATACTCAGATCGGCCCTCAGATCGGCCCTCAGATCGGCCCTCAGATACTGTACATCTCAATGAAACCCGAGTGTCAAACATCGACACCCAAAAACATAATATCCATACGTTCCTCGAAAACCAAGTATCCCACCTCGATACTTGCGTTTCCACGTATCGGTCTGTCAAATCCCATATATCTCTCGGAAATTAAGTGCCCACATCGACACCTTAATTTCCCATATCGCATCTCAAATGCATAAGTCCATATAATGTATCTCGCGGATCCCAAGAATCCAAATCCAGAGTACATATATATACGGCGTCCCATACCACCGATATATATGCAATACAATTCATATAAATCCAAATCCAAATACATATATATACGGCGTCCCATACCACCGATATATATGCAACACAATCTATAATATCTAAATCCAGAATACATATATACACAGCGTCCCATACCACTGATATATATGCAATACAAACGATCATATAACAATAACAAGGTATATGTGCTAACTAATAGCATAGCAGGATATATGTGCGAACAAGTAATGTAGCATGGTATATGTGCGAACAAGTAATATAGCATGGTATACATATGAGCATGTAGGTATACAGGTATGTTCTATGTAATATGCAATGTCGCACAAGTATAACTGTTTAATGTCGCTAACCGATAGCAAGGTATATGAATAAGCAATTGTGTTGTGCCTATCATGTCAATTATCAACAGTGTGTGTGTAGCATATCATTGGTGCTCGTGCAACATGGACTGTCGATAATAGTGCAGTGTACATCAGATATAATATCATGCACTACAAGTAACTATATGCAATGTGAATCATGCAATGTCTCTATATAAGCAAATGAGCATACGGCTAATATCAGATCATATCTAGCCCCGACGCGTAGCGCCATACGGGCGATTCCCCGTAGATGTTAAATCTACTCATACTGTGGTCTCCAGCTATGAAGATCCGACCACCTGCTTCCCTTTGTTCGCAGCGTCTGATGTCCCCGCTTGCGACGCTATAATATCACAAACATAAGAAATAATGCTAATAACTTAGAAGCAATCATAATAACGTATAACTACGTAATATAAAACGCAACAACGCACTAAACCACAACACGTATACACGTCTAGCGCAAACACACGAAACGATACCTAAACCCAAACTGAATACGTCGCAGTACGACACACGACTCGTGTCGCAACACGTATCACGCGAACTCAAAACACACGATTATAGGTAATCGATCCCAGATTTTGCATACTGTAAATACTAACAAATTCAACAGTACCAAAAGACCCAAAACCAAAGCAGACAACACCCACAGAAACCCCACCCCAACCCTCATCCATTCGGCCGGCGTCGCCGGCCCTCTCCTTAGGGATCGCCGGCCCAAACCGGTGGGATGGCCTCCGTCTCTCTGGTGGTGCCTCAGGTCAACCTGCACATCACTCTAAAGTTGTTGCTTTCATCACTAAAATTCCCAGGTCACAGCAGATACCAATATCACTAAAAAGACACTAAAAACCCGATATCGCCTCAAACGATATAAACTACGTTCTACGCAGAATTAACGATCATAACTACACAAAAACTACAAATTAACAGTAAAGGGGATATACCTAGCCACTTTGCTCTCAAGTTCCAAGCTTTCCCCTCTCCAAGTGATCAAGATCAAGAAAAACCCAAGTTTAAGGTATTTTTGTGATAGGTTTCAGAAATTTTGAAGATTTTGTGATAGAAATGAATTAAAATGATAAGGGAATTGTGCAAGGGCAGTAGGAAATGAGGGGATTTCGGCCAAGGGGTGAGGTGGAGGGTTGGTGATGAATTTCCTAGCAATTTCCCTCATTTATTGCCATTAAATGCATACACACATACACACACACTCATGCATGCATCTCTTTATCCTTTCTTTTCTTTTTCATTTAAATCCCAACTTAAATCCTAGGCCACACAATATATTCCTAGGTGAGGTGAGAAGGATTCCTAACTTAGAAGTTTTAAAGAAAAGATCGCAAACGGAAATTTTCCCAAAATTTAAATACCGCATTAAAATAATATTAAAAATTGGGAAAAACCAAATTGAACCAAAACGTCCCATATACTCCCAAAGTTCGCGCACTAGCTTTATTTTAGCTAATCTAGGTGCAGGCAAGTCTATATGGTCGTTTGTTCACAGTCAGGTAAAAACGGAAAATACCGACAAACTTACCCTAAAACGGACGAAATCGCATAACGATTTCCAAAACGTTACAATCTCCCCCCCTTATAGAAATTCGGTCCCCGAATTACAATTTCATAAAAAGACGTACCTTCAAAAAGATAAGGGAATCTCTCCCGCATCTCGCTCTCGATCTCCCAAGTGATCTCCTCACTAGTCGGACTACGCCACAGAACCTTTACAGACGGCAAGTCCCTAGACCGAAGTTTCTTCACCTGCCGATCCAAAATAACTATCGGCTGCTCGGTGAACGAAAGATCACGCTCAAGCTGAACGGTCTCGTGCTGAATCATATGGGAAGGATCATGAAGGTATCTTCGAAGCATCGACACATGAAAAACGGGGTGAACATCTGGAAAACTAGGCGGGAGCGCTAAACGATAAGCAACCGAACCTACTCGCTCAAGGATCTCGAAAGGACCTACAAATCTGGGACTGAGCTTCCCTCTCTTCCCAAATCGCATAACGCCCTTCATCGGAGAAATCTTCAGGAATACATGATCTCCCACTGCGAACTCAAGTCTGCGACGACGACGGTCGGCATAAGACTTCTGCCTGCACTGGGCTGCTCTCATCCTGTCCTGAATCAGCTGGATCTTCTCCGTAGTCTCCTGAACAAGCTGGGGTCCCAACACCAAACTCTCACTAAGCTCGGTCCAACAGACTGGCGATCGACACTTCCTACCATATAAAGCCTCAAAAGGTGCCATCTGAATAGTCTCCTGAAAGCTATTATTATAGGAGAACTCAATCAACGGCAAGTGACGATCCCAACTGCCCCCAAAATCAAGCACACACGCACGGAGCATATCCTCCAGAGTCTGAATAGTCCGCTCCGTCTGACCATCTGTCTGCGGATGAAAAGCGGTGCTAAAACTCAATCTGGTACCCAAAGCTTCCTGAAGCTTCTGCCATAGACGGCTAGTAAACTGGGTACCTCTGTCGGATACTATGCATGTGGGAACACCGTGCAAACGCACAATCTCATCTATATAAAGCTGAGCGTACTGAGCATAGCCGAAAGTGGTTTTCACTGGAAGGAAGTGAGCCGCTTTCGTCAACCGGTCTACAACAACCCAAATGGAGTCATACCCTCTACTAGTCCTGGGTAGACCCACAATAAAGTCCATGGAAATCTGCTCCCATTTCCACTCCGGAATGGGTAAAGGTTGCAACTCTCCAGCCGGTCTCTGATGCTCAGCCTTGACTTGCTGACAAGTCAGGCACCTCGAAACGAAGTCCGAAATATCGCGTTTCATCCCTTCCCACCAGTAGAAGTCTCTCAAGTCTCGGTACATCTTGGTGGAACCTGGATGAACGCTAAAAGTCGACTGATGTGCCTGCTCTAGGATCTCGCGTCTCAACCCATCAACATCCGGTACACACAAGCGAGTCCCGCATCGTAGCACACCCTGGTCATCAATCATGAACTCCGAAACCGTACCTCGTCGAACAAGCTCAAGAATCTCAGACAAACGAGCATCACTGGGTTGCGCCTCACGAATACGATCAACAAGTAGAGGACGGGCACGGACATGAGCGAACTGTCCCCCAGTGGAGGTAAACTCGAACCTGCACTCTACTATCACACAAGAGCTGCCAATCTGCAGAAGACTGATACTGAACGGCGCTCAGCTGGGACAAGCTACCCACGGGCCTACGACTCAAAGCATCGGCTACCACATTCGCCCTGCCCGGGTGATAAAGGATCTCACAATCATAATCCTTCACTAGCTCCATCCATCGGCGCTGTCTCAGGTTCAGATCTCTCTGCTGGAAGATGTACTTCAGACTCTTGTGATCCGTGAAGATCTGACACGACTCCCCATACAAGTAGTGCCTCCAGATCTTCAACGCAAAGACTACCGCAGCCATCTCAAGATCGTGAGTGGGGTAATTCTGCTCGTGCTTCTTCAACTGCCTGGAACCATATGCAATCACCCTATCATGCTGCATCCAAAACACAGCCGAGCCCCACTCGAGAAGCATCACAATACACAACGAAGCCTCCCGATCCAGAAGGTAAAGAAAGAACTGGTGCTGTCGTCAACCGAGTCTTCAACTCCTGAAAACTCTGCTCGCACGCATCAGTCCAGAGAAAAGGAACCCCCTTCCGGGTCAGTCCAGTCAGCGGTGCAGCGATACTCGAAAAATCCTGCACAAAACGGCGATAATAACCAGCTAAGCCCAAAAAGCTGCGGACCTCAGTCACCGACACAGGTCTGGGCCAAAGCTGTACAGCCTCGATCTTCCTCGGGTCCACAAGAATCCCATCACTAGTCACCACATGACCCAGGAAGTCCACTCGATCAAGCCAAAACGCGCACTTTGAGAATTTAGCATACAGCTGGTGCTCTCTCAATATCTGCAAAGTAATCCCCAAGTGCTGCTCATGCTCCTCTCGACTCCTAGAGTAAACCAGTATGTCATCAATAAACACGATAATGAACTGGTCGAGGAACGGCCTGAAAATCCGGTTCATCAGATCCATGAACGCTGCTGGCGCATTGGTGAGTCCGAACGACATCACCAAAAACTCATAATGCCCATAGCGTGTACGAAAAGCAGTCTTCGGAATGTCATCACTCCGAACCCGCAACTGATGATAACCCGAACGCAAATCAATCTTCGAAAAATGTTTCGCACCCTGGAGCTGATCGAATAAATCGTCAATGCGGGGTAAAGGATACCTATTCCGCACCGTAACACGGTTCAACTGACGATAATCCACACATAACCTCAAACTGCCGTCCTTCTTCTTGACGAACAGAACAGGAGCTCCCCACGGCGAAACACTCGGACGCACAAGTCCCAAATCAAGCAACTCTTGCAATTGATCTTTAAGCTCTCTAAGCTCTGTCGGAGCCATCCGATAAGGCGGTATAGAAATAGGCTCCGTGCCAGGAATCAGATCAATGCAAAACTCAATATCGCGCTCTGGCGGCATCCCAGGTAACTCATCGGAAAAAACATCGGGAAACTCTCGCACGGTAGAAACCTGGTCCAACAACTCCACTGTGGCTCCAGTATCATGAATGAACGCCAAGAATCCCCGACATCCCCTCCTCAAAAGCCGACTAGCGCACACAACAGAAATCAAGCTGTGAGGGGCGGCACTACGGTCCCCCTGCACAACAAACACCGACTCGCCGGGAAAACAAAATCTAACTGTCTTCTCGCGGCAGTCCACGGACGCATAGCAAGTAGCTAGCCAATCCATGCCCAACAAAACGTCGAAGTCCAACATCTCCAGAAGGATCAAGTCGACGGGCAGATCTCTGTCACCAATATGGACGACACAAGATCGAAACACATAACGCGCAACAAACGACTCTCCCACAGGAGTAGTCACGATCAGCGGCTGATCCAGCAAACACGACTCTCGGCCTAATCTCGGCACGAAGTGCGTAGAAACATACGAATGCGTGGATCCCGGATCAAAAAGAACATGCGCATCATAAGAACATACAGAAAGAGTACCTGAAACCACGGCATTGGACGCCTGAGCGTCCTGGCGAGTCAAGGCAAAAACCCTAGCCTGACCTCTACCTGCTACTGGCTGTCCTCTGCCTCTGCCACCTCGTCCTCTCGGTACAAAACCTCCGCGACCACGACCTCGCTGAACAGGAGTCTGACGTGGCGCAACTACAGGAACAAGAGGCAACGCTCTCTGAGGTGGAGAAGGTGGTAAGGTAATCTGCGGTACAGCTGGCTCGTTCACACGCGGCTCTATACAATCTCGAACCCGATGACCCAAACTACCGCACCGGTAACATCCCGGAACAAACTGCCGATCATCCTGAGGGTAAGAACCATAAAGCCTGCCTCGTCCCGAACCGCCACCATCAGAACGAAAACTATCTCGACGTCTAAACGTCTGCCTCGCTGCCACATCATCTATACGAACCCTCTTCGGTCCCGGAACAACTGATAACTCAGCTAGACGCTCCTCTACCGAAAGAGCTGCATCCACCGCTGCCGCATACGTGTCACAATGCTGCACACTGATGGCTAAGAATATCTGGGTAAGTAGGCCTCGAACAAACCTCTTCACCCTCATCTCCTCAGTCGCCACCAGGTATGGAGCATATATCGACAGCTCAGTAAACAATACATCATAATCCGACACCGTCATCCCCGGCGTCTGACGTAAAGACTCAAATCTGCGCGCTCGCGCATCTCTGACGCTCGGTGGAAGAAAACGAACGAGAAAAGACGTCACAAACTCAGCCCAGGTCATAGGAGCAAGACCAGCGGCTCTGCCTCTCTCCATCGACTCACACCACTTCTGGGCCATGCCTTCCAGACGAAAACTGGCAAACTCTACCCATCTCTCGTCGGAACATCGGAGTGAGCGACAAATCCTGGCCATCCGGTCGATAAACGACTGCGGATCCTCGGTAACATCTGTACCCGTAAACACCGGAGGTCTCAGCCTCATGAAATCCGTCAATGACACAGCAATAACCCCCGGAGCTGCAACTGCGACTATCGGAACTGTAGGTACCATCGTGGCCACCGCAGCGGGTGGAACAACTGCCTGCCCCTGCGCTCGGATGGTCTCTACCAAAGTCCCCACAATCTGGCGCAGATCCTGCATACCAGCTCCAATCATAGCAATATACTCCGGTACAACAGGCGTACCATCCCGGTCAGTCCTCGCCTCAGGCGAGTCAACTCTGACCTCGGCCCTCGCGGCCGCTCTCTGAGCCCTCGTAGTCTTCGGCGGCATATGGGCTATAATGGAAACAAGATTCGATAAGGAAACGGAAATCGAATCACAAGATGTATATCAATCACGGAAGGAATATCAATAAACAAGTCCTAAGGTCACTTAGGCGGAGTACCATGTCGTAAGTATACCGCGGAACATACACACGCTACGTCACTCTGCTTAAGCCACCTACTCCATCATACCAAGGTCATCCTAGACTCCGAAAGGTAAAACCTAACGCTCTGATACCAACTTTGTCACGACCCGAAATTCGGTCCGTAACCGGCACTTAAATTACGTAACGTCTACAGGCGTACGTAACCTAAGTAAGCCGAAAACCCAGAAATCTAAACCACCCAAGAATGGATCAACGGAGAAAACCTAATTTAAAAGTTTTAGGAGTCGCCATTTAAAATTTCTAACTCTAGTTTTCTTTCATAAAAATTTCGGCAGCACCTCCTTTGTAAAACTAGCCCCGTAAACGGGTACAACACAGATAATATAAAACATCCCAAGTGGGAGAAAAATCACGCCCACCGGCGGAGACAATCACCACAACAAGTATACGACGCCAAAGCGAAGAAATATCAAAGAGAACGACTATATCAAAAAGTAAACATATCCACAATATCCTGCTTCTACGAGCACGGTTCCCAAAACCAATATACAACACTGATATCTCACAAGTCGTCTCTAAGTCATATACAACAAGTAGATGGAGAATACTAGATCCAACCCAAAATGATATACAATATACAACGGATAACCGCAAACCCACCTATAATGCAACGGCCTCACTGCCCCAGGTAGCGGTATCCCCAAAAGAAATGATGATAAGCTGCCCCACCGCGACTACTCAGAGGGTAAGTCCTGCAAAACTGTGGCACAACGGGGGTGAGTTGCCAACTCGTGAATAGTAATTAACATCATACAGTAATCGCAAGTATGCACTAACATCACTAATCAATAACATGTGAACTGATAGCATGAGTATGACAATATGAATATGCAACTATCATGATATCCATATCAATATAATACTGAGTGCGGAAAGTAAATAATCTCATGCGCATATCATCAGCATGAAAAATACGGTGTATCTCGACAACACCAAACTCCCAAAATACTCAGATCGGCCCTCAGATCGGCCCTCAGATCGGCCCTCAGATACTGTACATCTCAATGAAACCCGAGTGTCAAACATCGACACCCAAAAACATAATATCCATACGTTCCTCGAAAACCAAGTATCCCACCTCGATACTTGCGTTTCCACGTATCGGTCTGTCAAATCCCATATATCTCTCGGAAATTAAGTGCCCACATCGACACCTTAATTTCCCATATCGCATCTCAAATGCATAAGTCCATATAATGTATCTCGCGGATCCCAAGAATCCAAATCCAGAGTACATATATATACGGCGTCCCATACCACCGATATATATGCAATACAATTCATATAAATCCAAATCCAAATACATATATATACGGCGTCCCATACCACCGATATATATGCAACACAATCTATAATATCTAAATCCAGAATACATATATACACAGCGTCCCATACCACTGATATATATGCAATACAAACGATCATATAACAATAACAAGGTATATGTGCTAACTAATAGCATAGCAGGATATATGTGCGAACAAGTAATGTAGCATGGTATATGTGCGAACAAGTAATATAGCATGGTATACATATGAGCATGTAGGTATACAGGTATGTTCTATGTAATATGCAATGTCGCACAAGTATAACTGTTTAATGTCGCTAACCGATAGCAAGGTATATGAATAAGCAATTGTGTTATGCCTATCATGTCAATTATCAACAGTGTGTGTGTAGCATATCATTGGTGCTCGTGCAACATGGACTGTCGATAATAGTGCAGTGTACATCAGATATAATATCATGCACTACAAGTAACTATATGCAATGTGAATCATGCAATGTCTCTATATAAGCAAATGAGCATACGGCTAATATCAGATCATATCTAGCCCCGACGCGTAGCGCCATACGGGCGATTCCCCGTAGATGTTAAATCTACTCACAATGTGGTCTCCAGCTATGAAGATCCGACCACCTGCTTCCCTTTGTTCGCAGCGTCTGAAGTCCCCGCTTGCGACGCTATAATATCACAAACATAAGAAATAATGCTAATAACTTAGAAGCAATCATAATAACGTATAACTACGTAATATAAAACGCAACAACGCACTAAACCACAACACGTATACACGTCTAGCGCAAACACACGAAACGATACCTAAACCCAAACTGAATACGTCGCAGCACGACACACGACTCGTGTCGCAACACGTATCACGCGAACTCAAAACACACGATTATAGGTAATCGATCCCAGATTTTGCATACTGCAAATACTAACAAATTCAACAGTATCAAAAGACCCAAAACCAAAGCAGACAAAACCCACAGAAACCCCACCCCAACCCTCATCCATTCGGCCGGCGTCGCCGGCCCTCTCCTTAGGGATCGCCGGCCCAAACCGGTGGGATGGCCTCCGTCTCTCTGGTGGTGCCTCAGGTCAACCTGCACATCACTCTAAAGTTGTTGCTTTCATCACTAAAATTCCCAGGTCACAGCAGATACCAATATCACTAAAAAGACACTAAAAACCCGATATCGCCTCAAACGATATAAACTACGTTCTACGCAGAATTAACGATCATAACTACACAAAAACTACAAATTAACAGTAAAGGGGATATACCTAGCCACTTTGCTCTCAAGTTCCAAGCTTTCCCCTCTCCAAGTGATCAAGATCAAGAAAAACCCAAGTTTAAGGTATTTTTGTGATAGGTTTCAGAAATTTTGAAGATTTTGTGATAGAAATGAATTAAAATGATAAGGGAATTGTGCAAGGGCAGTAGGAAATGAGGGGATTTCGGCCAAGGGGTGAGGTGGAGGGTTGGTGATGAATTTCCTAGCAATTTCCCTCATTTATTGCCATTAAATGCATACACACATACACACACACTCATGCATGCATCTCTTTATCCTTTCTTTTCTTTTTCATTTAAATCCCAACTTAAATCCTAGGCCACACAATATATTCCTAGGTGAGGTGAGAAGGATTCCTAACTTAGAAGTTTTAAAGAAAAGATCGCAAACGGAAATTTTCCCAAAATTTAAATACCGCATTAAAATAATATTAAAAATTGGGAAAAACCAAATTGAACCAAAACGTCCCATATACTCCCAAAGTTCGCGCACTAGCTTTATTTTAGCTAATCTAGGTGCTGGCAAGTCTATATGGTCGTTTGTTCACAGTCGGGTAAAAACGGAAAATACCGACAAACTTACCCTAAAACGGACGAAATCGCATAACGATTTCCAAAACGTTACACTCATACTGCTGGTAGTCAAGCAAGAATCCTAGGGGCTCTATCAACGTGCAATAGTGACCTGTCATGTCACCTAAAGCAGTACACGATGATAAAGGTAAACCAGATAGCAAACTATCATCTCGAGTAAGACTGTCCTACCGGGATAGGTCCTCCCTCAATCATTGCAATCACGTGCCTGTGACCCAATAATTGACTCTGAGGGCATTATCTCCAACAAGGCTTTCTTATGGTATTGTAGACTGGGTCACATCAATGAGACAAGGTTAACTGAGTTACATAGAGAAGGATTTTTGGATCCGTTCGAATATCAATCTTATGCAACTTGTCAATCATGTCTCAAAGGAAAGATGACAAAGAATCCATTCACTGGACATGGAGTAAGAGCGAGCGAGCTCTTAGGACTCATACACAGCGATGTATGTGGTCCAATGTCTACACATGCAAGAGGTGGTTTTTCATATTTCATTACTTTTACGTATGATTACTCTAGGTACGGATTCATTTTCTTAATGAAACATAAATCCGAGGCCTTTGAGAAATTCCAAGAATATAAGAATGAAGTAGAAAACCAAACCGGCAAAAGTATCAAGACACTGAGATCTGATCGAGGTGGTGAATACTTAAGTGTTGAGTTCCTAGGTTACCTAAAAGAGAAAGGAATTCACTCTCAGCTTACTCCTCCATACACCCCACAGCATAACGGTGTATCGGAGAGACGGAACCGAACCCTATTAGATATGGTATGTTCCATGATGAGTAATGCTGAGTTGCCGCGATCTTTCTGGGGTTATGCGCTAGAATCAGCAGCATATCTTTTGAACAGGGCTCCTACCAAGACTGTGCCTACCACGTCATATTAGATGTGGAGTGGGAAGAAACCCTATCTTCAGTATCTGAAGATATAGGGATGTCCAGCTTTTGTTAAAAAACAGCATGCGGATAAACTCGAGGCACGATCAGTACAGTGTAAGTTTGTGGGATATCCAAAGAACTCCAAGGGGTATTTCTTCTATTACGCAGAGGAATAAAAGGTTTTTGTTTCTCGTAATGCCCATTTTCTGGAACATCAGTTTTTAGAAAAGGAAACAAGTGGGAGCGAAATAGAACTGGAAGAAATTCCAGAACCACAAACTACTACTGAAAGTTTGGTAGAACTAGTAGTTCAAGAAGAACAGGACATTCCCGCACCCCTCCGCAGGAGTAGTAGACCGTCTCATCCGCCTGAGAGATACTAAGGTTTTCTCATAGATGGGGATAGAGAGGATTGCGTCATTGATGATGATGAACCTACTAGCTTCTAGCAAGCCATCCAGAGCGGTGACTCGGTAAGATGGCTGGATGCAATGCGGACCGAGATGGAGTCCATGTAGACCAACAAAGTATGGATTTTGGACTTTGCTCCAGATGGGGTAAAACCCATAGGATGCAAATGGATCTTCAAGAAAAAGATTGGTGTAGATGGACAGGTGGAAACCTATAAGGCTAGACTTGTTGCAAAGGGTTTTCGTCAAAGACCTGGTTTGGACTATGACGAAACTTTTTCTCCAGTGGCTATGCTCAAATCCATTCGGATCCTTCTTGCTATTGCCACCTTCCATGATTATGAGATCTGGCAGATGGACGTAAAGACGACTTTTCTAAATGGTAGTTTAGAAGAGTGCGTCTATATGGATCAGCCAGAAGGCTTCAATTGGAGTGGGAGCAGCGGGAAAGTGTGCAAGTTGCTTAAGTCCATTTATGGACTAAAGCAGGCATCGCGGAGTTGGAACATCTGTTTTGATGAAACGGTCAAAGAATATGACTTTATCAAAAATCCAGATGAATCATGTATATATAGTAAAATTGTAGCACGAACTGTCGTATTCCTCGTCTTATACGTGGATGACATTCTATTGATAGGAAATGATATTCCTATGCTACAATCTGTCGAAGGATTCTTATCACACAGGTTCTCCATGAAAGACCTGGGTGATGCCTCTTACATTCTGGGGATCCGGATCTATCATGATAGATCCAAAAGGATGTTGGCACTTTCGCAGTCCAGGTATATTAACACTATACTGAAAAGATTCAGTATGGAAGATTCTAAGCGCGGTAGTTTACCGGCTTGTCACGGAATCATCCTCTCCAAAGAGATGTCTCCTAAGACTGATTTGGAAAGGGATCGCGTGTCTATTATACCCTACGCTTCTGCGATAGGCTCTATAATGTATGCGATGTTGTGCACCAGACCAGATGTAGCTTACACACTGAGCGTGGTAAGCAGGTTTCAGTCAGACCCAGGGGAGAAGCACTGGATAGCAGTAAAGAACATTCTCAAGTACCTGAGAAGGACTAAGGAGATGTTCTTGGTTTTTGGCGGAAAAGATCTCAAGATAGAGGCCTTTGCTGATTCCAGCTTCCAGAGTGACAAGGATGACTCCAAGTCTATGTCAGGTTATGTCTTTACCCTCAATGGAGGGGCGGTGTGCTGGAAGAGTTCCAAGCAGGACACCATTGCTGACTCGATGATGGAAGCGGAGTATATTGCTGCTTGCGATGCCGCAAAAGAAGCGGTCTGGATGAAGAAGTTCCTCACAGAACTTCAGGTGGTTCCTACCATTGTTGATCCAATACCGCTGTATTACGACAACAACGGAGCTATAGCTTTAGCGAAGGAACCCAGGTCCCATCAAAAGTCCAGACACATCTTAAGGCGGTATCACCTGATCAGGGAGATCATAGATCACCGGGAGATCGAGGTCCGGAGAGTTGCTACAGAGGAGAACACTGCTGATCCATTCACAAAGGCCTTGCCTCAGATTCAGTTCAAGAGGCTACTCGAGATGATCGGTCTTCGATACGCCAGTACATGGCCCTAGTGCAAGTGGGAGATTGTTAGTGTATATGCCCTAGAGGCCATTATTGTATCATACTAGCTTGTATATTACTTAATGGAAGCTTGGGATATTCACAGTTATATTAACAATCTTACTAAATATGGTAGTATGCTACTTGGTTTATAGCTATCTTAATATGTGTGTACGTATTGATAGAGCCCTTAGGATCTTGCTTAACTACCAGCGTTGTGATGGCAGTCACACTAGTGGGGGCTGAGTAGTCTACAAGCACATCCTTTTTCAGGTCCCTAGTCGTAGGATTATCGAGACAGGGCATCGATACTCCGGAGTAGACTAGTGTGTATGCTTCTTATCCCAGTTAGGGAGATGGTCTGTCCCACAGCCATCAGTACGTCGTACTGGAGATAGTATACAGGTGCTCGTTGGGTTACGGGTACACCGGATAGGAATCGCAGGGAACTGTTGGTTGGTATTATACCCGTCGTCAGTTAACAGTTCCTAGGTGACATGAGTACAGCATAGTCCGCAGACTTGACACCGCTGCTTCGCCTCGAGTGTGTTCCCACTGTTCTTAGATTGCTACCCTACCACGGCTCAAAGGAGTCGTGCTAACAGGTAGCAGTTGGGTGCAGTCCCGAAGCACATGGAGGCAGTAGCGGTTAGACAGGATTCGTCTCTCCCGGTATTGGGAATTGATATCGCGCTGTGTCTGGAGAGCCATTATGCAAAGTCCCTGGTCAGGGCAAGCGAGATTTACTGGTAGGTTTTCCAGTAGTTTCTCAAGGTGTAATGGGCTTCACTCTGACACGACTTATACCGCTTTTAGGGGACTGACGCTTGCCGCCCCAAGGCCCGATATGCGATAGTCCTAGACGAACAGACCGGACTGTATGGAGATTGTCACATCAGGCTTAGTAGTGTTAGTTATATGTATGCCCTAGAGTCCATTACTGTACATAGGATGTATATTGTGGTGGATGCTGGGACATATATAGGTATGACTTTCTTGCTCGACATGATAGTATGCTATCTGGTTGCTCTTTATCTTAACATGTATACTTTCTGTCTCTTTGTTACATGTTGATAAAGCCCTTAGGATGTGTACTCGACTTCCAGGATTATGATGTAGATCATACTAGTGGGGCCTGGGTAGTCCATGAGTACATCCTTCAATGTTCCTAGTCGTGGGAATATCGAGACGGGGCATCGATATTCCAGAGTAGACTAGCGTATATCTTCTCAACCCATGTGATGGGCGATGGATGATCCCATATCCATTGGTGTTTGACATCAGAGATGGTATGCGGGTGCTCAGTGGTGACTGGGTACACTGAACGGACTCGCCGAGAACTCCCAGATGGTATTATACCTCACGTCAGATGGCAGTTCTCTGGTGACACTGGTACAGCTTAGTCTGTTGACCCGAGATCGTCATAGAGTCTTATGTGTCTCCCACTGTGCTTTGATTTCCACCCTACCATGGCTCTACTGAGTTGTGCAAACAGGTGGTTTTGGGGTACAGTCCTGATTCACATGGAGGCAATGAGCGATAGGAGGGGATTCGTCTCTCCCGGTATTGGGGGTTGATGTTGCGCTATGCACGACTGGCCATAACTGGAAATCCCTGGCCAAGGTTGCTGTGATATACTGGTAAGAGTTATCAGTAGTTTCACGCTTGTTATGGACCTTACATCGGCATGACTTATCGAGCTACTGGGGTCTGACGTTTACCACCCCTAGGTGAGATATGCGACATATCAGACGAACAGACCGGACTGTACGGTAAGTGTTGCTGGTTGGATTCACAGGAGTGTGAGCGGGCTTGCTCGTTGATCTTCTGATCGCTCAATACCCGGGTGTTCGTTACGTTTAGCAGACCGCTTGCGGCTTGTGGGTGTTTGATATGATCATCACCTGCTGCCGGCGTATTGACGAGTCTTTAGAGTCCTACACAGAGGTTTCCTGGCTCAAGCGAAACGAAATAGAAGCGCATATGAGATAAGTGCGGGACCGAGAATAATACCAGTATGTGATACTGTATTCCATTCTCGCAATTTGTATCATTGGACGGTTATATGTGATATAGCCGGGTTACCGAATCAAGTGTTGATTCGATACATTGATAACTTGATATTAGTCGGTTATATGCAGTATGACCGGATCATTAAATCAAGTGTTGATTTAATAATTTAATGTATAATTATATATATTTGATATATTACTTTACATTAACTAGTATTTGTTCACTTAAGATGGATTTTCTCACTTGATGTGCACAAGTAGTATATGTGATATATTTTTGTGCACTAGATTGTATCATGTTTGATGATACATGCAAACTTGGGTGTGTGTTTACTTTAAACTATGTTTAGGTTAATGGTTAGGGTTTTGTTATCTTTTCTTAATTATTTATTTTTGGACAAGAAAGAAAATGGTGGCTTCTTTTGTTTTTTACCTTGAAGCTTCATGAAGCTTTGACCATTTTGTTTCTTTTCTTAACCTAACCATTCACCTAAACCCTAGTTTAGTCTCTACACTAGTTACACCAACCCATGGTTGCTATATGATAATATCACTTGATTTATTATTATTAATCATTTGATTTTATCATTCTTATCATATTCTTTCTTCTTCTTCTTCTTCAAGAAGAAAGAACCTTGCTACCAACAATGGTGCCATGAGAAAAAGAGTGAGAAATCCAAATCCAAAGTGAACCCACTTCCTATTTCTTCATCCTCTACCACTTGCCATGTAGTAGAGTGTGTTTTCTTCTAAAGTTTCATGACTTAGTGAAGGTGGAGCTTGAGTTTGAGTTGCCTCGACGTAGATCATCTTCGGCATCGAAGTCTACGACCTAGCCCGATCATTTCTTCGACGAAACCATCGCTAGAGTCTGGGATCCGATGATCGCAGCGGAGGAACATCATCATGGAGATAAAGAGGTCGAGGAGCGGATCTACAAAGGTTGTAGTCACTTTCACTTTCTAGTTAAGTTGTTAACTTGCATGTTTCGCCTTACCTCTAGTTACGATCTTGCTTAGGGTTACTTGGCACTTGATAGAAAAATTTGATTTTGGCATGTTTGATCTGTTGTGGAACCTCATGTGTGTGCCTAGGAACCCTACAAGTAGGAGTTCGGATGGGTTTCCTCATCGGCCTTCTTATCGACATCTACCTGGGGACCGTTACGTACAGCTAGTGCCGCTTGCGGTCTGTGGTTAAACCCACTGTCAGCGTAGTAGTCGAGTCTTTAGAGTCCCACATAGAGAGTTTCCCTGCTTCGGGCGAAACGATATAGAGGTCGTATGGTTTTACGACAGGGTTCGGACACATACGTGTTTTTACGCACGTACGATGTTCGGACAGTTTATACTAGCAGGCTTTGGTTTAAGCCAGATTCTAGTATTGGATTATTGGATTTATACAGTCTCGGTTTTTCCGTGTTTTCACGGATAGGAGGGGCGTTCTCGTAATTACTCGAGAAGCTTCTAGAAGGTTGATGAGGTGGAGGGCTTAGGCGTAAAATGCATTAAATGGTTTTGTGACTCATGGAGATGATTCTTCAAGAAAGTTAATGAAGCATTAATGCTTTTAATGACTCACTAGATGATTCATTATGTATTAAATGAAGCATGAAGATATTTGTGCAAAGATATTTTTATGCAAGATATATTATGCTTCATATATATACACAAATGAGTCAATTTCCATTTCATTATTATTCTCACCTTCTCTCTCCTCAAGCTCTCTCTCTTCAACCCTAACCCTAACCTCTTATGTGTTGAGATCAAGGGTTAGCAAAACTAATTGATCCCTAATCATATTCTATATCTTCTAGGTTGCTTTGATTAGCACTCTTAGTTACCTCAAGTTAGAGGTCAAGCTTGGAGTGGTAGCTCTCGAGTGGATCTTCTATCACAAAGAGGAGACCGACGAGGAGGTGGTCAACGAGAACAAGAAGGACTTGGTTCATTAGGTATAATCTTCTTTCATAGTAGCTAATCCCTCCTATGATGTTGTTAGTTAGGGTTTGGCAAAGATCCGTAAGTTGGTCGATATTTGTTTTAAACAAAATGATTGTTTTACCTATTCCGCCTCCCCGCAACTCGTGGGGTGTCTAACGTCGACTTACAATAAAGGCCAGCTCAGAAAGCAGCACGTCAGCCCGGGAAATAGTCTCCCACCCCGCCACCCTCTCCGCGTCGGGATCGTTGGACGGACTTCCCGGCCAGCACCTATCCTTAGACCACTGGGTGGGCACGGGCCAGTCCACACCCTCTGGCGACCCAACGAAGAAAAACTTTTTCTTCCAATCATGGATGGAAGAAGGCAAGATGACGACACCCGACCCAACTGCACTCCCCCGTTGTTTCCTAAAGGAGAGGTAAACCCACCTCGGGTCACCCGCGCGAGTGCCGGGGTGACTTTTGTAAATGAGGGAGGAAGCAAGGATGGACAGACTGAAGGGGATCATCTGCAACTTCAAGCGGACCAGGAACCCAAGGAGAATCCTCCAGGAGTTCGGCACAAGATGGCCCAGGACGAGCCCAAAGTAATTTAGTGCTTCAACAACCTCGGGAGAGAAAGGCAGGCACAGTCCGGCCCAAAAGGCTTCTAAGTACAAGGCAATCTCTTTACCCTGTACCTGATCTGACATCTCTCCTTCCTCGGCCAATCGTAGCGAGTAGACGGAAGGGATATGGAAACGAGCCCGAGTGGTGGCAAGCTCGTCCTCATACCTCACCGAGAACGACACACCAGGGGCATCCGCCGCCACCGCTCTGGGGACCACCCCAGACGCGTGACCCCGGGAAGAGGATATGACCCCAACTTCCTGGGAGGACTCCAACTCAAGGGAAGAACCCCTAGAATCTACCCCTACGAAATCTATAGACTCCTCAAAAGAAGACATCTAACCTGGTGGGAAGAAATTCTCGGGAACGCAGAGATCCGACCTAATGAGGAGAGCGCCGAGCTAACAAGACTCAGAACAAGGAAAATATGAAGAGAGAGGGATCCTGAATAAGACCCCTCCTCTATTTATCGCGGCCAACGTGCACATCCTACGGCGACGGTCATCTCCCGTCAAAACGGTTCAGTGCACTCGACGGCCACGATCGCTCCACCTGTCGCAAGCACATTGGCCATTTCCCATCAGACGCTAGAAGCCTACGGCACGTCGCATCAGCTAACCAGCGCCCGACACGTGGGCAGTCATTTCAGCATCTGTACGCACGATCCGGCGCACCCTCTTTAAAGCAAAGATCGCACCCCTGATTCATTAGCGTCATCCAGAAATACAACAAATTGCCCCGGAACACGTCCGACGATATCTTCGAAAAAGAGGTCACCTCGGATGACCCGGCAGACCACTCTTGACCCGACCAGCAGCTGGTCGGGACGAGAGTAGGGGGTTAATGATAATGCTTGATATCGATGATCTCCCAGATCATGATACGTGGCAGATGACGTGTCCCAAAGCTCACGAGAAAGGACCTACAGTGGCCGACCAGACCACGCCTATGCTCGTCCTACAAACAAACGCTGGCTCACCTCCGAGGCCCCTGCACAATTGGCCTCCTTGGCCTCCCGGCTCATCTCCAGGCTACCTCGGAACCAAGATACCTCGGCTCTCCCGCTCGTCCGCGAGCTCTCCCGCCCGTCCGTGAGCTCTCCCGCCAAGGTCATCTTCCTCGGTCTCATCGACCGACCGACGGCACCGCTCACAGGCGCAACCACCATCCCGTGAATCTCGCCATGCGTGAGATATCCGCCGGCCACATCCCACGTTCCACGCCATCACGATCCCCCATTAACGAGCTTGTCTCGCCATTAATGGGAGATCCCGCCAATCACGCGGGCATGACGTCGAGAGCGTAACGACCGGCGTGATTCTCGCGCCTGCCTTGCCTGCTACCACCGCTATATAAACCCTTCTGCAGATGGTTTAAGTAAGCCATTTTTTACTCCACTAAACCGTTACTCTGTTCGGATTACCTCTCTAACTTGACCGTCGGAGAGTCCTCGGTGGTACAACCACCCCGGGGCTTTCTTGCAGATAGCTCGGCGCAAACAACCTCAAACCCATTGAGATCCACACAGTTCAGGAGCCAGCCTCCAGATCAAATCTCAGCCGTTGGCCGCCGCCATCGTCAAATCAACGAAAGGTAACATCTTGGTGCGGATCTCGCACGCGTCAGTGACCTTAATCTGCAAACCTAATATTCCTCCAAACAAAAAGAGAATGACTTTTAAGCGGAGAAAGTCCTTCATCCCCATTGAAAATGATTAATGTATCATCAACAAATTGGATCGAAGGTAGAAAAAAAATCCTTCTGCCAAAATGGGGAGCTGAGAGAATCTCATTATCTTGACTAAGACAATGCATCTGAAAAGCTACATCCACAATGAGAGTAAAAAGCAAAGGAGATAGCGGGTCACCTTGCTTAAGTCCTTCGCTTGCATTTAAAACT
Source organism: Agapanthus africanus (assembly GCA_030015575.1). Taxonomy (NCBI): domain Eukaryota; kingdom Viridiplantae; phylum Streptophyta; class Magnoliopsida; order Asparagales; family Amaryllidaceae; genus Agapanthus; species Agapanthus africanus. The sequence goes on from JASDDO010000010.1 coordinate 289,940,529, forward strand.
TTTGCTTTGGATTCCATTTACAATAATTGTTGAGCATTTGTAGGAAAATAGAATATATCTCTAAACCACGGACACCACTTAGACTCAAATTCCTACTGGAGAGAAGTTTTATGATGAAATTCCAATCAACAGGGTCAGATGTTTTTTTAAGGTTGATTTTAAGCAGCCCCACATCAAGCTTTTTTGTTTGGAACAAATGTTGACAAAATCATGGGGCATTAGAAAATAAAAACACACTGAGCCTTTCCCTTTCCCACCAAATTTGGGAGGAATTGGCTAAGCCTGTTGGCTAGAACTTTAGTAAAAAATTTAAAACGTCTGTTAAGGAGACTAATAGGCTTGAAATCAGTGATCTTCGAGGCCCCGTCTTTCTTAGGAATAAGCACGATATGAGCTTTGATTTATACTTTCAACCGAACAATGTTAGTGTATATGCCCTAGAAGCCATTACTATATCATACTAGTATGTATATTACTTGATGGAAGCTTGGGATATTCACAGTTGTATATACAATCTTGCTCGAAATGGTAGTATGCTACTTGGTTTGTCTCTGCTTTAATATGTGCATGTGTTTCTTTTAGCATAACGCTTATATACATATTAGTAGAGCCCTTAGGATCTTTGCTTGATTACCAGCATTATGATGGCGCTCACACTCGTAGGGTGTGTAATCCACAAGCACATCCTTATACAGGTCCCTAGTCGTTGGACTATCGAGACAGGGCATCGATACTCCGGAGTAGACTAGCGTATGCGCTTCTCATCCCAGCGTGGGAGACGGTCTGTCCCACAGCCGTCAGTACGTCGTACTTGAGATAGTATGCGGGTGCTCGTTAGGTTACGAGTATACTGGACAGGACTCGTCGGGAACTGTTGGTTGGTATTATACCTATCGTCAGTTATCAGTTCTCAGGTAACATGAGTACAGCTTAGTCCGCTGACTTGACACTGTCACTTCGCCTCGAGTGTGTTCCCACTGCACTTTGATTACTACCCTACCACGGCTCAAAGGAGTCGTGCAAACAGGTAGTTTTTAGGTGCAGTCCCGAAGCACTTGGAGGCAGTGACGGTTAGACAGGATTCGTCTCTCCCGGTATTGGGGGTTGACATCGCGCTGTATCCAGAAGAGCCATTACATAAGTAGTCCCTGGCCAGGGCAAGTGAGATATACTGGTAGGTTTCCAGTGTTATCTCAGGGTGTTCTGGGCTACACTCTGACATGACTTGTACCGCTATTAGGGGACTGACGTTCACCGCCCCCTAGGCCCGCCATGCGATGTATCAGACGAACAGACCGGACTGTACGGAGACTGTCACATTCAGGCTCAGTAGGAGTTCAGATGGGGTTCACCTCGTCAGTCTTCTTATCGGCATCTCCCTGGGGACCGTTACGTACAGCTAGTGCCGCTTGCGGTCTGTGGTTAAACCCACTGCCAGCGTAGTGTCGAGTCTTTAGAGTCCCACACAGAGAGCAATTCGCCTTTAGGCAAAATGAGTAAAGGTCACATGGTTTTGCGACAGGGTTCGTTCACATCCGCGCACTTGTGCACGTTTGCTGTCCGGACAGCTTATACTAGCGGGCTTTGGTTTAAGCCAAATCCTAGTATATGATTTGGGATTGGTTTTATCTCATTGTATTCGTGTTCCTCGGATCACGAATACGGGTGCGTATGCACAGTTGACTGAGACAGAGGCAGAGGACTTTGATTAGGGTTAATGACCATTGTCATTTTGTTAACCCTAATGCTTTTGTGTGTATTATGAATAATTGATATTAGTTATATATAATTGTGCATGTTTAGGGTTGTTGACCTTTTGACCATTCTTGACTTGTTGACCTAGGTTGACACTTTGACCATCATCATTCCATATAAAAGATACTCTTTGATCCTTGCAATTTGCATTAAATATAAAATGATAATGGTCATGTCTTGATTAAGCCATGACAATTATCTTGCTAATTATCAATTTACATAATTCACCCATATATGAGAGAATGGTTCATTTTCTCTCCTCATTCTATCATATTGATTCTCTCTCCTCCTCTTCCTCTCTCTCAAGCTCTCCCCTCTCATGTGTTGAGAAACACATGAGCTTGAGTTAAACCTCTCCAAAGTAATCTCTACTCTCATCTAAGGTTCTAGGATTAGCACTTCTAGCGCCTTAGTTACTTCTGGGTTGAAGTTGAAGCCAAAAGTTGAGGCTTTCGGGTGGATCCTTCTTCGACTAGAGAAGGCGACAAGGTGAGCACTTTCTTTCACTCCAAGGAGCAAGGAGAGAAGGACATAAAGCCCAAGGTATAACCTTTCTTCCATGTAGCTAAATCTAGTTAGCTTTTAGTTAGTTTTTGTTTAGCAAAGATCCTCCTTAAGCTAGTCCATGTTGCCTAGTATGATAAAAATCCGATTTTTATTCCGTTTTCCGCCTCCCCGCAAGCAACGGGGTGGGCAACGTGGACTTATAGTGGTATCAGAGCCTAACTAAACATAAACTAGCTAGGTAGTAAAGTGTATGGAAGTTCGATCGGTAAAATCGCAAAACCAAGTTTATAATGTTAGTGTATATGCCCTAGAGGCCATTACTATATCATACTAGTTTGTATATTACTTAATGGAAGCTTGGGATATTCACAGTTGTATATACAATCTTGCTCAAAATGGTAGTATGCAACTTGGTTTGTCTCTGCTTTAATATGTGCATGTGTTTCTTTTAGCATATTGTTGATATACATATTAGTAGAGCCCTTAGGATTATTGCTTGATTACCAGCGTTGTGATGGCGCTCACACTCGTAGGAGCTGGGTAATCCATAAGCACATCCTTATACAGGTCCCTAGTCGTTGGACTATCGAGACCGGGCATCGATACTCCGGAGTAGACTAGCGTATGCGCTTCTCATCCCAGTGTGGGAGACGGTCTGTCCCACAGCCGTCAGTACGTCGTACTTGAGATAGTATACGGGTGCTCGTTAGGTTACGAGTACACTGGACAGGACTCGTCGGGGACTGTTGGTTGGTATTATACCTATCATCAGTTATCAGTTCCCAGGTGACATGAGTACAGCTTAGTCCGCTGACTTGACACTGTCTGTTCGCCTCGAGTGTGTTCCCACTGCACTTTGATTACTACCCTACCACGGCTCAAAAGAGTCGTGCAAACAGGTAGTTTTTGGGTGCAGTCCCGAAGCACTCGGAGGCAGTGATGGTTAGACAGGATTCGTCTCTCCCGGTATTGGGGGTTGACATCGCGCTGTGTCCAGGAGAGCCATTACACGAGTAGTCCCAGGCCAGGGCAAGCGAGATATACTGGTAGGTTTCCAGTGTTATCTCAGGGTGTTCTGGGCTACACTCCGACACGACTTGTACCACTATTAGGGGACTGACGTTTCACCGCCCCCCTAGGCCCGCCATACGATGTATCAGACGAACAGACCGGACTGTATGGAGACTGTCACATACAAGCTCAGTAGGAGTTCAGATGGGGCTCACCTCGTCGGTCTTCTTATCGACATCTACCTGGGGACCGTTACGTACAGCTAGTGCCGCTTGCGATCTGTGGTTAAACCCACTGCCAGCGTAGTGTCGAGTCTTTAGAGTCCCACACAGAGAGCTATTCGCCTTTAGGCAAAATGAGTAGAGGTCGCATGGTTTTGCGACAGGGTTCGTTCACATCCGCGCACTTGTGCACGTTTGCTGTCCGGAAAGCTTATACTATCGGGCTTTGGTTTAATCCGGATCCTAGAATATGATTTGGGATTGGTTTTTCTCATTGTATTCGTGTTCCTCGGATCACGAATACGGGTGTGTATGCACAGTTGCTTGAGACAGAGGGAGAGGACTTTGATTAGGGTTAATGACTATTGTCATTTTATTAACCCTAATGCTTATGTGTGAATTATGGTTAATTGATATTAGTTTAATATAATTGTGCATGGTTATGGTTGTTGACCATTTTACTATCTCGACTTGTTGACCTTAGTTGACATATTGACCATCATCATTCCATATAAAAGATGCTCTTTGATCCTTGCAATTAGCATTAAATATGAAATGATAATGGTCATGTCTTGATTAAGCAATGACAATTATCTCATTAATTATCTAATTATAATAATTCACACATATATGTGAGAATGGTTATTATTCTCTCATTTTATCATTTACTTTCTCTCTCTTGTTCTTCCTCTCCCTCAAGCTCTCCCCTCTCATGTGTTGAGAAACACTTGAGCTTGAGAAAAACCCCTTCTTGATTATCTCTACTCGCATCTAGGGTTCAAGGATTAGCACTTCTTGCACCCTAGTTACTTCTAGCTTGGAGTTGAAGCCAAAGGTTGAGGCTTTCGGGTGGATCTTTCTTCGACGTGAGAAGACGACAAAGGTGACCTCTTTCCACCACTCCAAAGAGCAAGGAGAGAAGGACATAAAGCCCTAGGTATAACCTTTCTAACACTTAGCTAGTTTCTAGTTAGCTTTAGCTTGTTTTTGTTTAGCAAAGATCCTTCTTTGTCTAGTCCATGTCGCCTAAGTTGATAAAAATTTGATTTTTATTCCGTTTTCCGCCTCCCCGCAAGCACCGGGGTGGGCAACGTGGACTTACAGTGGTATCAGAGCCTAACTAAACATAAACTAGCTAGGTAGTAAAGTGTATGGAAGTTCAATCGAAAAAAATCGAAAAACCGAGTTTTCAAAACCCTAAGTTTCTGTTAAAATTTTTTCTGTTCAAAACAAAATAAATCATACTCCAAAAATCATCTCAGGGTTTTGTGAAGAATGCCACCAAAAACGATCCAGTAACTCGCTCAAAGAGCCGCGGTTCCGCGGCAATAGCAAGCTATTGCCGCGCAACCGCGACCGTTTAGGCTCAGTTCTGGGTCGAGTTTGGTGCAGTGTTTTTCTGGCTTGGTTTTAGGATTTTTAAGATGGTTTATATGTGCCCAGATTTTCCAGAATAGTAATTTGTTTTTGGGGGCCTATAAATCCGTATTTTTTATCGAACTTCAATACACTTTGACTAAAAGGTTATATCTGTGATGTTTATATGTATTAAACGTCGGCTAATCGCTATATGTCGATTAGTCGGGGTTATACATATCTGTGATATGTGTTTGATGATGGTATGTGTATATGAATGCGTTGGATTGTCGCGGGTGAATAGCCTGGGTGGATGTGAGATGAGTGTTTCTTTTTTCTTTCATTCATTGTAATATGTAAATTGATGTAATATTATTATTTGTTTGGCCGCACAACCGGGTCGGGGTTGTAGCCGTCATTGTATAATTCTTTTTACTGTTTTTGCTCCTAGGATAGACCCATGGAGAGGGTGCACAAACTACCGGGTATCTCGAAGTGCCGAGTGGCCTACTCACCGTGTTGAGGGAGGTTGCTTCGCTTCGAGTACTTGGCGGGTAGTTTGCCGCACCCGTAGGGGTCTTGGGTGGGGTATTGGCTATTCACCACGACCGTGTAATCCGCTTTTCGTTGCAGGCTCGAACGGATTGCGGATTCCTAGTATATCCTATGTATTCATCTATAATCTGTAATGTCTATCATTGCTATATATTTATATATGATAACTATATAGGCGTTGCTTATGTTTTACAGCCGCGCTAGCCCAGCCCCCGCTCTGTCGTTAGTTAAGTAACCTAACAGGTGATGACGAGGCCCCGTGGCGAATGCGAATGGCATAAGCGTACGTCATATTTTGGTTGTTTTCTGCAATGGTAGGATTAAATGATGGGACGCATTAAAAGAACTAATGCAAGAAAATAAACTAAGTAAAAGTCGATTGGAACACTTTGAAAACCACTCGATTCTTTTCAAAACTAAACTTTTAAACGCGGAGCTTGAACCACTCCTTTTAAAAGCTATCTCGTTCCATCGATTATATCAAGTTCACTACGTTCACGGTTTCGCCAAAACCATCCGTAGCCCCCCATCATTTCAGTTAAATATTCGGTAGTATTCAAGCTATGTATTTTGACCTCACGCCAAGGCATAGTAATTGGTAGCTGCCGGATATTTATCTGTTGCATAGATAGAATGCGTTGGTTTGAGACAGTCGTACTGCCAATTTGGCCTACGTCAAGGGTAGGTATGGATGGGTTCAAATTAACCGGGATAATGATGGGAAGAACTTGACATGTGACTTATGACATTTTGACCTCACGCCAAAGTCATAAGAGCATGGGGCAAAAATCCACATCGGGAGTTTCATAAGTACTGAAACTTGCTAGCGCTGCATACCATTTGGAGTGTGATAATTCTGGTAGGATTCCTTCGGTTTTATCATGCGATGATATTTGGATCCCGATCCTACTGTGAGTATATGCTACTCCTCGGGAAAACTCTCACTTAACGATCAATGCTATAAACTTAGTAGGTGTCTAGAAAGGTGTTAGCGGGGCTACGCCCCCAGGGAAAAGAGGTTCTTAAATTAAGGAACTTCGCGAAAGCGTTGGAAAACCTCCCTCGAAGTACCAACACTGGCCTGGCTGAACGGTTAAGCAAGTATTGTACGGTGAGATTGATCCTGACTAATCCTTTCTTTACGGTTTGAGAAGGGATTCGAGAGACAGTGGGAGCCATCCAGTTTAGACAAATTAAAAACCACTCTAAACTTGCAAGAGCATCATGCTAAAGTGTTTCTTTTCTCTCTCCTAATTGCAGCGACCATTCAACATGACCGGACTTAAGTTATTACTAGATAAAAACATATTGACAGGGCCAAACTACAAAGATTGGCTCAGGAATGTCAAGATGGCAATCACTTTCGACAAGTTGGGGTATGTCCTTACCACCAAAGCTCCCCCTGTCCCAGGTCCCAAAACCAGTGTCGTAGATAGGGAAATCTATAAGACCTGGGAAATAGATTGCGCGAAGGCCAAATGCCTTGTACTAGCCTCGATGGACAACGAACATCAGAGGAGGCACGAGAATATGGACCTAGAGTCCATATTTCTTCATACAAAAGAACTGTATGGAGAGCAGTCTCGTATCGCAAGATACGAAGTGTCGAAGAAGTTGTTTTCGGCAAGGTTGGCCGTCGGATCATCGGTAGCGGAACACGTGCTTAAGATGATTGGCTACATAGAGGAGCTCGCGGACCTTGGGACCACGTTGGAGAATGAACTCTATACTGATTTGATTCTCCAGTCCCTTCCTTCCACTTACGCCCAGTTTATACTTAACTTCAACATGCAAGGAAAGGAGGTTGAACTTTTCGAACTTCTGAACATGTTGAGGAGTGCTGAGGGCACCTTACAGAAAGGTAGGGAGACATCCACTTTGTTTGTAGGAGGATCTTCCTCTTCTAGATCCAGGGCGAAAGCCAAGGGTAAGAAGAAGAAAGCCCCTGCCAAACCAAGAGGCGGTGTCAGTAAAGTGGATACGAAGGGAAAAGGGAAAGCAACAAAGGTAGCGGGAAAGCTGGTGGGGAAGGAAGAATGCTTCTATTGTCACAAAAGTGGTCACTGGAAACAGGATTGCAAGGCTTGGAAAGCCAGAACACAGGATTTGAAGCGAGTTGCAGCTTCAGCTTCAGGTGTGTATATTATTGAAAACTGTCTATCAATAAACTCTACTTCCTGGGTATTGGATACCGGATCAGGATCTCATATCTGTAATTCTTTGCAGGCGTTGAGAAAGCATAGAGTTTTGAAGGCAGGTGACATGACCCTCAGAGTTGCAAACGGTGCTAGCATGGATGCTAAGGCCGTGGGGGACTATCACCTGGGATTGTCGGATGGACACTTTTTGGTTTTGCGTAGTTGTTATTATGTACCAAATGCAACCTGTAATATCATTTCTGTATCATTATTATCTAAAGAAGGTTATGAATTTGCATTTGTAAGTAATGTAGTGAACATTCACCTTAATTAAGTTTTGATTGGGTCAGGTACATTGAACAACGGTATATACATATTAAACCAACCACAGATTTTCAATGTCCAGAATACACACAAAAGAAAGTCTCCAGAAATCAATAAAACTTTCTTATGGCATTGTAGACTGGGTCACATCAATGAGAGAAGGTTGACTAAGTTACATGCAGAAGGATATTTGGATCCGTTCGAATATCAATCGTATGCAACTTGTCAATCATGTCTCAAAGGAAAGATGACAAAGACTCCGTTCACTGGACACGGAGTAAGAGCGAGCGAGCTCTTGGGACTCGTACACAGCGACGTGTGCGGTCCAATGTCTACACATGCGCGAAGCGGTTATTCTTACTTCATTACTTTTACGGATGACTTTTCAAGGTACGGTTATGTCTTCTTAATGAAACATAAATCCGAAACTTTTGAAAAGTTCCAGGAATATAAGAATGAAGTAGAAAAATAAACAGGCAAAAGTATCAAGACACTAACATCTGATCGAGGTGGTGAATACTTGAGTGCCGAGTTCCTGGGTTACTTAAAAGAGAATAGAATTCTCTCTCAGCTTACTCCTCCATACACTCCGCAACATAACGGTGTATCGGAGAGACGGAACCGAACCCTATTGGATATGGTACGGTCTATGATGAGTAACGCTGAGTTGCCTCGATCGTTCTGGGGATATGCACAAGAATTAGCTGCATACCTTTTGAACCGAGTTCCCGCTAAGACTGTGCCTACCACACCATATGAGTTATGGAGTGGGAAGAAACCCTATCTTCAATACCTGAAGATTTGGGGATGTCCAGCTTATGTCAAAAAGCAGCATGTGGACAAGCTCGAGGCACGCTCAGTACTGTGCAAGTTTGTGGGATACCCAAAGAACTCCAGGGGGTATCTTTTCTATTACGCAGAGGAACAAAAAGTCCTTGTTTCTCGTAATGCCCATTTTCTGGAACATCGGTTCTTAGAAAAAGAAATAAGTGGGAGCGCAATAGAACTGGAAGAAATTCCAGAACCACAAGCTATTACTGAAAGCTTAGTAGAACCAGAGGGTTCGAAAGATCAGGACATTCCCACGCCACTCCATAGGAGTAGTAGGCAGTCTCATCCGCCCGAAAGATACTACGGTTTTCTCATTGACGGGGATAGAGAGGATTGCATCATAGATTGTGATGAGCCTACTAGCTTCCAGCAAGCCATTCAGAGCGTCGACTCGGTAAAATGGCTGGATGCAATGCGGACCGAAATGGAGTCCATGTACACCAACAAAGTATGGACGTTGGACATTGCTCCAGATGGGGTAAAACCCGTAGGATGCAAGTGGATTTTCAAAAGGAAGATTGGTGTAGATGGACAGGTTGAGACCTATAAAGCCAGACTGGTTGCGAAGGGTTTTCGTCAAAGACCTGGTTTGGACTATGACGAAACCTTTTCTCCAGTAGCTATGCTGAAATCCATTCGGATCCTTCTTGCCATTTCTGCCTTCCACGATTATGAGATTTGGCAGATGGACGTAAAGACAGCTTTTCTAAATGGACATTTGGAGGAGTGTGTCTATATAGACCAGCAAGAGGGTTTCATTCAGAGTGGGAGCAGCGGAAAGGTGTGCAAGTTGCTGAAGTCCATTTATGGACTAAAGCAGGCATCGCGGAGTTGGAACATCTGTTTTGATGAGACGGACAAGGAATTTGGCTTTATCAAAAATCCAGATGAACCATGCATCTATTGTAGATTTGTAGCGAGAACTGTAATATTCCTCGTTTTATACGTGGATGACATTCTCTTTATAGGAAATGACATTCCTATGCTACAATCTGTCAAGGGGTTCTTGTCACACAGGTTCTCCATGAAAGACCTGGGTGATGCCTCAAACATTCTGGGTATCCGGATCTACCGTGACAGATCCAAGAGGATATTAGGACTTTCACAGTCCAGGTACATCGACGCCATACTGAAGAGATTCAGTATGGAAGATTCTAAGCGCAGTAATCTACCGGCTTGTCACGGGATCACCCTCTCCAAAGAGATGTCTCCCAAGACTGATTTGGAGAGGGATCGCATGTCTATTATACCCTACGCTTCTGTGGTAGGGTCTATAATGTATACGATGTTGTGTACCAGACCGGATGTGGCTTATACACTGAGTGTGGTAAGCAGGTATCAGTCAAACCCTGGGGAGAAACATTGGATAGCAGTAAAGAACATTCTCAAGTACCTGAGAAGGACTAAGGAGATGTTCTTGGTGTATGGCGGAAAAGACCTCCAGATTGAGGCCTTTGCTGACTCCAGCTTCCAGAGTGACAAGGATGATTCCAAGTCCATGTCGGGTTTTGTCTTTACCCTCAATGGAGGGGCGGTATGTTTGAAGAGCTCCAAACAGGAAACCGTTGCTAACTCGACTATGGAAGCGGAATACATCGATGCATCTGATACCGCAAAAGAAGCTGTCTGGATGAGGAAGTTCTTGAAAGAACTTCAGGTAGTTCCGTCCATTGTTGACCCAATACCTCTGTATTGCGACAACAACGGGGCTATAGCTTTAGCGAAGGAACCCAGGTCCCATCAGAAATCCAGACACATCTTGAGGCGGTATCACCTGATTAGGGAGATCGTGGATCGTCGGGAGATCGAGGTTCGGAGGGTTGCTTCAGAAGATAACACAGCAAATCCATTCACCAAGGCCTTGCCCCAGACTCAGTTCGAGCGGCTGATCGAGATGATAGGTCTTCGATACGCCAGTACATGGCCTTAGTGCAAGTGGGAGATTGTTAGTGTATATGCCCTAGAGGCCATTACTGTATCATACTAGTTTGTATATTACTTAATGGAAGCTTGGGATATTCACAGTTGTATATACAATCTTGCTCGAAATGGTAGTATGCTACTTGGTTTGTCTCTGCTTTAATATGTGCATGTGTTTCTTTTAGCATATTGCTGATATACATATTAGTAGAGCCCTTAGGATTATTGCTTGATTACCAGCGTTGTGATGGCGCTCACACTCGTAGGAGCTGGGTGATCCATAAGCACATCCTTATACAGGTCCCTAGTCGTTGGACTATCGAGACAGGGCATCTATACTCCGGAATAGACTAGCGTATGCGCTTCTCATCCCAGTGTGGGAGACGGTCTGTCCCACAGCCGTCAGTACGTCGTACTTGAGATAGTATACGGGTGCTCATTAGGTTACGAGTACACTGGACAGGAATCGTCGGGGACTGTTGGTTGGTATTATACCTATCGTCAGTTATCAGTTCCTAGGTGACATGAGTACAGCTTAGTCCGCCGACTTGACACTGTCACTTCGCCTCGAGTGTGTTCCCACTGCACTTTGATTACTACCCTACCACGGCTCAAAGGAGTCATGCAAACAGGTAGTTTTTGGGTGCAGTCCCAAAGCACTTGGAGGAAGTGACGCTTAGACAGGATTCGTCTCTCCCGGTATTGGGGGTTGACATCGCGCTGTGTCCAGGAGAGCCATTACACGAGTAGTCCCTGGCCACGGCAAGCGAGATATACTGGTAGGTTTCCAGTGTTATCTCAGGGTGTTCTGGGCTACACTCCGACATGTAGGGTTGCTAGGCACGCGCACAAGGGTCTACGAGGCATCAACCATGCCCGATTAAAAATTTAGCCGTGCCGAACAACCCGAATACGGAACTTTAAACTAGAGATTAGGCGAAAACAAGCATGCTAAACACTTTAACACTAAGTGAGAGGGATTACAACCTTTGTAGATCCGGTCCTTCACTTCATATGCTCCGTGTTGTGGTCCCTTCGCTGCGATCATCGGGATCCGGACTCTCGAGAGGTTCCACGAAGAGAAAGACGCAACCTTTGCTTCCGATCTTCGATACTAAGATGATCTACCTTGAAGTTTCTTTAACACAAGCTAACACTCATGAAATGATGTGAACACCCTCATCTAAATGGCAAGTGAAGATGAGGATGATGAAGTAGGATTTTTGCTCTCTTTATTTATATTTTTCTCACAATTATTCATCACTTGGAAAAAATCAAGAAAGCTTTTTTCCATGAAAAGAATGAAGGAAGAAGATGAACAATAATTGTTGAATCCATTTGTGATGAATAGGAAAAGGAGATAATGATCAATTATGCAACCATGGTTCACTTAACCATTGTAGAGAATTAACCAAGGGTTAGGGTTTTGGGTTGAGTTAAGAATGAGTCATAAGTAAATATCTTTTCCATGACAAAACAAAAACCTTCTAGAATCATCTAGAAACCATTAACCCAAATCAAACCCTAATCTTGATTAATCTTTACAAAACATGTTGCATTATTTATCATATCATGTTACAATCTTATATATCACATATACAATATTTATTGTAACCAAATAAAATAATACAATTAACATATATCGCATATATATCAATGTATTACCCGAGTGAGAAAAAGAATCTTTTAGTGAGCTAATATTAGTTAATGTAATTTAATATATCATATATATTATTATACATTAAATTATCGAATCAACACTTGATCCGACAATCCGGCTATATCGCATATAACCGACTAATATTTATCCGTACCGATTCATCGAATCAACACTTGATCCGATGACCCGGTTGATATCAAATATCGCGAGAATAGAATACGGTATCACATATCGCATTATCCTCGGTCCCGCACATATCACATACGTGCTCCTACTCTATTTTGCCTGAGTCAAGAAACCTCTGTGTAGGACTCTAAAGAATCGTCAATACGCCGGCAGTAGGTGATGATCATATCAAACACCCACAAGCTGCAAGCGGTCAGCTAAACGTAACAGCTAACCAGGTATTGAGCGCTCAGAAGATCAAAAAGCAAGCCTGTAACTTCTCCTGTGAATCCAAACAGTAACACTCCCGTACAGTCCGGTCTCGTCGTCTGATATGTTGCATATCTCGCCTAGGGGTGGTAAACGTCAGACCCCAGTAGCTTGATAAGTCGTGTCGATATGAGGTCTATAACAGTTCGAGAAACTACTGATAACACTTACCAGTAAATCTCAGCAACCCTGGCCAGGGATTTCCGGTTATAGCCAATCGAACACAGCACAACATCAACTCCCTATACCGGGAGAGACGAATCCCCTCCTATCGCTCATTGCCTCCATGTGATTCAGGACTGTACCCAAAAGCCACCTTTTTGCACGCCCTCTTGGACGTGGTATGATGGAAATCAAAGCACAGTGGGAACCATGTAGGGTTGCTAGGCACGCGCACAAGGGTCTACGAGGCATCAACCATGCCCGATTTAAAATTTAGCCGTGCCGAACAACCCGAATACGGAACTTTAAACTAGAGATTAGGCGAAAACAAGCATGCTAAACATTTTAACACTAAGTGAGAGGGATTACAACCTTTGTAGATCCGGTCCTTCACTTCATATGCTCCGTGTTGTAGTCCCTTCGCTGCGATCATCGGGATCCGGACTCTCGAGAGGTTCCACGAAGAGAAAGACGCAACCTTTGCTTCCGATCTTCGATACTAAGATGATCTACCTTAAAGTTTCTTTAACACAAGCTAACACTCATGAAATGATGTGAACACCCTCATCTAAATGGCAAGGAAAGATGAGGATGATGAAGTAGGATTTTTGCTCTCTATATTTATCTTTTTCTCATATTTATCCATCACAAAAATCAAAGCAAGAAAGGATTTCAAGCAAAGAAGAAGAAGGAAGAAGATGAACAATATTGATAATCCTTTTGTGATGAATAATGCAAAGGAGATAATGATGAATTATGCAACCATGGTTGACTAAACATTTGTAGAGAATTAACCAAGGCTAGGGTTTGGGTTAGGTTAAGAATGAGTCACACACAAATATCTTTATCATGACAAAATGAAAAGCTTCTAGAATCAACTAGAAGACTTAACCCTAATCCAAACCCTAATCATATTTAAACTCCACAAAACATGTTGCATTAGTTATCATATCATGTTACAATATTATATATCACATATATAATATTTATTGTAACCAAATAAAATAATACAATTAACATATATCGCATATACATCAATGTATTACCCGAGTGAGAAAAAGAATCTTTTAGTGAGCAAATATTAGTTAATGTAATTTAATATATCATATATATTATTATACATTAAATTATCGAATCAACACTTGATCCGACAATCCGGCTATATCGCATATAACCGACTAATATTTATCCATACCGGTTCATCGAATCAACACTTGATCCGATGACCCGGCTGATATCAAATATCGCGAGAATAGAATACGGTATCTTATATCGCATTATCCTCGGTCCCGCACATATCACATATGTGCTCCTACTCCGTTTTGCCTGAGTCAAGAAACCTCTGTGTAGGACTCTAAAGAATCGTCAATACGCCGGCAGTAGGTGATGATCATATCAAACACCCACAAGCTGCAAGCGGTCAGCTAAACGTAACAGCAACCCAGGTATTGAGAGCTCAGAAGATCAACAAGCAAGTCTGTAACTTCTCCTGTGAATCCAAACAGTAACACTCCCGTACAGTCCGGTCTCGTCATCTGATATGTTGCATATCTCGCCTAGGGGTGGTAAACGTCAGACCCCAGTAGCTTGATAAGTCGTGTCGATATGAGGTCTATAACAGTTCGAGAAACTACTGATAACACTTACCAGTAAATCTCAGCAACCCTGGCCAGGGATTTCCGGTTATAGCCAATCGAACACAGCACAACATCAACTCCCTATACCGGGAGAGACGAATCCCCTCCTATCGCTCATTGCCTCCATGTGATTCGGGACTATACCCAAAAGCCACCTTTTTGCACGCACTCTTGGACGTGGTATGATGGAAATCAAAGCACAGTGGGAACCACACAAGACTCTATGACGATCTCGGGTCAACAGACTACTCTGTACCAGTGTCACCGGAGAACTGCCATCTGACGTATGGTATAATACCATCTGGGAGTTCTCGGCGAGTCCGTCCAGTGTACCCAGTCTCTACTGAGCACCCGTACACCATCCTTGATGTCAAACACCGATGGATATGGGATCATCCATCGCCCATCATATGGGTCAAGATGCGTATACGCTAGTCTACTCTGGTGTATCGATACCCTGTCTCGATACACCCACGACTAGGAACAATTATAGGATGTACTCGTCGACTACCGTGGCCCCACTAGTATGATCTCATCATAGTCCCAGTAGTCGAGTACATATCCTAAGGGCTTTATCAATATGTAATATAGAGACAATCAGAGTACATGTTTAGATAAAGTACAACCAGATAGCATACTATCATGTCGAGCAAGAAAGTCCTCCCTATATATGTCCAAGCATCCACTACAATATACATCATATGTACAGTAATGGCCTCTAGGGCATACATATAACTAACAATCTCCCACTTGCACTAGGGCCATCTGTTATGGTATCGCATACCCAACAATTAGCTGCGGTTAAAGTATCTCATACTCAACCATCCCATAAAAGTCTCTACTGGGAAAAAGGCCTTTGTGAATGGATCCGCGTTGTTGTCCTCTGTGTCTACTCTCTTAACCTCGATCTCCCTGGAGATCAACCATCTCCATGATCAGGTGATACTGCCTAAGAATTATATCTGGATTTCTGATGGGACGTTAGTTCTTTGGCTAAAGCCACAACCCCATTGTCACACAATGGTAGGAACGAAGTTCATCTTATGAACTTATATATATCCAGACTGCCTCTTTGGTAGCATCCTTGGTAACGATGTATCTTGCCTTTAATCATCTAGTATGTCACGGTATCTAGCTTGGAACTCTTCCAACATACCGTCCCTCCACTGAGGGCATAGACAAGCCTGCGACTGACATTCAGTCGTCCTTATCACCCTGGAACCCTTCCAGTGATTCTCCCCAGGATCGATTGATACCATCTCACTACAACTAGTGAGTATCCTAACATCCAATTAGATCTATCTCATAGATCCAAAACCCAGGATTTAGGAGGTACCACTTTGATCCTATATGGAGAATCCTTGTGATAAGCGGAGATTGACCGAGCGTAGCATAGGAAACTCCTTCCCTAACAAGAGTATGTCATCCACGTACTCTACGAGGATCACCACCATACTCTCTACTACCTTTTCGTATATACAAGGTTCATCTACCATTTTGATGAAGTCAAACTCTTTGACTACCACATCAAAACAGATGTTCCAACTCCGCGATGCCTGCTTTATCACATAAAACAACTTGCACACGTTTCCGCTGCTCCCACTATCTATGAAGCTTTCTGGCTGTGTACTTATAGACGCTCTTTTCTAAAACATCATTTAGAAAAGCAGTCATGACACCCAACCACCAGATATCGTAGTCATGGTATGTAGCCGTGGCAAGTAGGATCTGGATGGACTTAAGCATAGATCCTTAGAAAAGGTTTCAACATAATCCATACCTGGTCTATGATGCAAACCTTTAACAAGTCTAGCTTTGAAAGTCTCAACTTTTCCATGTACACCAAGTAATCTTCTCAAGATATACTTGCTCCTGATGGGGATTTAACCCTTGAGATAAAGCAACCAAAGTCCATACTTTGTTGGTGTATAAGGATTCCATCTCAGATCGATAAGCATCCAGCCATTCTTACAGAGTCCCACTCCTGATGGCCAGCTCGAAACTAGTTAGGTCATCATCTCATGATGCAATCCTCGCTCCCACTGTCATAGAGAAACCGAAGTATCTCTCAGGTGGGTGAGAAACCGTACTAGATCGGCGGAGAGGCTGAGGTTCGTTGGAAACTATTGAATCCTTTGGTTCTACCAAATCATCAGCTGCAGTTTGTATAGCTGGAACCTTTCCAGTTCTACATAACAGACCTTGCCTCGAGCTTGTCCTGATTTTAGTTTTAGACATAGTCCGAACAACCCCAAATCATAACAAGCTTAAGATATGGGCTCTTCCCTTTCCATATCGCATATGAAGTGGTAGGCAACTAATTTGATTTGAACCCTATTCAATAGGTATGCAGCTTCTCAAGTGCATAACTCCCAAAAGGAAATAGGAAACTCAGTAGTACTCATCATAGAGCACACCATATCTAATAGGGTGAGTTTGCTCCGCCCCGATATACCATCGTGCTATGGTGTATACGGAGGAGTAATGCTGAGAGAGAATCCCATTATCCTTTAGAATAGTCCAGGAATTCCGTGCTTAAGTATTCTCCTCCTTGATCGCATCAAAGGACATAATACTTTTACCCGTATTTTTCGGTTCTCTACTTCTAACTCATATTCTGTGAATATCTCAAAAGGTTCGGACTTGTGTTTCAGCAGGAACATATGTCTGAATCTTGAGAGATTATCAGAGAATGTAATGAAGTACAAAGAACCGGTCCTGGCATGTGTAGACAGGAGACATTCATACATCAGCATGTATCAATCCCAAAAGTTCACTAACTCTTTCTCTGTTTCCAACAAACAGAGCTGTGGTCATCTTATCTTTGTGACATGACCGGCAAGTTTCACAAGATGTAAATTCAAACTAATTTAAATATGCATCTTCATGTAACTTCAGCCAGTCGGGTCGCATTGATATGACCTAGTCTACAATACCTCAAGAAGGATTTGTTCAATTCTGAACTCTTCCTCTTGTGTATGTTCCTTATACTAAAAACTGTAGTTTGATTTAGAACGTCAATGCTTTTAGATAACGTGCCTTGAACCGATCAACTATTGATATAGGAAATGTTCAAAACATTATCCAACAATACAAAATTATATCCTTTCTTTACTAATAAAGAGACTGATATGATTTTGTATATCAGGTCCGGTATCTAATAACATTTGTTCAGAATCAATGTATTCTGGCAATACAGGGTGATAGTGACCAACAGACTTGGCTGCAACACTTGCACCGTTTTCTGTCTCATGAAACTTATCACCCGTTCTCAGTTCTATACCTATCTATAGCCCATGTAACAGATTACATATGCGGGATCCTGATCCGGTATCACATACCCAGGACGTAAAGGATACTGAGAAACAGTTCTGTGTAATGAACACACCCGAAGATGATGCATCAACATGCACTTTCTTCATTTGGGCGGCACGGGAAATCTGGTATTCCCCAATTTCCTGCTCTGTCTTATAACAATTATAAGTTGGAGCGGGACTAACGTTCCCCAGCTCAGTATAACAAGCGGGTTCGGTCAATATATCCGTTTTATTTTCTTGATTAAGGTGTGATATGGTCGCTATCTGGAGAGAGAGAGAAGAAAACACTCAGCGTATGCTCTTGCAAGATTAGATTGGTTATCTAATATATCTAATCAGGATGTCTCCCACTGTTTTAATCAAATCTTCCTTCAAACCCTAAAAGGAAAGACTAGCTGGGATTAATTATACGCTACAAGTTCGCCAATCTTTCAGCCAGGCCAGTGTCGGTACTTTGAGGGAGGTCCCCCGTGCTTTCGCACGAACCTAATTAAAGTAAACCTCGTTTTCCCAGAGGCGTAACCCCGTTGACACCTTTCTAGACACCTACTTGATCGGCTAATTGTAATGTGTAAAACTCTCCCAGGAGTAACTCTTACTCGCAGCGGGTATCGGGATCCAACTATCTCATAGAAGGTATGCAATCTCATTGCAAATTTCAACACTTGAAATTCCCGATAATATTTTGCCCCTAGCATCTTATGACCTTGGCTAAGGTCAACAAATCATAAGTGCTAGCCAAGTTCAACCCGTCATTTCCCGATTGAATTAAACCCACCCGCACGACCCTTGGCTAAGGTCAACAAAGTCGCACGACTACCCTAACTCAATCGCATCATATGCTTATACAGATAAGCACTAATCAGCTACCGCACACTACGCCTTGGCTAAGGTCAACAAACGCAGCACGAATACTAACCAGTACTTATCTGAAATGACGGAGGGCTACGACGGGTTTTTCAGAAAACTTTTTGCGTAATGAACTTGATATCGTTGTAGAATCGAGTGATTTTAAATGGAGTGTTTTTGAGGCTTTTCTAGTTTTGCTAAAGGGGTCACTCCCGGTGAAGGGATCGTCGGCCCTTTCCTCATCGAATAAGGTGCAGGATATATCATATATACCGCTGTGCAAAGCAAAAACTATAGTAGCAATCAAAAGACAAACCGAGTTTGTAGCATCTGCCAGTTATTGCTAAAGGAGTCACTCCCGGTGAAGGGATCTCGGTCCTTTCCTTATCGAATAAGGTGCTGGATGTTCTACAAGGAACACCGCTATGCAAAGCAAGAACTGTAGCTACCAGTTTTTATTAAACAAGTTTCTACAACATCTTAGGTTTCTTTTAGTTCATTAATCTCATTAATGAAGTCCCATTTTATTATGCTTCGCAAGCATCTCTTTTTGAAACGAAATCTGCAATATAACATATATCTCGTATATATAATATAAACATTCGTCTCAGGCAGTAATATATCTCATCACAGAACATTGCAGCAGAAGAACATATATGAAATATTGGATATACTAGGACGTCCGTGTTTTCAATACGAGCCTGTATAAAACACGGATTCCACGGTCGCGATGAATAGCCAAACCCACATCCCTAGACACCTACGAGAGAGGCAAGTAACACCGCCAATTCTAGGGTTAGGAGACCCGGTCTCGACTCCTCGAGATGGTCTCCCACTGGACCCTAGAACCCGGTTACTTGTGCTCCCCGCCTTGGGTCTACCTAATGCGGAAAAGTAAATAATATACAACGGTGACATCTTCCGCTACCTGGAAGTGCCCCAATAAAAGAATATTACATACAATTGAATTTTACATGAATGAAAAAGAAAAACTCTCATCTCACATAAAACCCCCGGCTATTCAAAAAGCGACGATCCAATATAACATATCACAGCAACACATAATATCACATATCATCAACGTAAGCAAGTATGCGTATCCCGATTGTCGTTGATGTATAGCAACGAAGCCTGCGATACACCACATACTACGCTTACGGTCACAGTAAAGAAAGTGTAAAACTACAACAGTTGGAATCCGCAACCTCCTTAGACATCGCATGCCTAACCAAATGAATTCCTTAGACATCGCATGCCTAACAATTATAAACCCCGCATTTTAGTCTCATTATCGAAAACTCTTTTCAATATCAAGTCGGGCAATTCAACAAGATTCCCGACGTCCTGATCGAATGCTCGTCGCAAACTTTAGTAGACGGCCGCACCCCCGATACCGTCGACGAAGTGCACCAAGGTGGAACACCGCTACCGAAAGCACCCGAACGGATGCTTTCGGCGACGGGGTTCTCCTACAGTCACTTGGTCGGGGCTATGGAGTGAGGCTGTCTATTAAGTTTACCCGGCGAGTATCCGCGTACGCTACGTGATTGCGACGGACTTTTGATCACATCAAAATTCCATGGCAACCGATCATTTGAGACTAAACTGCTATGTTTATAATATTCAAATTAGTTATCTCATAACTACCTGTGGATTCCAATTATTGTATCACATTCCAGATAAATAGAAAAAGTTAAACTTTCCGATCGAATCATCAAGCACCCAATATTTCCCCAATATATCTCAACACTTGAAATCAGTATAAAAACATCCATTACATGCCACAGTACCAATGGCCCAGCCGTAGAAGGGTCAAGCCAACGCCTCACATGTGGCACGCCGTACTTGTAAGTCGATGTAGTACACCCCAGTACTTGTGGGGAGGCGGAATTTTCAAAAACTTATCAAGTTTAAACAACGAACATCGACTAACCGCTTGAATCGAAGCTAAACTCTAAATAACCGTATTCTAAAGTTTCATCTCACAAGTGATTAGGGATTATACCTAATGAAACCGGTCCTTCTTCTTTACGTCCTCCTTTGTTCTCCTCGGCCTTCTCTAGGTAGTAGACGATCCACCCGAGAGCGAAACACCAAGCTAAACCTCTAACTTGAGGTAACTAATCAACTTTGATTGCTAATCAAAGATGAGAGGATGATATAGAGTGAAGGTTATGGATTGTTTAGTCTAACTAATCCTTTGATCTCAACTCATGAGGATTAAGGATTAGGGTTTGAAGATGAGAGCTTAAGGAGAGAGAATGTGTGATAAGATCATGAGAGAAGAGAGAGAGTGTATCATAATATTATGAAGCATTCTTATTTTCAAATAATCAATAAAGGAAATGAATAAGCATGCTTCACAAAATATCTTGTGATGATTCATTAACATGAGTCATTAAGCAATAAATGTGCATTAATGAAGTGAATGAATCACCACTATGACTCACTCTCTTATCCAAAAGAAACCTCCTTAGTCACATCTTCTAGAAGCTTCTCGAGTAATTACGAGAACGCCCCTCCGATCCGTAAAAAATACGGAAAAACTTTAGACTGTAAAAATCCAATAACCGGATACCAGTAACTGGCTTAAACCAAAGCCGACTGGTAAAAACTGTCCGAAAGTCGTACGCGCGTAAACGCACGTATGCGTCCGAACCCTTTGTCGCAAAACCATGCAACCTCTATATCGTTTCGCCTGGAGTAGGAAACTCTCTGTGTGGGACTCTAGAGACTCGACTACTACGCTGGCAGTGGGTTTAACCACAGACCGCAAGCGGCACTAGCTGTACGTAACGGTCCCCAGGTAGTTGTCGATAAGAAGGCCGATGAGAAAACCCATCCGAACTCCTACTGAGTCTGATGTGACAATCTCCATACAGTCCGGTCCGTTCGTCCAAGACTATCGCATATCGGGCCTAGGGGGGCGGCAAGCGTCAGTCCCCTAATAGCGGTATAAGTCGTGTCGGAGTGAAGCCCATTACACCCTGAGAAACTGCTGGAACCTACCAGCAAATCTCGCTTGCCCTGGCCAGGGACTTTGCGTAATGGCTCTCTGACACAGCACGATATCTACTCCCAATACCGGGAGGGACGAATCCTGTCTAACCGCCACTGCCTCCAAGTGCTCGGGACTGCACCCAACTGCTACCTGTTTGCACGACTCCATAGAGCCGTGGTAGGGTAGCAATCTAAGAACAGTGGGATACACTCGAGGCGAAGTAGCAGTGTCAAGTCTGCGGACTACGCTGTACTCATGTCACCTGGGAACTGTTTACTGACGACTGGTATCAAACCAACCAACAGTTCCCTGTGAGTCCTGTCCGGTGTACCCGTAACCTAACGAGCACCTGTATGCTATCTCCAGTACGACGTACTGACGGCTGTGGGACAGACCATCTCCCCAACTGGGATGAGAAGCGTACACACCAGTCTACTCCGGAGTATCGATGCTCTGTCTCGATAATCCAACGACCAGGGACCTGAATAAGGATGTGCTTGTAGACTACCCAGCCCCCACTAGTGTGACTGCCATCACAACGCTGGTAGACAAGCAAGATCCTAAGAGCTCTATCAATACGTATACTCACATATTAAGATAGAAAAACCAAGTAGCATACTACCATGTTTAGCAAGACTGTTATATACATGTGAATATCCCAAGCTTCCATTAAGTAATATACAAGCTAGTATGATACAGTAATGGCCTTCTAGGGCATAAACACTAACAATCTCCCACTTGCACTAGGGCCATGTACTGGCATATCGTAGACCAATGATCTCGAGTAGCCTCTCGAACTGAATCTGAGGAAGGGCCTTCGTGAATGGATCAGCAATGTTCTCTTCTGAAGCAACTCTCCGAACCTCGATCTCCTGACGATCAATGATCTCCCTGATCAGGTGATACCGCCTCAAGATGTGTCTGGACTTCTGATGGGACCTTGGTTCCTTCGCTAAAGCTATAGCTCCGTTGTTGTCGCAATACAGAGGTATTGGATCAACTATGGTAGGAACCACCTGAAGTTCTGTTAGGAACTTCTTCATCCAGACTGCTTCTTTTGCGGCATCGCAAGCAGCTATATACTCCGCTTCCATCGTCGAGTCAGCAACGGTGTCCTGCTTGGAGCTCTTCCAGCACACCGCCCCTCCATTGAGGGTAAAGACATAACCCGACATGGACTTGGAATCGTCCTTATCACTCTGGAAGCCGGAATCAGCAAAGGCCTCCAACCTGAGGTCTTTTCTGCCGTAAACCAAGAACATCTCCTTAGTCCTCCTCAGGTACTTGAGAATGTTCTTTACTGCTATCCAGTGTTTCTCCCCTGGGTCTGACTGATACCGGCTTACCACGCTCAGTGCATAAGCTACATCTGGTCTGGTACACAACATCGCATACATTATAGAGCCTACCGCAGAAGCGTAGGGTATAATAGACATGCGTTCCCTTTCCAAATCAGTCTTGGGAGACATCTCTTTGGAGAGGGTGATTCCGTGACAAGCCGGTAGATTACCGCGCTTAGAATCTTCCATACTGAATCTTTTCAGTACAGTGTCGATATACCTGGACTGTGAAAGTCCCAACATCCTCTTGGATCTATCACGATAGATCCGGATCCCCAGAATGTAAGAGGCATCACCCAGGTCTTTCATGGAGAACCTGTGTGACAAGAATCCTTTGACAGATTGTAGCATAGGAATGTCATTTCCTATCAATAGAATGTCATCCACGTACAATACGAGGAATACGACACTTCTGGCCATAACTTTACTATATATGCACGGTTCATCTGGATTTTTGATAAAGTCATATTCTTTGACTGTCTCATCAAAACAGATGTTCCAACTCCGTGATGCCTGCTTTAGTCCGTAAATGGACTTAAGCAGCTTGCATACTTTCCCGCTGCTCCCACTCTGATTGAAACCCTCTGGCTGATCCATATAGACGCTCTCTTCTAAATTTCCATTCAGAAAAGCCGTCTTTACGTCCATCTGCCAGATTTCATAATCATGGAAGGCAGCAATAGCAAGAAGGACCCGAATGGATTTGAGCATAGCCACTGGAGAAAAAGTTTCGTCATAGTCCAAACCAGGTCTTTGACGAAAACCCTTTGCAACAAGTCTAGCCTTATAGGTTTCCACCTGTCCATCTACACCAATCTTTTTCTTGAAGATCCATTTGCATCCTATGGGTTTTACCCCATCTGGAGCAAAGTCCAAAGTCCATACTTTATTGGTGTACATGGACTCCATTTCGGTCCGCATTGCATCTAGCCATCGTACCGAGTCGCCGCTCTGGATGGCCTGCCTGAAGTCAGTAGGTTCATCATCATCTATGATGCAATCCTCTCTATCCCCGTCTATGAGAAAACCGTAGTATCTCTCAGGCGGACGAGACGGCCTACTACTCCTGTGGAGGGGTGCGGGAATGTTCTGTTCTTCTTGAACCTCTGGTTCTACCAAACTTTCAGTAGCAGTTTGTGGTTCTGGAATTTCTTCCAGTTCTATTTCGCTCCCACTCTTCTGATTTTCCAAAAATTCAGTTTCTAAGAAGCGGGCATGACGAGAAACAAAAACCTTTTGTTCCTCTGCGTAATAGAAGCAATATCCATGAGAGTTCTTTGGATATCCTACAAACTTACACTCTACTGAGCGTGCCTCGAGCTTGTCCGGATGCTGCTTTTTTACAAAAGCTGGACATCCCCACGTCTTCAGGTACTGAAGATAGGGTTTCTTCCCACTCCACATCTGATATGGTGTGGTAGGCACAGTTTTGGTTGGAACTCTGTTCAAAAGATGTATCGCTGATTCTAGCGCATACCCCCAGAAAGATCGCGGTAACTCAGCATTACTCATCATGGATCGTACCATATCCAATAGGGTTCGATTCCTTCTCTCCGATACACCGTTGTGCTGTGGAGTGTATGGAGGAGTAAGCTGAGAGAGAATTCCTTTCTCTTTTAGGTAACCTAGGAACTCGGCACTTAAGTATTCTCCACCTCGATCAGATCTTAGTGTCTTAATACTTTTGCCTGTTTGGTTTTCCGCTTCATTCTTGAATTCCAGGAATTTCTCAAAGGCCTCTGATTTATGCTTCATTAAGAAAACATATCCATACCTAGAGAAATCATCTGTAAAAGTAATGAAGTAGGAATAACCACCTCTCGCATGAGTAGACATTGGACCGCATACATCGCTGTGTATGAGTCCTAAGAGCTCGCTCGCTCTTACTCCTTGTCCAGTAAATGGAGTCTTTGTCATCTTTCCTTTGAGACAGGATTGACAAGTGTCATAAGATTGATATTCGAACGAGTCCAAATATCCTTCTCTATGCAACTTAGTCAACCTTCTCTCATTGATGTGACCCAGTCTACAATGCCATAAGAAAGCTTTATTTAAATCTGGAGACTTTCTTTTTAGTGTGTTCTGGACATTGAAAATTTGGAGTTGGTTTAACACATATATGCCGTTATTTAGAGTACCGGACCCAATCAAACCATGATTAAGGTGGATGTTGACAACATCTCTTACAAACGTGAAATCATAACCTTTATTTGATAACAAGGAAACTGATATGATGTTACACGTTAAGCTGGGTACAAAATAACAGTTATGTAAAACCAAAATGTGTCCACTCGTCAATCCTAGGTGATAATCCCCGACGGACGCAGCTCCCACGCTAGCTCCGTTAGCAACCCTGAGGATCATATCACCTTCCTTCAGCACTCTACGGTTTCTCAGTGCCTGCAAAGAATTGCAAATATGAGATCCTGATCCGGTATCCAATACCCAGGAAGTAGAGTTGATTGACAGACAATTCTCAATTACAAACACACCTGAAGTCGAAGCCACAGCTTGCTTCGGTTCCTGGTTCTTGGCGTTCCACGCCTTGCAATCCTTCTTCCAGTGCCCTTTCCTGTGACAATGGAAGCACTCATCCAGGCCAACTACCGGTGCTGTAAACTTTTTCTTTCCCTTCTTTCCCACCTTACTAACACCTCCTCTAGGTCTGGGTGCGGCCTTCTTCTTCCTTCCTTTGGCCCTAGCCTTGGACCCTGAAGAAGATGAACCGCCAACAAACATAGCGGGTGTTTCCCTTGCCTTCTGCAAGGTGCCCTCTGCACTCCTTAACATGTTCAGGAGTTCCGCAAGTTCAACTTCTTTTCCTTGAAGATTGAAGTTGAGGATAAACTGGGCGTAGGTGGGAGGAAGGGACTGGAGAACAAGGTCTGTATAGAGCTCATTATCCAAAGTCGTCCCAAGGTCCGCGAGCTCTTCAATATAGCCGATCATCTGTAGGACATGTTCACCTACTGATGACCCGACAGCCAACCTCGCTCGAAACAGTTTCTTAGAGGTCTCGTATCTTGCTATACGAGATTGCTCTCCATAAAGTTCCTTTGTATGGAGAAATATGCCATCTAGGGACATATCCTCGTGCCTCCTCTGATGTTCATTGTTCATCGAGGCAAGCACGATGCACTTGGCTCTCGCGCAATCTAAATCCCAGGTTTTGCGGATTTCCTTATCCGCATTGCTGGATTTGGGACCAAGGACAGCAGGTGCTGTAGCGGTGAGGACGTACCCCAGTTTGTCATAGGTCAAAGCCATCTTGACATTCCGCAGCCAATCTTTATAGTTTGGCCCCGTCAGTATATTTTTCTCTAAAAGTAACTTAAGTCCAGTCATTTTCAGGGTCGCTGCAATTAGGAGAGAGAGAAGAAAACTCTTTAGCATGATGCTCTTGCAAGTTTAGAGTGGTTTTTAGTTTATCTAAACTGGATGGCTCCCACTGTTTCTCGAATCCTTCCTCAAACCATAAAAGAAGAATTAGCCAAGACTATTCTCACCGTACAATACTTGCTTAACCGTTCAGCCAGGCCGGTGTCGATACTTCGAGGGAGGTTTTCCAACGCTTTCGCGAAGTTCCTTAATTAAATAACCTCTTTTCTCTGGGGGCGTAACCCCGCTGACACTTTTCTGGACACCTACTAGGTTTATAGCATTGATCGTTAAGCGACGAATATCCTGATAAGTAGCATATACTCACAGTAGGATCGGGATCCAAATATCATCGTCTGATAATGCTGTAGGAATGCTACCAACATTCATCAAACTCAAAATGGTATGCATCTCTTTGCAAATTTCAGTTTCTTTAGAAATTCCCGATATAAGTTTTTACCCCATGTTCTTATGACCTTGACGTATGCCAACAAATCATAAGTCACATGTCAAGTTCTGCCCATCATTATCTTGTTAATTTGAACCCACCCGTATATACCCTTGACGTATGCCAACAAGGTAATGCGACTGTCCCAAACCAACACATCTATCTATGCAACAAATGAATACCTCAGCAGCTACCAAACACTATGCCTTGACGTATGCCAACAAGCATAGCTTGAATACTACTGACCATCCATAAGAAATGACGGAGGGCTACGACTGGTTTTGGCGAAACCGTGAACGTAGTGAACTTGATATAACCGAAGGAACCTGATAGCTTTTAAAAGGAGTGGTTAAATCTCCGCATTTAAAAATATCTGTTTTAAAAATAACCGAGTGGTTTCTTTTAAATTGTTCCAACGATTTAAACTTTGGTTTGTTTTACTTTGCATTATAGATAATGCGTCCCATCATTAACCTATCATTGCAGAAAACAACGAAAATATAACGTCCTCTTATGCCATCCGCATTCGCCACAGGGTCCCGTCATCACCCGTTAGGTTACTTAACTAACGACAGAGCGGGGGCTGGGCTAGCGCGGGTGTAAAACATAAGTGACGTCTAAATAGCTATAATAAATATAGATATTTTACATTCGTCTGACGCAATGATATTCATTCCAGAACACAGATAAACAATATTGGATTTGCAAGCAATCTGTATTTCTTTTGAGCCTGCAAGAAAAGACAGATTACACAGTTGTGATGAATAGCCGTTTACCCCACCCTCGACCCCTACGGGTACGGCAAACTACCCACCCGGCAGTCTGTGTACCCCACCTTGGGTCAGTCCTAGGAGCAAAAACAGTAAAATGAAATAATACAACGGTGGCTACAACCGCAACCTGGAAGTGCCCCGCGAAAATAATATTACAACAAATTACATTTACAACAAATGAATTAATCAATAACCCATTGCTAACCCCGGCTATACACCACAACAGTCCAATACAGTTTATATGCACAAACAGATATAACCATTTCAGAAATGTGCAACCCCCTGCCAACCGACATACTAGCAGTTAGGGGAGGTTTACGAACACATTAAACAATCACAGATATAATCCAATACGCAAATACTGTACAATTCGATCGAATAAACAACATCAATATTGCTCTAAAATCTGCTCTGTTAAACAGTAACCTGAGCAATAATTAAATATTCCAGAAAACCCCAAATATCACAGGGGACCCACCCAAAAAAATTGAGCCCATGACTCGGCAACTCGGCCGCGGAAGCGCGGCGGATCGGTGGGATCCGCCGCGCTTCCGCGGCGCTTTAGTCGAATCATTGGCTCGAATTTCTTGGGTGTTCTCCTGTGGTCATGTCAAGCTCTCTGAACACACCAGAAAAATTTTAGGACTTCATTTTAAGTTCGACAGAAACTAAACAGAATTAGGGTTTTCCGGCTTCGTTTTTTTCGTTCGAAATTCGTACAAATTTGCGATTAAGTTATTTAGTGTTTAGCGAGGCTCTGATACCACTGTAAGTCGATGTAGTACACCCCAGTACTTGTGGGGAGGCGGAATTTTCAAAAACTTATCAAGTTTAAACAACGAACATCGACTAACCGCTTGAATCGAAGCTAAACTCTAAATAACCGTATTCTAAAGTTTCATCTCACAAGTGATTAGGGATTATACCTAATGAAACCGGTCCTTCTTCTTTACGTCCTCCTTTGTTCTCCTCGGCCTTCTCTAGGTAGTAGACGATCCACCCGAGAGCGAAACACCAAGCTAAACCTCTAACTTGAGGTAACTAATCAACTTTGATTGCTAATCAAAGATGAGAGGATGATATAGAGTGAAGGTTATGGATTGTTTAGTCTAACTAATCCTTTGATCTCAACTCATGAGGATTAAGGATTAGGGTTTGAAGATGAGAGCTTGAGGAGAGAGAATGTGTGATAAGATCATGAGAGAAGAGAGAGAGTGTATCATAATATTATGAAGCATTCTTATTTTCAAATAATCAATAAAGGAAATGAATAAGCATGCTTCACAAAATATCTTGTGATGATTCATTAACATGAGTCATTAAGCAATAAATGTGCATTAATGAAGTGAATGAATCACCACTATGACTCACTCTCTTATCCAAAAGAAACCTCCTTAGTCACATCTTCTAGAAGCTTCTCGAGTAATTACGAGAACGCCCCTCCGATCCGTAAAAAATACGGAAAAACTTTAGACTGTAAAAATCCAATAACCGGATACCAGTAACTGGCTTAAACCAAAGCCGACTGGTAAAAACTGTCCGAAAGTCGTACGCGCGTAAACGCACGTATGCGTCCGAACCCTTTGTCGCAAAACCATGCAACCTCTATATCGTTTCGCCTGGAGTAGGAAACTCTCTGTGTGGGACTCTAGAGACTCGACTACTACGCTGGCAGTGGGTTTAACCACAGACCGCAAGCGGCACTAGCTGTACGTAACGGTCCCCAGGTAGTTGTCGATAAGAAGGCCGATGAGAAAACCCATCCGAACTCCTACTGAGTCTGATGTGACAATCTCCATACAGTCCGGTCCGTTCGTCCAAGACTATCGCATATCGGGCCTAGGGGGGCGGCAAGCGTCAGTCCCCTAATAGCGGTATAAGTCGTGTCGGAGTGAAGCCCATTACACCCTGAGAAACTGCTGGAACCTACCAGCAAATCTCGCTTGCCCTGGCCAGGGACTTTGCGTAATGGCTCTCTGACACAGCACGATATCTACTCCCAATACCGGGAGGGACGAATCCTGTCTAACCGCCACTGCCTCCAAGTGCTCGGGACTGCACCCAACTGCTACCTGTTTGCACGACTCCATAGAGCCGTGGTAGGGTAGCAATCTAAGAACAGTGGGATACACTCGAGGCGAAGTAGCAGTGTCAAGTCTGCGGACTACGCTGTACTCATGTCACCTGGGAACTGTTTACTGACGACTGGTATCAAACCAACCAACAGTTCCCTGTGAGTCCTGTCCGGTGTACCCGTAACCTAACGAGCACCTGTATACTATCTCCAGTACGACGTACTGACGGCTGTGGGACAGACCATCTCCCCAACTGGGATGAGAAGCGTACACACCAGTCTACTCCGGAGTATCGATGCTCTGTCTCGATAATCCAACGACCAGGGACCTGAATAAGGATGTGCTTGTAGACTACCCAGCCCCCACTAGTGTGACTGCCATCACAACGCTGGTAGACAAGCAAGATCCTAAGAGCTCTATCAATACGTATACTCACATATTAAGATAGAAAAACCAAGTAGCATACTACCATGTTTAGCAAGACTGTTATATACATGTGAATATCCCAAGCTTCCATTAAGTAATATACAAGCTAGTATGATACAGTAATGGCCTTCTAGGGCATAAACACTAACAGTACTGCCCCAAACCCTAAGGTTCAAAAGGCAGTTCAAGACGGTCACATAATCGAGTTAAGGTTTGTTGTCTTCTAGAGGGTCCACCGCGTTACTTGCATGACTTAGAACATTCTTAAACACGATAAAAAAATCCAACTTTTGAAAAAATTTCCGACAGGAGAAAAAGTGAGTTATTGATATCCGTTCGAACTTTTTAACAGTTTCTAAAAATTATCCGGAAAACCACATAGACAAAATATGATACTCCGATCGAAACATCGAATCCCCAAAACAACCCCAGAAAATTCAACTCTTGAATAAATATTAAAAATTCCCAGAAAATCCAGCATAATAAAATAGGAGTTACTGTGCAAACAGAAATTGATGACGTCATCATTGCGCCGCTGAACCGCCGCATAAGGCATGCTTCTGCCGCGGTTCCGCCGCGTGTTGTACTGTTCATCAAATAATTTTTGTACCGTAATTCTTAGAATTCCCTGCTGAATTTTTTAAGCATTTTTAATGTGGAAAAATCCCAGTTTTTAGAAAACGTCCAGAGGGCGGGTTTTATCGGGGTTTCGGGTTTCGATCGGACTTTGAACTTCGTCTAGACTTCGCCTAAAGCTCTAGCTTGGCTCTGACACCACTGTAGGGTTGCTAAGCACGCGCACAAGGGTCTACGAGGCATCAACCATGCCCGATTTAAAATTTAGCCGTGCCGAACAACCCGAATACGGAACTTTAAACTAGAGATTAGGCGAAAACAAGCATGCTAAATATTTTAACACTAAGTGAGAGGGATTACAACCTTTGTAGATCCGGTCCTTCACTTCATATGCTCCGTGTTGTAGTCCCTTCGCTGCGATCATCGGGATCCGGACTCTCGAGAGGTTCCACGAAGAGAAAGACGCAACCTTTGCTTCCGATCTTCGATACTAAGATAATCTACCTTAAAGTTTCTTTAACACAAGCTAACACTCATGAAATGATGTGAACACCCTCATCTAAATGGCAAGGGAAGATGAGGATGATGAAGTAAGATTTTTGCTCTCTATATTTATCTTTTTCTCATATTTATCCATCACAAAAATCAAAGCAAGAAAGGATTTCAAGCAAAGAAGAAGAAGGAAGAAGATGAACAATATTGATAATCCTTTTGTGATGAATAATGCAAAGGAGATAATGATGAATTATGCAACCATGGTTGACTAAACCTTTGTAGAGAATTAACCAAGGCTAGGGTTTGGGTTAGGTTAAGAATGAGTCACACACAAATATCTTTATCATGACAAAATGAAAAGCTTCTAGAATCAACTAGAAGACTTAACCCTAATCCAAACCCTAATCATGTTTAAACTCCACAAAACATGTTGCATTAGTTATCATATCATGTTACAATATTATATATCACATATATAATATTTATTGTAACCAAATAAAATAATACGATTAACATATATCGCATATACATCAATGTATTACCCGAGTGAGAAAAAGAATCTTTTAGAGAACAAATATTAGTTAATGTAATTTAATATATCATATATATTATTATACATTAAATTATCGAATCAACACTTGATCCGACAATCCGGCTATATCGCATATAACCGACTAATATTTATCCATACCGGTTCATCGAATCAACACTTGATCCGATGACCCGGCTGATATCAAATATCGCGAGAATAGAATACGGTATCTTATATCGCATTATCCTCGGTCCCGCACATATCACATATGTGCTCCTACTCCGTTTTGCCTGAGTCAAGAAACCTCTGTGTAGGACTCTAAAGAATCGTCAATACGCCGGCAGTAGGTGATGATCATATCAAACACCCACAAGCTGCAAGCGGTCAGCTAAACGTAACAGCTACCCAGGTATTGAGCGCTCAGAAGATCAACAAACAAGCCTGTAACTTCTCCTGTGAATCCAAACAGTAACACTCCCGTACAGTCCGGTCTCGTCGTCTGATATGTTGCATATCTAGCCTAGGGATGGTAAACGTCAGACCCCAGTAGCTTGATAAGTCGTGTCGATATGAGGTCTATAACAGTTCGAGAAACTACTGATAACACTTACCAGTAAATCTCAGCAACCCTGGCCAGGGATTTCCGGTTATAGCCAATCGAACACAGCACAACATCAACTCCCTATACCGGGAGAGACGAATCCCCTCCTATCGCTCATTGCCTCCATGTGATTCGGGACTGTACCCAAAAGCCACCTTTTTGCACGCCCTCTTGGACGTGGTATGATGGAAATCAAAGCACAGTGGGAACCACACAAGACTCTATGACGATCTCGGGTCAACAGACTACTCTGTACCAGTGTCACCGGAGAACTGCCATCTGACGTATGGTATAATACCATCTGGGAGTTCTCGGCGAGTCCGTCCAGTGTACCCAGTCTCTACTGAGCACCCGTACACCATCCTTGATGTCAAACATCGATGGATATGGGATCATCCATCGCCCATCATATGGGTCAAGATGCATATACGCTAGTCTACTCTGGTGTATCGATGCCCTGTCTCGATCACCCACGACTAGGAACAATTATAGGATGTACTCGTCGACTACCGTGGCCCCACTAGTATGATCTCATCATAGTCCCAGTAGTCGAGTACATATCCTAAGGGCTTTATCAACATGTAATATAGAGACAATCAGAGTACATGTTTAGATAAAGTACAACCAGATAGCATACTATCATGTCGAGCAAGAAAGTCCTCCCTATATATGTCCAAGCATCCACTACAATATACATCATATGTACAGTAATGGCCTCTAGGGCATACATATAACTAACAAACCACACAAGACTCTATGACGATCTCGGGTCAACAGACTACTCTGTACCAGTGTCACCGGAGAACTGCCATCTGACGTATGGTATAATACCATCTGGGAGTTCTCGGCGAGTCCGTCCAGTGTACCCAGTCTCCACTGAGCACCCGTACACCATCCTTGATGTGAAATACCGATGGATATGGGATCATCTATCGCCCATCATATGGGTCAAGATGCGTATACGCTAGTCTACTCTGGTGCATCGATGCCCTGTCTCGATACACCCTCGACTAGGAACTATTATAGGATGTACTCGTCGACTACCGTGGCCCCACTAGTATGATCTCATCATAGTCCCAGTAGTCGAGTACATATCCTAAGGGCTTTATCAACATGTAATACAGAGACAATCAGAGTACATGTTAAGATAAAGTACAACCAGATAGCATACTATCATGTCGAGCAAGAAAGTCCTCCCTATATATGTCCCAGCATCCACTACAATATACATCGTATGTACAGTAATGGCCTCTAGGGCATACATATAACTAACAATCTCCCACTTGCACTAGGGTCATCTGTTATGGTATCGCATACCCAACAATTAGCTGCGGTTGAAATATCTCATACTCAACCATCCCATAAAAGTCTCTACTGGGAAAAAGGCCTTTGTGAGTGGATTCGCGCTGTTGTCCTCTGTGTCTACTCTCCTAACCTCGATCTCCCTGGAGATCAACCATCTCCATGATCAGGTGATACTGCTT
Organism: Agapanthus africanus; assembly: GCA_030015575.1. Lineage (NCBI taxonomy): Eukaryota > Viridiplantae > Streptophyta > Magnoliopsida > Asparagales > Amaryllidaceae > Agapanthus > Agapanthus africanus. Next base: position 289,974,336 of record JASDDO010000010.1, read on the forward strand.
AAGAATTATATCTGGATTTTTGATGGGACGGGGGTTCCTTGGCATAAGCCACAACTCTTTTGTCACACAATGGTAGGAACGAAGTTCATCTTATGAACTTATATATATCCAGACTGCCTCTTTGGTAGTATCCTTGGTAACGATGTATCTTGCCTTTAATCGTCTAGTATGTCACGGTATCTAGCTTGGAACTCTTCCAACATACCGTCCCTCCACTGAGGGTATAGACAAGCCTGCGACTGACATTCAGTCGTTCTTATCACCCTGGAACCCTTCCATTGATTCTCCCCAGGATTGATTGATACCATCTCACTACAACTAGTGAGTGTCCTAACATCCAATTAGATCTATCACATAGATCCAAAACCCAGGATTTAGGAGGTATCACTTTGATCCTATATGGAGAATCTTTGTGATAAGCGGAGATTGACCGAGCGTAGCATAGGAAACTCCTTCCCTATCAAGAGTATGTCATCCACGTACTCTACGAGGATCACCACCATACTCCTTACTACCTTTTTTGTATATACAAGGTTCATCTACCATTTTGATGAAGTCAAACTCTTTGACTACCTCATCAAAACAGATGTTCCAACTCCGCGATGCCTGTTTTATCATATAAAACATCTTGCACACGTTTCCGCTGCTCCCACTGTCTACGAAGCCCTCTGGCTGTGTACTTATAGACGCTCTTTTCTAAAACATCATTTAGAAAAGCAGTCATGACACCCAACCACCAGATATCGTAGTCATGGTTTGTAGCCGTGGCAAGTAGGATCTGGATGGACTTAAGCATAGCTTTGAAAGTCTCAACTTTTTCATGTACACCAAGTAATCTTCTCAAGATATACTCACTCCTGATAGGGATTTAACCCTTCAGATAAAGCAACCAAAGTCCATACTTTGTCGGTGTATAAGGATTACATCTCAGATCGCTAAGCATCCAGCCATTCTTACAGAGTCCCACTCCTGATGGCCAGCTCGAAACTAGTTGGGTCATCATCTCATGATGTAATCCTCGCTCCCACTATCATAGAGAAACCGAAGTATCTCTCAGGTGGATGAGGAACCCTACTAGATCGGCGGAGAGGCTGAGGTTCGTTGGAAACTATTGAATCCTTTGGTTCTACCAAATCATCAGCTGCAGTTTGTATAGCTGGAACCCTTCCAGTTCTACATAACAGAACTTGCCTCGAGCTTGTCCGGATTTTGCTTTTAGACATAGGCCGGACAACCCCAAATCTTAAAAAACTTAAGATATAGGCTCTTCCCTTTCCATATCACATATGAAGTGGTAGACAACTGATTTGATTTGAACCCTATTCAATAGGTATGCAACTTCACAAGTGCATAACTCCCAAAAGGAAATAGGAAACTCAGTAGTACTCATCATAGAGCACACCATATCACATAGGGTGCTATTGCTCCGCCCCGATATACCATCGTGCTATGGTGTATACGGAGGAGTAATCCTGAGAGAGAATCTCATTCTCCTTTTGAATAGTCCAGGAATTTCGTGCTCAAGTATTCTCCTCCTTGATCTCATCAAAGGACATAATACTTATACCCGTATTTTGGTTCTCTACTTCTAACTTATATTCTGTGAATATCTCAAAAGGTTCAGACTTGTGTTTCAACTGGAACATATGTCTGAATCTTGAGAGATCATCAGAGAATGTAATGAAGTACAAAGAACCGGTCTTGGCATGTGTAGACAAGGGACCTTTCATACATCAACATGTATCAATTCCAAAAGTTCACTAACTCTTTCTCTGTTTCCAACAAACAGAGCTGTGGTCATCATATCTTTGTGACATGACCGGCAGGTTTCACAAGATGTAAATTCAAACTAATTTAAATATGCATCTATATGTAACTTCAGCCAGTCGGGTCGCATTGATATGACCTAGTCTACAATGCCTCAAGAAGGATTTGTTCATTTCTGAACTCTTCCTCTTGTGTGTATTCTGTATACTAAGAACTGTGGTTTGATTTAGAACGTCAATGCTTTTAGATAACGTGCCTTGAACCGATCAACTCTTGATATAGGAAATGTTCAAAACATTATCCAACAATACAAAATTATATCCTTTCTTTACTAATAAAGAGACTGATATGATTTTGTATATCAGGTTCGGTATCTAATAACATTTGTTCAGAATCAATGTATTTTGATAATACAGGGTGACAGTGACCAACAAACTTGGCTGCAACACTTGCACCGTTTTCTGTCTCATGAAACTTATCACCCGTTCTCAGTTCTTTACCTATCTGTAGCCCATGTAACAGATTACATATACGGGATCCTGATCAGGTATCACATACCCAGGACGTAAAGGATACTGAGAAACAGTTCTGTGTAATGAACACACCCGAAGATGATGCATCAGCATGCACTTTCTTCGTTTGGGCGGCACGGGAATTCTGGCAATCCCCAATTTCCTGCTCTGTCTTATAACAATTATAAGTTGGAGCGGGACCAACGTTCCCCAGCTCAGTATAACAAGTGGGTTCGGTCAATATATCCGTTTTATTATCTTGATTAAGGCATGATATGGTCGTTACCTGGAGAGAGAGAGAAGAAAACACTCAGCGTATGCTTTTGCAAGATTAGATTGGTTATATAATATATCTAATCAGGATGTCTCCCACTGTTTTAATAAAATCTTCCTTCAAACCCTAAAAGGAAAGACTAGCCAGGATTAATTACACGCTACAAGTTTGCCAATCTTTCAGCCAGGCCAGTGTCGGTACTTTGAGGGAGGTCCCCCGTGCTTTCGCACGAACCTAATTAAAGTAAACCTCGTTTTCCCAGAGGCGTAACCCCGTTGACACCTTTCTAGACACCTACTTGATCGACTAGTTGTAATGTATAAAACTCTCCCAGGAGTAACTCTTACTCGCAGCGGGTATCGGGATCCAACTATCTCATAGAAGGTATGCAATCTCATTGCAAATTTCAACACTTAAAATTCCCGATAATATTTTACCCCTAGCATCCTATGACCTTGACGAAAGCCAACAAACCATAGGCTACTAGTCAAGTCCAACCCGTCATTTCTTGATTGAAATAAACCCACCCGCACGACCGTTGACGAAAGCCAACAAAGCCGCACGACTACCCTAATCCAATCGCATCATATGCAGCAGATAAGCAGCAGATAAGCAGCAGATAGCTACCGCACACTACACCTTGACGAAAGCCAACAAATGTAGCACGAATACTATATACAACTTATCTGAAATGACGGAGGGTTACGACAGGTTTTTCTGAAAACCTACTGCGTAATGAACTTGATATCGTTGTAGAATCGAGTGATTTTAAATGGAGTGTTTTTGAGGCTTTTCTAGTTTTGCTAAAGGGGTCACTCCCGGTGAAGGGATCGTCGGCCCTTTCCTCATCGAATAAGGTGCAGGATATTTCACAAATATCGCTGTGCAAAGCAGAAACTATAGAAGCAATCAAAAGATAAACCGAGTTTGTAGCATCTACCAGTTATTGCTAAAGGAGTCACTCCCGGTGAAGGGATCTCGGTCCTTTCCTTATCGAATAAGGTGCTGGATGTTCTACAAGGAACACCGCTATGCAAAGCAAGAACTAGAGCTACCAGTTTTTAAACAAGTTTCCACAACATCTTAGGTTTCTTTTATTTCATTAATCTCATTAATGAAGTCCTATTTTATTATGCTTCACAAGCATCTCTTTTGAAACGAAATCTGCAATATAACATATATCTCATATATATAAAATATAAACATTCGTCTCAGGCAATAATATGATCTCATCGCAGAACATTGCAGCAGAAGAACATATATGAAATATTGGATATACTAGGACGTCCGTGTTTTCAATACGAGCCTGTATAAAACACGGATTCCACGGTCGCGATGAATAGCCAAACCCACATCCCTAGACCCCTACGAGAGCGGCAAGTAACACTGCCAATTCTAGGGTTAGGAGACCCGGTCTCGACTCCTCGAGATGGTCTCCCACTGGACCCTAGAACCCGGTTACTTGTGCTCCCCGTCTTGGGTCTACCTAATGCGGAAAAGTAAATAATATACAACGGTGACATCTTCCGCTACCTGGAAGTGCCCCAATAAAAGAATATTACATACAAATGAATTTTACATGAATGAAAAAAAAAACTCTCATCTCACATAAAACCCCCGGCTATTCAAACGTGACGATCCAATACAACATATCGCAGCAACACATAATATCTCATATCATCAACGTAAGCAAGTATGCGTATCCCGATTGTCGTTGATGTATAGCAACGAAGCCGGCGATACACCACATACTACGCTTACGATCACAGAAAAGAAAGTGTAAAACTACAACAGTTGGAATTCGCAACCTCTTTAGACATCGCATGCCTAACCAAATGAATTCCTTAGACATCACATGCCTAACAATTATAAACCCCACATTTTAGTCTCATTATCGAAAACTCTTTTCAATATCAAGTCGGGCAATTCAACAAGATTCCTGACGTCCTGATCGAATGCTCGTCACAAACTTTAGTAGACAGCCGCACCCCTGGATACCGTCGACGAAGTGCACTAAGGCGGAACACCACTGCCGCGAGCACCCGAACGGACGCTTTCGGCGACGGGGTTCTCCTACAGTCACTTGGTCGGGGCTAAGAGGTGTAGCTGTCTATTAAGTTTACCCGGCGAGTATCCGCGTATGCTACGTGATTGCGACGGACTTTTGATCACATCAAAATTCCGTGGCAACCGATCATCTGAGACTAAACTGCTATGTCTATAATATTCAAAATAGTTATCTCATAACTACCTGTGGATTCCAATTATTGTATCACATTCCAGATAAATAGATAAAGTTAAACTTTCCGATCGAATCATCAAACACCCAAGATTTCCCCAATATATCTCAACACTTGAAATCGGTTTAAAAACATCCATCACATGCCACAGTACCAATGGTCCAGCCGTAGAAGGGTCAAGCCAACGCCTCACATGTGGCACGCCGTACTGCCCCAAACCCTAAGGTTCAAAAGGCAGTTCAAGACGGTCACATAATCGAGTTAAGGTTTGTTGTCTTCTAGAGGGTCCACCGAGTTACTTGCACGACTTAGAACATTCTTAAACACGAGAAAAAATCCAACTTTTGAAAAAATTTCCGACAGGGGAAAAAGTGAGTTATTGATATCCGTTCGAACTTTTTAACAGTTTCTTAAATTTATCCGGAAAGCCACATAGACAAAATCTAATACTCCGATCGAAACATCGAATCCCCAAAATAACCCCAGAAAACTCAACTGTAGAATAAAAATTAAAAATTCCCAGAGAACTCAGCACTGTGTAGTAGGAATTACTGTGCAAAATAGGAGGGGTGACGTCATCAAATGGCCGCGGAACCGCCGCAGAAGCCAGGCTTCTGCCGCGGTTCCGCCGCACTTTTGACGAATTAGCCCCTCGAATTTCACAGTAATTCTAATAAGACCCTGCTAAATATTTTAGAAATTTTTAATTGACAAAAATCCAAATTTTCAGAAAATTTCCAGAAAGCATTTTGGAGTCGGGGTTTCGGGTTCGATCGGACTTTAAATTTCGTCTAGACTTCGCCTAAAGCTCTAGCTTGGCTCTGATACCACTGTAGGGTTGCTAGGCACGCGCACAAGGGTCTACGAGGCATTAACCATGCCCGATTAAAAATTTAGCCGTGCCGAACAACCCGAATACGGAACTTTAAACTAGAGATTAGGCGAAAACAAGCATGCTAAACACTTTAACACTAAGTGAGAGGGATTACAACCTTTGTAGATCCGGTCCTTCACTTCATATGCTCCGTGTTGTGGTCCCTTCACTGCGATCATCGGGATCCGGACTCTCGAGAGGTTCCACGAAGAGAAAGACGCAACCTTTGCTTCCGATCTTCGATACTAAGATGTTCTACCTTGAAGTTTCTTTAACACAAGCTAACACTCATGAAGTGATGTGAACACCCTCATCTAAATGGCAAGTGAAGATGAGGATGATGAAGTAGGATTTTTGCTCTCTTTATTTATATTTTTCTCACAATTATTCATCACTTGGAAAAAATCAAGAAAGCTTTTTTCCATGAAAAGAATGAAGGAAGAAGATGAACAATAATTGTTGAATCCATTTGTGATGAATAGGAAAAGGAGATAATGATCAATTATGCAACCATGGTTCACTTAACCATTGTAGAGAATTAACCAAGGGTTAGGGTTTTGGGTTGAGTTAAGAATGAGTCATAAGTAAATATCTTTTCCATGACAAAACAAAAACCTTCTAGAATCATCTAGAAACCATTAACCCAAATCAAACCCTAATCTTGATTAATCTTTACAAAACATATTGCATTATTTATCATATCATGTTACAATATTATATATCACATATACAATATTTATTGTAACCAAATAAAATAATACAATTAACATATATCGCATATATATCAATGTATTACCCGAGTGAGAAAAAGAATCTTTTAGTGAGCTAATATTAGTTAATGTAATTTAATATATCATATATATTATTATACATTAAATTATCGAATCAACACTTGATCCGACAATCCGGCTATATCGCATATAACCGACTAATATTTATCTGTACCGATTCATCGAATCAACACTTGATCCGATGACCCGGTTGATATCAAATATCGCGAGAATAGAATACGGTATCACATATCGCATTATCCTCGGTCCCGCACATATCACATACGTGCTCCTACTCCGTTTTGCCTGAGTCAAGAAACCTCTGTGTAGAACTCTAAAGAATCGTCAATACGCCGGCAGTAGGTGATGATCATATCAAACACCCACAAGCTGCAAGCGGTCAGCTAAACGTAACAGCTACCCAGGTATTGAGCGCTCAGAAGATCAACAACCAAGCCTGTAACTTCTCCTATGAATCCAAACAGTAACACTCCCGTACAGTCCGGTCTCGTCGTCTGATATGTTGCATATCTCGCCTAGGGGTGGTAAATGTCAGACCCCAGTAGCTTGATAAGTCGTGTCGATATGAGGTCTATAACAGTTCGAGAAACTACTGATAACACTTACCAGTAAATCTCAGCAACCCTGGCCAGGGATTTCCGGTTATAGCCAATCGAACACAGCACAACATCAACTCCCTATACCGGGAGAGACGAATCCCCTCCTATCGCTCATTGCCTCCATGTGATTCGGGACTGTACCCAAAAGCCACCTTTTTGAACGCCCTCTTGGACGTGGTATGATGGAAATCAAAGCACAGTGGGAACCACACAAGACTCTATGACGATCTCGGGTCAACAGACTACTCTGTACCAGTGTCACCGGAGAACTGCCATCTGACGTATGGTATAATACCATCTGGGAGTTCTCGGCGAGTCCGTCCAGTGTACCCAGTCTCCACTGAGCACCCGTACACCATCCTTGATGTCAAATACCGATGGATATGGGATCATCCATCGCCCATCATATGGGTCAAGATGCGTATACGCTAGTCTACTCTGGTGCATCGATGCCCTGTCTCGATACACCCTCGACTAGGAACTATTATAGGATGTACTCGTCGACTACCGTGGCCCCACTAGTATGATCTCATCATAGTCCCAGTAGTCGAGTACATATCCTAAGGGCTTTATCAACATGTAATACAGAGACAATCAGAGTACATGTTAAGATAAAGTACAACCAGATAGCATACTATCATGTCGAGCAAGAAAGTCCTCCCTATATATGTCCCAGCATCCACTACAATATACATCGTATGTACAGTAATGGCCTCTAGGGCATACATATAACTAACACGACACGACCTGTACCGCTATTAGGGGACTGACGTTTCACCGCCCCCCTAGGCCCGCCATACGATGTATCAGATGAACAGACCGGACAGTACGGAGACTGTCACATACAGGCTCAGTAGGAGTTCAGATGGGGTTCACCTCGTCAGTCTTCTTATCGAAATCTACCTGGGGACCGTTACGTACAGCTAGTGCCGCTTGCGGTCTATGGTTAAACCTACTGCCAGCGTAGTGTCGAGTCTTTAGAATCCCACACAGAGAGCTATTCGCTTTTAGGCAAAATGAGTAGAGGTCGCATGGTTTTGCGACAGGGTTCGTTCGCATCCGCGCACTTGTGCACGTTTGCTGTCCGGATAGCTAATACTAGCGGGCTTTGGTTTAAGCCGGATCCTAGTATATGATTTGGGATTGGTTTTTCTCATTGTATTCGTGTTCCTCGGATCATGAATACGGGTGCGTATGCACAGTTGCTTGAGACAGAGGGAGAGGACTTTGATTAGGGTTAATGACTATTATCATTTTATTAACCCTAATGCTTATGTATGAATTATGGTTAATTGATATTAGTTTAATATAATTGTGCATGGTTATGGTTGTTGACCATTTGACTATCTTGACTTGTTGACCTTAGTTGACATATTGACCATCATCATTCCATATAAAAGATGCTCATTGATCCTTGCAATTAGCATTAAATATGAAATGATAATGGTCATGTCTTGATTAAGCCATGACAATTATCTCACTAATTATCTAATTATAATAATTCACACATATATGTGAGAATGGTTATTATTCTCTCATTCTATCATTTACTTTCTCTCTCTTGTTCTTCCTCTCCCTCAAGCTCTCCCCTCTCATATGTTGAGAAACACTTGAGCTTGAGAAAAACCCCTTCTTGATAATCTCTACTCTCATCTAGGGTTCAAGGATTAGCACTTCTTGCACCCTAGTTACTTCTAGCTTGGAGTTGAAGCCAAAGGTTGAGGCTTTCGGGTGGATCTTTCTTCGACGTGAGAAGACGACAAAGGTGACCTCTTTCCACCACTCCAAAGAGCAAGGAGAGAAGGACATAAAGCCCTAGGTATAACCTTTCTAACACTTAGCTAGTTTCTAGTTAGATTTTGCTTGTTTTTGTTTAGCAAAGATCCTTCTTTGTCTAGTCCATGTTGCCTAAGTTGATAAAAATTTGATTTTTATTCCGTTTTCCGCCTCCCCGCAAGCACCGGGGTGGGCAACGTGGACTTACATACAAAACCCTAACTTTCTGTTGAATTTTTTTCTGCTCAAAAAATAAAAAATCATACTTCAAAAATCAGCTCAGGGTTTTTTAAAGAAGCATACCAAAAACGATCCAGTGAATCGCTCAAAGCGCGGCGGTTCCGCGGCTAAAGCATGCCTATTGCCGCGGAACCGCGGCCGTTTTGACTCGGTTCTGGACCGAGTTTGGTGCAGTATTCTTCTGATGAGGTTTTGGGATTTTTAAGATGGTTTCTTTCTGCCCAGATTTTCCAGAAAAGGAATTTGTATTTGGGGTTCCTATAAATCCGTATTTTTGATCGAACTTCACTACACTTTGACTAATGGGTTATATCTGTGATGTTTATATGTATTGAACGTCTGCGAATCGCTATACGTCGATTAGTGGGGGTTATACATATCTGTGATCAGTGTTTGTTGATGGTATGTGTATATGAATGCGTTGAATTGTCGCGGGTGAATAGCCGGGGGGTTTTGTGAGACGAGAGTTTTCTTTTCTTTCATTCTTGTAACATGTAAATTGATGTATTATTATTTGTTTGGCCGCACAACCGGGTCGGGGTTGTAGCCGTCATTGTATAATTCTTTTTACTGTTTTTGCTCCTAGGATAGACCCATGGAGGGGGTGCACAAACTACCGGGTATCTCGAAGTGCCGAGTGGCCTACTCACGGTGTTGAGGGAGGTTGCTTCGCTTCGGGTACTTGGCGGGTAGTTTGCCGCACCCGTAGGGGTCTTGGGTGGGGTATTGGCTATTCACTGCGACCGTGTTATCTGCTTTTCGTTGCAGGCTCGAACGGATTGCGGATTCCTAGTATATCCAATGTATTCATCTGTGATCTGTAATGTCTATCATTGCTATATATCTATATACTATAACTATTTAGGCGTTGCTTATGTTTTATAGTCGCGCTAGCCCAGCCCCCGCTCTGTCGTTAGTTAAGTAACCTAACGGGTGATGACGGGGCCCCGTGGCGAATGCGAATGGCATAAGCGTACGTCATATTTTGGTTGTTTTCTGCAATGGTAGGATTAAATGATGGGACGCATTAAAAGAACTAATGCAAGAAAATAAACCAAGTAAAAATCGATTGGAACACTTTGAAAACCACTCGGATCTTTTCAAAACTAAACTTTTAAACGTGGAGCTTGAACCACTCCTTTTAAAAGCTATCTCGTTCCATCGATTATATCAAGTTCACTACGTTCACGGTTTCGCCAAAACCATTCGTAGCCCTCCGTCATTCCACATGAATGGTCAAAAAGTATTCAAGCTATGTATTTTGGCCAAAGTCAAGGCATAGTGATTGGTAGCTATTGGGTATTCATGTGCAGCATAGGTAGATGTGTTGGTTTGGGACAGTCGTGCTGCCATTTTTGCCAAAGTCAAGGGTAGGTACGGGTGGGTCCAAATTAACCAGGAGAATGACGGGTAGAACTTGACATGTGACTTATGATATTTTGGCCAAACTCAAGGTCATAAGAGCATGGGGCAAAAATCCACATCGGGAGTTTCATAAGTACTGAAACTTGCTAGCGCTGCATACCATTTAGAGTGTGATGATTCTGGTAGGATTCCTTCGGTTTTGTCACGCGATGATATTTGGATCCCGATCCTACTGTGAGTATATGCTACTCCTCGGGAAAGTTCTCACTTAACGATCAATGCTATAAACCTAGTAGGTGTCTAGAAAGGTGTTAGCGGGGCTACGCCCACAGGGAAAAGAGGTTACTTAATTAAGGAACTTCGCGAAAGCATTGGAAAACCTCCCTCGACGTACCGACACTGGCCTGGCTGAACGGTTAAGCAAGTATTGTACGGTGACATTGATCTCAACTAATTCTTTCTTTATGGTTTGAGAAGGGATTCGAGAGACAGTGGGAGCCATCCTGTTTAGACAAACTAAAAACCACTCTAAACTTGCAAGAGCATCATGCTAAAGTGTTTCTTTTCTCTCTCCTAATTGCAGCGACCATTCAACATGACCGGACTTAAGTTATTACTAGATAAAAACATACTGGCAGGGCCAAACTACAAAGATTGGCTCAGGAATGTCAAGATGGCAATCACTTACGACAAGTTGGGGTATATCCTTACCACCAAAGCTCCCCCTGTCCCAGGTCCCACCTCCAGCGTCGCGGATGTAGAAATCCGTAAGACATGGGAGAGAGATTGCGCGAAGGCCAAATGCCTCGTACCTACCTCGATGAACAACGAACATTAGAGGAGGCATGAGAATATGGACCTAGAGTCCATATTTCTCCATACAAAAGAACTGTATGGAGAGCAGTCTCGTATCGCAAGATACGAAGTGTCGAAGAAGCTATTTTCGGCAAGATTGGCCGTCGGATCATCGGTAGCGGAACACGTGCTTAAGATGATTGGCTACATAGAGGAGCTCGCGGACCTTGGGACCACGCTGGAGAATGAACTCTACACTGATTTGATTCCCCAGTCCCTTCCTTCCACTTACGCCCAGTTTATCCTAAACTTCAACATGCAAGGAAAGGAGGTTGAACTTTCCGAACTTCTGAACATGTTGAGGAGTGCTGAGGGCACCCTACAGAAGGGTAGGGAGACATCCACTTTGTTTGTAGGAGGATCTTCCTCTTCTAGGTCCAGGGCAAAAGCCAAGGGTAAGAAGAAGAAAGCCCCCGCCAAACCAAGAGGCGGTGTGAGTAAAGTGGAAACGAAGGGAAAGGGAAAGGCAACAAAGGTAGCGGGAAAGCTGGTGGGGAAGGAAGAATGCTTCTACTGTCACAAAAGTGGACACTGGAAACAGGATTGCAAGGCTTGGAAGGCCAGAACCCAGGATCTGAAGCGAGTTGCGGCTTCAGCTTCAGGTGTGTATGTTATTGAAAACTGTCTATCAATAAACTCTACATCCTGGGTATTGGATACCGGATCAGGATCTCATATCTGTAATTCTTTGCAGGCGTTGAGAAAGCGTAGAGTTTTGAAGGCAGGTGACATGACCCTCAGAGTTGCAAACGGAGCTAGCATGGATGCTGAGGCCGTGGGGGACTATCACCTGGGATTGTCAGATGGACACTTTTTGGTTTTGCGTAATTGTTATTTTGTACCAAATGCAACCTGTAATATCATTTCTGTATCTTTATTATCTAAAGAAGGTTATGAATTTGCATTTGTAAGTAATGTAGTGAACATTCACCTTAATCAAGTTTTGATTGGGTCATGTACATTAAAAACGGTATATACGTATTAAACCAACCACGGATTTTCAATGTCCAGAATACACACAAAAGAAAGTCTCCAGAAATCAATAAAACTTTCTTATGGTATTGTAGACTGGGTCACATCACTGAGAGAAGGTTGACTGAGTTACATACAGAAGGATATTTGGATCCGTTCGAATATCAATCGTATGCAACTTGTCAATCCTGTCTCAAAGGAAAGATGACAAAGACTCCGTTCACCGGACACGGAGTAAGAGCGAGCGAGCTCTTGGGACTCGTACACAGCGACGTGTGCGGTCCAATGTCTACACATACACGAAGCGGTTATTCTTACTTCATTACTTTTGTAAGTCCACGTTGCCCACCCCGGTGCTTGCGGGGAGGTGGAAAACGGAATAAAAATCGAATTTTTATGAACTTAGGCAACATGGACTAGACTTTATAGGATCTTTGCTAAACAAAAACAAGCTAAAGCTAACTAGAAACTAGCTAAGTGCTAGAAAGGTTATACCATGGGCTTTAAGTCCTTCTCTCCTTGCTCCTTGGAGTGGTGGAAGAAGGTCACCTTGGTCGTCTTCTCACGTCGAAGAAAGATCCACCCGAAAGCCTCAACCTTTGGTTTCAACTCCAAGCTAGAAGTAACTAGGGTGCAAGAAGTGCTAATCCTTGAACCCTAGATGAGAGTAGAGATGATCAAGAGAGGGTTTTTCTCAAGCTCAAGTGTTTCTCAACACATGAGAGTGGAGAGCTTGAGGGAGAGGAAGAACAAGAGAGAGAATGTGAAAAATAGAATGAGAGAATAATATGAAGCCTTCTCTCATATATGTGAATTATTGTAATTAGAAAATTAGTGAGATAATTGTCATGGCTTAATCAAGACATGACCATTATCATTTCATTTTTTAATGCAAATTGCAAGGATCAAAAAGCATCTTCAAATGAAATGATGATGGTCAAAGTGTCAACCAAGGTCAACAAGTCAAGGAGGTCAAATGGTCAACAACCATAACCATGCACAATTATAAAACTAATATCAATTAACAATAATACACACATAAGCATTAGGGTTAATAAAATGACAATAGTCATAAACCCTAATCAAAGTCATCTCCCTCGGTCTCAAGCAACTGTGCATACGCACCCGCATTCGTGATCCGAGGAACACGAATACAATGAGAAAAACCAATCCCAAATCATATACTAGGATCCGGCTTAAACCAAAGCCCGCTAGTATAAACTGTCCGAACAGCCAACGTGCACAAGTGCGCAGATGTGAACGAACCCTGTCGCAAAACCATGCGACCTCTACTCATTTTGCCTAAAGGCGAATAGCTCTCTGTGTGGGACTCTAAAGACTCGACACTATGCTGGCAATGGGTTTAACCACAGACCGCAAGCGGCACTAGCTGTACGTAACGGTCCCCAGGTAGATGTCGATAAGAAGACTGACGAGGTGAACCCCATCTGAACTCCTACTGAGCCTGTATGTGCCAATCTCCATACAGTCCGGTCTGTTCGTCTGATACATGGCATGGCGGGCCTAGGGGGCGGTGAACGTCAGTCCCCTAATAGCGGTACAAGTCGTGTCGGAGTGTAACCCAGAACACCCTGAGATAACACTGGAAACCTACCAGTATATCTCGCTTGCCCTGGCCAGGGACTACTCGTGTAATAGCTCTCCTGGACACAGCGCGATGTCAACCCCCAATACCGGGAGAGACGAATCCTGTCTAACCGTCACTGCCTCCATGTGCTTCGGGACTGCACCCAAAAACTACCTGTTTGCACGACTCCTTTGAGCCGTGGTAGGGTAGTAATCAAAGTGCAGTGGGAACACACTCGAGGCGAAGTGACAGTGTCAAGTCAGCGGACTAAGCTGTACTTGTAAGTCCATGTTGCGACCCCCGGTTCTTACGGGGAGGTGGAAACGGTATAAAAATCAAATTTTTAGCGCATGGGGCAACATGGACTAACAAAGTCGGGATCTTTTCTAAACTAAACTAGCAAACATGCAAAGGAGAGTTAACTACTCGGCAAAATGGTTATACCTAACTTGAACTCCTTCTTCTTGAAACCTAGTAGAGGTTGATGGTTCTCTTCTCGTCGCCTTCTTCCGTCGAAGATGGATCCACTTGAGGGTTCAACCTTCGGGCTCTTTCTCGAACTAGGAGAGAACTAGAATCTTCGGCTTGCTAAACCTTTGATCCTAGAGTGAGTAGAGAGTGTCTAAAGGGTGCTTTTCTTTTAAGGAGAGGGATTCTCAACACATGAGAAGGGTTCTCCTTTTGCTAGAGGAAGAAGAAGATGAAGTGAGGAGAGAGAAGCTAAATGATAGAATGAGCTCTTTTCTTTTTGCAACCATAACAAAAAGCAAAAGAATTATCAAATTAATAATAATAATGAAAATGAAAAGGTTGATGGAAGGTTTAGGAATGACCATTATCATTTCAAACATTAAATGAATTTGCTAGAATCAAAGAGTATCTTTCTTTTGTAATGATGATGGTCAAAACTTCAACCATGGTCAACAAGTCAACCATGGTCAACAAGTCAACAAAAAAACCAACCATGACACAATTTCATTTTATTAATATTATTAATTGATATAACATAAATTCATTAGGGTTTGGAAAAAGACGACTGTCAACTGTGCATACGCACCCGTTCCGAAACCCTAATGAAAGTCCTCTTCCTCCTCCTCAAATAACTGTGCATACACACCTGCATTCTTGTTCCGAGGAACATGAATACTGAGAGATAAAAGAAACCCCAAAACATATACCAGTATCTGACTCAAACCAGAGCCAGCCAGTAATATCCGTCCGGACTCCAAATGTGCACAAGTGCGCGGATGAGAACGAACCCTGTCGCAAAACCATGCGACCTCTACTCTGTTTTGCCCAGAGGCGAATACCCTCTGTGTGGGACTCTAAAGACTCGACACTACGCTGGCAGTGGGTTTAACCACAGACCGCAAGCGGCACTAGCTGTGCGTAACGGTCCCCAGGTAGATGCCGACAAGAAGGCTGACGAGGTGAAACCCCATCTGTACTCCTACTGGGTCTGAATGTGACAGTCTCCATACAGTCCGGTCTGTTCGTCTGATACATCGCATGTCGGGCCTAGGGGGCGGTAAAACGTCAGTCCCCTAATAGCGGTACAAGTCGCGTCGGAGTGAAGCCCAAAACACCCTGAGATAACACTGGAAGCCTACCAGTATATCTCGCTTGCCCTGGCCAGAGACTACTCGTGTAATGGCTCTCCTAGACACAGCGCGATGTCAACCCCCAATACCGGGAGAGACGAATCCTGTCTAACCGTCACTGCCTCCAAGTGCTTCGGGACTGCACCCAACCACCACCTGTTTGCAAGACTCCTTTGAGCCGTGGTAGGGTGGTGATCAAAGTGCAGTGGGAACACACTCGAGGCGAAGTGCCAGTGTCAAGTCAGCGGACTAAGCTGTACTCATGTCACCTGGGAAGTGATAACTGACGATAGGTATAATACCAACCTGTCAGTTCCCGACGAGTCCTGTCCAGTGTACTCGTAACCCAACGAGCACCCGTATACTATCTCCAGTACGACGTACTGATGGCTGTGGGACAGACCATCTCCCATACTGGGATGAGAAGCGCATACGCTAGTCTACTCCGGAGTATCGATGCCCTATCTTGATAGTCCTGCGACTAGGGACCTGTATAAGGATGTGCTTATAGATTACCCAGCCCCCACTAGTGTGACTGCCATCACAACGCTGGTAATCAAGCAAAGATCCTAAGGGCTCCACTAATGCGTATAAGTGATATACTGAAATAAACACAAGTACACATTGAAGTAGAAACAAACCAAGTAGCATACTACTATATTGAGAAAGATTATTTATACAAGGTGAATATCCCAAGCTTCCATCAAGTAATATACAAACTAGTATGATACAGTAATGGCCTCTAGGGCATATACACTAACAATCTCCCACTTGCACTAAGGCCATGAACTGGCGTATCGAAGACCTATCATCTCGATCAGCCGCTCGAACTGAGTCTGGGGTAAGGCCTTAGTGAATGGATCTGCAGTGTTCTCTTCTAAAGCAACCCTTCGAACCTCGATCTCCTTGCGATCCATGATCTCCCTGATCAGGTGATACCGCCTCAAAATGTGCCTGGATCTCTGATGGGACCTGGGTTCCTTCGCTAAAGCAATAGCCCCGTTGTTGTCGCAATACAGAGGTATTGGGTCAACAATGGACGGAACCACCTGAAGTTCTTTCAAGAACTTCCTCATCCAGACAGCTTCTTTTGCGGCATCAGATGCAGCGATATATTCCGCTTCCATAGTCGAGTCTGCAACGGTTTCCTGTTTGGAGCTCTTCCAACACACCGCCCCTCCATTGAGGGTAAAGACAAAACCCGACATGGACTTGGAATCATCCTTGTCACTCTGGAAGCTGGAGTCAGCAAAGGCCTCAATCTGGAGGTCTTTTCCGCCATACACCAAGAACATCTCCTTAGTCCTTCTCAGGTACTTGAGAATGTTCTTTACCGCTATCCAGTGTTTCTCCCCAGGGTTTGACTGATACCGGCTTACCACGCTCAGTGCATAAGCTACATCCAGTCTGGTACACAACATCGCATACATTATAGAGCCTACCGCAGAAGCGTAGGGTATAATCGACATGTGATCCCTCTCCAAATCAGTCTTGGGAGACATCTCTTTAGAGAGGGTGATCCCGTGACAAGCCGGTAGGTTACCGCGCTTGGAATCTTCCATACTGAATCTCTTCACTATGGTGTCGATGTACCTGGACTGAGAAAGTCCCAATATCCTCTTGGATCTATCACGATGGATCCGGATCCCCAGGATGTATGAGGCATCACCCAGGTCTTTCATGGAGAACCTGTGTGACAAGAACCCCTTGACAGATTGTAGCATAGGAATGTCATTTCCTATTAAGAGAATGTCATCCACGTATAAAACGAGGAATACTACAGTTCTCGCTACAAATCTACTATAGATGCATGGTTCATCTGGATTTTTGATAAAGCCAAATTCCTTGACCGTCTCATCAAAACAGATGTTCCAACTCCGCGATGCCTGCTTTAGTCCATAGATGGACTTAAGCAACTTGCACACCTTTCCGCTGCTCCCACTCTGAATGAAACCCTCTGGCTGATCCATATAGACACACTCCTCCAAATTTCCATTTAGAAAAGCAGTCTTTACGTCCATCTGCCAAATCTCATAATCGTGGAAGGCAGCAATGGCAAGAAGGATCCGAATGGATTTCAGCATAGCCACTGGAGAAAAGGTTTCGTCATAGTCCAAGCCAGGTCTTTGACGGAAACCCTTTGCTACAAGTCTAGCTTTATAGGTCTCAACCTGCCCATCTACACCAATCTTCCTTTTGAAGATCCACTTGCATCCTACGGGTTTTACCCCGTCTGGAGCAATGTCCAACGTCCATACTTTGTTGGTGTACATGGACTCCATTTCGGTCCGCATTGCATCCAGCCATTTTACCGAGTCAGCGCTCTGAACGGCCTGCTGGAAGCTAGTAGGCTCATCATAATCTATGA
Source organism: Agapanthus africanus (assembly GCA_030015575.1). Classification (NCBI taxonomy): domain Eukaryota; kingdom Viridiplantae; phylum Streptophyta; class Magnoliopsida; order Asparagales; family Amaryllidaceae; genus Agapanthus; species Agapanthus africanus. The sequence goes on from JASDDO010000010.1 coordinate 289,992,158, forward strand.
TGCAATCCTCTCTATCCCCGTCTATGAGAAAACCGTAGTATCTCTCGGGCGGATGAGACTGCCTACTACTCCTGCGGAGCGGCGTAGGAATGTCCTGTTCTTTTAAACCCTCTGGTTCCTCTAAGATTTCAGTAATGGTTTGTGGTTCTGGAATTTCTTCCAGTTCTACTGCGCTCCCACTTATCTGATTTTCTAAAAACTCAGTTTCCAAGAAGCGGGCATGACGAGAAACAAGGACTTTTTGCTCCTCTGCGTAATAGAAAAGATACCCCTTGGAGTTCTTTGGGTATCCCACAAACTTGCACTGTACTGAGCGTGCCTCGAGCTTGTCTGCATGCTGCTTTTTTACAAAAGCCGGACATCCCCATGTCTTAAAGGATTTAAGACAGGGTTTCTTCCCACTCCACATCTGATATGGTGTGGTAGGCACTGTTTTAGTAGGAACTTGGTTCAAAAGATGTGCAGTTGTTTCCAGTGCATAACCCCAGAAAGATCGCGGTAACTCAGCCTTACTCATCATGGACCGTACCATATCCAATAGGGTTCGGTTCCGTCTCTCCGATACACCGTTGTGTTGCGGAGTGTATGGAGGAGTGAGCTGAGAGAGAATTCCGTTCTCTTTTAAATAATTCAGGAACTCGGCACTTAAGTATTCTCCACCTCGATCCGATCTTAGAATCTCGATACTTTTGCCGGTCTGTTTCTCTACTTCATTCTTATATTCCTGGAACTTTTCAAAAGCTTCGGACTTATGTTTCATTAAGAAGACATAACCGTACCTTGAAAAATCATCCGTAAAAGTAATGAAGTAAGAGTAACCGCTTCGCGCATGTGTAGACATTGGATCGCACACGTCGCTGTGTACGAGTCCCAAGAGCTCGCTCGCTCTTTCTCCGTGTCCAGTGAACGGAGTCTTTGTCATCTTTCCCATGAGACAAGATTCACAAGTGGCATAAGACTAATACTCGAACGGATCCAAGTATCCTTCTTTATGTAACTTAGTCAACCGTGTCTCATTGATGTGACCCAGTCTACAATGCCATAAGAAAGCCTGATTAATATCTGGAGACTTTCTTTTGTGTGTATTCTGGACATTGAAAATCTGTGGTTGGTTTAATACGTATATACCATTGCTCAGTGTACCTGACCCAATCAGAACTTGATTAAGGTGAATGTTTACAACATTACTTACAAACGCAAATTCATAACCTTCTTTAGAAACCAAAGATACAGAAATGATATTACAAGTTGTGTTGGGTAAAAAAAAGCAATTACGCAGAACCAAAACATGCCCATCTGTCATTCCCAGGTGATAGTCCCCCACGGCTTTAGCATCCATGCTAGCTCCGTTTGCAACTCTGAGGGTCATGTCACCTGCCTTCAAAAACCTACGGTTTCTCAACGCCTGCAAAGAATTAAAGATATGAGATCCTGATCCGGTATCCAATACCCAGGAAGTAGAGTTTATAGAAAGACAGTTTTCAATAATATACACACCTGAAGCTGAAGCCGCAACCTGCTTCAGTTCCTGTGTCCTGGCCTTCCAAGCCCTGCAATCTTTCTTCCAGTGTCCACTCTTATGACAATAGAAGCATTCCTCCTTTCCCACAAGCTTCCCCGCAATCATTGTTGCCTTTTCCTTTCCCTTCGTACCCACTTTACTAACACCGCCTCTTGGTTTGGCGGGGGCTTTCTTCCTCTTTCCCTTGGCTTTCGCCTTGAACCTAGAGGAAGAAGATCCTCCTACAAACAAAGCGGGTGTTTCCCTACCTTTCTGTAGGGTGCCCTCTGCGCTCCTCAGCATGTTGAGGAGTTCTGAAAGTTCAACTTCCTTTTCTTGTAAGTTGAAGTTCAGTATAAACTGGGCGTAAGTGGATGGAAGGGACTGGAGAATTAAATCCGTATAGAGTTCACTTTCCAACGTGGTCCCAAGTTCTGCGAGCTCCTCAATGTAGCCAATCATCTTAAGCACGTGGTCCGCTACCGATGATCCGACGGCCAACTTTGCCGAAAACAACTTCTTCGACACTTCGTATCTTGCGATACGAGACTGCTCTCCATACAGTTCTTTTGTATGAAGAAATATGGATTCCAAATCCATATTCTCGTGCCTCCTCTGATGTTCGTTGTCCATAGAGGCAAGCACGAGGCACCTGGCCTTCGCGCAATCAATCTCCCAAGTCTTACGGATTTCCTTATCCGCGATGCTGGAGATGGGACCTGGGACGGGGGGAGCTTTGGTGGTAAGAAGATACCCCAGCTTGTCGTAAGTGATTGCCATCTTGACATTCCTGAGCCAATCTTTGTAGTTTGGCCCTGTCAATATATTTTTATCTAGAAGTAACTTAAGTCCAGTCATGTCGATTGGTCGCTGCAATTAGGAGAGAGAGAAGAAACACTTTAGCACGATGCTCTTGCAAGTTTAGAGTGGTTTTTAATTTGTCTTAACAGGATGGCTCCCACTGTCTCTCGAATCCCTCCTCAAACCATAAAAGAAGAATTAGTCGGGATCAATCCCACCGCACAATACTTGCTTAACCGTTCAGCCAGGACAGTGTCGGTACTTCGAGGGAGGTTTTCCAACGCTTTCGCGAAGTTCCTTAATTAAATAACCTCTTTTCCCTGGAGGGCGTAGCCCCGCTAACACCTTTCTAGACACCTACTAGGTTTATACCATTGATCGTTTAGTGAAAAATTTCCCGAGGAGTAGCATATACTCACAGTAGGATCGGGATCCAAATATCATCGCGTGACGAAACTGAAGGAATCCTACCAGAATCACCACACTCCAAATGGTATGCAAATCTAGCAAGTTTCAGTACTTATGAAACTCCCGATGTGGATTTTTGCCCCATGCTCTTATGACCTTGACTAAGGCCAACAAATCATAAGTCATATGTCAAGTTCTACCCGTCGTTATCCAGGTTAATTTGAACCCACCCGTATCTACCCTTGACTATGGCCAACAAGGCAATACGACTGTCCCAAACCAACGCATTCTATCTATGCAACATATGAATACCCACCAGCTACCAAACACTGTGCCTTGACTAAGGCCAACAAACACAGCTTGAATACAGTTGAATATTCATATGAAACGACGGAGGGCTACGGATGGTTTTGGCGAAACCGTGAACGTAGTGAACTTGATATAGTCGATGGAACGAGATAGCTTTTAGAAGGAGTGGCTCAATCTCCGCATTTAAAAGTTAGTTTTGAAAAGAACCGAGTGGTTTTTCGAAAGTGTTCCAACGACTTTAGCTTGGTTTATTATCTTGCATTAGTTCTTTTAATGCGTGATATTCTTGCATTAGTTCTTTTAATGCGTCCCATCATTTAAAACCTACCATTGCAGAAAACAACCAAAATATGACATACGCTTATACCATTCGCATTCGCCACGGGGCCCCGTCATCACCCGTTAGGTTACTTAACTAACGACAGAGCGGGGGCTGGGCTAGCGCGGCTGTAAAACATAAGCAACGCCTAAATAGTTATAAATATAGCAATGATAGACATTACAGATCACAGATGAATACATTGGATATACTAGGAATCCGTTCGAGCCTGCAACGAAAAGCGGATTACACGGTCGCGGTGAATAGCCAATACCCCACCCAAGACCCCTACGGGTGCGGCAAACTACCCGCCAAGTACTCGGCAGTTTGTGCACCCCTCCATGGGTCTATCCTAGGAGTAAAAACAGTAAAAAGAATTATACAATGACGGCTACAACCCCGACCCGGTTGTGCGGCCAAACAAATAATAATATTACATCAATTTACATTTACAATGAATGAAAGAAAAACAAAAGCTCATCTCATATCCACCCCGGCTATTCACCCGCGACAGTCCAACACATTCATATACACATTCCAATATCAAACACAGATCATAGAGATGTATAACCCCGACTAATCGACTTATAGCGATTAGCCGACGTTCAATACAATCAAACATCACAGATATAACCAATATAGTCCAAGTGTAGTGAAGTTCGGAAAAAAATACGGAATTATAAGCCCCAAAAAACAAATTTCTATTCTGGAAAATCTGGGCACATATAATATATCTTAAAAATCCCAAAACCGTACCAGGAGAACACTGCACAAAACTCGATCACGAGAGGACAACAAACGGCGGCGGTTCCGCGGCAAATGCCTACCTCGTGCCGCGGAACCGCGGCGGTTTGAATGAATCAGGGGATCGTTTTTCTTGGGTGTTCACACAAAACCCTGAGCCGAATTTAGGTGTATAACAAATCTTGTTTTGACCAGAAAAAATTTTAACAGAAACTAGGGTTTTGTAAAAGTTTGGTTTTTGGATTTTTCCGGTTCCGAACTTCGTTACACTTCACTACCAAGCTAGTTTAAGTTTAGTTAGGCTCTGATACCACTGTAAGTCCACGTTGCGACCCCCGGTTCTTACGGGGAGGCGGAAACGGTATAAAAATCAAATTTTTAGCGCATGGGGCAACATGGACTAACAAAGTCGGGATCTTTTCTAAACTAAACTAGCAAACATGCAAAGGAGAGTTAATTACTCGGCAAAATGGTTATACCTAACATGAACTCTTTCTTCTTGAAACCTAGTAGAGGTTGATGGTTCTCTTCTCGTCGCCTTCTTCCGTCGAAGATGGATCCACCTGAGGGTTCAACCTTCGGGCTCTTTCTCGAACTAGGAGAGAACTAGAATCTTCGGCTTGCTAAACCTTTGATCCTATAGTGAGTAGAGAGTGTCTAAAGGGTGCTTTTCTTTTAAGGAGAGGGATTCTCAACACATGAGAAGGGTTCTCCTTTTGCTAGAGGAAGAAGAAGATGAAGTGAGAAGAGAGAAGCTAAATGATAGAATGAGCTCTTTTCTTTTTGCAACCATAACAAAAAGCAAAAGAATTATCAAATTAATAATAATAATGAAAATGAAAAGGTTGATGGAAGGTTTAAGAATGACCATTATCATTTCAAACATTAAATGAATTTGCTAAAATCAAAGAGCATCTTTCTTTTGTAATGATGATGGTCAAAACTTCAACCATGGTCAACAAGTCAACCATGGTCAACAAGTCAACAAAAAAACCAACCATGACACAATTTCATTTTATTAATATTATTAATTGATATAACATAAATTCATTAGGGTTTGGAAAAAGACGACTGTCAACTGTGCATACGCACCCGTTCCGAAACCCTAATGAAAGTCCTCTTCCTCCTCCTCAAATAACTGTGCATACACACCTGCATTCTTGTTCCGAGGAACATGAATACTGAGAGATAAAAGCAACCCCAAAACATATACCAGTATCTGACTCAAACCAGAGCCAGCCAGTAATATCCGTCCGGACTCCAAACGTGCACAAGTGCGCGGATGAGAACGAACCCTGTCGCAAAACCATGCGACCTCTACTCTGTTTTGCCCAGAGACGAATACCCTCTGTGTGGGACTCTAAAGACTCGACACTACGCTGGCAGTGGGTTTAACCACAGACCGCAAGCGGCACTAGCTGTGCGTAACGGTCCCCAGGTAGATGCCGACAAGAAGGCTGACGAGGTGAAACCCCATCTGTACTCCTACTGAGTCTGAATGTGACAATCTCCGTACAGTCCGGTCTGTTCGTCTGATACATCGCATGTCGGGCCTAGGGGGCGGTAAAACGTCAGTCCCCTAATAGCGGTACAAGTCGCGTCGGAGTGAAGCCCAAAACACCCTGAGATAACACTGGAAGCCTACCAGTATATCTCGCTTGCCCTGGCCAGGGACTACTCGTGTAATGGCTCTCCTAGACACAGCGCGATGTCAACCCCCAATACCGGGAGAGACGAATCCTGTCTAACCGTCACTGCCTCCAAGTGCTTCGGGACTGCACCCAACCACCACCTGTTTGCACGACTCCTTTGAGCCGTGGTAGGGTAGTGATCAAAGTGCAGTGGGAACACACTCGAGGCGAAGTGCCAGTGTCAAGTCAGCGGACTAAGCTGTACTCATGTCACCTGGGAACTGATAACTGACGATAGGTATAATACCAACCTGTCAGTTCCCGACGAGTCCTGTCCAGTGTACTCGTAACCCAACGAGCACCCGTATACTATCTCCAGTACGACGTACTGATGGCTGTGGGACATACCATCTCCCATACTGGGATGAGAAGCGCATACGCTAGTCTACTCCGGAGTATCGATGCCCTGTCTCGATAGTCCTGCGACTAGGGACCTGTATAAGGATGTGCTTATAGATTACCCTGCCCCCACTAGTGTGACAGTCATCACAACGCTGGTAATCAAGCAAAGATCCTAAGGGCTCCACTAATGCGTATAAGTGATATACTGAAATAAACACAAGTACACATTGAAGTAGAAACATACCAAGTAGCATACTACTATATTGAGCAAGATTGTTTATACAAGGTGAATATCCCAAGCTTCCATCAAGTAATATACAAACTAGTATGATACAGTAATGGCCTCTAGGGCATATACACTAACAGTACTCATATCACCTGGGAACTGATAACTGACGATAGGTATAATACCAACCAACAGTTCCTGAAGAATCATGTCCAGTGTACTCGTAACCTAACGAGCACCCGCATACTATCTCAAGTACGACGTACTGACGGCTGTGGGACAGACCGTCTCCCACACTGGGATGAGAAGCGCATACGCTAGTCTACTCCGGAGTATCGATGCCCTGTCTCGATAGTCCAACGACTAGGGACCTGTATAAGGATGTGCTTATAGATCACCCAGCTCCCACGAGTGTGAGCGCCATCACAACGCTGGTAATCAAGCAAAGATCCTAAGGGCTCTACTAATATGTATATCAGCAATATGCTAAAAGAAATACATGCACATATTAAATCAGAGACAAACCAAGTAGCATACTACCATTTCGAGCAAGATTGTATATACAACTGTGAATATCCCAAGCTTCCATCAAGTAATATACAAATTAGTATGATACAGTAATGGCCTCTAGGGCATATACACTAACAATCTCCCACTTGCACTAAGGCCATGTACTGGCGTATCGAAGACCTATCATCTCGATCAACCGCTCGAACTGAGTCTGTGGCAAGGCCTTGGTGAATGGATCTGTTGTGTTATCTTCTGATGCAACTCTCCGGACCTCGATCTCCTGGCGATCTACGATCTCCCTGATCAGGTGATACCGCCTTAAGATGTGTCTGGATTTCTGATGGGACCTGGGTTCCTTCGCTAAAGCTATAGCCCCGTTGTTGTCGCAATACAGAGGTATTGGGTCAACAATGGACGGAACCACCTGAAGTTCTCTCAAGAACTTCCTCATCCAAACAGCTTCTTTTGCGGCATCAGATGCAGCGATGTATTCCGCTTCCATAGTCGAGTCAGCAACGGTTTCCTGTTTGGAGCTCTTCCAACACATCGCCCCTCCATTGAGGGTGAAGACAAAACTCGACATGGACTTGGAATCATCCTTGTCACTCTGGAAGCTGGAGTCAGCAAAGGCCTCAATCTGGAGGTCTTTTCCGCCATACACCAAGAACATCTCCTTAGTCCTTCTCAGGTACTTGAGAATGTTCTTTACTGCTATCCAATGTTTCTCCCCAGGGTTTGACTGATACCTGCTTACCACACTGAGTGCATAAGCCACATCCGGTCTGGTACACAACATCGCATACATTATAGAGCCTACCGCAGAACCGTAGGGTATAATCGACATGCGATCCCTCTCCAAATCATTCTTGGGAGACATTTCTTTGGAGAGGGTGATCCCGTAACAAGCCGGTAGATTACCGCGCTTGGAATCTTCCATACTGAATCTCTTCAGTATGGCGTCGATGTCACGACCCGAAAGAGCACGTGACTGGCCCTTGAATCCTATGAAGTCTACAGGACTCCATCTGATCCAAGTAAGCCAAAAGCCCAGAAATCTAAAACCATTTTTAAGAATAAGTAAAGAAACTGGTTTTAAGAGGTAAGGAAAACATGTTTGAAAATCGAGTTTTTAAATAACTAAGCCGAATATGAACTTTTGAAATGTGCAAATTTTTCCTGAAAATTTCGGCAGAGTTTCTTTTGTAAAAACTGGCCCCGAACGGGATACAACAAGAACAATATATATAACATGATAAAACACATCCCCAAGCGGGAGCTAGCTCTTCGTCAAACGACGGTCACACCCACATAAGCAATAACAATATACAACGCCAAGTGGCGAGGATCAAATCCAAAAGAAAGCTCAAAAACAGCCAGAAAACCCCAATACTACTAGCACGACTCTAAGGTCGAAATAATACAACACTATCTCTAGGTCTGAAAGAATATAAAAGTTTTGGTTGATGGACAATTCTAGATACAATGAATAATACAAATACAATAGCGGTTCTGATACAAAAGAACCCACCTAACCAAGCAAGTCACCCAAATGAAGCAGTGTGCCAGAAATGCCGCTAAGGAATCTGTACGGCAAACCTGCAAGAACTGGGGCACAACGGGGGTGAGTTGCCAACTCATGAAGATATCTACAAGCAGAGATCGAATGCATGACCCATCCTAGGTCAAACGATCACATAAAAATAAACCTCAATATGAATAAAGCTGAAGCATGCTAAACTGGCAATGTAATCTCTATACATGAATGTAGTGCCAAGTGCTCGTGCTAGTGCCTCAGGTAATAGCATGTCATGAATATGAGGTATGAATGCATGAAAGCAGAATACATATAAATGAAGAAACGTTTTTCATAATTTAGTGAGATTTCCCTTGTATTTTTAGTTGAGGTATCATAATGAAATCAGCATAAAACAGTGCCTAGCATCGGCACAAAACTTAATCCCAATATCTCGATATCTATGTATCACAGTCTCTGTACCTCGAAATCTCGAAATCTCAACGTCTCAATCATAATATCTAGGGCGCCGTCAGTCCAGACCGGCCCCTACCATCCATCTCAAGACCACGACGGTATCCTCCGGATATCCGACGCGTCGGGTAAAATCACCGGTAGGTAGTGCTCCCCTGCCAGGCTCACATCGTCATCACCACGCGCTTCTTGCCCCGGGGTACCTTACCGGGTCCACCATGTACCCGAAACGGTTCATCCGTCTCCTCGAATCGGGTTTCCAAATCCATCAGCAAACTCATGGTGGACGACTCATACATCATGGGAAAACCGCACTTTTATTTTAAAAGAGAGAAAATGTTTATTTGTGATTTTGCGGTTTTCCTCCAAATCCAGAAAATCTCACGGAAATCCAAATCCAAAACCTCAATAACACGTAAAATAGTGAATATATGCATGAGAATCCATGAATGCGGCATAACAATGAATAACAGTATGCATGAAGTAGCTGGTAATAACTACGATGTCTAATCTAGCATATAAGGCGAGTACACTTACATCCTGTCTAAATTATTAGCTAACAACCTATATCAATGCAATAGTATTTCTAAAGTGTACGTGGCATGGCAATTACCGATGAAGATGTGTGTGAGCCGGCAAGTAAGTGTACGTGGTACATACGCATCATCGGTAATGGTGCTGGTGTCCTAACAGCATAACATCAATAATGGAGTATGAAACATAATATAAGCATGCGATGCGAAGCGAACCACAATAATGAACGGGAGCTGAATACTAGATGCAACTATAACTAATCTGCATTAATCTAATACAAGTCCTACAAATGGTGCCTTTTGAAATAACACGAATCATAGGGTTTTGAAAATAGGGGCTACGGTGTTTTTATGAAAAGATACGTCTTTTGAAAATATCCGTATAACCCTTCTGCTTATCTTTAAAATATCCCCGATTCGTTAGTTTTGAAATAGGTATGACTCGGTCTAGTCTAATGTCTACCAAGTAATCTAGATAGGAGGGGTATGAAACCACCTAAATCTGAGTCGGTATATATATATATATATATATATATATATATAGATATGATAGTCGGTGATCTCGCCTCAATAACATATCGTAAGATATCCTCGAGTTATGAGTGCGGATCTATCATCAATATCGGCTCGTACGGTAGATCGTCGTACGGCATCCCAATAGCTGGGTAGGGGTCAATATCACCCAATCACATCACATATCAGGTATCACTATCATCAGATCGCACAATCTAGGGTACTACTTTAAGTCTAGTACAAATCGATACCATCTATCAAAGTATGAATGCGGGTAAAGCACATGTCCAAAGGCCTGCTAAAGCTATCATATCGCACCTCAAAGGCAACTATGTCACATCGCCGATCTCACGGCCTCACATCAAGTATCATCTCAAACCCACGTATCATCATCAACCTGTATATGAATACATAGTCCCATACCCATGTGTAGATATACGCACCATCAAATGAAAGAATGAATGCAAGAATGTGTGTAAATGTATGTGTGGGTGCAACCACTACTCTAGGGTTCGCACTATACTAAACCAATACATTCTTATCACCAAAATACCATTATTTCCATCACTAATCTAAACCACACATAATAAATATACGTGTATATACGTATTCGTATACAACACTACGGACTGCGGGGGTGCTATACGCCATCCACCCGACTTCTCCCCGTAGATATAAATCTACTCACCTGTATCCTGCGTGTCGGTGTCGATGTCACCGTCATCTTCTGCATCGCCTCGGATCGTCGCGGTGTACCTACACATATCACACGTATCGCATCGCATCAAAACCACATCAAAACTTGAAACGACACGCTAAATCCAATACGATACGCTAAAAGGCCTATAGGTTAGAACCTACGGTTAGCCTTCGTAAAACAACCCGAAATCACTCGATGCAGTCGTACAAACGTCACACGATCGAGATAACGTACAAACACCAAAATGTGGAAATCAAAATACGTAACACCAAATACTGAAAGTAAGGCAGCAACCCAAGAAAACGATCCCAGATTTCATCTCAGGCCAAATCAGGGCAAATAAACAACTCTAGGGTGCTATATATGATGTATTTGAGCTACTGGACCAACCCCGAAGCATTCCCTCACTACTTGGCCGGCCACAACCCTCCCAAAACCGGCCTCGCCGGCCCCCCTATGCCCAATGGGGTCCGTTTGGTCAGGGTGGCCTCCTATGGTCTCAATTTGGTCCCTGGTATTGTTGAATTTGCCTGAAACAGTCCCAGTACATTCCAGATTTCCCTGCACACTCTAAACACTCACAAACCGACATGAAAGTCCCGTAATTCCGTATTTTTTGGTTTCAGGTTGTTCTAGGTCAGGGTCTTGGTCAAAATAGGGTCTAAGGTCACCATGAGAGTCCAATTGCAAAGTCACATCTCAACTTTACCCTAATCCTCTCTAATTTTGTCCAAAGTGCACCAATTCACACGATATCGATATGAAACTTGAATTAAAGCTTAAGAACAAGAATTAACACTCTAATTGTGAAGGAATTACCTCACAAGACCCTCATGAATCCTCAACAGCACCAAAACACCATCTTTCTTGGTCCATAGCATAGATCTTGGGCTTGTGTGCATGTTTTGTGAAATGAGTGTGAGGTTTTGAGTATGTTTGTGAAATGATTTGAGAGGGTTTTGTGGAGGGGGAAATGGGGCAATAGCAGCAGCAGCAGCAGCTCAAGAAGGAGGGGGAGGAAATGAGAGGAAAACCAAGGGAATGGCCAAGTCAAATACCCTCACCTACCCTCACTCTCTCACCATACCTATATCTCATTTTCTTTTTCTTTTTTTTTCTTTTAATCCCAAACCTTCTCACATCAATAGTAAACCCAAAGTAACATGGCTAGAAAAATATAACACAAGTCAAAAAAATGATATGTGCACAATTTTGCACAAAAAGCTAAAAAAATCCGATTAGCGATTTTTAATCGCGATTAGCGCTAAATTAGCATATAAATGATCACAAACACTTAAAAATGGCATAATTCCAATAAATAACCCATTTTAGAATTTTCCATAATTTTCCATAATTTTTCTCCATTTATTTGCATTTAATTATTAATTTAATATTAAAATAATCAATAAAATAATATTAAATTATAAAAATTCCTAAAAATAATATTTTATTATTTTGGAAATGTTACAATCTACCCCCCTTAAAGAAATTCGGTCCCCGAATTTAAATTCAAAACCCCCAAGTACTAAAACATTTCAATACAAATTTCCAAGTCGTCGGGGCTCCGAAATCATCAATACATAAAACGTCACAGCGCAATGCATGCGCAGGAGTAATGAGCAGATAACTCAAAAACAACGCTCCATCAAGCATCCCGCAATCATCGGAGTCAAGGTAAAAAAACACAATGTCAAATCCAATACAAAACCGATATGATATGGATCAGAACTACACATGTAGACATCCAATCTATATATGTAAATAGCTGATGTAAAAGCATGCCAAATCTTTTTAAGTCGCTGTGCGATGCACGTAACACTGCACAGTGGCGGACGTTTTTCATAAGAAAATAACTATATATGCGTATATATATATCCTTTGTTTAATAAGCACGTTCCGCCGTTTTGAAAACAATCAGAAGGGTTTCCTTGTTTTAAAACGTTTCGTGTCATATCGGACACGTAAGTATATACTGAGACTATAGCTCACGCTTTGGAAATCCCTTTGACTATCAATGCATGCAAAATATATCCAGGTACTGTCCTCTGACTAGTCCTGCTCAGTATGAAAGCAAATATCCAATATCATAAAAATGTACTGCTCCAAGAGGAATAAATCTCAAAAATATACATAACACAATCCTGTCCGTCTGGTGCGCACGGAAATCAAAAATCCATATATGTGCTAAACAGGTGCACAAATCAACATCTAGGTGCAACGGGTGTGCACGAAGCATCTGTCATAAGCAACGTATATGCCTGACAGCCACAAATCCGGTGCATCTGACGTGCACGAGGAACCTCGATTTAGTGCATCGGGTGTGCACCAAAATCGTACCTCAAAACATGCGCCCAACATGCGCGAAAATCCAAATCGGTGCATCCATTGTGCACGAATGAAAATCTAAACCCTGCGCACTCAACATGCACGGAATCACGAAATCCAATAGCAAACGCCGAACATGCGTAAGTCAAACCAAAAGCACGGAGTGCAAGAATCAATCATCAATGTCAGGGTCAAAATCGACGATAAAGTGCGGCTCAATCAAAATCAGGTGTACCGCAATAGAAAATCTCACAACCGTGTGCATCAGCGTGCACAAATCAAATCAAAACACTGGAAATACATGAAAACTCTGCTGGAGGCATAAATCAAATCACTGGCATAAACTAAGCATGAAATCGCAATCAACACCTCAGGAGTAATAACTATGTGCAAGGTATAAATACCCAGAAAGTGCAATCATGGTGCACGAAAACAGAGATCATAGAACTCAGTCATCGAAACCAAATCATGAAAACTGATCGCCAAAATACCGAAATCCCAAACTGACAGATACGTGATAGTCGAATCACAAAATCACAAAGCATAAATACTGTCGTCGGTATATCCTCCCTCGAAGTCGAGAAGGTGCCGGCACATCCAGTTCTAGCAGTGCAAGATCTCCACTTGCCTCTCGCTCGCGGCTGGCGTCTTCTGCCTCTGGTTCCTGATCTTTCCTTTAGATTACCAATCTCGCAATCCATCGGCTCACCGGCCCGGTCAGGAGTGCTAACAGGAACGATTCCGTTCTGGCACTTCCTTGAAAATCTCTCGGTCAATCCTCACGACCGCTCGTAAAGCAATATGTCACTGGCATCGGCCTCCGGCTCTCTGAATGTATATCATACGTCTGATCCTGGGTGCAATGTCATTGTAACGGTGTCCTGGAAGGAATCCTGCTCAAGGTCTCTGCCGCTCTTTCCTATGCCGATCTGTACGGAGGCTGGTACTCTTGTATAGTCTCTTCTCGTCCAATGGACATCTGTGTCCTCAGCACAGCATTTCCTCGGGGATTGGTCGCATCCCAGCGCCTCTGTAAGCATATCTGACCTCTGGTCTCGACGGAAAATAATGACAGCTCATCAGCGTCTCACACGAACCTCTGGTTCCGCTTGTCTGTATCATCGTCCATTTCAACATCGCGTGTCTATCTGCGCACTGCAATGCCTTCGGCTATGGTCCATCCGAAGTCCCTCACGCGGACTCGAAATCACGAATTCAGTATCTTCCTCACTCAGTAGAAGATATCTAGCCGAGCACGTCCTCAGCGTGCACGTCACATCTATGATGTCAGCGGAGTAGAACGTCATCTCATCGAAATCTCGTGCGAACTCTTTACTCCACCTCGCTCAAATATCGACTGATTCGGACTCAACCCATCGTGGCTATACGAACTGCGCTCCGACGGCTATGCTCGCATCTGGAGTCTCCCAAGCAGTGTCCCATCACAATGTCCGAAAGATGTCGAACCATCCGATCGACTCGTCAGAACCTCATAGTCCCCCAAGAGCTCACATCTCGGGTACAGTCTAATAGTATCGAGTACATGCCACAGCGTCGGTGGTCCAGCCGTAGAAGGGCAAACCCAAGCCTCACTAATGGCGCCGAGGAACTGCCGCAAACCCGAAGGTTCAAAGGCTTTCACACGGTCATTAAGTCGAGTTAGGATTTCATTCTTCTAGAAGGTCCATAGAATCACCTGCACGTCTTTCTGTATACTTTAAACTTGGAAAATAGGCTCCTGACATTCGATCGTCTCAATCGACTCTCAACGAATCTGCGTGAAGTCGCCTCTAGCTGGAATCAATCTACCTGATGACCTCGCATCGGGATAAGCGAACTCACCAAACGTCCTAGTCATTCATCCTCGGTGACTAGCGACTCGCTAACATGTCTCCAAGAACATGCCTATGCTGCAGTAGCTCCAATCATCTGGGCGATATCTCATCATTAGTAGCAACAACGCGCTCCTTCGTCCGTACGCTGAACAGCGCCTCAATCATCCTGGATAAGTGACATATCAACGGTCATCACATCCTGGCTGGCCTCTATCAGTGGCTCAATCCTCTGGTGCCAATCAGCACACCCGGGAAATCTCGCAACAGCGATCTGTCAAACGCTCAAAGTGCGGAAACACAAAATACAAGCCTCAATGCAACCGTATGTCTCGGAATCACCCCCCGGTCAGCCCTCGTCCCCGACGAGCTCATGCTGACACAACTCGAGCCGTAGCTCACTCTGCCCGTGCAATCGCGGCAGCAAAACCACAACCAGTATCGATGAAGATAGATCATAGGAAGGAATATAACACAGTGCAAGGAAATGTACAACCTAAGGTTTCTTAAGCGGAGTGGCGTGTCGTAAGTATGCCGCGGAACATACCAACGGTACGTCACTCTACTTTAGTCACCTATTCCATCAACCAAGGGTCATCCTAATACGACGAAAGTTCGGGTATAACACCCCCCTCGACTAAGTCTAAGTTCCGTAAGGTCAAGCCTAAGTTCCGTATATAAATAACTCCCTAGGCTCCACATAGTCAAACTTAGACTCGAACCAAGGTCAACCTAGCGCTCTGATACCAACTTTGTCACGACCCGAAAGAGCACGTGACTGGCCCTTGAATCCTATGAAGTCTACAGGACTCCATCTGATCCAAGTAAGCCAAAAGCCCAGAAATCTAAAACCATTTTTAAGAATAAGTAAAGAAACTGGTTTTAAGAGGTAAGGAAAACATGTTTGAAAATCGAGTTTTTAAATAACTAAGCCGAATATGAACTTTTGAAATGTGCAAATTTTTCCTGAAAATTTCGGCAGAGTTTCTTTTGTAAAAACTGGCCCCGAACGGGATACAACAAGAACAATATATATAACATGATAAAACACATCCCCAAGCGGGAGCTAGCTCTTCGTCAAACGACGGTCACACCCACATAAGCAATAACAATATACAACGCCAAGTGGCGAGGATCAAATCCAAAAGAAAGCTCAAAAACAGCCAGAAAACCCCAATACTACTAGCACGACTCTAAGGTCGAAATAATACAACACTATCTCTAGGTCTGAAAGAATATACAAGTTTTGGTTGATGGACAATTCTAGATACAATGAATAATACAAATACAATAGCGGTTCTGATACAAAAGAACCCACCTAACCAAGCAAGTCACCCAAATGAAGCAGTGTGCCAGAAATGCCGCTAAGGAATCTGTACGGCAAACCTGCAAGAACTGGGGCACAACGGGGGTGAGTTGCCAACTCGTGAAGATATCTACAAGCAGAGATCGAATGCATGACCCATCCTAGGTCAAACGATCACATAAAAATAAACCTCAATATGAATAAAGCTGAAGCATGCTAAACTGGCAATGTAATCTCTATACATGAATGTAGTGCCAAGTGCTCGTGCTAGTGCCTCAGGTAATAGCATGTCATGAATATGAGGTATGAATGCATGAAAGCAGAATACATATAAATGAAGAAACGTTTTTCATAATTTAGTGAGATTTCCCTTGTATTTTTAGTTGAGGTATCATAATGAAATCAGCATAAAACAGTGCCTAGCATCGGCACAAAACTTAATCCCAATATCTCGATATCTATGTATCACAGTCTCTGTACCTCGAAATCTCGAAATCTCAACGTCTCAATCATAATATCTAGGGCGCCGTCAGTCCAGACCGGCCCCTACCATCCATCTCAAGACCACGACGGTATCCTCCGGATATCCGACGCGTCGGGTAAAATCACCGGTAGGTAGTGCTCCCCTGCCAGGCTCACATCGTCATCACCACGCGCTTCTTGCCCCGGGGTACCTTACCGGGTCCACCATGTACCCGAAACGGTTCATCCGTCTCCTCGAATCGGGTTTCCAAATCCATCAGCAAACTCATGGTGGACGACTCATACATCATGGGAAAACCGCACTTTTATTTTAAAAGAGAGAAAATGTTTATTTGTGATTTTGCGGTTTTCCTCCAAATCCAGAAAATCTCACGGAAATCCAAATCCAAAACCTCAATAACACGTAAAATAGTGAATATATGCATGAGAATCCATGAATGCGGCATAACAATGAATAACAGTATGCATGAAGTAGCTGGTAATAACTACGATGTCTAATCTAGCATATAAGGCGAGTACACTTACATCCTGTCTAAATTATTAGCTAACAACCTATATCAATGCAATAGTATTTCTAAAGTGTACGTGGCATGGCAATTACCGATGAAGATGTGTGTGAGCCGGCAAGTAAGTGTACGTGGTACATACGCATCATCGGTAATGGTGCTGGTGTCCTAACAGCATAACATCAATAATGGAGTATGAAACATAATATAAGCATGCGATGCGAAGTGAACCACAATAATGAACGGGAGCTGAATACTAGATGCAACTATAACTAATCTGCATTAATCTAATACAAGTCCTACAAATGGTGCCTTTTGAAATAACACGAATCATAGGGTTTTGAAAATAGGGGCTACGGTGTTTTTATGAAAAGATACGTCTTTTGAAAATATCCGTATAACCCTTCTGCTTATCTTTAAAATATCCCCGATTCGTTAGTTTTGAAATAGGTATGACTCGGTCTAGTCTAATGTCTACCAAGTAATCTAGATAGGAGGGGTATGAAACCACCTAAATCTGAGTCGGTATATATATATATATATATATATATATATATAGATATGATAGTCGGTGATCTCGCCTCAATAACATATCGTAAGATATCCTCGAGTTATGAGTGCGGATCTATCATCAATATCGGCTCGTACGGTAGATCGTCGTACGGCATCCCAATAGCTGGGTAGGGGTCAATATCACCCAATCACATCACATATCAGGTATCACTATCATCAGATCGCACAATCTAGGGTACTACTTTAAGTCTAGTACAAATCGATACCATCTATCAAAGTATGAATGCGGGTAAAGCACATGTCCAAAGGCCTGCTAAAGCTATCATATCGCACCTCAAAGGCAACTATGTCACATCGCCGATCTCACGGCCTCACATCAAGTATCATCTCAAACCCACGTATCATCATCAACCTGTATATGAATACATAGTCCCATACCCATGTGTAGATATACGCACCATCAAATGAAAGAATGAATGCAAGAATGTGTGTAAATGTATGTGTGGGTGCAACCACTACTCTAGGGTTCGCACTATACTAAACCAATACATTCTTATCACCAAAATACCATTATTTCCATCACTAATCTAAACCACACATAATAAATATACGTGTATATACGTATTCGTATACAACACTACGGACTGCGGGGGTGCTATACGCCATCCACCCGACTTCTCCCCGTAGATATAAATCTACTCACCTGTATCCTGCGTGTCGGTGTCGATGTCACCGTCATCTTCTGCATCGCCTTGGATCGTCGCGGTGTACCTACACATATCACACGTATCGCATCGCATCAAAACCACATCAAAACTTGAAACGACACGCTAAATCCAATACGATACGCTAAAAGGCCTATAGGTTAGAACCTACGGTTAGCCTTCGTAAAACAACCCGAAATCACTCGATGCAGTCGTACAAACGTCACACGATCGAGATAACGTACAAACACCAAAATGTGGAAATCAAAATACGTAACACCAAATACTGAAAGTAAGGCAGCAACCCAAGAAAACGATCCCAGATTTCATCTCAGGCCAAATCAGGGCAAATAAACAACTCTAGGGTGCTATATATGATGTATTTGAGCTACTGGACCAACCCCGAAGCATTCCCTCACTACTTGGCCGGCCACAACCCTCCCAAAACCGGCCTCGCCGGCCCCCTATGCCCAATGGGGTCCGTTTGGTCAGGGTGGCCTCCTATGGTCTCAATTTGGTCCCTGGTATTGTTGAATTTGCCTGAAACAGTCCCAGTACATTCCAGATTTCCCTGCACACTCTAAACACTCACAAACCGACATGAAAGTCCCGTAATTCCGTATTTTTTTGGTTTCAGGTTGTTCTAGGTCAGGGTCTTGGTCAAAATAGGGTCTAAGGTCACCATGAGAGTCCAATTGCAAAGTCACATCTCAACTTTACCCTAATCCTCTCTAATTTTGTCCAAAGTGCACCAATTCACACGATATCGATATGAAACTTGAATTAAAGCTTAAGAACAAGAATTAACACTCTAATTGTGAAGGAATTACCTCACAAGACCCTCATGAATCCTCAACAGCACCAAAACACCATCTTTCTTGGTCCATAGCATAGATCTTGGGCTTGTGTGCATGTTTTGTGAAATGAGTGTGAGGTTTTGAGTATGTTTGTGAAATGATTGAGAGGGTTTTGTGGAGGGGGAAATGGGGCAATAGCAGCAGCAGCAGCAGCTCAAGAAGGAGGGGGAGGAAATGAGAGGAAAACCAAGGGAATGGCCAAGTCAAATACCCTCACCTACCCTCACTCTCTCACCATACCTATATCTCATTTTCTTTTTCTTTTTTTTTCTTTTAATCCCAAACCTTCTCACATCAATAGTAAACCCAAAGTAACATGGCTAGAAAAATATAACACAAGTCAAAAAATGATATGTGCACAATTTTGCACAAAAAGCTAAAAAAATCCGATTAGCGATTTTTAATCGCGATTAGCGCTAAATTAGCATATAAATGATCACAAACACTTAAAAATGGCATAATTCCAATAAATAACCCATTTTAGAATTTTCCATAATTTTCCATAATTTTTCTCCATTTATTTGCATTTAATTATTAATTTAATATTAAAATAATCAATAAAATAATATTAAATTATAAAAATTCCTAAAAATAATATTTTATTATTTTGGAAATGTTACAGTCGATGTACCTGGACTGCGAAAGTCCTAATATTCTCTTGGATCTGTCACGGTAGATCCGGATACCCAGAATGTATGAGGCATCACCCAGGTCTTTCATGGAGAACCTGTGTAACAAGAACCCCTTGACAGATTGTAGCATAGGAATGTCATTTCCTATTAAGAGAATGTCATCCACGTATAAAACGAGGAATACTACAGTTCTCGCTACAAATCTACAATAGATGCATGGTTCATCTGGATTTTTGATAAAGCCAAATTCCTTGACCGTCTCATCAAAACAGATGTTCCAACTCCGCGATGCCTGCTTTAGTCCATAAATGGACTTAAGCAACTTGCACACCTTTCCGCTGCTCCCACTCTGAATGAAACCCTCTGGCTGATCCATATAGACACACTCCTCTAAATGTCCATTTAGAAAAGCTGTCTTTACGTCCATCTGCCAAATCTCATAATCATGGAAGGCAGCAATGGCAAGAAGGATCCGAATGGATTTCAGCATAGCTACTGGAGAAAAAGTTTCGTCATAGTCCAAACCAGGTCGCTGACGAAAACCCTTTGCAACCAGTCTAGCTTTATAGGTCTCAACCTGTCCATCTACACCAATCTTCTTTTTGAAGATCCACTTGCATCCTACGGGTTTTACCCCGTCTGGAGCAATGTCCAACGTCCATACTTTGTTGGTGTACATAGACTCCATTTCGGTCCGCATTGCATCCAGCCATTTTACCGAGTCGACGCTCTGAATGGCTTGCTGGAAGCTAGTAGGCTCATCACAACCTATGATGCAATCCTCTCGATCCCCGTCAATGAGAAAATCATAGTATCTCTCGGGCGGATGAGACTGCCTACTACTCCTGCGGAGTGGCGTGGGAATGTCCTGATCTTTCGAACCCTCTGGTTCTACTAAGCTTTCAGTAATAGCTCGTGGTTCTAGAATTTCTTCTAGTTCTATTGCGCTCCCACTTAATTCTTTTTCTATGAACTGATGTTCTAGAAAGTGGGCATGGCGAGAAACAAACACCTTTTGTTCCTCTTCGCAATAGAAGCAATATCCTTTGGAGTTCTTTGGATATCCCACAAACTTGCACTGTACTAATCGTGCCTCGAGCTTGTCCGCATACTGCTTTTTTACAAAAGCTGGACATCCCCATGTCTTAATATGATTAAGATAGGGTTTCTTCCCACACCATATCTGATATGGTGTAGTAGGCACGGTCTTAGTAGGAACCCGGTTCAAAAGGTATGCAGCTGATTCTAGCGCATATCCCCAGAACGATCGCGGCAACTCAGCGTTACTCATCATGGACCGTACCATATCCAATAGGGTTCGGTTCCGTCTCTCCGATACACCGTTATGTTGCGGAGTGTATGGAGGAGTAAGCTGAGAGAGAATTCCATTCTCTTTTAAGTAACCCAGGAACTCGGCACTCAAGTATTCACCACCTCGATCAGTTCTCAGTGCCTTGATACTTTTGCCTGTTTGTTTTTCCACTTCATTCTTATATTCCTGGAATTTTTCAAAAGCCTCGGATTTATGTTTCATTAAGAAGACATAACCGTACCTTGAAAAGTCATCCGTAAAAGTAATGAAGTAAGAATAACCGCTTCGTGCATGTGTAGACATTAGACCGCACACGTCGCTGTGTACGAGTCCCAAGAGCTCGCTCGCTCTTACTCCGTGTCCAGTGAACGGAGTCTTTGTCATCTTTCCTTTGAGACAGGATTGACAAGTTGCATACGATTGATATTCGAACGGATCCAAATATCCTTCTGCATATAACTTAGTCAACCTTCTCTCATTGATGTGACCCGGTCTACAATACCATAAGAAAGTTTTATTGATTTCTGGAGACTTTCTTTTGTGTGTATTCTGGACATTGAAAATCTGTATAACACGTATATACCGTTGTTCAATGTACCTGACCCAATCAAAGCTTGATTAAGGTGAATGTTCACTAAATTACTTACAAATGCAAATTCATAACCTTCTTTAGATAATAAAGATACAGAAATGATATTACAGGTTGCATTTGGTACATAATAACAACTACGCAAAACCAAAAATTGTCCATCCGACAATCCCAGGTGATAGTCCCCCACGGCCTCAGCATCCATGCTAGCACCGTTTGCAACTCTGAGGGTCATGTCACCTGCCTTCAAAACTCTACGCTTTCTCAACGCCTGCAAAGAATTACAGATATGAGATTCTGATCCGGTATCCAATACCCAGGACGTAGAGTTTATTGATAGACAGTTTTCAATAACATACACACCTGAAGCTAAAGCTGCAACTCGCTTCAAATCCTGTGTTCTGGCTTTCCAAGCCTTGCAATCCTGTTTCCAGTGACCACTTTTGTGACAATAGAAGCATTCTTCTTTCCCCACCAGCTTTCCCGCTATCTTTGTTGCTTTTCCTTTTCCCTTCGTATCCACTTTACTGACACCGCCTCTTGGTTTGGCGGGGGCTTTCTTCTTCTTACCCTTGGCTTTCGCCCTGGATCTAGAAGAGGAAGATCCTCCTACAAACAAAGTGGATGTCTCTATACCCTTCTGTAGGGTGCCCTCAACACTCCTCAACATGTTCAGAAGTTCAGAAAGTTCAACCTCCTTTCCTTGCATGTTGAAGTTAAGAATAAATTGGGCGTAAGTGGAAGGAAGGGACTGGAGAATCAAATCAGTATAGAGTTCATTCTCCAACGTGGTCCCAAGGTCCGCGAGCTCCTCAATGTAGCCAATCATCTTAAGCACGTATTCCTCTACCGATGATCCGACGGCCAACCTTGCCGAAAACAACTTCTTCGACACTTCGTATCTTGCGATACGAGACTGCTCTCCATACAGTTCTTTTGTACGAAGAAATATGGACTCCAGGTCCATATTCTCGTGCCTCTTCTGATGTTCGTTGTCCATCGAGGCTAATACGAGGCATTTGGCCTTCGCGCAATCTATCTCCCATGTCTTACGGATTTCCTTATCCGTGACGCTGGAGGTGGGACCTGGGACAGGGGGAGCTTTGGTGGTAAGGACATACCCCAACTTGTCGTAAGTGATTGCCATCTTGACATTCCTGAGCCAATCATTGTAGTTTGGCCCTGTCAATATGTTTTTATCTAGTAATAACTTAAGTCTGGTCATGTTGAATGGTCGCTGCAATTAGGAGAGAGAAAAGAAACACTTTAGCATGACGCTCTTGCAAGTTTAGAGTGGTTTTTAGTTTGTCTAAACTGGATGGCTCCCACTGTCTCTCGAATCCCTTCTCAAACCGTAAAGAAAGGATTAGTCAGGATCACTCTCACCGTACAATACTTGCTTAACCGTTCAGCCAGGCCAGTGTCGGTACTTCGAGGGAGGTTTTCCAACGCTTTCGCGAAGTTCTTTAATTAAGTAACCTCTTTTCCCTGTGGGCGTAGCCCCTCTAACACCTTTCTAGACACCTACTAGGTTTATAGCATTGATCGTTAAGTAAGAGTTTTCCCGAGGAGTAGCATATACTCACAGTAGGATCGGATCCAAATATCATCGCGTGATAAAACCGAAGGAATCCTACCAGAATCATCACTCCAAATGGTATGCAACGCTAGCAAGTTTCAGTACTTATGAAACTCCCGATGTGGATTTTTGCCCCATGCTCTTATGACCTTGACTTTGGCCAAAATATCATAAGTCACATGTCAAGTTCTACCCGTCATTCTCCTGGTTAATTTGGACCCACCCGTGCCTACCCTTGACTTTGGCCAAAATGGCAGCACGACTGTCCCAAACCAACGCATCTATCTATGCTGCACATGAATACCCAATAGCTACCAATCACTATGCCTTGACTTTGGCCAAAATACATAGCTTGAATACTTTTTGACCATTCATGTAGAATGACGGAGGGCTACGAATGGTTTTAGCGAAACCGTGAACGTAGTGAACTTGATCTAATCGATGGAACGAGATAGCTTTTAAAAGGAGTGGTTCAAGCTCCGCGTTTAAAAGTTTAGTTTTGAAAAGAACCGGGTGGTTTTCAAAGTGTTCCAATCGACTTTTACTTGGTTTATTTTCATGCATTAGTTCTTTTAATGCGTCCCATCATTTAATCCTACCATTGCAGAAAACAATCAAAATATGGCGTACGCTTATGCCATTCGCATTCGCCACGAGGCCCCGTCATCACCCGTTAGGTTACTTAACTAACGACAGAGCGGGGGCTGGGCTAACGCGGCTGTAAAACATAAGCAACGCCTAAATAGTTATCATATATAAATATATAGCAATGATAGACATTACAGATCACAGATGAATACATTGGATATACTAGGAATCCGCAATCCGTTCGAGCCTGCAACGAAAAGCGGATTACACGGTCGCGGTGAATAGCCAATACCCCATCTAAGACCCCTAGGGGGGCGGGAAACTACCCGCCAAGTACCCGAAGCGAAGCAACCTCCCTCACCACCGTGAATAGGCCACTCGGCACTTCGAGATACCCGGTAGTTTGTGCACCCCTCCATGGGTCTATCCTAGGAGCAAAAACAGTAAAAAGAATTATACAATGACGGCTCCAACCCCGACCCGGTTGTGTGGCCAAACAAATAATAATATTACATCAATTTACATATTACAATGAATGAAAGAAAAGCAACACTCATCTCACATCCACCCCGGCTATTCACCCACGACAATCCAACCCATTCATATACACATACCAGCATCAATCACAGATCACAGATATGTATAACCCCGACTAATCAACATATAGCGATTAGCCGACGTTCAATACATATAAACATCACAGATATAACCTTTTAGTCAAAGTGTATTGAAGTTCGAAAAAAAATACGGAATTATAGGCCCCCAAAAACAAATTTCTATTCTGGAAAACTTGGGCATATATAAACCATCTTAAAAATCATAAAACCAAGCCAGAGATACACTGCACCAAACTCGACCCAGTGAAGAGCCAACTTGGCCGCGGTTGCGCGGCAATAGCTTGCTATTGCCGCGGAACCGCGGCTCCTTGGTCGAATCACTGGACAGGGTTTGGTGGTTTTCTTCAAAAAACCCTGAGACGATTTTTAGAGTATAACAAATTTTGTTTTGACCAGAAAAAATTTTAACAGAAACTTAGGCTTTCGAAAACTTGGTTTTTCGATTTTTTCGATTCGAACTTCGATACACTCTACTACCTAGCTAGTTTATATTTAGTTAGGCTCTGATTCCACTGTAAGTCCACGTTGCCTACCCCGGTGCTTGCGGGGAGGCGGAAAACGGAATAAAAATCGAATTTTTATGAACTTAGGCAACATGGACTAGACTTTATAGGATCTTTGCTAAACAAAAACAAGCTAAAGCTAACTAGAAACTAGCTAAGTGCTAGAAAGATTATACCTTGGGCTTTAAGTCCTTCTCTCCTTGCTCCTTGGAGTGGTGGAAGAAGGTCACCTTGGTCGTCTTCTCACGTCGAAGAAAGATCCACCCGAAAGCCTCAACCTTTGGCTTCAACTCCAAGCTAGAAGTAACTAGGGTGCAAGAAGTGCTAATCCTTGAACCCTAGATAAGAGTAGAGATGATCAAGAGAGGGTTTTTCTCAAGCTCAAGTGTTTCTCAACACATGAGAGGGGAGAGCTTGAGAGAGAGGAAGAACAAGAGAGAGAATGTGAAAAATAGAATGAGAGAATAATATGAAACCTTCTCTCATATATGTGAATTATTGTAATTAGAAAATTGGTGAGATAATTGTCATGGCTTAATCAAGACATGACCATTATCATTTCTTTTTTAATGCAAATTTCAAGGATCAAAAAGCATCTTCCAAATGAAATGATGATGGTCAAAGTGCCAACCAAGGTCAACAAGTCAAGGAGGTCAAATGGTCAATAACCATAACCATGCACAATTATAAAACTAATATCAATTAACAATAATACATACATAAGCATTAGGGTTAATAAAATGACAATAGTCATTAACCCTAATCAAAGTCCTCTCCCTCTGTCTCAAGCAACTGTGCATACGCACCCGCATTCGTGATCCGAGGAACACGAATACAATGAGAAAAACCAATCCCAAATCATATACTAGGATCCGGCTTAAACCAAAGCCCGCTAGTATAAACTGTCCGAACAGCAAACGTGCACAAGTGCGCGGATGTGAACGAACCCTGTCGCAAAACCATGCGACCTCTACTCATTTTGCCTAAAGGCGAATAGCTCTCTGTGTGGGACTCTAAAGACTCGACACTACGCTGGCAGTGGGTTTAACCACAGACCGCAAGCGGCACTAGCTGTACGTAACGGTCCCTAGGTAGATGTCGATAAGAAGACTGACGAGGTGAACCCCATCTGAACTCCTACTGAGCCTGTTTGTGACAATCTCCGTACAGTCCGGTCTGTTCGTCTGATACATCGCATGGCGGGCCTAGGGGGCGGTGAACGTCAGTCCCCTAATAGCGGTACAAGTCGTGTCGGAGTGTAGCCCAGAACATCCTGAGATAACACTGGAAACCTACCAGTATATCTCGCTTGCCCTGGACAGGGACTACTCGTGTAATGGCTCTCCTGGACACAGCGCGATGTCAACCCCCAATACCGGGAGAGACGAATCCTGTCTAACCGTCACTGCCTCCAAGTGCTTCGGGACTGCACCCAAAAACTACCTGTTTGCACGACTCCTTTGAGCCGTGGTAGGGTAGTAATCAAAGTGCAGTGGGAACACACTCGAGGCGAAGTGACAGTGTCAAGTCAGCGGACTAAGCTGTACTCATGTCACCTGGGAACTGATAACTGACGATAGGTATAATACCAACCAACATTTCCCGACGAGTCCTGTCCAGTGTACACGTAACCTAACGAGCACCCGCATACTATCTCAAGTACGACGTACTGACGGCTGTGGGACAGACCGTCTCCCACACTGGGATGAGAAGCGCATACGCTAGTCTACTCCGGAGTATCGATGCCCTATCTCGATAGTCCAACGACTAGGGACCTGTATAAGGATGTGCTTATAGATCACCCAGCTCCTACGAGTGTGAGCGCCATCACAACGCTGGTAATCAAGCAAAGATCCTAAGGGCTCTACTAATATGTATATCAGCAATATGCTAAAAGAAACACATGCACATATTAAAGCAGAGACAAACCAAGTAGCATACTACCATTTCGAGCAAGATTGTATATACAACTGTGAATATCCCAAGCTTCCATCAAGTAATATACAAACTAGTATGATACAGTAATGGTTTCTAGGGCATATACACTAACAACTTTTACGGATGACTTTTCAAGGTACGGATATGTCTTCTTAATGAAACATAAATCCGAGGCTTTTGAAAAATTCCAGGAATATAAGAATGAAGTAGAAAAACAAACAGGCAAACGTATCAAGGCACTGAGATCTGATCGAGGTGGTGAATACTTGAGTGCCGAGTTCCTGGGTTACTTAAAACAGAATGGAATTCTCTCTCAGCTTACTCCTCCATACACTCCGCAACATAACGGTGTATCGGAGAGACAGAAACGAACCCTATTGGATATGGTACGGTCCATGATGAGTAACGCTGAGTTGCCGCGATCGTTCTGGGGATATGCGCTAGAATCAGCTGCATACCTTTTGAACCGAGTTCCAACTAAGACTGTGCCTACTACACCATATCAGATGTGGTGTGGGAAGAGACCCTATCTTAATCACATTAAGACATGGGGATGTCCAGCTTTTGTAAAAAAGCAGCATGCGGACAAGCTCGAGGCACGCTCAGTACAGTGCAAGTTTGTGGGATATCCAAAGAACTCCAAGGGATATTTCTTCTATTGCGAAGAGGAACAAAAGGTTTTTGTTTCTCGCCATGCCCACTTTCTAGAACACCAGTTCATAGAAAAAGAAATAAGTGGGAGCGCAATAGAACTGGAAAAATTCCAGAACCACGAGCTATTACTGAAAGCTTAGTAGAACCAGAGGGTTCGAAAGATCAGGACATTCCCACGCCACTCCGCAGGAGTAGTAGGCAGTCTCATCCGCCCGAGAGATACTACGGTTTTCTCATTGACGGGGATAGAGAGGATTGCATCATAGATTGTGATGAGCCTACTAGCTTCCAGCAAGCCATTAAGAGCGTCGACTCGATAAAATGGCTGGATGCAATGCGGACCGAAATGGAGTCCATGTACACCAACAAAGTATGGACGTTGGACATTGCTCCGGATGGGGTAAAACCCGTAGGATGCAAGTGGATCTTCAAAAGGAAGATTGGTGTAGATGGACAGGTTGAGACCTATAAAGCTAGACTGGTTGCAAAGGGTTTTCATCAGCGACCTGGTTTGAACTATGACGAAACCTTTTCTCCAGTAGCTATGCTGAAATCCATTCGGATCCTTCTTGCCATTGCTGCCTTCCACGATTATGAAATTTGGCAGATGGACGTAAAGACTGCTTTTCTAAATGGACATTTAGAGGAGTGTGTCTATATGGACCAGCCAGAGGGTTTCATTCAGAGTGGGAGCAGCGGAAAGGTGTGCAAGTTGCTTAAGTCCATTTATGGACTAAAGCAGGCATCGCGGAGTTGGAACATCTGTTTTGATGAGACGGTCAAGGAATTTGGCTTTATCAAAAATCCAGATGAACCATGCATCTATTGTAGATTTGTAGCGAGAACTGTAGTATTCCTCGTTTTATACGTGGATGACATTCTCTTAATAGGAAATGACATTCCTATGCTACAATCTGTCAAGGGGTTCTTGTCACACAGGTTCTCCATGAAAGACCTGGGTGATGCCTCATACATTCTGGGGATCCGGATCTACCGTGACAGATCCAAGAGGATTTTAGGACTCTCACAGTCCAGGTACATCAACACCATCCTGAAAAGATTCAGTATGGAGGATTCCAAGCGCGGTAATCTACCGGCTTGTCACGGGATCACCCTCTCCAAAGAGATGTCTCCCAAGACTGATTTGGAGAGGGATCGCATGTCTATTATACCCTACGCTTCTGCGGTAGGCTCTATAATGTATGCGATGTAGTGTACCAGACCAGATGTGGCTTATGCACTGAGTGTGGTAAGCAGGTATCAGTCAAACCCTGGGGAGAAACATTGGATAGCGGTAAAGAACATTCTCAAGTACCTGAGAAGGACTAAGGAGATGTTCTTGGTGTATGGCGGAAAAGACCTCCAGATTGAGGCCTTTGCTGACTCCAGCTTCCAGAGTGACAAGGATGATTCCAAGTCCATGTCGGTTTTTGTCTTTACCCTCAATGGAGGGGCGGTGTGTTGGAAGAGCTCCAAACAGGAAACCGTTGCTGACTCGACTATGGAAGCGGAATACAACGCTGCATCTGATGCTGCAAAAGAAGCTGTCTGGATGAGGAAGTTCTTGAAAGAACTTCAGGTGGTTCCGTCCATTGTTGACTCAATACCTCTGTATTGCGACAACAACGGGGCTATAGCTTTAGCGAAGGAACCCAGGTCCCATCAGAAATCCAGGCACATCTTGAGGCGGTATCACCTGATTAGGGAGATCGTGGATCGCCAGGAGATCGAGGTTCGGAGGGTTGCTTCAGAAGATAACATTGCAGATCCATTCACGAAGGCCTTACCCCAGACTCAGTTCGAGCGGCTGATCGAGATGATAGGTCTTCGATGCGCCAGTACATGGCCTTAGTGCAAGTGGGAGATTGTTAGTGTATATGCCCTAGAGGCCATTACTGTATCATACTAGTATGTATATTACTTGATGGAAGCTTGGGATATTCACAGTTGTATATACAATCTTGCTCGAAATGGTAGTATGCTACTTGGTTTGTCTCTGCTTTAATATGTGCATGTGTTTCTTTTAGCATATCGCTTATATACATATTAGTAGAGCCCTTAGGATCTTTGCTTGATTACCAGCGTTGTGATGGCGCTCACACTCGTGGGGGCTGGGTAATCCATAAGCACATCCTTATTCAGGTCCCTAGTCGTTGGACTATCGAGACAGGGCATCGATACTCCGGAGTAGACTAGCGTATGCGCTTCTCATCCCAGCGTGGGAGACGGTCTGTCCCACAGTCGTCAGTACGTCGTACTTGAGATAGTATGCAGGTGCTCGTTAGGTTACGAGTACACTGGACAGGACTCGTCGGAAACTGTTGGTTGGTATTATACCTATCGTCAATTATCAGTTCCCAGGTGACATGAGTACAGCTTAGTCCGCTGATTTGACACTGTCACTTCGCCTCGAGTGTGTTCCCACTGCACTTTGATTACTACCCTACCACGGCTCAAAGGAGTCGTGCAAACAGGTAGTTTTTGGGTGCAGTCCCGAAGCACTTGGAGGCAGTGACGGTTAGACAGGATTCGTCTCTCCCGGTATTGGGGGTTGACATCGCGCTGTGTCCAGGAGAGCCATTACACAAGTAGTCCCTGACCAGGGCAAGCGAGATATACTGGTAGGTTTCCAGTGTTATCTCAGGGTGTTCTGGGCTACACTCCGACACGACTTGTACCGCTATTAGGGGACTGACGTTCACCGCCCCCCTAAGCCCGCCATGCGATGTATCAGACGAACAGACCGGACTGTACGGAGACTGTCACATTCAGGCTCAGTAGGAGTTCAGATGGGGTTCACCTCGTCAGTCTTCTTATCGGCATCTACCTGGGGACCGTTACGTACAGCTAGTACCGCTTGCGGTCTGTGCTTAAACCCACTGCCAGCGTAGTGTCGAGTCTTTAGAGTCCCACACAGAGTGCTATTCGCCTTTAGGCAAAATGAGTAGAAGTCGCATGGTTTTGCGACAGGGTTCGTTCACATCCGCGCACTTATGCACGTTTGCTGTCCGAACAGCTTATACTAGCGGGCTTTGGTTTAAGCCAGATCCTAGTATATGATTTGGGATTGGTTTTATCTCATTGTATTCGTGTTCTTCGGATCACGAATACGGGTGCGTATGCACAGTTGACTGAGACAGAGGCAGAGGACTTTGATTAGGGTTAATGACCATTGTCATTTTGTTAACCCTAATGCTTTTGTGTGTATTATGAATAATTGATATTAGTTATATATAATTGTGCATGGTTAGGGTTGTTGACCTTTTGACCATTCTTGACTTGTTGACCTAGGTTGACACTTTGACCATCATCATTCCATATAAAAGATGCTCTTTGATCCTTACAATTTGCATTAAATATAAAATGATAATGGTCATGTCTTGATTAAGCCATGACAATTATCTTGCTAATTATCAATTTACATTATTCACCCATATATGAGAGAATGGTTCATTTTCTCTCCTTATTCTATCATATTGATTCTCTCTCCTCCTCTTCCTCTCTCTCAAGCTCTTCCCTCTCATGTGTTGCGAAACACTTGAGCTTGAGTTAAACATCTCCAAAGTAATCTCTACTCCCATATAAGGTTCTAGGATTAGCACTTCTAGCACCTTAGTTACTTCTAGCTTGAAGTTGAAGCCAAAGATTGAGGCTTTCGGGTAGATCCTTTTTCGACTAGAGAAAGCGACAAGGTGAGCACTTTCTTTCACTCTAAGGAGCAAGGAGAGAAGGACATAAAGCCCAAGGTATAACCTTTCTTCCATGTAGCTAAATCTAGTTAGCTTTTAGTTAGTTTTTGTTTAGCAAAGATCCTCCTTAAGCTAGTCTATGTTGCCTAGTATGATAAAAATCCGATTTTTATTCCGTTTTTCGTCTCCCCGCAAGCACCGGGGTGGGCAACGTGGACTTACAAACAAGAATGTGAATATAAGCCAGCAAAGATGAGTTAGATCTCCTCATCGCCAAAATTAAATTATATGAATTAATTTTGAATTATAAAATGTTCAATTATCTATATCTATATCTACTGTTTTAATGCCGAAAAGTGTGGGGTCTTTAAATTAAAGTTAAAGTTGCCAATTGATTCTCAAACTGACACATGGGCTAAAAAGTTCTCATATTTTTGAAATATATTTTTAAAACAATAACATTTTATCTTCTAAAATATTAAATTAATTACAAATTAAAATAATAAGGCATAGGATTTTCGGATAACAGAATTAAAAAATCTTTTAAATCTTTATGCCATATCTCTACTATTATAACTAGAAGAGAAGGAGGCGTTTGTCCCTCACATTTAATTAAAATTAAATATTAAAAAAATAAGAAAAATCCTTAAACCTAAGATGGTTCACGGCGTCAACTTTTAGTAGTTACAATACATGTGGTTATATGTCAAGCATGCGGACAAGATTTGGAAGATTGCTAAAGATTTATAGTTAAGATAATATATTTTTAGAGGGTTTTAGTTATTAAACCTTTATTTTAATACATATACATACGTGTATTTTAATACATACGTTCATCGCACGTGCAAAAATACTAGTTATCGGCTTTAATCACATACAACATATGTGCAAACACATACAACATATATGCAAACACGCATGTAAAACAATAATTAAAGAGAGATGATCTTTTTGCATATTTTAGTTACCAGTTAACGTTTAAGTAAGTTACTACTTTTAAAGGGTATTTTACTAAATGGTACCTCAATGCTTTCTCAATACTTTGCTAATTACCAACAAAAGTCATACTTTCTAATTACTATTTAAACCACCCCCACCCCCACCCCCATACCTTAAGTTTTTGCCTTTTAAACCCCCTCCTGTTTCAACCTCAGCCACTCTCTTGACTTCATGACATATGGGAAGGATTTTAAGCCACAAAAAGAAAGGGCATCCTGATCCGTCGAGACTCTTGTACCCAAATATCTCTCCTTTCAATTTAGGTTTTCCACTAGCCCTTAGCTTGCAAATCTCATCACAATGACATTCCACTGGTGCATGGGAAAAAAGTAGAGAATGAAGATCTTGCTTCCATGATGAATTGAGTTTTGATAGAAGAAATCTCTAACCCTAATATTTATTTAGGACAGAACTATAGAGATTGTAGATGGGAGAGGGGTTTGGAGTTTAAAACCCTAATCCTGATAGCCGCCGTTATAGGCTTAACG
The DNA here is from genome assembly GCA_030015575.1 of Agapanthus africanus. Lineage (NCBI taxonomy): Eukaryota > Viridiplantae > Streptophyta > Magnoliopsida > Asparagales > Amaryllidaceae > Agapanthus > Agapanthus africanus. The sequence continues at coordinate 290,024,856 of JASDDO010000010.1, forward strand.
AAGTGAAAAAAAAGATCCATTTAGAGTGTTCAAGGGACATTTTAGATGTCATTTAAAGTATTAAAGAGTAAACGGTAATTATAAAGTATTGTGGTTTTTTTGGTAATTAGCAAAGTATTGAGCAACCATTTGGTAAAAAACCCTTTATTTTTTTCTTGAGCTATTGCTAAAACAACAAGCTCTCATATTCAATAAGCTGCTGCTTCTAGAATACAGTCATGTTAAAAAAATTTAATCATATCACATTTGAAATTATCAATAACCAAAGAATTTATCAATTTTCCATGTGCATAGCATGCAAAATACTTGTAATGCTCGGGGTAACTAATTTCAATCAATTAACGATCCCTTCTTTTTTTAATATAAAATTTAAGAACAGAGAAAAACTTTCCAATCTATTTATCATAAAAGCTACATCAACTTACCAAAATATTATGTATGTAAAACTCTTTTAGGCCCACGGTATATGTGTGAGCCCACATGGATACACGAAATCCATCCAAAACACTTATGAAGATTTATCCCATCTTATATCTTCTCATATGCATCCCAGTTTTCCCAACATGGGACTAAATATAACACGAACAAACCTTAATGTGCAATGTGAACAAACTAAACACCCGAACTCTGATACGATGTAAAACTCGGTTTGAGCCTACACATGGATGCACGTGAGCTTTTAATATAATGAGACTCCATCCAAAAGACTCAAGTTTTCAAGAGGTTTATCACATGTTACATCTTATACTCATATGCATTACATAGTTTTTCCACCGCAGGAATAAATGTTAACAACATACTCAACATCATACCATCTTTTTCAATTTCTAAATATATGTTTACCAACTTTATTCTCAAACTTAAATATTTAAATAACAAAATATATATTTACACAACACTATACCAATTATACAACCACGTTGCATCACCGTGCAAAAAAAACTAGTTCCATTTAATGATAACCATTAATAGATAGCAAAATTCTTTGCAATAAATCAGTTTTCGAGAATAAACATGCCAATTGCATTGTGGTGTAAACTAATCAACAAGACCAAATACAAGAAGTTCTTTAGCAAACCCGAAACAGAGGATGCTTGAGGTCATAACATCTACCTGATACACAAGAAGGTGAACTTGGTCGTGCATGGGCTTGGTAAATTTAGTAAAGCTGCAATGTAGAATACTAACAATAGAAATTGAATTCGACGACTGGTATATACCTTTCCATGTGTTGGCCTAACCACGCCATTTTCAGGCCAAGGGACAAAAATTGAATGGGGGAAAATCCATGATAAAAACACATGCTAGTGTAAGGTTCAGAGGGTTCCATGTTCGCTGCAGGGCCTAGAAGTATCCCTTTGTGATCTGATCTTGCAGTTCATGAAAACTCCACGCATCATCTGCTGAATAGTCCCCTGCAAGAGAAACATGATGTTTCAACCAAAATACGAGTAAAGTTACCTAGCGACAGTTCTAATGAAATATGTAAGGTTAAGCAAAATTTGATTTGTAGAATATTACATGGTGGTAGGAATTTGGCATCTCAATATCACATGATAACTAGCTTGCTGTACTACTGCTCGAAATTGCGGACACGTCCAAAAAATGAATCATTGAATTTTTTTCCTGGGCCAAGAGATCAGCCAGGCCAGTTGCAGAAAACGGTAGGACAGCTTAAGAGTATTTCTGATTGAATCAGCAAGTGGTATTGTGAAAGTATTTTTGGTTGTGAAATAGGATCATGTGATTTTAATAATAAAGAAAGGGCATGAATAAGTAAAGTGTCGATGACTACCCATGTGATAGTTTTATGCACAGTAATTTTTATATCAACTCCCGACAAAAATTTCAGCTATCAAAGTTGGAAGATGGAAAAGTAATCGTTATTTTCATACATAAAGAAAATTAGAAAGCGAAAATAGAGAAGTTAATCATGCATCCATCTCATGCAACATACTCCCAAAGAATAAACTAAACCAGTAGGAAGAGCTATATGAATTGCATACATGCAAACTGGTTGAACTTAAAAGCGGAACAAGTCTATAAAACAACTCGAGGGGAAACCAAGTTCAGTCAGATGTGGAATGGGTATTGATTTGGCCAATTTGCTTATAATACGCCTCAGATGAGAATTCAATGCCATATAGCAATCAAAAAATTATATTCTGATTTATGGTGCCTTTTTTCTCAATTATTTGTTTGGTCTGCACAAATTTAAAGGCTTGCTTTTATATTTATGAGCTCAGTTGGATATAAAAAGAAAAAGAAAAAAGTTTCTGTACTTACCGCCAAACAATTAGAGTCTATCATTGTTATCGGACTCTATACATGAGTGGACACTGTTTTACAAGAAACCGGACTTAAATGCCAAAAGTATATGGCCTAGGAAAACCGCTCCTGCTCACTTACCATTACATTGAGGCGGAATCAATACGATGCATCACAGTACGAAGTCCAAATGAAAACATACCAAGCTCTATGCTCACGATGATATAAAACATTTAGTGTCAACATAGCCTTTTAATCAGAGGTTTCTTGGCTCAACCCAAAAAATAATTAACAAGAGGTTTGCTCACGCCCATTGGAGAGTCGAACCCTACATAATAAATCTCTGTCGATAGGAGAGAAATCTTAGGGGTCAACAACAAATCAAATTCGTCTGCCCCAAGACCCATCCTAGAGAATATTATTCTCCACGGTAAGATTTTTGACCCTATAAAAATCTAATTGATTTTTAGATATAATGTTTCTTCCTTAATATATGTTTGATTACTCTCTCCTATTAGTTTATTATATGACTTATAAGCTTAATTCCACGATTGGTTAAACAATTTTTATTTATTATTCTTATAGACAGGTAAAAAGGTGCTTATCCTCCATTCATAAAGTATTTTTTCGTGTCTATAACTTTATTAAATAACTTAGTTAGCCACACCGATCTCATATATCCTAAACACTTCAAGACTTCGATAGAAATATCATCAGGTCCTATCGATTTTTTCATTTTTTTTTAAAGCATTTTTTACTAAGCATAATTTTACAACAATAGGGTAAATTTTATAAAGCACTGTCAAACTTTTAAAAAAATTTAAAAAGCGGCATTGAACTGTAAAAATGCCATAGACCCCGATTGATGGGGTACATTCTTCAGGTATTTCACTGTCAACTTCGCTTCATTTTAAAGGCTATTCGGTCCATGTAAAAGGTCATTCTGGGTTATTCAATCCATAATGTCTTAAACAAGTTACCGAACTAACATTTTTATACAACATTGCTAACTCAATGGGAGTTTATGGCATTTTTGAAGTTCAATGCTGCTATATTAAAAAACATTGGTAGTTCAAGGGTACTTTATAAAATTTACCTTAAAACAATATGTAATGTTCTCAGTATTAACTAAATTGTTCGTGTTTATCTTAAATTCGACATTACTATTTTTATTAAACAATTTATTGATATAACTCCATTGTTCTTTAATTTTATCATCCTTAACTAACATTATGTCTTCACTCTTAAAGCACTTAACATTACCTAAATATTTACGGTTCTTTTCTTTCATCTTAGCAAGTTTATATATACACACAAAACTAGGCTCCTATCGGTAGGATTTGGAAACAAATCCTGCCAACATTTTAATCATTGAAATTGCTTTGAGATGTGTGCAAACAATTATGACAATATTTGAATAAACGAGAAATTTCTCTTTATAATTGTTTGCACGCATCCCAACATGAATCCAAAGGTTAAAAGGTTGAATAAACGAGAAATTTCTCTTTATAATTTGAATAAACGAGAAATTTGTCTTTATAATTGTTTGCACGCATCCCAATATGAACCCAAAGGTTAAAAGGTTGAATAAACGAGAAATTTCTCTTTATAATTGTTTGCACGCATCCCAACATGAAATTTTTGTCATAATTGTTTGCACACATCTCAAAGCAATTCCAATGATTAAAATGTTGGCAGGATTTGTTACAAATCCTGCCGATAGAAGCATGGTTGTAATATATATATATATATATATATATATATATATATATATATATATATATTTGTTTCTAACCTTCTATATAAATTATCATAATGTTTAGATTTAAATTCATTAATTGTCTTTTTAATTTCTTTTTTTCTAATTTATATGTTTTGAAATTTATTTTTTTAATACATTTTTCCCGCTTTTATAGGATTCTATTTTATTTTAATTACCCTCTAAACATTTTTATTCTACCATCAACTTTCTTTATTAGGAACACTATTATCCGATTTACAAAGTATTTCATTACATACTTTTTAATGCATCTTTTGTTTTTGATGCTTTTTAATGCATCCGGTCCATATTTATCCACATAATCTTAATTTCATACTTTAAATTCTAATTTCTAAATTTTAAATTCCCCCATTTAATTCTATATCTTCTATATATTTGTCTTTCTCTTCCATTTTCAAATGTAAATATCTAATACCATTAATATATGTTGTGAGTCAAACTCACTTGGAATAACTTTAATAATGAGAAAGAAGTTTATCTGATTGTTGTTCAATACACTTCTAAAAGAAATCAAATGTTTATTTCTCTGTTTTAAAGATGTATTTACTATTTTAAGATCATATGATCCTGCAAAATCCAATATCATATGGCTCATATCATTATTTACTCATTAGCATAATCTCCATACACACTCTTGTATTCATCTCTACCCACATATCTATTTCGGTCTTCTCTTATAAATAACTTTTCATTTCCTAAATTAAATCATCCATTTGCTCTCAAAATTTTCTTTTAATGCTCTACGTTGATCTTACTTGTGAAAGTGTACTTGTCCAAATATAGGTTTTATTAATATATTCAATTCTTTTTACATCAACTAAATTTATGTTTAGTGTTTTATCCACTAATATACTTGTCCCATTTTTGTTCATATTTTTACCTATATACCTTAACATCTTATATTTTCTAACTCTCAAGATTTTTCGCTTGCTCATTTAGTTTCCTACAAATAAATTGTACTAAATTTTCTTTGAATAATTATAATATACTAACTCAATCAAGTTTCCTATAAGTGTACCGATATTCCACATAACTAATCTAATTCTATTTTCATGAATAAAGTTTCTTTTTTTCTCTAATCAATTAACCGCTAGCCTATTCCTATTCTAGTCCTATCCTTGGTCATCTCTCTAGTCCTATCAATAGTCCATACTTACTCGCTTGTTATTGCATCACGGTAGTGATGATACAGCACGTTGCTTCTAGCAGACACCCTATCAAACCACCCTTGATTACTAATCATTGCGCCAGGATAGTAGCGATGCAATTCGTCATATTGGGGAGGCCCCCAACGAAATTTTCTTAGGACTCATTTTCATAGAGATTCGACTATACGCTGATTGTCAGCTATCTAATACAACCCTTCTTTATCCTATTTTAGAACAGATAGTAAAATAATAAAACAAGCATAGTACTTGCAAAGTTAGTATTTTTTCAAGTATAGAAATATAAAATGTTGCTGACTGAAGTCCTCAAAATATTTTCCAGCCCTCGGAATTTACTCTTGGTTACATGCACTAGCGGTTAATTCCCTATGTTATTTTAATTATTGAGAGTTGGTGTACACTCACTAACTCTAAAGCCTCTTTGTACTCTTGAAATTTTAAAGAATGAGAGAAAATGAAGACACCAGAGAGTTATTATAAAAGAAAGTTTCTAATTGTGTTGAACCGATCTAGGTGGGTGGACATCATGTACATAAAACAATGGAGCAATTTGACCCAACATATAAGCACATTTTAAAACCAACTGAAAGTAGAAAAGCAATAATGCATCAAAAAATTACGCACATTATACGGAATACATCAATAAAAAACCGGTTTTCCTAATCAAGGAGATATTAAGAAACGGTTGTAAGATTAATCACCAAATCAAATTCCTTATAGAAATTACCATATGAAATATCTCGTATGAACTGATTTGGATTTCTCCTATAACGGGGCTCTGCTCCTCACATCTTTCAAAGAGCCACCGAGACTCCCAACTCCTAGCCTGTTGTCTGGTCAACAGTAACCCATAATAGGTGTTTGTTGGTATGCAAACAGAACAACCGGGTAATGATGTATTAGATTTTTTGAAATTTTCTAACATATTTATAATATATCAACAAGGGACGAACCTTCAGCCACGGCGGAGGCGCACGTGCCTCTGCTAAAATTTTGGAAAAAATGATATGAAGTGAAGTGTTAAAAAATATAGTTAAAATGTATTTATACAATTTAGAGACCAATAATAATGTCTAGCTCATATGATTAGTAGTTTTGCTTCTTAGGTTAGAAATCCAAGGTTAAATTCCGAACACGTACATTTTGTTTTAAACGTTTTTTAAATGAATAAGGATTTTGTTGCAAAATTTTTAATAAGTTTAGTCTCATTGAGAATTTCTATTAACAAGAAAAGTTTGGTCTAATAATATGAAATAAGAAGTTGCAATTCTATAAGTTGAACATTACTCAATAAATTAATGTTGACAAAAATGTGCCAAGGCAGTTGTACGGGCCTGCCAACGCAAGCACATGAGGAAGAGTGGGTCTGACTAGCGTGGGTAGGTCCCACCCACCGCCCTAATGTTTTTTGCATGTGTTTCACAGGTACTGGGTCTGGGGAGCTCCTTAAGCCCAATGACCTCATTTAATGTTGGTTATCAAACGTCTAAACTAGATGATGTTAAAAACATAAATCTTGAAAAATGTTACTGTAATTAAAAAAAATCATATCACTAATCAAATAAATTTAAATATTTTTTATTTCGTTCTTAAATTGTATGATAATTCTTATTTGTTTTCTCAATGATTTTCATCTTGCTTAATGTTCCCCTCTGACCAAAATTCTTGGATCCGCCTCTGGTTATCAACATCACATATAGATAATTGGCTATCCCAAGCAATATACATGTATATCTTGCTAAGGATTTCTTTCGAGATCTATGGAAATTTGATCTGGTGTCTTAGACTTGAATGTAATTACATATAGCATATCTATTATGTTTCCATTCTTCTAGACTTTTTTTCGAAGTCCAGAAAAATTTGGAAGACATTGATTGTTACTCGCTAGGACTTAGTTAGCTTTATGATGAGAATGTGAAGGATGGTTTTCTCGGGTCATGGAAAATGCCGCAAATCTCTCTCTTATTCATACTATTATAGCTAGTAACTTTGATGCTGAAAATGAGAGGTTGACGACTGGTTAACATCCAGTTGTGAGAGTTCATCATCTTTCATGATATATGATACCCGACCCATTTTGATGGGAAAAGACTTGAATGATGATAACGAGGAGGATATCCGTTATAAGCTAACCATTTTTTCACACAAGAACCCCGACTCGTGTTTCAGAGGATTTGCACCTGATACCCAGGTAACCATTAACCAAGTTCCATTTTTTTGTTAAGGGACCAAGGGTGGATTAGGTGTCTACTCCACTCAGATTAGGCAAACTCAGGTTCCCACAAATTCGTAGCTGATCCACAACAGAAGTACAAACCCGGAAAAACTATTACTTCAGTCTTCTAGCATATATGTAACTCTCAGAGTTCATTCATAGGGAAAATTGAAAAGGCTAATTTTACTAGCAGTTGTTAATGTTCAAAGAAATTATAAAACTACTGCGACATATCTACGACAACAAACAGAGAAACTTACACAGCAGGATTCCAAACCAGCTGAGTTTATGATAGATGATTTTACAAACAAAAAGAAACAAAGTCTGAATTATACAGCAATTGGGCACAAACGACGGGTACATAGCTGTAGAAGATACTACAAGAGGAAAACTTACCAATTGAATCTCTCCGCAATGCAGTCAAATGAGCACAACTGCAAACATAAATGAAAAATCAAAACTAACTGAACAAAATTAATGACAAGAGACAAATTATACAAAGGCCATGCACCCGAAACTTCCAAACTAGATTAACCTCATCTTTCTCTTAGTTGAAGCATGCGTACGTGGAAATAGAAAACTACTCTTTATAAACGTATCTCAATTCATTTACAGAAATTAAGATACCTGCCAAGAGCCTTTCCTAAATCAGCACAAAGAGATCGAATATATGTCCCTTTTGAACAAGTGACTCGGAAAATCAAATTCTGTCTGCAGGTTATTCAAGCAAGAGATTAAAAAGACAGATTTCTGAAATGCAATCACTGAAAAAAAATCCAGAGGCCAGAGGAAATCAACTAGTTACAATTGTTGTAATCTGTTAAGATACTACTCAAGAAAAGGTTGCTTAGGTACTAAGAATAAACAGGTATTATGAGAATTTTAAGTAATATTTAAAACCCTAATTAATAAAGAGACCCTATCTCCTCTTTTGAGTTGATTTCTATCTCTCAAGACTCTAGCCTCCACCACATCTCATCTCATCTCCACCTCTCCAAAACGCTGCCGCCGCAGTCTCTCTCAAAACGCTGCCGCCACCGACTCAGTCACCTCCTCTAGACAACCGCTGCCGTGGATACCCATGCCAAGCCGCCAAAACACACACCAACGCCAACAACAACCTTCGCAGTCGCCTCCTCAATGCCATCACCACCTCATCGTCATCTCTTTAACATGACGCCAACTTCGACTAGGTATTTTGTAATCCTAGCCTTCAGCCAAGCAACCGCTGCATTTTTGGGTGTTTCAAAACCCTCGAAAAACTGTAGTTTTTTTTTTAAATCTGACCCTTTGTAGTTTTATTTTGTGCTGTTTAATTTTGTTGTTAGGTTTCAACTTGTCAAGTATCGCATTCAGTGGGTCCCCAAGAGTCCCGGTGAATTGAATGACCTAGACTTAGGAGTTAGGACTTGGTGAGTACTCAACATCTTAACATTGGTATATCAATTGACCGTCCCACTCACTCTAGGGTATATTAACAACTATCAATACCGAAATAACTGTGAGCATGACTGTTCTCGGCAAACCCCTAAAAGTTGATGAAAAAGTTGTGATTGTGTTCATCGATATTGTTAATTGAAGGTGGCGCTTCTTACTGGTTCGTCACGTATTTTCATGTTGATATCATTCGTTGTGTTCGTTTGTTTACGTATTTGTGGATAACAAAACTGAGAAATTCAAACTCCTTCATAAGTTTACTACCCGGAAGTTGGGCAACCAGAATTATCCACAATGATGGAAAGCAGCCTTAGTTTTCATGCTGGTTTGGGCAAGGAGCGCCACCTTATTGAAGATCCATCACCAATAACAGAAAAATCAAATCAGATATAGAAAAATGAGGATTCAAAGATTATGAAGCTATAACAAAAAATAACTGAATTTTGCAATCATTTCAAGAAATGTAAGCAGATTTGGGATCATTTGAATTGTATATACTCAAACGATCTTAATCAATTGTAACAGAAAAATAATATTGCAGATTACTATGCGGATCTGACTAGAATCATAGATGAAATAAACACACTTATGCCCCTTATGTTGGATTTCAGTGAAATACGAAAACAGGGAGAGAACAAGAATGTGCTCAAGTTCTTAAATAGGTTGAAGCTTGAGTTGGAGTGAAAATCCCAGATTTTCGACAACTAGTGAACTTCCAACATTTGCAGAAGCATTTCATCAAGTTAATGCTACTGTCAGAATAGGTGCAAACTCAGACACTATAAGTGAAGGTGACAACTCAGTACTTGCACTTCAAAGAAACAGTGTACCTTAGGATAGACGTGGTGGTGGAGCCAATGGAATCATACAGGATCCAACCATGGCAGTCATGGTGGTCAAGGAGGAGGCCGAGTTTTACCTAAAAAAAATTGTTGATCATTCGGCCGAAACTTAACCAATACCGGCCAGTATCATCGTCCAATACTTGACCAATACCAGTAAGTATGGCCGATATCGACCGATACGAAGGCAGTTTTCAGACCGGTTCCAACCGAATCGGTCTGATACAACCGAAACCCAGGGGTTAGGGCCGAACCTCGAACCATGTTCATAACTGTTTTTATGTTCAACAATTATACTCAAGATCAAAGCCTCTTATAAGAACAAAAACAATAAGCCTTATTCCAAAGTTGTGGTGACAGCTATTAACGATCATTTCCTTGATCAAATAAACATCTAGCATGTCATTTTTGGTTATCGACATTCATGTTTACTTAAGACGACCTCTAACTTATGTGCTAAAATTCAATCAATCCTCCTACTAAGTGCACTTACCAGTCTCCGTTGTACATGCTTAAGCATTTCAGTAGGTTATCCTTCATGTTATCCTTTATAAGAGCTGTAACTTTTACATAATGCACTAACTTTTATATATCTAGAAGGGCATGGTTACTCATCCATCTCAGCGTTACCGGTTCAAATATATTCATTTTTTGGACATGTTGTCTCTTAGTTGCCCAACATTCTAAATATATGTACCTCTCCCCCTTTTATTTGAAATTTTTGTGAAGTTAAATGCAGCATGCTAGCACTTGGTCAAGAAAAAACTTTTTTTCTCGGGATTGATTTTCTCTAGTTTGCATTAAATATCGCAAATCCAAGCTATTCGGGGAAAGCTGTTCGGGAAGCCAAATCTAAAGTCTAAGAGATGTACAAGAAGTTGGACACAAAGGAAGTTGAAAGTGATATATACAGGATTGCTTGGATGGGAGAAAGAAAGCTCAGAGACTTATATGCGGTGAAGGGTGTCAAAAATGAAGATCATATGGTTTTAATTCGAGTTAAGAATATAAAAGAAAGGTGGAGAAATTATTTTGACAAATTGTTCAAGGAAAGCTTTAGTCAGGATTTGGATAGCCTTGTCATTCAATCTCAAGATATAAACAGTTATGTTATGCACAGAATAACAATACCTAATGTTATAGAGGCTTTAAAGAGGATGAAATCAAAGAAAGCGGTTGGTCCAGACAGGATTCCTATTAAGGTATGAAGATGCCTAGAGAGAGACGCTAGATGGCTGACAGACATGTTTAATAAGATTTAGATAACCAAAAAGATATCAAATGAGTTGAGAAAGAGTACTCTTATACCTCTCTACAAGAACAGGGGTGACATTCAGAGTTGCTCTAGCTACCGTGAAATAAAACTCATGTGTCACACTATGAAGGTTCAGGAAAAAGTAATTGAACACAAGCTAAGACAAAACGTTAAGATAACAAAGAACCAATTTGCGTTCATGACTGGACGATCAACGACAGGGACTTTTCATTTACTCCGTCAACTCGTCAAGCGTTTTTGAGAGAAGAGATTTGCATATGGTTTTTATTTATTGACTTCGAGAAAACTTACGACAAGATACTTAAAGAGGTATTATGGTGAACAATGATGAAGAAGGAAGTCCCAATCAAGTACATTGACATAATCAAGAACATGTATGATGGAGTGGTGACAAATGTAAAAACATGTGGCGGCCTAACAAGTGATTATCCAATCACAATTGGCTTTCATCAAGGATCTGCATTACCTCCATTCTTGTTTGCAATAATGATGGATGGGCTTGCTATAATTATTCAGGATGAGTTATCTTGGTGTATGTTATTCGCTGATTATATCATTCTGGTAAATAAGACGAAAGTATGGGCTAATACCAAATAGAGGTTATGGAGACAAATGTTAGAATATCGTGGGTTTAGATTGAGCATGTTCAAGACAACATATATACAATGCAAATTTACTGAACAGAGAAGTCAAGGTCACAGTTGTATAACACTGATGAGTAAAAGATATCACCGAGCAATCAGTTTAGATATCTATGTTATATTGTCCAAAAGAATGGGGAGACCAATAGTGATGTCAACCAGAGAATTCAGGCTGGTTGGTTAAAATGGAGGAGCGCAACGGAGATTTTGTACAATCATAACTTTTCGTTAGGGTTGAAAGGCAAGTTTTATCGAAGCACTTTTAGAGATGCCTAATTATATTGTACGGAATGCTGGGCTCCTAAGAAACATCATGCACTGAAGATGAATGTAGTGAATATGTGCGCATATTTCGTTGGATATATGATAACACTAGAAAAGAGAAGGTACGAAATAAGAATATTTGTGCAAAATTGATGTAGCAACTGTGGAGGAAACGATACAAGAAAACCGACTAAGAAGGTCTCCTCATGTGCGATGCAGACCTACAAAAACACCGGTTCGACGAATGGATATTCACGATTTAGGCCAAGTAAAAAGGGGAGAAAGGGAAACCGAAGAAAACATGGATAGAGGCGTTACGAAAAATATGGATGCCAAAAGCCTTAATGAAAGTATATTGTTCGATAGGAGTGAGTGGAAGCGGAGAATTCATGTGATCGACCCGGCGTGCTTCTCATGTCGGTTCATGTAGCCTACCCCATATGCTTTGGATAAAGGCTCAGTTGTTGTTATCGCAAATCCAAGTTCCCATGCTTTGACTGGTTATAATGAGGTAGCGGTCGGCTTCCCGAGGATTCACATGAATAAAGATTGTCAAGGGACCAAACTACAAAGGTGAGTCGGTATTGAAGGATCTCATAACTGATGATATTTCAAGAATGTCTGATGGGAAAATTAGAAGTCAAGTTTCCTGCTTGACTAGTAACCGGCTTTGACTTAACCATATATCACAAAAGTCACCGATGCCAATGTACATCTCACTGTTCTGTCATATTGTGTTCCGTTCCCTTCTGTTTGACATCAGACCTCCCTATAAAGAGGGGGAGAGAAACAAAAGGTAGAGAGCTGTAGAAAATCTACACATCAGACCTTTCACAGGATGGTGATTTCCTTCAAGTTCATATTTCACCTCGAGCGCCCATGAAACAGGTCTTTAATATAGCTAGGGTATCTAAGAATAATAAATTCATAGGTAAAGTATATGATATACCCATGCAGGACATTAAAACAACAAGAACCTGTCATCTAAGCTGCGCTCGATATCAAATTGAAAGATAGATATGCGTCTTGGTGACAGCTCAACTGATTCTCCTCTCCTTGCTTTATCATACATTTTCTCACCGCCGACCTACAATTGAAAATGAAATATTGTGAATAACTTAGAAAAGAAAAAAAAACATGTTGCAGAGCCATAGCAACTGTTAACCAATGCATTTGTATATACGTTGTTAGGATTTTCAATTTATCCAAATTAAGCTACAAGTATCCAAAAGATTAGACTTCATTATGGCCATTGTTATCATATACTAAATGTTCCTCTTTTACAGGACACATGCACACATGCATGCATACACCCACATACATACATACACATCATCATTGCCGTCATCATCTAAGCATTTTCTCAACCAAATGGGTCGGACATGAAGCAAAGATATGTCGGTTTTACGACTGATTGTCGACCTGACATCAACTATCTCCAAATTAGTGTGAACTAACCTGGTTCAGAAAACTATAACAAAACATGGACTTGTCATGGTCTTCGATGACCAGTTGACATTCTCGACGTTCTCAGACTATAGAGAAGTCTATGAGAAGGGGGAAAGATGGTATACTTGCTATATAGAATTATGTTCAACTCTTAAGGCACAAATCTAACCAAGAGCGAAATGGAACATATTCCATGGACAAATACATAAAAACAAAACATGTATGACTACCTGCATACTGCATATATAAACAAAAGTTAGCTTTTGTGGGTTTATAGTCCAGGATCCAGGAAAAACATAAGGAACACTTTATGCACTTGGTGAATTGTATCATAGCACTCACATGATGAAGGCCTCATGCTCGCGGGCAAAATATTGTTTGTTGCATTTGGGTCAACGTTGTTTATCTAGATGTCCAAATGGAACTGGAACAAAACTTATGACTTAGGTAGCTGTGAGGAAAACTGAGATGGCTTGTTACTAATCCTAAGAATTTGCATATGCTGATGCCAAACTTTTCTTTTGGTGTTGGCTTGTGTGTGTGGTGCTAGGAGGTTATACAAATAAGCAATAGTGTGCTTGAAATATCCTAAGGTATATGCAGTTATAAACTAATTCTCTTTTTCTGTGTAGATGTACTTTTCAGTTAACAACCAGCACTATAGAGTATAGGCATGATAATATATCTTGCAAGAGAATTTCTTCACGACCAAGTGCCGTAATTGGGTGCAAATTTTGTTTCCAGATGAAGAAATCCAACTCAAGCATTATAACTTTTTCTCTTCCACATTGCATCTTACAATCATATGACAATATTTTAGGACCTATCCAAAAACGGGGCCAAGTTCAACCAAATATCTTCCACCAAATGAACATTTAAGAGTTGACAAGTTTGCTGTCTCTGAAGTTTGGCGAAGGGGAAGATGTACTGTTTCTTAGTGATGTATAGAATAACGCATGTATGCACCAAAAAAAATAATTGAATTGTTCCTCAGATTAAAACCAGAGAAACAAGGAAACAAGATGATTTCATGTGCACGGACCACATTCTCCCTCTTTGGTGTATACAAGACAACTACGAAATCCATTTAGAAGTTGCAGAAGAAATACAAGACAGAGGCTTGAGTCAATAAAAAAATAGTAGGTTAATTAGTTAATTTTACAGTGGTATATGGACTGTCAACTGTTTTTAGGCTCATGAACTGCAAATTTGGATGGATGGCATTATCTCTGATGGCCACAATCTTATTGATGCATTCCAAGTTATTCACTATTATTGTAAAATTAATATATGCTTGGAAGTATTTTGGAAGGAGTTGAAACAAAAAAAAGGATGCAATGGCGTTGCACAAAGTACTAAATAAGGCAGGGAACAATCAACAGTGTTAGTTGTATGTATGCCCTAGAGGCCAGTATTGTACAGATATTGTATATTGGATGCTTAGACATATATAGAGATGACTTTCTTGCTCGATATGATAGTATGTTATCTGGTTGCTCTTTATCTTAACATGTATACTTGTCTCTTTATACTGTCTTATAGTTACATGTTGGTAAAGCCCTTAGGATATATACTTGACTGCCTGGACTATAATGCGGATCATACTAGTGGGGACATGTCCATAAGTACATCCTTCAAGGTCCCTAATCGTGGGTGTATCGAGACGGGGCATCGATATACCAGTGTAGACTAGTGTATACGATTCTCGACCCATGACATGGGCGATGGATGATCCCACATCCATTGGTGTTTGACATCAGAGATCGTATACGGGTGCTCAGTGGAGACTGGGTACACTGGACAAACTCGCCGAGAACTCCCAGATGATATTATACCTCACGTCAGATGGCAGTTCTCTGGTGACACTTGTGCAGGTTAGTCTGTAGACCCGAGATCGTCATAAAGTCTTGTGTGATTCACACTGTACTTTGATTTCCACATTACCACGTCCATGAGGGCATGCAAAATGGTGGTTTTTGGATACAGTCCCGAGTCATATAGAGGCAATGAGCGATAGGAGGGGTTTCTTCTCTCCCGGTATTGGGGGTTGATATTGCGTTGTGCTCGATTGGCCGTAACAGGGAAGTCCCTGGCCAGGGCTGTTTTAGAGATTTACTGGTAAGTGTTACCAGTAGTTTCTCGACCCGTTATGGGCCTCACATCGGCACGACTTATCGGTTATTGGGGTCTGACGTTTACCATCCCTAGGCCCGATATGCAGCATATCTGACGAAGAGACCGGACTGCACGGTAGTGTTGCCGGTTGGCTCGACGGGAGTTGTAGCAGGTTCGCTTGTTCTCTTCTGATCGCTCAATACCCGGGTGGCCGTTACGTTTAGCTGACCGCTTGCGGCTTAGGGATGCTTGATATGATCATCACCCACTACCGGCGTATTGACGAGTCTTAGAGTCCCACAAAGGAGTTACCTAGTTCAGGCGAAACGTTGTGGTGCGCGTATGCGATATGCGCATGGACCCGATTAAAATGCGTGTATAAGATACCGTATATTAATCGGGCAGCTTGCTTTTGGTTAGGTCGTATGTGATATGGCCGGATTGATAAATCAAGTGGTTGATTTATCATTTAACCATTAGATTCTCACTAGAAATCATTTCTTGTATTTTATGGATGTATGCATGCATGTATGCATTCCTTCTTGTTTCATGCACATATGGATGTGCATGCACACATACATACATGCATCATCCTTCATGGTTGTATATACATAGAAAATGGTGGTAATATAAGACTCACACCATGGTTTTATATATATGGATATATATTGAATTTGTGTTAAAAACAAAAGAAAAGAAAAGGATAATTCATGGTTTACTTTCTACACTCTTCTTTGACCTAACCATGCCCATCCACCATTTAACCATGGATTAACTTTTCTTTTGTGTTTTAACTCAAATTCAATAATATCTTTATTGTTTAACCATGGTTTGAGATGAGAAGTGGAAAATATATATACATATATTTTTCCATTTTTCATATGAGATATTATCTTTTACTCTTGTTCAAAAAAGGCCATCATCTTCTTCCTCCTTTTACTCTCTAGATTTCTCTAGTGAGCAAATTACTCACCAAGTTAGGATTTTGAAGTGAGAAAAGCCACCACAACATCATTCTACACAAGTCTTGCCCACTTGTTTAGAGTGTTAGCTTCATTTCTTTCTCTTGATCAAGTGAAGTTGCAAGCTTGGACAAAGCGAACTCCGGGTGGATCATCGTGGACCTAGAGGAGTTCAAACGGACCTTTTCCAAACCCCAAGTAGCCGAGGAGTCTAGCGTAGTGAGCTACAAAGGTTGTACTCTCAAAATCCTAGCTTTTCTTACTTGTGATGTGTTGTTTTGAAACCCTAATTTTTCTAGGAATGATTCTTTGTATGCTTACTTAGCACCGTAAAATTTTAATCTTTGGTACATGTGATGCTTCCAAACCCTTCATGAGGTGCTAGGTAAACCTAACATTGGTATCGGAGCCGACCTAGAACATTAGGCGGCACTTTAACGAAGTTAAAACTCCGATCGAACCGAAAAATACGGATTTTTAGCGCTCTCTGGACATTTTTTCAAAACTGTTAATTTTCAGAATTAAAAATGCTTAAAAAATTCAGCAGGGAAATCTAAGCACACATGTAAAAAAACGATGCCATGAACAATACTTATCACCGCGGAACCGCGGCAATAGCCTGCTTAGGCCGCGGTTCCGCGGCCGTACGGATGAATCATTGTGTCGTTTTGTACAGTAATTGTTTTGTCTGCTTGTATATTTTTTGGGGAATTTTTAATCTGAATTTAGTGCTGTATGTTCTGGAGATTGTTTTGGAGTCGGTGATTCGATCGGAATTTTGATTTCGTGTCTTTTCGGGGTAAATTAGAAAGTATTGAATTGTTCGAACGAGTATCATTTACTCACTTTTTCACGGGTTTAAATCTTTCGGAAATACGTGCAGGTTTTGTGGTGGACCCTCTAGAAGACAACAAAGCTTAACTCGATTATGTGACCGTCTTGAACTGCCTTTTGAACCTTAGGGTTTGGGACAGTACTGCGTGCCACATGTGAGGCGTTGGCTTGACCCTTCTACGGCTGGACCGCTACTACTGTGACACACTCCGGGTTTTTAAACTCCGCTCATGTGTTGAGCTTTAGGGAATTTTGGGTATTTGATCATTCGTTCGAAAACTTTAATACTGTCTATTTATCTGGAATATGATGCAATGTGTGGAATTCATATAGCTAGACATGAAATACGAAGTATGTGATATTTTGCATTTACGATGTCTAAAGAGAATGTGGATTCCAGATATTGCAGTTTTACACTTTCTTTTCTGTGACCGTAAGTGTAGTGTGTAGTGGTATTGCCGATTGTCGTTGCTATAGGTCGACGACGATCGGTGTATGCATACTTATTTACGTTGATGATATGAGATATTATGTGTTGCTGAGATATGATGTGCAGGATTGTCGCAATTGAATAGCCGGGGGGTTTTATATGAGATGAGAGTTTTATATTTTCATTCATGTAAATTTAAATGTAATGTAATATTCTTTTATTTGGGGCATTTCCGGGTTGAGGTTGATGCCACCAGTGTTGTATATTATTTACTTTTCCGCAGTAGGATGGACCCAAGGAAGGGAGCACAGGTTCTGGGATTCAGTAGGAGGCCATCTCGAGGAATCGAGACCGGGTCTCCTAAACTCCAGAATTGGTAGGGTCGCTTGCCGCTCTCGTAGGGGTCCAGGGTGTGGGCTTGGCTATTCATCGCGACTGTGGAATCCGTATTTTCTATTGTTGGCTAAATACTAAATACGGACGTCCTAGTATATCCCACATTATATCTATATTTCTGCTGCGATATCTGTGATGTGATCTTTTGATATGTTGTGATACAGTATATAGTATATATGATATATTATATAGACGTTACTTATATTTTACACCCGCACTAGCCCTGCCCTGCTCTGTCGTTAGTTACCTAACCTAACGGTGCACGAGGGGACATCGAGGCGAATGCGAATGGCATAAGTGTACATCGTATTTATCTGTGATGTTTAGGTATCTTAAATGATGAGACTTCATTAATGTGATTAATGAAAGAAAAGAAACCTAAAAGATGTTGTAGAATCAAATTTTTCAAAAAGGGTAGCTACAGTTTTGCTTTACATAGCGGTATATATGATATATCCTGCATCTTATTCGATGGGGAAAGAGCCGAGATCCCTTCACCGGGAGTGACCTCTTTAGCAAAACTGGCAGATGCTACAATACTCGGTTTGACTTTTGACTGCTTTTGAGTTTTGCTTTGCATAGCGATATATATGATATATCCTGCACCTTATTCGATGAGGAAAGAGCTGAGATCCCTTCACCGGGAGTCGCATCTTTAGCAAAACTAATAAAAGCCTCAAAATCACTCCATTTCAAAATTCACTCGATTCTACAACGATATCAAGTTCATTACGTAATAGGTTTTCAGAAAAACCTGTCGTAGCCCTCCGTCATTTCAGATAAGAACTGTTTAGCATTCGTGCTACGTTTGTTGGCCTTTGTCAAGGCGTAGTGTGCGGTAGCTAAATAGTGCTTATCCGCTTATGCATATGATGCAGATTGTTTTAGGGTAGTCGTACGACCATGTTGGCCTTTGTCAAGGGTCGTACGGCTGGGTTTGATTCAATCAAGAAATGACGGGTTGAACTTGACTAGCATCCTATGATTTGTTGGCCTTTGTCAAAGTCATAGGGGTTAGGGGCAAAATATTATCGGGAATTTCAAGTGTTGAAATTTGCAATGAGATTGCATACCTTCTATGAGATAGTTGGATCCCGATACCCACTGCGAGTAATTGTTACTCCTGGGAGAGTTTTACACAGGACAATTAGTCAATCAAGTAGGTGTCTAGAAAGGTGTCAACGGGGTTACGCCTCTGGGAAAACGAGGTTTACTTTAATTAGGTCCGTGCGAAAGCACGGGGAACCTCCCTCAAAGTACCAACACTGGCCTGGCTGAAAGATCGGCGAAGTTGTAGGGTGTAATTAATCCCGGCTAGTCTTTCCTTTTAGGGTTTGAAGGAAGATTTGATAAAAACAGTGGGAGCCATCCTGATTAGATAAGATAATAACCAATCTGATCTTGCAAGAGCATACGCTAAAGTGTTTTCTTCTCTCTCTCTCCAGGTAGCGACCATGTCATGCCTTAATCAAGATAATAATATGGATGTATTGACCGAACCCGCATGTTATAAAGTACTGGGGAACGTTGGTTTCGTTCTTTCTTATAAGAGTTATAGGACTGAAAAGGACATAGGGGAATACCAGGATTCCCATGCCACCCGAATGAAGAAAGTACATGATGATACATTTTCTTCGGGTGTGTTCGTTACAGAGAACTGTTTCTCTATTTCTTCTACGTCCTGCGTATTGGATACCGGGTCAAGATCCCATATATGTAATCAGTTACATGGGCTTAAGAAAGGTAGAGAACTTGGAGAAGATGATAAAGACATAAGAGTTGGAAATGGTGCAATTGTTGCAGCTAAAACCGTCGGGGAATATCACCTTATATTACCAACTGGTTGGTAATACATTGATTCTGAACGAATGCTATTACATGCCGAACCTGATATGCAACATTGTATCGGTTTCTTTGTTGAGTAAAGAGTGATATAATTTTGTATTACAGGATAATGTTATTAACATTTTCCGTAACCAAAAGTTGGTTGGATCAGGCACGTTGTGCAATGGCATTTATGTTCTAAATCAATCAACAGTTCTGAGCATAACAAACACACACAAGAGGAAGAGTTCAGAACTGAACGAATCCTTCTTGTGGCATTGTAGACTAGGTCACATCAATGCGACACGACTAGCTAAATTGCATAAGGATGGATATTTGAAGTCGTTTGAATTTTCATCTTATGACACTTGTCAGTCATGTCTCAAAGGCAAGATGACCAAAACTCCGTTTACGGGACACGGAGAAAGAGTTACGGAACTCTTGGGACTGGTGCATAGCGATGTATGTGGTCCCATGTCTACACATGCCAGGGATGGTTCTGCGTACTTCATTACATTCACTGACGATCTCTCTAGGTTCGGGTATGTGTTCCTGATGAAACACAAATCAGAAGCTTTTGAGAAATTTAGAGAATATAAACAAGAAGTCGAGAACCAAACCGGAAAAAGTATTAAAATCCTACGATCTGATCGAGGAGGTGAATACTTGAGCATTGAATTCCTGGACTTCCTAAAAGAGAATGGGATTCTCTCTCAACTGACTCCTCCATATACACCACAGCACAACGGTGTATCAGAACGAAGGAACCGCACTCTATTAGATATGGTGCGCTCTATGATGAGCACAGCTGAGTTACCTATTTCCTTCTGAGGATATGCGCTGGAAACAGCAGCATACCTATTAAATCAAGTTCCATCTAAATCTGTACCTACCACACCATATGAGATATGGAGTGGGAAGAGACCATGTCTTAAACGAGTTAAGTTATGGGGTTGTCCGGCCTATGTCAAGAGGCAAAATCCGGACAAACTCGAGGCACGGTCAGTTCTATGCAAGTTTGTGGGATATCCCAAACATTCACATTGATATCTTTTCCACCATACTGAGGAACAAAAAGTGTTTGTTTCTCGACATGCCACCTTTTTAGAAAAGGAATTTCTTACAAAAGAAATTAGTGGCAACGAGGTAGAACTAAAAGAAATTCCGGCTACACAAACTCAAACTGAAGATTTAGTGGAACCAGAAGATTCGGCAGTTCCCAATGAACCCCAGCCACTCCGCCGATCTAGTAGGGTTCCTCGCCCACCTGAGAGATACTACGGTTTTCTCATGGATGGTGGGAGCGAGGATTGCATCATGGAGGATGATGACCCAACTAGCTTCAAACAGGCCATCACGAGTGGGGACTCAGTGAAATGGCGGGATGCAATGCGGTCCGAGATGGAATCCATATACACCAACAAAGTATGGACTTTGGAAAATGCTCCTGAAGGGGTAAAACCCATTGGGAGTAAGTGGATCTTCAAGAAAAAACTTGGTGTAGATGGGAAAGTTGAGACTTTCAAAGCTAGACTTGTTGCAAAGGGTTTTCGTCAAAGACCAGGTGTGGACTATGACGAGACCTTTTCTCCAGTGGCTATGCTTAAATCCATCCGGATCATGCTTGCCATCGCTGCATATCATGACTACGAAATCTGGCAAATGGATGTTAAGACCGCCTTTCTAAACGGTGATTTAGAAGAGTGCGTGTACATGACTCAGCCAGAGGACTTCGTAGATAGTGGGAGCAGCGGGAAGGTATGCAAGCTGCTTAAATCCATTTATGGATTAAAGCAAGTATCGCGGAGCTGGAACATCTGCTTTGACGTCGTTATCAAAGAGTTTGATTTCGTCAAAAACATAGATGAATCTTGTATCTACAAGAAGGTGGCAGAGAGTAAGGTTGTCTTCCTCGTATTGTACGTGGACGACATACTCTTGATACGAAATGATATTCCTATGCCGCAATCGGTCAAGCTCTTCTTATCACAAAGATTCTCAAGGAAAGATCTAGGTGATGCCTCCTGCATATTGGGAATCAGGATCTATAGAGATAGATCTAAAAGGATATTGGGATTGTCCCAGTCCAGGTACATTGACACCATACTAAAGAGGTTTAGTATGGAAGAATCCAGGCGTGGGAACTTACCCACGATTTCTGGAGTCACTCTCTCCAAAGAGATGTCTCCCAAGACTGATTTGGAGAGAGCTCGCATGCAAGGGATACCCTATACTTCGGCTGTAAGCTCTATCATGTACGCGATGCTATGTACCAGACCCGATGTAGCATACTCACTAAGTGTAGTGAGCAGGTATCAAGCTGATCCTGCAGAGAGTCACTGGACAGCTGTGAAGAGCATTCTCAGGTACTTACGAAGGACTAAAGAGATGCTCTTGGTGTATGGTAACGAAGAACTCCAAGTGGAGTCCTTTACCGATTCGAGCTTTCAGAGTGATAAGGACGACTCTAAGTCGCAGTCGGGATTTGTCTTTACCCTTTACGGAGGGGCGGTTAGCTGGAAGAGTTCCAAGCAGGAAACCGTGGCAGACTCGACGATGGAGGCTGAATATATCGCTGCCAACGATGCTGCCAAAAAAGCTGTCTGGATCAAGTTCATTACTGAACTTGGAGTGGTTCCATCCATTGAGCATCCAATACCTTTGTATTATGATAACAATGGAGCGGTGGCTTTGGCCAAGGAACCCGGGTCCCATCAGCGATCCAGGCATATTCTGAGGCGGTATCACCTGATCCGGGAGATAGTTGATCGCCGGGAGATCGAGGTCAGGAGGGTTGACACGAAGAATAACACAGCGGATCCACTCACGAAGGCCATTCCCCAGATACAGTTTGAGAGACTCTTCGGGATGCTCGGTATGCGATACTACAGCAGCTGGCCCTAGTGCAAGTGGGAGATTGTTAGTTGTATGTATGCCCTAGAGGCCAGTATTATACAGATGTTGTATATTGGA
Organism: Agapanthus africanus; assembly: GCA_030015575.1. NCBI lineage: Eukaryota > Viridiplantae > Streptophyta > Magnoliopsida > Asparagales > Amaryllidaceae > Agapanthus > Agapanthus africanus. Next base: position 290,047,728 of record JASDDO010000010.1, read on the forward strand.
TGCTTGGACATATATAGAGATGACTTTCTTGCTCGATATGATAGTTTTCTATCTGGTTGCTCTTTATCTTAACATGTATACTTGTCTCTTTATACTGTCTTATAGTTACATGTTGGTAAAGCCCTTAGGATGTGTACTTGACTGCCTGGACTATGATGCGGATCATACTAGTGGGGACATGGTAGTCCATAAGTACATCCTTCAAGGTCCCTAGTCGTGGGTGTATCGAGACGGGGCATCGATATACCAGTGTAGACTAGCGTTTACGATTCTCGACCCATGAGATGGGCGATTGATGATCCCACATCCATTGGTGTTTGACATCAGAGATCGTATACGGGTGCTCAGTGGAAACTGGGTATACTGGACGGACTCGCCGAGAACTCCCAGATGATATTATACCTCACGTCAGATGGCAGTTCTCTGGTGACACTTGTGCAGGTTAGTCTGTAGACCCGAGATCGTCATAGAGTCTTGTGTGATTCCCACTGTGCTTTGATTTCCACCTTACCACGTCCATGAGGGCGTGCAAAACGGTGGTTTTTTGGGTACAGTCCCGAGTCACATGGAGGCAATGAGCGATAGGAGGGGTTTCGTCTCTCCCGGTATTGGGGGTTGATGTTGCGCTGTGCTCGATTGGTCGTAACAGGGAAGTCCCTGGCCAGGGCTGTTTTAGAGATTTACTGGTAAGTGTTAACAGTAGTTTCTCGACCGGTTATGGGCCTCACATCGGCACGACTTATCGGTTATTGGGGTCTAACGTTTACCATCCCTAGGCCCGATATGCAGCATATCTGACGAAGAGACCGGACTGCACGGTAGTGTTGCCGGTTGGCTCGATGGGAGTTGTAGCAGGTTCGCTTGTTCTCTTCTGATCGCTCAATACCCGGGTGGCCATTACGTTTAGCTGACTGCTTGCGGCTTGGGGGTGCTTGATATGATCATCACCCACTGCCGGCGTATTGACGAGTTTTAGAGTCCCACAAAGGAGTTACCTAGTTCAGGCGAAACGTTGTAGTGCGCATATGCGATATACGCATGGACCCGGTTAAAATGCGCGTATAAGATACCGTATATTAATCGGACGGCTTACTTTTGGTTAGGTCGTATGTGATATGGCCGGATTGATAAATCAAGTGTTGATTTATCATTTAACCATTAGATTCTCACTAGAAATCCTTTCTTGTATTTTATGGATGTATGCATGCATGTATGCATTCCTTCTTGTTTCATGCACATATGGATATGCATGCACACATACATACATACATCATCCTTCATGGTTATATATACATAGAAAATGGTGGCAATATAAGACTCACACCATGGTTTTATATATATGGATATATATTGAATTTGTGTTAAAAACAAAAGAAAAAAAAAGGATAATTCATGGTTTACTTTCTACACTCTTCTTTGACCTAACCATGCTCACCCACCATTTAACCATGGATTAACTTTCCTTTTGTGTTTTAACTCAAATTCAATAATATCTTTATTGTTTAACCATGGTTTGAGATGAGAAGTGGAAAATATATATACATATATTTTTCCATTTTTCACATGAGATATTATCTTTTACTCTTATTCAAAAAAGGCCATCATCTTCTTCCTCCTTCTTTTGCTCTCTAGATTTCTCTAGTGAGCAAATTACTCACCAAGTTAGGATTTTGAAGTGAGAAAAGCCACCACAACATCATTCTACACAAGTCTTGCCCACTTGTTTAGAGTGTTAGCTTCATTTCTTTCTCTTGATCAAGTGAAGTTGCAAGCTTGGACAAAGCGGACTCCGGGTGGATCATCGTGGACCTAGAGGAGTTCAAGCGGACCTTTTCCAAACCCCAAGTAGCCGAGGAGTCTAGCGTAGGGAGCTACAAAGGTTGTACTCTCAAAACCCTAGCTTTTCTTACTTGTGATGATGTGTTGTTTTGAAAGCCTAATTTTTCTAGGAATGATTCTTTGTATGCTTACTTAGCATCCTAAAATTTTAATCTTTGATACATGTGATGCTTCCAAACCCTTCATGAGGTGCTAGGTAGACCTAACAAACATGTGTAGCAATATGAACCTAAATTAATGGTTTAGAAAATCACAATGCTCTTGTTGTTGATGGATTTTAAAACAGGGTCCATGGAAATTAAATTTGACAGTCTGGCACTAAAACAGAGAAGGAAAACATGGGTTCACTAATTAGGGAATAAGGCAGGACATTATGCTAAGAAACTGACACTAGAATCAGATGTTCAGTATTTATTTTTTTCCCTCAGTCATTAAATATACTTGATATGTTAATGTTTCAATAAGCGCTCTGATAAGTAACAATTACAATCAGCTTTATCCCAGGTTAGTAAGCATGCACAGTGGTTTATCAAAATTGTAGTAACAAATTTAAAAGAACAAAGCAAAGCACAAGAGGAGACGGAGGGTTGTTTCTGTTAGAATACCCGCATTGTATACGGGTCTTCATATGTAATTAGGTACTACGTAGGGGCGTAATAACTAAATGGCATTGCCTATATAAAGGAGATTGGGGCTAATCCAATCTATCTTACATTCCTTAATTACTCTCCCCCCCCCCCTTTCTAAATAAGTATCATGGAATAAGAGCAAACAAATCTCAGCCATTGATTCTTTCCCAAACTAATCTCAGCCATCCATCCAAATAACACAACTCAAAACCCTAGCCATCCTCATCACCGCTGCCGCTGCCCAGAGCCTCATCACCGTCAACACCTTCTCGTCACTGCCTTGACCTCGCCGGAGCTCTTCAACCGTGCCGGAGCTTCGTCGATCTTCGTCGACCTCACCAGAGCTGTTCCTTGAAGATGGTTGCTTTCTAGACTCGATTCAATCTCCAGATGCTGATCGATCCAGCAGCAGCCATTGATTTAACCTTGCCTGAGCACGATTGAGTTCTTGTCTCGAGATCTCCTCCCCCTTCATTCGAACTCGTTTTATTGACCTCGACTTGGATCTTTGGGGCTCGATTGCATCTGTTCTTGTTCTGATCAGCAGTTCTTGTGTCGAATCTGAAGAAGTTGAGGCAGTTCTTGGGTTCACTTGCTGATTTTGTGATCAATTTGGTGTGGAGTTCGAATCTAGCAAGGAGGGTGATGGTGGTTCTTATGCTCGAGTTGGCGTTCTTTGGGCTCGATTGCATCCCTGCCACAGTAACTGAGAAATAGGTGATTCTTCTTCGACGATTTTATGGTTGTTTTTGCTATGGATATGGATTGTGTTGTCGATGTATCGGAGACCATCATTCAATCGGATTATTTGCTTGATTAGCGTTTGTTTGGGGGTGGATTGGATCTTGGAAGATCCCAACTGTTTTGGGTGGAATCTTTATCGATTCCTTTCTTTGTTAGTAGTTCTTCGCTTGCTCTTGTTTGAGTAGCGGTTCTTGATTCTTAGAGATGGAGAGTAAGTCCGTGGGTAAACAGATCTCTTCTACCGATATCTTGACTATCAAGATCGTGAATTTCAAGCTTGACGATCAGAATTTCCACAGTTGGAAGCTCATGGTTGAACGTTAGATCAAGAGGAGGCGTAAAGGAGATCATCTAACGAAGCCTCCACCTGTTTCGGTCACCTCCGAGTGGGAGGTGAACGATGCTCAGCTCAGTCACCTCATACTCAACTCAATGAAGCGACGGACCATGAATGGACTCGTCCACTTAGGATCTGAAGGCGATTTGGGATCAACTTCATAAGCTTTATTCTTCACGGGAGAACCTTTCTAAGGCCTTTGATTTCGTGCAGTCATTGTACAAGATCTAGCAAGGGGCCCGTTCATTGCATTAATACTATTCAGAGTTTCAACGACTTGCCCAGTCGGTATTGGAGTTGTTCCCGATCACTAATGACGTTGCAAATATGTGAAGGCGACATGAGGCCCTCTCGATTATTGTCTTTCTTGGTAGGCTTCGGCCCGAGTACCAGTCTGCATGTTCGGCCTTACTCGGAAAGGTGTATATTACTCTTTCGACCACTTACCACACGCTCAACCAGATATTTCGGTCGGAAATTACAGATAAGCAGCATGCATCTGGTGAGCACAATGCCCTTATCATGCCGGAGAGTTCTCATACATATTACTCTTCACAAGGGAGAGGAGGAGCTGGACGTAGAGGTAGAGCCGAAGGTAGAGCGCGTGGAGAGCCTCGTTTCTTAGATTACTGTCATTAGTAAGGTCATATTCACAGTACCTGCTGGACATTGAACGAGATGCCTCCTCATCCCGCCTGTGCGCATGTGGGATCATCGTCCCCAACATCTTCCACTACTTCGACGGACTCTACATCAACTGATAGCTCCGTCAAGTCTTTGGAGAAGGAAATTGCTTGATTAAGACTTCTTGTAACCTCGTCAACTTCTAGTAGCCAGGCTAGTTTGGCTACATCTCGGGCTTCCGTTATGACCACTTTGGATCTTTCAAAATGTAACTATCCAGCTTTTATTACTTCGATTTCTGTATATCGTCCTGCGTTATTGATCCAGGAGCTACAGATCACATGACAGGAGAAAAGTATATTATCCTCATACATGATAAGGCCTGGATGTACCCAGCCTTAGCAAAGGGCACCATCTCTGCTATAGAAGGGATGGAGTCTGTTCTTGCCACATCACAATTGCCTCTTTACTGTCTTATATTTGCATGGCTTTCCTTTCAACCAACTTTCTATTACCCAGTTGACCCGAGATTTGAACTGTGACGCCACCTTTTTCATTGGTGGCAGTGTTTTTCAGGAGTTTAGGACGAGGCGGACAATTGGCACAGGGACTGAGGTAGACGGGTTGTACTACCTCGATAAACATCAACGCCCTATAACCTGCCCAACAGCATCCACATCTGCTTTTGATGGTCATTGTCGGTTAGGTCACCCTTCTCTGCAGACCCTGAAGAGGATAGTTCCCTTTATTGGTATTTTGTCTAGTTTAGAGTGCGGGTCTTATGAGTTGGTAAGTATATCGCTCTAGTTATCCACCTCATATCAATAAGAGAGCTAACAAACCTTTTATTTTAGTGCATTCTGATGTTTGGGGGTCATGCCCTATTGTTGCCTAAGGAGGCTTTTGCTACTTTATAACTTTTATTGATGATTTTTATCGAGTATCATGATTGTATTTGATGAAATCTAAAAACGAAATGTTCTCATTTCCAGATTTTTTGATTTCTAGAAACGAAATGTTTTCTCATTTCCAGATTTTTTGTTCTGAAATCAAGACTCAATTTGGAATTAACATTGGCACCTTAAGGAGTGATAGTGGCAAGGAGTATTTTAGTACATCCTTTAGGGAGTATATGAACTGGGTATTATTCATGAATCTCCTTGTCCTTATAGCCAGCAAAATGAGATGGCCGAAATGAAAAATAAGCATCTTTTAGAGGTCACTCGTACCCTTTTATTTCATATGCGAGTGCCTAAATCCTTCTGGTGGATGCGGTTTTTACTGCCAATTACTTGATTAATCATACGCCTTCCTCTGTACTTGATGGACAAATCTCTCATTCTCTGTTGTTTCCTTCGGCAGTCTCATTTCACATTCCTCTACGAGTCTTTAAGTGTATTTGTTTTGTTCATGATTTACAACCTAGAGGATCTAAATTAGACCCCAAAGTTAAGTGTTTTCCTGGGATACTCTCAAACTCAAAAGGGGTAACGGTGTTATAGTCATGTGTTACGACGTCGATTTATATCAGCTGACGTGCATGAGTCCATCCCATACTTTTCTACTTCTCATGCCTCCGTAGACATGGACAATGACTTTCTGTTGGATATCTCGTATCCTTTGTCACAAGAGAGAACCCCTTCCGATTCGTTTCATTCTCCACCCCCGTGTTGAAGGTTATCCGTACTGTTTCTTTTGACCTACCTCCCACCCCAGATTCTCAGTTGGGCCCTACACCACTTGTTACTAAGGTGTATGCTCATCGAGACCATACGGCTCCTGAACATCAGCATCCTACAGCTAGTCTCTCAGAGTCTCAAGCTCCTCCGAAGGCTAACATTAACCTTCATATTGCCTTATAGAAAGACATCCGCAGCTACACTTCTCGCCTTATAACACATCATGTGGCGTGTTCCCACTTATCTCCTACATACCGGGCGTTCCTCTCCTCCCTCGATTCTCATGATTTACTCAAATCACTCTCAGATGCTTTATCTCATAAAGAGTGGACGGATGCTATGGTTTATGAGATGCTGGCCCTTGAGCTGAATCAGACTTGGGATATAATGCCTCTTCTAGCTGGAAAGAAGGTGATGGGGTGTCAACTGTGAAGTTTCATCTAATAAGTCTCTTTCCCGCTTGAAAACACGTTTGGTTGCTAAAAAGTAGTCGCGGACTTATGGGATTGATTATGAGACATTTTTTCCTGTGGCCAAGGTGATTTCTGTTCGCCTGCTTGTCTCTTGTGGCTACCAATCATCGGCATTTTCATCAACTTGATGTGAAGAATGTGTTTCTTCATGGTTCTTTGGCAGAGAAGGTCTATATGGAGCAACCACTTGGTTTTAAAACTCAAGGGGAGTCTACCATAGTTTGTTGATTGAAGGCGTCATTGTATGGCTTGAATCGGTCTCCACGAGCATGGTTTAGAAAATTTATTGCGGTGGTTATTTCGTTCGGTCTTAGACGGTGTGCCCATGATCATTCGGTGTTCTACTATAATAACACCAATGGACTTCGCATTCTATTGGCCGTATATGTTAATGACATTGTGATTACTGGCAATGATGTGGCCGGTATTGCACAGTTTAAGCACCACCGTCAAGCGAAGTTTCAAACTAAGGACCTTGGAAGCCTTAAATACTTTTTGGGTATCGAGCTTGCTCGATCGAAAGATAACATCTATATCTTACAGCGAAAGTATGTGCTCGATATACTGACTGAAGCTGGGATGTTAGAATGCAGACCTATAGAGGCTCCAATGGATCCTAATACTAAGTTGCTTCCGGGGCACGGTGATCTGTTTGAGAATCTCGGAAGATGCTGACGATTGGTCGGTAAGCTTAATTATCCCACCATCACTCGACATGATATTGCATATCTCGTTAGCGTCGTGAGCCAGTTCATGACCAATCCTCGCGCTGCATATTGAGATGCGATGATTCAGATACTTTGGTACTTGAAAAATGCTCCAGAGAAGGGTCTACTGTATTCAGACCATGGACATTCTCGGGTGCAAGGTTCACGGATGCAGATTGGACTGGGTCTCCATCTGATCGTAGATCCAGTACAATATACCGCGTGTTTGTGGGAGGCAATTTGGTCTCTGGGAAGAGTAAGAAGCAAAGCGTAGTATCTCGTTCCAGTGAGTCAGAGTATCGAACCATGGCAAGCTTGTATGGATCAACTTTCTGCTTGGAGAGTTTGGCTTTATTCCCACTCTTCTATGCGACTATATTGTGATAATAAGATCGTAATTTATATCGCCTCGAATCCTGTATTCCATAAGCAAACGAAACACGTCAAGGTCGATTGTCATTTTGTGCAATAAAAGGGTGAAAATGGGACCATTGACACTTATTATGTTCAATCCACTCATCAGTTAGCAGATTTGTTCACAAGACTTTTAGGAAGGAATAAAGTGCAATTTATTTGCAACAAACTGAACATGTATGATATGTATGCTCCAGCTTGAGAGAGTGTTAGAATACCCATATTGAATACAGATCTTTATATGTAATTAGGTACTAAGCAGGGTTGTAATAGCTAAATAGCATAGCCTATATAAAGAGGAGGATTGGGGCTAATCCAATATATCCATTACATTCTCTAAATACTCTCTATTAATCTCTCCTTTATAACAAGTATTAGTTAATTTAGTTTCATTGGAAAAATAAAGAACAAAGTGTCACTTTGAGCCACACAGTGTATTATGAGTAGTTTTTGGAAAATTATATTGTGCCTATGTGTTATCATGTTGCCCGCCCTTTTTTCATGTTCACCAACACACACACTCTCTCCCTCAAGCCTCTTACAATTCTTACTCTCACTCAGCGCGATAGCATGGGCAACATCAGCACAACAGCAAGAGACAATGGCAAGGCAGCTTCAAAGGTGGCAAGTTTTGATGGCGCAAGGTTGTGGCGACGACGGAACGTGGTTTTATCTTTCAAAAACAGTTTAAATTTCGTTCGTATCATTTTGAATCGGCTGATATCTACCAATACTTGGAAATTCCACCCGATATCTCCCCGTAGCGCTCGATACTGAGTTATATAGAAAAATTTTGGACCGGTCCACTCCGAGACCAGTTCAAATTTCAAAACGACCGAAACTTTGCAGTTTCAGTCAAGTTCTCACACCTTGATATTTAAATATTAGTATATATCAACCTTGTTAGGGTCTAAATTAGAACGCAAAAATTTACGGTCTGATGTGTAGAAAATATCTCTCAATATATTGCAACATCTCATGAAAATTTTCATGTTGATCGGACACCAACATCCGACATTTAGATAATTGTTGAATATAGCAAATTCATAGGCAAATGAATTGATGCAGTTAAAAAAAATTAGTGTCAATAGCTAATCACTTTCCAGTTTTATCATTTAAAAAAACCAACAATATTATAGAGGGACCCAGATAATATTTTCCTAGATTAAGAAGCCACTTACTTTTATGGCAGAAAAAATGGGAGGAACTTGCCAAATTTCTCCAACAAATGATGCAGCCGCTTTTTTTACATCTCCGTCTTTTATGTGTTCCCATGGTTCCCGTTGGATGACCTGGTAATGTATGATAAGCACAATTCCTTAACATTGAAATCTGGATAATAAAGAGCGAAATAAAAGATATACATCAAAGATAGACATAACAGGAAAACCAATAAGCAACAGTCACACAGCATCCCATAAAATTATGATATGTGAAAGCCATTAATTGACTCGATAAGAGTAAAGTACCACAGAATGAGGGTCAACGGCGAGCACGCATGACAATAGCACAAGGAAAGAAGAATAAGAACAAGTAATTGTGCTATTTTTGTTATGCATCCTCCTATGCAGGATTGCCTATTTAGGATTTCACTCGATAAATATGTCGCCAGTTATCAACAATTACAGCAAAGAAAGTTACACTGAGATCAAAGGAATACCAATTAGTGTCTAAAGTCCAAGATAATATCTTGAAATGTAAAATGATTCCTTGGAAGCTCCCGATCACTTGACTTACTAAACTACAGCATCTTACTTTTGTTATAACATGTTCTAACTAAAGCACCACCAGTATGTGGCAGCTGTGTAAAAATTTTAGAAGACGTTTTCCACTGAAGTATTAAAGATGGGAAACGTCATCTGCGTCTACACTGAATTTTAAGCTCTGCATGGCTTGGTCGTCAACTTTTACTCAATCCAATTATTGCAGGAAATTCTACTTTTATTTCTAATTGAGAAGAATGCCACTATCTCAGATTTCTTGAAATTTCTTCTCAGATTTAATTCAAGCATTTTTTTTTTTGGAATTTTCAGTCAGTGATTAGCTTAAGTGCAAATATTCTATCTTAGAATTCCCCTTGCATGCCCTTTGAGAAAATGGTGGAATAGACCTTTTTAGGGTATTTTGACTTAAGAAACAATGAATTTTCATCCCTTTAAAATAAATACTACCTCCGTTTCAAAATGTAGGTCCATTTTTGCTTTTGTACACCTATTAAGAAAAATTAAACCTATGATTACATGAATGCAAATTACCCACTTTAACCCTATTAATGTTCATACTTTCTTGGTATTTGAATAAGCATGAGGCTAAGTAAGGATTTATTGTGGGTTAGTTTAGAAAATCAAGTAGTAAAAGTGCCTTGGTAATGAAAAAAAGGTTCTTGATATTTGTAAAAGGACTAAAGTTTTGAAACAAAAAAATCAAAAATGCACCTACATTTTGAAACGGAGGGAGTAGCATATGCTTTATAAATCGTGAATGATTACCATTAACCTAGTATTAGTAGATTGCGAATAAATACCACAAACTCTTAACATTGTCCAATTTAGTGCTATTACAATACAAATCATTAGCCCTCAATCCTCATTATAACTTCATGGTTTTGGTGCAATGGAAGGGGCACTAAGATAACATCTAAGCAACCCAGGTTCGAACCCCATCAGGCGTGTATTTAAATGAAGATTATTAAAAAAAATATCCCAGCGCAAAAGCTGGGCCTTCGACCTACGGAAGCGTATTAGAATATAAAATATTAGCCCTCAAACCTCGTTTTAACTCCGGAGTTTTGGTGTCGTGGAAGGGGTGTTTCACAGCTACGGTCTCGTTTTTGTTAAGAACCAATTTACCAAAAGCTTAAGTTGTTGGGTTGTGAAATAACAATGAACATCAAGCAAATATATCACTTTAAGACTCCTATAACAATGTATATCAAGCTAACATATTAATACTCCCCCTCATTGCTAGCTAAGTTTGCTAGTCAATTACAAACTTGCTTACGAAGCCCCTTAGTAAATCTCGAATTAGCTTCATATGTAACATATGCATGCATCCTCTAATTTGAGGCGAGTGTTGAAAGTCAAAACAACCACGTCACATATGTATTACTTAAATGAGATTGAGGTATTCTTGGGTTTTTATGGCATATGTTAAACATGGTGCTGCAAGAAAACAACTAGGGAGGAGAGGGGGAAAACCTTTCTAATTCATAATAAATATCTTGGTTATCAAGTTACATAGAATCTTCAAAATATCTTAATTACTTAACACCAAGTAACCTTTTACCTAACCCCTAAACTACTTTTTTTAACCACTAAGTAACTCTTTCTTAACAACTACTTTTTATTTTTAACACCTAAATAACCCTTATTTCTTAACATCCCCCTTCAAGCTGGAGTGCATATATGACGTGCTCCTAGCTTGTTACAAAACAAATTTCACTCTTAAAACTAGAACTCATAACGAATCAACTAAATTTGCAAAGTTTGCAACTTCGGCGAACTTGCTTGGTAACTTGCGACTATTGTGTTGTCCTGAAAAATGTGACTTCTATAAACTAAATGTTTGTGAGTTGTCTTTCATTAACTAAACTTCCGTGAACTCCTCTTCTATCACTCTCTCTCGAACTGTGAACTGTCTTCATAACTTCTTCTAATACTTCTCTTGACCTATCTTGATGACTTGCAGCTTCTAGGAACTGAACATGCTACCGTGAACTTGTCTTCACATCTTCTTCAACACTTTCTCTTGAACAGTCTTGACGGACTAAACTCTTGCACAACATTGTTGTGCCATTTGAACCACGCCCTTGCTTACTTGTCCTGAAATCCTGACACCTAATCAAGACTCTCTTTGGGCAATTCAACTTAGATGTTACTTCATGCTGAACCGGTTGTTATCAACACTTCTAGTGACTTGTCTTGAATATCTTGACAACTCATTAAGATCTCTCTGATCAACTCGCTCTAGAGGTTGTGACTCCCATGAATCATGAGCACAATATGTTGGATGCATATATAGACTAGTCATAACTCTTATCGAGTAACACAAGTAAAGGTTGCTCCATGTTCACGGACGCAATGTGTCGAACATAACGATCACAACTAACAAACAATATCTACCAACGAACGAGCACTGGTTTCGAACAGGAAAACACACAAACAAGCAAATAGCTTCGAACGAAAAGACTAAAAATATCAACAAAGTAACAAGCAACAGCTTCCAACGAACAAACTAACATCTTAAACAATCTAACAACTCGAATGATCTTCAACAAACTTCAACAATAAACTTCAACGAACTTCTTTTTCGAGCTACTTGAACAAACATCAACGAGCAAGTTCAATGCTTTAACACAACTCCAACCAATCGTTACGAATTTGGACTTTAACGAGCTTCAATTGACGATTTCAACACTTTAACAATCATGAATGAACAACTTCAACAAACAGTTCTACAAATGTCAACACGGTTTCAAAGATAACTTGAATGGCTTGATAAACATCAACAAACAATTTCAGAAGGTTGAACGAATTTCTACGAACAACTTTAATGATTATTAACAGCACCTTGAATGATCATTGAACAATTTAAATAATTTTCAGCAGTCAACTTGATCGAACTTCAACTTACATTAACAGCTTCAACAATGCTTCTTTGAACTTCCACAGCCAGTTTTCAAGAAACTTAAATGAACTAGAACGTGTTAGTGTATATGCCCTAGAGGCCATTACTGTATCATACTAGTTTGTATATTACTTAATGGAAGCTTGGGATATTCACCTTGTATAGACAATCTTGCTCAATATAGTAGTATGCTACTTGGTTTGTTTCTGCTTTAATGTGTACATGTGTTTATTTTAGTATATAACCTATACACATTAGTGGAGCACTTAGGATCTTTGCTTGATTACCAGCGTTGTGATGGCAGTCACACTAGTGGGGGCTGGGTAATCCACAAGCACATCCTTATGCAGGTCCCTAGTCGTAGGACTATCGAGACAGGGCATCGATACTCCGGAGTAGACTAGCGTATGCGCTTCTCATCCCAGTGTGGGAGACGGTCTGTCCCACAGCCGTCAATACGTCGTACTTGAGATAGTATGCGGGTGCTCGTTAGGTTACGAGTACACTGGACAGGACTCATCGGGAACTGTTGGTTGGTACTATACCTATCGTCGATTATCAGTTCCCAGGTGACATGAGTACAGCTTAGTCCGCTGACTTGACACTGTCACTTCGCCTCGAGTGTGTTCCCACTGTACTTAGATTACTACCCTACCACGGCTCAAAGGAGTCGTGTAAACAGGTAGTAGTTGGGTGCAGTCCCGAAGCACTTGGAGGCAGTGACGGTTAGGCAGGATTCGTCTCTCCCGGTATTGGGGGCTAACATCGCGCTGTGTCTAGGAGAGCCATTACATGAGTCGTCCCTGGCCAGGGCAAGTGAGATATACTGGTAGGTTTCCAGTGTTATCTCAGGATGTTCTGGGCTACACTCCGACACGACTTGTACCGCTATTAGGGGACTGACGTTTACCGCCCCCTAGGCCCGCCATGCGATGTTATCAGACGAACAGACCGGACTGTACGGAGATTGTCACATCCAGGCTCAGTAGGAGTTCAGATGGGTTTCACCTCGTCCGTCTTCTTATCGGCATCTACCTGGGGACCGTTACGCACAGCTAGTGCCGCTTGCGGTCTGTGGTTAAACCCACTGCCAGCGTAGTGTCGAGTCTTTAGAGTCCCACACAGAAAGCTATTCATCTTTAGGCAAAAGAGTAGAGGTCGCATGGTTTTGCGACAGGGTTCGGTCACATCCGTGCACTTGTGCACGTTTAGTGTCCGGACAGTTAACACTAGCGGGCTTTGGTTTAAGCCAGATCCTAGTGTACGTTTTGGGATTGGTTTTATCCCGTTTGTATTCGTGTTTCTCGGAACGCGAATGCGGGTGTGTATGCACAGTTGACAGAGAGACAGAGACAGAGGATTCTCATTGGGGTTGTTGACTGTTGACTGTTGACTATTGACTTTTGCTTAACCCTAATGAGAATAAGAAATATGATTAATGATAATATTAATTAAGTTTATTGTGTCATGGTTAAGATGAAGGGTTGACTTGTTGACTTTGTTGACCGGTTGACTAGGTTGGACTAGTTGACCACCATCATTACAATGGCTATCATTTCATGGCAAAGACTTTTGCTTGCTTGTTTCTTTTTGCAAAATGAGTGCATGAAATGATATGGCCATTTTGACTTGAACCATCATATAATACTCAATTACTATTATGAGTTATCATGATTTTGGATTATAAGAGCTTGGATGGCAAAAGACTTGCTCATTCTCTCATTTGCTTTCTCTCTCTTACTTGAGCTCTCCCTCTTCCTCTTGCTCTCTCTCTAGTCTATGGTTCACGTATCTCATGTGTTGAGAAGCAAGAACCATAGAGATAAAATCCAACACACTCCTCTACTCATCCTAGTTCACAAGGTTTAGCAAACCAAGTGTTCTAGTTTCTTCTAGTTTGAAGTGAAGCCAAAGATAGAAGCTTTTAGGTGGATCCATCTTCGGCGCAAGGAGACGACAAGGTGAGGCCGATCCGACCACCGCAAGGAGTTGAAGACGAAGGAGTTCAAGTTAAGGTATAACCACCTAACCGAGTAAGTAAAACTCTTGTTAGCTTTGTTAGATAGTTGTTTAACAAAGATCCGTATTTAGAGTCCATGTTACCACCTCTAGAAAAATCGTTTTTCATTATTTCCGCAAGCCCGTAAGTACCGGGAGAGGTAACGTGGACTTACAGAACGAACTTCTCGAACAATATTCAATAAACAGCTTAGACGAACATCAACAATCAACTTTGACAATTGACAATTTTAACTAACCAATGTTCTAAATATCGGATATTGGTATCGTATCGGTCCGAAAAAATTTATACCAAATATCATGATAAAGAGATATTTTCTAAAAGTCGGATTGTATATTTTTGTATTATAAATATCATATATGTAACTTATAAAAATAGTTGAATTTCTTAAATGAGTTTTTCCTTAATAACTCGGTGGTAAAGTGGTCATAGTAAATGACTGGTATTAGGTTCTTAAATGAGATTTTTTATTCTCTCTCGTGTTCAAAGGTAACTTTCTTTTCTGGATAACGAATTTGTCAAAAAATTATAACTGAATATCTCAGAAATTCATTACTGCATTTCTGATAAATTGAGACATGGATTTCTAAGAAAATCGCCATCAAATAAAAAGAAAGAGAAACTTACCACCGAAGAAGAGATACAAGGAATAACTTAGGCTTCGTCTAACTACAGCTAGCTTTAAAGACAAAGGAAGAACTTCGAAATTGTAAAACGTTTATCTAGAGTTTTGATGAAAAGTTTTACTGTATACATAAATAATAAATGTTTTAATTTGTGATTTTTTGAGCTTTTTTTACTTCAAGTTATTCTCATATAGGTTGGATCGGATAAAATCCTTTCGAATATTATCTGAAAATCCAAAGAATTTTTAAGGAAAAAATCACGATATTTTAAATGATATATAACAACCGAAATATCGGCAAATATTTAGATATATCAACCAATATTTTTCCAAAATTATAAAAAAATATTAAATCAATAAATTGCATCGTTTCTTCTCTATTTCCGATATATCGACCGATATCCGATATACTGGGCAATATTTTGAATACTTCGACTAACTTGATCAAAGTAACTTTAATGAACAACTTAAGGGGATTCAAGGACGAGCAACAAACAACTTAGGAGACTTTCAATGTCAAACTACGAAATTCAAACTTCAAACTACTTGAATGACTTGATCGAGTTTCAACAAACTTCTTAAACAAACACCAACAAACTTCATTAAATTTATTCAACAATTTGTTTTAGGTTTTTTTTGACATACCCCACCCATATTTTAAAAAACACACTTAAAACCTGACCGTTATCTATATACCCTACTCTATTACATAACAGTTACCTAACTATAGTTGATGTAGTAACTTTGGTTAACTTTGACGGTAAAATACCTCGCATACCCTTTCTCTTTCCCTTCTCTCTTTCTTTCCTTTCTCTCTCCTTTAAGAAGGGGTCGACCTTGTCGGCGCCGTAGATGGCCGAGGTCAGCGAGGGATATGGCTTACGCCTCGATCTTCTTGGATGCCAACGATGTCCTTGAGGTCGTCGCCGAAGCTGAGGAGAAAGGCGTGGATGGAGGTGGAGCCGGTACTGAGGCCAAGGACCATGCCGCAGCGATGCGCTTCAAACCGTCTTCGTTTGTCTTCGGGGATTTTCCGACCTTTTGAGATCTCAAAATATGAAGCATGTGGGGGTGGGCTTTGAGTAGGGTTTTATAATTTGGATTTCAAAACAGGAAAGGAATTGATTGGGATTTAGGTAAATTTTTATTTAAGGTATTCTTGATTGATTCTATGAAGAACACATTCGAGATTTTTTTGTTTTTTTCGTTTTTTTTCCTCGGTTTTTTATGTATTACATTGAACTTAATCAATGGTTCTCTTTCATCAATAAATTATTTCTGGAGAAAATCAATAGAAGTTATCATGTTTGTGAATCAATGAATTCCAACAATTTAAGACAGTTTTAGTGATAGTTATTTGTCTTTGTAAATTGTAAGGAAGAAGCATATGAAATTGTCCAATTTTTAAGTTGAATTCTAACCCGTTTTGTTGATTTTTTCCTTTTTGTGGGTAGTAACTGAATAATTTTTTAATTAGATTTAATTCATAGTTCAATTTCCTCTTTCCTAATCATTGGTATGGCTTTTTCCTGTCATCAATGAATTTCGTTTTGTAAGAAAGTGGGCTAAATTACTCTCATATATGTGCCATCATTGTTTTCCACTAAATAATTTTTTTGGATTATACTAAGCTCTCAGATTTAATTTAAGGGTATTTTAGTAAAAAAAACTCTTAGAGTTAACTATATTTTACAAAAGTCAAGACACTTTAGTGACATTAATGATGGATAAGGGTATTTTAGAGGAATTTGTGATGAAAACACTAGAAGAGAAGAGCTGAGAGAGAATTAGAGTGAAGAGAGAAAGCAACGGAGACAGGGAAAAAGAGAAAAATGAGAGAAAAATAGTTAGAATTGAGAGTAGTAAGAGAAAACATATTTAAACACATATTATAGCTTTTGGAGGAGTATTTTAGTCAATTAACCCCTTCTAAGCTTGGACGGAAACTAATCATGCGTGCCTATTTTGTTTAGTTTCAGGTTTTAAGTTTCTTTTTTAAAAATATGAAGTTTTGGATGGGGAATTTCAAAATATAGAAGTTTTGGATTGGGGTATTTCCAAAAAAAACATTTTTTAAACAAACTTCAATTTCAATGAATTTCAGCGTAAATGAATATCGACTTTAACAAACTTCAAAATTCATTTTGACAAACCACTTTAAATCATTTCAACAACGAATTTCAACTTCAACGAACTTTGAATTTCAAACTTGAACAAATACTACCGTCGAACAATTAATAACGATAATCACTTCATTCAACAACTAGTAAACACACAGTTATGATGGCCGGTCTTGCCCATACATCTACATAATTTATTTCGTACTGATGGACCTCAATATACTCAAACGTACATGAAGTAGTTTATCTATATATCAATATGAGTTCGCTCTACCTAATTTACCAAGTCTTTTAGGAACCCACAAACGTGATACCTGATAGTGGGAAAATATACTTAAATTCACCGTCGAACATACCAACTATTATACATGAAAATAATACGAGAACACAATCCAAGAATAACCAAAAATAAAATAGGATATTTTCATACAAATAAATTTCCCATTATTCTTTTAATTTTTCATATTTTGACGTTTTTATTTTTTTTTAAATCGATTTTTTTTATTTTCAAATTTTATTATTTTTTAAAAATTAAATTTTTTTGTTAGGATTTACCTCAAGTTGCGAGATCAAGGGTTTCTCGAAACATTGCGGCGACAATTAGGATTTTAGTGACGAAGATCCAGTCTTTGAAGGACTTCATGACAGCTAGGGTTTCGAGAGCTTGATGACGCTAGGATATTCACTAGATCTCGAATTAGCAACAACTTTGGAATGGCTACAGGGTCATAATCGTGTTGAGAAGGCAGCGACAATGGTGATATAAAGACCATGGCGACAGCATGGGTAAAAGATTGTTAGTGTATATGCCCTAGAGGCCATTACTGTATCATACTAGTATGTATATTACTTGATGGAAGCTTGGGATATTCACAGTTGTACAGACAATCTTGCTCAATATAGTAGTATGCTACTTGGTTTGTCTCTGCTTTAATGTGTACATGTGTGTTTATTTATCACCTATACGCATTAGTAGAGCCCTTAGGATCTTTGCTTGATTACCGGCGTTGTGATGGCGATCACACTCGTGGGGGCTGGGTAATCTACAAGCACATCCTTATACACGTCCCTAGTCGTGGGAGTATCGAGATAGGGCATCGATACTCCGGAGTAGACTAGCGTATGCGCTTCTCATCCCAGTACGGGAGACGGTCTGTCCCACAGCCGTCGGTACGTCGTACTTGAGATAGTATGCGGGTGCTCGTTGGGTTACGAGTACACTGGACAGGACTCGTCGGGAACTGATGGTTGGTATTATACCTATCGTCAGTTATCAGTTCCCAGGTGACATGAGTACAGCTTAGTCCGCTGACTTGACACTGTCACTTCGCCTCGAGTGTGTTCCCACTGTTCTTTGATTACTACCCTACCACGGCTCTACTGAGTCGTGCAAACAGGTAGTAGTTGGGAGCAGTCCCGAAGCACTTGGAGGCAGTGACGGTTAGACAGGATTCGTCTCTCCCGGTATTGGGGGTTGACATCGCGCTGTGTCTAGGAGAGCCATTACACAAGTAGTCCCTGGCCAGGGCAAGCGAGATATACTGGTAGGTTCCAGTGTTATCTCAGGGGGTTCTGGGCTTCACTCCGACACGACTTGTACCGCTATTAGGGGTCTGACGCTTGCCGCCCCCTAGGCCCGACATGCGATATATCAGACGAACAGATCGAACTGTACGGAGATTGTCACATACTGACTCAGTAGGAGTTCGGGTGGATTTACCTCATCGGCCTTCTTATCGACATCTACCTGGGGACCGTTACGTACAGCTAGTGCCGCTTGCGGTCTGTGGTTAAACCCACTGCCAGCGTAGTGTCGAGTCTTTAGAGTCCCACACAGAGAGTTTCCCTGCACTGAGCGAAACGTATAGAGGCCGTATGGTTTTACGGCAGGGCTGCGATCACTTACGTACACTTGTGTGCGTGTAGTGTTCGGGCAGGCAATACTGGTGGGCTTTGGTTTAAGCCGGATCCTAGTATTGCATAGATGGATTTGTTTTGTCTTCTGCGCATCCGCATTCTACGGAATACGGATGCAGGTGTGTATGCACAGTTTTCCGGAGCGATGAAGGAGGAGGTGCCTCATTAGGGTTTTGGCAGTTGGTTCAGCCAAAACCGCTATGTGGCAGGCTCATTAGGGTTTTGACAGTTGATTCGGTCAAAACCATTTTGAGGCGGACTCATTAGGGTTTTGACAGTTCGTTTGGTCAAAACCATTATGAGCCGCGAACATCATTTACTAATCCTATTAGTGATAATCTTATGATGGCTAATTGCATTGACCATTTGACCCCGTTGACCTCTCTTGACTTTGTTGACCGGTTGACCGGGTTGACCATTGACTTTCAAGAGGGTTCCACACTCTTCTTTTATTTTCCTTTTTCTTTTGGATTATGATAATGGTCATTTCAAAGTAGCCATCAACTTTATCTTGATGGAATTAGTAATGATGTTGTTTTGCATTATTTGCAACCATGGTTGTTTTTCTTTTGTATGATAATATTATTCTCATTCTCTTTCTTGAAATGAGAAGCTCCATGGTTGCAAGAAAACTCCTTCTTCTTCCTCCTCTTGTTTTGATCTTTTGATCTCATGTGTTGAGAGATAAAATTTTTCACAAAGACAAAGCCATCCCTTCATCACTTCTACACAACCTAGGGCTTTTAGATTAGCTATCTTCTTGCCCTAGTTACCTCGGCTCGAGGTGGAGCTCGGTGTACATCTCTCGGATGGATCGTCTTCGACTCAAGGAGGCCGCGGAGGTGACCGAAGTCCGGATCAACCATTGAGCAAACAAAGAGAAGAGCAACAAGAAGAGAAGAACAACAAGGAGTGAAGAACAACAAGAAGAGAAGGAGTTCAAGTTGAGGTATAACCCCTAACCGAGTAGATAACATCTCATGTTAGGTAGCTAGTGTATTGTTTAGCAAAGATCCGGCTTTTATGGTCCATGTTACAAAGTTTAGAAAAATTTTTGTTTTTACCGTTTCCGCAACCCCGAAAGTACCGGGAGAGGTAACGTGGACCTAACAGTGGTATCAGAGCCTAACTAAACATAAACTAGCTTGGTAGTGAAGTGTATCGAAGTTCGAAACGAAAAAATCGATAAAACCAAGTTGCGAAAACCTGAGTTTCTGTTAAAATTTTTTCTGGTCAAAACAAAATTTGTCATCCACCTAAAATCATCTCAGGGTTTTCTAAAGATAACCACCAAAAACGAGCCAGAGATCAGACCAAACGAGCGCGTTTCCGCGGCTACAGCAAGCTATGTCGCCGCGGATCCGCGGCCGTCTTGTCTCCTCTCTGCCTCGATTTTGGTGCAGTGTATCTCTGTATTGGTTTTAGGATTTTTGAGATATATTATATGTGCCCAGATTTTCCAGAATAGAAATTTGTTTTTGGGGGCCTATAATTCCGTATTTTTCCAAACTTCACTACACTTTGACTATGTTGGTTATATCTGTGATGTTCTTATGTATTAAACGTCGGCTAATCGCTATATGTCGATTAGTCGGGGTTATACATATCTGTGATCTGTGATTGTTGTTGATGGTTTGTGTATATGAACTCGTTGGATTGTCGCGGATGAATAGCCGGGGTGGATGTGAGATGAGAGTTTCTTTTTCTTTCATTCATATAATAAATTTGTAAATTGATGTAATATTATTTGTTTGGCCGCACAACCGGGTCGGGGTTGTAGCCGTCATTGTATAATTCTTTTTACTGTTTTTGCTCCTAGGATAGACCCATGGAGGGGGTGCACAAACTACCGGGTATCTCGAAGTGCCGAGTGGCCTACTCATGGCATTGAGGGAGGTTGCTTCGCTTCGGGTACTTGGCGGGTAGTTTGCCGCACCCGTAGGGGTCTTGGGTGGGGTATTGGCTATTCATCGCGACCGTGTAATCCGCTTTTCGTTGCAGGCTCGAACGAATCGCGGGTTCCTAGTATATCCAAAGTGTTCATCTATGATCTGGATTGGTTATCATTGCAGTATATCTATATATAATAACTATTTAGGCGTTGCTTATGTTTTACAGCCGCGCTAGCCCAGCCCCCGCTCTGTCTTTAGTTAAGTAACCTAACGGATGATGACGGGGCCCCGTGGCGAATGCGAATGGCATAAGCGTACGTCATATTTTGGTTGTTTTCTGCAATGGTAGGATTTAAATGATGGGACGCATTAAAAGAACTAATGCAAGAAAATAAACCTAAAAGACGTTGTTGGAACAAGTTTTTCAAAAAGCTGTTATTGCAAGGACGTTCATTTTTGTTTTGCATAGCGGTATTCGGTTGTGAATGCCCAGCACCTCAGTCGACGAGGCAAGGGCCGAGATCCCTTCATCGGGAGTGACCCCTTGGACAAAAGTTTGCGTCAGGGTAATAACTTCACTATAGTCGATTATGCTTGCTTTGCATCGAGGTATTCAGTTTGGAATATCCTGCACCTCATTCGACGAGGAAAGAGCCGAGATCCCTTCGCAGGGAGTGACCTCTTTAGCAAAAGTTTTCGCCACTATATTTTCAAAAAGATTACCAGGTTCCTTCAACGATATCAAGTTCATTACGTTAACGGGTTTTTCGCCAAAAACCCAGCCGTAGCCCTCCGTCGTTTCGGATAATTAATACTTAGTATCCGTGCTGCGTTTGTTGATTATTCGTCAAGACACAGTGAACGGTAGCTGAGTAATAATTCTCTGTTGCACTGATAGATGCGATTGGTTAGGACGGTCGCATGATTTTGTTGATTATTCGTCAAGGATCATGCGGGCGGGTCTAATGCAATCCTGGATAACGACGGGTTGAACTTGACTAGGACCTTTTGATTTGTTGATTATTCGTCAAGGTCACTTGGGTCCTAGGGGCAAAAACCACATCGGGAGTTTCAAAAGTACTGAAACTTGCAGATTTAGCATACCTTCTGGAGTGTGGTGACTAGAGTGGATTCCATCTGGGTCATCACACAATGATGGTTGGATCCCGATCCCACTGATGAGTTGGATTACTCTTGGGAGATTATTTCACTAAACGATCAATGCTATAAACCTAGTAGGTGTCTAGAAAGGTGTTAGCGGGGCTACGCCCCCAGGGAAAAGAGGTTCTTGAATTAAGGAACTTCGCGAAAGCGTTGGAAAACCTCCCTCGAAGTACCGACACTAGCCTGGCTGAAAGGTTAAGCAAGTATTGTGACGTGAATTAAAATCCTGACTAGTTCTTCTTTTAAAAGGTTTTAAGAAGAATTTGAGTAAACAGTGGGAGACATCCTGGTTAGATAAATTAATAAACCAATCTAATCTTGCAAGAGCATACGCTGAGTGTTTCTTTTCTCTCTCTCCAGGCAGCGACCTTTTCACGCCCTAATCAAGATAATAAAATGTATCGCTTGACCGATCCGAATTCTTATTCGGGACTAGGGAAAGTTGGTTCAGCTCTAACTTGTGACAACAGTCATGAGTATGAGAATGGGAAAGGGGATTGTATGGATTTCCAGGATACCCAGTTGAAGAAGAAGCATGGTTTTGCATCTACTTCAGGTGTTCTTGTAATTGAGAACTGTTTTACGGTCAGCCCTACCTCCTGGGTACTTGATACCGGATCAGGATCTCATATCTGTAATTTATTGCAGGGACTGAGAAAAAGTAGGAGAGTTGCACCGGGTGATATGTCGCTCAGAGTAGCGAACGGAGCACAAGTTAATGCGGCAGCCGTCGGTGAATATCACCTAGTATTGCCAAATGGCAAGACTATGATTTTGAACGATTGCTACTATGTACCCTCCATGGTTTGCAACATCATATCAGTTTCTTTACTCGATAAAGATGGATATAACTTTATTCTTGAAAAGAATATCATGAACATTTACCTTGATAAGGTACTGGTTGCAGAGGGTACACTGTGTAATGGTATCTACATTCTAAATCAGAATACAGTTCTCAATATACAAAACACACGCAAGAGGAAGAATTCAGATACGAATGAATCCTACTTGTGGCATTGTAGACTTGGTCATGTCGGAGAGAAAAGACTGAGTAAGTTGCATAAAGATGGACTCTTAGATGCGTTCGAGTTTTCATCTTATGAAACTTGTCAGTCTTGTCTCAAAGGGAAGATGACCAAATCTCCGTTCACCGGACATGGAGAAAGAGCAGCAGAGCTCTTGGGACTCGTACATAGTGATGTATGTGGTCCGATGTCTATACATGCAAGGGGTGGGTTCTCGTACTTCATCACATTCACTGACGATCTCTCTAGGTTCGGATATGTGTATCTGATGAAACACAAATCTGAAGCTTTTGAGAAATTCAAGGAATTCAGAAACGAAGTAGAGAACCAGACAGGCAAAAGTATCAAGATCCTCTGGTCTGACAGGGGAGGGGAGTACTTAAGCACGGAATTCCTAGATTACTTAAAAGAGAATGGTATTCTCTCTCAGCTTACTCCTCCTTATACACCACAGCACAACGGTGTATCGGAGCGGAGGAATCGTACCCTATTGGATATGGTTCGCTCCATGATGAGTAGTGCTGAGTTACCTCTTTCATTCTGGGGACATGCGCTTCAGACAGCGGCATACCTTTTGAATCAAGTTCCGTCCAAATCTGTGCCAAAAACTCCGTATGAAATATGGAGCAGTAAGAAACCATGTCTGAAGTTTATTAAGATATGGGGTTGTCCGGCCTATGTGAAAACACAGAAACCGGACAAGCTAGAGGCACGATCAGTTCTGTGTAAATTTGTGGGATATCCTAAAAACTCACTGGGATATCTATTCTACCACACTGAGGAACAGAAGGTGTTTGTATCTCGCCACGCCACCTTCTTAGAAAGGGAGTTTCTTGCAAAAGAAACTAGTGGGAGTTCGGTAGAAGTGGAAGAAATTCAGCGACCACAAAATGTAACTGAAAATTTGGAGGAACCACTAGATTCTATAACCCCAGACGAACCTCAGCCACTCCGCAGATCTGGTAGGATTTCTCATCCGCCCGAGAGATACTACGGTTTTCTCATAGACGGGGATCGAGAGGATTGCATCTTGGAAGAAGATGACCCTACCAGTTTCAGGCAGGCCATTATCAGTAGGGACTCTGATAAGTGGCAGGAAGCAATGCAATCCGAAATGGAGTCCATGTACGCCAATAAAGTGTGGACCTTGGATATTGCTCCACCTGGGGTAAAACCCGTTGGATGCAAATGGATCTACAAAAAGAAACTTGGTGTAGATGGGCAGGTGGAAACCTATAAAGCTAGACTCGTTGCAAAAGGTTTTCGTCAAAGACCTGGTTTGGACTATGACGAGACTTTTTCTCCGGTGGCTATGCTCAAATCCATTCGGATCCTACTTGCCATTGTTGCCTTCCATGACTATGAAATCTGGCAGATGGATGTTAAGACGGCTTTCCTAAACGGTTGTTTGGAAGAGTGCGTTTACATGGATCAACTAGAAGGTTTCGTAGACAGTGGGAGCAGCGGAAGGGTGTGCAAGTTGCTTAAATCCATTTATGGATTAAAGCAGGCATCGCGGAGCTGGAACATCTGTTTTGATGAGACAATCAAGGAATTTGATTTCATCAAGAACGAAGATGAACCCTGTGTATATAAGAAGATTGTAGGACGATCTGTCGTATTCCTAGTTTTGTACGTGGACGACATTCTTTTGATAGGAAATGATATTCCTATGCTACAATCGGTCAAGCTATTTTTGTCACAAAGGTTCTCCATGAAGGACCTGGGTGATGCCTCGTACATTCTGGGGATCAAGATCTATAGAGATAGATCCAAGAGACTATTGGGACTTTCGCAGTCCAGGTACATAGAGACCGTACTAAAGAGATTTAGTATGGAAGGTTCCAAGCGCGGTAACATACCCGCATTGCACGGAATTACCCTCTCCAAGAAAATGTCTCCTAAGACTGACGAGGAGAGGGTTCGCATGAGCACTATACCCTACGCTTCGGCGGTAGGATCTATAATGTATGCGATGCTATGTACAAGACCAGATGTAGCTTACGCGTTGAGCGCGGTAAGCCGGTATCAGTCAAACCCAGAGGAGGACCACTGGACAACAGTGAAGAACATTCTCAAGTACCTAAGAAGGACTAAGGAGATGTTCCTGGTTTACGGTAATGGAGACCTCAGGGTCGAGTCCTTTACCGATTCAAGCTTCCAGAGTGACAAAGATGACAGCAAGTCCGTCTCAGGTTTTGTGTTTACCCTCAACGGAGGGGCGGTATGTTGGAGGAGTTCCAACCAGGATACCGTCGCAGACTCGACGATGGAGGCTGAATACATTGCTGCAAGCGATGCCGCAAAAGAGGCGGTCTGGATAAAGAAGTTCATTAGTGAACTTCAGGTGGTTCCGTCCATTGTTGACCCAATACCTTTGTATTGCGATAACAATGGGGCTATAGCTTTAGCAAAGGAACCAAGGTCCCATCAGAAATCCAGGCACATCTTAAGGCGGTATCACATGATCAGGGAGATCATTGATCGACAGGAGATCGAGGTGCGGAGAGTGGACACAAAGGACGACACTGCGGACCCATTCACGAAGGCTTTACCCCAGACTCAGTTCGAGCAGCTGATCGAGATGATAGGTCTTCGATACGCCAGTAGATGGCCTTAGTGCAAGTGGGAGATTGTTAGTGTATATGCCCTAGAGGCCATTACTGTATCATACTAGTATGTATATTACTTGATGGAAGCTTGGGATATTCACAGTTGTACAGACAATCTTGCTCAATATAGTAGTATGCTACTTGGTTTGTCTCTGCTTTAATGTGTACATGTGTGTTTATTTATCACCTATACGCATTAGTAGAGCCCTTAGGATCTTTGCTTGATTACCGGCGTTGTGATGGCAATCACACTCGTGGGGGCTGGGTAATCTACAAGCACATCCTTATACACGTCCCTAGTCGTGGGAGTATCGAGAAAGGGCATCGATACTCCGGAGTAGACTAGCGTATGCGCTTCTCATCCCAGTACGGGAGACGGTCTGTCCCACAGCCGTCGGTACGTCGTACTTGAGATAGTATGCGGGTGCTCGTTGGGTTACGAGTACACTGGACAGGACTCGTCGGGAACTGATGGTTGGTATTATACCTATCGTCAGTTATCAGTTCCCAGGTGACATGAGTACAGCTTAGTCCGCTGACTTGACACTGTCACTTCGCCTCGAGTGTGTTCCCACTGTTCTTTGATTACTACCCTACCACGGCTCTACTGAGTCGTGCAAACATGTAGTAGTTGGGAGCAGTCCCGAAGCACTTGGAGGCAGTGACGGTTAGACAGGATTCGTCTCTCCCGGTATTGGGGGTTGACACCGCGCTGTGTCTTGGAGAGCCATTACACAAGTAGTCCCTGGCCAGGGCAAGCGAGATATACTGGTAGGTTCCAGTGTTATCTCAGGGTGTTCTGGGCTTCACTCCGACACGACTTGTACCGCTATTAGGGGTCTGACGCTTGCCGCCCCCTAGGCCCGACATGTGATGTATCAGACGAACAGACCGGACTGTACGGAGATTGTCACATACTGACTCAGTAGGAGTTTGGGTGGGTTTACCTCATCGGCCTTCTTATCGACATCTACCTGGGGACCATTACGTACAGCTAGTGCCGCTTGCGGTCTGTGGTTAAACCCACTGCCAGCGTAGTGTCGAGTCTTTAGAGTCCCACACAGAGAGTTTCCCTGCACTGAGCGAAACGTATAGAGGCCGTATGGTTTTACGGCAGGGCTGCGATCACTTACGTACACTTGTGTGCGTGTAGTGTTCGGGCAGGCAATACTAGTGGGCTTTGGTTTAAGCCGGATCCTAGTATTGCATGGATGGATTTGTTTTGTCTTCTGCGCATCCGCATTCTACGGAATACGGATGCAGGTGTGTATGCACAGTTTTCCGGAGCGATGAAGGAGGAGGTGCCTCATTAGGGTTTTGGCAGTTGGTTCGGCCAAAACCGCTATGTGGCAGGCTCATTAGGGTTTTGACAGTTGATTCGGTCAAAACCATTTTGAGGCGGACTCATTAGGGTTTTGACAGTTCGTTTAGTCAAAACCATTATGAGCCGCGAACATCATTTACTAATCCTATTAGTGATAATCTTATGATGGCTAATTGCATTGACCATTTGACCCCGTTGACCTCTCTTGACTTTGTTGACCGGTTGACCGGGTTGACCATTGACTTTCAAGAGGGTTCCACACTCTTCTTTTCTTTTCCTTTTTCTTTTGGATTATGATAATGGTCATTTCAAAGTAGCCATCAACTTTATCTTGATGGAATTAGTAATGATGTTTTGCATTATTTGCAACCATGGTTGTTTTTCTTTTGTATGATAATATTATTCTCATTCTCTCTCTTGAAATGAGAAGCTCCATGGTTGCAAGAAAACTCCTTCTTCTTCCTCCTCTTGTTTTGATCTTTTGATCTCATGTGTTGAGAGATAAAATTTTTCACAAAGACAAAGCCATCCCTTCATCACTTCTACACAACCTAGGGCTTTTAGATTAGCTATCTCCTTGCCCTAGTTACCTCGGCTCGAGGTGGAGCTCGGTGTACATCTCTCGGGTGGATCGTCTTCGACTCAAGGAGGCCGCGGAGGTGACCGAAGTCCGGATCAACCATTGAGCAAACAAAGAGAAGAGCAACAAGAAGAGAAGAACAACAAGGAGTGAAGAACAACAAGAAGAGAAGGAGTTCAAGTTGAGGTATAACCCCTAACCGAGTAGATAACATCTCATGTTAGGTAGCTAGTGTATTGTTTAGCAAAGATCCGGCTTTTACGGTCCATGTTACAAAGTTTAGAAAAAAATTTGTTTTTACCGTTTCCGCAACCCCGAAAGTACCGGGAGAGGTAACGTGGACCTAACAAAAGCGACGGTGATTGTCGAGAGGCAACAGTGGTTGTCGAGTCAAGAAAGCAGCGGAGATGTTGTGGAAGTTAAGATTCCGGAGACTGATGGATGCTAAGATTTTGGAGTTGTTGATGAAGATGAAGATGAAGATGGGGCTCTATTATATTAAAACAACTCAAAAGAGAAGAAAGGTCTCTCTCATTTAAAATAAATATTTTGGTTTACAAGCTATATTGAATCTTCAAAATATTTAAATTCCTTGACTACCAAGTAACCCTTTACTTAACCCTACGCGATTATCTCTTAGCCTCTAAACCACTTTCTCTTAGCCACGGATCAACTCTTTCTTAACTATACTCTTTATTCCTAACAATCAATCATTATTTCTTAACAGTTTACTTGTATACAAAGGTGAAGAGGACTCATCTCTCTTCTCTCGTCATCCCATCCTCTCATTCTCTATATCTTTCGTTGTCTTTTTTAGATCCACGCCGAAATTCAAAAGCCTAATCCAATATAGATACAAACTACTGTTTCCGGTGAAAATCGAAGCTTTCGCGTTCATTTCCATTAAACGGTTACAGGCAATTTTCACTTTTTACAAGTATATAAATGTATGCAAAAAGAATAAAAAAGAATTAAAAATATAGATATATGGGGATTCAATGTGGCGGTAGGATCCTTCGTAAACACGAGGTTCCCTTTGACCGTACGGCACGAAAGAAACGTCTGACAAAACCTCAACAAAATGCACTACAAGGTTTTGACTGATCGACCGAATCTTGGTTTCAAGTCTTCGATATTTTGAACCTTCGAATCTTCAAATCTTGGTGTTTAAAGTCTTGAGCTTGAAGAGCTTCGAGAAGAGTCTTCAATGATGGAGTCGAAGCGAGAGAGCAATGGTATCTACCTTCGCAAACTCTCAAAACTCCAAGAAAAGACAATGACCGAGAGAGAAAGATGGCAGAGGCAGAGCTTCCGTGCAAAAATTCCCACCCCTGAAAATGAGCCAATGGGCATCTATTTATAGGGAAATTGGACTATACAGGGATAGCCCACGGATGGAGGCGGATGAAGGGGCCGCGGACGACGGGGCCGCGGACGACGGGCATGCCAGACGACGAACGACGGGGCCTGCGGACAGTGGGCGGGGCTGCGGACGACTGGCATACCGGACGACGGACGACGGGCCCCCGAAAAACGGGGTCGCGACCGACATGCATGCATAACGACGGACGACGAGGCAAGGGACGACATGCCACGGATGACGGGCCGCGGACGACGGGGCCTGCAAGCCGTGGAATGCCGGGTCGCGCTCTGGACGCGGGTGCGGGGCACGGACGCGTTCTTGACTTAGTTTTCTTAATGTAGGGCCTACACTTCTGCTTTTAAGTCTTTACGGGTTCGATTTTTATTTTACCCGCCTACAAGACCTCCTTCAAAATTGTCGAAATCCGTGGTTGGATCTTCAAGAACTTTGAACAGAGACGGACCGACAAAAAGAAAGGTTGCATCAGGTGAACCGTCCCGCAATATCCAAAAATTTAGAAAGCGGGAACGTTGGTCTTGGGCCCCACCATCTCTCCGAAAACGCTGAGAGATTACAGCGACGTATATCGAAGGTGTAAAAAGATGTACCCTTAAACCATGTCCCATTCGGTGATGACCTTCGAACAAACGCACTGAAATAGTGGTAACTTTTCAATAGGCGCGCCGATTCAGTTATAGCGGTAACCTTTCAATAGGCGCGTTGACCCAAAAAAACAGAGGTATCGAACACAGCGATAACATTTTAATATGCGCGTCGATTTAGATGCGGTGATAACTTTTCAGTAGGCGCACTGACCAAAAAGAGATTTTGAATATGGCGGTAATATTTCAATGTGCACGCCAGTCTAAGTGCAGTGATAACCTTTCTCTAGGTGCATTGGCCAAAAAAAAGGAACGAACACGGCGGTAACACGTGCAGTGGTAGCATTTTAATAGACGCACTATCAAAGAAGGAGAACGCCGCTTGGGGGCTTAAAACGTCATGGCGTTTACTGGGGATATATGTGTAACTTATATCACTTCGCTGGGGGTTTTCATGTATCGTTGGAGTTAACCTTGGTAGAAACTCTGGTTGTAGAAGAAGGATGCCGCTTGGAGACGGGTGTAAAAACTGTTATTCCCTGATTTTAAATCAACGGGTTTAGTTTTACAATTAACTGGGTCAAACTTCCCCAATTAATAAAGAGTCCTTCTCGCAAAATTAATTATCTTGTTGGTCATTGGGACCTACCATCTCTCCGAAGACGCTGAGAGATTACAGTGATATAAATCGAAGGTGTAGAGGGATGTACCCTTGAACCACGTTCCATTCACAAGAAAGGAGAATAAGCTCCCAACTTTCAAAGAGGCATGTTTTGCGGCTTACGTGCGTTGCACGTATCACGTTAGGCGCTAGCGCACATGTGTAGCGTGTGCAACATTTGGTACCGGTGCACGTGTGATGCATGTAGTAAATTTGGTATCAGTACACGTACGATGTACGTCATACATTTAGTGCCGCTACACATACGGTGCACGTAGTAGATTTGGTGGAGGATTAAATCCTAATCATGATGAGAATTAATTGCCTGACATAGAAAATTAGTTGGTTAAACTAGTTCTCTAAAATTTAAATTAGAAAATTAGTTTATTATTTAAAACTGATTCCCTAAACTAAATTTGTTAGTTATATGTATGCTCTAGAGGCCATTACTATACATGAGATGTATATTGTAGTGGATGTTTAGACATATATAGGGATGACTTTCTTGCTCGACATGATAGTATGCTATCTGGTTAATCTTTACCTTAACGTGTACACTGATTGTCTCTCTGCTGCATGTTGGTAAAGCCCTTAGGATATGTACTTGACTACCTGGACTATGATGCGGATCATACTGGTGGGGACATGGTAGTCCATAAGTACATCATTTAAAGTCCCTAGTCGTGGGTGTATCGAGACGGGACATCGATATACCAGAGTAGACTAGCGTATAGCTTCTCGACCTATATAGATGGGCGATGGATGATCCCATATCCATTGGTGTTTGACATCAGAGATGATATACGGGTGCTCAGTAGAGACTGGATACACTGGACGGACTTGCCGAGAACTCCCAGATGGTATTATACCTTACGTCACATGGCAGTTCTCTGGTGACAATGGTGCAGGTTAGTCTGTAGACCCGAGATCGTCATAGAGTCTTGTATGATTCCCACTGTTCTTTGATTTCCACCTTACCACGTCCAAGAGGGCGTGCAAAACGGTGGTTTTTTGGTACAGTCCCGAGTCACATGGAGGCAATGAGCGATAGGAGGGGTTTCGTCTCTCCCGGTATCGGGGGTTGATGTTGCGCTACGCTCGATTGGCCATAACAGGGAAGTCCCCGGCCAGGGCTGGTTTAGAGATTTACTGGTAAGTGTTACCAGTAGTTTCTCGACCCGTTATGAGCCTCATGTCGGCATGACTTATCGGTTATTGGGGTCTGACATTTACCACCCTTAGACTTGATATGCGACATATCAGACGAGGAGACCGGACTGTACGGTAGTGTCACTGTCAGGCTTTTAGCAGGAGTTGGAGCGGGCTTAATTGCTGATTTTCTGATCGCTCAATATCCGGGTAGCCGTTACGTCCAGCTAGTACCGCTGACGGCTTGTGGGTGCTTGATATGATCATCACCTACTGCCGGCGTATTGACGAGTCTTTAGAGTCCTACATAGAGGTTTTACTGGCTCAGGCAAAACGAAATATGAGCGCATATATCATATGTGCGGGGCCGAGAATAATGTGTGTATGTGATACCGTATTCTATTCTCGCGACTATTGTATCGGCCGGTTATATGAGATATAGCCGGGTTATCGAATCAAGTGTTGATTCGATAAGTTGGTACATTTTGTGTGAGTCGGTTATATGTGATATAACCGGATTATTAAGTCAAGCGTTATTTAATAATTTAGTGTATAATTGTATATGTGATATACTAATTTACATTAACTAACATTGGTTCACTTAAGCATTTGTTTTTCTCACTTGTGCACAACTTAATATATATATGTGATATATTTATTTGTGTTTATTTTGTATCATGGTTGTTGATACAACTTTCATGGGTGTATGAGACTTATACCATGCTATTTGTTATGTTGGGTTTAATGTATTTAAAGTAATTACAAAATTAGTGGAAAATTAGAAAATGCATGAAGCTTGTGGAAGCTTGTGGATGCATTGACTAAAGTCCACTAAGTTTGTTTTTACTTTGGATTTTTGTTAACTTAACCATCACACTTAGCCATGATTAAGTCTCTACATGAGTTAGTATATGATACTCACTCACCATGGTTAGCTCACTCTCTCTTGATTAGTTTTCATTCTCATTTTGAGCTCATCTTCATCCTCCTTCAATTTCTTTCTAGGGTTTGATAAAGAGAGAGATATATAGTGAGAACAGAAATTCTAAAATTGTAACGATCTAGAAATCGTTTTGTGTTTGTTTGTGTTTTTGGGTGAAATTCATCGGTGTTGTCAGTTTTATACCGATTGCGATCAAACGGCCATATCGACTTACCAGCACCTAGTTTTGAGAAAATAAAGCTTGTGCGCATACTTTGAGAGTATATGGGACGTTTTGGTGCAATTTGAATTTTTCCCATTTTTTAATGTTATTTTAATCCGGCTTGCACGTTCTCGGAAATCTTCTCTTTGCTTCTTTTTCTTAAAATTTTCCTAAGTGATCAAAACCACATAGGAGGTGATTGTGTGGCCTAGGATTAAAGGGGAAATAGAAAAGAAAAGAATAGAAAAGAATTGAGAAGAAGATGCATGAATGTGTTGACTTGTGTGTGTGTGCATTGACTTGCATTAAATTGTGGAAATTGCAAGGAAATTCCCTTTTCTCTCTCTCCCTCTTCACTTGGCCGAGCCTCACTCTCCCTCCACTGCACTTAGTCATTTTCCCACTCTCTTTTCTTCATAAAACATTCATAAATCCATATCTTTGCACAAAAATCACATCTTTGTGCATGTTTTCTCTTGTTCTTGCTTGGAGTGCCCTAAAGCCTTGATCTTGGTGTTCTTTTGGATAGGTAAAATTCCTTTACTGTTATTTAAGTGTTTTTAGTGTTGTTTAGCTAGATAATTGCAGTTTAGATTGTTTAAATTAGGGTTTGATGCGTAATATCGTATTTTGATATCGGTTTGTAGCTTTTAGAACCTGCTTTGATCCGGGATGTCTACTGATGAATTCAACATAGAGATTGTGTTGTACTAGGGGACCTGGAGCACCACCTGAAGCACGAGACCCATGCCACCGGCCAGGGCCGGCGAGGGCTTAAGGAGGGGCCGGCGACGCCGGCCAGAGGGTTGAGTTTGGGTGTGGGGTTTTGTCTGTAGGTGTCTGCTAGGGTTTGGGTTCCTCTGGTCTTGTTGAAATTGTTTAGTTTTCACAGTAGGAAAATCTGGGATCAGTTGTGCAGTTTCTAGTGTTTCGTGTTCGTGCGATACGTGTTACGACACGCGTCGTGCCGTTTTCGTGGTTTCGCTCTTAAGTTGTTTTCGTCGTGTCGCTACTCTCGTTAGCCACGATACGGACACTTAAGAGGTGGTTGTGTGTTGTTGTGTCGGTTAGATGTAGCTAGTTTGTATTTCGTAGCTATTATTGATATATATATTTGCTTGTTGTTTATCTGTTGCAGGTTCGCAGACGAGGACTACGGACACTGCCACAGAGGGATTCAGGTGGTAGATTCTTCTAGCTTGGAGTGTGGGTGAGTAGATTTAACATCTACAGGGGAATCGCCCGCATGGCGTTATGCGTCTGGGCTAGAAACCTTTACCTTTGTCGCATATTCTATATCATGTTTAGAATTGCGCATATACCTGACTGCTTAGTGATAGTTGTGATTGGATTAGTATCTTTAGGACACTGCACTATTATTGACGGCTCAGATTGCGAGAGCACTGATTGGATGCCACACACACCGTCAATAATTGCCATGTCATACACGACCATATTTTAGAAATGCTATTGTATGGTTAGGGACATTGTGACTTTGATACATATTTCTTATCGTTATATTTAGACTTGACATGCTAGTTCCTGTCTACTTATAGGATGCTGTACCTTTAGTGCTAGGTACATATACACCTAGGGACATGGATACAGGTGTACTTACATTCCATACTTTACCTATACTTGATAGGTATATTACATCATGACAATGATATTTCCATACATACTTATACCTGATAGGTATATTACATCATCATATTGGCAGGTGTACTCGTATTGCATACTTATTTATACCTGATAGGTATATCATATCATCATATAGGTAGATACTTATATTACTGCTTTACGATTCATGTATTCATTTATTATCTGGTGAATGCTATGCTTTACATTTATACGCTTTCATTACAGTTTCATATTGCGTATATTTATTCATGGATTATCGCATTGTTATATGGATTTTTCATGATGTTTTCTGGATTTGGGAACCGTGGTGGTTCATGAAATTATGCATACATTGAACACCCGGTTTTCCTTGAGATGATATTATAGCATCCACCATGAGATTTATCGGTGCGGATATATATATCCTATGCGAGGAGGCGTCGAGAGCCGCATGAGGATACATGGTGGGGCCCGGAGGTACCCCGAAGCTAGAATGTTGTCGGAGTGAGCCGATGTCGCACTGAGGCGATGAGGCCTAGGGGAGCCATACTTTCCGGTGACAGTACCAGAGACTCGGCGGATATCAGGGGGATACCGTTGGGAGTCATGTGCGTATCGATACGTCGAGAGGCGAGGGGCAGACAGAGGCACTCGGGCTCTCGTGATAGCGTATGATACGTACTTATCAGTTTTCTGTGTCGATGCTTGACACATTGGTTTTTATGATATTCCTAAATACTCTTGTATATATAACAGGGGATTGAGCCGCTGTTATATATGCCTTTACACCAATATTAGTGGAATGGGACGCTAATATATGTGTACTGCCCTCATCATATTTATATATGTCTTTATATTTAGGATGTTAGAACTGTGCTGGAGATTGGACTTGGGATTCATGAGATTCATTGGGATTGGATGATGATATCGTACACACTAGAGACGTGAGATCCACTTAGTGTGGTACATATGATATATTGTGAGATATACTGAGATTGTACAGACGAGATATGTGGGATCCACTAGCTGTTGTACAGGTGATATAGGTGAGAGATACCTGATATTGTACAGACGAGATATGTGGGATCCACTAGCTGTTGTACAGGTGATATAGGTGAGAGATACCTGATATTGTACAGACGAGATATGTGGGATCCACTAGCTGTTGTACAGGTGATATAGGTGAGATATACCTGATATTGTACAGACGAGAGATGTGAGATCCACCTACTGTTGTACATTGAGATATGGGACATATACTGTTAGTATACATATTAGATATGCGAGATATACTTGAGGTGTATATTCGACACTTATGCGAGACATATTTGATATTGAGTAGTTTGAGGAGATGTGACACTTAGACGATATGAGAGCGGATTTGGTGATTGATTGAGGATTGGGATATTGATTTGTCTAGATGGATTGTGATCCTACCACGATGTCAGGATGCCGTGAATATGACATATTTCACTCCATACCTCATCATTATATACTTGTGCACTTTTTCCATGTGTTAGGAGTACCTGTGAGAGTACTTCCATGAGAGTTGCACATTTACTTTCTCATATCCCCAGAGCATGATTATTGCATACTGTTGTCATATCATTATTGCAGGACATATTGGTGGTACTTGATAGCGTACTTTCCATTATTACGTACTCATGACATGTTATTTATTGAAATGGACATATATTAGATTCATGCTGTACGTTCATTCTCGCGATTACCTGCATATGTTATTTACTATTCACGAGTTGGCAACTCACCCCCGTTGTGCCACAGGTTTTGCTGGAGTTTCCCCAAAGTAGTCAAGGCAAGCTATCCAGCTTTTCAGCTACACACTCATCTATCATCTTTTGGGTTGCGGATACCACTTCGCCTGTTAGTGTGCAGTTTTGCCAGGTGGGTTTATGTGGTTATCTGAGTGTGTTGTATATTCGTTGTATATTGTACTCTCCATCTATTACCAGCAGTTGTGACTTAGAGACTTGGTGAGGACGACTTTGTATATTATTTGGGATTTGTGGATTTTATACAGTTCCTTTTCTTTTGTCTCTTATTTCTTCGCTACGGCGTCGTATATATGTTGTGGTGTTGTTTTCCGCCGTTGGGCGTGGATTTTGCTCCCATTTGGGATGATTTACATTATATCTATGTTGTACCCTTTTTAGGGGCGTGTTTTATAAAGGAGGTGCTGCCAAAATTTTACAGAAAATGTGGACTATTTTAAAGAATTTGGGTTGTGATTTCAAATGTTTCCAAAACTTTATATTATCTTTTCCGTATTTTTATGGTTTAGATTTCTGGGTTTTGGCTTTCTTTTACTGCGTTACGTCTGGAGGCGTTGCGTAGTGTTAGGGCCATCACGTACCTTTTTGGGTCGTGACAAAGTTGGTATCAGAGCGTGGTTTTACCTTTCGGAGTGTAGGATGACCTGGTATGATGGAGTAGGTTACCTAAGCGGAGTAACGTACTGTGGGTATGTCTGCAGCATACTTACGATGCAGTATTTCGCCTAAAGTGCCTAAGTACATATTGTTTGAGATTCCTTCCTTGATGATTCATATCTTTGAGATTCGATTTCCTTGTTCTTATCGAATCCTATCTCTATTTATAGTCTTGCCATCGATGACTACGGGGACTCAGAGTGATGCAGCGAGAGCCGAGGTCAGGGTTAGCTCGGGTGAGACGAGCACTGACCAGCAGGGCACTCGTGTTGCACAGTTGCAGATGGATCAGCCTTCGACTGATCAGATAGCTAGACTTGTGACAGAGATGCAGGATTTGCGCCAGACGATGAGATCATTAGTTGATGCCATTAGAGCGCAGCGACAGGAGGTTGTCACCCCAGTTGGACAGTTGTTCCTTGGGATCAGCGTGCAGCAGTCTGTTACTTACGTAGCACCAGTGGATGTAGCTCCAGTTGACGAGACACGTATTCCAGAGACTTTGAGAGTTCCAGGACAGTGGAGGACCCGTGTAGGTGTGCCAGTCCAGGGACAGAGGTTCAGTCGTCGTGATAGGTTTCGTGCACGGCATGGGAGTAGCAGAGGTGTGAGACGAGGACAGTCGTCTAGCTCTTATTCCCAGGATGGTCAGCAGTTTTCTTCCGGATGTTATCGGTGCGGGAGTTTGGATCATCGGGTTAGAGTTTGTACGGAGCCACGTAGATGCGAGACAGTTATACCGCAGAGTGGAGGATATCAGCCAGTTGTGGGTAGGAGGCAGACACGAGGGTTTGTTTCTACTCTACCGGACGCCCGGACGTCCAATGCGGAGTTTTCAGGTATCCTTGTTCATGTTCTTTTGTGTACTAGTTGGTTTTTCGCACTTTGTGCCGTGGTTGGGACGAGGATCTTGTTAGATAGATCAGCCGTTTTGTTGTGTTAAGTTCTGTCAGCGATTCTTTTGTTGCGCGACACGTATTTCAGTCGTATGCCAATCGGTGAGGAGATTTTGCGGTCATTGGATCCTTCTAGAGATGTTGGATTTGACATTCTCCTGGGCATGGATTGGTTAGTTACGTGTTAGGCGTCTGTGGACTACCGTGTGGAAACAGTCAGGACTTGTTTTCCCGGCGAGTCAGTTCTTGTTGTGCAGGTGGATAGTTGTGCCGCCTCTCACAGCTTGAATTCAGCCTTTTTTTTTCGCTAGTCAGCTTTGGAGGAGATGTCGTGGATTCTTGGCGTTCATTCGAGATACCGGAGCCACATTGGGATTGTTGGGCCGGGTAGTTATCGTGCAAGAGTTCTTCGACGATGTTCCAGGAAAGCTAGCGAAATTTAGGGAGCTTAAGAATCTGCTGCAGAGTTGTTGTTGGGAGGTTTGTGTGTCCGAGTGTTTCGCTTTTGGGAGTTCCTAATTCTGTTCGTTCAGGAGGATGACGACAGGGCGCGGTTGTGGATTGATGGATCGTCAATTGAACCGGCTTATGGTGCGGTTAGGTATCTGTTACCTTGATTGGACGATTTCTTCGATCAGCTCCAGAGTGCGAGACTTTTTCTAAGTTTGTTTGGGATCCGGTCATCATTGTTGCGGATTCGGAGTGATGGCATTCCGAATTTTGCTTTTGTGCGTGCTACGGGCAGTTTGTGTTTTGGTAGTGTCGTTGGACTTGCCAATGCCCTAGCAGCATTTGTTGATATGATGTACCAGATTTTCTTCAGGCCGTTCCTCGACCAGTTATGGTTGTGTTTTGACGACATTCTGGTCATTTTCTTTGTGTCTTGAGGAACAGGAGCAGCTTTTGAGAATTTGTTTTGCAGACATTGGGAGAGTCCCAGCTGTTTGCTAGATTCTCGGAGTGTTCCTTCAGGCTTGTTTGTGTTGACTCCTAGGTCTTGTAGTTACGGGAGACGGTTTTGTATGGTTCCGAGGGAGATCGTGACCGTACAGCTTAGACCCAGACTTGTGTTCGGACAGAGTTCCTTTGATTTTGGGTTTAGCAGGTTTTTACCGCCGTTTCGTGCAGGATTACTAGAGTATTGTTGCACCGTTAACTGTAAAGACCAGGTAAGGAGGTTCTTTTCTTGAACTGAGGCATGTGTGCAGAGTTTTCAGCAGCTGGAGATTTGGATAGCAATTGCATCAGTTCTTGCTTTTGATTCGGAGCCCTTGATTGTGACAAGGTTGTGCTAAGTTAGGGATGCGTTGATGTACCTGATGATTATCGGGTAGAGACGTGAAATCCTAGAGTAAGCACATCAGTCAACTCTCTATGTTCATTCAAGTTCCATCAGCTTTGACGTGACTTGTGAGGTAGTTACAGGTGGACAGGAATGTGAAGAGAAATTTCAGGTTTCGTTTCAAGGTGTTTGATTGGTTTGTTGTTGCGGCAGTTGGGATCGTCACTCGCCATTGTAGGATACTTCTGGATAGCTGTTATCAGGAGATATTTCAATTGGCAACCTTTAGGTGTAGTCAGGTAGTGTCGATCACCAGTCTGTTTTTCTGACTCAGCGTAGTAGGATTTTTGGACCTCAGCTTGTCTAGAGACTTCGGAGATGTTCAAGTTGGTCTTTTGAGATCCTTTATGTGAGTTAGTTTTCGTTGCTTTAATTTGGTACTTCCGCCCAGATTATAGATTATTCACCCCGTTTGCATGGTGTTGATTTTTGCGATTACCTTCATGACTTTTTCACATGATTCAGCACAGACCATTGGTGTGGACTCGATCTTTTCGTTCACCGACATCCATGTGTGTAAATGGTTCGGCAGGTGAAGAAACTTCGGTCAAAGGTCTTGCCATCTGTGGAGAGTTTTCTTGGACGTAGCTGTATAGTGAGGGGATCACTTGGGAAGCTGCGAGCGAGATTTAGGAGTTTTGTACTCTTCTCTTTGAAGGTATGCTTGGTGAAATTTTAAATTTGGGGACGAATTTTTACAAGGGGGGGAGATTGTAACGATCTAGAAATCGTTTTGTGTTTGTTTGTGTTTTTGGGTGAAATTCATCGGTGTTGTCAGTTTTATACCGATTGCGATCAAACGGCCATATCGACTTACCAGCACCTAGTTTTGAGAAAATAAAGCTTGTGCGCATACTTTGAAAGTATATGGGACGTTTTGGTGCAATTTGAATTTTTCCCATTTTTTAATGTTATTTTAATCCGGCTTGCACGTTCTCGGAAATCTTCTCTTTGCTTCTTTTTCTTAAAATTTTCCTAAGTGATCAAAACCACATAGGAGGTGATTGTGTGGCCTAGGATTAAAGGGGAAATAGAAAAGAAAAGAATAGAAAAGAATTGAGAAGAAGATGCATGAATGTGTTGACTTGTGTGTGTGTGCATTGACTTGCATTAAATTGTGGAAATTGCAAGGAAATTCCCTTTTCTCTCTCTCCCTCTTCACTTGGCCGAGCCTCACTCTCCCTCTACTGCACTTAGTCATTTTCCCACTCTCTTTTCTTCATAAAACATTCATAAATCCATATCTTTGCACAAAAATCACATCTTTGTGCATGTTTTCTCTTGTTCTTGCTTGGAGTGCCCTAAAGCCTTGATCTTGGTGTTCTTTTGGATAGGTAAAATTCCTTTACTGTTATTTAAGTGTTTTTAGTGTTGTTTAGCTAGATAATTGCAGTTTAGATTGTTTAAATTAGGGTTTGATGCGTAATATCGTATTTTGATATCGGTTTGTAGCTTTTAGAACCTGCTTTGATCCGGGATGTCTACTGATGAATTCAACATAGAGATTGTGTTGTACTAGGGGACCTGGAGCACCACCTGAAGCACGAGACCCATGCCACCGGCCAGGGCCGGCGAGGGCTTAAGGAGGGGCCGGCGACGCCGGCCAGAGGGTTGAGTTTGGGTGTGGGGTTTTGTCTGTAGGTGTCTGCTAGGGTTTGGGTTCCTCTGGTCTTGTTGAAATTGTTTAGTTTTCACAGTAGGAAAATCTGGGATCAGTTGTGCAGTTTCTAGTGTTTCGTGTTCGTGCGATACGTGTTACGACACGCGTCGTGCCGTTTTCGTGGTTTCGCTCTTAAGTTGTTTTCGTCGTGTCGCTACTCTCGTTAGCCACGATACGGACACTTAAGAGGTGGTTGTGTGTTGTTGTGTCGGTTAGATGTAGCTAGTTTGTATTTCGTAGCTATTATTGATATATATATTTGCTTGTTGTTTATCTGTTGCAGGTTCGCAGACGAGGACTACGGACACTGCCACAGGGGGATTCAGGTGGTAGATTCTTCTAGCTTGGAGTGTGGGTGAGTAGATTTAACATCTACAGGGGAATCGCCCGCATGGCGTTATGCGTCTGGGCTAGAAACCTTTACCTTTGTCGCATATTCTATATCATGTTTAGAATTGCGCATATACCTGACTGCTTAGTGATAGTTGTGATTGGATTAGTATCTTTAGGACACTGCACTATTATTGACGGCTCAGATTGCGAGAGCACTGATTGGATGCCACACACACCGTCAATAATTGCCATGTCATACACGACCATATTTTAGAAATGCTATTGTATGGTTAGGGACATTGTGACTTTGATACATATTTCTTATCGTTATATTTAGACTTGACATGCTAGTTCCTGTCTACTTATAGGATGCTGTACCTTTAGTGCTAGGTACATATACACCTAGGGACATGGATACAGGTGTACTTACATTCCATACTTTACCTATACTTGATAGGTATATTACATCATGACAATGATATTTCCATACATACTTATACCTGATAGGTATATTACATCATCATATTGGCAGGTGTACTCGTATTGCATACTTATTTATACCTGATAGGTATATCATATCATCATATAGGTAGATACTTATATTACTGCTTTACGATTCATGTATTCATTTATTATCTGGTGAATGCTATGCTTTACATTTATACGCTTTCATTACAGTTTCATATTGCGTATATTTATTCATGGATTATCGCATTGTTATATGGATTTTTCATGATGTTTTCTGGATTTGGGAACCGTGGTGGTTCATGAAATTATGCATACATTGAACACCCGGTTTTCCTTGAGATGATATTATAGCATCCACCATGAGATTTATCGGTGCGGATATATATATCCTATGCGAGGAGGCGTCGAGAGCCGCATGAGGATACATGGTGGGGCCCGGAGGTACCCCGAAGCTAGAATGTTGTCGGAGTGAGCCGATGTCGCACTGAGGCGATGAGGCCTAGGGGAGCCATACTTTCCGGTGACAGTACCAGAGACTCGGCGGATATCAGGGGGATACCGTTGGGAGTCATGTGCGTATCGATACGTCGAGAGGCGAGGGGCAGACAGAGGCACTCGGGCTCTCGTGATAGCGTATGATACGTACTTATCAGTTTTCTGTGTCGATGCTTGACACATTGGTTTTTATGATATTCCTAAATACTCTTGTATATATAACAGGGGATTGAGCCGCTGTTATATATGCCTTTACACCAATATTAGTGGAATGGGACGCTAATATATGTGTACTGCCCTCATCATATTTATATATGTCTTTATATTTAGGATGTTAGAACTGTGCTGGAGATTGGACTTGGGATTCATGAGATTCATTGGGATTGGATGATGATATCGTACACACTAGAGACGTGAGATCCACTTAGTGTGGTACATATGATATATTGTGAGATATACTGAGATTGTACAGACGAGATATGTGGGATCCACTAGCTGTTGTACAGGTGATATAGGTGAGAGATACCTGATATTGTACAGACGAGATATGTGGGATCCACTAGCTGTTGTACAGGTGATATAGGTGAGAGATACCTGATATTGTACAGACGAGATATGTGGGATCCACTAGCTGTTGTACAGGTGATATAGGTGAGATATACCTGATATTGTACAGACGAGAGATGTGAGATCCACCTACTGTTGTACATTGAGATATGGGACATATACTGTTAGTATACATATTAGATATGCGAGATATACTTGAGGTGTATATTCGACACTTATGCGAGACATATTTGATATTGAGTAGTTTGAGGAGATGTGACACTTAGACGATATGAGAGCGGATTTGGTGATTGATTGAGGATTGGGATATTGATTTGTCTAGATGGATTGTGATCCTACCACGATGTCAGGATGCCGTGAATATGACATATTTCACTCCATACCTCATCATTATATACTTGTGCACTTTTTCCATGTGTTAGGAGTACCTGTGAGAGTACTTCCATGAGAGTTGCACATTTACTTTCTCATATCCCCAGAGCATGATTATTGCATACTGTTGTCATATCATTATTGCAGGACATATTGGTGGTACTTGATAGCGTACTTTCCATTATTACGTACTCATGACATGTTATTTATTGAAATGGACATATATTAGATTCATGCTGTACGTTCATTCTCGCGATTACCTGCATATGTTATTTACTATTCACGAGTTGGCAACTCACCCCCGTTGTGCCACAGGTTTTGCTGGAGTTTCCCCAAAGTAGTCAAGGCAAGCTATCCAGCTTTTCAGCTACACACTCATCTATCATCTTTTGGGTTGCGGATACCACTTCGCCTGTTAGTGTGCAGTTTTGCCAGGTGGGTTTATGTGGTTATCTGAGTGTGTTGTATATTCGTTGTATATTGTACTCTCCATCTATTACCAGCAGTTGTGACTTAGAGACTTGGTGAGGACGACTTTGTATATTATTTGGGATTTGTGGATTTTATACAGTTCCTTTTCTTTTGTCTCTTATTTCTTCGCTACGGCGTCGTATATATGTTGTGGTGTTGTTTTCCGCCGTTGGGCGTGGATTTTGCTCCCATTTGGGATGATTTACATTATATCTATGTTGTACCCTTTTTAGGGGCGTGTTTTATAAAGGAGGTGCTGCCAAAATTTTACAGAAAATGTGGACTATTTTAAAGAATTTGGGTTGTGATTTCAAATGTTTCCAAAACTTTATATTATCTTTTCCGTATTTTTATGGTTTAGATTTCTGGGTTTTGGCTTTCTTTTACTGCGTTACGTCTGGAGGCGTTGCGTAGTGTTAGGGCCATCACGTACCTTTTTGGGTCGTGACAAAAATGTACCCATTTCCTATTTCATCATTCTCTACTAGACTAGCACTTTAGTTTAGGATGTTTGCTTCACTAATTCTCTAGTTAGTGAAGTAAAAGCTTGAGTTCGTATTCTCTCGACGTAGATCATCTTCGGCCTCGAAGACTTCAAGCAATACCGTTGCTATCCTCTCATGGAGCCGTCCGAGAGTCCGGGAGTTCGATGATCGCAGCGAAGGGACTACAACAAAGAGCTTTAGAAGTGAAGGACCGATCTACAAAGGTTGTATTTCGCATTCACTTAGTGATAATTGTTATTTACTAGCACGTGTTACCCTAATTATCTAGCAAAGATCTTGTTTAGAGTTATTCGGCACGGCTAAAATTTTAATCGGGCATGGTTGATACCTTGCAGAACCTTTTTAGAGTGCCTAGTAACCCTACAGTGGTATCAGAGCCTAGCTAGAGCATTAGACGACGTGTTTACGAAGTTAAAACTCCGATCGAACCCCGATACGACTATATTGAACCCCTCTCTGGAAAAATTTTCAAAACTGTGATTTTTCTGTATTAAAAATACCTAAAAATTCAGCAGGGTTTTCTAAGCATAACTGTGAAAAAAGACAAAGCAAGTCGTACGGACCGCCGCGGAACCGCGGCAATACCCTGCTTGTGCCGCGGATTCGCGGCCGTACAGTGAGACTTTGCTTTGGGTTTTGCACAGTAATGCTCGTATCTGTTATTGCTATTTTCTGGGTATTTTTTATCTGACTCAAGTGTTGAGTGTTCTGGGGATTATTTTGTATTCGTTGATTCGATCGGAAAATTTAATTTCGTTCTTTTTCCGGATAATTTAGAAAGTATTAAAAAGTTCGAACGGATATCAATAACTCACTTTTTCCCGACCCG
Organism: Agapanthus africanus; assembly: GCA_030015575.1. NCBI lineage: Eukaryota > Viridiplantae > Streptophyta > Magnoliopsida > Asparagales > Amaryllidaceae > Agapanthus > Agapanthus africanus. The sequence continues at coordinate 290,092,008 of JASDDO010000010.1, forward strand.
GAAAATTTCCAAGTGTTAGATTTTCCGTTGTTTAAGAACGTCTAAATCGTGCAAGTTACGCAATGGACCCTCTAGAAGACAACAAACCTTAATTCGATTATGTGACCGTCTTGAACTGCCTTTTGAACCTTAGGGTTTGGGGCAGTACGGCGTTGCCACATGTGAGGCGTTGGCTTGACCCTTCTACGGCTGGACCATTGGTACTATGGCATGTGATGGATGTTTTTAAACTCCCCTCAAGAGTTGAGAACTATTTGGGAAAACTTGGGTGTTTGATCATTCGATCGGAAAGTTTAACATTGTCTATTTATCTGGAATGTGATACAATATTTGGAATCCACAAGTAGTTATGAGATAACTAATTTGAATGTTATAAATATAGCAGTTTAGTCTTAAATGATCGGTTGCCACGGAATTTTGATGCGATCAAAAGTCCGTCGCAATCACGTAGCGTACGCGGATACTCGCCGGGTAAACTTAATAGACAGCCATGCCCCATAGCCCCGACCAAGTGACTGTGGGAGAACCCCGTCGCCAAAAGCATCCGTTCGGGTGCTCGCGGCAGCGGTGTTCCGCCTTAGTGCACTTCGTCGACGGCATCCAGGGGTGCGGCCGTCTACTAAAGTTTGCGACAAGCATTCGATCACATATCGGGAATCTTGTTGAATTGCCCGACTAGATATTGAAAAGTATTTTCGATATAGAGACTAAAATGCGGAGTTTATAATTGTTAAGCATGCGATGTCTAAGGAGGTTGCGGATTCCAACTGTTGTAGTTTTACACTTTTTTTTCTGCGACCGTAAGTGTAATATGTGTTATCGCCGGTTTCGTTGCTATATGTCAACGACAATTAGGATGCGCATATTTACTTACGTTGATGACATGTGATGTTATGTGTTGTTGGATATGTTATATTGGATCGTCGCGTTTTGAATAGCCGGGGGTTTTATATGAGATGGGGGTTTTATTTTCATTCATGTAAAATTCATTGTATGTAATATTTTTTTATTGGGGCACTTCCGGGATGAGGTTGATGTCACCATTTGTATATTATTTACTTTTTCCGCATTAGGTAGACCCAAGGAGGAGAGCACAAGTAACCGGGTTCTAGGGTCCAGTGGGAGACCAACTCGAGGAGTCGAGTCCAGGTCTCCTAACTCTAGAATTGGTAGGGTTGCTTGCCGCTCTCGTAGGGATCTAGGGGTGTGGGTTTGGCTATTCATCGCGACCGTGGAATTCGTGTTTTATAGAGGCTCAAAATAAAACACGGACGTCCTAGTATATCCAATATTTCATATGTTTCTTCTGCTGCGATATCTGTGATGTGATCATTTGATATGTTGTGATAAATACTGTATATAGTATATATGATATATTATATAGATGTTACTTATATTTTACACCCGTGCTAGCCCTGCCCCGCTCTGCCGTTAGTTACCTAACCTAACGGTGCACGAGAGGACATCGAGGCGAATGCGAATAGCATAAATGTACGTCGTATTTATCTGTGATGTTTAGGTGACTTAAATGATGGGACTTCATTAATATGATTAATGAAAGTAAAGAAACCTAAAAGATATTGTGGAATCGAATTTTCAAAAACAGGTAGCTACAGTTCTTGCTTTGCATCGCGGTGTTCCTTGTAGAACATCTTGCACCTTATTCGATAAGGAAAGGGCCGAGATCCCTTCACCGGGAGTGACCGCTTTAGCAATGACTAGCAGATGCTACACCCCTCGGTTTTGTCTTTTGATTGCTTTTCTAGTTCTTGCTTTGCACAGTGATATATATGATATATCATGCACCTCATTCGACGAGGAAAGAGCCGACATCCCTTCACCGGGAGTGACCTCTTTAGCGAAACTAGTAAAAGCCTCAAAAACACTCCATTTTAAAAACTATTTGATTCTACAACGATATCAAGTTCGTTACACAATAGGTTTTCAGAAAAACCTGTCGTAGCCCTCCGTCATTTCAGATAAGTAGTAGTTAGTATTCGTGCTGCGTTTGTTGGCCTTTATCAAGGCGTAGTGTGCGGTAGCTGACTAGTGCTTATCTGCTTATGCATATAATGCAGATTGGGTTAGGGTAGTCGTACGACCTTGTTGGCCTTTGTCAAGGGTCGTGCGGGTGGGTTTAATTCAATCAAGAAATGACGGGTTGAACTTGACTAGCATCCTATGGTTTATTGGCCTTTGTCAAGGCCATAGGAGGCTAGGGGCAAAATTATCGGGAATTTCAAGTGTTGAAATTTGCAATGAGATTGCATACCTTCTATGAGATAGTTGGATCCCGATACCCACTGCGAGTAATTGTTACTCCTGGGAGAGTTTTACACATTACAATTAGCCGATCAAGTAGGTGTCTAGAAAGGTGTCAACGGAGTTACGCCTCTGGGAAAATGAGGTTTACTTTAATTAGGTCCGTGTGAAAGCACGGGGAACCTCCCTTAAAGTACCGACACTGGCCTGGCTGAAAGATTGGCGAAGTTGTAGGGTGTAATTAATCCCGGCTAGTCTTTCCTTTTAGGGTTTGAAGGAAGATTTGATAAAAACAGTGGGAGCCATCCTGATTAGATAAAATAATAACCAATCTGATCTTGCAAGAGCGCACGCAGAGTGTTTTCTTCTCTCTCTCCAGGTAGCGACCATATCACGCCTTAATCAAGATAATAATATGGATGTATTGACCGAACCCGCTTGTTATACTGAGCTAGGAGAACATTGGTCCCGCGCCAACTTATAATTGTTATAAGATTGAGCAGGAAATAGGGGATTACCAGGATTCCCGTGCCGCCCAAATGAAGAAAGTGCATGCTGATGCATCTTCTTCGGGTGTGTTCATTACAGAGAACTGTTTCTCAGTATCCTTTACGTCCTGGGTATGAGATACTGGATCAGGATCCCACATATGTAATTTGTTACATGGGCTACAGATAGGTAGAGAACTGAGAACGGGTGATAAGTTTCATGAGATAGAAACGGTGCAAATGTTGCAGCCAAGTCTGTTGGTAGTTATCACTCTGTATTATCAGAATACATTGATTCTGAATGAATGTTATTAGATTCTGAACCTGATAAACAACATCATATCAGTCTCTTTATTAGTAAAGAATGATATAATTTTGTATTGTTGGATAATATTTTGAACATTTCCTATATCAAGAGTTGATCGGTTCAGGCACGTTATCTAAAAACATTGACGTTCTAAATCAAACCACGGTTCTTAGTATACAGAACACACGCAAGAGGAAGAGTTCAGAAATGAACGAATCCTTCTTGAGGTATTGTAAACTAGGTCATATCAATGCGAACCGACTAGCTGAAGTTACATAAAGATGCATATTTAAATTAGTTTAAATTTACATCTTGTGAAATTTGCCGGTCATGTCACAGAGATAAGATGACCACAGCTCCATTTATTGGAAACAGAGAAAGAGTTAGATAAACTCTTGGGATTGATACATGATGATGTATGGAGGTCCCATGTCTACACATGCCAAGACCGGTTCTTTGTACTTCATTACATTCTTTGATGATCTCTCAAGATTCAGACATATGTTCCTGTTGAAACACAAATCCGAAGCTTTTGAGATATTCACGGAATATAAGTTAGAAAGTAGAGAACCAAAACGGGTATAAGTATTATGTCCTTTGATGTGATCAAGGAGGAGAATACTTGAGCACGGAATTCCTGGATTATTCTAAAGGAGAATGAGATTCTCTCTCAGCATTACTCTTCCGTATACACCACAGCATGTCGGTGTATCGGGGCGGAGCAATTGCACCCTATGAGATATGGTGCGCTCTATGATGAGTATTACTGAGTTGCCTGTTTCCTTTTTAGGGTTATGCACTTGTGAAACTGTATACCTATTGAATGGCGTTCCAACCAAATCAAGTGTCTACCACTCCATATACGATATGGTAAGGTAAGAGCCCATCTCTTAAGTCAGTTAAGATTTGGGGTTATCCGGCCTATGTCTAAAAGCAAAATCCGGAAAACTCGAGACAAGATCAGTTCTGTAGAAGTTTGTTGGATATCCTAAGCATTCGCAAGGGAATATCTTCTACCTAACCGAGGAACAGAAGATGTTTTGTTTCTCAGCATGCCACCTTTGTGAAAGGGAATTTCTTGTGAAGAAATTAATGGTCATGAGATAGAACTGGAAAGAGTTCCAGCCATACAAACTGCAGCTGATGATTTGGTAGAACAAAAGGATTCAATAATTTCCAACGAACCTCAGCCTCTCCGCCGATCTAGTAAGGTTCCACACCCACCTGAGAGATACTTCAGTTTCTCTATGACAGTGGGAGCGAGGAATGCATCATGAGATGATGACCCAACTAGTTTCGAGCTGGCCATCAGGAGTGGGACTCTGTAAGAATGGCTGAATGCTTAACGATCTGAGATGGAATCCTTATACACCAACAAAGTATGGACTTTGGTTGCCTTATCTGAAGGGTTAAATCCCCATCAGGAGCAAGTATATCTTACTTAGTGTACATGGAAAAGTTCAAAGCTGGACTTGTTAAAGGTTTGCATCATTGACCAGGTATGGATTATGATGAAACCTTTTCTAAGTGGCTATGCTTAAGTCCATCCAGATCCTACTTGCCACGGCTACATACCATGACTACGATATCTGGCGGTTGGGTGTCATGACTGCTTTTCTAAATGATGTTTTAAAAGAGAGAGTTTATATGTACATAGTCAGAGGGCTTCGTAGACAGTGGGAGCAGCGGAAACGTGTGCAAGATGTTTTATGTGATAAAGCAGGCATCGAGGAGTTGGAATGTCTGTTTTGATGTATTAGTCAAAGAGTTTGACATCAAAATGGTAGATGAACCTTGTATATAAAAAAGGGTAGTAGGGAGTATGGTGGTGATCCTCGTAGAGTACATGGATGACATACTCTTGATAGGGAAGGAGTTTCATATGCTACGCTCGGTCAATCTCCGCTTATCACAAGGATTCTCCATATAGGATCAAAGTGATACCTCCTAAATCCTGAGTTTTGGATCTGTGAGATAGATCTAATTGGATGTTAGGATACTCACTAGCTATAGTGAGATGGTATCAATTGATCCTGGGGAGAATCACTGGAAGGGTTCCAGGGTGATAAGGACGACTGAATGTCAGTCACAGGCATTGTCTTTACCCTCAGTGGAGGGACGGTATGTTGGAAGAGTTCCAAGCTAGATACCGTGGCATACTAGACGATAAAGTCTGAATACATCGTTACCAAAGATACTAGCAAAGAGGCAGTCTGGGTGTATATTAGTTCATGAGATGAACTTCGTTCCTACCATTGTGTGACAATGGAATTGTGGCTTATGCCTAGGAACGCCCGTCCCATCAGTGATCCAGACATATTCTAAGGCAGTATCACCTGATCATGGAAATGGTTGATCTCCAAGGGATCGAGGTTAGGAGAGTTGACTCAGAGGACAACACGGCGGATCCACTCACAAAGGCCTTTTCCCAGAGAGAGACTGTTATGGGATGGTTGAATATGAAATACTACAACCACTGTTATCAGATGGCCCTAGTGCAAGTGGGAGATTGTTAGTTATATGTATGCCCTAGAGGCCATTACTATACATGAGATGTATATTGTAGTGGATGCTTAGACATATATAGGGATGACTTTCTTGCTCGACATGATAGTATGCTATCTGGTTACTCTTTACCTTAACGTGTACACCGATTGTCTCTCTGCTACATGTTGGTAAAGCCCTTAGGATGTGTACTTGACTACCTGGACTATGATGCGGATCATACTAGTGGGGACATGGTAGTCCAAAAGTACATCCTTCAAGGTCCTTAGTCGTGGGTGTATCGAGACGGGGCATCGATATACCAAAGTAGACTAGCGTATAGCTTCTCGACCCATATAGATGGGCGATGGATGATCCCATATCCATTGGTGTTTGACATCAGAGATGATATACGGGTGCTCAGTAGAGACTGGGTACACTGGACGGACTCGTCGAGAACTCCCAGATGGTATTATACCTTACGTCAGATGACAGTTCTCTGGTGACACTGGTGCAGGTTAGTCTGTAGACCCGAGATCGTCATAGAGTCTTGTGTGATTCCTACTGTTCTTTGATTTCCACCTTACCACGTCCAAGAGGGCGTGCAAAACGGTGGTTTTTGGGTACAGGCCCGAGTCACATGGAGGCAATGAGCGATAAGAGGGGTTTCGTCTCTCCCGGTATTGGGGGTTGATGTTGCGCTATGCTCGATTGGCCATAACAAGGAAGTCCCTGGCCAGGGCTGGTTTAGAGATTTACTGGTAAGTGTTACCAGTAGTTTCTCGACCCGTTATGAGCCTCATATCGGCATGACTTATCGGTTATTGGGGTCTGACATTTACCACCCTTAGACTTGATATGCGACATATCAGACGAGGAGACCGGACTGTACGGTAGTGTCACTGTCAGGCTTTTAGCAGGAGTTGGAGCGGGCTTGATTGCTGATTTTCTGATCGCTCAATACCCGGGTAGCCGTTACGTCCAGCTAGTACCGCTGACGGCTTGTGGGTGCTTGATATGATCATCACCTACTGCCGGTGTATTGACGAGTCTTTAGAGTCCTACATAGAAGTTTACTGGCTCATGCAAAACGAAATAGGAGCGCATATGTCATATGTGCGGGGCCGAGAATAATGTGTGTATGTGATACCGTATTCTATTCTCGCGACTATTGTATCGGCCGGTTATATGAGATATAGCCGGGTTATCGAATCAAGTGTTGATTCGATAAGTTGGTACATTTTGTGTGAGTCGGTTATATGTGATATAACCGGATTATTAAGTCAAGCGTTATTTAATAATTTAGTGTATAATTGTATATGTGATATACTAATTTACATTAACTAACATTGGTTCACTTAAGCATTTGTTTTTCTCACTTGTGCACAACTTAATATATATATGTGATATATATTTATTTGTGTTTATTTTGTATCATGGTTGTTGATACAACTTTCATGGGTGTATGAGACTTATACCATGCTATTTGTTATGTTGGGTTTAATGTATTTAAAGTAATTACAAAATTAGTGGAAAATTAGAAAATGCATGAAGCTTGTGGAAGCTTGTGGATGCATTGACTAAAGTCCACTAAGTTTGTTTTTACTTTGGATTTTTGTTAACTTAACCATCACACTTAGCCATGATTAAGTCTCTACATGAGTTAGTATATGATACTCACTCACCATGGTTAGCTCACTCTCTCTTGATTAGTTTTCATTCTCATTTTGAGCTCATCTTCATCCTCCTTCAATTTCTTTCTAGGGTTTGATAAAGAGAGAGATATATAGTGAGAACAGAAATTCTAAAGTGTACCCATTTCCTATTTCATCATTCTCTACTAGACTAGCACTTTAGTTTAGGGTGTTTGCTTCACTAATTCTCTAGTTAGTGAAGTAAAAGCTTGAGTTCGTATTCTCTCGACGTAGATCATCTTCGGCCTCGAAAACTTCAAGCAATACCGTTGCAATCTTCTCATGGAGCCGTCCGAAAGTCCAGGAGTTCGATGATAGCAGCGAAGGGACTACAACAAGGAGCTTTAGAAGTGAATGACCGATCTACAAAGGTTGTATTTCGCATTCACTTAGTGATAATTGTTATTTACTAGCATGTGTTACCCTAATTATCTAGCAAAGATCTTGTTTAGAGTTATTCGGCACGGCTAAAATTTTAATCGGGTATGGTTGATGCCTTGTAGAACCTTCTTAGAGTGCCTAGTAACTCTATAAAATTAGGCAACTAAATGGTTTGAATTTGATCTCTTAAGATATGAAATCAATTCAAATCCAAGGATTATTTAAATTTGATTTCTTGAGATATGAAATTAATTTAAATCCAAGTCCTATTTAAAGAATAAAAACAGGGTTCCTTCTCCTCATAATTCATCTCTTCATAAATTTTTGTTCTTCAAAACCATAGCGAGAGACGGAGATGCTGCGATCCATCATGAAGACGAAGAATTTTCCGATCACGAAGACAATACGAATTTTCATGTCAATCCACCAAAGGGTAAGAAAATAAATTCATTTTTCTTTCTAACGAATTTTCTTTCTACAGGAAAGAAGACAGAGAAGAGGTCACCACCGCCGACGGGGGACCGCTGGAGTCGCACCGCCGCCGCGCTGCCGCCTCCGAGCGGCTGGTCGCCACTGACGGGCGGCCAGCGGGTTGTATCTACCCTGTCTACCGATAATGCTTCCGGTTCAAGGTCACGAATGGAGATGGACCGAATGTTAGAGTCGGCCTATCGTGTACGTATTTGGTATCCTAGTTTACCCTCCATTGCCGGGGATTGATTCTCGTGCGGCCATATACGAATGCTGAAGGGGGTACAGCTTTGCTCGAGCTCTACAGCGAGGCGCGCTGGAGTTTGGATGATATGAAGGCCATCAGGGCCTATCTTAACCATCTTCAGAACTACATACATCGGTGCATGCCTCGATCGCCCGTTGAGACCCTAGGCGGATCTTATCCTGATAGTGGGAGCGAATTCTCGGCACTCCTGTCAGATCTCCTGTACTGGCTTATATGCATCCGTCCATCACACCTTATATGGCGGTCGGGGGATCGTTGTTTTATTGAGCCATATCTACCTATGTGATTCGCAAAGCAGTTCGGATACGACCACCACTATATCAGGGGTCCGATCGTACAGTTCTCCTATGAGGGGAGCCTTATCGATAGAGCTCGCGCTTGGCGATATTTCATCAGCGGGTGTACCTCTGCTCGGTTTGATCTACCGTTCTATGAGCCGCGCTTGGTGACTAGCGCATCTTTCTACCAGTGGTACGGTCAGGTCAATATATTGGATCACCACTTTGATTTTGGGGAGACCTTCTTTCGACTCTAGACTACCGATCTGAAAAGGAAAAAGCAGCAGCCGCCACCTGGCCACAAACGAAAGAGACGCACGAGAGGACGGGGAAGGAGCAAGTCCAAGGGATCAGCTTCTGTCATCCTGGATACAGATCAGGGTACTGCTGCAGATTATTCAGAAAGATCTTTCTCTTCACATGAGGTGCCTGCAGAGAGTGCTCCGCTCTCCCATCGAAGCCCCTTTAGAGGGCTTCAGACCGCAGAGTACGAGTGGTCGACTCTTTCACCTATGGAGATATCTCAGTTGCCTCGTGTTACATCTGTTATATCTGAAGAAGACGGACACGTAATACAGCAGCCAGTTGGAGAGATTTCAACTTTGGCGATCCAGCTTACAATCCGGAAAGTAAATCTCCTTTTGTTTGATTTACCGTTTTATTTCCTTTCTCACACTTTATTGCTTTAACTGAACGAATCTCTTTGACAGATCCTTATCTCGCCATCTTGTCGAACAACGACTCCAAGCGATGTGGGATTTCGCCGATATGTTTCCCATGGATCAACTCGAATCGCATCTAGGAGAGGAGACCAGTGTCGCACCCCCTGCATCTTGCAGTGCTCAGGTCGTTTATGGAGATACCACGACGCACCCGTCGGCTGGATTGGGTAAGTATACCTATCTGTTCGGTTTAGTCTTTTTTGTTTTATGGCGAACTAATACGCTTCTTTGTCTCAATTCAGGGAAGGCTTCCCCTGAGTTTCGTGCGGTCCTTGAGGACATGGTTGATGTCGCGGCGCCACTAGAGACTGAATCCATGGGTCCGTCTGAGAGAGCACCAGCGGACGTATCGATGAGTTCTTCGCAGATGGAGGTTGGAGATCCTGTTGCTCCTCTGATGCATTCCCCTACCCCTGTTTGCGAGATGCCATGATTTGACCACGTTGCCATGGAAGTCATGGATGATAGCGTGGTTTCACCACCCCAGGCCCATCATCACAGCGCAGCGCTTTGGGTCCTATTCGGCCTTCAGGAGCCTAGCACGCTGGCTACTGGTATGTACTTGTATTGCTTTACATTTTTAGTACTTTACCCTTAGTATTTTTATAACACTCCCGTTTTGCAGGGATTTCAGGACCGTCAGTCGCGGAGCCAGTTGTACCAGAGTCCGTGCCTATCGAGCTGCCTTCTGTCGATGACCTGGTCTTGAGGGTGCCAGAGCATAGCAGAGCTGCGACAACTTTTGCCAATCGTTCCTTGTATCAAAGCATAGGATCCTACCTCTGCAAGACCCCCAGCGGTACAAATGTCACTACCCAGCATATCGAGATTTCTTTGTCTTTGTCAATATCATAGGGGGGTCAGAAATCATGACTATACTTCACAGTTACCTAACCGAGCTGATGTCCACGTTGCATTCAATGACGGACCTACGCTCCGGTGGACCATCTACCTTGATTGGAGTTATATGTGATGAGTTTCGAGTTGCACAGCAGAAGACGGGTAGGAGATATTACGATTTAGTTGTTGTGCAAACAGATGCAGAGGTCAAAGCGATAGCTGTCTCGGCTGATCAGGACGAGATGACACCAACTACGCTGAGACTATAAGCACCATTATGAGGCTTCGATAAGAGTTAGTTGCTGCGAAGGGTGAGTTAGGTAGGTTTAGTCAGTGCTTGCGAGCGGTTAATGTCGAAGAGGCCGAACTTACCAAGACCATGACAAGCACTGATGTGGAGATCGGCGAGGTCGCCTCACATCGCCTTGGTGAAGAGGAGTTAGATCGGCAGGCGGCCATCGAGAGTGAGCATCGCCACGCTAAGCAGATCCAGCAAGCCACTGCCATGTTGAAATCGGTTATGCATCGCCTTACCTATGACCTATGAGGCTTGTGTACTTCTTTTTGGCCATATATGGCCTTTTTGTCGAGACGTTTAGTTAGCGTAATTTTTCATGTTCTTTTTACTACACTTGTTGTATCTCTTATCGAGTATATTTTATTCTATGCATGTGATTGTCAGCACTTTATTTTCCCACTCCTTATTATGCGACTTAATACCCTTGCGTCATGGATAATATCGCTTCATGAATCGGCCAATGATATGGTACATATGTAAGTTTCCTTCCTCGTCAATAAGCCGATACGCCCCATTTGGATAGGACAGTGTCAATTACAGACGATCCTCGCCACTTTGGTTCCCATTTACCCTTTAACTTATGGGTTGGGATCATGGACATCTGCATGGCTAATACCAAGTATCCTTTCTAGAAGACTCATCCACACCTTTTTATTGAAGGCCTTAAAGATCTTAGCTTGGTACAATTCTATGCGTTGCCGCGCAGCTTGACACTTCTCATCGAGCGTTTTTAACTCTTGAAGGCGGAACCGGATGTTATCATCCGTCGTCATCTGGCTGCCATTATCGTGCGATACGATGGGATCTGCATCTCCAATGGGATCACCGCCTCGCATCCGTAGGTTAACGTGAATGGCGTGTTCCCTGTAGGAGTCCGTACCGTTGTGCGATACGCCCAAAGACACTCACCAAGTTTGTCGTCCCAGTCTCGCTTATTACAGGAGACGAACTTCTTCACTGTCTTGATGATAGTCTTGTTGAAGACCTCCTCTAGCCTATTAGCAGCCGGATTATAAAGAGTCGAGGCCACACTTTGGATTCCGAAATTTACACAGAACCGCTCGACTGCTTAGCTGATAAACTGAGGACCATTATCATGCACAATGTGTTAGTGTATATGCCCTAGGAGCCATTATTGTATCATACTTGTATTTATATTACTTAATGGAAGCTTGGGATATTCACAGTTGTATATACAGTCTTGCTAAACATGGTATTATGCTACTTAGTTTGAGTCTACTTTAATATGTGCATATGTTTCTTGTTACATATCACTTATACATATTAGTAGAGCCCATAGGATCTTTGCTTGATTACCAGCGTTGTGATGGCAGTCACACTAGTGGGGGCTGGGTAGTCTGTAAGCAACATCCTATACAGGTCCCTGGTCGTTGGATTATCGAGATAGGACATCGATATTCCGGAGTATACTAAGTGTGTACGCTTCTCATCCCAGTTGGGGAGATGGTCTGTCCCACAGCCATCAGTACGTCGTACTGGAGATAGTATACAGGTGCTCGTTAGGTTACGGGTACACCGGACAGGACTCGCAGGGGGAACTGATTGGTTGGTATTATACCCGTCGTCAGTTAACAGTTCCCAGATGACATGAGTACAGCATGGTCCGCAGACTTGACATTGCTGCTTCGCCTCGAGTGTGTCCCATTGTTCTTAAATTGCTGCCCTACCATGGCTCAAAGGAGTCGTGCAAACAGGTAGCAGTTGGGTGCAGTCCCGAGCACTCAGAGGCAGTGGCGGTTAGATAGGATTCGTCTCTCCCGGTATTGGGAGTTGATATCGTGCTGTGTCAGAGAGCCATTACGCAAAGTCCCTGGCCAGGGCAAGCGAGATTTACTGGTAGGTTCCAGTAATTTTCTCAGGGTGTAATGGGCTACGCTCCGACACGACTTATACAGCTATTAGGGGACTGACGCTTGCCGCCCCCTAGGCTCGATATGCGATAGTCTTAGACGAACAGACCGGACTGTACGGAGATTGTCACATCGGACTTAATAGGGGTTCGGATAGTTTTCCTCATCGGCCTTCTTATCGACATCTACCCGGGGACCGTTACGTACAGCTAGTGCCGCTTGCGGTCTGTGGTTAAACCCACTGCCAGCGTAGTGTCGAGTCTTTAGAGTCCCACACACAGAGTTTCCCTGCTCCAGGCGAAACGATATAGAAGTCGTATGGTTTTACGACAAGGGTTCGAACGCATACGTGTGTTTACGCACGTACGACGTTCGGACAGTTTTTACTAGTCGACTTTGGTTTAAGCCAGTTTCTAGTATCAGGTTATTGGATTTATACAGTCTAAAGTTTTTCCGTGTTTTCACGGATTGGAAGGGCGTTCTCGTAATTTTCCGAGAAGCTTCTAGAAGCATGGTGACTTGGGGGTTAAGGTGGCATAAGCATTTATTGCTTAATGACTCATATGTATGATTCATCCATGGAGTTAATGCTTCATTTATGAAGCTAATGACTCATGAGATGAATCACACAAGGTGAATGCATCAACCATGATGATTAATCATGTATATTATTTATTTCATAAATTATTATGGTTGATATATTCTAATGAGTTCATTTTTCAATATCATTCGTATCATCACCTTCTCTCTCCTCAAGCTCTCTCATTCTTGAAACCCTAATCCTAACCTCTCATGTGTTGAGATCAAGGGTTAGCTAGACTAATACATCCATAACCTCACTCTATATCCCCTAGGTAGCTTAGATTAGCACTTTGAGCAACCTAGTTATCTCAAGTTAGAGATCAAGCTTGTAGTAGGAGCTTTCGGGTGGATCATCTTTGATTCGAGGAGGGCGTTGAGGTGCCGATGTTTCAAGGAGCTTACGAGGAGTGGAGGACCGCGATGAAGACCCGAAGGACAAGTATCGTGAGGTATAACTTCGAATCCGAGTAGTTAAACCTTTCGTAGTTTGCTAGTAACGGTTTAGATATGATTTTTGCGCTCAAGTCCGTGTTACGAAGCTTTGATAATCGTTTTTCATATATTCCGCATCCCCGCAAGTTCGTGGGGTGCGTGACATGGACTTACACTATGCGCCTCAGGACCCCGAATCTGTACCAGACCTGGTGTCTCAGGAAGCTGGTCACCTGACTGATCTTGACCTCCTTAAGAGGTATCGCTTCCGTCTATTTAGAAAAGTAATCGGTCACCACTACGATAAAGCGGTCTCCCCTAGTTGACGGAGGGCTGATAGGGCCGACGATATCCATACTCCACATCTCGAACGGCCATGAAGACGTTGTCGGATGCAAGAATTCCGGGGCTTGGTGAATGAAATTGGCATTGGTGCTGGCACGCCGGACACCTTTTGGCATATTCCATTACATCGGCTATTATGATTGGCCAATAATAGCCGAAACGCCTCAACCGATCATGTAACTTAAGGCCAGGCTGATGGGCTCCACAAGTTCTATCATGGGTTTCTTTCAGGACGGCTTTGGCTTTGGATCCGGCTAGACATCGAAGTAATATACCGTAGAAAGGGCGACAGAATAGATTCTTCATGGTTGGATCGTAATAGAAACGTGTCGATCTATGCTTTATCGACGCGGCCTCCTTTGGGTCCTCAGGGACGATGCCATGGAGGGCGAAGTCTATGATGGCAAAGCGCCAATCTTTCCCTACGGAAGGTAACGTAGAGAGCAGCTACTACCTTCAATTCCCGGGGCTCGAGTTTTGGGCAACACAGATGATGGTTAGCGACATGTATGACTTGCCTCTTTCCACAGAGTAGGGAAAGGATAGCCGCAAGACGTGTCAACGCATCTGCTCACGGGTTTTCATTCCGCATAATATGTTCGAGGTTGAAGGTTTGAATCCATCGATGATTTCTTTCGCAACTTGGTAGCATAGTAAAAGACTTTCGTGACGGACCTCGTACTCTTCGTTAATTTGCTTCACAATCAACTGGGAGTCGCCTTTTGCCTCCAAGCTTTCCACCCCTGGTTCTTTAGCTAGGGCCAAACCGATGAGTAGGGCATTATACTCGGCCACGTTATTAGAGCAAGGTTCGGTCAAGGAAAACGATCGGAGTATGACCTCGTTTTCGGGCGCAAGGAAGACTATACCCATGCCAGCTACCATTGTGTTTTCTGGACCAACTCTAAATGTGCCATCGAACCATAGCTTCCACGGCCTTGGCTCCGTGGTGAGGTTGGCCTCATAAACTTTATCGGATATTTCGTCTTGTAGTTTTGAGTACCCTGGGACTGGAAGGTCAGCTAGAAACTCAGCGATGGCGTGACCCTTAACAACCTTTTTTGGGACGAACACCATGTCATATTGCGACAACAAGACAGCCCACTTCGCTAATCTCGAGTTCAAAGCGTCTGGCTTGGTCATAAGAATTCTTAATGGGTTAACATTGAAATTGGTTGACCCATTAGATAATGTCTCATCTTTTGGACTGCGAATACTAGTGCTAGGCATTCTTTCTCTACTGAGGTGTATCAAGACTCTGCTTCGACCATTGTGCGGCTGAGGAAGAAGTCAGCTTGCTCCTGTCCCTGTTCGTTGTGTTGTGCCAGCATCGCGCCCAAAGAGTGACTCGTTGCGTGCACATAGAGCAGGAAGGGTTTTCCGGAGGTTGGTGGCACCAAGACCGGCGGCTTCGTAAAATGGGCCTTAATATCTTCGAACGCCTTCTGACACGCTTCATCCCAGACAAAGAAATCATTTTTGGCTGGCATTTGCTCGACAGATTATTGATGAATCTTCAGATGTATGCCAAACGCTCTTGGAAGCCCCAGAGCTCTTTTAAATTTCTCGAGGACGGCATCTTTATGATGGACTTGGCTTTGTCACGGTTGACACGGATTCCAGTAGCTGTTACTACGGACCCAAAGAACTTCCCACTCAACCATTAAGATCGGAACTACTTCGTCTTTGTCGGCCTCCGGAGGGAAGTCACCAAATTGGCCGACATAAAGTTCGCCGAAACTTGGCGCTGCTGCTCATCCAATTGTACCACCCTAGCATCTACTAGTGTCTGGATTTTGTTCTGGAGAATGTAGCAATCCTGTGTAGGATGCTGCACGTACCTGTGGAAAATACAATGGTTAGGATCACCCTTGCGATCAACTTCTTCAGGATGCAAAGGCGTAGGTAATTGAATGAACCCTCCTTTGATCGGTGCGTCTGCCAGGGCTGGAACAACTTTAACCTTGAAAAACGGTGGAATGTCCATTCGTGGCTTTGTGCGCAAAGTCGGTTGTCCTTATGCAGGTGGAAGAGGCACTTAGTTGTAAACCGGCTTGTCGTCCTTCCCAAGGGCTTGCCATTTTCTGTTCGGATCTTAAGGAGGGACATTGATCGCCATTGGTTCTTAAGTCTTCCCTTTGGTTCATTTGCTTGCGGTGCCACCTGGCTTACTGTCAGTGCGCGACTTAGAGTTTGGGAGGTCTCCCAATTGGGTGGTCGTATCCTCCGCAGATTCAGCAATCTGAATAAGCTCAGCCCATGAGCTCGCCCTGTTTGCGCCCAACTATCTCCGGATGTAGTTCGGAAAGTTGTCCTGACAAATCCATGGAGACATTGAACTAGATCTCACCATTAAACTGTTGGGCGACACCATGAAACCTAACGATAAAAGTTCGAATATTCTCGCTTGAATCTTCTGGCCGGAGCGATAAGTTTCTCCCTTCAAATTCGAATAGGTTTTACGAGCCTCGATCTAGTAGAACTTTTCTAGAAACAGCTGTCGTGTTGAAATCCACAAAGACAGTGTCCCTAGGGTGAGAACCCTCACCCAATCGAAATCTGCGTCTTTGAGGGTCCCGATGAACAGTTTGACTAACAGCGGGTCATTCTCCATCCAGTGTGACATGCGCCTCAAACTAATAGACATGTTGCTAAGCCAAGTCGGTCCCTTTGTAAGATTGGAAGCAGATCGGTTTGTATTTCGACGGATAGAAGATATCATCCCATTCCGCCGGATACGATTTGGCAAACCCACCGGTCATCACCTTCTTCCTTGCCTGAATCGCTGCCATCATCGCCCGCATTTCGACGAGCTCGGCTTTGACGGGGGACTCGTCATGGTCAGACTGGTTCCCTGAGTCGCGGCGTATTTGCTCGCTTGCATACTCAGGGTTAGATTCTTGCGGGGTCCCAATCGGACCTTCCTCAGTGTGAAATGGACTTGGCTGGACATGGCCGACACTAAGCGCCTCCATATAGAATTGAGGCACCTGCGAATCATTTAGTAATGGAACAGTTGTGGGACCGGCTCCACGGTTGATTTCACTCTGGACAGGGATAGGCTGTCTCTGCGATTGTCGGTTCCCCGACTCGACAACTCGTACCGGAGGTGGAATGCCCGCGCTCGAGGACGGCGCTGAGTGAAATAGGACACTACCCCTAAGTTTGATCCTGCCGCCATCTGTAGACTGGCCACGGTTGGTGGTGGTGGAAGGACTCCGGGCAGAGGAACCGCTGGAATCCCCGCTTCTGAATAGTGAGGTGCATCTGCTGATGAAATTGCATCATCTGCATCATCATCACATTCATGGCCACGATGGAGGTGTTCTGTTCTCGAACCACTCGTCGGGATCTCTAAACATGGAGTAGCAAATTTGCAACATCATGAGTGGCTTGATTGCTATTTCCGACGTCATCGTCCCCTTGATCATCGGGGTTGTCCCCGCCATCTGAACTTCCACTTTCCGAGGCTGGTGGGAGCTCATTATACTGTCTGTCGCGTACACGAACAGTTCATCCTCGAGTTGTTGACAGAACATGAAATCTTTAGCCCTTTGAGCCACCTGGTCTCGGGTTCTCGTGGCAGGAAGCCCGGATCCATATGTGGAGAATTCCATAGGAGAAATTCCACCCGGCCTCAACTTGTGGGGAGGTTCTTGGCGGTCAACCATGTACACGAATGCGTATGTGAACTCGCCGGATCTCTTTGTTCTTTTTCGTTCCCTGTTGACCGGAGACGAGGTCGAGCCTACGAACAATCGGTCGAAAATGGAGATTCGACCTAATTGCACTGGCTAATCCATCGGAACACAGCACGATGGAACAAACAAAGGGTAATGGGGACAACACTGCATGTGGCCCACAGTTATAATTGGGCCATGGCAGTGTGCATTGCCGACGAAGGGCTTAGACGCTGGACGGGCGGTGGCCCAATCATCAGCGATAGCTCTTAGGCGTACTTCAGTACTTCCGCGCTTGATGGTTAGAAGTGGTGTTGGATTCGCCTCAACTTTTCTCTTCATTCCTGATGCGACAGGCAGCAACGGGGGGACTCTTTCTCTTTGAACTAAAAGGAGCATTCCTGCTTGCGTCAAACGACTTTTCTTCGACGTGAGTTTCCTTCATTAGTCATAGTGACAGGCGTCGCGATTTTGGATCTCAGGCTTGGGCGGGACGGCATTTCAGCTTGACAGGCCACAAGTTCAGCTTTACGTCTCTTCCGCTTTATCGTGTGGCGAGAGACAACGTGAGTCCATTCCTCTTTCGCAAAGGTCTTCTCGATAAGTGGGGCGTGGTCGGGGTCGGCGGCGGCTGCCGGTCGATGAGCTACGGTGCGCGCGGCACGAGCCCGACACAAGGCGGCACAGGACTTCGGCACAAAAGCGATGCCAGCCGTACCTTCAGTCATGGTAACGGCGGCGCGCTCGGCCAAGAAACGGCCTACAGTTGGTTCAGCTTTACTTCCATCGACTTTCGAGCCGACTGGCATCCAGACTTGGCACAGGACGCCGGATCTCTCTCTTCGCCTTTAAACTTTGGCGAGGGTGTCGATCTTCTATATCCTCTTCGGAAGAGAGGCAGCGGACCTTTGACAAGAAGGCCATTCACCATCGACGGAGGGGGCGCCGAGGCAACACGGAGATTGGCCTTAGACGAGCGCTTGGGGCTACTTGTCGATCCCCTTTCCCTCAAGTTTTGCTCGAAGGCTTTTCGGTCGACTTTCATCACGTGCGTCGTAACGACGTCGTCTTCTTGATAGGTGTCGTACTGCAACACTAGCTCTTTCTCGGAAAAGCTTCTCCCCAGCCAAGTCGCCATCTTGTTTCCGGTGGAAATCGGGGCTTTCGCGTTCATTTCTGTTAAACGGTTACAAGCAATTTTCTCTTTTTACAAGTATGTAAATGTATGCAAAAGGAAGAAAAGGAATAAAAAAAATATAAAGATCTAGGAATTCGATGTGGCGGTAGGATCCTTTGTAAACACGAGATTCTCTTTGACCGTACGGCACGAAAGAAGTGTCTTACAGAACCTCAGCAAAATGCGCTTCAAGGTTTCAACTGATTGACCGGATCTTGGCTTCAAGGCTTTCGATGTCTTGAACCTTCGAATTTTCAAGTCTTAATCTTAAAGAGTTTCAAGAAGAGTCTTCAATGAAGGAGTCTAAACAAGAGAGCAATGGCTTCCACCTTCGCGGATTCCCAAAACTCCAAGAAGAGACAATGGAAGAGACAGAGCTTACGTGCAAAAATTCCCACCCTCCTGAAAATGAGCCAATAGAAGCTCTATTTATAGGAAAATTGGGTTAGACGACGGATAGCCCACGGACGGCGGTACCACGGATGATGGGGCTGTGGACGACGGGCATGCCGGGGGCTGTGGACGACAGACGACAGGGCCGTGGACGACGGGTCCTGCAGGCAGTGGAATGCCGGGCCGCGGTCTGGGCACGGGTACGGAGTCCGAGGCACGGACACGGACGCGTTCTTGGCTTAGTTTTATTAATGTGAAACCCACACTTATGCTTTTAAGTCTTTACGGGTTCGATTTTTATTTTACCCGCCTACAACTATGTATCAACTGACATCTAAAGTAGACTACACAACTCAAAAAGCCAACAAAATATATCACGTGTGAAAAAGATATAATTGTACCATTGATATGTAAATGCAATAAAAAAATTATATTTCAACTAAGATCAACTCTTGTAAAAGAAATTAATAAGGATGCAAATTTGTTTTATATATATATGAGTGCAAACCGGTTCACGTTTTTAAAAAAAAGTTAACTCTCGGTTTGCAACATTTTTTAACGATCCGATCCGTTCAAGTTGATCACCTACCCTCAAATGTGTGTATGAAAAATCAAAGGATTTGAAGACCTTTAACTAATGCATTAGATGAAGTTTATGTTGTATTATCGAAAGATGTTCAATTTTACATCCATCTGATGCATTGATTAGAGATCTTCAAATTCTTTGATTTATTATACACATGCATTTAAGGGTAGAGTGATCAACTTGAACGGATCGGATCTTTCAAATATGTCGTGGACCAAGAGTTACCGTTTTTAAAAAACGCGAACCGGTTTGCAATAAAGCACTCCCATATATATATATATATATATGAGAAAAGAGGCCCTAGGAGGCGTTTTCGTTAGGCGGCGTTAAAAAACTGCCCCTTACATTTTTTTTTCCAAAGATCGGCACCGGCCACATTCATTTACATCATCTAATATGTCGACACACCAAATTTCATGTGATTCTAACACCTCGCCGTTAATTTAGCGGTGTAAAAAGTTCTATTGTCGATAATCTGTTAACTTTGCACTCACTAAATCAATGATGAAAAAATATTAGAATCATATGAAATTTGGTGTACCGACATATTAAATGATGTAGATCAAGATGGCCGGTGCCGATTTTCGGGAAAGAATGGTGGAGGGTAAAGCTTTTTAACGCCGCCTGACGAAAAAAACTCCTCTCTCTCTCTCTCTCTCTCTCTCTCTCTCTCTATATATATATATATATATATATATATATTCCACAAAGGCATGTGATATAGCTTGTTTATAATCATGAAGACAAGTTTGAAACTTGCAGGTTGTAAAAAATCATAATTAGGGTAAATACTTATCGCTTCTATGATATGGATTCATAATCTTACATTTGAGTTGGCCAAAAATTATTTTCATTATAATGAAGGGACATGATTCAACAAACAGTTTTTTACTTTTAAAAGGATGTCAAATCAAAGAAATTTTCTGCTTTAAAAATGAAATATGAAGCAAGTATTAGTTAGCGTTATTCATTAAACACAATAAACAAACCGGAGAATCAGCATCCCAAGTTGATGTAGCCTCACCCAATCGAAAAACACCACTATAACCCTTTACCATTCCTTGATATCTGTATTAAGAAAAAGTACAAATCTTATGCATAGACAGATACGACCATCACAGCACTTAATGACAATAACATAACACTTTAAACACTTAATTAGAGCAGAAGATATGTGCATACCACTTTTTAGGTTGGATGCTCTATTACCACAGGACGTGTTTTGTTTCCATCTTGAACGTTATTTGTGCCTTAAAGGTTGCATAATTCCTAATAGTAAATCTATCATCTTTCGCATTTTCTACATTTTTCAACCTGTGTCGAAGAAAAATTTGGAGAATGACCATTAATCATTTGGAATTATGGCAAGTTTCTTTGAATACATATTTTTCACAACCATGAGTTGGGAAATAATCAAAAGGGCATTGGTGTCCACTGTCTAGTACAGTTCTAATAAGTGGTAACCAAATAAAGCGCGTAGGCGGACGCGGCTTTAGCCCGCTTCGAATTTGGCTAGGCATTGGAATCAGCCAAATAAAGCGTGTAGATCAACTAATTTCTTGAGTGGGTCAAACCGCCTAAAGTGTAAGCAGGCCTAGGTGGAACTAAACAAATCTAAGTGGTAACCACCTCTAGGTCCATTTTATATTTTTTGTTTTAATTTGTCTGTACTTGATTGTTGTTCAGCTAATGTCGTATATGTTACATCATTATTACCTTAAACGTGTAGATTAGCTACATTTTCAATAAAATTTATATAATATTTTAATGAATTGGTTTCATGTTTCTTTATTAATTTATGCAAATAGTTATTAAAAAAACCCGCATCTAGGCGTGAGGTGGCCGCCTGCCTCCCAGGACCGATTAGTGGCACTTTATAAGAACTTGGTGTCGAGTTGGCAATCAGAATAAACTGACAAATTTTTCATGGAGACTCTCATAACCATTGCCATTCAGATGGAAAAGGCTTAAATAAAGATGATGATCCTGATTGAGACTGATGGACATAATCAGAGTTGTAGATCTAAATCTAAAGCAAATTGTGTTGGATTTTCTCTTTAAGCAAAAGGAAAAGTAAAAATTGTATTAAGAAGATGGTCAGTAGGATAGACTCCCACCCCCACCTTTATAAATGCACACCCTAACAGAAAATAAGAAAAAGAGAAAGGGGAAAAAACAAAGAAAATATCAACAACTGCACAAGCTCACGCACTGTAAAGTCCACTATTAGTCAAGCATTGCACAACTTCTTATTCTACTCTTGGTATCTACATTATACTTCATTTTAGAAATTCCTTTTCGAGGGATGTTGAGTCTTGACGTTATTAAAAAGGAACCTAGAGTTGTCGTTTTTTTTATAGGGAATCCGTAAGCAAACACAAGGAGTCTACAATAATGTTTCGAGCCTAGAACACGTTAAACTCAAACAACTTCAAACAATACATGGACACAAGAAAGGTAGTGTCGATTTCGTAGCATAAGCCTCTAGATTGAGCCAGCTACTATGCTAAGTGCACAAGGGAATTTTAATTCCTACCTTTCGGCAAGTCCACTGCTTCCAAACGGCACAGTGTAAAGCTTAGTTTAAAGGCGTTGAAAGCCTGAAACTTCGTGTTTTCCAAAGACAACCAAAAGACCACATACCTGGAGTTCTCTTGATATCATGCTTCATCAAGGAGAGCAGCTATAAGGATCTAAAGATTTCTTTGAATTCTTTGGGTGCAAGAAACCAGTGGTCTTTAGCAAATTTTCGACCTTGTTTTATTCTTAGCTCTAAACAAATTTAGTAGCGATCAATTAGGACATGATAAAAAGCTTTTCCCAAGAAATTGTCCTACCATAGTTCTTTTAGGGGGGGTTTATATGAGACCCCCAAAACCCCAAAAATATATGTATTTCTGTAAAACAAACCCAAAAACTTGATTTTTTTTAAACAACCCTTAAAACCTCTGGGTTATCTAAATAGGACCTTATGATCAATTTACTTGGGTCATAACTAGATTAAGGCTAACCATGACTAGAAAATTAGAACTAAAGCCTCACATTCAACCTTACTCTCCGTCTTCCATTTCCAAAATGCAAATGCTTTCATTCTTATCTCTACATTTTTAAACCTCCATGGCTTCTTCTTCATCTTTGTCTTCCTCTTCCTCCTCTTTCTTGTTGTTGTCATCTTTTTTCTTCATAAAACCCATAGTCTTTTCTCTTTTAAATCTTTTCAAACCCATCAAAACCCATTATCTTCGTTGACCCCACCTCAATTATCAACTCAATAGCATCAACTTCACTTAAAATTCCATCTATGGACTCGCTAAACTCTATGCACAGAATCTAATGAGATCAAGCACACTATGGGGCTCCTTGGAAAATCGAGTTACCGTGAATTGTTATGAGTATGTTAAGCTTCTCAAGTTCATGTGTGGTTGAGACAGAGAATTTGATGCACATAGTAAAATCTTTGTTGGATTTTATGAAAGGAAAGATGATGGTGGAGAAGTAGATGAGTTTTGCAGGGGCAAAAATGTTATTTTACAAACCCACCCCCCCACCTTAACAGGTTCATTTAAGAATGTGAAGAATCCCATTAACTAGAGGCACCTATATACTTGAATTAATAGTTTTACAGGTTATTTTTGAAAATACGAAATTTTAGGGGTTGTTGGCCTAAATACACAAGTTTAGGTGTCCTATGTATTAAAAAACTGTTTTTTACTGGGTCAATTTTCTTTCCCACAAGGCTGTTTCTTCTTCATAGACAATGTAAGCAAATTAATTTAGAGTATAAATATATGAAAACAAACGGATAGGTACAAATGGATAAAGAAATGAATGGAGTATTATATTCAACTAAATACATTGACCTGACATGAATATGCTTCCAGATCTAACCAAAAATAACAATATAAGATGCAAGTATATTCAATGAGATTTTCTGATCCACAAACTTATAATGACATAGTTACTGTGGTATTTCTCAGACGTACCTATCAACCACCTTGGTTGCTTTACCAACACAAACAATCAGTAAACCAGTTGCCATAGGATCAAGGGTACCAGCATGCCCTACCTACAAACAAAAACAAAATAGCATAAACACTGAGAAATATATTCAGTTATAGTGATGCATGCTCTGTATCCTGCACCTTTTGCACTTTGACTAGGCGCCGCAGCTTCCCACAAACAGTAAACGAAGTCCAGCCTGCCTCGAAGTATAATTTGTTAACTCCACTTTATATATTCAAAGTTCAAGCTATATGTGAAGCCGAACAAGATCAAAATATAGAATCTGACTAATGAACCGAAAAACTAAACTTGGTAACATGTCATCCATCATCCAAAAAAGCAGATGAAGCAACCAATAATCATGATGGGATAACAGAAGCAAAAAAGGAGTCAATTCCAAGAATTAAAAGGTAAGACATTTAACAACATGGAAATAATGGCAATTTTCACCAACTTCTGCTTGAATATACTTTAGCCATAAGATAGGTTAATAGAAAAGTCCTAATTCTAAATAGTATTAGACAGTGGTTCCTACAAAAAATCTCAATGAAAGTTTTATCATGTTACAGAACAGCATAAAAAAAAAGTTGAAATGCTTAAGTTGTTCAAAATTATGTACAACAGCAAGCATGTATAGCTACAGAACAAACATATTTTCATATGTACCATTAGATTACTATGAATAATATATAAGTATACAAAATTGGAGTTGTAATAGCAACTAGACATCATGTTCTGTGTCTGGATTACTACAAGACTACAGCAACTGTTGCCCAAAAAAAAGTGTGCAGCTTGAATGGTTGCAGCAAATGCCTGGCGTTTTTAAAAGCAAAATTAACTACTACTAATTCTATACCACATCAGAAATTTACTCCATAGTTGAATCTACCATAGTTGAATCTAAATTATGTATCACAGCAGCCAATTAATTATAAAATAAAGTATTCACTATTACAATAGCATGCAAGAATTCGATCAGACAATTTGACCCATTTATTCGCCATCAATGTCATACAACAACAAATGCTCCATGTTCTTTTGCAGCAAACAAACTAGCCACTAACAAACCCAGGGCACACAAGGTTGTGCATGTGAATTTGGCTTTGGTGTTAAGTTAGGATATCCAGAGTTTCGTAATGTTTATCTAAACATAACCCAAAAATTCTAACTACCTCTTTTGGCTTTCATTTTGGACTTTAAAAACTTTGAATTATCTAAACACAAAGTTGAGATAACCGGGGTTATTTAAACACCGATTAAACCTATTTTTTCTGAACTCTAAAAGTGAGAATAAAACACTCAGTTTGGAGTTTACATAACTCTGAAACAACATTGTGAAGTTTAGATAACCCCATCAAAGTTTCATTTGTGACTGGAGGTAATGCCTTGCAAACTAGAGTTTGCATAATCTTTGCCTCCACTTAAAAATATGGCAAAAACTCCCATGAAGTTTCAACGTTTGGCAGAAAACTCCCAAAAAGTTTTAAAACTCAAAAAAAAACTATCGTGACTACATGTTCCACGGCGGCATTAATGGTGCCACGTTATCGCCACATCATATAAGTTGCCATCTCATCTAAAATCTTCAAAAAATCCCAAAATACCCTTCTTCTTCATCCTCTCCCTTCCTCTCTAATTCTATCCCTAACCCTAACCAATCCCCACCACCCATCACTGCCATCGTCGCCAGAGAGTTGCTACACACTGCCGCCCTCCATCCTCCTCCCCATCTTCCTCATTTTTTCTTCCTTAACAAACCCAGCTTCAATGTCCATCTCCCTCCTACTCCTCTTACTCCTTCCCTAACCTCAATCTCTACCATCTATCTCATCCTCCTCCACCACCTCCTTCGTTAACGAACCCAACCCCAACCTCCTCCTCCACCTTCCTCTTCCTCCTCCTTCCCTCACAACCCCAACCCCAACCTCCACCATCTCCCTCCTCCTCCACCTCCTCCCTCCAACAACACCCCAAACTCCTTCTCCCCTCCTCCACCACCTCCATCCCATCTTCCTCGTTCTAACTAATCAAAGCCCCATCTATTTCCCCATCTCTCCTCTATCATCTTCTTTTTTTTCCCCTTTAACCTTACCCTCTATCCCAACACTTCCTCCTCCTCCACACTCCACTTCCATTGCCGCCACTTGCGACCTTTACCGCCACATAGCCCTTATTGATTAATTAACAAATACTTAAATAATTAATAAGATAATAAATAATTATTTAATTTAATTAATTATAATAATTAAAATGGTAAAATGGTTATTTAATATGCAAATTTAACGCCGCCAAAAGTTGAACGGCATTGACAGTAAGTCATGATAGTTTTTTAGGAGTTTTCTGCCCTATGCTAAAACTTTATGGAAGTTTTTTGGAGATGAGCGTAAAAAATAAAAGTCTTTCCTAGCTCCATACCGAAACAGGGCTTAAGAAACTTTTCATAAGTAAAAGAAAATTTTAAATGAAAATTATAAATTGTAAGTGACCTTTAGGTTTATCGACAAGCACAACTGTCCCGGACGGGCCATCCCATCTCGGAGGGAGCTCTGTCCTCCTCGAAAGAAGAAATGGGTCCCCCGGCTCCTCCATAATCGCCCCAACCGAAACATCCCTTCTTTTCCCACTCTTATCCCCACTGGAGACTTTCTTCAAACACCTGAACAGCTCCTGCACCTTTTTCCCTTCAACATTACCCTTCTTCTCATCATCATCAAAGAACACCAAAGACCTCTCATTTCTCACATTCTCATCAACAAAATCAGCGTCTACAAATGCCTTATCAAGAGATTGATTTGGGAAATACTTCTTCTCGAGCTGATACACCATCCGGTAATGTTTCTCCTTCTCCCAAGGGAAGGCGAAGGCGTCGTAGAAGTAGAGTTCCTGCTCCCTCGCGTGGAGCCTGGGGAAATCGACCACCTCGGGCTTCAGCTCCACGTAGTCGTCGGAGCTGCGGTGGGACCCGCCGTCGGAGTCGGAGCCGATGCCACCGAACATGCGGTGGTCGCGCTTGCGGTAGTACTTGCGCTTGGAGGGGTCCATAACGGGTTCGGGTTCGGGTTCGGGTTCATCGTGTGTGGGTTCGGATTTGGTGGTGGGTTTGGAGTTGGGGCGGAGGCGGCGAGGGGGCCGGTGGTGGATGAGCTCGTAGTAGAGAGGGTATGGGGACGCGGAGGAAGAGAAGAAGGAGAAACGATGATGGGGTTTATGTATCAGAGGAGGAACCAAGGAGAAGAGCTTTGAAGAGACCATGCTGAAGAAAGAGGAGAGTTATGGATTGGAGAATACCAAAGGGGCACGGGAAAGAGGGCGCTCAAATGTACGCTGACAAAATTGTTTTACGGTCTCTTGCTACAGTAATCACTTGCCACTTCGGATTTAACCGGGCAAATGGATGGCTCATATATCCCTAAGAACAAAAAATTCCTCAATAGGTGCAACTCTTCGCTCTGATTATGCCCCTGCGCCTTACTCCGAATGAACATTTATTCCTACAGATTACTCCGCAAAGGCATGATCTTTATTTAATCTATTGGTTTATAAAATAAAATGTGTACCTACGGAAATATCCTAAATGCTCCTGCGGATTTATCCATAGGTCCAGATAAATGTTAATTCGTTGAGGCAGGTTTTATTCTGATATTTTGTCTCTACGGTGAAATATGTAGGGGCAAATCTTGCACCTACGGATTAATCCATAGGGATAAAATATCATGGTTTTTTTTTAAAAAGGACTTCCCGTTTTTTCCCCGCCCTGTGCACAATAATATATACATCATATAACCAAATACAGAAATATTCATAATCAACATCTCATGCATAATATATAAAAAAAATAAACAAACAGAATACGATATCAATCTAAATTATCGTGAACAAGCAAACAACCACCAATATCATCCAAAATATATACAATATGTATCAGAAGTACATGCATCCTCAAAATATAAATAAAGCTATCCTAACTCGATTCAGCTCCTCCACCTCTGATAATCGTCATAATCTGGCGCATCTGCTCCTAGGTGCAACCCTGAGTCGTCAAAAAATTGACTAATGAATGAGCGGACTATACGGGAGTCTGAGCGGGCTGTGGAGCTGTAGGAGTGGTTTGTGCAACCGCAGCCGAAATAGTGGCTTGCAGAGCCGCGGCTGAAAGAGATGCATGTGGAGCCACAGCCGAAGTAGCCTGCCGAATCTATAAAATTTTGTTGTAATAAACGAGTAAGAACGGTGTATTAGATTTTAATCGAATTTGTATCATTATCAGATTATTACGAAACCCCGATCTAAGAATACTTAGGGACTTAGACCTAATTTGGGTATCTAGTTTGGAAAACCATAATTTATTTTAATTAGATAGTTTTATGTAAGTATAATTAATCAAAGCTAAGTCTACAATCAAATAAGCTCAGGCTACTAATATTGCATCTGTTACTATCTATAATGTGATATAATATTTTACTATTAAATAATATACGTACCAACATGTCACGACCCGAAATATTAGCTCGTGACAGACACTTAAATCACGTCACGGCTAAAGGCGTCACGTAATTCAAGTAAACCGAAACCCGGAAATCTAAACCTTTTAAAGAAAAATCAAGGAGGTGAAGTTTTGGAATAAAGGTATAATGAAAACAAGTTTTCTTAAATGCATAGAAAAGGAACATGAATAACGCAAGTGAAATTTACTAGTTTGAAAATGTCACGCCCCGCTTCCCAGAGCACGCAAGATTGGGCACGTGACATAGCCAACCATGCTACCTGTGGGTAGGAAATATCCATCCACAGTCACATTACGGTTGTAGAGATATCAAGAACAAAATAATAAACTAATCTAATACATGTCCAAGTCCATAATAACAAGAATCAATAAACAATAAGTGCGGAAGCAAATGATCCAATACAACAAATAAACAGTACGTCCCATAATGCGGGCTCACATCTGAAATGAAATGAAATAAATAAACTAAGCCCTAAGAAACTCACAGTTCAGCCTGCTGGCTGAAGTACTCCTGCTCGGTCGTCGACAGTGGTACGGAATCTGGGCCATGCAAAACCCAGACGTCAGCGCGTCATGTCAACCAAATAATATAGTATAAACATGGTAATAAGCAATGCAGGTGTGAACACGAAATAAGCAATATTATGAAACAACAGTGCAGGGTAATGTGCAAAGGGTAACTAAACTGTTCTATCAGTTTTCTACTCTAAAGTCTTTGAAACCAATTGATGAATCGTCGATGTAACTCAATAGTATCCCGTGCGTGCCCGGGACCACGGTCAAGGTCCTCGGGGCTGAATCCGAGACGTGCCGCTAAGCAGCAATAGGTAGTAGGATGGATGAGTGATGTCAGCATCATCACTCCCGGACTGGCCAAGCCCGTAAGACTGATCAGAACAAGTGTCGAACTGTTGAGTTACAAGTCGGTTTCACCTTTGATTTCCCCATACCCCCAAGCTATGTATGTCAGGTCAGGTATTCAGTAGTCAAGGACTAATGCCAACACAAAATCCGGTAAGAGTAGGTCTGTCTGGATAGACAGCAGGAATGGTCAGGTTTGTTGGCATTAGGCATGAGATCAGGTAACAGGTAAAGCCATGGTACATCAGGTCAACCAGGTAATGTATAAAGGTGTCATGTCAAGTCAAGAGTGTACGGTACCATGTCATGTCAAGTAGGAAGTGTAACAGGTCATGTCAGGAAGCACAAGATGTCATGTGGGTGCTCATAATCAACTAACATAAACATGTGTATAAATAAACAAGCATGAGTACTATCAGAACAATAACTGGAACATGTAATATGATATGCCAATAGATATAATTTCAAGGATATTGATGCACAGTTATCAATTAGGGTTACATTTATAGTTCCAATATTAATTAGGATACAATTTATTAAACATGGAGTGTTAATATCACATTATTATGTAGTGATGTGATCTATGGATGCAATTATATGTATCTTAAATGCGATGGATGCAAACGGGTATCCGAAAAGTTATAAAACTATAAAATGGTAATGTGGGATGTACAACTAAACAATATGTGATATAAATATTGATATAATAATATTAATATGGATAGCATATTCAAAGCGATTAGTAACTATAAAAGATGTATTGATTAACCATGCACAAGAAGGTTCCGTTCAGAAATTTAGCGTCACCCTAATTTGTAAAATAGCTTAAAAATAACAAATGTTCTCCAAAAGAGACATATCTTATACCAAAACAAAGATAATTCAATAAGGTTTTCAGTTTTATAAGTATAAGCATCTCAGGTTATCCCTACAAAAAGTTATGAATATTCGAAGTTGAAAGTTTGCTGCTGGAATTTCCCTGGACAGCAGTTTGGAGACATTTTCATTTGTATCTTACGTTATTTTGCCAGTAAATACTTCATAGAGTTATAGTATTCTGAATTAGCTTCGTAACGAACTAAAGAACGTATACTAATGATTTTTCTATGATTTATAATGAATTTTATAAGATAACGTGTACAGTAAATTTCAGATTTGTCATATCCGATTTTTCAACGACATTTCATATGTAAACTATAAGATTTTTAAATGTATAATATTATAAAATGAAGATTATAAAAGTATATAGCATGTAGCAAGATTAAATTGCCTCGATGGGTCGCGAATCGGGAAAACGGAACGTTAACCGTCGGTGGGGAAAACTCGCGACGGCGCACGGTTCACGGAATGAACCCAAACGACGAACAAAGGAACTACACGGGTCGGGGTATCTCGCTGGAACGTCGAGAAACGTCACCGCCACGACGGAATTCCGGTAACAAAAGAACAGTCAAAAGAAATGAGAAACGAGACATGAAGCAAGAAGAGAAAAATGATAAAGAGAAGTACGAGAGAATATATAAGGGGTAGAGAGAGAGAGAGTGGAAAGAGAGAGAAGAAGGAGAGAGAGAAAGTGGGGCCCATGGGGTTAAAGGGGAGGTTGTGATTGGCTGAGAGAATAAATTGAGAAGGATATAAAAGATTGTAAAAATATTATATGGTTAACTTAAAGATTTAAAAGATAGGTAATGAACAGTAAGATATCAGGTTAGTTAGAAAAATATCTGTGATGGTTTTAATAATATTAAAATTTGGGATTTTGGCGCCAAATGAAACATTTCCAAATTGCGCCCGGGTTGGGTCCAAAATTCGAAATTCAAATAATAGGATTTTAAGCGGGTTCCAAATTTTAAAATGAAATGTTTTATGATTAAAAAGCATACTCTCAAAACGGACACACGCACGTGCACGTAGCCATCCAAACTCGCCCGTTTCACTGAACGGGACAAGAACACAATGCACGGACGCTACCACGAGACTAAGGATGTCAAGTAGGCCAAGATGAATATTTTCAATTTCATTTTAGATGCTAAAATTTGTTATATGTAGAAATGACTTTGCCGGGTAAATTTTACAGTAAGCAACAAACAAGCAAATTAAATGAAATGAGTACCACATTATGCTCAAACAGTAACTGAAAATAGTAGCATTGGGCTCGGGTGTTACATTATACCCAACTACAAAAAGAATTTCGTCCTCGAAATTCCAAGAATACAAAGATAGATAACTACAAGAAAATGTGAGGAAACTTTTGCCGGATTTCATCTTCTCGTTCCCAAGTGGATTCTCCATGCGATGATTACCCCAAGAAACTAGCACAAGAGGGGTAACCTTGTTCTTAAGAACTTTTTCTCTTCGATCCTTGATTTCAACTGGTCGCTCCTCAAAGCTTAGGTCCTCTCGCACAGTCAACCCCGAATGATCCAAGACATGAGTCTCATCACGAACATACCTCCGTAGTTGAGACACATGAAACACATCGTGAACTCCTGCTAATGACTGTGGTAACGCCAACCGGTACGATACCTCTCCAACACGCTCCAAAATCTCGAAGGGTCCAACGAATCAAGGACTAAGCTTTCCCCGACTTCCAAAGCGAATCACCCCTCTAGTCGGTGATATCTTCAGGAATACCAAATCACCCACGGCGAACTCTAGAGGTCTTCTTGACGTGTCGGCCCAACTTTTCTGTCTGTCTTGAGCTGCCTTCGTATGCTTCCTGATTGTATTCACATTCTCGACTGTCTGTACCACCAAATCTGGTTCTAGTAACCTTCGTTCACCAACATCATCCCAACAAACAGGTGAACGGCACTTACGACCATACAACGCTTCAAACGGAGCCATCTGAATTGTCGCTTGGAAACTATTGTTGTACGAAAACTCCACCAGGTGTAGATGATCCTCCCAAGAACCTTTGAAGTCCAACATGCAAGCTCTCAACATATCTTCAAGGGTCTGGATCGTTCTCTCCGATTGTCCATCAGTTTGAGGATGATAGGCTGTGCTGAACTTCAATCGAGTCCCCAAACTTTCTTGTAAACTCCTCCAGAAGTGTGACAAGAACCGAGTGTCCCGATCGGACACGATGCTCACCGGTACTCCATGCAATCTTACAATCTCCTGCATGTACCGCTCTGCCAAAGTCTCCGTTGATTGACCAACCCGAAAAGGAATAAAGTGAGCTGCCTTGGTCAACCGGTCGACAATCACCCATACTGCATTGTTGCCCTTTGGACTCCGCGGTAAAGCCGTCACGAAATCCATGGTTATATGTTCCCACTTCCACTGAGGAATCGGAAGTGGTTGCAACAAACCAGCAACCCTTTGGTGTTCAGCCTTGACTTGCTGACATACCAAGCACTTAGCCACGAAGCGAGCAATCTCCCGTTTCATGCCTTCCCACCAGAAATGCTGTCGAATATCTCGGTACATCTTTGTACCTTCCGGATGTATAGAGTAAGCTGAACCGTGTGCCTCCTTCATAAGCTCTTCACGTACATCATCCTTTGGCACACACAAACGGCTACCATACCTCAACGAACCATCTTCGTGGACCAGTAAATCTCTTCGTAGTCTAGCCTCAACCTGCTCTCGAAACTTCTGCAGTCTAGGATACTGCGATTGTGCCGCTTTAATCTTCTCAACCAAGGACGACTGTACTTGCAACTGCATCAACTGTCCCGTAGAATGTGGTAGCACAACCTCCAAGTCGAATCTTCGAAAAATCTGCAATGATCTCCTTCTGCGTAGTTAATACCTGAATTGCTGGTAACCGACTAAGCGCATCCGGTACAACATTAACCTTCCCCAGATAGTACTTAAGATCAAGATCGTAGTCAGCCATCAACTCCAACCATCTATGCTGCCTCATGATAGGCTCCTTCTGCGTGAACACGTACTTCAAGCTCTTATGATCTGTAAAAACTTCGACTCTTACGCCCAAAAGGTAGTGTCTCCAAATCTTCAAAGCGAAAATCACAGCCGCAAGCTCCAAGTCATGAGTTGGATAATTCTTCTCATGGGTCTTCAGTTGTCTTGATGTGTATGCTACGACCTTCCCATGCTGCATCCAAACACATCCCAATCCTTTCCCAGATGCGTCGCTATGAATCACTAGTCCTCCGGAATTGTCTGGTACGGTCAGGATAGGGGCGGTTATTAACTTCTGCTTCAACGTCTCAAAAGCCAACGCACACTTATCCGTCCATACAAAAGGCACCTCCTTGCGCGTAAGCTTGGTCAACGGTTCTGCCAAACGAGCGAAGTTCTCCACAAATCTCCTGTAGTATCCGGCTAATCCAAGGAAACTTCTGTTGGAGATAGTGCCCTCAGAGTCAATTATTGGATCACAGGCACGTGATTGCAATGATTGAGGGAGGACCTATCCCGGTAGGACAGTCTTACTCGAGATGATAGTTTGCTATCTGGTTTACCTTTATCATCGTGTACTGCTTTAGGCGACCTGACATGTCGCTATTGCACGTTGATAGAGCCCCTAGGATTCATGCTTGACTGCCGGCAGTATGAGGGCGATCATATAAGTGAGAGCTGGAGTCTATAAGCGCATCCTTAAAAGGTCCCTAGTCGTAGGAGTTTCGAGACTGGGCATCGATTCTCCAGAGTAGACTAGTGTATACAGTCGAGACCCCGACGAGGGGCGGTGGCCGGTCTCACAAGCCACTGGTGTCAGTTGGTTCACCTAAGATGTATACAGGTGCTCATTGGGTTATGAGTACACCGGACAGGACTCGTCGGGAACATGCTAGTTGGTCTTATACCTGACGTCAGATAGCAGTTCCCAGGTGACATGTGTACAGGTTAGTTCATCGACCTGGGGATCGTCATTTGTCTCGTGTGAGTTCCCACTGTGCTTTGATTACTACCCTACCACGGCTCAAAGGAGTCGTGCAAACAGGTTTTAGTTGGGTACAGTCCCGAGCCACATGGAGGCAGTGAGCGGATCTTCGGGGGTTTCGTCTCTCCCGGTATTGGGGGTGAGGTCGCGCTGTGTCTAGGAGAGCCATTACACGAAGACCTTGGCCAAGGCAGGAGATTTACTGGTAGGTATTCCAGTAGTATCTCAGGGTGTTCTGGGCTACACTCCGACACGACTTGTACCGCTTTTGGGGGTCTGACTTTTACCAACCCCCTAGGCCCGCCATGCGATACTCATAGACGAACGGACCGGACTGTACGGATATTGTCACTGACAGGCTCAGTTGGGTGTCGGGGTGAGCTTCCTCATCGACGTCCCTTTTGGTCAATAGCTGGTGGCCCGTCACGTATTGGCTTATACCTCTGACGTGCTAGTGGTTAAATCCACAGCCATAGTATTGACGAGTCTTTAGAGTCCACCACACTTTCAGTTACTCAAGTTTCGGGCGAAACGCTGTAGAGGCCGTATGGAGATATGGCAGGGTCCGATCAGATACGTGCGGTATTGCACGGATCAGGATCGGACGGTTTTGTACTAGTGGCCGTATAGTTATATGGCAGCGTTCGATCAGATACGTGCGGTATTGCACGCATCAGGATCGGACGGATATTACTAGCCGGCTTTGGCTTAAGCCGGTCCTAGTTTAGTACAGTGTAGATTTTGTCTCATTGCATTTGTATCCGGACGGAATACAGATGCGGGTGTGTATGCACAATGTGGGGTTTTCCTGTATTTTATTACGGGACCAGTTTTCTGGAGTTGCCAGTTTGCATTCCGTTCCGGCCGGTTTTCATTTGTTCTTTCCCGGCCGGACTTTTCCGATGGAGGGGGTAATTTGCAGTTTTGCAAATTACTTTTGTGGAGGGGTTTTCTTGCATAATGGATTGATTATGATAGCTTTCTTTTCTTTGCACCATGACTTGCTTTGACTTGTGATTTGATGAGGGTATGGTTTGATTAAAGTGAAGCATGCTTGTATGTTTCTTTGTCCCTTGATGTGGTCACCCCTTCTTCACTCCTACACTCACCTCCCTTCATCATATATATCCATTCTTTTCTCTCCACCATTCTTAGTTGCAATGGTCGGCCACTTCATGATGAGGAGAGGAAAAATGAGAGATTCATTTTGTGCTTCATTTTGTTCATCTCATTTGCTTGCAAAATTCCTCACTTCATTCCAAAGTCCATTCATGTTTCCTCCATCCAAAGGCAACCAACCCCAAAGAGACATACTCTACACTAGTTCCTACAGCAAATCTTGGACGCGTCGATTCGCCAGCTTCGCGCCCGAGTTGCCTCGGTATAGAGGCGGGAGCCCGTAAAAGATGCAGGCGACGTGGTGCCCTTCCGGCGAGGAGGCGACGACCGGAGATCCCGCGAGGAGATCGGAGAAGAGATGAAGACCGGAGGACTCGGATCAGTCGGTACATCTCTAACCCGTATTCTTGTTAGCTTAGACTTGTTAATGGTTACGATCCGGAGTTTAGTGCGCGGTGGTGCCGGTTTGCAAAGTCCGCAAAATTTAAGTTATTCACCGCTTCCGCGTTTGGCCGTCGGGTTGACGGCCGGGGCGCCGCCGTGCACTTACAGTGGTATCAGAGCCTCGCCATTAACATTGTCTAGCTTGGTGTAATGTGTTTTACGTTTCCGATCGAACAAAATCCCGAAAACTCGTATTTCAAGCACGACAGTTTTCTGTTGAAATTTTTTGGTCTCTAAATATTTTTCAGGTTGCAGAAAAATGATGTGCAGGAAAAGATAACGCCACTGTAGAAAAACGACAAAATGATTCCCTGTTTGGAGCGCGGAACCGCGGCCAAAACCCCCTTTGGGCCGCGGTTCCGCCGCACTATGGTGGGTCCACTTCGTCGTTTTTCTTCAGTTGTTTCCTGAGTTGAAAATGTGGGTTTTGGGATATTAAAATTGGGCCCAGGTTTTCTGTGAATGCTACAGTTTTGATTGGGGGCCCACTTGTTAATTTTTGATCAATCGGAAAATTTTAAACACATTTTTCACAGTATTTACATTATATCTGCGACCGTGAATGTCACTCGATCGGTAAATCCGATCTAACTGCTATAGCCCGGTTAGACGGATTTGCGAACGTGACTTTCACGTTGATGTTCTATGTATTTGCTGTGATGTTGCGGATCGGTCGTGGGGATAGCCTGGATGCAATGCTAGTACTGTATTGTTGTATTATGTACATTTGATATTGCGGGGCGAGCGTCCGACGTGTGGACTGCCGTCACTGCCTGATTGTATTATTCTTTTGGGGCACGACCTGGTTGCGGTCGATGTACCCGTTGTATGTATATTTTACTTTCTGTACTAGGATTACCCCGCGGTGGGGTGCACGGATGGCCGGGTTCTAGAGGGCAACAAGCCCGCATCTCATGGCATTGGGACGGAGGGGGCTTCACTCTGGGATTGGCGGGCTATTCGCCGCACTCGTAGGGGGTACAGGTTGACCCAGGAGGGGTGCCCAAGTTGCCGGATTCCGTGGAGTGCTGGGTGGTCCATTCACGGAGCTGAAGGGGGCTGCCTCGCTTCAGGTTTTGGCGGGTGACTTGCCGCGCCCGTAGGGGTCTAGGATTTCATTGCACAGGCTATCCACACGACCAGGGGAACGTCGGGTTTCAGTAGTGGCTCTGTGAAACCCGGGGATCCCAGATATCTGTATTGTTCTGTGATGCTGTACATTTCTGTGATGTTGCATTTCTTTTCACGCCTTGAGCGAAATATAATATATTGGTATATATATTAGTAGATGTTGTATATGTTTTTCATCCGCGCTAGTCCAGTCCCCGCTCTGTCGTTAGTTAGCTAACCTAACGGGTGATGACGGGACCCAGTGGCGAATGCGGATGGCATATACGTACGTCAGTATATTTTCGTTCTTTGTGGTGTGATCAATTGATGGGACTGCGTTGATTCGGATCAATGCAAGTTAAACAAACCTATTCTGATGTTGTTGGAACACTTTTCAAAAAGCTGTTATTGCAAGGACGTTCACTTTTGTTTTGCATCGTGGTATTCATTTGGAATATCCTGCTCCTCAGTCGACGAGGCAAGGGCCGAGATCCCTTCACCGGGAGTGACCCCTTGGACAGAAGTTTGCGTCAGGGCATTAACTTCACTATAGCCGATTACTTTTGCTTTGCACCGTGGTATTCAGTTGGAATATCCTGCACCCCATTCTACGGGGAAAGAGCCGAGATCCCTTCACCGGGAGTGACCTCTTTAGTAAAGGTTTTCGTCACTATATTTTCTAAAAAGCTATCCGTTCCTTCAACGATATCAAGTTCACTACGTTAAAGGTTTTCGCCAGAAACCATTCGTAGCCCTCCGTCGTTTCATATGGGTAGTCAATAGTATTCAAGCTGTGTTTGTTGGCCTTAGTCAAGGCACAGTGTTTGGTAGCTGTTGGGTATTCATATGCAGCATAGATAGATGCGTTGGTTTGGGACAGTCGTATAGCCTTGTTGGCCCTAGTCAAGGGCTTGTACGGGTGGGTTCAAATCAACCTGGACAATGACGGGTAGAACTTGACATGTGACTTATGATTTGTTGGCCTTAGTCAAGGTCATAAGAGCATGGGGCAGAAATCACATCGGGAGTTTCAAAAGAACTGAAACTTGCCAGATATGCGCATACCTTCTGGAGTGTGATACCGTGAGCGGATTCCGTCACGTTATCATGCGATGATAGTTGGATCCCGATTCCTACTGATGAGTTGGTTTACTCCTCGGGTGACCCCGACTAATTCTTCTTTCAGGTTTGGAGGAGAATTTGAGGTACAGTGGGAGGTTTCCAGATTAGAAAAAGTGATAACCATTCTGATCTAGGATAGAGTGCACGCTGAGTGTTTCTTTTCTCTCTCTCTGGCAGCGACCATTGACCCGACCCTAAGACTACGACTCAGAGACCAAGTTGACCGAACCTTCTTGACACTGGCTTTTGGATTGTCAGAGTTGCAGACCTCATTGCCACTCCTACTTTTACCCTTTTCTCCAGGACACCCCGTATTACTACGAACGTCCACTTCCATTAGACAAAACCATCGTATGGTTAGATACGAACTCGAAAGAATTTATTCGAGGATGGTTTCCGGTTCTGGAGAAAACGGATAGGATTATTCAGTTGTCTTTTCCTTTTACCCTCTCTCAGGTTACGAGTACTCCTTGGTTTAGGAGTAGTACACCTATTATGCAAATTGGATAGTCTTCTTCCAAACCATAGGCTGGTGCCGACCGGTAGGGAATGAAGAAAACCAGTTAGCCTAAACGGTGTACAGAAGGTATTAAGTTCAGACAAAGCAAGGGATTAGTAAGAGGGCAAAGTAAATTGCGACTGCTATTCACGACCAAACCAAGTATTTCTTCGCCAATCCTAAATCACCTTTGTATTTCTCCAGGACACTCCGTATCACTACGAAGATCCCATTTTATTAGATAATCCATCGTATGGTTATATACGAACTCGAAAGGAACTCGTTCCAGTTCGGGGATGGATCCTGGTTCAGGAGAAATAGGAATAAAGTACATTCAGGTGTCTTTTATCTTCACCCTCTCTCGCAATGCGAGTGCTCCTAGGATTAGGACAGTACACCCTTTATGCTTTTTGGATAGTCTTCTTCCAAACCATAGGCTGGTGCCGAACGGTAGGGAAGGAAGAAAACCATTTGGCCTAAAGAGGTGTACAGAAGGTAATGACTAAAGACACATAAAGGGATTTGGAGAGGTGGCAAAGAATTACACGGTTACAGTTGTGAATCTGGATACTGGAAGAGGCATTACTAGGAATACCAGGATACCCTATCGAAACATTTCAATGTTTCAGTTTCACTGTGTACTGTTAAAAGAAAACTGATTTCCTGATTAGACACTTGCTCCAGGGTATGTATTTACCAGGTTTGATTCTCACATCTGTATGGTTTTACAGATGATGAGTGGGAGTAAGTTATTGGGAATTGGGTGATCATCCTCATTATATCGGGATTCGTTGTAATTGGTGATATTTGAGGATGCCACCTGGGTTGTTTGCCGGTCGGCAAATATTTGGTTTTGAATATCCGCTGTTGTGCACCAATTTCAAATTGATATATCTGTACGTCTATTTTCATAGAGTGAGATATACCTTTTGATATTATGTCGATGACATTTACCTATATCAGTGGATGGTTAGGTAAGGAGCATTAAACAGCGGTGTAATTCTTCTTAACCATAAGCACAGTTTTCAACCTACGACACACAGTGAAAGAGTTGTTAGACTCAGCGGACTTATACAGAGTATTGTATGTTGTCCAGTGTCCATTAGGACAGAGGGGTTGGTCCTCATACTATATTCTGTTTACTTTTGACTTCTCTAGTTCTTAGACATGTGTTTCGTGGAAACACAGGGTCTAAGTTTTGAGGAGTTATAGGTATTTGAATAAAGTAGAGAACCAGGTATAGCAAGTATCGGGATTCTTCAAAGTGATCGAAGATGTAGATACTTGTGTATGGTATTCAGTTGATAGTAATGATAAAGAGAAATTGCTTCTCTTTCAGGTTACTCATAATTGGAAGCATTCCTAAGTTGAGTAACGCTGATCGGCCTCTCTCCATTTAGTTGACATGCACTGGAGACAGCTGCATGATTTGAATCTGGTTCAATTAAATCAGTGCCTCTGTTCCTATATGGGATATAGAACAGTTCGTATCTTAACGATATTAAGGTACGGGGAGTTGTCCGGTTTATGCTTAAAACCAGACATTGGACAACTCAAGGCACGTTTCTGTAATGGCTGTTTGTGGGTTGACCCAGGCTATGACGAGGGTTAACTTTCTACCATCTGGATGAACAATAGCAGTATTGTTCAAGACTCGCTACAGTTTTATTAAAAATGGATTTTTTCAAAAACAGAAGTGGGAGTATGGTAGAACTGGAAGTGATTCCAGAACCGCAAACGATTACTGAAGATTTGATAAGGAACCTAAAGATTCAATCTGATTTGACATTCCATTGGCCACTCCGCAGGGATGGTGGGTAACTTCAGGCACCCGAGAGGTACTCTGGTAGCCTCAAGGACGGTGACAGGGAAGTTCTTGTTTACCCACACTCGCTATTGTTGTTGTTCCAGGCTGCGAGACCCGGCAGGAGGATGAGTATAGCGTCGTTCTAAACTAGTTTTAGAAGTGCACGTCTATATGACTCTGGCAGAGGGTTGTCGTAGTCAGTGGGAGCAGCGGAAGCATTGGTGGACATCAGGCTTATGACTATTTATAGACTAAAGCAGATGTAGCGGAGATAGATCATCTATTTCTGATGTGACAGTCATAGGTTTGACGTCATCAGAATAGGGGATGGGTCTGTTGAGAAGGTAGTAGGAAAGGAAACTCCTACTATGATCGGTTATACTTTGGTCGTCACACAGTGGTTTCTCCACAAGGAACTTGGACATTGTATCAGACATACTGGTTACTAGATCTATAGTTTTAGATCTAGATTTGGGTGGTTTCCCAATCAGGGTACTTAGACAGCATTCTAAGAGTATTTAGAATGGACGACTCCTGGCACGGTATTGCACCTGCAGGTAATGGAGTCACCCTCTCTAAAGGTGTCTTACAGACTAAAGGGGAGAGGGATGTGCATGATTGGCAGATCACTTGCTCAGGCAATTGAGTCAATCATGAGATGTCAAGTACCACACCAGATGTTGTTCTTGCACTAGATGCAATAAGTTGACATTGATCCAATCCTGGAGGAACAGTCGGAAGCAGTTTTAGAACATAAGTGGCTGTTCTAGGGATATGATAACGACAGCCCCATTCGGGAAACAGTTATCATTCCAGGCTTCCAAGGTGACCTAGACGACAAGGAGGTTGTCAGAGTTATAGTTTTTCCTTCTGACGAGGGGCAGTATTTTGGACAGGTGGTCCAAGGCAATACTGAGGGTGGCATGGCGCAGGATACTGATTAAGTTCAGTTGGCGATACAGTCTAAGAAGTTTGGATTTGGAGTTCATTTATGAACTAGGTCCCATCAGACATCCAGACATTCTAAGACAGGTATTGCTCATTTCGGGAGATGGCTTTCTCCGCGAATTTGAGATATAGAGAGACATAGAAAGAAACATCAAGGCGGATCCACTCACTGAGGCTATTCCTCGAACGCAATAGTTTCGCAAACGGATTTTGTGAGACTGACTTGTAGGGGAGTTGGGTGTTCGGTATCACACAGGCTGTGAGTATGCGACATCGCAATAATTAGCCTTGAGTGCAAGTGGGAGATTGTTGGAGATAGTGCCCTCAGAGTCAATTATTGGATCACAGGCACGTGATTGCAATGATTGAGGGAGGACCTATCCCGGTAGGACAGTCTTACTCGAGATGATAGTTTGCTATCTGGTTTACCTTTATCATCGTGTACTGCTTTAGGCGACCTGACATGTCGCTATTGCACGTTGATAGAGCCCCTAGGATTCATGCTTGACTGCCGGCAGTATGAGGGCGATCATATAAGTGAGAGCTGGAGTCTATAAGCGCATCCTTAAAAGGTCCCTAGTCGTAGGAGTTTCGAGACTGGGCATCGATTCTCCAGAGTAGACTAGTGTATACAGTCGAGACCCCGACGAGGGGCGGTGGCCGGTCTCACAAGCCACTGGTGTCAGTTGGTTCACCTAAGATGTATACAGGTGCTCATTGGGTTATGAGTACACCGGACAGGACTCGTCGGGAACATGCTAGTTGGTCTTATACCTGACGTCAGATAGCAGTTCCCAGGTGACATGTGTACAGGTTAGTTCATCGACCTGGGGATCGTCATTTGTCTCGTGTGAGTTCCCACTGTGCTTTGATTACTACCCTACCACGGCTCAAAGGAGTCGTGCAAACAGGTTTTAGTTGGGTACAGTCCCGAGCCACATGGAGGCAGTGAGCGGATCTTCGGGGGTTTCGTCTCTCCCGGTATTGGGGGTGAGGTCGCGCTGTGTCTAGGAGAGCCATTACACGAAGACCTTGGCCAAGGCAGGAGATTTACTGGTAGGTATTCCAGTAGTATCTCAGGGTGTTCTGGGCTACACTCCGACACGACTTGTACCGCTTTTGGGGGTCTGACTTTTACCAACCCCCTAG
This sequence comes from Agapanthus africanus, assembly GCA_030015575.1. Classification (NCBI taxonomy): domain Eukaryota; kingdom Viridiplantae; phylum Streptophyta; class Magnoliopsida; order Asparagales; family Amaryllidaceae; genus Agapanthus; species Agapanthus africanus. The sequence continues at coordinate 290,133,990 of JASDDO010000010.1, forward strand.
GCCCGCCATGCGATACTCATAGACGAACGGACCGGACTGTACGGATATTGTCACTGACAGGCTCAGTTGGGTGTCGGGGTGAGCTTCCTCATCGACGTCCCTTTTGGTCAATAGCTGGTGGCCCGTCACGTATTGGCTTATACCTCTGACGTGCTAGTGGTTAAATCCACAGCCATAGTATTGACGAGTCTTTAGAGTCCACCACACTTTCAGTTACTCAAGTTTCGGGCGAAACGCTGTAGAGGCCGTATGGAGATATGGCAGGGTCCGATCAGATACGTGCGGTATTGCACGGATCAGGATCGGACGGTTTTGTACTAGTGGCCGTATAGTTATATGGCAGCGTTCGATCAGATACGTGCGGTATTGCACGCATCAGGATCGGACGGATATTACTAGCCGGCTTTGGCTTAAGCCGGTCCTAGTTTAGTACAGTGTAGATTTTGTCTCATTGCATTTGTATCCGGACGGAATACAGATGCGGGTGTGTATGCACAATGTGGGGTTTTCCTGTATTTTATTACGGGACCAGTTTTCTGGAGTTGCCAGTTTGCATTCCGTTCCGGCCGGTTTTCATTTGTTCTTTCCCGGCCGGACTTTTCCGATGGAGGGGGTAATTTGCAGTTTTGCAAATTACTTTTGTGGAGGGGTTTTCTTGCATAATGGATTGATTATGATAGCTTTCTTTTCTTTGCACCATGACTTGCTTTGACTTGTGATTTGATGAGGGTATGGTTTGATTAAAGTGAAGCATGCTTGTATGTTTCTTTGTCCCTTGATGTGGTCACCCCTTCTTCACTCCTACACTCACCTCCCTTCATCATATATATCCATTCTTTTCTCTCCACCATTCTTAGTTGCAATGGTCGGCCACTTCATGATGAGGAGAGGAAAAATGAGAGATTCATTTTGTGCTTCATTTTGTTCATCTCATTTGCTTGCAAAATTCCTCACTTCATTCCAAAGTCCATTCATGTTTCCTCCATCCAAAGGCAACCAACCCCAAAGAGACATACTCTACACTAGTTCCTACAGCAAATCTTGGACGCGTCGATTCGCCAGCTTCGCGCCCGAGTTGCCTCGGTATAGAGGCGGGAGCCCGTAAAAGATGCAGGCGACGTGGTGCCCTTCCGGCGAGGAGGCGACGACCGGAGATCCCGCGAGGAGATCGGAGAAGAGATGAAGACCGGAGGACTCGGATCAGTCGGTACATCTCTAACCCGTATTCTTGTTAGCTTAGACTTGTTAATGGTTACGATCCGGAGTTTAGTGCGCGGTGGTGCCGGTTTGCAAAGTCCGCAAAATTTAAGTTATTCACCGCTTCCGCGTTTGGCCGTCGGGTTGACGGCCGGGGCGCCGCCGTGCACTTACAACTTCTTATCTCAGCTACATTCCTTGGAATAGGCCAATCTCGAACTGCTGCAATCTTTTCGGGATCGACGGCGATTCCATCGCCCGACACAACATGCCCCAGAAACTTCACTTCTTCCAGCTAGAATTCGCACTTACTCATCTTCGCAAATAACTTCTCTTGTCTCAGCGTCTGCAGTGCGATCCTTAAATGCTCAGCAGGCTCCTCCGGACTCTTCGAGTATACCAGAATATCGTCAATGAATACCACAATAAACTGGTCCAAGAATGGTGAAAAGATCTTGTTCATCAAATCCATGAATATTGCCGGCGCATTAGTCACTCCGAAGGGCATCACTAGATACTCGAAATGTCCATATCGAGTCCGAAACGCCGTCTTGCAAATGTCTTCTGCTCTCACTCGGACCTGATGATATCCTGATCGCAAATCCAGTTTCGAGAATACCCTCGCGCCACTAAGCTGCTCAAAAGTCCTCCAATGCGAGGGATCGGGTACTTGTTCTTAATAGTCGCCCGGTTCAATTCTCGATAATCAATGCACATCCTTCTCGTGCCATCCTTCTTCTTTACTAAAAGAACTGGAGCTCCCAAGGCGAGTTGCTGCTTCGAATCCAACCCTCCTCAAGTAATTCACCAACTTGCTTCTTAACTCCTTCCAATTCCACTGGTGCCATTGGATAGTAAGCTTTAGACACTGGCGCTGCACCAGGACTAAGGTCAATCGTGAACTCCACGTCTCGCTTCGGCGGTAAGCCCGATATATCTTCAAACACGTCCATAGAATCATGAACAACAGCCGGCTCTTTACTTTCATCACTTCCATTGATGCAAGAACATTGTTTGTCGGCCTAGCCCTAAACTCGACCGGCCCGACAGAACTGCTTCCTTACCGCAACTGCTGTCTGCTGTGAACTCCCAATTTTCCTGATATGCTCTGCTGTTCTCGAGCTGCCGTAAGAACCTGTGAGAAAGTGGTCAAACCCAGGGAGACGGTTTGCCTTTGGATGTCCACATCCAAGCTGCGCATGGACCTTCGTGCCCTGTCTGCATCGTTGGCGACTAAAGGTCCAGCGAAACTGCTGAGTCTCGTCCACTCTGCTGCATGCACGTCCACGGGTGCTCCATTCTGCCTCAGCCCAATAAATTTCTCTTCCATTTCCTCCCGTGCAGTCCGCGGAAAGAACTTCTCCAGGAAACTCTTAGAGAAATCCGCCCAACTGCTTGGCTTGGGCAAACGGTTCTCCTCCACAAGCCACCACTCTCGGCGTAATCCACTAGTTGAATGTGCACCACATCAACTCCTTTGTCCTCTGGAATCTGTGCCGCAATCAGCAAATTCTCCGTGCTGACTAGCCACTGCTCGGCTGGCACGGCTCCTCCAAACCAGTGAAAGTAGTAGGACCCACACGTCTGAACTCTGCCACGGTCCCTACTCGGTCAACTGGTCTAGTTCCAATCTTGTTCACAGACTGCTGAACGATCTGCAAACCTTCCTGAAACGAGTCCGCTTGCTGCTGGATCGGCTCGGGCTGTTTCTTTAATTTCCAGCATTCCTCTTATCACTCCAAGCATGGCGGCTTCGTTCACACGCCTCTGGTACGTCTTCAACTTCTTACCTGTCATAATCCTGAACTCAAAACACCCAACATTAGCATGATGCTAGATTCTGAATGTGGATCAAGGCTAGAACTCCAAGATACTTAAATAGAGTGCTGCATTGTAGCTATGCCGCGGTATCATAGCCGCAATTACTTAACTCCACCCAAGTCGCCTAAGTCCTAGAGATAACAAGGAATTAGGTTTTCGAATTGACAATGCAAAGTAAGTTTGCATGTCGACATGATCCGGAAGAATGATTCAAAGATGGTAAAACGATCAAGGTGGCTGGACATGTTTCCTAATCACGGGTGTTCTGATTCGTGTATTGGGTACAATACCCAACTACAAAAGAATCAACCCAACTAACCTATGGCTCTGATACCAAAAGAACCATGTCACGTCCCGCTTCCTAGAGTACGCAAGATTGGGCACGTGACATAGCCAACCATGCTACCTGTGGGTAGGAAATATCCATCCACAGTCACATTACGGTTGTAGAGATATCAAGAACAAAATAATAAACTAATCTAATACATGTCCAAGTCCATAATAACAAGAATCAATAAACAATAAGTGCGGAAGCAAATGATCCAATACAACAAATAAACAGTACGTCCCATAATGCGGGCTCACATCTGAAATGAAATGAAATAAATAAACTAAGCCCTAAGAAACTCACAGTTCAGCCTGCTGGCTGAAGTACTCCTGCTCGGTCGTCGACAGTGGTACGGAATCTGGGCCATGCAAAACCCAGACGTCAGCGCGTCATGTCAACCAAATAATATAGTATAAACATGGTAATAAGCAATGCAGGTGTGAACACGAAATAAGCAATATTATGAAACAACAGTGCAGGGTAATGTGCAAAGGGTAACTAAACTGTTCTATCAGTTTTCTACTCTAAAGTCTTTGAAACCAATTGATGAATCGTCGATGTAACTCAATAGTATCCCGTGCGTGCCCGGGACCACGGTCAAGGTCCTCGGGGCTGAATCCGAGACGTGCCGCTAAGCAGTAATAGGTAGTAGGATGGATGAGTGATATCAGCATCATCACTCCCGGACTGGCCAAGCCCGTAAGACTGATCAGAACAAGTGTCGAACTGTTGAGTTACAAGTCGGTTTCACCTTTGATTTCCCCATACCCCCAAGCTATGTATGTCAGGTCAGGTATTCAGTAGTCAAGGACTAATGCCAACACAAAATCCGGTAAGAGTAGGTCTGTCTGGATAGACAGCAGGAATGGTCAGGTTTGTTGGCATTAGGCATGAGATCAGGTAACAGGTAAAGCCATGGTACATCAGGTCAACCAGGTAATGTATAAAGGTGTCATGTCAAGTCAAGAGTGTACGGTACCATGTCATGTCAAGTAGGAAGTGTAACAAGTCATGTCAGGAAGCACAAGATGTCATGTGGGTGCTCATAATCAACTAACATAAACATGTGTATAAATAAACAAGCATGAGTACTATCAGAACAATAACTGGAACATGTAATATGATATGCCAATAGATATAATTTCAAGGATATGGATGCACAGTTATCAATTAGGGTTACATTTATAGTTCCAATATTAATTAGGATACAATTTATTAAACATGGAGTGTTAATATCACATTATTATGTAGTGATGTGATCTATGGATGCAATTATATGTATCTTAAATGCGATGGATGCAAACGGGTATCCGAAAAGTTATAAAACTATAAAATGGTAATGTGGGATGTACAACTAAACAATATGTGATATAAATATTGATATAATAATATTAATATGGATAGCATATTCAAAGCGATTAGTAACTATAAAAGATGTATTGATTAACCATGCACAAGAAGGTTCCGTTCAGAAATTTAGCGTCACCCTAATTTGTAAAATAGCTTAAAAATAACAAATGTTCTCCAAAAGAGACGTATCTTATACCAAAATAAAGATAATTCAATAAGGTTTTCAGTTTTATAAGTATAAGCATCTCAAGTTATCCCTACAAAAAGTTATGAATATTCGAAGTTGAAAGTTTGCTGCTGGAATTTCCCTGGACAGCAGTTTGGAGACATTTTCATTTGCATCTTACGTTATTTAACCAATTTATTTTGCCAGTAAATACTTCATAGAGTTATAGTATTCTGAATTAGCTTCGTAACGAACTAAAGAACGTATACTAATGATTTTTCTATGATTTATAATGAATTTTATAAGATAAGGTGTACAGTAAATTTCAGATTTGTCATATCCGATTTTTCAACGACATTTCATATGTAAACTATAAGATTTTCAAATGTATAATATTATAAAATGAAGATTATAAAAGTATATAGCATGTAGCAAGATTAAATTGCCTCGATGGGTCGCGAATCGGGAAAACGGAACGTTAACCGTCGGCGGGGAAAACTCGCGACGGCGCACGGTTCACGGAATGAACCCAAACGACGAACAAAGGAACTACACGGGTCGGGGTATCTCGCTGGAACGTCGAGAAACGTCACCGCCACGACGGAATTCCGGTAACAAAAGAACAGTCAAAAGAAATGAGAAACGAGACATGAAGCAAGAAGAGAAAAATGATAAAGAGAAGTACGAGAGAATATATAAGGGGTAGAGAGAGAGAGAGAGTGGAAAGAGAGAGAAGAAGGAGAGAGAGAAAGTGGGGCCCATGGGGTTAAAGGGGAGGTTGTGATTGGCTGAGAGAATAAATTGAGAAGGATATAAAAGATTGTAAAAATATTATATGGTTAACTTAAAGATTTAAAAGATAGGTAATGAACAGTAAGATATCAGGTTAGTTAGAAAAATATATGTGATGGTTTTAATAATATTAAAATTTGGGATTTTGGCGCCAAATGAAACATTTCCAAATTGCGCCCGGGTTGGGTCCAAAATTCGAAATTCAAATAATAGGATTTTAAGCGGGTTCCAAATTTTAAAATGAAATGTTTTATGATTAAAAAGCATACTCTCAAAACGGACACACGCACGTGCACGTAGCCATCCAAACTCGCCCGTTTCACTGAACGGGACAAGAACACAATGCACGGATGCTACCACGAGACTAAGGATGTCAAGTATGCCAAGATGAATATTTTCAATTTCATTTTAGATGCTAAAATTTGTTATATGTAGAAATGACTTTGCCGGGTAAATTTTACAGTAAGCAACAAACAAGCAAATTAAATGAAATGAGTACCACATTATGCTCAAACAGTAACTGAAAATAGTAGTATTGGGCTCGGGTGTTACAGAAAACATGTTTCATCCTTTAAAAAAAATTTGGGGCAGCACCTCCTTTGTATATTTTGATCCAAAACCACAAATACATAAAGATAATAAAGGCGTCTCCAAGCGGGAGCTAGCTCTTCGCCAAACGGCGGATCATAACCATGCAAGATAGTATATATATAAGTATACGACGCCCAACGGCGAAGTTCACCACAAAAGAATAAAAAATAAGCAAGACATCAAACAACAAGTAGCGGAAAACCCCTCGCTCTAAGTCACGCAACCACAAACTCACTAAGTCTCATTACTTATACAAATACTAGTTTGATTGATGGAGTTGACTAGATACAATATGAAATATAATATAAGAGTGGGTACGATACAAATGTCTGGCCTACCAAGCAAGCACCAAAAAGTAGCTATGTGCCAGCGATGCCGCTACTGATCCGTGCGGTCAACCTGCAAGAACTGTGGCACAACGGGGGTGAGTTGCCAACACGTGAGTAGAAAACATCAACAGATAGAAATCGAATAAAATAACGATTTCCTAGGTCAACTATATCATAAAGGTAATACCATGATATCTAGGGTTACCGTAACTGTATGTGTGCCAGCACTATAAGTAAATGCCTAACAGCATGTGGGTATCATCCAACCAAATAATCAATGTATGTATGCATGCATGTGGATCTCGTCCACGTGTCAACCAATGACGCAACAACATCATGCATGTAAATATCATAGAATCATATGCATGAAAATATGAGGATATAAATCAACGTGTTTCCCTTACGACACATCAAATCATGGAACCTGAGTGTCCAACATCGACACTCGAAACATCATGAAAACCGTGCCTAGCATCGGCACGTAAATCCTCATATCTCTTGGGCTCCGTCAGTCCATATCGGCCCATAACATCTCACGATTCTGGTCAGTATCCTCCGGATAACCGCCAGGTCTAACCAATCACCGGCAGGTACTAGCCACCCTGCCAGGCTCATCGTCTACTCCACGAAAAACATTTCTCGCCCCGGGAAACCATATCGGGTCTACCATGAACCCGCAAACGGATCATCCACCTCCTCGAATCGAGTTTCTATCATACATCCCGGAACCGAGAAAACGCATGGTGGACGCACTGAAATATCATATCAAGAGAAACCGGGTTTTTAAAACAATACACACTTTCTTTTGAAATATCCACGGTTCTCAAATCCAGAAATCTCATGAAAACAACATATCTCAATGCGTATAATCGTAAAGCATGATGTATGCGACATATAACAGAAATGTAAGAATATCCGTATATCATGCAACATGGCACAATGATGTGACAATATCAGTATATCATGCGACATATCGTAATGATGTGAACATAGAAAGTAATCTATGCAAGGAGTCATATCATGATACAACAATCCTACTGTGTAGTAACATGGCAAATATCGATGATGAAGTGTGTGAGCCGGCAAATCTGTGTAAGTGTAACATACGCATCATCGATAATAGTGTAGGTGTACTAGAACAGGTATATACAATGCAATGAGAATAACATGAATGCAGCATAAGGTAAATCGTCAGCTAAAAGCTACAAGGTATACATATCTAACATGACCGAGTCGATGAATCTATCAATCGGCATCTATCCTCACAATAACACGTACGGTATAATCCATCGTACGGTATCCTCTAGTCAAGGGTATGGATCAAACCTCAAATCAAACTCATCACGTACGGAAAATCATCGTACGGCAGCATTAAACCAAAGGGGATACTATCAACCTATATGACAACGAGGGTACGGACTTAAGGTCTCGCACGGAAATCTTTCAAGATTTACAACATATGTAAATATATCTATATACCTATGTCCCAGGTCACATCCATAACAATCTCATATCAGGGAACCGGCAAGGTATCAACCGTCTCAATCGACTCGCATCCGTATACCAACACATCATCATGTCATCATATCACATCGTACTTTCTTTTCATCGCATTTATATTCCACATCAAGTCAGTTTTACAAATACATTCTACTTTTACTATAATCATACGTATCTGATCTAACATACACAACCGAACCATACAATCAGTTTTAAAAAGACGCGAATCGTAGTTTTGAAAATAGGGGCTACGGTGTTTTTAAGGAAAAGATATCGTTTGAAAATCCATAACGTCCCTCAAGGTATCTGTTTAAAAGATGCATACGATTCTTCAGTTTGGAAATAGGTATGGTTCGGATGACACATTTACGTCGGCTGTCTAGTCTTATAGTACCCTAAACGGCAATATCATCAAATATCATCCTCAAATCCTGTCATCACATATTAGTCGTATCATATCACTTCTAACTGTCCTTTAGTTTCTAATATAGTTTCTCTAACTATCTTTTAACTCTATCTATAGTTTTCTATTAAAGGTTTTCTTAACCATATACTATGAATCGGTTTCCATCAAAAACTTGCGGGGGTGCTATACGACATCCACCCGACTTCCCCCGTAGATATAGATCTACCCACATTGCTACTTGCTTGCCGAAGTTGATGACGCCACGTTCCGTCGCCTCGGAATCCTCGTGAGGGTGCCTACATATCATAACATATCGTGCCGCATTAAAATCCAATTCAAAACCAAAATGACACACGAATCTCAAATAGGTCAAAACCTATGGTTTACTCACACAAAAGAGCCCAAAACATCCGATATAAACGTACAAACATCAAGTGACCAATACAAAACACAATTACCAAAACCAGAATTCAAAATACGTAAAACATAACCCCGAATCAAAACAGCAACTCAAGAATTCACTCCCAGATTTTGGTTCAAGTGAAAACAAGGTGCAAAAACAGTACTGGGGTGATATATAGGGTGTATATGAGCTACAGAAGTAACCAGGGCACCTAATTTTGCCAAGTGGCCGACCACATACACAAGAAATCCGGCCAGCTCGGTTCTTCAGGGGAGTTGGGGTCTCGTTTTGGCAGGTGGTCTCGTGGTGGTCCATCTAGGCTATTGGTGTTGTTTGCTTTTCTAGTATTGGTCTCGGGTCACTTCAGATTCCCTGCACCCTCACTATACACACAAAACCGACATGAAAAGTTTCATATTTGGGTTTCAGGTTTCAGTTCGTGATTGTTCTGGGTTTTAGACATTAGGGGGGGTTTAAGTTCACCACTAAAGCCCATTAGCACAACACAACTCAAAGAAAACCCTAACCCTTTCTAAGAATTTTCAAAGCTCACAAAACCTCACTTTAACACATTTAAACATGCATAAGTGCTAAAAGAAATGAAATACCACAATAAAGGTGATGTATATACCTCATTTGGCAACTCAAGAAATTTCTTGAGTTGCCCCAAGTGCTCAAAATGCTTGCTTTCTTGGTCCAAAGTGCAAATGGGGAGCTTGTGCATGTTTTTAATGAAGCGGGGATGATGTTTTGATGGATTTTTTGTGTAGTAGTGTGGAGGTAGAAGAGGTGGGAGGAAGTGGGCTGCCATGAGAGGAGAAGAAGGAGAAATGATGAAGAAATGAAGAGGAATGGCTAAGGTCAAAGGAATCACTCCCACTCTCTCTCTCTCTCTTGCCCATACCCTTCACCATGCCACATTCTTTAATGTTTTCAATTTCTTTTCTTTTGTTTTCCTTTATCTTTTCTTTTCTTTTAAAAACCCCAAAACAATTAAACCATACACAAAATAATCATGGTAGGAAAATGTAACAAGTGTGAAAAATGACATGGTGCATGTCATGTGCACAAATCTGGCTTAATACACGATTAGTGATATTTAATCGCGATTAGCATCGAAATTGTATATAATTAATTATAAAAATTCATAATTTGCCTAAATCACATAAAACATCCTCATTTCAGTAATTTCTATAATTTTCCAAATATTTCCCGATTTATCGGTATTTAATTATACCGCACTAATAAAATATTCATAATATTTATTATTTAATTATAAAAATTCCCAAAAATAATATTTTATTTTTCTGAAATGTTAAAATCTTCCCCCCTTAAAAAAATTCGGTCCCCGAATTTAAATTTAAACCCCAAAATATTAAAACATTTCAGTAATCATCGCAAATCAACAGGGTTCCGAAATCATGGAAGATATAGAAAAGTCATAGCGCATCGTGTGCGCCTGAAAACGAATATAAACTCAAAATCGAACTCCGTCAAGCGTCACGCAAACCATCGGATTTGCGCGCATATCATCGGAGTTACAATGGAGATACAGATCTCGAAATCCACTACTGAAATCCAATATACACTAGTCAAATACTATAATACATATATAGTGCGCATCCCCGGAAAAATCCTTTAAACTGAATAAACACATGCAAAATCTTTTCTGAATCGCCGTATGATGCGTATGTAGGGTCCCGGCAGCGCCCCGGCCGTCGAAACGCGGCCAAAATGCGGAACAAAAAAATTCTAAACCGGCGCTACCGCTACCCGATTTCCGGATCGACCTTAAACCCTATTCTAGCGAGCTAACTAAGAGTTAGAAAGGTTATACCTGTTAGTTATATGTATGCCCTAGAGGCCATTACTGTACATACGATGTATATTGTAGTGGATGCTAGGACATATATAGGGAGGACTTTCTTGCTCGACATGATAGCATGCTATCTGGTTGTACTTTATCTTAACATGTACTCTGATTGTCTCTATATTACATGTTGATAAAGCCCTTAGGATATGTACTCGACTACTGGGACTATGATGAGATCATACTAGTGGGGCCACATTAGTCGACGAGTACATCCTATAACTGTTCCTAGTCGAGAGTGTATCGAGACAGGGCATCGATACACCAGAGTAGACTAGCGTATACGCATCTTGACCCATATGATGGGCGATGGATGATCCCATATCCATCGGTGTTTGACATCAAGGATGGTGTACGGGTGCTCAGTGGAGACTGGGTACACTGGACGGACTCGCCGAGAACTCCCAGATGGTATTATACCTCACGTCAGATGGCAGTTCTCCGGTGACACTGGTACAGAGTAGTCTGTTGACCCGAGATCGTCATAGAGTCTTGTGTGATTCCCACTGTTCTTTGATTTCCATCATACCGCGTCCAAGAGGGCGTGCAAAAAGGTGGCTTTTGGGTACAGTCCCGAATCACATGGAGGCAATGAGCGATAGAAGGGGATTCGTCTCTCCCGGTATAGGGAGTTGATGTTGTGCTGTGTTCGATTGGCTATAACCAGAAATCCCTGGCCAGGGTTGCTGAGATTTACTGGTAAGTGCTATCAGTAGTTTCTCGAACTGTTATAGACCTCATATCGATACGACTTATCGAGCTACTGGGGTCTGACGTTTACCACCTCTAGGCGAGATATGCAACATATCAGACGACGAGACCGGACTGTACGGGAGTGTTACTGTTTGGATTCACAGGAGAAGTTACAGGCTTTCTTGTTGATCTTCTGAGCGCTCAATACCTGGGTAGCTGTTACGTTTAGCTGACCGCTTGCAGCTTGTGGGTGTTTGATATGATCATCACCTACTGCCGGCGTATTGACGTTCTTTAGAGTCCTACACAGAGGTTTCTTGACTCAGGAAAAACGGAGTAGGGGCACATATGTGATATGTGCGGGACCGAGGATAATACGATATGAGATACCGTATTCTATTCTCGCGATATATGATATCAGCCGGGTCATCGGATCAAGTGTTGATTCGATGAATCGGTACGGATAAATATTAGTCGGTTATATGCGATATAGCCGGATTGTCGGATTAAGTGTTGATTCGATAATTTAATGTATAATAATATATATGATATATTAAATTACATTAACTAATATTAGCTCACTAAAAGATTCTTTTTCTCACTCGGGTAATACATTGATATATATGCGATATATGTTAATTGTACTATTTTATTTGGTTACAATAAATATTATATATGTGATATATAATATTGTAACATGATATGATGACTAATGCAACATGTTTAGTAAAGATTAATCAAGATTAGGGTTTGATTTGGGTTAATGACTTCTAGAAGGTTTTCTTTTTTGTTTTGGAAAAGATATTTTCAAGTGACTCATTCTTAACTCAACCCAAACCCAAACCCTTGGTTAATTCTCTACAATGGTTAAGTCAACCATGGTTGCATTATTTATCATATTAATCCTTTCATTATTCATCACAAAAGAAAATGGATCACTATTCTTCTTCTTCCTTGAGTTCTTCATGCAAAGCTTTCTTGTTTTGATATTTGTGATGAAAATATGTGAGAAAAAGATAAATAAAGAGAGCAAAAATCCTACTTCATCATCCTCATCTTCCCTTGCCCTTTAGATGAGAGTGTTCACTCAATTTTATTGAGTGTTAGCTTGTGTTAATGAAACTTCAAGGTAGATCATCTTTGTATCGAAGATCGGAAGCAAGACCGCAACTTTCTCTTCGTGGAACCTCTCGAGAGTCCGGAACCCGATGATCGCAGCGAAGGGACCACAACACGGAGCTTATGAAGTGAAGGACCAGATCTACAAAGGTTGTAATCCCTCTCACTTAGTGTTAAAGTGTTTAGCATGTTAGTTTTCGCCTAATCTCTAGTTTAAAGATCCGTATTCAGGTTGTTCGGCACGGCTAATTTTTTAATCGGGCATGGTTGATGCCTCGTAGACCCTTGTGCGCGTGCCTAGCAACCCTACAATACCGAGATGATCCGAGTCCTTCGGTCTTCATTCCAAGCTCCTAGTGATCCTTTGACGAAGTTTGGTTGTCGGTCTTCCTCCATCTCCGATGATCCACCCGAGGGAAACGGCACAAGATCCAACCTCGTCGAACGAGGTAACCGACGCTCCAAGGTCGCTAGCGATGGAGAGTGGGGGTGTAGTAATGTGTCACTATATTTTTTCTCTCTACCATGTGCTCATGGGAGCAACCAAAGAAGAAGAATGGAGGTGATGAAGACTTGGCATGAACCAAAAAATGGTGAAGGCTTTTGTGAACTTTTGAGTGAATGAGAGAGAAGGCTAGTGTAATGTTTCATATCCAAAAAAAAACCCAAATGAAAATTCCCCACCTCCAATTTTGGCCGGCCCCCTCTTTCATCCACACAAAAATGTCATTTGTTTAATTTCATTCAACAAATCCAAACCATGCCATACACCATGCTTTGACCCATGCCTTGACTTAGTCACCTTTTCTACCTCATTTCCTAATTAATTTTCTAAAGGAAAATCAATAATGAGGTGGCATCTTCTTCTAGAAGCTATTCCGTACAAAATACGGAATACTTCCCGGTACATGTACCGAAATACATATACGCGTGTTCATACCAAAATACGAATAGCCGAGAGAGAAAACGAATAGTGAACAATATTACCAGAATACGTATATCCAAATACATATATTAATTATGAAATCAAAACCCGATTTAATAATCCGGCTTAATCCTAAGCCGCTAGTATTATCAACCGTCCGATTAAAGTCTGCGCAGCACTTGCACATATTTAATCGGATACTTGTATGTATCAACATATCCCATGTACACCATATCGCCTGAACCGTGAAAAACCCTCTGTGTGGGACTCTAAAGACTCGTCAATACGCTGGCAGTGGGTTTAACCACAAGCACGTCAGCGGCACTAGCTGTACGTAACGGCTACCCAGGTATTGAGCGAAAGGGAGGCCGACGAGCAAACTCATCCTGAACCCCTACTAAGCCTGTCGGTGACAATATCCGCACAGTCCGGTCTGTTCGTCTAAGAGTATCGCATATCGAGTCTGGGGGGTGGATAAAGTCAGACCCCCAATAACGCGATATTTAGTGTCGGTGTGAAACACATCACCACTAGAGAAACTATCGATCCTGGATCGATAATTCTCGTCCACCGTGGCTACGGATTTAAGGTGATGGCCATCCGTACACAACGCGACATCAACCCCCAATACCGGGAGAGACGAATCCCCGACGATCCGATCACTGCCTCCATGTGGCTCGGGATTGTACCCAACTAAAACCTGTTTGCACGACTCCCTTGAGCCATGGTAGGGTAGTAATCAAAGCACAGTGGGAGCTCACACGTGACAAATGACGATCTCAGGTCGACAGACTAACCTGTACACATGTCACCTAGGAACTTCTATCTGACAATAGGTATAATACCAACTAGCAGGTTCCCGGCGAGTCCGTCCAGTGTACTCATAACCCAATGAGCACCTGTATACTATCTTAGGTGAACAAACTAACACCAATGGCTTGTAAGACCTGGCCACCGCCCCTCGTCGGGGTCTCGATCAGTATACACTAGTCTACACTGGAGTATCGATGCCCAGTCTCGATACTCCCACGACTAGGGACATTTAAGGATGTGCTTATAGACCCCCAGCTCCCACGTATGTGATCGCCATCACACTGCTGGCAGTCAAGCAAGAATCCTATAGGCTCTATCAACATGTATATGATGATAAAGACAAACCAGATAGCATACTATCATCTTGAGTTAGACTGTTTCATCGGTATAGGTCCTACCTCAATCATCATAATCACAAGTCCGCGACTATGATAATTGCCTTGAGGGCACATAGCCAACAATCTCCCACTTGCACTTAAGGCCAATTATTGCGATGTCGCATACTCACAGCCCGTGTGATACTGAACACCCAACTTCTCTACTAATCAGTTTCGCAAAGCTTGTTTGCGAAAATGATCGCGTTCGAGAAATAGCCTCAGTGAGTGGATCCGCTCCAATGTTTCTCTCTGTATCTCTCTATATCTTAACTTCGCGGAGAAAACTATCTCCCGAAATGAGTAATACTTATCTTAGAATTTGTCTGGATGTCTGATGGGACCCAGTTCATAAATGAACTCAAATCCAGCAAACTACTTAGACTATATCGTACACTGAATTTAATCAGTATCCTGCGCCATGCCTTTCCTCAGTATCCGCTTGGACCACCTGTCCAACATATTGTCCCTCAAAAGAGGGAAAAACTATAACTTTGACAGTCACTCTGTTATCCAGGTCACCTTGGAAGCCTGAAATGATAACCGTCTCCTGAAGGAGGCTGCCGTTACCATATCACAAGAACAGTCACTTATGTTCAATAACTGCTTCCCAATGTTTTTCCAGGATTGGATTAATATATGTTTATTGCAGCTAGTGCAAAAACAATATCTGGTGTGGTACTTGACATTTCATGATTAACTCAATTGCCTAAGCAAGTGATATGCTAATCATGCAGGTCTCTCTCCCCTTTAGTCTGTAAGATACCTTTAGAGAGGTTGACTCCATCACCTGTAGGTATACCACCATGCCAGGAGTTGTCCATTTAATGTCAAAGTACCCAGATTATGATACTTCCCAAATCTAGATCTAAAACCATAGATCTAGTAACCAGAAAATCTGATATTATATCCATATCCTGTGTGGAGAAACAACTTTGTGACAACCATAATACAACCGATCGTAGTATAGGAATGTCCCTTCCTATCAAGTGCATGTCATCCCAATACCTGGACATCACTTTCTACTACCTTCTTACCATACCCATCTCCTATTCTGATGAAGTCAAAGCCTATGACTGTTACATCAAAATTAGATGATCTATTTCCGCTATACCTGCTTTAGTCTATGAATAGACATAAGCTACTTGCCCACTATGCTTCCGCTGCTCCCACTGACTACAACAACCCTCTGGCAGAGTCATATACACGTGCACTTCTAAAACTAGTTTAGAACGATGCTATACTCATCCTCCTGCCGGGTCTTATAGTCTAGAACAACGACAATGGCAAGTCTGGGTAAACAAAAACCTCCCTGTCACCGTTACTGAGAAGACCAAAGTACTTCTCGGGTGCTTGAGGTTACCCACCAAAATCTGCGGAGTGGCTAATGGAACGTCAAAAACAATTGAATCTGTAGGTTCTATTAAATCTTCAGTAATCGTTTGTGGTTCTGGAATCACTTCCAGTTCTACCATACTCCCACTTATGTTTTCTGGAAAAATCTATTTTATTAAAACTGTGGCGAGTCAAGAACAACATAAATATTGATCTTCCTGATGGTAGAAAGTTAACCCTCGTGAAAGCCCGGGATAACCCACAAAACAACCATTACTGAAACGTGCCTTGAGTTTATCCGGATTCTGGTTTTAAGCATCAGCCAGACAACTCCCTATACCTTAACATCGTTAAGATATAAATTGATTCTATATATATCTAATATAGAAACAAAAGCACTAATTTAATTGGAACCATATTCAAATCATGCAGCTGTCTCCAGTGCATATCAACCCAATGGAATGAGGTTAATCAACATTACTCATCTAGGAGTGCATCCATATATGAGTAATCCGAAAGAGAAGCAAGTTCTCAAAACCATTACTATCAATGGAATACCAAACACAAGTATCTACATCTTCGACTTCCTCGAAGAATCCTGATACTTACAATAAATGGTTCTCTACTTTATTCTTATACCCATAACTTCTCAATATCCGGACTTTGCATTTCAACGAAATACTTGTCCAGAACTGGAGAAGTCACAAGTAAATAGAATATAGTACGAGTACCAACCCCTTTGTCCTAATGGACACTGGAAAATATACAATACTTTGTACAAGTCCCCTGAGTTCAACAACTCAAACTCTGTGCGTCGTAGGTTGAAAAACTGTAGTGTGGTTAAGAAGAATTACACCGCTGTTGAATGCACCTTACCTAATCACCAACTGATATAGGTAAGTGTCATAAACACAATATCAAAAAGTTATATCTCACTTTATAAAATAAATGTACAGATATATCAGTTTGAAATTGGTGCATAACAACGGATATTCAAAACCAAATATTTGCCATCCGGCAAAATCCAGATGATTTCCTAAAATATCACCAATAACAATGAATTCCGATATAATGATGATCTAATCACCCAATTCCCAATATCTTACTCCCACTCACCATCCGTAATCACATGCAGATGTGAGAAACTGATCTAGTAAATATATATCCTGTAGTTAGATTCCAATTGGGAAAACAGTTTTCAATTAACATCGCACGGTGAAACTGAAACATAAAATGTTTTGAAAGGGTTAACTGGTATTCCTAGTAACGCCTCTTCCAATATCCTGATTCACGAAAATAACTATATACTTACCTGCCCTCACTCCAATCCCTTTATTATGTCTTTACTTATTACCTTCTGTACACCTTTTTTACGCTAATTGGTTTTCTTCATTCCCTACCCTTCGGCACCAGCCTAAGGTTTGGAAGAAGACTATCCAATAAGCATAATAGGTATACTCTCCTAATCCTAGGAGCCCTCGCAACCTGAGAGAAGGTAATGGGAAAAGACATCTGAATAATCCTATTCAATCTCTCCAGAACCAGAATCCATCCTCGAATCTGGAACGGATTCCTTTGAGTTCGTATGTAATTATACGATGGCATATCCAATGGAAGTGGATATCCGTAGTGATACGGAGTGTTCTAGAGAAAAGCAAAGTGGATGTAGGAGTGGCAGGGGTATACATGGTCTTTGTCGTGAATGATGGTGATCGCAATTTTCTTTGCCATTATTCTAATCCCTTTATATGTCTTTGCTTATTACCTTCTGTACACCACAGTTAAGCTTGTTGGTTTTCTTCCTTCCCTACCGTTCGACACCTGCCTATGGTTTGGAGGAAGACTATCCAATAAGCTCAATAGGTGTACCCTCTCCTAATCCTAGGAGCCCTCACAACCTGAGAGAAGGTAAAGAGAAAAGCCAACCAAATATTCCTATTCAATCTCTCCAGAACCAGAATCCATCCTCGAAAAAGTTCCTTCGAGTTCGTATATAACCATACGATGGATTTATCCAATGGAAGTGGATGTTCGTAATAATATGGGGTGTTATAGAGAAATGCAAAATATGATATAGAAATGGCAATGATGTATGCGACACCGTGACATTCCAAAAGCCAAAGTGTTTTAAGAAGGTTCGGTCAATTTGGTTTCATGAGTTTTAGTCAAAGGTCGGGTCATAGTCACAGCCAGAGAGAGAGAGAGAGAAGAAACACTCAGCGTGCACTCTAACCTAGATCAGAATGGTTAATCAATTTATCTAATCTAGATGGCTCCCACTGTTTCCTCGAATTCTCCTCCAAACCTAAAAGGAGAATTAGTCGGAATCACCCGAGGAGTAATCCTACACATCAGTGGGAATCGGGATCCAAATATCATCACATGATAACTTGATGGAAGCCACTCAAGTCACCACACTCCAGAAGGTATGCGCAAGCCTGGCAAGTTTCCTGTATGTTTGAAACTCCCGATGCGATTTTTACCCCAAGGATCCAAGTGACCTTGACAAGGTTAACAAGTCAAAGGGTCTTAGTCAAGTTCAACCCGTCATTATCTTGATTGCATTAGACCCACCCGCACAGACCCTTGACAAGGTCAACAAGGTCGAACGGCTGTCCTAACCAATCTACATTTTCTTGTGACAGAAAAGTATTACAGAGCTACCGCTCACTACGCCTTGACAAGGTCAACAAACGTAGCACGAATACTAAGCAATACTAATCTGAAATGATGAAGGGCTACGGCTGGTTTTTGGCGAAAAACCTTTAACGTAATGAACTTGATATCGTTGAAGGAATCCAAGTGGTTTTTATAAATATATAGTGGCGAAAACTTTTACTAAAGAGGTCACTCCCGGTGAAGGGATCTCGGCTCTTTCCACGTCGAATGGGGTGCAGGATATCCCAAACTGAATACCTCGATGCAAAGCAAAAATAATCGACTATAGTAAAGTTATTACGTTGATGCAAACTTTTACCCAAGGGGTCACTCCCGATGAAGGGATCTCGGCCCTTGCCTCGTCGAATGAGGTGCAGGATATTCCAAATGAATACCACGATGCAAAGCAAAAGTGTACGTCTGTAATGTCATTTTTTAAAAACTTGGTTCCAACAACATCATATATAGGTTTGTTTTATCCTTGCATTGATAAGAATCTATGCAGTCCCATCAATTAATCACACCAGAAAAGAACGAAAATAAAATGTACGTATATGCCATCCGCATTCGCCACTGGGTCCCGTTATCACCCGTTAGGTTACTTAACTGAGCGGGGACAGGACTAGCGCGGGTGCAAAACATATACAACATCTACTAGTATATATATAAATATATATCAATTGTCCCAAGCATGATATAAAGCAACATCACAGAAACATCACAGAAACAATACAGAATGGTGGATAATCTGGAGCCCCGAGTTTCACTTGAGCCGCAAGTGAGACCCGACGTTCCCTGTTATGTGGATAGCATGTGCAATGAAACCTAGACCCCTACGAGCGCGGCAAGTTACCCGCCAAAACCAGAAGTGAGGCAGCCCCCTTTAGCAACGTGAATGGACCACCCAGCACTTCACGGAATCCGGTAACTTGAGCACCCCTCCTGGGTCACCTATACCCCCTATGAGTGCGGCGAATAGCCCGCCAATTCTAGAGTAAGGTCCCCTCCGTCCCAACGCCATGAGATGCGGACCAGTTGCCCTCTAGAATCCGGCTATTCGTGCACCCCACCGTGGGGTAATCCTAGTACAAAAAATAAAATAATATACAAGGGTGACATCGACCTCAGCCCGGTCATACCCCAAAAGAATAATATACAAACAAGCAGTGACGGCAGTCCACATGTCGGACGCTCGCCCCGCAATATCAAATGTACAAATGAAATAAAACTGTACTAATATTGCACCATAGCTATCCACCACGACGATCCAACCAACATCACAACACATTACAGAACATCAACGTGAATGTCACGTTCACAAACCCGTTTAAAAGACATATAGCAGTTAGACGGATTTACCGATCAAATGACATTCACGGTCGCAGAATATAATGTATGTACTGTTAAACGCCCGCTTAAAATATCGATCGACTAAGTTCCAAATTGGCCCCAATATCAAAACAATACTTCATTGAAACCTGGGCCAAAACAGAATATGAAAAAATTCATAATTCCAAGTCTCTGTGCTATAGTAAAATTTTGAAGGCCCGTCGCCAATAAGTGGCCGCGGATCCGTCGCCAAAAGGGGGTTAGTGCGGCGGTTCCGCGGCAACTTGGAGGCATCACGAGCTCAAAATTTTTCTGTACCCTTATATTCGCCTACTCGGATTTTTAAGATGTGTGAAATAATTTTTTGACCACATTTAAAAATCGACAGCAAACAGAAAAATGGAATTGTGTTTTCGGTAAAATCCGTTGATCAATCTTTTAAGCACGTCTAAACAAGCTAGTAAGGGGTTTAAAGGATGGCTCTGATACCATGTAGGGTCCCGGTAGCGCCCCGGCCGTCGAAACGCGGCCAAAATGCGGAACAAAAAATTTCTAAACCGGCGCTACCGCTACCCGATTTCCGGATCGACCTTAAACCCTATTCTAGCGAGCTAACTAAGAGTTAGAAAGGTTATACCGAGATGATCCGAGTCCTTCGGTCTTCATTCCAAGCTCCTAGTGATCCTTTGACGAAGTTTGGTTGCCGGTCTTCCTCCATCTCCGATGATCCACCCGAGGGAAACGGCGCAAGCTCCAACCTCGTCGAACGAGGTAACCGACGCTCCAAGGTCGCTAACGATGGAGAGTGAGGGTGTAGTAATGTGTCACTATATTTTTTCTCTCTACCATGTACTCATGGGAGCAACCAAAGAAGAAGAATGGAGGTGATGAAGACTTGGCATGAACCAAAAAATGGTGAAGGCTTTTGTGAACTTTTGAGTGAATGAGAGAGGAGGCTAGTGTAATGTTTCATATCCATAAAAAACCCAAATGAAAATTCCCCACCTCCAATTTTGGCCGGCCCCCCTCTTTCATCCACACAAAAATGTCATTTGTTTAATTTCATTAAACAAATCCAAACCATGCCATACACCATGCTTTGACCCATGCCTTGACTTAGTCACCTTTTCTACCTCATTTCCTAATTAATTTTCTAAAGGAAAATCAATAATGAGGTGACATCTTCTTCTAGAAGCTATTCCGTACAAAATACGGAATACTTCCCGGTACATGTACCGAAATACATATACACGTATTCGTACCAAAATACGAATAGCAGAGAGAGAAAATGAATAGTGAACAATAATACCAGAATACGTATATACAAATACATATATTAATTATTAAATCAAAACCCGATTTAATAATCCGGCTTAATCCTAAGCCGCTAGTATTATCAACCGTCCGATTAAAGTCTGCGCAACACTTGCACATATTTAATCAGATACCTGAATGTATCAACATATCTCATGTACACCATATCGCCTGAACCGTGAAAAACCCTCTGTGTGGGACTCTATAGACTCGTCAATATGCTGGCAGTGGGTTTAACCACAAGCACGTCAGCGGCACTAGCTGTACGTAATGGCTACCCAGGTATTGAGCGAAAGGGAGGCCGACGAGCAAACTCATCCTGAACCCCTACTGAGCCTGTCAGTGACAATATCCGCACAGTCCGGTCTGTTCGTCTAAGAGTATCGCATATCGAGTCTGGGGGGTGGATAAAGTCAGACCCCCAATAACGCGATATTTAGTGTCGGTATGAAACACATCACCACCAGAGAAACTATCGATCCTGGATCGATAATTCTCGTCCACCGTGGCCACAGATTTATGGTGATGGCCATCCGTACACAACGCGACATCAACCCTCAATACCGGGAGAGACGAAACCCCGACGATCCGATCACTGCCTCCATGTGGCTCGGGACTGTACCCAACTAAAACCTGTTTGCACGACTCCTTTGAGCCGTGGTAGGGTAGTAATCAAAGCACAGTGGGAGCTCACACGAGACAAATGACGATCTCAGGTCGACAGACTAACCTGTACACATATCATCTGGGAACTGCTATCTGACAATAGGTATAATACCAACTAGCAGGTTCCCGGCGAGTCCGTCCAGTGTACTTATAACCCAATGAGCACCTGTATACTATCTTAGGTGAACAAACTAACACCAATGGCTTGTGAGACCTGGCCACCACCCCTCGTCGGGGTCTCGATCAGTATACACTAGTCTACACTGGAGTATTGATGCCCGGTCTCGATACTCCCACGACTAGGGACATTTAAGGATGTGCTTATAGACCCCAGCTCCCACGTATGTGATCGCCATCACACTGCTGGCAGTCAAGCAAGAATCCTATAGGCTCTATCAACATGTATATGATGATAAAGACAAACCATATAGCATACTATCATCTTGAGTAAGACTGTTTCATCGGTATAGGTCCTGCCTCAATCATCATAATCACAAGTCCGCGACTATGATAATTGCCTCGAGGGCACTATAGCCAACAGCGTAACTCACGGCACAAGTGACGGACGCTCATTTGTAAAGTAATAAATATATGCTCATATTGGTTTTGCTAAATATACGTTCCGCCTTTTTGAAATATCCCAATAGGTTTTTCTTCTAAACGTTCGTGTCGCTCACGGACATGTAGGAAATAGCGAGACTATAGCTCCTTTTTGAAAACCTCTGGTTAAACGTTTAATGCATGCAAAATACTCGGGTACCGTCCTCAGATCAGTCATGCCCGGCTACTATATAATATAGTACCCATCATGAAAACAAAGTGCCTTAAAGTAAAATCAGCCTCAAAAGGCCTATCCCATAATCTCGTGCGTCTGGTGAGTACGGGAATCAAATCCAAATACAAGTGCTATGAACGTGCACAAAAGTAAAACTAAGTGCAATGGGTGTGCACGAAAGCATCTGTCTAGTGCAATGGGTGTGCACGACAACAACATCTAGTGCATTTATAGTGCACGAAAATCTCAATCCAGTGCAACTAACATGCACGAATGAAAATCCCAAATCGAGTGCATCCGGTGTGCATAAAATCCAATATCGAGTGCCGAATATGCACAAAATCCAATCTAAGCGCGTCAGGTTCGTAAAAAGCATCTAGTGCAGTAGCATGTACGAAAACGCACAGCAAGCGCCAACGCGCACGAAAAATGCAATCTGATAACGCAAATGCTCAAAGACATAAATCAGGTGCAACCAAGGTACGGAGTATAAAGCCGGTGAAACCAATGCACAAAATACCAAGATGGTGCAACAATGCATAAAATACGAATCTGGTGCAACAAATGCACAAAACACAAATCTGGTGCATCCAGTGCACGAAATACAAATCCAGTGCATGCAAATGCACAAAGTACAAATCTGGTGCAATAAATGCACGGAAACTCATCAATAACTCAAATGCGTATAAAAGTAACACCGAGTGTACCAAGGTGTATAAAATCGTAAATGCGTGCAACTGCGTACACAAAACACGTATCAATGCACTGCAAGCACATGTAAGCTATACCGAGTGCATAAATCAAATCGAGTGCGTACCACACGCACAAAATCAAATCAACCGTATGAAATCCACAAAATCATAAATACGTGCAGCCAAGGCACAAAACCGAATCTCAAGTGCAATAAATATGCACAAATCATAAGCCAACACAACGGTGTATAAAGCATATCACAAGTGCAATAACTATGCACCAAATATAAATATCCAGTAGGTGCAGCCATGGTGCATGAAAACAATATCATGAAACTCGATCATTAAAACTCAAATCCAAGCGATATACGCATGATACTCGGATCCCAACGCAAATCGCAGCAAATGATATTGAGGTACACCTCTTACAATGTCGAAAAATATTGGCGCGTCCAAAACTGGCAGAGCAAGAACAGCTGCTTGCCTCTTGCTCACGGTCTGGCGTCCTCTGTCTCTGGGTCTTCATTTCTCTGTGGATTTACCAATCTCGCAATCCATCAGCTTGTCGTCCAACAGGTGTGCTAACGGAAACGATTCCGCTCTGGCACTTCTCTGGTCACCTCTCGGCCAATTATCACGACTACTCGTAAAGCAGCACGTCACCGGCGTCGGCCTCTGGCCCTTTGAATACACGTGACACATCTGATCCTCGGTGCAAATCTCATCACAGCAGTGTCCTGGAAGGAACCTGCTCAGGGTCTCTTCCGATCTCGCCTATGCCGAACTGCACGGAGGCTGGTACTCTTGCATAATCTTTTCTCGTTTTCTGGACATCTGCGTTCTCAGCACTGCATCTCCTCGGGAACTGGTCGTATCTCACGCCACTGTATACATATCAGATCTCTAATCTCAACGGGGAGTAGCAATAGCTTGTTGACATCTCGCATGAACCTCCTGATTGATACGATTTCGGATTGTGTCGGTTTTTATAAAAGTGAATAGAAATCACAACCAAAAATGTTTTGACCGCAATCAATAACGGTGTCGAATGTAGCGCGTTAGTAAGTGCGGATCGTCCACAGGGAAAGTGTAATCGTTCGTGTTTCGAATTAGATGAATTGAAACTTTAAAGAAAAGAAAACAAACAACAATTCATGATTTGTAATTGAAGTTCAAGAATTAGAAAATCTAGATCTAATAACAAGAAAACGATAGAATCAAGAATTGAGAATTTGTTGATTTTCCAAACCAAATATCAAGAATCTAAATGAGGCTCGTAGGAATCGATCAGATCTATAGATGTGATGTAATCTAGCGATGACATATTCTTATCCATCGATGAATTGATACTAGATCGATGATAATCTACTAGAATTAGGGATTTCTTATGAAACTAGGGTTTCATCATTTATCCCTTGTTCCTTCATTGATATCATTCACATTCTAGACTCTAGTAAATTTAAGAATCGATCGTGGATCCCTAATTTCGAGTGATCACAATCAAGAAAGCATCGCAATGAAACTAGATTGTCGATTCTTCAATTTGCTAGGGTAGGACTTAAGAATCGTTTTAAGATTTGTTACATCATCATTCTATTGATCGTCTCGACTCCTTTTCGAGCGGAGTTTTACTCAAACATCACAACAAGAACTACAATCATAAATTGAGATCGAATCATGATGCAAGAATTTGAAGAAAGCAAGATTAAAGAATTTCACATTTTATTTATATCAACAATTCCATTACAATCGCTCAAGAACTATAAGAGGAAGAACTCGATCGTCGATTTGGCTTCGCTCGTCTCCGTGAGTCGCGGATCGGCTTGGATCACTTGCTCGATTGAAGATCGGCTCCGCTCCTAAAAGGTTGAAGGCTTCTCGCTTGATTGGTACTCGGGGTCTTGAATTTGGCTTGGCTTTAGAATTTAGGGCTACAAGATGTGTCACTCAACTTGTAGATGGAAATTGGGGAAGATGAAGATTGAAGAAGAAGAATTAACCCAAGATCTAGGCTATCTTTTATAGACCATCCAAAACCCTAGATCTAGGATTCAAATTTGAATTTCCCTCCAAAAGTTTGTTATAGGGAGAGGCTTCTAGAAGTAGTTAGTTAGGAGGGAGCTTCTAGAAATAGTTTGTTAGGAGCTTAATCAAGATTAGCTTGCTTAATGATCTTTGCTGATCTGGCCGAAGCTTAGAGAGTAATCTGGAATTTGACGTGTCTTGATGAGGTGTACCCACTGAGAGAAGAATAATGCAGCTGAAAAGAATTGATGATGTGGCAAGGCTGCCGCGGAACCGCGGCGCAAGCCGGCTCTGGCCGCGGTTCCGTGGCCAAGTAATGGCTTCACTGTATAAATTTTCTTGGTAATTCGTCTTCTGTGTTTGGGAGCATTTTCTGATGTGTTTAATTTCCAAATGAGTCCCTGATCACTGCCAGATCTCTAATCTTGGAGTTGGTGTAATTTTGACCAGCTCTTTTCCCATTTCTGGCTCTGTTCCTCTGGAATTCCTGTACAGACTTCGAAACAAGTGTTGCGCAATATAGGGATGATGCGATGCCATGATAAAAACACAATTCCCTCAGAAATGCCGGTTTTAAAATCTAACACATGTAATCTTGTATTTTGCAGCCGTTTTGCTAATATGTGCAATATGCAAACCGAACACCTCTAGATGAGTGCAAATGATAGGGAAATTGCCGTGTTAAATGTTAGTGTTTATGCCCTAGAAGGCCATTACTGTATCATACTAGTTTGTATATTACTTAATGGAAGCTTGGGATATTCACATGTATATAACAGTCTTGCTAAACATGGTAGTATGCTACTTGGTTTTTCTATCTTAATATGTGAGCATACGTATTGATAGAGCTCTTAGGATCCTGCTTGACTACCAGCGTTGTGATGGCAGTCACAATAGTGGGGGCTGGGTAGTCTACAAGCACATCCTTATTCAGGTCCCTAGTCGTTGGATTATCGAGACAGAGCATCGATACTCCGGAGTAGACTAGTGTGTACGCTTCTCATCCCAGTTGGGGAGATGGTCTGTCCCACAACCGTCAGTACGTAGTACTGGAGATAGTATGCAGGTGCTCGTTAGGTTACGGGTACACCGGACAGGACTCACAGGGAACTGTTGGTTGGTTTTATACCAGTCGTCAGTGAACAGTTCCCAGGTGACATGAGTACAGCATAGTCCGCAGACTTGACACTGCTACTTAGCCTCGAGTGTGTCCCACTGTTCTTAGATTGCTACCCTACCATGACTCAAATGAGTCATGCAAACAGGTAGCAGTTGGGTGCAGTCCCGAGCACTTGGAGGCAGTGGCGGTTAGACAGGATTCGTCCCTCCCGGTATTGGGAGTAGATATCGCGCTGTGTCAGAGAGCCATTACGCAAAGTCCCTGGCCAGGGCAAGCGAGATTTGCTGGTAGGTTCCAGTAGTTTTTCAGGGTGTAATGGGCTTCCCTCCGACACGACTTATACAGCTATAAGGGGACTGACGCTTGCCGCCCCCAAAGCCGGATATGCGATAGTCCTGGACGAACGGACCGGACTGTATGGAGATTGTCACATCAGACTCAGTAGGAGTTCGGATGGGTTTTCTCATCGGCCTTCTTATCGACAACTACCTGGGGACCGTTACGTACAGCTAGTGCCGCTTGCGGTCTATGGCTAAACCTACTGCCAGCGTAGTAGTCGAGTCTCTAGAGTCCCACACAGAGAGTTTCCTATTCCAGGCGAAAGGATATAGAGGTCGTATGGTTTTACGACAAGGGTTCGGACACATACGTGTGTTTACGCACGTACGACTTTCGGACAGTTTTTACCAGTCGGCTTTGGTTTAAGCCAGTTACTGGTATCCGGTTATTGGATTTTTACAGTCTAAAGTTTTTCCGTATTTTACGGATTGGAGGGGCGTTTTCGTAATTTTACGGGAACCTTCTAGAAGATGGTGACAAAGGAGGTTAAGGTGTAAAATGAAATGAGTGTAAAAATGAATCATCATAAGATATTATCTAGCATGGTTGTTAATATTATTTTCTAATAAAAGATATGCTAGATATATATCTTCTTGATTTATTATTTTTTAGTAAATAAAAAGATATGCTAGATATATATATATCTTCTTGATTTACTATTTGCATAAGAAGAAGCTCATTATCATTTTTCATCTTATCTCTCCTCTAGCTCTCCCTCTTCAAGAAAACTAATCCTCCCTTCTCATGAGTTGAGTACAAGGGTTAGTAAGACTTTACAATCCATAACCATCACTCTATATCGATCTATCTTCTTCGATTAGCAATCCAAGAAGGTTAGTTGCCTCAAGTTTAGAGGCGAAGCTTGGAGTTTTGCTCTCGGGTGGATCTTCTACTACTTCAAGAAGGCCGAGGAGAACAAGGAGTTCGTAAAGACGAAGGAGTTGATTCATTAGGTATAATCCCGAAACACCGTATTTTAGGAACACTTGTGTTTCGTTATTTATAGTTTAGCTTCGATTCAAGCGGTTAGTCGATGTTCGTTCACTAAACAAGTTTGTTTTTTGAAAATTCCGCCTCCCCACAAGTACTGGGGTGTTCCACATCGACTTACAGTGGTATCAGAGCCTCGCTAAACAATAAATAACTTTATTGCGAATTTGTATGAATTTCGAACGGAAAAACGAAGCCGGAAAATCCTAAAAAGCATCAGTTTCTGTCGATTTTAAAATGATGTCTAAAAATTTATTTGGGATGTTCAGAGAGCATGAAATGATCACAGAAGATGACCCAAGAAAAACAGTCCCCTAACTCGTCTAAAGAGCCGCGGAACCGCGGCCTCAGCCTACTGAGTCGCCGCGGTTCCGCCGCCGAGTTGGCGAGTTAGGGACCGAGTTTTCTTGGGTTGCCTCTGTATAAAATTTGGGATTTTCTGGGATATTTAATAGTTGCTCAGGTTTCCAGTTAATACAGCAGATTTTGGAGCAATATTAAATACGTTTAATCGATCGAAATTGTACAGTATTTGCATGTTGGATTATATTTGTGATTGATAAATGTGTTCGTAAACCTCCCCTAACTGCTAGTATGTCAGTTGGCAGGGGGTTGCACATTTCTGAAATGGTTATATCTGTTTGTGCATATAAACTGTATTGGACTGTTGTGATGTATAGCCGGGGTTATGCAATGGGTTATCTTTTAATTCATTTGTTGTAAAATGTAATTTGTTGTAATATTATTTTGCGGGGCACATCCAGGTTGCGGTTGTAGCCACCGTTGTATTATTTCATTTTAATGTTTTTGCTCCTAGGACTGACCCAAGGTGGGGTACACAAACTGCCGGGTGGGTAGTTTGCAGTACCCGTAGGGGTCGAGGGTGGGGTAACGGCTATTCATCACAACTGTGTAATCTGTCTTTTCTTGCAGGCTCAAAAGAAATACAGATTGCTTGCAAATCCAATATTGTTTATCTGTGTTCTGGAATGAATATCATTGCGTCAGACGAATGTAAAATATCTATATATACTGTAGCTATTTTAGACGTCACTTATGTTTTACACCCGCGCTAGCCCAGTCCCCGCTCTGTCGTTAGTTAAGTAACCTAACGGGTAATGACGGGACCCAGTGGCGAATGCGGATGGCATAAGAGGACGTCATATTTTCGTTGTTTTCTGCAATGATAGGTTAATGATGGGACGCATTATCTATAATGCAAAGAAAAATAAACCAAAGTTTTAATCGTTGGAACAATTTAAAAGAAACCAATCGGTTATTTTTAAAAAACAGATATTTTTAAATGCGGAGCCTTAACCACTCTTTTTTAAAAGCTATCAGGTTCCTTCGGTTATATCAAGTTCACTACGTTCACGGTTTCGCCAAAACCATTCGTAGCCCTCCGTCATTTCATCTGAGTATTCAGTAGTATTCAAGCTATGTATTTTGACCTAATGCCAAGGCATAGTGTTTGGTAGCTGCTGGATATTCATTTGTTGCATAGATAGATGAGTTAGTTTGGGACAGTCGTATTATCATTTTGGCCAAACGTCAAGGATATATACGGATGGGTTCAAATTGACAAGATAATGATGGGTAGAACTTGACATGTGACTTATGACATTTT
Organism: Agapanthus africanus; assembly: GCA_030015575.1. Taxonomy (NCBI): domain Eukaryota; kingdom Viridiplantae; phylum Streptophyta; class Magnoliopsida; order Asparagales; family Amaryllidaceae; genus Agapanthus; species Agapanthus africanus. Next base: position 290,163,537 of record JASDDO010000010.1, read on the forward strand.
GACCTAACGCCAAGGTCATAAGAGCATGGGGCAAAAACAAATATCGGGAATTTCTAAAGAAACTGAAATTTGCAAAGAGATGCATACCATTTTGAGTTTGATGAATGTTGGTAGCATTCCTACAACATTGTCAGACGATGATATTTGGATCCCGATCCTACTGTGAGTATATGCTACTTATCAGGATATTCATCACTTAACGATCAATGCTATAAACCTAGTAGGTGTCCAGAAAAGTGTCAGCGGGGTTACGCCCCCAGAGAAAAGAGGTTATATAATTAAGGAACTTCGCGAAAGCGTTGGAAAACCTCCCTCAAAGTACCGACACCAGCCTGGCTGAACGGTTAAGCAAGTATTGTACGGTGAGAATAGTCTTGACTAATTCTTCCTTTATGGTTTGAGGAAGGATTCGAGAAACAGTGGGAGCCATCCAGTTTAGATAAACTAAAAACCACTCTAAACTTGCAAGAGCATCATGCTAAGAGTTTTCTTCTCTCTCCTAATTGCAGCGACCCTGAAAATGACTGGACTTAAGTTACTTTTAGAGAAAAATATACTGACAGGACCAAACTATAAAGATTGGCTGCGGAATGTCAAAATGGCTTTGACCTATGACAAATTGGGGCACGTCCTCACCGCTACGGCACCTGCTGTCCCTGGTCCCAAATCCAGTAATGCGGATAAGGAAATCCGCAAAACCTGGGATTTAGATTGCGCGAAAGCCAAGTGCATCGTGCTTGCCTCGATGAACAATGAACATCAGAGGAGGCACGAGGATATGGGCCTTGATGGCATATTTCTCCATACAAAAGAACTTTATGGAGAGCAATCTCGTATAGCAAGATACGAGACCTCAAAGAACTTGTTTCGAGCGAGGTTGGCTGTCGGGTCATCAGTAGGAGAACATGTCCTAAAGATGATCGGCTATATAGAAGAGCTCGCAGACCTTGGGACGACTTTGGATAATGAGCTCTATACAGACCTTATTCTCCAGTCCCTTCCTCACACCTACGCCCAGTTTATCCTGAACTTCAATCTTCAAAGAAAAGAAGTTGAACTTCCGGAACTCCTGAACATGTTAAGGAGTGCAGAGGGCACCTTGAAGAATTCAAGGGAAACACCCGCTATGTTTGTTGGCGGTGCATCTTCTTCCGGGTCCAAGGCAAAGGCCAAAGGAAGGAAGAGGAAGGCCGCACCCAAACCTAGAGGAGGTGTTAGTAAGGTGGGAAGGAAGGGAAAGAAAAAGTTTGCAGCACCTGTAGTTGGCCAGGATGAGTGTTTCCATTGTCACAGGAAAGGGCACTGGAAGAAGGATTGTAAGGCGTGGAACGCCAAGAACCAGGAACCGAAGCAAGCTGTGGCTTCGACTTCAGGTGTGTTTGTAATTGAGAATTGTTTGTCAATCAACTCTACTTCCTGGGTATTAGATACCGGATCAAGATCTCATATTTGCAATTCATTGCAGGCACTGAGAAACCGTAGAGTGCTGAAGGAAGGTGATATGATCCTCAGGGTTGCTAACGGAGCTAGCGTGGGAGCTGCGTCCGTCGGGGATTATCACCTAGGATTGACGAGTGGACACATCTTGGTTTTACATAACTGTTATTTTGTACCCAGCTTAACGTGTAATATCATATCAGTTTCCTTGTTATCAAATAAAGGTTATGATTTCACGTTTGTAAGAGATGTTGTCAACATCCACCTTAATCATGGTTTGATTGGGTCAGGTACACTAAATAACGGCATATATGTTTTAAACCAACTCCAAATTTTCAATGTCCAGAACACACTAAAAAGAAAGTCTCCAGATGTGAATAAAGCTTTCTTATGGCATTGCAGACTGGGTCACATCAATGAGAGAAGGTTGACTAAGTTGCATAGAGAAGGATATTTGGACTCGTTCGAATATCAATCTTATGACACTTGTCAATCTTGTCTCAAAGGAAAGATGACAAAGACTCCATTTACTGGACAAGGAGTAAGAGCGAGCGAGCTCTTAGGACTCATACACAGCGATGTATGCGGTTCAATGTCTACACATGCGAGAGGTGGTTTTTCCTATTTCATTACTTTCACGGATGATTACTCAAGATACGGATTTATTTATCTGATGAAACATAAATCCGAGGCTTTTGAGAAATTCCAAGAGTATAAGAATGAAGTAGAAAACCAAACCGGCAAAAGTATCAAGACACTTAGATCTGATCGAGGTGGTGAATACTTGAGTGCCGAGTTCCTAGGTTACCTAAAAGAGAAAGGAATTCTCTCTCAGCTTACTCCTCCGTACACTCCACAGCATAACGGTGTATCGGAGAGACGGAATCGAACCCTATTGGATATGGTACGATCCATGATGAGTAATGCTGAGTTACCGCAATCTTTCTGGGGTTATGCGCTAGAATCAGCGGCATACCTTTTGAACATGGTTCCTACCAAGACTGTGCCTACCAATCCATATCAAATGTGGAGTGGGAAGAAACCCCATCTACAGTATATTAAGATTTGGGGATGTCCAGCTTTTGTTAAAAAGCAGCATGTGGACAAGCTCGAGGCACGATCAGTAAAGTGTTTGTTTGTGGGATATCCAAAGCACTCCAGGGGATATCTATTCTATTACGCAGAGGAACAAAAGGTATTTGTTTCTCGTAATGCCCATTTTCTAGAACATCAGTTTTTAGAAAAGGAAACAAGTGGGAGCGAAATAGAACTGGAAGAAATTCCAGAACCACAAACTGCTACTGAAAGTTTGGTAGAACCAGAGGTTCAAGAAGAACAGGACATTCCCGCACCCCTCCGCAGGAGTAGTAGGCCGTCTCATCCGCCTGAGAGATACTACGGTTTTCTCATAGATGGGGATAGAGAGGATTGCATCATAGAAGATGATGAACCTACTAGCTTCCAGCAGGCCATCCAGAGCGGCGACTCGGTACGATGGCTAGATGCAATGCGAAGCGAAATGGAGTCCATGTACACCAACAAAGTATGGACTTTGGACTTTGCCCCAGGTGGGGTAAAACCCATAGGATGCAAATGGATCTTCAAGAAAAAGATTGGTGTAGATGGGCAGGTGGAAACCTATAAAGCTAGACTTGTTGCAAAGGGTTTTCGTCAAAGACCTGGTTTGGACTATGACGAAACTTTTTCTCCAGTGGCTATGCTCAAATCCATTCGTATCCTTCTTGCAATTGCTGCCTTCCATGATTATGAAATCTGGCAGATGGACGTAAAGACGGCTTTTCTGAATGGAAATTTAGAAGAGAGCGTCTATATGGATCAGCCAGAGGGTTTCAATCAGAGTGGGAGCAGCGGGAAAGTATGCAAGTTGCTTAAGTCTATTTATGGACTAAAGCAAGCATCGCGGAGTTGGAACATCTGTTTTGATGAAACAGTCAAAGAATATGACTTTATCAAAAATCCAGATGAACCGTGCATATATAGTAAAGTTGTGGCCAAGAGTGTCGTATTCCTCGTCTTATACGTGGATGACATTCTATTGATAGGAAATGACATTCCTATGCTACAATCTGTCAAAGGATTCTTGTCACACAGGTTCTCCATGAAAGACCTGGGTGATGCCTCTTACATTCTGGGGATCCGGATCTATCGTGATAGATCCAAGAGGATGTTAGGACTTTCGCAGTCCAGGTATATCGACACTATATTGAAAAGATTCAGTATGGAAGATTCTAAGCGCGGTAATTTACCGGCTTGTCACGGAATCACCCTCTCCAAAGAGATGTCTCCCAAGACTGATTTGGAAAGGGAACGCATGTCTATTATACCCTACGCTTCTGCGGTAGGCTCTATAATGTATGCGATGTTGTGTACCAGACCAGATGTAGCTTACGCACTGAGCGTGGTAAGCCGGTATCAGTCAGACCCAGGGGAGAAACACTGGATAGCAGTAAAGAACATTCTCAAGTACCTGAGGAGGACTAAGGAGATGTTCTTGGTTTACGGCGGAAAAGATCTCAAGTTAGAGGGCTTTGCTGATTCCGGCTTCCAGAGTGATAAGGACGATTCCAAGTCCATGTCGGGCTATGTCTTTACCCTCAATGGAGGGGCGGTGTGCTGGAAGAGCTCCAAGCAGGACACCGTTGCTGACTCGACGATGGAAGCGGAGTATATAGCTGCTTGCGATGCCGCAAAAGAAGCAGTCTGGATGAAGAAGTTCCTAACAGAACTTCAGGTGGTTCCTACCATAGTTGATCCAATACCTCTGTATTGCGACAACAACGGAGCTATAGCTTTAGCAAAGGAACCAAGGTCCCATCAGAAGTCCAGACACATCTTAAGGCGGTATCACCTGATCAGGGAGATCATTGATCGTCAGGAGATCGAGGTTCGGAGAGTTGCTTCAGAAGAGAACATTGCTGATCCATTCACTAAGGCCCTACCTCAGATTCAGTTCGAGAGGCTACTCGAGATCATTGGTCTTCGATATGCCAGTACATGGCCCTAGTGCAAGTGGGAGATTGTTAGTGTCTATGCCCTAGAAGGCCATTACTGTATCATACTAGTTTGTATATTACTTAATGGAAGCTTGGGATATTCACATGTATATAACAGTCTTGCTAAACATGGTAGTATGCTACTTGGTTTTTCTATCTTAATATGTGAGCATACGTATTGATAGAGCTCTTAGGATCCTGCTTGACTACCAGCGTTGTGATGGCAGTCACAATAGTGGGGGCTGGGTAGTCTACAAGCACATCCTTATTCAGGTCCCTAGTCGTTGGATTATCGAGACAGAGCATCGATACTCCGGAGTAGACTAGTGTGTACGCTTCTCATCCCAGTTGGGGAGATGGTCTGTCCCACAACCGTCAGTACGTAGTACTGGAGATAGTATGCAGGTGCTCGTTAGGTTACGGGTACACCGGACAGGACTCACAGGGAACTGTTGGTTGGTTTTATACCAGTCGTCAGTGAACAGTTCCCAGGTGACATGAGTACAGCATAGTCCGCAGACTTGACACTGCTACTTCGCCTCGAGTGTGTCCCACTGTTCTTAGATTGCTACCCTACCATGACTCAAATGAGTCATGCAAACAGGTAGCAGTTGGGTGCAGTCCCGAGCACTTGGAGGCAGTGGCGGTTAGACAGGATTCGTCCCTCCCGGTATTGGGAGTAGATATCGCGCTGTGTCAGAGAGCCATTACGCAAAGTCCCTGGCCAGGGCAAGCGAGATTTGCTGGTAGGTTCCAGTAGTTTCTCAGGGTGTAATGGGCTTCCCTCCGACACGACTTATACAGCTATAAGGGGACTGACGCTTGCCGCCCCCAAAGCCGGATATGCGATAGTCCTGGACGAACGGACCGGACTGTATGGAGATTGTCACATCAGACTCAGTAGGAGTTCGGATGGGTTTTCTCATCGGCCTTCTTATCGACAACTACCTGGGGACCGTTACGTACAGCTAGTGCCGCTTGCGGTCTGTGGCTAAACCTACTGCCAGCGTAGTAGTCGAGTCTCTAGAGTCCCACACAGAGAGTTTCCTATTCCAGGCGAAAGGATATAGAGGTCGTATGGTTTTACGACAAGGGTTCGGACACATACGTGCGTTTACGCACGTACGACTTTCGGACAGTTTTTACCAGTCGGCTTTGGTTTAAGCCAGTTACTGGTATCCGGTTATTGGATTTTTACAGTCTAAAGTTTTTCCGTATTTTACGGATTGGAGGGGCGTTTTCGTAATTTTACGGGAACCTTCTAGAAGATGGTGACAAAGGAGGTTAAGGTGTAAAATGAAATGAGTGTAAAAATGAATCATCATAAGATATTATCTAGCATGGTTGTTAATATTATTTTCTAATAAAAGTTATGCTAGATATATATCTTCTTGATTTATTATTTTTTAGTAAATAAAAAGATATGCTAGATATATATATATCTTCTTGATTTACTATTTGCATAAGAAGAAGCTCATTATCATTTTTCATCTTATCTCTCCTCTAGCTCTCCCTCTTCAAGAAAACTAATCCTCCCTTCTCATGAGTTGAGTACAAGGGTTAGTAAGACTTTACAATCCATAACCATCACTCTATATCGATCTATCTTCTTCGATTAGCAATCCAAGAAGGTTAGTTGCCTCAAGTTTAGAGGCGAAGCTTGGAGTTTTGCTCTCGGGTGGATCTTCTACTACTTCAAGAAGGCCGAGGAGAACAAGGAGTTCGTAAAGACGAAGGAGTTGATTCATTAGGTATAATCCCGAAACACCGTATTTTAGGAACACTTGTGTTTCGTTATTTATAGTTTAGCTTCGATTCAAGCGGTTAGTCGATGTTCGTTCACTAAACAAGTTTGTTTTTTGAAAATTCCGCCTCCCCACAAGTACTGGGGTGTTCCACATCGACTTACATTAAAAATGCAGTATTTTCGACAGATCAAATTCCCCCAAACTTATTTTCGATCGTCTCGAGCGAACTTTTTATTAAAAAGAAGGAGAAAATAAAGAAAGAGAAAAACTAACTAGCACATTTTCGTAGGCAACACGATTGCACTGAGCACGTGCAACAAGCCTTTAAACCTCTAGGTGTCCCTAGTAGTAGGAGTGTTGTCTCCTGAGGGTTTTCAGCGGATTGCACCCACAAAATCCAATAATAAAAGGAAGATCATGAATATTACATTTAAAGAAAAGAATTGTAAATGAAAGACTTTGAAAATTAGGGTTTCCAACCAAGCTAGCTTTTCGGTTGTCATGGGCCCTATCTTAATAGTCATGAAAAGATGTTAGAAATCACATCATCTCTCAATAAAACATCATCTTATTCTTCATTCCTATCTTTCTTCCAAACATCGATCATATCACCCTATGTGTGTGTAATAAACATCCCTACACCCGGAGAATTCAATTCAAGCTATCATACTCTTGTCCATCCACCTCAGTACTTTTTTAATTAAAGAATATTTAGATGAATTTGCTCACACACTTTCATGCGACCGTTAATACTTCTTGAGGTACTAACCGACCGATTACTCATTCTCGTCTTGCACCACCTAAGGCTTAGCAGTGACTCCCAGACCAGTTGGCCTTAGGGCACTAGGTGAAGAGGCACCCTCGCTATATTTTTTTATTGCTGCCTTGGCGATAACAAAACCAGTGTTCATTTTTCTCACCATTTTATATTTTATTCATATTTTTTTATTTCCTTCATACATCGGCTTTTAGACAAGAGCATTTCAAGGTATCCTCTACTATCCCGAGTTTCAAGACGTGTGTAAGTGCGAATAGTAGGGTATCAACGTTCAAAATGTTTGGCTTTCAGAATAGAAACTATTTTTCAGACTTATTTTTATCCTCAGATTAGTGACTTCCTTCATCTTGCTAACCCTTGGGACAACGGCTCATAACTACTTATTACTAGTTCGTTTAAGAAAACTTCTAATTTTCTTGGTTTTCTTAAAATTTTCAAATCTTTTGGATATAATTTTTCACCATCTAAACTTTTATTATCTTATTTATGTATAAATTTTTATATATATATATATTTTTGAAATTTTTGAAATTTTTATAGGTTTTGAAATGTTTTGTGCTTATGCAAAGTATGATGCAAATGATGCAAAAATAAGCACAAACCTCCCCCAAACTTGTTTTCAACAGTGTCCTCACTGTTGCTATCTGCTAAATCTCGAAAAACCTGTAAGCTTGGGAGAAAATTTATTAACGGGGGCAAAATATATAAGTGAAGAACCTCCCCCAAACTTATTCTTGGCTCATCATTTTGTAAAAATTTTCTTTTCAAGAGCCAGAAAAAATGCCCCCCAAACTTGAGTTATGCAATGTTAATCTTTTGAAAATCACATGAGGGGGTCGAAAATCATTGGTCGATGCCAAGCTTTGCAAAGACCGAAGGTTAACACCAACTATTCGAAAATTTTATCAATGCTGTGCTCTGGTTAGTGGAAGAAGAAGTGGGGAAAGGGTAAGTGGTGGAATAGAATGTGTGTGCGTCTTATTTCGGAGAGACGATGCAGTGAATGTGATGGATTACTCGCATTCTTTTTACAGTTCAGAAGAAGGGGTGGAGGTTCAATTTCATTGATTGGGAGATGATTCATCTCAACACCCGTGTCATTTCAAAATGCGAGTTCTTCAGCGAAAATCTCCTCAAAAGTTTCATCAATACCCCGGAGAATAATGTCATCACAAAGTGCGGGGTGATCTTTAGATTCTAAAAACAGTTCATAATCGGTGTTAGTTATTGACCCGGACATCTCGGTGGAAGAGTCCGTATGTGTATGATACATAGTTGGGTCAAACAATAACGGATGCAAAGAGTCAAGATCAATATCATGAGGATCGTCAAATTCGCTGCTGTCGACATCCATTAAGTTGACAGAACATACCTGAGCAGTAGGTTCGGAGGGTACACTTCCCAACCTGTAAATGTTCAGCTCTATTGACCTATTCCCGAAGGATAGGGTCATAGAACCATTACGACAGTTGATGATAGTATTGGAAGTGGCCAAAAAGGGGCGACCTAAAATCACCGGAATTTGATTCCGTGGGTTCGCTATAGGCTGTGTATCAATTACAATAAAGTCCACAGGGAATATAAATTCCCCGATTTTTATTAACACATCCTCTAGTTCACCCCTAGGTTTGGTGATTGATCGGTCAGCCATTTGGAGAGTGCAATGGGCTGGTTTCAACTCTCCGATTCCTAATTGCTCATAGACTGACAAAGGAAGCAGGTTAACACTTGCGCCAAGGTCTAGTAGAGCACGGTTGATGTGTTTTTCCCCAATAGAAATAGAAATAGTAGGACAGCCAGGGTCCTTACATTTCCGTGGTACTTGTTGGGGGAAAGCCGTGTCTACAGTCTTTGCCATGAATATCTTCTTGGGCACTTGAGTCTTCCTCTTCCTAGTGCACAAGTTCTTAAGAGTTTTCGCATAGGACGGAACTTGTTGGATGGCATCTAGGAGAGGGATGTTGATGTTAACTTGCTTAAACATGTCCATAATCTTCTCCATATGTGGACTCGATTTGTTAGTCCTTAACCGATTATGATAAGGTGCTTTAGCAATAAGCGCTGGGTCCATCATAGGAGAAGGAAGTGTGTGTGGACCCGATCCCAAAATAGAAGTGGGGATCGTTTTCTGTGAACTAGAAGAGATGGGCTGAGGTGGCGAGCCTTGTGGGAAATGAAGAATAGGCTCGCAAGAAGGTGGTGGGGTAGATGAACTGGGGTTAGAATTAGAAGAAGAAGTGGAAGGAAAGGTCTCAGCCGGGATATCATTGATAGATTTTTCCGTGTCATCAATCTCTTTCCCAACGTGATTGTCAAGCACTCTTCCAGATCTCAACGTGATTGCATTCACATGATGTGAATTGCCAGGATTGGGTAAAGGTTGAGCTGGAAGTTTCCCTTTCTCTCTTGCACTCATTTCGGCTTTTAGTTATGCAATTTGTGCTTCCATCGATTTGATATTCTCATTTTGAGAGACAATGATCTTCATCACATTCTCGACGGAAGATTGCAAACTTGCCGTCCCTTGGATGGATTGTTTCATGAAAGTATCCAAGGTTTATGCTAGTGCAGATGTATTATCTGTACCGGTCAATTGCAAAGAGTTTTCATGTGGTGCAAAAGTGTTGGCTGGATTTTGGAAGTTATTGTTGGAGATAGTGCCCTCAGAGTCAATTATTGGATCACAGGCACGTGATTGCAATGATTGAGGGAGGACCTATCCCGGTAGGACAGTCTTACTCGAGATGATAGTATGCTATCTGGTTTACCTTTATCATCGTGTACTGCTTCAGGTGACCTTACAGGTCGCTATTACACGCTGATAGAGCCCCTAGGATTCTTGCTTGACTACCAGCAGTATGATGGCGATCATATACGTGAGAGCTGGTGGTCTATAAGCACATTCTTAAAAGGTCCCTAGTCGTTAGAGTTTCGAGACAGGGCATCGATTCTCCAGAGTAGACTAGTGTATACAGCCGAGACCCCGACGAGGGGCGGTGGCCGGTCTCATAAGCCACTGGTGTCAGTTGGTTCACCTAAGATGTATACAGGTGCTCATTGGGTTATGAGTACACCGGACAGGACTCGCCGGGAACATGCTAGTTGGTCTTATACCTGACGTCAGATAGCAGTTCCCTGGTAACATGTGTACATGTTAGTTCATCGACCTGGGGATCGTCATTTGTCTCGTGTGAGTTCCCACTGTACTTTGATTACTACCCTACCACGGCTCAAAGGAGTCGTGCAAACAGGTTTTAGTTGGGTACAGTCCCGAGCCACATGGAGGCAGTGAGCGGATCTTCAGGGGTTCGTCTCTCCCGGTATTGGGGGTGAGGTCGCGCTGTGTCTAGGAGAGCCATTACACAAAGCCCTCGGCCGAGACAGGAGATTTACTGGTAGGTATTCCAGTAGTATCTCAGGGTGTTCTGGGCTACACTCCGACACGACTTGTACTGCTTTTGGAGGTCTGACTTTTACCAACCCCCTAGGCCCGACATGCGATGCTCATAGACGAACGGACCGGACTGTACGAATATTGTCACTGACAGGCTCAATAGGGTGTCAGGATGAGTTCGCTCATCGACGTCCCTTTTGGTCAATAGCTGGTGGCCCGTCACGTATTGGCTTATACCTCTGACGTGCTGGTGGTTAAATCCACAGCCATAGTATTGACGAGTCTTTAGAGTCCACCACACTTTCAGTTACTCAAGCTTTCGGGCGAAACGCTGTAGAGGCCGTATGGAGATATGGCAGGGTCCGATCAGATACGTGCGGTATTGCACGGATCAGGATCGGACGGTTTGTACTAGAGGCCGTATAGATATATGGCAAGGTTCGATCGGATACGTGCGGTATTGCACGGATAAGGATCGAACGGATTTTACTAGTCGGCTTTGGTTTAAGCCGGATCCTAGTATAGTACCGTGTAGATTTTTGTCTCATTGCATTTGTATCCGGTCGGAATACAGATGCAGGTGTGTATGCACAGTATCGGGGTTTTCCTGTAATTTATTACGGGACCAGTTTTCTGGAGTTGCCAGTTTGCATTCCGTTCCGGCCGGTTTTCCTTTGTTCTTTCCCGGCCGGACTTTTCCGATGGAGGGGGTTATTTGCAAGTTTGCAAATAACATTTGTGGAGGGGGTATCTTGCATTTTGGTGGCATCATGATAGTTTTTCATGATGAGATTCTTTTTCCTTCTTATCACTTGCTTTATGGTGATTAGAGTGGATTTGATATTGATTTGAAATGGTTATCATTTCTTTAGGGTTGTGGTCACCCCCTTGCTTTTACTACACTCACCTCCCTTCTTGTTATGGTTTGAATTTCATTTCCTCCACCATTCTCACTAGATGAGAGAGGCTTCACTTGAGAGAAAAAGAATGAGAGAGGTTCATTTTCATTTTTGGTGTTGGAAATTTATCATCCATCTCATTCTAGCTTGCCACCAAAAATTCCCAAGTTCATATCTTGTTGATTCCTCCATCAAGGCAACTTCACAAACCCCATGAGGCAAAGTGATTCTACACTACAACCTACAGCAAATCTTGGGCACGTCGACTTGACAGCTTCGTGCCCGAGTTGCCTCGGTATTGAGGTGGGAGCCCGTAAAAGATGCAGACGATGTGGTGCCCTTCCGGCAAGGAGGTGACGACCGGAGTTTCCGTGGGAGATCGGGACGATGACGAGAAGACCGGAGGACTCGGATCACTCGGTATATCTCTCACCCTTTCTCTTGATTGCTAGTATCGGTTAATGGTTACGATCCGGGTTTATTGTCCGCGGTAGCGCCAGTTTAAAAGTTAAGAAAATTTTGATTCCGCATTTTGGCCTCGGATAGACCGCCGGGGCGCTGCCGTGGCGCAACATGGTATCAGAGCCACGCCATTAACCTAGTCTAGCTTTGTCTAATGTGTTTTACATTTCCGATCGACCAAAATTCCGAAAACCCGCGTTTTCTTCACATCAGTTTTCTGTCGAATTTTTTCTGGCTCGAAATTTTTTTCAGGTTGTTGCAGAATGATGTACATGGAATTATAAGAACACTGTGAAAATTTGGTAGTGTGATCCCTCCATAAGACCGCGGAACCGCGGCCATAACCCCTATTTGGCCGCGGTTCCGCCGCAGTATTGAGTCTTCACTTCACCAATTTTTTGCAGTGGGTTTTTGGGCTGAAAATAGGGGTTTTGGTATACTTTGTTTGGGCCCAGAATTTCTGTGAGTGCTACAGTATTGTTTGGGGGGCCCACTTGGTAAAATTTGATCGATCGGATATTTTAAACACATTTGTTCACAGTATTTACATTATATCTGCGACCGTGAATGTCACTTGATCGGTAAATCCTGTCTAACTGCTATAGCCCGGTTAGACGGATTTGCGAACGTGACATTCACGTTGATGTCTTGTGATTTTGCTGTGATATTGCGGATCGGTCGTGGGGGATAGCCTGGATGCAATGTTAGTACAGTTTTGTTTTATATGTACATTTGATATTGCGGGGCGAGCGTCCGACATGTGGACTGCCGTCACTGCCTGTTTGTATTATTCTTTTGGCGCACGACCTGGTTGTGGTCGATGTACCCGTTGTATGTATATTTTACTTTCTGTACTAGGATTACCCCGCGGAGGGGTGCACGGATAGCCGGGTTCTAGAGGGCAACGGGCCCGCATCTCTTGGCATTGAGACGGAGGGGGCTTCACTCTAGGATTGGCGGGCTATTCGCCGCACTCGTAGGGGGTACAGGTTGACCCAGGAGGGGTGCCCAAGTTACCGGATTCCATGAAGTGCTGGGTGGTCCATTCACGGTGCTGAAGGGGGCTGCCTCGCTTCAGGTTTTGGCGGGTGTCTTGCCGCGCCCGTAGGGGTCTAGGTTTTCGTTGCACAGGCTATCCACACGACCTGGGGAACGTCGGGTTTCAGCAGCGGCTCTGTGAAACCCGGGGCTTCCAGATATCTGTATTGTTCTGTGATGCTGTATATTTCTGTGATGTTGCATTTTATCACGCCTTGAGCGAATATAATATATTGGTATATATATTAGTAGATGTTGTATATGTTTTACATCCGCGCTAGTCCCGTCCCCGCTCTGTCGTTAGTTAGCTAACCTAACGGGTAATGACGGGACCCAGTGGCGAATGCGGATGGCATATACGTACATCAGTATATTTTCGTTCTTTGTGGTGTGATCAATTGATGGGACTGCGTTGATTCGGATCAATGCAAGTTTAAAACAAACCTATTCTGATGTTGTTGGAACACTTTTCAAAAAGCTGTTATTGCAACGACGTTCACTTTTGTTTTGCATCGTGGTATTCATTTGGAATATCCTGCTCCTCAGTCGACGAGGCAAGGGCCGAGATCCCTTCACCAGGGTGACCCCTTGGACAGAAGTTTGCGTCAGGGCATTAACTTCACTATAGCCGATTACTTTTGCTTTGCATCGTGGTATTCAGTTGGAATATCCTGCACCTCATTCTACGGGGAAAGAGCCGAGATCCCTTCACCGGGAGTGACCTCTTTAGCAAAGGTTTTCGTCACTATATTTTTATAAAAGGCTATGCTGTTCCTTCAACGATATCAAGTTCATTACGTTAAAGGTTTTTCGCCAAAAACCAGTCGTAGCCCTCCGTCATTTCTTATGGGTATTATTTAGTATTCGTGCTGCGTTTGTTGACTCCGTCAAGGCGTAGTGTACGGTAGCTAAGTGGTGCTTGTTTGTTGCATAAATAGGATTGGTTAGGACAGTCGTGCGGCCTTGTTGACTCCATCAAGGGCACGTATGGGTGGGGTTAATGCAATCCAGATAATGACGGGTTGAACTTGACTAGGACTCTTTGATTTGTTGACTCCGTCAAGGTCACTTGAGTCCTAGGGGTAAAAACACACATCGGGAGTTTCTAAAGAAACTGAAACTTGCCAGGCATGCGCATACCTTCTGGAGTGTGGTGACTTGAGTGGATTCCGTCAAGTTATCATGCGATGATAGTTGGATCCCGATTCCCACTGATAAGTTGGTTTACTCCTCGGGTGATCCCGACTAATTCTTCTTTCAGGTTTGGGGAAGAATTTGAGGTTACAGTGGGAGGTTTCCAGATTAGATAAAGTGATAACCATTCTGATCTAGGTTAGAGTGCACGCTGAGTGTTTCTTTTCTCTCTCTCTCTCTTTGGCAGCGACCATTGACCCGACCCTAGACTATGACTCAGTGACCAAGTTGACCGAACCTTCTTAACACTAGCTTTTGGATTGTCAGAGTTGCAGACCTCATTGCCACTCCTACTTTTACCCTTTTCTCCAGGATACCCCGTATTGCTACGAACGTCCACTTCCATTGGACAAAACCATCATATGGTTAGATACGAACTTGAAGGAATTCGAGGATGGTTTCCGGTTCTGGAGAAAACGGATAAGGTTTATTCAGTTGTCTTTTCCTTTTTGCCTTCTCTCAAGTTACGAGTACTCCTTAGTTTAGGAGATAGTACACCTATTACGCAAATTGGATAGTCTTCTTCCAAATCTTAGGCTGGTGCCGACCGGTAGGGAATGAAGAAAACCAATTAGCCTAAACGGTGTGCAGAAGGTATTAAGATTAAGACAAAGCAAGGGATTAGTAAGAGGGCAAAGTAAATTGCGACTGATATTCACGACCAAACCAAGTATTTCTTCGCCAATCCTAAATCACCTTTGTATTTCTCCAGGACACTCCGTATCACTACGAAGATCCACAGTTTATTGGATACTCCATCGTATGGTTATATACGAACTCGAAAGGAACTTGTTCCGGTTCGGGGATGGATTCTGGTTCAGGAGAAATAGGAATAAGGTTTATTCGGTTGTCTTTTATCTTCACCTTTTCTCGCATTGCGAGTGCTCCTAGGATTAGGACAGTACACCCATTATGCTTATTGGATAGTCTTCTTCCAAACCATAGGCTGGTGCCGAACGGTAGGGAAGGAAGAAAACCATTTGGCCGAAAGGGGTGTGCAGACGGTAATGACTAAAGACATATAAAGGGATTTGGACAGATGGCAAAGAGATATACGGTTACAGTTGTGAATCTGGATAATGGTAGAGGCATTACTAGGAATACCAGGATACCCCATCGAAACATTTCAATATTTCAGTTCAACTGTGTACTGTTAAAAGAAAACTGATTTCCCGATTAGACACTTGCTCCAGGGTATGTATTTACCAGGTTGGATTCTCACATCTGTATGGTTTTACAGATGATGAGTGGGAGTAAGTTATTGGGAATTAGGTGACCATCCTCATTATATCGGGATTCGTTGTAATTGGTGATATTTGAGGAAGCCACCTGGGTTGTTTGCCGGTCGACAAATATTTGGTTTTGAATATCCGTTGCTATGCACCAATTTCAAATTGATATGTCTGTACGTCTATTTTCATAAAGTGAGACATACCTTTTTGAAATTATGTCTATGACATTTACCTATATCAGTGGATGGTCAGGTAAGGAGTATTGAACAGCGGTGTAATTCTTCTTAACCATAAGTACAGTTTTCAACCTACGACACACAGCGAATGAGTTATCAGACTCAAGGGACTTGTACAGAGTATTGTATGTTGTCCAGCGTCCATCAGGACAGAGGGGTTGGTCCTCGTACTATATTCGGTTTACTTATGACTTCTCTAGTTTTTAGATAGCTGTTTCGTGGAAACACAGGGTCCGAATTTTGAGAAGTTGTAGGTATTTGAATAAAGTAGAGAACCATGTATTGCAAGTATCGGGATTCTTCAAAGTGATCGAAGATGTAGATACTTGTGTATGGTGTTCAGTTGATAGTAATGGTTAAGAGAACTTGCTTCTCTTTCAGGTTACTCATAATTGGAAGCATTCCTAAGTTGAATAACGCTGATCGGCCTCCTTCCATTTAGTTGACATGCACTGGAGACAGCTGCATGATTTGAATCTGGTTCAATTAAATCAGTGCCTCTGTTTCTATATTGGATATAAGAACAGTTCATATCTTGACATTGTTAAGATACGTGGAGTTGTCCGGCTTATGCTTAAAACCAGACACTGGACAACTCAAGGCACGTTTCTGTAATAGCTGTTTGTGGGTTGACCCAGGCTATGACGAGGGTTGACTTTCTACCATCTGGAAGATCAATAGTGATATTGTTCTTAACTCGCCACATTTTTAAAAGAAATGGATTTTTCAGAAAATAGTAGTGGGAGTATGATAGAACTGGAAGCGATTCCAGAACCGCAAACGATTACTGAAGATTTCATAAGAACCTAAAGATTCAATCTGGCTTGACATTCCATTAGCCACTCCGCAGATATGGTGGGTAACCTCAGGCACTCGAGAGGTACTTCGGTATGCTCAAGGACGGTGGCAGGGATGTTCTTGTTTACCCAGACTTGCCATTGCTGTTGTTCCAGACTGTGAAACCCGGCAGGAGGATGAGTATAGCGTCGTTCTGAACTTACTTCAGAAGTGTATGTGTATATGACTCTGCCAGAGGGTTGTCGTAGTCAGTGGGAGCAGCGGAAGCATTGGTGGACAGTTGGCTTATGTCTATTTACAGACTGAAGCAGATATAGCGGAGATAGATCATCTATTGCTGATGTGAAGTCATAGGTTTCACTTCATCAGAATAGGAGATGGATCTGCTAAGGAGGTAGTAGAGTGTAATGTCCTGGTATTTGGATGACATACACAGAGTAGGAAGTGATATTCCTATACTACGATCGGTTATACTTTGGTTGTCACACAGTGGTTTCTCCACACAGGACTTGGATATTATATCAGACATTCTGGTTACTAGATTTATGGTTTTAGATCTAGATTTGGGTGGTTTCCTAATCTGGGTACCTTGACAGCATTCTATGAGTATTTGGAATGGACGACTCCTGGCACGGTAGTGTACCTGCAGGTGATGGAGTCACCCTCTCTAAAGGTGTCTTACAGACTAAAGGGGAGAGGGATACGCATGATTGACAGATCACTTGCTTAGGCAATTGGGTCAATCATGAGATGTCAAGTACCACACCAGATGTTGTTCTTGCAATAGGTGGAATAAGCTGATATTAATCTAATCCTGGAGAAACAGTCGGAAGCAGTTTTAGAACATAAGTTGATGTTCTAGGGATGTGATAACGACAGCCTCTTTTAGGAGACGGTTATCATTCCAGGCTTCCAAGGTGACATGGATGGCAGAGTGGCTGTCGGAGTTATAGTTTCTCCTTCTGACGAGGGGCAGTATTTTGGACAGGTGGTCCAAGGCAATACTGAGGGAGGCTTGGCGCTGGGTACTGATTAAGTTCAGTTATCGATACAGTCTAAGAAGTTTGGATTTGGAGTTCATTTATGAGCTAGGTCCCATCAGATATCCAGACATACTCTTAGACAGGTATTGCTCATTTCGGGAGATGGTTTTCTCTGCGAACTTGAGATATAGAGAGACATAGAAAGAAACATCACAGCGGATCCACCCACTGAGGCTATTCCTCGAACGCAATAGTTTCGCAAACGAGCTTTGTGAGACTGACTAGTAGAGGAGTTGGGTGTTCGGTATCACACGGGCTGTGAGTATGCGACATCGTAATAATTAGCCTTGAGTGCAAGTGGGAGATTGTTGGAGATAGTGCCCTCAGAGTCAATTATTGGATCACAGGCACGTGATTGCAATGATTGAGGGAGGACCTATCCCGGTAGGACAGTCTTACTCGAGATGATAGTATGCTATCTGGTTTACCTTTATCATTATGTACTGCTTCAGGTGACCTTACAGGTCGCTATTACAAGCTGATAGAGCCCCTAGGATTCTTACTTGACTACCAGCAGTATGATGGCGATCATATACGTGAGAGCTGGTGGTCTATAAGCACATCCTTAAAAGGTCCCTAGTCGTCAGAGTTTCGAGACAGGGCATCGATTCTCCAGAGTAGACTAGTGTATACAGCCGAGACCCCGACGAGGGGCGGTGGCCGGTCTCATAAGCCACTGGTGTCAGTTGGTTCACCTAAGATGTATACAGGTGCTCATTGGGTTATGAGTACACCGGACAGGACTCGCCGGGAACATGCTAGTTGGTCTTATACCTGACGTCAGATAGCAGTTCCCTGGTGACATGTGTACAGGTTAGTTCATCGACCTGGGGATCGTTATTTGTCTCGTGTGAGTTCCCACTGTACTTTGATTACTACCCTACCACGGCTCAAAGGAGTCGTGCAAACAGGTTTTAGTTGGGTACAGTCCCGAGCCACATGGAGGCAGTGAGCGGATCTTCAGGGGTTCGTCTCTCCCGGTATTGGGGGTGAGGTCGCGCTGTGTCTAGGAGAGCCATTACACAAAGCCCTCGGCCGAGGCAGGAGATTTACTGGTAGGTATTCCAGTAGTATCTCAGGGTGTTCTGGGCTACACTCCGACACGACTTGTACCGCTTTTGGGGGTCTGACTTTTACCAACCCCCTAGGCCCGACATGCGATGCTCATAGACGAACGGACCGGACTGTACGGATATTGTCACTGACAGGCTCAGTAGGGTGTCAGGATGAGTTCGCTCATCGACGTCCCTTTTGGTTAATAGCTGGTGGCCCGTCACGTATTGGCTTATACCTCTGACGTGCTGGTGGTTAAATCCACAGCCATAGTATTGACGAGTCTTTAGAGTCCACCACACTTTTAGTTACTCAAGCTTTCGGGCGAAACGCTGTAGAGGCCGTATGGAGATATAGCAGGGTCCGATCAGATACGTGCGGTATTGCACGGATCAGGATCGAACGGTTTGTACTAGAGGCCGTATAGATATATGGCAAGGTTCGATCGGATACGTGCGGTATTGCACGGATCAGGATCGAACGGATTTTACTAGCCGACTTTGGTTTAAGCCGGATCCTAGTATAGTACCGTGTAGATTTTTGTCTCATTGCATTTGTATCCGGTCGGAATACAGATGCAGGTGTGTATGCACAGTATCGGGGTTTTCCTGTAATTTATTACGGGACCAGTTTTCTGGAGTTGCCAGTTTGCATTCCGTTCCGGCCGGTTTTCCTTTGTTCTTTCCCGGCCGGACTTTTCCGATGGAGGGGGTTATTTGCAAGTTTGCAAATAACATTTGTGGAGGGGGTATCTTGCATTTTGGTGGCATCATGATAGTTTTTCATGACGAGATTCTTTTTCCTTCTTATCACTTGCTTTATGGTGATTAGAGTGGATTTGATATTGATTTGAGATGGTTATCATTTCTTTAGGGTTGTGGTCACCCCCTTGCTTTTACTACACTCACCTCCCTTCTTGTTATGGTTTGAATTTCATTTCCTCCACCATTCTCACTAGATGAGAGAGGCTTCACTTGAGAGAAAAAGAATGAGAGAGGTTCATTTTCATTTTTGGTGTTGGAAATTTATCATCCATCTCATTCTAGCTTGCCACCAAAAATTCCCAAGTTCATAACTTGTTGATTCCTCCATCAAGGCAACTTCACAAACCCCATGAGGCAAAGTGATTCTACACTACAACCTACAGCAAATCTTGGGCACGTCGACTTGCCAGCTTCGTGCCCGAGTTGCCTCGGTATTGAGGTGGGAGCCCGTAAAAGATGCAGACGATGTGGTGCTCTTCCGGCAAGGAGGCGACGACCAGAGTTTCCGCGGGAGATCGGGACGATGACGAGAAGACTGGAGGACTTGGATCACTCGGTATATCTCTCACCCTTTCTCTTGATTGCTAGTATCGGTTAATGGTTACGATCCGGGTTTATTGTCCACGGTAGCGCCAGTTTAAAAGTTAAGAAAATTTTGATTCCGCATTTTAGCCTCGGATAGACGGCCGGGGCGCTGCCGTGGCGCAACAGTTTTGTGATTGGAAGGGGTGCTGACTCAATTGAAGTGGTGGTTACTGTTGTGGTGGAGGGACCCTTTTGAAATTGTTTTGGGTTGGAACCGTGTTTTGAGATTGTGATTGGTTCCAAGCAATGTTAGGGTGATTCCTCCAACCCTGATTATATGTGGAAGAAAATGGATCGTTCCTAGGTCTTTGAAAAGCAGCATTGGTATGCTCGTGACCTTGAAACGGAGAATTTCGTAGACATTCTTCCGTCAAATGAGAAGGATCAGAACAGCATCCACATACAGTTTTGGAGAGTGACTTTTGACTTAGGGCGGCGGCTAGAAATTTGTTTTCCATAGCGTCGAATTTCGTGTGTAAGAGTGAAATTTCAGCTCTAACTCCTATGGAAACATCATTGCCCTCTCTAGACGATTGACTCACACCCTCCCACTGTAAAGATTTTTCAGAGAAATCTTCTAGAAATTTCCAGGCTTCCCCATCATCTTTAGTCATGAAGTTGCCTTGACACATAGATTCAAGGGTCTGTCTTGTGTTAGGATTAATGCCCTCATAAATGATTCTGCACAATTCCCATCTAGGGATTCCGTGATGTGGACATTGGACTAACAGATCCTTGAAACGTTCAAGACATTTTGAAAATGGTTCATTTGGAAGCTGGGTGAATTGATTTATTTCGCTACGGACTCGAGCTGTCTTATGATGTGGGTAGAATTTCTTAAGGAATGCTTTGACGAACCAAGGTGTCACGACCCGAAAGTACGGAACATGACCGGCACTTAAACTACGAACGTCTTGAGACGTACGTAATCTAAGTAAACCGAAAACCCAGAAATCCAAACCAAGAAGAGTAGTAGAGAGTAGGAAAAACCAATTTAAATCAAGTAGTTTTAATAGCATAAGCCGAATTATGCGGGTTTCAAAAAAACATCAAAAATTTACTGAAAATTTCGGCAGAGTCTCCTTTGTAAATACCGGCTCCCAAACGGGATACAACATGAATAGTATACGAAATCAATAAATGGCATCCCCAAGCGGGAGCTAGCTCTTCGTCAATCGACGGTCACAACCACACAAGCAATATAATATACAACGCCAACGGCGAGGATCAAAAACTCAAAAGGGAACTCAAAACCACCAGAAATATAACGAGCGACTCTAAGGTCGAAAGAATAACAACACTGGTCTCTATCTCAATAGATACATGTTTGGTTGATGGAATTTACTAGATACAACTGAATAATATCATACAAGGTAAATAATGGGGGTATGATACAAGTAAACCCACCTACTAGCAAATCACCCGAATGAAACTATGCCCGCAAAGCCGTAAGGAAACCGGTACGGCAAACCTGCAAGAAACTGGGGTACAACGGGGGTGAGTTTCCAACTCGTGAATAGAAAATATCTACGCACAGAAATCGCATAAATAACGCAATCCTAGGTCAATGATCATAATATATCCTCAAATATATGTATAACAGGCAGCCTATGACAATGTCTAGGGTAATATCTAACCCGAGTGTAATCACATGTGCCCGTGTCAGTGCCTCAGGTAGCAATATATCATATGAATGAGGTATGAATGCATGAAACAGAATACATGTAAATGAAGAAACTGTTTTCATAAATTAGTGAGATTTCCTTCGTATTTTTAAAACTGAGGTATCATATGAAATCAGTATCAACAGTGTCTAGCATGACACAAAACATAAATCTCACTGTCTCGAAATATCAATGTCTCAATCTCAATATCTAGGGCGCCGTCAGTCCAGACCGGCCCCTACTATCCATCTCAAGACCACGACGGTATTCTCCGGATATCCGACGCGTCGGGTAATATCACCGGTAGGTAGTGCTCCCCAGCCAGGCTCAACGTCAACACCACATTCCTCTTGCCCCGGGGTACCATACCGGGCCCACCATGTACCTGTGACGGTTCCTCCACTCCTCGACACGGATCTCCAAAACCACAGCAAACTCATGGTGGACGACACTTTACATCACTAGAAAACCGCAACATTTTATATTTTAAAAGATCATAAGTTGTAAATTTTGCGGCTTTCCCCGAAATCCAGAAATATCATAAATCTCGAGAAATCATCACAAGTGCATATGTCAATGATAATGAACTAGTCATGAACAACTGAATAACAGTATGCATGAAGTGGTAGGTAATAACTACAATGTCTAATATGGCATATAAGGGAAATACACTAATATCATGTCAAAACTACCAGCTAACAATCTAAGTCAAGCAATTATATTTTCTAAAGTGTACGTGACATGGCAATTACCGATGAAGATGTGAGTGAGCCGGCAAGTAGGTGTACGTGGTACATACGCATCATCGGTAATGGTGCTGGTGTCCTAACAGCATGATATCAATAATGGAATATGCAGCAAAATTGTCACGACCCGAAAGAGCACGTGACTGGCCCTTGAACCATATGAAGACTATAGGACTCCATCTGATCCAAGTAAGCCAAAAGCCCAGAAATCTAAAACCATTTTTAAGAATAAATAAAGAAACTGGTTTAAAGAAGTGAAGAAGTACAGGTTTGAAATCAAGGTTTTTAAATAACTAAGCCGAATATGCTTTTTAAAACAGTACAGTCTTTTCTAAAAATTTCGGCAGAGTTTCTTTTGTAAAACTGGCCCCGAATGGGGTACAACAAGGATAACAATATATAAATATGCAATGATAAGGGCATCCCCAAGCGGGAGCTAGCTCTTCGTCAAACGACGGTCACAACCACACAAGATATAATATACAACGCCAAGTGGCGAGGATCAAATCCAAAGTAAACTCAAGGGCAAAAAGAAACCGCAATACTACTAAGCGCGACTCTAAGGTCGAAATAATACAACGCTAAAATCTAGGTCTGAAAGAATATACAAGTTTTGGTTGATGGACAATTTCTAGATACAATGAAATAAATACATACAATGGTGATTCTTGATACGAAAGAATCCACCTACCAAAGCAAATCACCCGCAAGAAGGAAGTGTGCCAGAAATGCCGCAATGAAACCTGTACGGCAGAACCTGCAAGAACTGTGGCACAACGGGGGTGAGTTGCCAACTCGTGAATAGAAACATCTACAAGCAGAAACCGAATACAAGACATAATCCTAGGTCAATACGATCAGTATAGAAAATCCTCAATATAAAACATGCAGCCTATAGCAAGGCTAGGGTAAATATCTAACCCGAGTGCAATCTCATGTGTCTGTGTCAGTGCCTCAGATAACAATATAGCATATGAATGAGATATGAATGCGTGAAAACAGAATACATTCACTTGAAACAACTGTTTTCATACTTTAGTGAGATTTCCCTTGTATTTAAAAAAATAAGGTACCACAATGAAATCAGCATAAAAACTGTACCTAGCATCGGCACAAACGAAATCCCAATATCCCGATATCTCAAGTCTCAACCACAATATCTAGGGCGCCGTCAGTCCAGACCGGCCCATACCATCCATCTCAAGACCACGACGGTATCCTCCGGATATCCGACGCGTCGGGTAAAATCACCGGTAGGTAGTGCTCCCCTGCCAGGCTCACATCGTCATCACCACGCGCTTCTTGCCCCGGGGTACCTTACCGGGTCCACCATGTACCCGAAACGGTTCATCCGTCTCCTCGAATCGGGTTTCCAAATCCATCAGCAAAACTCATGGTGGACGACTCATACATCATGGAAAACCGCACTTTTTATTTTAAAAGAGAGAATATGTTTATTAGTGTTTTTGCGGTTTTCCTCCAAATCCAGAAAATCTCATAGAAATCCAAATCCAAACCTCAATAGCACGTAAAATAATGAATATATGCATGAGAATCCATGAATGCGGCATGATAATGAATAACAGTGTGCAGGAAGTAGCAGGTAATAACTACAATGTCTAATCTAGCATATAAGGCGAGTACACTTACAACCTGTCTAAATTATAAGCTAACAATCTACATCAATGCAATAGTATATTTTCTAAGGTGTACGTGACATGGCAATTACCGATGAAGATGTGTGTGAGCCGGCGAGTAAGTGTACGTGGTACATACGCATCATCGGTAATGGTGCTGGTGTCCTATCAGCATGATATTAAAAATGGAGTATGAAGCATAAAATAAGAATGCGATGCAAACCGAACCATAAAAGGGAGGGGGAGTTGAAACTAGACGTAACCCAAAACTTATCTGCATAAATCTAATATAAGTCCTACGAGTGGTGCCTTTTGAAATAACACGAATCATGGGGTTTTGAAAATAGGGGCTACGGTGTTTTTATGAAAAGATACGTCGTTTTTGAAATATCCGTAGATTCCCTTGAGCTGTCTTTAAAAATACCCACGATTCGTTAGTTTTTGAAATAGGTAAGAAGTTTAATCCACTCCAACAACTACACTAACTATACGGCTAAACTAACAAGCTGAACTACAGGTAAGGAAACCGCCTAACATCTGAGTCGATATATATATAGATATATAGTCGGTGATCCCGCCTCCATGTCATATCGTAAGGTATCCTCGAGTTATGAGTGCGGATCTATCATCAACATCGGCTCGTACGGTAAATCATCGTACGGCATCCCCAATAGCTGGGTAGGGTTCAACATCTCACTGTCTCATCACATAATAGGTATCACTATTAACAGATCACATAATCTGGGGTACTATTCTATGTCTAGCACAAAAACGATACCATAAAAGAAGTATGCATGCGGGGGTAACACATATCCAAAGCCCGCAAGAATCACATGTCATATTCCCAAATAGGAACCATATCCAATCACCGATCTCAGGGCACCAAGCCCACATCATCGACTCATCTCCAAAGTCATCACATATCATCAAACACCGTGTAAGTACAAGTAATGTGCAAGGGTGTGTGTGTAGGTGTAATTCTACCCTAGGGTTCGCGACTATGAACTACACTAGTCACTTCTACCCTACACTATCCACAATGCACCTATCACAAAGCTACAACACACTATAACTATCATATAACCACTATATATATAGTATACTAACTACGGACTGCGGGGGTGCTATACGCCATCCACCCGACTTCCCCCTGTAGATATGATCTACTCACCTTACATCATCATTTGCAGACATCACCATGCATTTGCTTGTCGTCCCGAAGTCTTCAAGGGTACCTACACATCGAATATCGTATATGCGCATTAAAACCAAATCCAAGCTAAAACGGCGCATGAAATCCAAAACGATACGATAAGAGGCCTATAGGTGAGAACCTATGGCACGCCTTCAAAACCATCAATAGATCCTCTATATCGTCGTATAAACGACAAATAGTCGAGGTAAAACGAAATACACCAATGCAGAAATGAAAATACGGAATACGGAAACACGAATTCAAAACGGCAACATAGGAAATATGTCCCAGATTTTACCCTAGAAGGAATATGTCAAAACTAGAAGTACCCAGGGTCTAAACTATAGGAAATGGGGCCAGGCACGCAAAACGAGGCAATTCCTCACTGGTCTGGCCGCAATTTGCGGCCAGAATGGGGATTCCGGCGGCCTCAGTTTGGAATGGGGAGCTGGGGTTTGGGGTGTTGGTTCCATTGTGCCTGCACATCTCACTGTCCATCCAATATTATTTTAGGGTTCTCGGGGTAATAGCAGATTCAAAATAACCCTCACAGACTTCACATTTTCCCCGATATCGGTTTCTAAAATCCGTATTTCTGGTTCTAGCTTCAGGTTTTGGGTTCCATTTCATGCACTAGGGTGTTTACAAGCCCTCTACTGAGCTCAATTTCACATTACAACTCAAGTTTCTCTCAAACCCTAACTAGGTTTTCATCATGTCCATAATATCACACAATATCGATTCTAAACATGCAAAGGGGTATAGGAAATGCTAAAACTAAGATAATGGTTCAGAAATTACCTCAATTGGCAACTCAAGAATTTTCTTGAGTTGCCCCGAGTGGCCACAATCCAATCTTTCTAGGTCCATCTTGAAGATCTCGAGCTTGTGCATCTTTTTAAAGAAACGAACTAGGAATTTTGGTGTGGTTTTGGAGATGTTTTTGGGCTTTGAAGAGGGGAGGATGATGGAGGGGAGGCAGCAGCAGCAAGAGGAGAAGGAGGAGGGAAGAAAATGATGGGAGAAGAATGGTTAAGTCCAAGGTCAAGGCAACCCTCACCCCTCTCTCACCTACTCTCATTCTTTAATCTTTTCTTTTCTTTTTCATTTTCTTTTAATCCTTAATTCAAACCTTCTCACCTCAATAGTAAACCCAAATGATAAATCATGGCAAGAAAATGCACAAGTGCAGGAAAAGTGATATATGTAAGTTTTGCACAAAATTGCCAAAAAACCCGATTAGCGATTTTAATCGCGATTAGCACTAAATTAGTGTCAAACTAATCACAAAAACTAAAAAATGTCAAAATTCACTAATTTACCCTATTTTAGAATTTTCCATAATTTTTCATAATTTTTCCAACATTTTTCCTATTTAATTGCATTTAATATTAAAATAATCAATAAAATAATATTAAATTATAGAAATTCCCAAAATTAATATTTTATATTTTTGAAAATGTTACAATCTACCCTCCTTAAAGAAATTCGGTCCCCGAATTTAAATTTAAACCCCCCAGGTACAAAAACGTTTCAGTAATAATCCAATTTGTCGGGGCTCCGAAAAACATCAATACGTAGGGAATATCATAAAAATGTACTGTCCTACTAGAAATCAATCCACAAAATGTATATGTATAGGAATATCCTGTGCGTCTGGTGCGCAAGGAATCAAAATCCATATATGTGTCAAACAGGTGTAGAAAACAGCATCTAGGTGCAACGGGTGTGCACGAAACATCTGTCGTAGGCAACATGTGTGTGCCTGTCAGAAAAATCAGGTGCATGTGACATGCACAAAGAATCCCGATTTAGTGCATCTGGCGTGCACCAAAATCGTATATCAAAACACTAAAGGTGCATGAAAACTATGCTGGAAGTGTAAATCAAATCACTGAATACAGCAGGCATGAAATCTCAATCAATATCTCAAATGTAATAACTCAGCGCAAAATATATGAATATCCAGTGGGTGCATGAAACAAATATCACGAAACTCAGTCATCAAAACTAAATCATGCAAACAGAACGCCCAAAATACCGAAATCCAAAATGACGGATACGTGATCATCGAATCACAAAATCACAAATCATAAATACCGTCGTCGGTAGTTCCTCCTTCGAGGTCGAGAAGGAGTCAGTGCATCCACTGCTAGCAGCGCAGGATATCTACGTGCCTCTTGCTCACGGTCTGGCGTCCTCTGACTCTCTGGGTCCTTATCTTCTCTGCGGATTTCCTATCTCGCAGTCAATCGGCTCATCGGCCCTGTCAGGTGTGCTAACGGGGACGATTCCGTTCTGGCACTTCTCTGGTCACCTCTCGGTCAAACCTCACGACCACTCGTAAGGCAGCAAATCGCTGGCGTCGGCCTTTGGCTCTCTGAAAGCACGTCTCACATCTGATCCTGGGTGCAAACATCATTGCAGCAATGTCCTGGAAGGAATCCTGCTCAAGGTCTCGTCCAATCCTGCCTATGCCGATCTGCACAGAGGCTGGCTTTCCTGCACAACCTCTTCTCTCTCAAAAGACACCTGTGTCCTCAGCACAATATTTCTCAGAAACTGGTCACATCCCAACGTCTCTGTAAGCAAATCAGGTCTCTAGTCTCGACGGGAAGCAATGACAGCTCGTCAGTGTCTCGCACAAACCTCTGGTTCCACATGTCTCTATCATCGTCCCTTATGACGTCACGCCAAGCCACCTTGCACTGCACTGCTCTCAGCTGCGGTCAAACTGAAGTCTCTCGCACGGACTCGAAATCGCGTACTCTGTAGTTTCACCATTTTGTAGAAGATGTCAGGCCGAACAGATCCTCGGAAACACGTCTCAACCCTCGGAGGAATACTCGTCACTCGTCCGCCCTTGATCAATTCGCAACGCATCTGGGTAAGTCCCTTTATTCGAACCTGGTCAACTACCTCATCGACGATGCCGAACTCTGGCCTGCTGGTGGTGCGCAAAATGACCACTCCTAGGTCTAGGTCTTCTCGTATCGTACTCCAGAAAAGTCCTGTCGGGGTTCCCTTCACAAATCTCATTCCTGCCGAAATGCCCGGAAGTCGTCATCCAATGCTGAAGCTAAAGCTTATTCCGGAACGGCTACATACTTACCGCGCTTCTTTCTGGAAGATCTATCCCCATACCATGCCTCGGGATGCGTATCACATCTCTAATGTCAGCGGAGTGGGACGCCATCTCGTCGAAATATATTGCGAACTCTTTTCTTCGCTCTGCGTCAATGTCGACTGATTCGGACTCGTCTCATCCTGGCTGCATGTACTGTGCTCCAACGGCTATGCTCGCATCTGGAGTCTCCCAAGCAGTGTCCCATCACGATATCCGAAGGATGTCGAACCATCCGATTGACTCGTCAGATCCTCATAATCCCCCAAGAGCTCACATCTCGGGTACAGTTTAATAGTATCGAGTACATGCCACAGCGTCGGTGGTCCAGCCGTAGAAGGGCAAACCCAAGCCTCACTAATGGCGCCGCGGAACCGCCGTAAACCCTAAGGTTCAAAGGTTGTCACACGGTCATTAAGTCGAGTTAGGGTTTCATTCTTCTAGAGGGTCCATAGAATCACCTGCATGTCTTTCCGTATACTTTAAACTTGGAAAATAGGCTCCTGACATTCGATCGTCTCAATCGACTCTCAACGAACCTGCGTGAAGTCGTCTCTATCTGGAATCAATCCGCCTGATGACCTCGCATCGGTAAACGAACGAACCACATGTCCTAGTCATTCATCCTTGGTGACTAGCGACTCGCTATCATATCTCCAAGAACATGCTCATGCTGCAGTAGCTCCAATCATCTGGGCGATATCTTGTCATTTGCAGCAGCAACTGGCTCATACGCCTGTACGCCGAACAACGCCTCAATCCTCTAGGAAAGGCAATACTTAAGCCGTCATCTCTGAGTCGGTCTGCTCTAGATCTGAGTAAGACTCTCCACACTGGAAATCTTCAACTCAACTGGGCCCGCTCTGGCGCAAAATCGGACGAATCACCTTCGTCTCTCAAATCGGGTAGACTAGCTATCATCTGTCGCATATCTGCCTGAAAGCTCCGGCAACCTCAGCTCGTAAGCTTCAGAAGCAACATCCTGTCAATCTTAGCAACAGCTGGTCCATCTGTCTGCACGGTAGGTGACATCACAATCTCTTAGGTATGCTGTACATCAACAGTCCTCTCTCAACTGGCAGTCCTAACAATGGCCCGATCATCCGGTGCAAATCCAAGCACTCGCCTCCACTAGAGGTCACAATCACCAAAACTAACTCGAGACATTCCCATGTCACCAGAAAACACAATGGTCGGCCCTCGTACCAGACGAGCTTACACCGGCCGTAACCCTAGCAGCAGCCCAAACTGCACTCAAACATGGTGACAGGAACCTCAATCGAGTATCAAGGAGAGCACAACATGGCAAGAAAGGAAACAACAGATCCAAAGTGGATACATGATCATAGGAAGGAACAGCATCAATAAGGGTATGATCATGAAACTAGTAGAATCGGGGATCTCAAATGGATGTATAATCCTGGATATGAAGAGAATCACTGTTCTCGAAAGAAATGTACATCCTATGGTTCCTTAAGCGGAGTGGCGTGTCGTAAGTATGCCGCGGAACATACCAACGGTACGTCACTCTACTTTAGTCACCTATTCCATCAACCAAGGGTCATCCTAAAACGACGAAAGTTCGGGTTTACACCCCCTCGACCAAGTCTAAGTTCCGTAAGGTCAAGCCTAAGTTCCGTATATAGACAACTCCCTAGGCTCCACATAGTCAAACTTAGACTCGAACCAAGGTCAACCTAGCGCTCTGATACCAACTTTGTCACGACCCGAAAGAGCACGTGACTGGCCCTTGAACCATATGAAGACTATAGGACTCCATCTGATCCAAGTAAGCCAAAAGCCCAGAAATCTAAAACCATTTTTAAGAATAAATAAAGAAACTGGTTTAAAGAAGTGAAGAAGTACAGGTTTGAAATCAAGGTTTTTAAATAACTAAGCCGAATATGCTTTTTAAAACAGTACAGTCTTTTCTAAAAATTTCGGCAGAGTTTCTTTTGTAAAACTGGCCCCGAATGGGGTACAACAAGGATAACAATATATAAATATGCAATGATAAGGGCATCCCCAAGCGGGAGCTAGCTCTTCGTCAAACGACGGTCACAACCACACAAGATATAATATACAACGCCAAGTGGCGAGGATCAAATCCAAAGTAAACTCAAGGGCAAAAAGAAACCGCAATACTACTAAGCGCGACTCTAAGGTCGAAATAATACAACGCTAAAATCTAGGTCTGAAAGAATATACAAGTTTTGGTTGATGGACAATTTCTAGATACAATGAAATAAATACATACAATGGTGATTCTTGATACGAAAGAATCCACCTACCAAAGCAAATCACCCGCAAGAAGGAAGTGTGCCAGAAATGCCGCAATGAAACCTGTACGGCAGAACCTGCAAGAACTGTGGCACAACGGGGGTGAGTTGCCAACTCGTGAATAGAAACATCTACAAGCAGAAACCGAATACAAGACATAATCCTAGGTCAATACGATCAGTATAGAAAATCCTCAATATAAAACATGCAGCCTATAGCAAGGCTAGGGTAAATATCTAACCCGAGTGCAATCTCATGTGTCTGTGTCAGTGCCTCAGATAACAATATAGCATATGAATGAGATATGAATGCGTGAAAACAGAATACATTCACTTGAAACAACTGTTTTCATACTTTAGTGAGATTTCCCTTGTATTTAAAAAAATAAGGTACCACAATGAAATCAGCATAAAAACTGTACCTAGCATCGGCACAAACGAAATCCCAATATCCCGATATCTCAAGTCTCAACCACAATATCTAGGGCGCCGTCAGTCCAGACCGGCCCATACCATCCATCTCAAGACCACGACGGTATCCTCCGGATATCCGACGCGTCGGGTAAAATCACCGGTAGGTAGTGCTCCCCTGCCAGGCTCACATCGTCATCACCACGCGCTTCTTGCCCCGGGGTACCTTACCGGGTCCACCATGTACCCGAAACGGTTCATCCGTCTCCTCGAATCGGGTTTCCAAATCCATCAGCAAAACTCATGGTGGACGACTCATACATCATGGAAAACCGCACTTTTTATTTTAAAAGAGAGAATATGTTTATTAGTGTTTTTGCGGTTTTCCTCCAAATCCAGAAAATCTCATAGAAATCCAAATCCAAACCTCAATAGCACGTAAAATAATGAATATATGCATGAGAATCCATGAATGCGGCATGATAATGAATAACAGTGTGCAGGAAGTAGCAGGTAATACCTACAATGTCTAATCTAGCATATAAGGCGAGTACACTTACAACCTGTCTAAATTATAAGCTAACAATCTACATCAATGCAATAGTATATTTTCTAAGGTGTACGTGACATGGCAATTACCGATGAAGATGTGTGTGAGCCGGCGAGTAAGTGTACGTGGTACATACGCATCATCGGTAATGGTGCTGGTGTCCTATCAGCATGATATTAAAAATGGAGTATGAAGCATAAAATAAGAATGCGATGCAAACCGAACCATAAAAGGGAGGGGGAGTTGAAACTAGACGTAACCCAAAACTTATCTGCATAAATCTAATATAAGTCCTACGAGTGGTGCCTTTTGAAATAACACGAATCATGGGGTTTTGAAAATAGGGGCTACGGTGTTTTTATGAAAAGATACGTCGTTTTTGAAATATCCGTAGATTCCCTTGAGCTGTCTTTAAAAATACCCACGATTCGTTAGTTTTTGAAATAGGTAAGAAGTTTAATCCACTCCAACAACTACACTAACTATACGGCTAAACTAACAAGCTGAACTACAGGTAAGGAAACCGCCTAACATCTGAGTCGATATATATATAGATATATAGTCGGTGATCCCGCCTCCATGTCATATCGTAAGGTATCCTCGAGTTATGAGTGCGGATCTATCATCAACATCGGCTCGTACGGTAAATCATCGTACGGCATCCCCAATAGCTGGGTAGGGTTCAACATCTCACTGTCTCATCACATAATAGGTATCACTATTAACAGATCACATAATCTGGGGTACTATTCTATGTCTAGCACAAAAACGATACCATAAAAGAAGTATGCATGCGGGGGTAACACATATCCAAAGCCCGCAAGAATCACATGTCATATTCCCAAATAGGAACCATATCCAATCACCGATCTCAGGGCACCAAGCCCACATCATCGACTCATCTCCAAAGTCATCACATATCATCAAACACCGTGTAAGTACAAGTAATGTGCAAGGGTGTGTGTGTAGGTGTAATTCTACCCTAGGGTTCGCGACTATGAACTACACTAGTCACTTCTACCCTACACTATCCACAATGCACCTATCACAAAGCTACAACACACTATAACTATCATATAACCACTATATATATAGTATACTAACTACGGACTGCGGGGGTGCTATACGCCATCCACCCGACTTCCCCCTGTAGATATGATCTACTCACCTTACATCATCATTTGCAGACATCACCATGCATTTGCTTGTCGTCCCGAAGTCTTCAAGGGTACCTACACATCGAATATCGTATATGCGCATTAAAACCAAATCCAAGCTAAAACGGCGCATGAAATCCAAAACGATACGATAAGAGGCCTATAGGTGAGAACCTATGGCACGCCTTCAAAACCATCAATAGATCCTCTATATCGTCGTATAAACGACAAATAGTCGAGGTAAAACGAAATACACCAATGCAGAAATGAAAATACGGAATACGGAAACACGAATTCAAAACGGCAACATAGGAAATATGTCCCAGATTTTACCCTAGAAGGAATATGTCAAAACTAGAAGTACCCAGGGTCTAAACTATAGGAAATGGGGCCAGGCACGCAAAACGAGGCAATTCCTCACTGGTCTGGCCGCAATTTGCGGCCAGAATGGGGATTCCGGCGGCCTCAGTTTGGAATGGGGAGCTGGGGTTTGGGGTGTTGGTTCCATTGTGCCTGCACATCTCACTGTCCATCCAATATTATTTTAGGGTTCTCGGGGTAATAGCAGATTCAAAATAACCCTCACAGACTTCACATTTTCCCCGATATCGGTTTCTAAAATCCGTATTTCTGGTTCTAGCTTCAGGTTTTGGGTTCCATTTCATGCACTAGGGTGTTTACAAGCCCTCTACTGAGCTCAATTTCACATTACAACTCAAGTTTCTCTCAAACCCTAACTAGGTTTTCATCATGTCCATAATATCACACAATATCGATTCTAAACATGCAAAGGGGTATAGGAAATGCTAAAACTAAGATAATGGTTCAGAAATTACCTCAATTGGCAACTCAAGAATTTTCTTGAGTTGCCCCGAGTGGCCACAATCCAATCTTTCTAGGTCCATCTTGAAGATCTCGAGCTTGTGCATCTTTTTAAAGAAACGAACTAGGAATTTTGGTGTGGTTTTGGAGATGTTTTTGGGCTTTGAAGAGGGGAGGATGATGGAGGGGAGGCAGCAGCAGCAAGAGGAGAAGGAGGAGGGAAGAAAATGATGGGAGAAGAATGGTTAAGTCCAAGGTCAAGGCAACCCTCACCCCTCTCTCACCTACTCTCATTCTTTAATCTTTTCTTTTCTTTTTCATTTTCTTTTAATCCTTAATTCAAACCTTCTCACCTCAATAGTAAACCCAAATGATAAATCATGGCAAGAAAATGCACAAGTGCAGGAAAAGTGATATATGTAAGTTTTGCACAAAATTGCCAAAAAACCCGATTAGCGATTTTAATCGCGATTAGCACTAAATTAGTGTCAAACTAATCACAAAAACTAAAAAATGTCAAAATTCACTAATTTACCCTATTTTAGAATTTTCCATAATTTTTCATAATTTTTCCAACATTTTTCCTATTTAATTGCATTTAATATTAAAATAATCAATAAAATAATATTAAATTATAGAAATTCCCAAAATTAATATTTTATATTTTTGAAAATGTTACAAAAATAAATATGCGAGGCAGAGCGAACAGCAATAATGTGCGGGAGCTGAATACTAGACACAACGATAACTAATCTACAATAATCTAATATAAGTCCTACAAATGGTGCTTTTTGAAATAACACGAATCATGGGGTTTTGAAAATAGAGGCTACGGTGTTTTTATGAAAAGATACGTCGTTTTTGAAATATCCGTAGATTCCCTTGAGCTGTCTTTAAAAATGCCCACGATTCGTTAGTTTTTGAAATAGGTAAGAAGTCTAATCTAATCTAACAACTACACTAAACTATACGGCTGAACTAACAAGCTGAACTACAGGTAAGGAAACCGCCTATCATCTGAGTCGATACATATACATACCTGTATATGTATAGTCGGTGATCCCGCCTCAATAATATCATATCCGATACCATATCTATAATCAGGCGTCCCAAGTCAAGAGTGCAGATCAATCATCAATATAGCTCGTACGTAAATCTGTCGCACGGCATCCCAAATCTGGGTACGGGTCAATATCACATTCATCATACTATTCACCTGGTATCCTCTTTATCAAATATCATGATCGGGGTACTGATCTACGTCTAGTACCATACTAATACCGCCTACGTATGCATGGACGTTTGTGAAACACTACGTCAAGGACCCGCTACAACGTCATGTCGTATCTAAGATACGAACCCTGCTATATCACCGATCTCACGGCCTCAAATCGAATCTCATCGACTCAGCTCAATCCCAAGTATCATCCTCAATCCGTATGTGAACACATAGTCCCATACCCATGTGAACACATAACTATAAAGAATCCCATGAGTACATATCAATAGGAATTTATGCAAGTATGTATGTGTGTATGTGTAGTGCAACACTACCCTAGGGTTCGCAACACTAAAAATAGTCCAACACACCAATATCCATCCTAAGCATCGTTATTAATCCTAAATAACATATAATAAATGTTGGTGTGTATACGCATCCGTATACACCACCACGGACTGCGGGGGTGCTATACGCCATCCACCCGACTTCTCCCCGTAGATATAAATCAACTTACCTGGTCCTCGCTCGCCGGTGCCGATGTCGCCACGCGCTTGCTTGTCGTCTCGAAGTCCACCTGGGGTACCTACATATCATAACGCACCGTATCGCATAAAAACCCAATTCGAAATCGAAACGTCATAAGAAAACCAAATCGGCACGCGTATCACGCATAGGTCCAAACCTATCGCCTACGCATGCAAGAATAGTCAAATCAACCCTTGATGTCGATGTACAAACGTCAAACCATCGAGAAAAATCCAATCACACTCATTTGCACAATTACAAGCACTAATTATAATATAAAATAGCTTAAAATTCCCCAAAACCCCAATTTCACTTAAAAGATCGTTTTTCCGAAAATCTAGCAAGCACAATTCGCCGTTTGTACAAAACATGATGTTTAAATGAATGTAGCGGCCAATATACTTATTAAATATCTTAAATAAGTTATAGAAACAATTTCCGGAATTTAATCTCATTAAATTCCAAAAACCCTAATATTCTAGTTTACAAAATATCCTTTTTACAATTTCATAGCAAAAATGCACAAACTACAATTTAGGTTGGATTTCCATGAACTAAAGTGTTAAACTACACTTAATAAAGTTAATAATATGATAAAAACCCTAACCATATTTTAATTCTCGATTTAACACAATATTTACAAAAACTAGTTTGCAATTTTAACCAATTTCGATCATTTTATAGCAAAATGCACATACAACAAACTAGTTAGGATTTGGATGATTTAAAGCATTAAACTACATTTTATAATGTTAATAAAGTCATCAAAATCTTAATTAGATTTTAAATCACCCATTTGGAACCAAAAGCTAAAAACTAGTTTGCTTAAATAAAGCTAAATTGGATATTTTAATGTTACAATTAGCACTAAGCAATAAGATTACATTTTGCATGCTCTAAGATACAAAATACATCACATAACCATGCACAATTGATCACCATTCAACTCCAACACAAAACCCCACTTCAATTTCATAAACCCTAATCTTGAATTTGGACTGTAAATTTATAATCTAAACTAAACCTTTTATTAATATAATTTGAAGTAATAACAAACAACTCAAAAAAAAAGAACAAGATTTATACCTCATAACCATCTTGAGATCAACATGAAACTTGTCTCCAAAATGCAAACTTTTCACCAAGATCCATGCTAGATAGGCTAAGGAAAAATGGGTAGGGCTTGGATTTGCATTTTAGCTTTGATTTTTGATGGAAATGGGTGAATTTTTTGATGGAAAATGAGAGGAGAAGAGGGAGGGAGGGCTGCTGTTGGGGGCTGAGAATTTCGACCAGAAGTGGGTGAGGGGAGAGAGAGGGAGGTGAGGAAAATGCAAGGGAGGAAAGTCAAGGTCAAGGTAAGGTCAAAGTCTAACTACTTTATCTATTTTCTAATCTTTTCTTTTATTTCTTTTCATTTCTTTTTCCTTTGCAAACCAAGTGGGGAAAAAGTGAGGGCTGCTGAATTTGGCTAAGGGGAGGAGTAAGTGGGTGTGTGTGGGTGTGGGTATGGGTGTGGGGTGATGAAAAATGATAAATACAATACCCCAAACATCCATTTACGCTAAAAAAAGCCTTTTTTCTTCAATAATTTCTAAACCGTTTTGGCAAATGATTTTGTTCCAAAAATCACATGATAAATTTTTATTTAATGTTTTATGATGCACAAAATTTGTTTCAACTCATTCCAATTTGTAATTTTCCCTAATTAAATGTATTAGTGACGGCTTAAAATAATAATAAAATAATATTTTTTTCAGAAAATTTGAAATTTCACCAGCGGCTCAATAAACACCAAATAATAGCAATTATATAGCTAGAATATGTATATTTAATTTTTATAATAAGATATTTGTATTTTGACTTTTTATAGAAAACCCCTTTATTTTACCGATTTTTCGAAATTTCACCGAAACGATTTTCAAAACGCTACAATCTTCCCCCCTTAAAGAAATTCGGTCCCCGAATTTAAATTCAAACTCCCCCAAATACTAAAACATCTAAGAAAAACCATCAAGTCGTCGGGGCTCCGAAATTGTAACTACATAAAACAATTCGTAGCGCAGCGCATGCGCTTGAAAAATGAGTATATAACTCAAAGCTATACATGTAAATATCGAATCTATATATGTAAGTATCTGAAGGAAATGCATGCCAAATCTCTTTAAGTCGCTGTGCACGCGTATAACTCTGCACAGTGGCGGACGTCTATCATAAGGAAATAACTATATACATATATACTTTTGTTTGAAATGTACGTTCCGCCGTTTTGGAAACAATTTAGAAGGGTCTCCTTGTTTTAAACATTTCGTGTCATATCAGACACGTAGGTAAATACCGAGGCTATAGCTCGCTTTTTGGAAATCCCTTCAATAACTATCAATGCATGCCAAATATATTCAGGTACTGTCCTCTGACTAGTCCTGCTCAGTACGAAAACACATAGCAATATCATAAAAACGTACTACTCTATAAGAAATCAATCCCAAAATATGCACATGAATACTACGTGCGTCTGGTGCGCATGAAAATCAATATCCATGAATGTGCCATACATGCGCACAGAAACAACATCTAAGTGCATCGGGTGTACACCAAAATCGCATTTCAAAACATGCGCCCAACATGCGCGAAAATCCATATCAGGTGCATCCAGCGTGCACGAAATCATGAAATCCAATATCAAGCACCGAACGTGCGCAAAATCAATCAGGTGCACAAGGTGCACAAAACAAATATCGAGTATCACAATCGAAATCGAAGTCCAGTGCATCTAAGTGCACAAAAGGCGTATCACTGCACTGCAAGCATATATAAACTATACAGAGTGCAGGAACCAAATCGTGTGCGTGCATATGCACAAAATCAACTCAAATGTCTAAAACCGTAAAATCACAAACATGTGAAACTAAAGAACGAAAACGATATCAAGTGCAACACTGTGCAAAGATCGTAAATCCTTAATCATCAAAAATCAAATCATACGAATAAATCACCCAAAACATCGGAATCAATAATGGAGGAATAGTACCGCTCAAGTGC
This sequence comes from Agapanthus africanus, assembly GCA_030015575.1. NCBI lineage: Eukaryota > Viridiplantae > Streptophyta > Magnoliopsida > Asparagales > Amaryllidaceae > Agapanthus > Agapanthus africanus. The sequence continues at coordinate 290,201,586 of JASDDO010000010.1, forward strand.
ATTCTCTAAGAATCTCGGCCAACTGTCGCGGTCACTAGTGGGACGTCTCGTCGATGATCATGAACTCTGTCCTGCTGGCGTGCGTAACCATGACCACTTCTGGGTCAAGGTCTTCACTGTGAATTACCAATCTTTTGGTCCATCGGCTCATCGGTCCTGTCAGGTGTGCTAACGGGGACGATTCCGTTCTGGCACTTCTCTGGTCATCTCTTGGTCAATCATCGCGACCACTCGTAAGACAGCATATTACTGGCGTCGGCCTCTGGGTCTCTGAATGTACGTGATACATCTGATCCTGGGTGCAAGTATCATTGCAGCAGTGTCCTGAAAGGAATCCTGCTCACGGTCTCTTCCATGTCTTTGTCTCTGCCAACTGTCCGGAAGTCATTGTCCTTTCCTATATCCGCATCTTGCTCTGTAACGGCTGCATACCCATCGCGACTCCTTCTGGAAGGTATATCCAGTACTCTACCTCGGCATGCGCATCGCATCTCTGATGTCGGCGGAGTGGAACGTCATCTCATCTAGATCTGGTACGAACCTCTTACTTCACTTTTCTCTAATGTCGTCTGCTTTGGACTCGTCTCGTCGCGGCTGCATGGACTGAGCTCCAACGACTATCCTCGTATCTGTAGTCTCCCAAGAATGCATCTCACCACCTAGCATCCGAATTAAGTCGAGTCATCCGATCGAGTCGTCAAAACCTCATAATCCCCCCAAGAGCTCAACCTCTTGGGCACAGTTTAATAGTATCGAGTACATACCACAGCATCGGTGGTCCAGCCGTAGAAGGGCAAACCCAAGCCTCACTAATGGCGCCGTAGAACTGCCGCAAACCCGAAGGTTCAAAGGCTTTCACACGGTCATTAAGTCGAGTTAGGGTTTCATTCTTCTAGAGGGACCATAGAATTGCCTGCATGTCTTTCCGACTACTTAAAACTTGGAATAATAGGTTGCTGACATTCGATCGTCTCTGTCGACTCTCAACGTCTCCGCGTGAAATCGTCTCCAGCTGGAATCAATCTATCTGATGACCTCGCATCGGGGTAGGCGAACGATCCACAAGTCCTAGTCATTCATCCTCGATGACTAGCGACCTTCTATCATCTCTTAGTACAACTCGTTCTGCACTAACGCCATCATCTGGGGCAATATCTCGTCATTCGCAGCAATAACTAGCTCGCTCATCTGCACGCTGAACAGTGCCTCGACCATCATGAATAAGCAACACACCAACGGTCATCAAAATCTGGCTGGCCTCTGTCAGTGGCTCAATCCTCTAGTGTCGATCAGCACCTCCGAGTAACCTCATAAAGGCGATCCACCAAACGCTCGTGGCGCGGAAACACAGTAAAAAGACACATCTCTGCAATCGTGTGTTGCCGGAATTTCGCCCTAGTCAGTCCTCGTTCGTGACGAGCTTGTGCTGACTGCAACTCTAGCCGTAGCTCTCCCTGCCGGTAACCGTAGCAGCAAAACCAAACTGGTACCGACGAGGCTAGATCAGGAAGGAATAAAATACTGAACAAGGAAATGTACATCCTAAGGCTTCATAAGTGGAGTGGCGTGTCGTAAATATGCCGCGGAACATACCAACGGTACGTCACTCTACTTTAGTCACCTATTCCATCAACCAAGGGTCATCCTACGCTCCGAAGGTAAAACCTAACGCTTTGATACCAACTTTGTCACGACCCGAAAGTACGGAACATGATCGGCACTTAAACTACGAACGTCTCGAGACGTACGTAATCTAACTAAACCGAAAACCCAGAAATCCAAACCAAGAAGAGTAGTAGAGAGTAGGAAAAACCAAATTAAATCAAGTAGTTTTAATAGCATAAGCCGAATTATGCGGGTTTCAAAAAAACATCAAAAATTTACTGAAAATTTCGGCAAAGTCTCCTTTGTAAATACCGGCTCCCAAACGGGATACAACATGAATAGTATACGAAATCAATAAAAGGCATCCCCAAGCGGGAGCTAGCTCTTCGTCAATCGACGGTCACAACCACACAAGCAATATAATATACAACGCCAACGGCGAGGATCAAAAACTCAAAAGGGAACTCAAAACCACCAGAAATATAACGAGCGACTCTAAGGTCGAAAGAATAACAACACTGGTCTCTATCTCAATAGATACATGTTTGGTTGATGGAATTTACTAGATACAACTGAATAATATCATACAAGGTAAATAATGGGGGTATGATACAAGTAAACCCACCTACTAGCAAATCACCCGAATGAAACTATGCCCGCAAAGCCGTAAGGAAACCGGTACGGCAAACCTGCAAGAAACTGGGGCACAACGGGGGTGAGTTGCCAACTCGTGAATAGAAAATATCTACGCACAGAAATCGCATAAATAACGCAATCCTAGGTCAATGATCATAATATATCCTCAAATATATGTATAACAGGCAGCCTATGACAATGTCTAGGGTAATATCTAACCCGAGTGTAATCACATGTGCCCGTGTCAGAGCCTCAGGTAGCAATATATCATATGAATGAGGTATGAATGCATGAAACAGAATACATGTAAATGAAGAAACTGTTTTCATAAATTAGTGAGATTTCCTTCGTATTTTTAAAACTGAGGTATCATATGAAATCAGTATCAACAGTGTCTAGCATCGACACAAAACATAAATCTCACCGTCTCGAAATATCAATGTCTCAATCTCAATATCTAGGGCGCCGTCAGTCCAGACCGGCCCCTACCATCCATCTCAAGACCACGACGGTATCCTCCGGATATCCGACGCGTCGGGTAATATCACCGGTGGGTAGTGCTCCCCAGCCAGGCTCAACGTCAACACCACATTCCTCTTGCCCCGGGGTACCATACCGGGCCCACCATGTACCCGTGACGGTTCCTCCACTCCTCGACACGGATCTCCAAAACCACAGCAAACTAATGGTGGACGACACTTTACATCACTAGAAAACCGCAACATTTTATATTTTAAAAGATCATAAGTTGTAAATTTTGCGGCTTTCCCCGAAATCCAGAAATATCATAAATCTCGAGAAATCATCACAAGTGCATATGTCAATGATAATGAACTAGGCATGAACAACTGAATAACAGTATGCATGAAGTGGTAGGTAATAACTACAATGTCTAATATGGCATATAAGGGAAATACACTAATATCATGTCAAAACTACCAGCTAACAATCTAAGTCAAGCAATTATATTCTCTAAAGTGTACGTGACATGGCAATTACCGATGAAGATGTGATTGAGCCGGCAAGTAGGTGTACGTGGTACATACGCATCATCGGTAATGGTGCTGGTGTCCTAACAGCATGATATCAATAATGGAATATGCAGCAAAATAAATATGCGAAGCAGAGCGAACAGCAATAATGTGCGGGAGCTGAATACTAGACACAACGATAACTAATCTACAATAATCTAATATAAGTCCTACAAATGGTGCCTTTTGAAATAACACGAATCATGGGGCTTTGAAAATAGGGGCTACGGTGTTTTTATGAAAAGATACGTCGTTTTTGAAATATCCGTAGATTCCCTTGAGCTGTCTTTAAAAATGCCCACGATTCGTTAGTTTTTGAAATAGGTAAGAAGTCTAATCTAATCTAACAACTACACTAAACTATACGGCTGAACTAACAAGCTGAACTACAGGTAAGGAAACCGCCTATCATCTGAGTCGATACATATACATACCTGTATATGTATAGTCGGTGATCCCACCTCAATAATATCATATCCGATACCATATCTATAATCAGGCGTCCCAAGTCAAGAGTGCAGATCAATCATCAATATAGCTCGTACGTAAATCTGTCGTACGTCATCCCAAATCTGGGTACGGGTCAATATCACATTCATCATACTATTCACCTGGTATCCTCTTTATCAAATATCATGATCGGGGTACTGATCTACGTCTAGTACCATACTAATACCGCCTACGTATGCATGGACGTATGTGAAACACTACGTCAAGGACCCGCTACAACGTCATGTCGTATCTAAGATACGAACCCTGCTATATCACCGATCTCACGGCCTCAAATCGAATCTCATCGACTCAGCTCAATCCCAAGTATCATCCTCAATTCGTATGTGAACACATAGTCCTATACCCATGTGAACACATAACTATAAAGAATCCCATGAGTACATATCAATAGGAATGTATGCAAGTATGTATGTGTGTATGTGTAGTGCAACACTACCCTAGGGTTCGCAACACTAAAAATAGTCCAACACACCAATATCTATCCTAAGCATCGTTATTAATCCTAAATAACATATAATAAATGTTGGTGTGTATACGCATCCGTATACACCACCACGGACTGCGGGGGTGCTATACGCCATCCACCCGACTTCTCCCCGTAGATATAAATCTACTCACCTGGTCCTCGCTCGCCGGTGCCGACGTCGCCACGCGCTTGCTTGTCGTCTCGAAGTCCACCTGGGGTACCTACATATCATAACGCACCGTATCGCATAAAAACCCAATTCGAAATCGAAACGTCATAAGAAAACCAAATCGGCACGCGTATCACGCATAGGTCCAAACCTATCGTCTACGCATGCAAGAATAGTCAAACCAACCCTCGATGTCGATGTACAAACGTCAAACCATCGAGAAAAATCCAATCACACTCATTTGCACAATTACAAGCACTAATTATAATATAAAATAGCTTAAAATTCCCAAAAACCCCAATTTCACTTAAAAGGTCGTTTTTCCGAAAATCTAGCAAGCACAATTCGCCGTTTGTACAAAACATGATGTTTAAATGAATGTAGCGGCCAATATACTTATTAAATATCTTAAATAAGTCATAGAAACAATTTCCGGAATTTAATCTCATTAAATTCCAAAAACCCTAATATTCTAGTTTACAAAATATCCTTTTTACAATTTCATAGCAAAAATGCACAAACTACAATTTAGGTTGGATTTCCATGAACTAAAGTGTTAAACTACACTTAATAAAGTTAATAATATGATAAAAACCCTAACCATATTTTAATTCTCGATTTAACACAATATTTACAAAAACTAGTTTGCAATTTTAACCAATTTCGACCATTTTATAGCAAAATGCACATACAACAAACTAGTTTGGATTTGCATGATTTAAAGCATTAAACTACATTTTATAATATTAATAAAGTCATCAAAACCTTAATTAGATTTTAAATCACCCATTTGGAACCAAAAGCTAAAAACTAGTTTGCTTAAATAAAGCTAAATTGGATATTTTAATGTTACAATTAGCACTAAGCAACAAGATTACATTTTGCATGCTCTAAGATACAAAATACATCACATAACCATGCACAATTGATCACCATTCAACTCCAACACAAAACCCCACTTCAATTTCATAAACCCTAATCTTGAATTTGGACTGTAAATTTATAATCTAAACTAAACCTTTCATTAACATAATTTGAAATAATAACAAACAACTCAAAAAAAAAAGAACAAGATTTATACCTCATAACCATCTTGAGATCAACATGAAACTTGTCTCCAAAATGCAAACTTTTCACCAAGATCCATGCTAGATAGGCTAAGGAAAAATGGGTAGGGCTTGGATTTGCATTTTAGCTTTGATTTTTGATGGAAATGGGTGAATTTTTTGATGGAAAATGAGAGGAGAAGAGGGAGGGAGGGCTGCTGTTGGGGGCTGAGAATTTCGGCCAGAAGTGGGTGAGGGGAGAGAGAGGGAGGTGAGGAAAATGCAAGGGAGGAAAGTCAATGTCAAGGTAAGGTCAAAGTCTAACTACTTTATCTATTTTCAAATCTTTTCTTTTATTTCTTTTCATTTCTTTTTCCTTTGCAAACCAAGTGGGGAAAAAGTGAGGGCTGCTGAATTTGGCTAAGGGGAGGAGTAAGTGGGTGTGTGTGGGTGTGGGCACGGGTGTGGGGTGATGAAAAATGATAAATACAATACCCCAAACATCCATTTACGCTAAAAAAAAAGCCTTTTTTCTTCAATAATTTCTAAACCGTTTTGGCAAATAATTTCGTTCCAAAAACCACATGATAAATTTTTATTTAATATTTTATGATGCACAAAATTTGTTTCAGCTCATTCCAATTTGTAATTTTCCCTAATTAAATGTATTAGTGACGGCTTAATATAATAATAAAATAATATTTTTTTCAGAAAATTTGAAATTTCACCAGCGGCTCAATAAACACCAAATAATAGCAATTACATAGCTAGAATATGCATATTTAATTTTTATAATAAGATATTTGTATTTTGACTATTTACAGAAAACCCCTTTATTTTACCGATTTTTCGAAATTTCACCGAAACGATTTTCAAAACGCTACAGTTAAACCTAGCGCTCTGATACCAATTTTGTGATGACCTAAAATATTAGCTCATGACTGGCACTTAAATCACGCCACGTCAAAAAGCGTCACGTAATTCAAGTAAGCCGAAACCCAAAAATCTAAACCTTTTAAAGAAAAATCAAGGAGGTGAAGTTTTAGAATAAAGGTATAATGGAAACAAGTTTTCTTAAATGCATAGAAAAGGAACATAAATAACGCAAGTGAAATTTACTAGTTTGAAAACATGTTTCATCCTTTAAAAAAAAATTGGGCAGCACCTCCTTTGTATATTTTGATCCAAAACCACAAATACATAAAGATAATAAAGGCATCCACAAGAGGGAGCTAGCTCTTTGCCAAACAGCGGATCACAACCATGCAAGACAGTATATATATAAGTATACGATGCCCAACGGCGAAGTTCACCACAAAAGAATATGAAATAAGCAAGACATCAAACCATAAGTAGCGGAAAACCCATCGCTCTAAGTCTCTCAACCACAAACTCACTAAGTCTCATTACTTATACAAATACTAGTTTGATTGATGGAGTTGACTAGATACAATATGAAATATAATACAAGAGTGGGTACGATACAAATGTCCCACCTACCAAGCAATCACCCAAAAGTAGCTATGTGCCAGCGATACCGCTACTGATCCGTGCGGTCAACCTGCAAGAACCGTGGCACAATGGGGGTGAGTTGCCAACTCGTGAGTAGAAAACATCAACAGATAGAAATCGAATAAAATAACGATTTCCTAGGTCAACTATATCATAAAAGTAATGTAAGTGCACGGCGGCACCCTGGCCGTCAATCCGACGCTGGAATGCGGAAACGAAAATTTTACAAAACCTGTAAACCGACACCACCGCGCACTTTAAACCTGGATCGGGCCATTAATCTAATCCTATCTAACTAGAGAAGGGGTAGAGAGATATACCGAGCGATCCATATCCTTCGGTCTCCTCGTCGTTGTCCCGATCTCCCCGCGGAATTTCCGGTCTTCATCTCCTTGTCGGAAGGGCACCACATCGCCGGGTTCTTTTACGGGCTCCCACCTCTGGACCGAGGCAACTCGGGCATGAAGTTGGCGAGTCGACGTGTCCAAGAATTGCTGTAGAATAGTGTGGAACTCTATGTCTCATGGGGTTGTAAGTTGCCATTTGGTGGAGGAAATGAACTAAACTTTTGGAGATGGACCAATGGGATTTTTACAAAGCCAAAGAGATCAAAATTTCCCCACAACAATTTTGGACAGCCACCCCTCTTCACTTGGCCGGCCATTCATCTAGGAGAGAATGAGAGGAGAGAGTATGAATGAGGGAGCCCCCCAAACATAATGCATGAAAGAGAAAAATGTTATCATAATGAATCATGATCACAAACCAAGTCCAACACTCATAAACCCATCATCAAACCCATGTCATCACAAAAGTCAAGCCATGATGAAGTCAAATGAAGTCAATGGATGGTGCACCATTATGAAACCATCATGATGCAAAAGTCTTCTCAATTGTTAATTGCACAATTGCAAATAATCCCCTCCACCAAAATTCAGCCAACGAAAGGAAGAAAGGAAAATTGGCTGAAACGGAAAGCAAACTGGCAACTTCAAAAAACCGATCCCATAATAAATTACAGGAAACCCCGCTACTGTATATACATACCCGTATTTGTATTCCGACCGAAATACAAATGCAATGAGACAAAAAACTACACTGTACAATACTAGGATCCGGCTTAAACCAAAGCCCGCTAGTATTATCCGTCCGATCATGATCCGTGCAATACCGCACGTATCTGATTGAACCCTGCCATATCTCGATACGGCCTCTACAGCGTTTCGCCCGAAACTTGAGAAAACGGTATGTGGGGGACTCTAAAGACTCGTCAATACTTTGGCTGTGGATTTAACCACTAGCACGTCAGAGGTATTAGCCATACGTAACGGGCTACCAGGTACGTCGATGAGCGAACTCATCCTGACACCCTACTGAGCCTGTCAATGACAATATCCGTACAGTCCGGTCCGTTCGTCTATGAGCATCGCATGGCGGGCCTAGGAGGTTGGTAAAAGTCAGACCCCCAAAAGCGGTACAAGTCGTGTCGGAGTGTAGCCCAGAACACCCTGAGATACTACTGGAATACCTACCAGTAAATCTCCTTCCTTGGCCAAGGACTTCGTGTAATGGCTCTCCTAGACCCAGCGTGACCTCACCCCCAATACTTGGAGAGACGAACCCCTGCAGATCCGCTCACCGCCTCTATGTAGCTCGGGACTGTACCCAACTAAAACCTGTTTTCACGTCTCCTTTGAGCGTGGTAGGGTAGTAATCAAAGTACAGTGGGAACTCACACGAGACAAATAACGATCTCAGGTCGATAAACTAACCTGTACACATGTCACCTGGGAACTGCTATCTGACGTCAGGTATAAGACCAACTAGCATGTTCCCGGTGAGTCCTGTCCGGTGTACTCATAACCCAATGAGCACCTGTATACATCTTAGGTGAACCAACTGACACCAGTGGCTTGTGAGACCGGCCACCGCCCCTCGTCGGGGTCTCGACTGTATACACTAGTCTACTCTGGAGTATCGATGCCCTGTCTCGAAACTCCCACGACTAGGGACCTTTTAAGGATGTGTCTATAGACTACCAGCTCCCATGTATATGATCGCCCTCATACTGCTGGCAGTCAAGCAAGAATCCTAGGGGCTCTATCAACGCGCAATAGTGACTTGTAAGGTCACCTAAAGCGGTACACGATGATAAAGGTAAACCAGATAGCATACTATCATCTTGAGTAAGACTGTCCTACCGGTATAGGTCCTCCCTCAATCATTGCAATCACGTGCCCGTGATCCAATAATTGACTCTGAGTGCACTATCTCCAACAATCTCCCACTTACACTCAAGGCTAATTATTGCGATGTCGCATACTCATAGCCCGTGTGATACCGAACACCCAACTCCTCTACTAATCAGTCTCACAAAAACCCGTTTGTGAAACTATTGCGTTCGAGGAATAGCCTCAGTGAGTGGATCCTCCTTGATGTTTCTTTCTATGTCTCTCTTTATCTTAAGTTCGCGGAGAATGCCATCTCCCAAAATGAGCAATACCTGTCTTAAAATGTGTCTGGATGTCTGATGGGACTTAGCTCATAAATGAACTCCAAATCCAAACTTCTTAGACTGTATCGTCAACTGAACTTAATCAGTATCCTGCATCATGCCTCCCCCAGTATCCCCTTGGACCACCTGTCCAAAATACTGCCCCTCGTCAGAAGGAAAACTATAACTCTGACAACCAATCTGTCATCCAGGTCACCTTGGAAGCCTGGAATGATAACTGTCTCCCGAATGAGGCTGTCGTTATCATATCCCTAGAACATCCACTTATGTTCTAAAACTGCTTCCGACCGTTTCTCCAGGATTGGATCAATATCAACTTATTGCATCTACTGCAAAAACAACATCTGGTGTGGTACTCATGATCGACTCAGTTGCCTAAGCAAGTGATCTGCCAATCATGCACATCCCTCTCCCCTTTAGTGTAAGTGCACGGCGGCGCCCCGGTCGTCAATCCGACGCCGGAATGCGGAAGCGGTGATTTACTTTAACTTTTCAAACCGGCACCACTGCACACTATAAACCCGAATCGGGCCATTAGTCTAGTCCTAGCTATCTAGAGAGGGGGTAGAGAGATATACCGAGTGATCCGAGTCCTCCGGTCTTCTCGCCGTCGTCCCGATCTCCCGCGGAATCTCCGGTCTTCATCTCCTCGCCGGAAGGGCACCACGTCGCCGGCTTCTTTTACGGGCTCCCACCTCTGGACCGAGGCAACTAGGGCATGAAGTTGGCGAGCCGACATGCCCAAGGTTTGCTGTAGAATGTGTGTAGAATTCATGTCTCATTTGGGGTTGTGGAAGTTGCCTTTGGTGGAGGAAAAAGACTTAGACTTTTGGAGATGAAACTTTAGGATTTTTGTGAAGCCAAAAGACCAAAAATCCCCTCACCAAATATTGGGACAGCCCCTCCTTGGCTTGGCCGGCCATGCATGGTGGGAGTGGAGTGAATGAGAGAGGGAGTGAGAGCACCACAAGAATAATGCAAGAGAGTGGTAAAATGTTATCATGAAACATGATCACAATCAAAGCCCACACTCCACCAACCAATCAACAACCATGATTGCTTCAAAAAGTCAAGCAATCATGAACTCAAGAAAGTCAAGGGTGGAAGAATTATCATGACACAAGAATATACAAAGACCACCCTCCACAAATGCTTATTTGCACAATTGCAAATAAGCCCTCCTCCACCAATCTTCAGCCAATGAAAGATACAAAGAAATATGGCTGAAACGGAAAACAAACTGGCAACTCCAAAAACTGATCCTGTAATAAATTACAGGAAAACCCCGATACTGTATATACATACCCGCATTTGTATTACGAACGAAATACAAATGCAATGAGACAAAATCTACATTGTACTATATTAGGATCCGGCTTAAACCAAAGCTGGCTAGTATTATCCGTCCGATCCTGATCCGTGCAATACCGCACGTATCTGATCGAACCCTGCCATATATCCATACGGCCTCTAGTACTAACCGTCCGATCCTGATCCGTGCAATACCGCACGTATCTGATCGAACCCTGCCATATCTCCATACGGCCTCTACAGCGTTTCGCCCGAAACTTGAGTAACTGAATGTGGGGGACTCTAAAGACTCGTCAATACTATGGCTGTGGATTTAACCACTAGCACGTCAGAGGTATTAGCCATACGTGACGGGCTACCAGCTATTGACCAAAAGGGACGTCTGTGAGCTAACTCAGCCTGACACCCTACTGAGCCTGTCAGTGACAATATCCGTACAGTCCGTTCCGTTCGTCTATGAGCATCGCATGGCGGGCCTAGGGGGTTGGTAAAAGTCAGACCCCCAAAAGCGGTACAAGTCATGTCGGAGTATAGCCCAGAACACCCTGAGATACTACTGGAATACCTACCAATAAATCTCCTGCCTTGGCCAAGGACTTCGTGTAATGGCTCTCCTAGACACAGCGCGACCTCACCCCCAATACCGGGAGAGACGAACCCCTGAAGATCTGCTCACTGCCTCCATGTGGCTCGGGACTGTACCCAACTAAAACCTGTTTGCACGTCTCCTTTGAGTGTGGTAGGGTAGTAATCAAAGTACAGTGGGAACTCACACGAGACAAATGCCGATCCTCAGGTCGATGAACTAACCTGTACACATGTCACCAGGGAACTGCTATCTGACGTCAGGTATAAGACCAACTAGCATGTTCCCGGCGAGTCCTGTCCGGTGTACTCATAACCCAATGAGTACCTGTATACATCTTAGGTGAACCAACTGACACCAGTGGCTTGTGAGACCGGCCACCGCCCCTCGTCGGGGTCTCGACTGTATACACTAGTCTACTCTGGAGTATCGATGCCCTGTCTCGAAACTCCCACGACTAGGGACCTTATAAGGATATGCTTATAGACTACCAGCTCCCACGTATATGATCGCCCTCATACTGCTGGCAGTCAAGAAAGAATTCTAAGGGCTCTATCAACGTGCAATAGTGACCTGTAAGGTCACCTAAAGCAGTACACGATGATAAAGGTAAACCAGATAGCATACTATCATCTTGAGTAAGACTGTCCTCCTGGGATAGGTCCTCCCTCAATCATTGCAATCACGTGCCTGTGATCCAATAATTGACTCTGAGGGTACTATCTCCAACATTTAGTCTGTAAGACACCTTTAGAGACGGTGACTCCATCACCTGCAGGTACACCACCATGACAGGAGTCGTCCATTCTAAATACCTTTAGAATGTTGTCTAAGTATCCAGCTTGGGAAACTACCCAAATCTAGATCTAAAACCATAGATCCAGTAACCAGAATGTCTGATATAGTATCCATGTCATTTTTGGAGAAACCACTGTGTGACAACCAAAGTATAACCGATCGTAGTATAGGAACTTCACTTCCTACTTTGTGTATGTCATCCAAATACCAGGACATCACACCCTACTACCTTCTTAACAGATCCATCCCCTATTCTGATGAAGTCAAACCTATGACTGTCACATCAGAAATAGATGATCTATCTCCGCTATTTCTGCTTTAGTCTATAAATAGACATAAACCACTTGTCCACCAATGCTTTCGCTGCTCCCACTGACTACGACAACCCTCTGGCAGAGTCATATACACGTACACTTCTAAAGCTAGTTTAGAACGACGCTATACTCATCCTCCTGCCGGGTCTCGCAGCCTAGAACAACAGCAATGGCCAGTCTGGGTAAACAAGAACCTCCCTGTCACCGTCCTTGAGGCTACCGGAGTACCTCTCGGGTGCTTGAGATTACCCACCGTATCTGCGGAGTGGCCAATGGAATGTCAAACTAGATTGGATCTTTAGGTTCTTATCAAATTTTCAGTAATCGTTTGCGGTTCTGGAATCACTTCCAGTTCTACCATACTCCCACTACTGTTTTCTGAAAAAATCCATTTTTATTAAAACTGTGGCGAGTCTAGAACAATATCACTATTGATCTTCCAGATGGTAGAAAGTCAACCCTCGTCATAGCCTGGGTCAACCCACAAACAACCATTATAGAAACGTGCCTTGAGTTATCCAGAGTCTGGTTTTAAGCATAAGCCGGACAACTCCCCGTACCTTAACATCGTTAAGATATGAACTGTTCTATATCCAGTATAGAACCAGAGGCACTGATTTAATTGAACCAGATTCAAATCATGCAGCTGTCTCCAGTGCATGTCAACTAAATGGAGAGAGGCCGATCGGCATTACTCAACTTAGGAGTGCTTCCAATTATGAGTAATCTGAAAGAGAAGCAAGTTCTCTTAAACATTACTATCAACTGAATACCCTGCACAAGTATCTGTTGTAGGGTTACTAGGCACGCGCACAAGGGTCTACGAGGCATCAACCATGCCCGATTAAAAATTTAGCCGTGCCGAACAACCTGAATACGGAACTTTAAACTAGAGATTAGGCGAAAACAACATGCTAAACACTTTAACACTAAGTGAGAGGGATTACAACCTTTGTAGATCCGGTCCTTCACTTCATATGCTCCGTGTTGTGGTCCCTTCGCTGTGATCATCGGGATCCGGACTCTCGAGAGGTTCCACGAAGAGAAAGACGCAACCTTTGCTTCCGATCTTCGATACTAAGATGATCTACCTTGAAGTTTCTTTAACACAAGCTAACACTCATGAAATGATGTGAACACCCTCATCTAAATGGCAAGGGAAGATGAGGATGATGAAGTAGGATTTTTGCTCTCTTTATTTATATTTTTCTCACAATTATTCATCACTTTGGAAAAATCAAGCAAGCTTTTTCATGAAGAGTGAAGGAAGAAGAAGATGAATAATGTTGATCAAATCCATTTGTGATGAATAGGAAAAAGAATAATATGATAGATTATGCAACCATGGTCAAGTAAACCTTTGTAGAGAATTAACCAAGGGTTAGGGTTTGGGTTGAGTTAAGAATGAGTCACACACAAATATCTTTCACAAAACAAAAAGAAAACCTTTTAGAAACATCTAGAAAGTTTAACCCTAATCCAAACCCTAATCATGTTTAAACTCCACTAAACAAGTTGAATTATTTATCATATCATGCTACAATATTATATATCACATATATAATATTTATCGTAACAAAAGAAAATAATACATTTAACATATATCGCATATATATCAATGTATTACCCGAGTGAGAAAAAGAATCTTTTAGTGAGCAAATATTAGTTAATGTAATTTAATATATCAAATATATTATTATACATTAAATTATCGAATCAACACTTGATCCGACAATCCGGCTATATCGCATATAACCGACTAATATTTATCTGTACTGATTCATCGAATCAACACTTGATCCGATGACCCGGCTGATATCAAATATCGCGAGAATATAATACGGTATCACATATCGCATTATCCTCGGTCCCGCACATATCACATATGTGCTCCTACTTCGTTTTGCCTGAGTCAAGAAACCTCTGTGTAGGACTCTAAAGAATCGTCAATACGCCGGCAGTAGGTGATGATCATATCAAACACCCACAAGCTGCAAGCGGTCAGCTAAACGTAACAGCTACCCAGGTATTGAGCGCTCAGAAGATCAACAAGCAAGCCTGTAACTTCTCCTGTGAATCCAAACAATAACACTCCCGTACAGTCCGGTCTCGTCGTCTGATATGTCGCATATCTCGCCTAGGGGTGGTAAACGTCAGACCCCAGTAGCTCGATAAGTCGTGTCGATATGAGGTCTATAACAGTTCGAGAAACTACTGATAACACTTACCAGTAAATCTCAGCAACCCTGGCCAGGGATTTCCGGTTATAGCCAATCGAACACAGCACAACATCAACTCCCTATACCGGGAGAGACGAATCCCCTCCTATCGCTCATTTCCTCGATGTGATTCGGGACTGTACCCAAAAGCCACCTTTTTGCACGCCCTCTTGGACGTGGTATGATGGAAATCAAAGCACAGTGGGAATCACACAAGACTCTATGACGATCTCGGGTCAACAGACTACTCTGTACCAGTGTCACCGGAGAACTGCCATCTGACGTATGGTATAATACCATCTGGGAGTTCTCGGCGAGTCCGTCCAGTGTACCCAGTCTCCACTGAGCACCCATACACCATCCTTGATGTCAAACACCGATGGATATGGGATCATCCATCGCCCATCATATGGGTCAAGATGCGTATACGCTAGTCTACTCTGGTGTATCGATGCCCTGTCTCGATACACCCTCGACTAGGAACAATTATAGGATGTACTCGTCGACTACCGTGGCCCCACTAGTATGATCTCATCATAGTCCCAGTAGTCGAGTACATATCCTAAGGGCTTTATCAACATGTAATATAGAGACAATCAGAGTACATGTTAAGATAAAGTACAACCATATAGCATACTATCATGTCGAGCAAGAAAGTCCTCCCTATATATGTCCTAGCATCCACTACAATATACATCGTATGTACAGTAATGACCTCTAGGGCATACATATAACTAACATCTGTATCTTCGATCACCTTGAAGAATCCCGATACTTGCAACATCTGGTTCTCTACTTTATTCATATACCTATAACTTCTCAAAACTTGGACCTTGTGTTTCTACGAAACACTTGTCTGAGAACTAGAGAAGTCATAAGTAAACAGAACATAGTACGAGGACCAACCCCTCTGTCTTGATGGACACTGGACAACATACATTACTCTGTATAAGTCCTTTGAGTCTAATAACTCATTCACTGTGTGTCGTAGGTTGAAAACTGTACTTATGGTTAAGAAGAATTACACCGCTGTTTAATGCTCCTTACCTAACCATCCACTGATATAGGTAAATGTCATAGACATAATTTCAAAAAAAGTATATCTCACTCTATAAAATTAGACGTACAGATATATCAATTTGAAATTGGTGCATAACAACGGATATTCAAAACCAAATATTTGCCGTCCGGCAAACCACCCAGGTGATTTCCTCAAATATCACCAATTACAACAAATTCCGATATAATGAGGATAATCACCTAATTCCCAATAACTTACTCCCACTCATCATCTGTAAAACCATACAGATGTGAGAATCAAACCTGGTAAATACATACCCTGGAGTAAGGACTAATAGGGAAATCAGTTTTCTTTTAACAGTATACAGTGAAACTGAAACATTGAAATGTTTCGATGGGGGTATCCCGGTATTCCTAGTAATGCCTCTTCCATTATCAGATTCACAACTGTAACCGTATAATTCTTTGCCATCTCTCCAAATCCCTTTATATGTCTTTAGTCATTATCTTCTGTACACCCCTTTAGGCCAAATGGTTTTCTTCCTTCCCTACCGTTCGGCACCAGCCTATGGTTTGGAAGAAGACTATCCAATAAGCATAATGGGTGTACTGTCCTAATCCTAGGAGCACTCGCAATGCGAGAGAAGATGAAGATAAAAGACAACCGAATAAACCTTATTCCTATTTCTCCTGAACCAGAATCCATCTCCGAACTGGAACAAGTTCCTTTCGAGTTCGTATATAACCATACGATGGAGTATCCAATAAACTGTGGATCTTAGTAGTGATACGGAGTGTCCTGGAGAAATACAAAGGTGATTTAGGATTGGCGAAGAAATACTTGGTTTGGTCGTGAATAGCAGTCGCAATTTACTTTGCCCTCTTACTAATCCCTTGATATGTCTTTACTTAATACCTTCTGTACACCATCGTTATGCTAATTGGTTTTCTTCATTCCCCACCGTTCGACACCAGCCTAAGGTTTGGAAGAAGACTATCCAATTTGCGTAATAGGTGTACTATCTCCTAAACCAAGGAGTACTCGCAACCTGAGAGAAGGTAAAAGGAAAAGACAACTGAATAGTCCTATTCGTTTTCTCCAGAACCAGAAACCATCCTCGAATAAATTCCTTCGAGTTCGTATATAACCATACGATGGTTTTGTCCAATGGAAGTGGACATTTGTAGTAATACGGGGTGCTCTGGAGAAAAGGGTAAAAGTAGGAGTGGCAATGAGGATTGCAACTCTGACAATCCAAAAGCCAGTGTTTAAGAATGTTCGATCAACTTGGTCTCTGAGTCATAGTCTAGGGTCGGGTCAATGGTCGCTGCCAAAAAGAGAGAGAAAAGAAACACTCAGCGTGCACTCTAACCTAGATCAGAATGGTTACCAATTTATCTAATCAGGAAACCTCCAACTGTACCGTCAAATTCTCCTCCAAACCTGAAAGAAGAATTAGTCAGGATTATCCGAGGAGTAAAGCAACTCATCAGTGGGAATCGGGATCCAACTATCATCGCATGATAACGTGATGGAATCCGCTCACGTTATCACACTCCAGAAGGTATGCACATATCTGGCAAGTTTCAGTTTGTTTAGAAACTCCCGATGTGATTTCTGCCCCATGCTCTTATGACCTTGACTTTGGCCAACAAATTATAAGTCACATGTCAAGTTCTACCCGACATTCTCCAGGTTAATTTGAACCCACCCGTACCTACCCTTGACTTTGTCCAACAAGACAGTATGACTGTCCCAAACCAACGCATCTATCTATGCTGCATATGAATACCCAATAGCTACCAAACACTGTGCCTTGACTTTGGCCAACAAACACAACTTGAATACTATTGACTATCCATATGAAACGACGGAGGGTTACGAATGGTTTCTGGCGAAAACCTTTAACGTAATGAACTTGATATCGTTGAAGGAACCGGATAGCTTTTATAAAAATATAGTGGCGAAAACCTTTGCTAAAGAGGTCACTCCCGGTGAAGGGATCTCGGCTCTTTCCCCGTAGAATGAGGTGCATGATATTCCAACTGAATACCATGATGCAAAGCAAAAGTAAACGACTATAGTGAAGTTATTGCCCTGACGCAAACTTCTGTCCAAGGGGTCACTCCCGGTGAAGGGATCTCGGCCCTTGCCTCGTCGACTGAGGTGCAGGATATTCCAACTGAATACCACTGTGCAAAACAAAAGTGAACGTCCTTGCAATAACAGCTTTTTGAAAAGTGTTCCAACAACATCAGAATAGCTTTGTTTAGCTTGCATTGATCCGAATCAACGCAGTCCCATCAATTGATCACACCAATAAAGAGCGAAAATAATGATGTACGTATATGCCATCTGCATTCGCCACTGGGTCCCGTCATTACCCGTTAGGTTACTTAACTAACGACAGAGCGAGGACTGGACTAGCGCGGATGCAAAACATATACAACATCTACTAGTATATATATCAATATATAATATTCGCTCAAGGCGTGATAAAATGCAACATCACAGAAATGTAATAAGCATCATAGAACAATACAGATATCTGGGATCCCCGGGTTTCATAGAGCCTCTACTGAAACCCGACGTTCTCCTGGTCATGTGGATAGCCTGTGCATTGAAATCCTAGACCCCTACGGGAGCGGCAAGTTACCCGCCAAAACCTGAAGCGAGGCAGCCCCCTTCAGCAACGTGAATGGACCACCCATCACTTCACGGAATCCGGTAACTTGGGCACCCCTCCTGGGTCAACCTGTACCCCCTACGAGTGCGGCGAATAGCCCGCCAATTCTAGAGTAAAGCCCTCTCCATCTCAATGCCATGAGATGCGGGCTCGTTTCCCTCTAGAACCCGGCTATCCGTGCACCCCTCCTTAGGGTAATCTTAGTACAGAAAGTAAAATATACATACAACGGGTATATCGACCTCACCCCGGTCGTGCCCCAAAAGAATAATATACAAACGGGCAGTGACGGTAGTCCACATGTCGGACGCTCGCCCCGCAATATCAAATGTACATAATAAAACAAACTGTACTAACATTGCATCCAGGCTATCCCCTACGACCAATCCGCAAAATCACAGCACAACACAGAACATCAACGTGAATGTCACGTTCGCAAATCCGTCTAAAAGGGCTATAGCAGTTAGACAGGATTTACC
The DNA here is from genome assembly GCA_030015575.1 of Agapanthus africanus. NCBI lineage: Eukaryota > Viridiplantae > Streptophyta > Magnoliopsida > Asparagales > Amaryllidaceae > Agapanthus > Agapanthus africanus. The sequence continues at coordinate 290,220,493 of JASDDO010000010.1, forward strand.
GATCAAGTGACATTCACATTCGCAGATATAATGTAAATACTGTGAACTAACATGTTTAAAATTTTCGATCGACAAAATTTTCCCAAGTGGGCCCCAAGCACAACTGTAGCACTAAAAAAAAATCTGGGCCCAAAAAGAATATTCCAAAAACCCCATTTTCAAACCAGAAGCCCACTGTAAAAATTTGATGCCATGAACAGTCAAGATAGTGGCGGAACCGCGGCCAATGCGTGGGTTTGGCCGCGGTTCCGCGGTGGAACAATGACGTCGCGCGACCAAATTTTCACAGAATGCTTATAATTCCCTGCACGTGTTTCTGCAATGTACTGAAAAATTTTTCGAGCCAAAAATAAATCGACAGAAAACCGATGCATGAAAAACGCGGTTTTTGGAAAATCCGATCGATCGAACTTGTAAACATGTTAGAGCAAGCTAGACTAGGTTAATGGCCTGGCTCTGATACCAAGTAAGTGCACGGCGGCGCCCCGTCCGTCAATCTGACGCCGGAATGCGGAAACGAAACTTTTACAAAACCTGTAAACTGGCACCACCGCGCACTTTAAACCTGGATCGGGCCATTAATCTAATCTTAGCTAACTAGAGAAGGGGTTGAGAGATATATCGAGCGATCCGTGTCCTTCGGCTTTCCCGTCGTCGTCCCGATCTCCCCGCGGAATCTCCGGTCTTCATCTCCTCGTTGGAAGGGCACCACATCGCCGGGTTCTTTTACGGGCTCCCACCTCTGGACCGAGGCAACTCGGGCACGAAGTTGGCGAGTCGACGTGTCCAAGAATTGCTGTAGAATAGTGTGGAACTCTATGTCTCATGGGGTTGTAAGTTGCCATTTAGTGGAAGAAATGAACTAAACTTTTAGAGATGGAGCAATGGGATTTTTACAAAGCCAAAGAGATCAAAATTTCCTCACAACAATTTTGGATAGCCACCCCTCTTCACTTGGCCGACCATTCATCTAGGAGAGAATGAGAGGAGAGAGTATGAATGAGGGAGCCCCCCAAACATAATGCATGAAAGAGAAAAAGGTTATCATAATGAATCATGATCATAAACCAAGTCCAACACTCATAAACCCATCATCAAACCCATGTCATCACAAAAGTCAAGCCATGATGAAGTCAAATGAAGTCAATGGATGGTGCACCATCATGAAACCATCATGATGCAAAAGTCTTCTCAATTGTTAATTGCACAATTGCAAATAACCCCCGCCACCAAAATTCAGCCAACGAAAGGAAGAAAGGAAAACTGGCTGAAACGGAAAGCAAACTGGCAACTTCAAAAAACTGATCCCGTAATAAATTACAGGAAACCCCGCTACTGTATATACATACCCGCATTTGTATTCCGACCGAAATACAAATGCAATGAGACAAAAAACTACACTGTACAATACTAGGATCCGTCTTAAACCAAAGCCCGCTAGTATTATTCGTCCGATCATGATCCGTGCAATACCGCACGTATCCGATCGAACCCTGCCATATCTCCATACGGCCTCTACAGCGTTTCGCCCGAAACTTGAGAAAACGGTCTGTGGGGGACTCTAAAGACTCGTCAATACTTTGGCTGTGGATTTAACCACTAGCACGTCAGAGGTATTAGCAATACGTAACGGGCTACCAGGTATTGACCAAAAGGGACGTCGATGAGCGAACTCATCCTGACACCCTACTGAGCCTGTCAGTGACAATATCCGTACAGTCCGGTCCGTTCGTCTATGAGCATCGCATGGCGGGCCTAGGAGGTTAGTAAAAGTCAAACCTCAAAAGCGGTACAAGTCGTGTCGGAGTGTAGCCCAGAACGCCCTGAGATACTACTGGAATACCTATAAGCAAATCTCCTGCCTTGGCCAAGGACTTCGTGTAATGGCTCTCCTAGACACAGTGCGACCTCACCCCCAATACCGGGAGAGACGAACCCCTGCAGATCCGCTCACGGCCTCCATGTGGCTCGGGACTGTACCCAACTAAAACCCGTTTGCACGTCTCCTTTGAGCATGGTAGGGTAGTAATCAAAGTACAGTGGGAACTCACACAAGACAAATGACGATCTCAGGTCGATGAACTAACCTGTACACATGTCACCAGGGAACTGCTATCTGACGTCAGGTATAAGACCAACTAGCATGTTTTCGGTGAGTTCTGTCCGGTGTACTCATAACCCAATAAGCACCTGTATACATCTTAGGTGAACCAACTGAAACCAGTAGCTTGTGAAACTGGCCACCGCCCCTCTTCGGGGTCTCGACTGTATACACTAGTCTACTCTGGAGTATCGATGCCCTGTCTCGAAACTCTCACGACTAGGGACCTTTTAAGGATGTGCTTATAGACTACCAGCTCCCACGTATATGATCGCCCTCATACTGCTGGCAGTCAAGCAAGAATCCTAGGGGCTCTATCTACGCGCAATAGTGACCTGTAAGGTCACCTAAAGCAGTACAAGATGATAAAGGTAAACCATATAGCATACTATCATCTTGAGTAAGACTGTCCTACCGGTATAGTTTCTCCCTCAATCATTGCAATCACGTGCCTGTGATCCAATAATTGACTCTGAGGGCACTATCTCTAACAAGTAATACTATGATATCTAGGGTGACCGTAACTGTATGTGTCCCAGCACTATAAGTAAATTCTTAACAGCATGTGGGTATCATCCAACCAAATAATCAATGTATGTATGCATGTGGATCTCGTCCACGTGTCAACCAATGACACAACAACATCATGCATGTAAATATCATAGAATCATATGCATGAAAATATGATAATATAAATCAACGTGTGTCCCTTGTGACACATCATATCATGGAACCTGAGTGTCCAGTATCGACGCTCGAAACATCATGAAACCCGTGCCCAGTATCGGCACATAAATCCTCATATTTCTCGGGCTCCGTCAGTCCGGATCAGCCCATAACATCTCATGTCTCCGGTCGGTATCCTCCGGATAACCGCCAGGTCCAACCAATCACCGGTAGGTACTAGCCACCCTACCAGGCTCATCGTCTACTCCACGAAAAACATTTCTCACCTCGGGGAACCATACCGGGTCCACCATGAACCCGCAAACGAATCATCCACCTCCTCGAATCGGGTTTCTATCATACGTCTCAGAACCGAGAAAACGATTGGTGGACGCACTGAAATATCATATCAAGAGAAACTGGGTTTTTAAAACAATACACACTTTCTTTTGAAATATCCACAGTTCTCAAATCCAGAAATCTCATGAAAACAACATATCTCAATGCGTATAATCGTAAAGCATGATGTATGCGAAATATAACATAAATGTAAGAATATCCGTATATCATGCAACATGGCACAGTGATGTGACAACATCAGTATATCATGCGACATATCGTAATGATGTGAACATAGCAAGTAATCCATGAAAGGAGTCATATCATGATACAACAATCCTACTGTGTAGTGACATGGAAAATATCGATGATGAAGTGTGTGAGCCGGCAAATCCGTGTAAGTGTAACATACGCATCATCGATAATGGTGTAGGTGTACCAGCATAGGTATATGCAATGCAATGAGAATAATATGAATGCAGCATAAGGTAAATCGTCAGCTAAAAGCTACAAGGTATACGTATCTAACATGACCGAGTCGGTGAATCTATCAATCGGCATCTAGCCTCACAACAACACGTACGGTATAATCCATCGTACGGCATCCTCTAGTCAAGGGTATGGATCAAACCTCAAATCAAACTCATCACGTACGGAAAATTATCGTACGGCAACATTAAACTAAAGGGGATCCTATCAACCTATATGACAACGAGGGTACGAACCTAAGGTCTCGCATGGCAATCACTCAAGATTTACAACATATATAAATATATCTATATACCTATGTCCCAGGTCACATCCATAACAATCTCATATCAGAGGACCGGCAAGGTATCAACCGTCTCAATCGACTCGCATCCGTATACCAACACATCATCATGTCATCATATCACATCGTACTTTCTTTTCATCGCATTTATATCCCACATCATGTCAGTTTTATAAATACATTCTACCTTTACTATAAGCATACGTATCTAATCTAACATACACAACCGAACCATACAATCAGTTTTTAAAAGATGCGAATCGTAGTTTTGAAAGTAGGGGCTACAGTGTTTTTAAGGAAAAGGTATTGTTTGAAAATCCATAACGTCCCTCAAGGTATCTGTTTAAAAGATGCATACGATTCTTCAGTTTGGAAATAGGTATGGTTCAGATGACACATTTACGTCGGCTGTCTAGTCTTATAGTACCCTAAACGACAATATCATCAAATATCATCCTCAAATCCCGTCATCACATATTAGTCGTATCATATCACTTCTAACTGTCCTTTAGTTTCTAATATAGTTTTTCTAACTATCTTTTAACTCTATCTATAGTTTTCTATTAAAGGTTTCCTTAACCATATACTATGAATCAGTTTCCATCAAAAACTTGCAGGGGTGCTATACGCCATCCACCCGACTTCCCCCGTAGATATAGATCCACTCACATTGCTACTTGCTTGCCGAAGTCGATGACACCACGCTCCGTCGTCTCGGAATCCTCGTGAGGGTACCTACATATCATAACATATCATGCCGCATTAAAATCCAATTCAAAACCAAAACGACACACGAATCTCACATATGTCAAAACCTATGGTTTACTCACACAAAAGAGCCCAAAACACCCGATATAGACGTACAAACGTCAAGTGACCGATACAAAACACAATTACCAAAACCAGAATTAAAAATATGTAAAACATAACCCCGAATCAAAACAACAACTCAAGAATTCACTCCCAGATTTGGTTCAGGTGAAAACAAGGTGCACAAACAGTACTGGGGTGATATATAGGGTGTATATGAGCTACAAAAGCAACCAGGGCACCTAATTCTACAAAGTGGCCGACCACATACACAGGAAATCCGGCCAGCTCGGTTCTTCAGGGGAGTTGGGGTCTCGTTTTGGCAGGGTGGTCTCGTGGTTGTCCATCTAAGCTATTAGTGTTATTTGCTTTTCTAGTATTGGTCTCGGGTCACTCCAGATTCCCTGCACCCTCACTATACACACAAAACCGACATGAAAAGTTTCAGATTTGGGTTTCAGGTTTCAGTTCGTGATTGGTCTGGGTTTTAGATATTAGGGGGGGTTTAAGGTCACCACTAATGCCCATTAGCACAACACAACTCAAAGAAAACCCTAACCCTTTCTAGGAATTTTCAAAACTCACAAAACCTCACTTTAACACATTTAAACATGCATAAGTGCTAAAAGAAATGAAATACTACAATAAAGGTGATGAATATACCTCATTTGGCAACTCAAGAAATTTCTTGAGTTGCCCCAAGTGCTCAAAATCCTTGCTTTCTTGGTCCAAAGTGCAAATGGGGAGCTTGTGCATGTTTTTAATGAATTGGGGATGATGTTTTGATGGATTTTTGGTGTAGTAGTGTGGAGGTAGAGGAGGTGGGAGGAAGTGGGCTGCCATGAAAGGAGAAGAAGAAGAAATGATGAAGAAATGAAGAGGAATGGCTAAGGTCAAAGGAACCCCTCTCACTCTCACTCTCTTGCCCATACCCCTCACCATGCCACATTCTTTAATGTTTTCAATTTCTTTTCTTTTGTTTTCCTTTATCTTTTCTTTTCTTTTAAAAGCCCCAAAACAATTAAACCATACACAAAAGAATCAAGGTAGGAAAATGTAACAAGTGCGAAAAATGACATGGTGCATGTCATGTGTACAAATCCGGCTTAATGCACGATTAGTGATATTTAATCGCGATTAGCATCAAAATTTTATATAATTAATTATAAAAATTCATAATTTGCCTAAATCACATAAAACATCCTCATTTCAGTAATTTTTATAATTTTCCAAATATTTCCTGATTTATCGGTATTTAATAATACCGCACTAATAAAATATTCATAACATTTATTATTTAATTATAAAAATTCTCAAAAATAATATTTTATTTTTCTGAAATGTTACACAACATCTCTTTCAACTCCTCGACGGTGGTCTTCAAGGCGACACCATCATTGTAATACCCCAGGTAGAGTTGGGGATGAATACCACCTACCCTGTGAGAAGTGAGATGTTATCCGGTATCGAGGTGGGGATGTAACCGATACGGATACACACGGGGTGTTAGGAATATGTATGCCTTAGAGGCCATTATTGTTGAAATAGTGGATGCTTGGACATATATATATAGAGGACTTTCTTGCTCGACATTATAGTATGCTATCAGGTTACCTTTATCTTAACATGTAGACTGGTATTTATACTGTCTGTCTCTTACATGTTGCTAAATCCCTTAGGATAAGTACTTGACTATCAGGACTATGATGGTTGATCCCACAACCATTGGTGTATGACATCAAAGATTATACACAGGTGCTCATTGGAGAATGAGTACACCGAACGGATTCGCCGAGGACTCCTATGTGGTAGTATACCTATCGTCAGATAGCAGTCCTCTGGTGACACTGGTACAGGTTAGTCTGTAGACCCGAGATCATCATAGAGTCTTGTGCGGCTCCCACTGTGCTTTGATTTCCTCCCTACCATGCTCAAAGGAGACATGAAAACAGGTGGATTTTGGGTACAGTCCCAAGTCGCATAGAGGCAATGAGCGATATGAGGGTTTCGTCTCTCCCGGTATTAGGGGTTGATGTTGCGCTATGCTCGATTGGCTATAACTGGAAGTCCCTGGCTAGGGCTGCTGCCGAGATTTACTGATAAAAGTTATCAGTAGTTTCTCGAACCGTTATAGACCAGACATCGGCATGACTTATCAAGTTATTGGGGTCTGACGTTTACCACCCCTAGACATGATATGCGACATATCAGACGAAAAGACCAGACTGTACGGTGGTGTTACTGATAGGCTTCATGGAGAACATGGACAAGCTTGCTTGTTGATCTTCATATTGCTCAATACCCGGGTAGCCATTACGTCCAGTTAGCACCGCTGACGGCTTGTAGGTGACTGATATGATCATCACCTACTGCTGGCGTATTGACGAGTCTTTAGAGTCCCACACAGAAGTTCCCTGGTTCAAGCGAAACGAAGTTTGACACATATGTGATATGTGTGTGGGCCTGATTAAATACGTGTATGTGATACCGTATTGTAATCTAGCAGTTATCTGTATCGGTTCAGTTATATGTGATATAACCAGATTGTCGAATCAAGTGTTGATTTTATAATGTGATATACAGATATATGATATTAGTCGGTCATTTGTGATATAACCGGATTATTAAATCAAGTGTTGATTTAATAATGTGATATATAATATATGTGATATAATTATATCTTAACTAATATCATTAGCTCACTAATTATTCTTCATAATATATATATTAATATAAATGATAAATATATATATATATATAATAATGAAGTATGGCATAAAATTCTATTTTGTGAAAATAGAAATGAGGTGGAAAATGAGAGCATGGTTACAAGCATGAGATTTATATTTATTTATTCATCTTGACTTACTATTCAAGCATGGTTGCAATTTTATATTGCAAAATTTCATACTTGAATGAGTGGGGGTCAAGAGTTGCCATTCATTTTTGCTTCATTCTCAACACTTAGCCATTTTCTTGAGTTGCTTTCATGGTTGCTCTCTAGCTTCTTCTTCTTCCTCAATGTCATGGTTCAAGCTTCAACCCTCACATGTGATGCGAACCATGAAACTTGAACACAAACTTATGACCTTTATACATCCCCTACTTCATCATCCTACACTTGACTAGCGATCGAGTGTAGCGTGTTTTCTAGGCCAAAGAGTTTAGTGTAGAGCTACCTTAAGTTGGAGGGACTTCACGCGGATCATCTTCGGCACGAAGGTCATCGGAGGAAGCTCGTCCAAAGCCTCAAGTGGAGCCCAGTAGAGTCGCGGGACTACTACACTGTAACATTTCAGAAAAATAAAATATTATTTTTGGGAATTTATATAATTAAATAATAAATATTAGGAATATTTTAATGGTGCGGTATAATTATATACCGATAAATTGGGAATTATTTGGAAATTATGTTAATTATTGAATTTGAAAGAGATTATAAGAATGGAGTATTCATAGATTTTTATATAATTAATTATATTCCACTTTTATGCTAATCGCGATTAAATATCACTAATCGTGCATTAAGCTTGATTTGTGCACATGACATACACCATGTCATATTTCACATTTTTTACATTTTCTACCATAGCTTTTCTTTATTTTCTTCATGCATGGTTTGGTTTTAAAAAAAGAAAGGAAAAGAAAAGAAAATGAATATAGAATTAGGTATGGGCAAGAGAGAGAATGGAGAGAGAGGTGAGGGGTCAAGTTGACCATGACACTTTCCCTCTTTCATTTTTTTTCCTTCACCATTTCTCCCCTCTTCCTCCTTCATGGCTGCCCTCTTCTCCACCTCCTCTACACCTTCACAAACACTCTCAATCCCACATCAAAACATCATCTTCCCTTCATTAAAAATGTGCACAAGCTCACCACAAGCATTTTGGACCAAGAAAGTTTGGATTTTGAGCACTTGGAGCAACTCAAGAAATTTCTTGAGTTGCCAAATGAGGTAATTCCTTAACCATTAGTATAGTATTTCATTCACTTTAGCATCCATTCATGTTTAGAAGTGTTTTAATGAGGTTAGTGATCTTGGAAAATTCTAAGATGAGGGTTAGGGAAATCTATGAGATATAAAGTGTTAATTGAGGTTAGTAGAGGCCATACAACCCCTGTAGTGTTGGAATTTTGAGCTAAACCAGAGACTAGAACCCCAAACTTAGAAACCCCGATATCGGATTTTATTGACTTTAGTGATGTGTTTTGGAGATCTGCTATGACTCGGGGCGCCTGAAAATTTTATAGCGATCACAGTGAGTCGTGCAGGCAACCTAGAAACTAACCTAGAGACCCGAGTCCCAAACCCTCCATCCAGGCCGCAGATTTATTCACTTGGGCCGCAAATTGCGGCCTGGGTACTCCCATTTTGGTTCGCGCTTGGTCCATAGCTTTATCTTCAGTAAACTAGACCCTTCCTATATGCAAATTTGGCTAATTCAACCTAGGGTAAAATCTGGAGGTGTTTTACATTGTTTCTGATTTCGGTTTTGCGAATTCTGTAACTTGAACTTGGGTATTTATGTGTTGTCTCGATCGATTGGCATTTTTACGTCGATATCGAGGGTTATTGGTTCTTCTTGCATGCGTAAACCATAGGTTTTAACCTATATGCGATTCGTGTGTTGTTTTGGTTTTGAATTGGATTTTAATGCGACACGATATGTTATGACATGTAGGTACCTCCGCGTGAACTTCGGGACGACAAGCAAGAGCGTAGCGACATCGACTTCGGCAAGTAAGGATCAGGTGAGAAGATATATGTCTACGGGGGAAGTCGGGTGGATGGCGTATAGCACCCCCTGTCACGACCCAAAAGAGCACGTGACTGGCCCTTGAACCATATGAAGTCTATAGGACTCCATCTGATCCAAGTAAGCCAAAAGCCCAGAAATCTAAAACCATTTTTAAGAATAAGTAAAGAAACTGGTTTAAAGAAGTGAAGAAAAACATGTTTGAAATCAAGGTTTTTAAATAACTAAGCCGAATATGCATTTTTAAAAACAGTACAGTCTTTTCTAAAAATTTCGGCAGAGTTTCTTTTGTAAAACTGGCCCCGAATGGGGTATAACAAGGATAACAATATATGCAATGATAAAAGCATCCCCAAGCAGGAGCTAGCTCTTCGTCAATCGACGGTCACCACCACACATGCAACAATAATATACAACGCCAAGTGGCGAGGATCAAATCCAAAAGAAAGCTCAAAAGCAACAAGAAAACCGCAACACTACTAAGCGCGACTCTATGGTCGAATAACACATCACTAGTCTAGGTCTGAAACAATATACGAGTTTTGGTTGATGGATATTCTAGATACAATGAATAATATAAATACAACGGCGGTTCTGATACAAAAGAACCCACCTATCCAAGCAAATCACCCAAAAGGAAGCAGTGTGCCAGAAATGCCGCTATAGAACTGTACGGCAAACCTGCAAGAACTGGGGCACAACGGGGGTGAGTTGCCAACTCGTGAATAGAAAGATATCTACAAGCAGAGATCGAATGCATGACCCAACCTAGGTCAATACGATCAGATATAAAGAAACCTCAATATGAATAAAGCTGAAGCATGCTAAACTGGCAATGTAATCTCTATACGTGAATGTAGTGCCAAGTGCTCGTGCTAGTGCCTCAGGTAATAGTATGTCATGAATATGAGGTATGAATGCATGAAAGCAGAATACATGTAATGAAGAACTGTTTTCATAATTTAGTGAGATTTCCCTTGTATTTTTAGTTGAGGTATCATAATGAAATCAGCATAAAACAGTGCCTAGCATCGGCACAAAACGTAATCCCAATATCTCGATATCTCTGTATCACAGTCTCTGTACCTCGAAATCTCGAAATCCCAATGTCTCAATCATAATATCTAGGGCGCCGTCAGTCCAGACCGGCCCCTACCATCCATCTCAAGACCACGACGGTATCCTCCGGATATCCGACGCGTCGGGTAAAATCACCGGTAGGTAGTGCTCCCCTGCCAGGCTCACATCGTCATCACCACGCGCTTCTTGCCCCGGGGTACCTTACCGGGTCCACCATGTACCCGAAACGGTTCATCCGTCTCCTCGAATCGGGTTTCCAAATCCATCAGCAAACTCATGGTGGACGACTCATACATCATGGGAAAACCGCACTTTTTATTTTAAAGAGAGAAAAGAAGTTTATATAAGTTTTGCGGTTTTCCCCCAAATCCAGAAAATCTCATGGAAATCCGAATCCAATCCTCAATAGCATGTAAACAGTGCATACAGGCATAAAAATCCATGAATAATAACATGCATGATGTAACAACTAATAATTACAATGTCTAATCTAGCATATAAGGCAAGTACACTAATATCATGTCTAAATTATTAGCTAACAACCTATGTCGATGCAATAATATTTTCTAAGGTGTACGTGACATGGCAATTACCGATGAAGATGTGTGTGAGCCGGCAAGTAAGTGTACGTGGTACATACGCATCATCGGTAATGGTGCTGGTGTCCTAACAGCATAACATCAATAATGGAGTATGAAACATAATATAAGCATGCGATGCGATGCGAACCACAATAATGAGCGGAAGCTGAATACTAGACGCAACTATAACTAATCTGCATTAATCTAAAATAACCTCTACAATTGGTGCCTTTTGAAATAACACGAATCATGGGGTTTTGAAAATAGGGGCTACGGTGTTTTTATGAAAAGATACGTCTTTTGAAATATCCGTAGGATCCCTTGGGCTGTCTTTTAAAATACCCACGATTCGTTAGTTTTTGAAATAGGTAGGAGTCTAATCTAATCTAACAACCATCCTAAACTATACGGCTGAACTAACAAGTAGAGCTACGGGTGAGGAAACCGCCTAACATCTGAGTCGATACATATACATACATGTATATATATTAGTCGGTGATCCCGCCTCAATAATATCATATCCGATACCCTATCTATAATCAGACATCCCAAGTCAAGAGTGCGGATCAATCATCAAAATATAGCTTGTACGTAAATCCGTCGTACGGCATCCCAAATCTGGGTACGGGTCAATATCACATTCATCATACTATTTATCTGGTATCCTCTTTATCAAATGTCATGATCGGGGTACTGATCTACGTCTAGTACAATATTGATACCCTCTATGTATGCATGCAGGTGTAAGAATCACTACGTCAAAAGACCCGTTAAAACATCGTGTCGTATCTCAATACGAACCAAATCACATCACCGATCTCCTGGCCTCAAGCCCAATCTCATCGACTCATCTCAAATCCCAAATACTATCCTCAAATCCAGTATATAAACACATAGTCCCATACCCATGTGTAGATATACGCACCATCATATGCACTCTAATAAATGAAAGAATGAATGCAAGTATGTGTGTAAATGTATGTGTGAGTGCAACCACTACTCTAGGGTTCGCACTAAACTAAACCAATATATTCTTATCATCAAAATATCATTATTACCATCAATAACCCTAAACAACACATAATAAATATTCGTGTGTATACGTATTCGTATACATCACCACGGACTGCGGGGGTGCTATACGCCATCCACCCGACTTCTCCCCACAGATATAAATCTACTCACATTGCTTCTCGTGTGCCAAAGCCGATGTCGCTATCTTCACCTCCTTTGCCTCAACATCACGCGGGGTACCTACAAGTATATCACAATGCTAAAGCACATGAAAATCACATCGGAAACCAAAATAGCACACGCTACCCGCATAGGTAAAAACCTATCGACTCGCATGTAAACACAATCAAAATCCACTTGTCGTTGACGTCCAAACGCCACCCGACAGGAATGAATCACCAAATACCAAAATCCATGCTAAAACAAGTCCCAAATTATACACCAACATAGGAAAATCAACCCAGATTTCACCCTAGATGGAATCAGTCAAAACTAGACATACTCAGGGTCAAAACTAGAGGAAATGGGGGCATGCACAGAAAACGAAGCAATTCCTTAAAATACCTTATTTTAGAATTTTCCATAATTTTTCCCCATTTATCTGTATTTAATTATACCAGAATATTAAAATATTCATTAAAATAATATTAAATTATAAAATTTCCCAAAAATCATATTATTATTTTGAAGACGTTACAATCTACCCCCCTTAAAGAAATTCGGTCCCCGAATTTAAATTTAAACCCCCAAATACTAAAATATTTCAATACAAATTCCAAGTCATCGGGGCTCCGAAATCATCTATACATAAAACATCATAGCGCAATGCATGCGCATGAGTACTGAGCAGATAACTCAAAAGCAACACTCCACCAAGCATCCGCAATCATCGGAGTCATGGTAACGACACAATGTCAAATCCAATACAAAATCAATATGATATGGACCAAGACTATACATGCAGACATCCAATCTATACATGTAAATAGCTGATGCAAATGTATGCCAAATCTTTTTAAGTCGCTGTGCGATGCGCGTAACACTGCACAGTGGCGGACGTTTCTCATAAGAAAATAACTATATATGTGTATATATATCCTTTGTTTAATAGGTACGTTCCGCCGTTTTGAAAACAGTTTAGAAGGGTTTCCTTGTTTTTAAAACGTTTCGTGTCATATCGGACACGTAGGTATATACTGAGACTATAGCTCGCTTTTCGGAAATCCCTTCGATAACTATCGATGCATGCAAAATATATCCAGGTACTGCCCACTGACTAGTCCTGCTCAGTATGAAAGCAAATATCCAACATCATAAAAATGTACTGCTCCAAAAGGAATAAATCACAAAAATCACATAACACCACCCTGTGCGTCTGGTGCGCACGGAAATCAAAATCCATATATGTGCTAAACATGTGCACAAAACAACATCTAGGTGCAACGGGTGTGCACGAAGCATCTGTCATAGGCAACGTGTGCCTGGCAGCCAAAACAGGTGCATCTGACATGCACGAAGAATCTCGATTTAGTGCATCTGGTGTGCCCCAAAATCGTATCTCAAAACATGCGCCCAACATGCGCGAAAATCCAAATCGGTGCATCCATCATGCACGAATGAAAATCTAGACCCTGCGCACTCAATATGCACGGAATCACAAAATCCAATAGCAACGTCGAATATGCGTAAGTCCAGTCAAAAGCACGGAGTGCAAGAATCCACATCAATATCACAATCAAAATCGACATACCGAAAGGCATCAAATCGAAGTCAGGTGCAATCGTAATGCACAAAATATAAATCCGGTGCAACAAAGGCACGAAATATAAATCTGATGCGATAAACGCAAGAAACATAAAACTGGTGCGACAAATGCACGAAGTATAGAACTGGTGCATCCCATGCACAAATACCAAGCAATAACTCAAATACGTAAGCAGCAACACCAAGTGTATCCAGATATGAAGAAAATCATAAACGTGTGCAGCTGCGGGCACAAAACACATATCGATACACTACAAGCACATATAAGCTATACCGAGTGCAAAATCAAAGCACTAAAATTACATGAAACTCTGCTGGAAGCGTAAATCAAATCACCAGCATAAAATAGGCATGAAATCGCAATCAACAGCTCAAGAGTAATAACTATGTACAAGGTATAAATACCCAGTAGATGCAACCATGGTGCACAAAATCAAATATCATGAAACTCAGTCATCAAGACTAAATCATGTGAATAGATCGCCCAAAATACCGAAATCCAAAGCAACGGATACGTGATAATCAAATCACAAAATCACAAATCATAATTACCGTCGTCGGTATACCATCCTTCAGGGTCGAGAAGGTACCGGAACATCCGATGCTAGCTGCGCAAGATATCTACTTGCCTCTTGCTCGCGGCTGGCGTCCTCTGCCTCTGGTTCCTGATCTTTCCTGTAGATTACCAATCTCGCAATCCATCGGCTCATCGGCCCGATCAGGAGTACTGACAGGAACAATTCCGTTCTGGCACTTTCCTGGTCACCTTTCGGTCAATCCTCACGACCGCTCGTAAGGCAGCGTATCACTGGCGTCGGCCTCTGGCTCTCTGAAAGCACGTCACACATCTGATCCTGGGTGCAAACATCATTGCAGCAATGTCCTGGAAGGAATCCTGCTCAAGGTCTCTTCCGATCATGCCTATGCCGATCTGTACAGAGGCTGGCTTCCTGCACAACCTCTTCTCGCTCAAAAACACCTGTGTCCTCAGCACAATATTTTCTCGGAAACTGGTCACATTCCAACGTCTCTGTAAGCATATCAGGTCTCTAGTCTCGACGGGAAGCAATGACAGCTCATCAGTGTCTCACACGAACCTCTTGTTCCAACTGTCTCTATCGTCGTCCACTATGACGTCACGCCAAGCTACTACGCACTGCACTGTTCTCGGCCACGGTCAATCTGAAGTCTCTCGCACGGACTCGAAATCGCATATTCTGTAGCTTCATCATTCTGTAGAGGATGTCAGGCCGAACAGGTCCTCGGGAACACGTCCCAACCATCGGAGGAATACTCATCACTCGTCTGTCCCTGATCAATCTGCAACGCATCTGGGTAAGTTCCTTTATCCGAACATGGTCAACTACCTCGTCGACAATGCCGAACTCTGTCCTGCTGGGTGTGCGCAATACGACCACTCCTGGTCTAGGTCTTCTCGTAACGTACTCCAGAAAGGTCCTGTCGAGGTTCCTTTCTCAAATCTCAATCCTGCCGAAATGCCCGGAAGTCATCATCCAATGCTGAAGCTAAAGCTTATTCCGGAACGGCTGCATACCTATCGCGCTTCTCTCTGGAAGATACATCCATATACCACGCCTCGGGGTGCATATCACATCTCTAATGTCAGCGGAGTGGGACGTCATCTCGTCGAAATCTCGTACGAACTCTTTACTCCACCTTGCTCAATGTCGACTGATTCGGACTTAACTCATCGTGGCTACACGAACTGCGCTCCGACGGCTACGCTCGCATCTGGAGTCTCCCAAGCAGTGTCCCATCACGATATCCGAAAGATGTCGAACCATCCGATCGACTCGTCAGATCCTCATAATCCCCCAAGAGATCACATCATGGGTACAGTTTAATAGTATCGAGTACATGCCACAGCGTTGGTGGTCCAGCCGTAGAAGGGCAAACCCAAGCCTCACTAATGGCGCCGAGAAACCGCCGCAAACCCGAAGGTTCAAAGGCTTTCACACGGTCATTAAGTCGAGTTAGGGTTTCATTCTTCTAGAGAGTCCATAGAATCACCTGCATGTCTTTCCGTATACTTTAAACTTGGAAAATGGGCTCCTGACATTCGATCGTCTCTATCGAATCTCAACGAACCTGCGTGAAGTCGTCTCTAGCTGGAAACAATATATCTGATGACCTCGCATCGGTAAACAAACGAACCACCTGTCCTAGTCATTCATCCTCAGGTGACTAGCGACTCGCTATCATCTCTCTAAGTATATGCTCACGCTGCAGTAGCTCCAACCATCTGGGCGACATCTCGTCATTTGCAGCAGCAACTGGCTTATTCGCCTGTACGCCGAACAACGCCTCAATCCTCCAGGAAAGGCAATACATAGGCGGTCATCTCTGAGTCGGTCTGCTCTAGATCTGAGTAAGACTCTCCACACTGGAAATCTTAAACTCATCAGGGCCCGCTCCGGCGCAAAATCGGACGAATCACCTTCGTCTCTCAAATCGGGTAGACTAGCTATCATCTGTCTCATATCTGCCTGAAAGCTACGGCAATCTCAGCTCGTAAGCTTCGGAAGCGACATCCTGTCAATCTCAGCAACAGCTGGTCCATCTGTCTGCACGGTAGGCGACATCACAATCTCTGAGGTATGCTGTACATCAACAGTCCTCTCTCAACTGGCAGCTCTAACAATGGCCCGATCATCCGGTGCAAGACCAAGCACTCGCCTCCACTAGAGGTCACAATCACCAACACTAACTCGAGACGTTCCCATGTCACCAGAAAACACAATGGTCGGCCCTCGTACCAAACGAGCTCACACCGGCCGTAACCCTAGCAGCAGCCCAAACTGCCCTCAAACATGGTGACAGGAACCTCAATCGAGTATCAAGGGGAGCACATCAATGGCAAGAAAGGAAACAACAGATCCAAAGTGGATACATGATCATGGGAAGGAACAGCATCAATAAAGGTATGATCATGAAACTAATAGAATCGGGGATCTCAAATGGATGTATAATCCTGGATATAAAGAGGATCACTGATCTCGAAAATATGTACATCCTAAGGTTCCTTAAGCGGAGTGGCGTGTCGTAAGTATGCCGCGGAACATACCAACGGTACGTCACTCTACTTTAGTTACCTATTCCATCAACCAAGGGTCATCCTACACGACGAAAGTTCGGGTCTAATACCTCCTCGACCAAGTCTAAGTTCCGTAAGGTCAAGCCTAAGTTCCGTATATATATAAACGCCCTAGGCTCCACATAGTCAAACTTAGACTCGAACCAAGGTCAACCTAGCGCTCTGATACCAACTTTGTCACGACCCGAAAGAGCACGTGACTGGCCCTTGAACCATATGAAGTCTATAGGACTCCATCTGATCCAAGTAAGCCAAAAGCCCAGAAATCTAAAACCATTTTTAAGAATAAGTAAAGAAACTGGTTTAAAGAAGTGAAGAAAAACATGTTTGAAATCAAGGTTTTTAAATAACTAAGCCGAATATGCATTTTTAAAAACAGTACAGTCTTTTCTAAAAATTTCGGCAGAGTTTCTTTTGTAAAACTGGCCCCGAATGGGGTATAACAAGGATAACAATATATGCAATGATAAAGGCATCCCCAAGCGGGAGCTAGCTCTTCGTCAATCGACGGTCACCACCACACATGCAACAATAATATACAACGCCAAGTGGCGAGGATCAAATCCAAAAGAAAGCTCAAAAGCAACAAGAAAACCGCAACACTACTAAGCGCGACTCTATGGTCGAATAACACATCACTAGTCTAGGTCTGAAACAATATACGAGTTTTGGTTGATGGATATTCTAGATACAATGAATAATATAAATACAACGGCGGTTCTGATACAAAAGAACCCACCTATCCAAGCAAATCACCCAAAAGGAAGCAGTGTGCCAGAAATGCCGCTATAGAACTGTACGGCAAACCTGCAAGAACTGGGGCACAACGGGGGTGAGTTGCCAACTCGTGAATAGAAAGATATCTACAAGCAGAGATCGAATGCATGACCCAACCTAGGTCAATACGATCAGATATAAAGAAACCTCAATATGAATAAAGCTGAAGCATGCTAAACTGGCAATGTAATCTCTATACGTGAATGTAGTGCCAAGTGCTCGTGCTAGTGCCTCAGGTAATAGTATGTCATGAATATGAGGTATGAATGCATGAAAGCAGAATACATGTAATGAAGAACTGTTTTCATAATTTAGTGAGATTTCCCTTGTATTTTTAGTTGAGGTATCATAATGAAATCAGCATAAAACAGTGCCTAGCATCGGCACAAAACGTAATCCCAATATCTCGATATCTCTGTATCACAGTCTCTGTACCTCGAAATCTCGAAATCCCAATGTCTCAATCATAATATCTAGGGCGCCGTCAGTCCAGACCGGCCCCTACCATCCATCTCAAGACCACGA
Organism: Agapanthus africanus; assembly: GCA_030015575.1. Lineage (NCBI taxonomy): Eukaryota > Viridiplantae > Streptophyta > Magnoliopsida > Asparagales > Amaryllidaceae > Agapanthus > Agapanthus africanus. Next base: position 290,238,794 of record JASDDO010000010.1, read on the forward strand.
CGGTATCCTCCGGATATCCGACGCGTCGGGTAAAATCACCGGTAGGTAGTGCTCCCCTGCCAGGCTCACATCGTCATCACCACGCGCTTCTTGCCCCGGGGTACCTTACCGGGTCCACCATGTACCCGAAACGGTTCATCCGTCTCCTCGAATCGGGTTTCCAAATCCATCAGCAAACTCATGGTGGACGACTCATACATCATGGGAAAACCGCACTTTTTATTTTAAAGAGAGAAAAGAAGTTTATATAAGTTTTGCGGTTTTCCCCCAAATCCAGAAAATCTCATGGAAATCCGAATCCAATCCTCAATAGCATGTAAACAGTGCATACAGGCATAAAAATCCATGAATAATAACATGCATGATGTAACAACTAATAATTACAATGTCTAATCTAGCATATAAGGCAAGTACACTAATATCATGTCTAAATTATTAGCTAACAACCTATGTCGATGCAATAATATTTTCTAAGGTGTACGTGACATGGCAATTACCGATGAAGATGTGTGTGAGCCGGCAAGTAAGTGTACGTGGTACATACGCATCATCGGTAATGGTGCTGGTGTCCTAACAGCATAACATCAATAATGGAGTATGAAACATAATATAAGCATGCGATGCGATGCGAACCACAATAATGAGCGGAAGCTGAATACTAGACGCAACTATAACTAATCTGCATTAATCTAAAATAACCTCTACAATTGGTGCCTTTTGAAATAACACGAATCATGGGGTTTTGAAAATAGGGGCTACGGTGTTTTTATGAAAAGATACGTCTTTTGAAATATCCGTAGGATCCCTTGGGCTGTCTTTTAAAATACCCACGATTCGTTAGTTTTTGAAATAGGTAGGAGTCTAATCTAATCTAACAACCATCCTAAACTATACGGCTGAACTAACAAGTAGAGCTACGGGTGAGGAAACCGCCTAACATCTGAGTCGATACATATACATACATGTATATATATTAGTCGGTGATCCCGCCTCAATAATATCATATCCGATACCCTATCTATAATCAGACATCCCAAGTCAAGAGTGCGGATCAATCATCAAAATATAGCTTGTACGTAAATCCGTCGTACGGCATCCCAAATCTGGGTACGGGTCAATATCACATTCATCATACTATTTATCTGGTATCCTCTTTATCAAATGTCATGATCGGGGTACTGATCTACGTCTAGTACAATATTGATACCCTCTATGTATGCATGCAGGTGTAAGAATCACTACGTCAAAAGACCCGTTAAAACATCGTGTCGTATCTCAATACGAACCAAATCACATCACCGATCTCCTGGCCTCAAGCCCAATCTCATCGACTCATCTCAAATCCCAAATACTATCCTCAAATCCAGTATATAAACACATAGTCCCATACCCATGTGTAGATATACGCACCATCATATGCACTCTAATAAATGAAAGAATGAATGCAAGTATGTGTGTAAATGTATGTGTGAGTGCAACCACTACTCTAGGGTTCGCACTAAACTAAACCAATATATTCTTATCATCAAAATATCATTATTACCATCAATAACCCTAAACAACACATAATAAATATTCGTGTGTATACGTATTCGTATACATCACCACGGACTGCGGGGGTGCTATACGCCATCCACCCGACTTCTCCCCACAGATATAAATCTACTCACATTGCTTCTCGTGTGCCAAAGCCGATGTCGCTATCTTCACCTCCTTTGCCTCAACATCACGCGGGGTACCTACAAGTATATCACAATGCTAAAGCACATGAAAATCACATCGGAAACCAAAATAGCACACGCTACCCGCATAGGTAAAAACCTATCGACTCGCATGTAAACACAATCAAAATCCACTTGTCGTTGACGTCCAAACGCCACCCGACAGGAATGAATCACCAAATACCAAAATCCATGCTAAAACAAGTCCCAAATTATACACCAACATAGGAAAATCAACCCAGATTTCACCCTAGATGGAATCAGTCAAAACTAGACATACTCAGGGTCAAAACTAGAGGAAATGGGGGCATGCACAGAAAACGAAGCAATTCCTTAAAATACCTTATTTTAGAATTTTCCATAATTTTCCCCATTTATCTGTATTTAATTATACCAGAATATTAAAATATTCATTAAAATAATATTAAATTATAAAATTTCCCAAAAATCATATTTTATTATTTTGAAGACGTTACACCCCCGCAGTTTCATAGTGTAAAATACGATTACGTTATATTATATATATATATATAAATATAAATGTGTGTATTGTGAGACTAATGATTATCAAGATAGGTTTAGGTGTTCATGGGTTAGTTTTAGTGTAATTAGAAGTAACTTAGTTTAGCTTCCTAGTTGCGAAACTCTAGGGTAAAGATTTGCACACACGCACACACACACGCATACATTTGTTTTACTTGTACGTATATGGGAATATATATATACATATATGTATGTGAGTATGTATATATATATACATATACATGGATAATGACGATATTATATGGTACTTGGAGATAGGTCGATGTGATTGGGCATGATGCCACGAGATCGGTGATGTGACTTGGGTCGTATTATGAGATATGACATGAGATTTTTAGCGGATCATTTAGCGATGTGTTTTCATACACACACAGATATATGTTGATGGTATCAGTATGTACTAGAATTTAGATCAGTACCCTTAATTCGGGATATGATGATAATGATACCAGATAAATAATGAGATAAATGTGATAGTTGACCGTACCCTGATTTGGGATGCTGTAGGATGGATTTACCGTATGAGCTATAATTATGATGATAGATCTGCACTCTTGACTCGAGAATATCATATTATATATATTGTATCGTACGTGATACTATTGAGGCGGGATCACAGACTACTAGATGTATATATATATATACACACATATATCGATTCAGACTTAGGTGGTTTTCCTTACCCTTTCAATTAGTTTGTTAGTTTAGTCCTGTAGTTTACTTAGTAGATTTTAGACTGGGCTTGAGTCATACCTATTTCCAAAACTAATGAATCGTGAGTATTTTAAAGACAAGCCAAGAGATACTACGGATATTTCAAAGGGCGTACCCTTTCTTAAAAACACCGTAGCCCCTATTTTCTAAATACACGATTCGTGTTATTTCAAATGTGAAAACTGTATGACTCATATATAAATGTATATTCTTATATGTTGCGTTATTATTCATGTTCCACATATTCTGTTGGAGATAGTGCCCTCATAGTCAATTATTGGATCGCAGGTACGTGATTGCAATGATTGCGGAGGATCTATCCCGGAAGGACAGTCTTACTCAAGATGATAGTATGCTATCTGGTTTGACTTTATCAGTCGTGTACATGTTCAGGTGACTGATTGCATGTTACACTTTGATAGAGCCCTTAGGATCTTGCTTTACTACCAACAGTATGATGGCGATCATATACGTGAGAGTTGGGTAGTTTATATGCATATCCTTAATTGTGGTCCCTAGTCGTGGGAGTTTCGAGACAGGGCATCGATACTCCGGAGTAGACTAGTGTGTACAGTCGAGACCCCGACGAGGGGCGGTGGCCGGTCTCACAAACCACTGGTGTCAGTAGGATCACCTAAGATGTATACAGGTGCTCATTGGGTTATTAATACACCGGACAGGACTCGCCGGGAATCTGCTAGTTAGTATTATATCTACCGTCAGATAGTAGTTCCCTGGTGACATGTGTACAGGTTAGTTCATCGACTTGAGGTCGTCATTTGTCTCGTGTGAGTTCCCACTGTGCTTTGATTTCTACCCTACCACGGCTCAAAGGAGTCGTGCAAACAGGTAGCTTTTGGGTACAGTCCCGAGCCATATGGAGTCACGTGAGCGGATCGGCAGGGGATTCGTCTCTCCCGGTATTGGGGGCAAGATCGTGCTGTGTCTAGGAGAGCCATTACACAAATCCATGGCCATGGTAGGAGATTTACTGGTAGGTACTCCAGTAGTATCTCAGGGTGTTATTGGGCTTCACTCCGACACGACTTATACTGCTATTGGGGTCTGACGTTACTAGCCCCCTAGGCAGATATGCGATACTCATTGACGAACGGACCGGACTGTATATACATTGTCACTGTTAGGCTCAGTAGGGTTTCTGGATGAGTTCGCTCATCGGCCTCCCTTGAGTTTGCTCATCAGCTTCCCTTGAGGTCAGTCCATGGGCAGCCGTTACGCATTGCTAGTGCCGCTGACGGTTTGTGGTTAAACCCACTGCCATGGTGCTGACGAGTCATTAGAGTCCCCCACAGACAGTTTCCCAAGTTCGGGCGAAACGTTGTAGAGGCCGTATGGTTTTATGGCAGGGTTCGGAAAATGCACGTGCGTTTACGCACGTGTTATTTTTCGGGCAGATAATACTGGTCGGCTTTAGTTTAAGCCGGATCTGAGTATTATATTGAGTAGGTATAATATATTTGTCTCAGTTGCATTTGTATTCGGTTGTAATACAAATACGGGTATATTTATACAGTTTCGGGGTTATCCTGAAAGTCGTTTCAGGATCACTTTTGGAAGTTGCCAGTTTCCAGTTTTCTATCAGCCGTCTTTTAACATTTGGTTAAAGGCGGATTTATCTTTTCTTGGATGAGAGTGAGTCGTGCTTCTAGAAGGTTCTAGAAGGTTCTAGAATTTGTGACAAGGCTAAGTGACTCATGCTTTGATTTCATTACATTCTTGTTTTGTTAAAGATCTTTATGCAAGATATTTAGTTTGTGTTCACATATGATATTTTCTTAAGGTCACCCTCTTTGCTCCTACGGTCACCCCCCTCTCTTTATAAGAGGCCGGCCCCCTCCTCTCTCTCTCATGGTTGTTGATTTCATTTGTAGAAAAGATATGACAGTATTTGGGGTGCATGGAATTTTACAGTTCATTCCATCACCCGATTTCCACGGCAACTTCATTAACCGATCGTCCACGGATTTGGACGAAGTGAGACAAAGTCATCTACTCATTCTTTACATCATTCTTGGTCGTCTCTTTTAGCAAACTTGACGATCGAGTTGCCTCGAGTCAGAGGCGGGAGCCCGTTTAAAGAATCGATCATGTGGTGCCACCTCGACGAAGGAATCGGAGATCGACGAGATCGGAGCAGCCGCAACGGAGCGTGGGATGATGGTTAAAGAACGAAGGACTCGGATCGTTCGGTACAATCTTCCCACACTCTTTACAGTTTGTTAGTTTAGCAATAATGGCAGATCCGGGTTAAAGTATACGATAGCGCCAGTTAAAAAGTTTTTTGTTCCGCATTTGGCGTCTGTAGACTGCCGGGGCGCTAGCGTAGACTTACAGTGGTATCAGATCCTAACCATTTTGCTATGCTAACTTGTGCTAACGCGTTTAAAATATCGATCGAACCGGAAATCGAAAACTACAAAATACTAGCTTGACAGTTTCTGTTGTTTTTAAACGGTCTCGTAAAATTATTCTACATGTCTCAGAATACTGTGCAGGCTTTTAATAGAACGGCGTAGAAATTTGGGCACGTGATTCGATGAGACTGCCGCGGAAATGCGGTCAAACCATAGGTTTGACCGCGCTTCCGCGGCCAAACAGTGAGCTCGTGGCCCCAACTTTTTACAGTGGGTTCTTGGTTAGATTTTGGGGTTTTTGATAAATATCGTTTTGGCCCAGATTTTGTTACTGTTCACTAGTAAGCCGTGGGGCCCACTTTTTGATATTTGGTCTTTGGTCGATCGAAATTTAAACACGTTAGTTTACTGTGCTTACATTATATCTCCGACCGGGAATGTCATTTGATCGGTAAACCGCGTCTGATTGCTATAGTTCTTTTAGACGGGTTTGCGAACGTGACTTTCGCGTTGATGTTCTGTGTTGTGCTGTGATGTTGCGGATTTGTCGTGGTGGATAGCAGTATGCAATGGTAGTACAGTTTGTGTTTGTTTGTACATTTGATATTGCGGGGCGAGCGTCCAACTTGTGGACTACCGTCACTGCCTGTTGTATAATATTCTTTTGGGGCACGACCAGGTTGCGGTCGATGTACCTATTGTACTATTTTTCATTACTGTACTAGGTTTTGCCCCGCGACGGAGTGCACGGATAGCCGGGTTCTGGGGGGCAACGGGTCCGCATCTCATGGCTTTGAGAGGCAGAGGGGTCCCACTCGAGAATTGGCAGACTATTCGCCGCACTCGTAGGGGGTACAGGTTGACCCAAGGAGGGGTGCTCAATTTACCGGATTCCGTGAAGTGCCGGGTGTTCCATTCACTATGCTGTGGGGACTACCTCGCTTCAGGTTTTGGCGGGTAACTTGCCGCACCCGTAGGGGTCTAGGTTTCATTGCATAGGCTATCCACATGACAGGGGAACGTCGAGTTTCAGCAGCGGCTCTGTGAAACTCGGGGATCCCAGATTATCTGTATTGTTCTGTGATGCTTATTACTTTTCTGTAATGTTGCATACTATCACGCCTGGAGCGATTATTGTATATTGGTTTATATACTATTAGATGTTGTATATGTTTTACACCCGCGCTAGTCCAGCCCCCGCTCTGTCGTTAGTTAAGTAACCTAACGAGTGATGACGGGACCCAGTGACGAATGCGGATGGCATATACGTACATTTTATTTTCGTTCTTTTCTGGTGTGATAATTGATGGGACTGCGTTGATTCTGATCAACGCAAAGTAAAAACAAACCTGTATACAGTTGTTGGAACAATTTAAAAAGTGTTATTGCAAAGACGTTTTCTTTTGTTATGCATAGAGGTATTCAGTGGAATATCCTGCACCTCATTCGACGGGGCAAGGGTTGATATCCCTTCACCGGGACTGACCCCTTGGGCAGAAGTTTGCGTTAAAGTAATAACTTCACTATAGTCGATTACATGTTGCTTTGCATAGCGGTATTCAGTGGAATATCCTGCACCTCATTCCACGAGGAAAGAGCCGAGATCCCTTTACCGGGAGTGACCTCTTTAGCAAAAGGTTTTCGCCACTATATTTTAAAAAGCTATCAGGTTCCTTCAGCGATATCAAGTTCACTACGCTAAAGGTTTTTCGCCAAAAACCAGCCGTAGCCCTCCGTCGTTTCTTATGGATGGTCAGTAGTATTCAAGCTATGTTTGTTGGCATACGTCAAGGCATAGTGTTTGGTAGCTGCTGGGTATTCATTTGTTGCATAGATAGATGAGTTGGTTTGGGACAGTCGTATTACCTTGTTGGCATACGTCAAGGGTATGTACGGGTGGGTTCAAATTAACAAGATAATGACGGGCAGAACTTGACATGTGACTTATGATTTGTTGGCATACGTCAAGGTCATAAGAGCATGGGGCATAAATAATATCAGGAGTTTCTAAAGAAACTGAAACTTGCCGAGTATGCGCATACCTTCTGGAGTATGAGTAACGTGGATGCATTCCATCACGTTATCATGCGATGAGAGTTGGATCCTGATTCCCACTGATGAGTTGGTTTACTCTTCGGGTGATCCCGATTGATTCTTCTTTAGGTTTGGAGGAGAATTTGACAGGACAGTGGGAGGTTTCCGGATTAGATAAAGTGATGACCATTCTGATCTAGGTTAGAGTGCACGCAGAGTGTTTCTTTTCTCTCTCTCTCTTTGGCAGCGACCTTTGACCGACCCTAGACTATGACTCAGTGACCAGGTTGACCGAACCTTCTTAAAATACTGGCTTTTGGATTGTCTATGTTGCATAAGTCATTGCCACTCCTTCTTTTACCCTTTGAATTTCTCAGAACACCCGTATTACTACGGATATCCACTTCCATTGGATAGAGCCATCGTATGGTTATATACGAACTCGAAGGGACTTCTTCGAGGATGGATCCAGGTTCAGGAGAAATAGAATTGGTTTATTCAGTTGTCTTTTATTATCACCTTCTCTCAGGTTGCGAGAGCTCCTTGGTTTAGGAGAGTACACCTATTACGCTTATTGGATAGTCTTATTCCAAACCATAGGCTGGTGCCGAAAGGTAGGGAATGAAGAAAACCAATTAGCCTAAGTAGGGTGTGCAGAAGGTAATATGTAAAGACAAAATAAAGGGATTAGAAAGAGGGCAAAGTAAATTGCGACTGATATCATTCACGACCAAAACCGCGTACTTCATCGCCACTCCTATTTCACCTTTAAAAGAATAAGGTATTATTCAGTTGTCTTTTATCATCACCTTCTCTCGAGATGCGAGTACTCCTTGGTTTAGGATAGTACACCTATTATGCTTACTGGATAGTCTTCTTCCAAACCATAGGCTGGTGCCGAACGGTAGGGAAGGAAGAAAACCATTTAGCCTAACGATGGTGTACAGAAGGTAACGACTAAAGACAAGTAAAGGGATTTGGAGAGATGGCAATAAAATATACGGTTGAAGTCATGAATTGGATTATGGAAGAGGCATTGCTATGAATACCAGGATACCCCTACGAAACATTTTCATGTTTCAGTGCATTGTTAAAGGAAAAACTGTTTTCCCGATTAGACACTTACTCCAAGGGTATGTATTTACCAGGTTTCATTGTCATATCTGTATGGTTTTACAGATGATGAGTGGGAGTAAGATATTGGGAATTAGGTGATCATCCTCATTATATCGGAATTCGTTGTAATTGGTGATATTTGAGGAAATCGCCAGGGTACAGTTTTCAACCTACGACGCATAAGTTTTGAGTTGTTTAACTCAGCGGACTTATACAGAGTATTGTATGTTATCCAAGTGTCCATCAGGACACAGGGGTAGGTCCTCGTACTATGTTCTGTTTACTTATAACTTCTCTAATATTTAGACGAGTGTTTCGTAGAAATACAAAGTCTATGTTTTGAGAAGTTGTGGGTATAAGAATAAAGTAGAGAACCAGGTATCACAAGTATCGGGATTCTTCAAAGAGATCGAAGATGTAGATTCTTGTGATTGGTATTCAGATAATAGTGATGGTTTTGAGAAATGTGTTTCTCTTTCAGGTTACTCATAATTGAATGGATTCCTAAGTTGAGTAATGCTGATTAGCCTCTTTCCATTAAGTAGATATGCACTGGAGACAGCTGCATGGATTGAATATGGTTCCAATTAAATAAGTGCCAAAGTTTCTATATTGGATATAGAATAGTTCGTACCTTAAAAGATATTAAGGTACGGGGAGTTGTCCAGCATATGCTTAAAACCAGACACTGGATAACTCAGGGCACGTTTCTGTAGTGGCTATTTGTGGGTTGACCCTGGATATGACGAGGGTTGATATTCTACCATTTGGAAGATCAATAGTGATATTGTTCTTGACTCGCCACAGTTTTAGTAAAAATGGATCTTTTTCAGAAAACAGTAGTGCGAGTATGGTAGAACTGGAAGTGATTCCAGAACCGCGAACGATTACGGAAAATTTAATAGGACCTATATATATTCAATCAGGTTTGACATTCCAATAGCCACTCCGCAGGTATGGTAGGTAACCTCAGACGCCCGAGAGGTACTTCGGTAACCTCAGAGACGGTGACAGGGAGGTTCTTATCTACCGAGACTTGACACTACTGTTGTTCCAGGATATGAGACCCGGTAGGAGGGTTGTCGAAATCAGTGGGAGCAGCGGAAGCATAGTGGGCAAGATGCTTATATCTATTTATAGACTTGAGCAGTTATAGCGGAGATAGATCATCTAATTTTGATGTGACAGTCATGGGTTTGACTTCAATCAGAATAAGGGATGGATCAGTTAAGAAGGTAGCAGGGTGTGATGTCATGGTATCTGGATGACATACACAGAGTAGGAAGTAAAATTTCTATACTACGATCGGTTGTACTGTGGTCGTCACACAGTTGTTTCTCCAGACAGGATATGGATATAATATTTGACATTTTGGTTTCTAGATCTATGGTTTTAGATCTGGATTTGGGTAGTTTCCTAATGTGGGTACTTTGACAGATATTCTAATGGTTTTTGGAATAGTTGACTCCTAGCATGGTGGTGTACCTGCAGGTGATGGAGTCACCCTCTCTAAAGGTGTCTTACAGACTAAAGGGGAGAGGGATGCGCATGATTGGCAGATCACTTGCTTAGGCAATTGAGTCAATCATGAGATGTCAAGTACCACACCAAATGTTGGTTTTGCACTAGATGCAATAAGTTTGTATTAATCCAATCCTGGAGAAACATAAGGAAGCAGTTTTAGAACATAAGTACATGTTCTACGGATTTGATGATGGCAGCCTCCTTCGGGAGACGATTATCATTCCAGGCTTCAAAAGTGACGTGGATGACAGAGTGACTGTCAGAGTTTTAGTTTTTCCCTCTGACGAAGAGGGACAGTATTATGGACAGGTGGTCCAAGAGGATACTGTGGGAAGCAAGGTGCCCGATACTGATTAGGTTCAGTGATCGATTCAGTCTAAGAAGTTTGGATATGGAGTTCATTTATGAACTAAGGTCCCATAAGATATCCAGACATGTTCTAAGACAGGTATTACTCAATTCGGGAGATGGTTTTCTCCGCGAACTTGAGATTAAGAGAGATATAGAAAGATACTTCTAGGCGGATCCACTCACTAAGGCTATTTCTCGAACACAATAGTTTCTCAAACGGGCTTTGTGAAACTGATTAGTAGAGGAGTTGGATGTTCGGTTTCACACGGGCTGTGAGTAGTCGACATCGCAATATTAGCCTTGAGTGCAAGTGGGAGATTGTTGGAGATAGTGCCCTCATAGTCAATTATTGGATCGCAGGTACGTGATTGCAATGATTGCGGAGGACCTATCCCGGAAGGACAGTCTTACTCAAGATGATAGTATGCTATCTGGTTTGACTTTATCAGTCGTGTACATGTTCAGGTGACTGATTGCATGTTACACTTTGATAGAGCCCTTAGGATCTTGCTTTACTACCAACAGTATGATGGCGATCATATACGTGAGAGTTGGGTAGTTTATATGCATATCCTTAATTGTGGTCCCTAGTCGTGGGAGTTTCGAGACAGGGCATCGATACTCCGGAGTAGACTAGTGTGTACAGTCGAGACCCCGACGAGGGGCGGTGGCCGGTCTCACAAACCACTGGTGTCAGTAGGATCACCTAAGATGTATACAGGTGCTCATTGGGTTATTAATACACCGGACAGGACTCGCCGGGAATCTGCTAGTTAGTATTATATCTACCGTCAGATAGCAGTTCCCTGGTGACATGTGTACAGGTTAGTTCATCGACCTGAGGTCGTCATTTGTCTCGTGTGAGTTTCCACTGTGCTTTGATTTCTACCCTACCACGGCTCAAAGGAGTCGTGCAAACAGGTAGCTTTTGGGTACAGTCCCGAGCCATATGGAGGCACGTGAGCGGATCGGCAGGGGATTCGTCTCTCCCGGTATTGGGGGCGAGATCGTGCTGTGTCTAGGAGAGCCATTACACAAATCCATGGCCATGGTAGGAGATTTACTGGTAGGTACTCCAGTAGTATCTCAGGGTGTTATTGGGCTTCACTCCGACACGACTTATACTGCTATTGGGGTCTGACGTTACTAGCCCCCTAGGCAGATATGCGATACTCATTGACGAACGGACCGGACTGTATATACATTGTCACTGTTAGGCTCAGTAGGGTTTCTGGATGAGTTCGCTCATCGGCCTCCCTTGAGTTTGCTCATCAGCTTCCCTTGAGGTCAGTCCATGGGCAGCCGTTACGCATTGCTAGTGCCGCTGACGGTTTGTGGTTAAACCCACTGCCATGGTGCTGACGAGTCATTAGAGTCCCCCACAGACAGTTTCCCAAGTTCGGGCGAAACGTTGTAGAGGCCGTATGGTTTTATGGCAGGGTTCGGAAAATGCACGTGCGTTTACGCACGTGTTATTTTTCGGGCAGATAATACTGGTCGGCTTTGGTTTAAGCCGGATCCGAGTATTATATTGAGTAGGTATAATATCTTTGTCTCAGTTGCATTTGTATTCGGTTGTAATACAAATGCGGGTATATTTATACAGTTTCGGGGTTATCCTGAAAGTCGTTTCAGGATCACTTTTGGAAGTTGCCAGTTTCCAGTTTTCTATCAGCCGTCTTTTAACATTTGGTTAAAGGCGGATTTATCTTTTCTTGGATGAGAGTGAGTCGTGCTTCTAGAAGGTTCTAGAAGGTTCTAGAATTTGTGACAAGGCTAAGTGACTCATGCTTTGATTTCATTACATTCTTGTTTTGTTAAAGATCTTTATGCAAGATATTTAGTTTGTGTTCACATATGATATTTTCTTAAGGTCACCCTCTTTGCTCCTACGGTCACCCCCCTCTCTTTATAAGAGGCCGGCCCCCTCCTCTCTCTCTCATGGTTGTTGATTTCATTTGTAGAAAAGATATGACAGTATTTGGGGTGCATGGAATTTTACAGTTCATTCCATCACCCGATTTCCACGGCAACTTCATTAACCGATCGTCCACGGATTTGGACGAAGTGAGACAAAGTCATCTACTCATTCTCTACATCATTCTTGGTCGTCTCTTTTAGCAAACTTGACGATCGAGTTGCCTCGAGTCAGAGGCGGGAGCCCGTTTAAAGAATCGATCATGTGGTGCCACCTCGACGAAGGAATCGGAGATCGACGAGATCGGAGCAGCCGCAACGGAGCGTGGGATGATGGTTAAAGAACGAAGGACTCGGATCGTTCGGTACAATCTTCCCACACTCTTTACAGTTTGTTAGTTTAGCAATAATGGCAGATCCGGGTTAAAGTATACGATAGCGCCAGTTAAAAAGTTTTTTGTTCCGCATTTGGCGTCTGTAGACTGCCGGGGCGCTAGCGTAGACTTACATATTCTTGCTGTTCGCATCGCATTGCATGCTTATTTTTGTTTTCACTAGTTATTATTAAAATCATGCTGTCAGGATCCAACACCATTACTGATGATGCGTATGCTCCACATACACCTGCTTGCCGGCTCACACACATCATCATCGGTAATTGCCATGTCACATACACATTTGAAAACACTATTTCATTATATAAATTGCTAGCTGATAGTTTCGACATACTACTAGTGCGTTTGCTGTTATATGCTAGTTTAATTATTGCATTCTTTGCTTGATATCCCATACATTCATATATTCATTTGTCATGCAATATTATGTAGCTTATTGCTGGTATTTCATTGTTTTTTTACTCTTGAGATTGGGATTTCGGATTTCCATGAGATTTCTGGATTTGGAGAAACCGCAAGGATTTTATAAAGTTATTATCATTTTAATGATAGAAAATTGCGGTTTTCTCATGATATGATTTGAGGTATGTCCACCATGAGTTTTCTCGGCTCTTGAGCGATATCATACACCCGACTCGAGGAGGAGGAGGAACTGTCTGTGGGTGCATGGTGGACCCGGTGCGGTACCCCGGGGCAAGATGGTCGCGGATGATGGCGTTGAGCCTGGCAGGGGAGCACTATCGAGCGGTTATTGTGACGCTCCGGTTATCCGGAGGATACCGACGTGGTCTTGAGATTTGATGATATGGGCCAGTCAGGATTGCCTGAGCCCTAGATATTGAGATTTGTTGATCCGGGCCAATCCGGATTGCCGGAGCCTGAGATATTGGGATATATATATATATTTTGTGTCGATACTTGACACTGATTCTCTGATGATTTCATTGATGATACTTTGATTTTTATTACAGAAATCTCACTAAATAAAGAAAACGGTTTCTCTTTCATGATGTACTCTGTTTTCATTTTAATGCATTCATACATCATATATGTATTATGTTGCTATCTGAGGCACTGACATGAGCACTTGATATTACACTTATGTGTAGATGGTACATGTTTATATATTGAGGATATATATATTATCGTATGACCTAGGATTGAGTCATATATGCGATTTCTGCTCGGTGATGTTTTCTACTCACGAGTTGGCAACTCACCCCCGTTGTGCCACAGTTTCTTGCAGGTTTTGCCGTACATATTTCCTTGGCGGCTTTGCTGGCACACTACTTCATTCCGGGTGATCGCTTTGGTAGGTGGGTTCACTCACATCGTGGCCACCATTGTACCTTATTGTTTCAGTTGTATCTAGTAACTCCATCAACCAGACTTGTATATTGTTTAGACTTAGAAGACCAGTGTATATTCTTTCGACCTTAGAGTCGCGCTTGTATTATTATGGGTTTCTTGATGATTTTGGGTTTCCTTTTGAGTTTTGATCCTCACCCTTCGGCGTTGTATATTATATTGCTTGCGTGGTTGTGACCGCCAATTGGAGAAGAGCTAGCTCCCACTTGGGGATGCCTTTATATATATTTCATGTGTTTTACCCGTTTGGGGCCAGTATTTACAAAGGAAACTCTGCCGAAATTTTCAGAAAAGACTTGAGATTTTAAAAATGCATACTACGGCTTTTTTTGTTAAACCACTTGCTTTAAAACTAAACTTTCCTTCTATCTCTTTTCAAATGGTTTAGATTTCTGGGATTTTTGGCTTTCTTGAATTAGAAGGGGTCCTATAGACTTCATATGATTCAAGTGTCAGTCACGTTCTATTTCCGGGTCATGACAAAGTTGATATCAGAGCGCTAGGTTTAACTTTTGTTCGAGTCTATGTTTGACTATGCGGAGTCTAGGGCGTATATTTATATTCAGAATCTAGGCTTGACCTTACGGAACTTAGACTTGGTCGAGGGGGTATTAGACCCGAACTTTCGTCGCATAGGTTGGCCTTGGTTGATGGAGTAGGTGACTTATGGAGAGTGACGTACTGTGTGTATGTTTCGCGGCATACTTACGATACACTACTCCGTTTAAGAAGCCTTAAGATGTACATTTCCTTGCACAGTATTATATTCATACCTATGATCTATCCTCATCGATATCGGTTTATGGTTTTTGCTGCCACGATTACACGGGCAGAGAGAGCTGCGGCTAGAGTTGCGGTCAACACGAGCTTGTCACGGACGAGGACTGACCAGGGCATGATTCCAGGGACACACGATTGTATAGATGTATCGTCCTATTGTGTTTTCGCGCCATGAGCATTTGATGGATTGCCTTTAAAAAATTTCTTGAACAGGCAGATCAGCACCAGAGGATTGGGCCACTGCTAGAGGCCAGCCGGAATGTGATGACCGTCAATGCACCGTTATTCTTGATGATTGAGGCACTGTTCAGCGTGCAGATGGATGATTTAGTTGTTGTTGCGACTGACAAGATATCGCCACGGATGTTTGAAGCTAATGCAGCATGAGTTGTACTTAGAGATATGATAGAAGATCGCTAGTCACCTAAGGAGGAATGACTAGGACATGTGATTCGTTGCCTACCCCGATGCGAGGTCATCATATTGATTGATTCCAGCTTGAGAAGACTTCACGCAGGTACGTTGAGAGTCGATAGAAGACGATCGAAGGTCAGAAACCCATTTTCCAAGTTTAAAGTATTCGGAAAGACATGCAAGTAATTCCGTGGACCCTCTAGAAGAATGAAACCCTAACTCGATATAATGACCATGGGAACGCTTTTAAACCTTAGGGTTTGCAGCAGTTCCGTGGTGCCATTAATGAGGCTTGGGTTTGCCCTTCTACTGTGGCATGTACTGGATATTATTAAACTGTACTCAAGATGTTGAGCTCTTAGGGGATTATGGGTCTTTGACGAATCGATCGAAAAGTTTGACGTCGTTCGGATATCATGTGATGAGATACATTGCTTGGGAGACTCCAGATATGAGTATAGCCGTTGGGGCACAGTCCATGCAGCCACGAAGAAACGAGTCTGAATCGGTCGATATTAGAGGAAAGTGGAGTAAGAAATTCGTACGAGACGACGGACTCTGGCCTACTGGGTGTGCACAATATGACTGATCCTGGATCCAAGTCTTCTCGTATAGTATTCCAGAAAGGTTCTGTCGAAATCTCCCCTAAATCTCGTTTCTGCCGAACTGCCCGGTAATTATCACCCTTTACTAAATCTATTTCTTGTTCTGGAATGGCTGCATACTCATCACGACTCCTTCTGGAAGATATATCCATATACAACGCCTCTGCATGCGTATCACATCTCTGATGTCAATGGAGTAGAACGTCACATCCTCTAAAGATTTCTAGCCAACTATCGTGGTCACTCATAACATGTCTCGTCGACGATGCCTGATCCTGGATCCAAGTCTTCTAATGTCGGAACTGTTTCCGTCATTTTGGATTTCGATATTTTGGGCGATTTATTTGCATGATTGAGATTTTGTGCACCACAGTTGCACTTGACTTCGATTTGATGTCATTCGAGATGTTGATTTTAATCTCATGCATATGGTATGCATGTGATTTGAGTTGTGCTTTCGGCATAGTTTTCATGCACTTTTAATATTTTGATTCGATTCTGTGCATGCTGATACACATGGTTGTGAGATTATATACCACGGTATACTTGATTTGGATTGAGCTTTGTTGTATAGCGTCGATTTCGATAGTGATACTCGATATTGTTTTCGTGCACCTTGTGCACTTGATTTGGATTCTTGCGCATACTTGGGCGCTTGATGCGATTTTGGTGCACATCAGATGCACTAAATCGGGATTCTTCGTGCATATCAGATGCACCTGATATTGCTGTCAGGCATGCCCGTTGCCTTTGACAGGTGTTTCGTGCACACTCGTTGCACTTAGATTTTGTTTCTGTGCACATGTATGCACATTCATGGATTTCGATTTCCGTGCGCACCAGACACACAAGGCATTCTTATGCACATTTTAGGATTGATTTCTTGTGGAGCACTACGTTTCTATGATATTTACTATTTGTTTAGTACGGAGCAGGACTAGTCAGAGGACAATACCTGAATATGTTTTCGCATGCATCGATAGTTATCGAAGGGATTTCCAAAAAGGAGCTATAGTCTCAGTATTTACCTACATGTCTGAGATGACACGAAACATTTTACAAGGAACCTTACTAAATTATTTCAAAACGGCGGGACGTGTATGATAAACAAAGGGTATATATAAATATAGTTATTTTCTCACAATAGACGTCCGCCACTGTGCCGTGATACGCACATTGCACAGCGACTTGAAAAGGTTTGGGCATGCATTTCTTTCAGATGTTTTGATGAATTTACAAAGATGTTTACATGTATAGTTTGATGTATATCATGTTGGTTTTCGTATTGGACTTCGACATTGGTGTCTTCACCATAACTCCGATGATTGCGGGATGCTTGACGGGGTTTTGATTTTGGTCTATATACTCGTTTTTCATGCGCATGAATTGCGCTACGATTTGTTTATGTATTTATGATTTCGGAGCCTCGACGACTTGATCTTTTTACTGAAATGTTTTAGTATTTGAGGGGTTTAAATTTAAATTCGGGGACCGAATTTATTTAAGGGGGGAAGATTGAAACATTTCAGAAAAATAAAATATTATTTTTGGGAATTTATATAATTAAATAATAATTATTAGGAATATTTTAATGGTGCGGTATAATTATATACCAATAAATTGGAAATTATTTGGAAATTAAAGTGATGGCACAAGGAAAAGAGAGGCCAGGAGGCTAGATAGCCTAACGGTTGTCCAACTTTAAAACTAATAGGTTCGAACTCATGTTTAGCGAGAGGAAGACCAACATAGAACTCATTGGAACCCAAACAAACCTCAACTAAAGTTCAACTCTTACCTCGAAACTGCCAATTGAGGAAGGGTTGTTCCGGCTTTTGAGCCAACAAATGCCTGCACTCCACTCGTTCACTTGCCTATCCGTTCCCCTGCGCGCCCTCAATCAGCGGGGGATTCTTATTCACTCTGCCAGACGTTGGTTGTGTAAGTCCATGTCACGCACCCCACGAACTTGCGGGGTGGCGGAATATATGAAAAACGATTATCAAAGCTTCGTAACACGGACCTGAGCGCATGAATCGTTTCTAAACCGTTACTAGCAAACTATGAAAGGTTTAACTACTCGGATTCGAAGTTATACCTCACGTTACTTGTCCTTCGGGTCTTCATCGCGGTCCTCCACTCATCGTAGGCTCCTTGGAGCATCGGCACCTCAACGGCCTCCTCGAGTCAAAGACGATCCGCCCGAGAGCTCCTACGCCAAGCTTTATCTCTAACTTGAGATAACTAGGTGGCTCAAAATGCTAATCTAAGCTACCTAGGGGATATAGAGTGAGGTTATGGATGTATTAGTCTAGCTAACCCTTGATCTCAACACATGAGAGGTTAGGGTTATGGTTTCAAGAATGAGAGAGCTTTGTAAGTCCACGTTGCCCACCCCGGTGCTTGCGGGGAGGCGGAAACGTTATGAAAAATCGGATTTTTACAACACTAGGCAACATGGACTATGTAAAGGAAGGATCTTTGCTAAACAAAACTAACTACCAAAGCTAAAAGAGTTAGCTACTCGGAAAGTGGGGTATACCTAGGTCTTCAAGTCCTTCTCTTCTTGCTCCTTGGAGTGAAAGAACGGATCGTCTCGTCGCTTTCTCTTGCCGAAGAAAGATCCACCCGAGGGCCTCTACCTTTGGCTTCAACCTCAAACTAGAAGTAACTAAGGTGCTTGGTGTGCTAAACCTAGGACCTTAGAAAGAGTAGAGAGTATTTTTGAGGGTTTTATCTCAAGCCCAATGGTTCTTAACTCATGAGAGGGGAGAGCTTTGAGAGAGAGGAAGAGGTGGAGAGAGAATGAGAATGATAGAAATGAGAAGAATAATGCAACCTTCTCACATATATGTGAATTATGAAAAATAGATAATTAGCTAAAGATAATTGTGATGGTTAATCAAGAAATGACCATTATCATTTCACATTAAATACTTTTGCAAGGATCAAAGAGTATCTTTCATATGGAATGATGATGGTCAACTTGTCAACCTAGGTCAACAAGTCAAGTATAGTCAAATGGTCAACAACCCTAACCATGCACAATTATAATTAACTAATATTAATAAATCATATTTCACAAATAAACATTAGGGTTAAGAAAATGACAAAGGTCATCAACCCTAATGAAAGTCCTCTGCCTCTGCCTCAGTCAACTGTGCATACACACCCGTATCCGTGTTCCGAGGAACATGAATACAATGAGATAAAACCAATCCCAAATAATATACTAGGATCCGGCTTAAACTAAAGCCCGCTAGTATAAGCTGTCCGGACACAAAACGTGCACAAGTGCATGGATGTGAACGAACCCTGTCGCAAAACCATGCGACCTCTACTCATTTTGCCTAAAGGCGAATAACCCTCTGTGTGGGACTCTAAAGACTCGACACTACGCTGGCAGTGGGTTTAACCACAGACCGCAAGCGGCACTAGCTGTACATAACGGTCCCCAGGTAGATGCCGATAAGAAGACTGACGAGGTAAACCCATCTGAACTCCTACTGAGCCTAAATGTGACAGTCTCCGTACAGTCCGGTCTGTTCGTCTAAGAACATCGCATGGCGGGCCTAGGGGGCGGTAAACGTCAGTCCCCTACTAGCGGTACAAGTCGTGCCGGAGTGTAGCCCAGAACACCTGAGATAACACTGGAAACCTACTAGTCTATCTCGCTTGCCCTGGCCAGGGACTTTGTGTAATGGCTCTCTTAGACACAGCGCGATATCAACCCCCAATACCGGGAGAGACGAATCCTGTCCAACCGTCACTGCCTTCAAGTGCTTCGGGACTGCACCCAAAAACTACCTGTTTGCACGACTCCTTTGAGCCGTGGTAGGGTAGTAATCAAAGTACAGTGGGAACACACTTGAGGCGAAGTGACAGTGTCAAGTCAACGGACTAAGCTGTACTCATGTCACCTAGGAACTGATAACTGACGATAGGTATAATACTAACCAACGGTTCCCGACGAGTCCTGTCCAGTGTACTCGTAACCTAACGAGCACCCGCATACTATCTCAAGTACGACGTACTGACGGCTGTGGGACAGACCGTCTCCCAAGCTGGGATAAGAAGCGCATACGCTAGTCTACTCTGGAGTATCGATGCCCTGTCTTTATAGTCCTGCGACTAGGGACCTGCATAAGGATGTGCTTATGGATTACCCAGCCCCCACGAGTGTGACTGCCATCACAACGCTGGTAATCAAGCAAAGATCCTAAGGGATCCACTAATGTGTAAAGGCGATATGCTAAAAGAAACACATGCACACATTAAAGCAGAAACAAACCAAGTAGCATACTACTATTTTGAGCAAGATTGTCAATACAAGGTGAATATCCCAAGCTTCCATCAAGTAATATACATACTAGTATGATACAGTAATGGCCTCTAGTGCATATACACTAATAATCTCCCACTTGCACTAAGGCCATGTACTGGCGTATCGAAGACCTATCATCTCGATCAGCTGCTTGAACTGAGTCTGGGGTAAGGCCTTCGTGAATGGATGAGCAGTGTTATCTTCCGTAGCAACTCTTCGAACCTCGATCTTATGGCGACCCATGATCTCCCTGATCAGGTGATACCGCCTCAAGATGTGCCTGGACTTCTGATGGGACCTGGGTTCCTTCGCTAAAGCTATAGCCCCGTTGTTGTCGCAATACAGAGGTACTGGATCAACAATGGACGGAACCACCTTAAGTTCTGTTAGGAACTTCTTTATCCAGACAGCTTCTTTTGCGGCATCTGCAGCAGCGATATATTCCGCTTCCATCGTCGAGTCAGCAACGGTTTCCTGTTTGGAACTCTTCCAACACACCGCCCCTCCATAGAGGGTAAAGACATAACCCGACATGGACTTGGAATCATCCTTGTCACTCTGGAAGCTGGAGTCAGCAAAATCCTCGATCTGGAGGTCTTTTCCGCCATACACCAAGAACATCTCCTTAGTCCTTCTCAGGTACTTGAGAATGTTCTTTACCGCTATCCAGTGTTTCTCTCCAGGGTTTGACTAATACCGGCTTACCACACTCAGTGCATAAGATACATCTGGTCTGGTACACTACATCGCATACATTATAGAGCCTACCGCAGAAGCGTAGGGTATAATAGACATGCGATCCCTTTCCAAATCAGTCTTGGGAGACATCTCTTTGGAGAGGGTGATCCCATGACAAGCCGGTAGATTACCGCGCTTGGAATCTTCCATACTGAACCTTTTCAGTATGGTGTCGATGTACCTGGACTGTGAGAGTCCTAATATCCTCATGGATCTGTCACGATAGATCCGGATCCCCAGAATGTATGAGGCATCACCCAGGTCTTTCATGGAGAACCTGTGTGACAAGAACCCTTTGACAGATTGTAGCATAGGAATGTCATTTTATATCAAGAGAATGTCATCCACGTATAAAACGAGGAATACTACAGTTCTCGCTACAAATCTACTATAGATGCATGGTTCATCTGGATTTTTGATAAAGCCAAATTCTTTGTCCGTATCATCAAAACAGATGTTCCAACTCCGCGATGACTGCTTTAGTCCATAGATGGACTTAAGCAACTTGCACACCTTTCCGCTGCTCCCACTCTGAATGAAACACTCTGGCTGGTCCATATAGACACACTCCTCTAAATTTCCATTTAGACAAGCGGTCTTTACATCCATCTGCCAGATCTCATAATCGTGGAAGGCAGCAATGGCAAGAAGGATCCGAATGGATTTCAGCATAGCCACTGGAGAAAGGGTTTCGTCATAGTCCAAGCCAGGTCTTTGATGGAAACCCTTTGCAACACGTCTAGCTTTATAGGTCTCAACTGAAGGGATTGTTTAGCACCCTATGAAGTGTTTTGAAGCATCACATGTCCAAAAGTTATGATTTTTGTTGTGCTAAACAAACACGCATATGGATCGATCCTAGAAAATTAGGTTTAGTAAACTTTAAGCTAACAAAAGTTAGGGTTTGAAGGCTGCAACCTTTGTAGCTCCCATTTTTGCTTCGCTCCTTAGGCTCTTTGGTGTTGAGTCGAGGTCCTCTTGAACTCCCCTTGTGTCCACGACGATCCACCGCGGAGATCTCCGTCCAAGCTCGCTACTTCGTCAAACCAAAGATAACACTCTAAACAAAACGGCTAAGCTTGTGTAGAATGTTTTTGTGGCTTTGGATCTCACTTCAAAAACCTTTCTTTGATTGTGTTTGACTCACTAGAAAAAACTAGAGAGGAGAAGATCAAGGAGGATGAAAATGGTGGCTATTTCTTTTCAAGAGGTAAAATGATAACCATAAGGTTAAGCTTGCAAAAGAAATAAATATCACTATATATATTTATTCCTTCTTGACTCCAACCATGATTAAATGATAGATGATTAATTTAACTTGGGTTTAGAATGATAAAGGAAAGGATAACCATGGTTTAGTGGTAGGTGAGCATGGTTAGGTTAGAAGAAGCATGTAGAAACTAGCATAATTATCCTTTCCTTTTCATTTTCTTTTTAAATCCATAATCAAATAATAATCCATTAAATAATCAATGGTGTGAGTCTTATATTGCCACCATTTCCATATATAATCAACCATGATGGTTTGATGTATGTATGTGTACATGTATGCACATCTACATGTGCATGAAACTAGAAAAGAAGAAAGAAACACATGCATGCATGCATACATCCATCAAACCATAGAAAGGTTTTAAGTGAGAAAACTAATGGTTAAATGATAAATCAACACTTGATTTATCAATCCGGTCATATCTCATATGACCCCACCAAAAGCAGTTCACCCGATCAATGTTCGGTATCATATACGCACATTTCAATCGGGTGCATGCGCATATCGCATATGCACACCACAATGTTTCGCCTGGACTGGGTAACTCCTCTGTGGGACTCTAAGACTCGTCAATACGCCGGCAGAGGGTAATGATCATATCAAGTACCCTCAAGCCGCAAGCGGTCAGCTAAACGTAACGGCCACCCGGGTATTGAGCGATCAGAAGACAACAAGCGAACCTGCTACAACTCCCGTCGAGCCATCCGGCAACACTACCGTACAGTCCGTTCTCTTCGTCAGATATGCTGCATATTGAGCCTAGGGATGGTCACGTCGACCCCAATAACTCAATAAGTCGTGTCGGTGAATGGTCTATAACAGATCGAGAAACTACTGATAACACTTATCAGCAAATCTCACCAGCCCTGGCCAGGGACTTGCTGTTATAACCAGTCGAGCACAGCACAGCATCAACTCCCAATACCGGGAGAGACGAAACCCCTCCTATCGCTCATTGCCTTCGTGTGTCTCGGGACTGTACCCAACGGCCACCTGTTTGCACGACTCAGTTGTAAGTCGATGTAGTACACCCCAGTACTTATGGGGAGGCGGAATTTACAAAAACTTATCAAGTCTAAACAACAAACATCGACTAACCGCAAGAATCGAAGCTAAACCCTAAAAACCGTATTCTTATGAGTTTCTTTACATAAGTGATTAGGGATTATACCTAAAGAACCGGTCCTTCTTCTTTATGTCCTCCTTGGTTCTCCTCGGCCTTCTCTAGGTAGTAGACGATCCACCCGAGAGCGAAACTCCAAGCTAAACCTCTAACTTGAGGTAACTAACCAACTTTGATTGCTAATCAAAGATGATAGAATGATAAAGAGTGAAGGTTATGGATTGTTTAGTCTAACTAAACCTTTGATCTCAACACATGAGGATTAAGGATTAGTATTAGAAGATGAGAGCTTGAGGAGAGAGAATGTGTGATATCATAATGAGAGAAGAGAGAGAGTGTATCATAATATCATGAAGCATTCTTATTTTCAATAAATGAATAATAGAAATGAATAAGCATGCTTTATGAAATATCTAGTGATGATTCATTAACATGAGTCATTAAGCAATAAATGTGCATTAATGAAGTGAATGAATCACCACTATGACTCACTCTCTTTCCAAAACAAACCTCCTTAGTCACATCTTCTAGAAGCTTCTCGAGTAATTACGAGAACGCCCCTCCGATCCGTAAAAATACGGAAAAACTTTAGACTGTAAAAATCCAATAACCGGATACCAGTAACTGGCTTAAACCAAAGCCGACTGGTAAAATCTGTCCGAAAGTCGTACGCGCGTAAACGCACGTATGCGTCCGAACCCTTTGTCGCAAAACCATGCAACCTCTATATCGTTTCGCCTGGAGTAGGAAACTCTCTGTGTGGGACTCTAGAGACTCGACTACTACGCTGGCAGTGGGTTTAACCACAGACCGCAAGCGGCACTAGCTGTACGTAACGGTCCCCAGGTAGTTGTCGATAAGAAGGCCGATGAGTAAACCCATCCGAACTCCTACTGAGTCTGATGTGACAATCTCCATACAGTCCGGTCCGTTCGTCCATGACTATCGCATATCGGGCCTAGGGGGGCGGCAAGCGTCAGTCCCCTAATAGCGGTATAAGTCGTGTCGGAGTGAAGCCCATTACACCCTGAGAAACTGCTGGAACCTACCAGCAAATCTCACTTGCCCTGGCCAGGGACTTTGCGTAATGGCTCTCTGACACAGCACGATATCTACTCCCAATACCGGGAGGGACGAATCCTGTCTAACCGCCACTGCCTCCAAGTGCTCGGGACTGCACCCAACTGCTACCTGTTTGCACGACTCCTTTGAGCCGTGGTAGGGTAGCAATCTAAGAACAGTGGGACACACTCGAGGCGAAGTAGCAGTGTCAAGTCTGCGGACTACGCTGTACTCATGTCACCTGGGAACTGTTCACTGACGACTGGTATCAAACCAACCAACAGTTCCCTGTGAGTCCTGTCCGGTGTACCCGTAACCTAACGAGCACCTGTATACTATCTCCAGTACGACGTACTGATGGCTGTGGGACAGACCATCTCCCCAACTGGGATGAGAAGCGTACACACTAGTCTACTCCGGAGTATCGATGCTCTGTCTCGATAATCCAACGACCAGGGACCTGAATAAGGATGTGCTTGTAGACTACCCAGCCCCCACTAGTGTGACTGCCATCACAACGCTGGTAGCCAAGCAAGATCCTAAGAGCTCTATCAATACGTACACTCACATATTAAGATAGAAAAACCAAGTAGCATACTACCATGTTTAGCAAGACTGTTATATACATGTGAATATCCCAAGCTTCCATTAAGTAATATACAAGCTAGTATGATACAGTAATGGCCTTCTAGGGCATAAACACTAACAATCTCCCACTTGCACTAGGGCCATGTACTGGCATATCGCAGACCAATGATCTCGAGTAGCCTCTCGAACTGAATCTGAGGAAGGGCCTTCGTGAATGGATCAGCAATGTTCTCTTCTGAAGCAACTCTCCGAACCTCGATCTCCTGACGATCAATGATCTCCCTGATCAGGTGATACCGCCTTAAGATGTGTCTGGACTTCTGATGGGACCTTGGTTCCTTCGCTAAAGCTATAGCTCCGTTGTTGTCGCAATACAGAGGTATTGGATCAACTATGGTAGGAACCACCTGAAGTTCTGTTAGGAACTTCTTCATCCAGACTGCTTCTTTTGCGGCATCGCAAGCAGCTATATACTCCGCTTCCATCGTCGAGTCAGCAACGGTGTCCTGCTTGGAGCTCTTCCAGCACACCGCCCCTCCATTGAGGGTAAAGACATAACCCGACATGGACTTGGAATCGTCCTTATCACTCTGGAAGCCGGAATCAGCAAAGGCCTCCAACCTGAGGTCTTTTCCGCCGTAAACCAAGAACATCTCCTTAGTCCTCCTCAGGTACTTGAGAATGTTCTTTACTGCTATCCAGTGTTTCTCCCCTGGGTCTGACTGATACCGGCTTACCACGCTTAGTGCGTAAGCTACATCTGGTCTGGTACACAACATCGCATACATTATAGAGCCTACCGCAGAAGCGTAGGGTATAATAGACATGCGTTCCCTTTCCAAATCAGTCTTGGGAGACATCTCTTTGGAGAGGGTGATTCCGTGACAAGCCGGTAGATTACCGCGCTTAGAATCTTCCATACTGAATCTTTTCAGTACAGTGTCGATATACCTGGACTGCGAAAGTCCTAACATCCTCTTGGATCTATCACGATAGATCCGGATCCCCAGAATGTAAGAGGCATCACCCAGGTCTTTCATGGAGAACCTGTGTGACAAGAATCCTTTGACAGATTGTAGCATAGGAATGTCATTTCCTATTAATAGAATGTCATCCACGTACAAGACGAGGAATACGACACTTCTGGCCACAACTTTACTATATATGCATGGTTCATCTGGATTTTTGATAAAGTCATATTCTTTGACTGTCTCATCAAAACAGATGTTCCAACTCCGCGATGCCTGCTTTAGTCCATAAATGGACTTTAGCAGCTTGCATACTTTCCCGCTGCTCCCACTCTGATTGAAACCCTCTGGCTGATCCATATAGACGCTCTCTTCTAAATTTCCATTCAGAAAAGCCGTCTTTACGTCCATCTGCCAGATTTCATAATCATGGAAGGCAGCAATAGCAAGAAGGACCCGAATGGATTTGAGCATAGCCACTGGAGAAAAAGTTTCGTCATAGTCCAAACCAGGTCTTTGACGAAAACCCTTTGCAACAAGTCTAGCCTTATAGGTTTCCACCTGTCCATCTACACCAATCTTTTTCTTGAAGATCCATTTGCATCCTATGGGTTTTACCCCATCTGGAGCAAAGTCCAAAGTCCATACTTTGTTGGTGTACATGGACTCCATTTCGGTCCGCATTGCATCTAGCCATCGTACCGAGTCGCCGCTCTGGATGGCCTGCCTGAAGTCAGTAGGTTCATCATCATCTATGATGCAATCCTCTCTATCCCCATCTATGAGAAAACCGTAGTATCTCTCAGGCGGACGAGACGGCCTACTACTCCTGCGGAGGGGTGCGGGAATGTTCTGTTCTTCTTGAACCTCTGGTTCTACCAAACTTTCAGTAGCAGTTTGTGGTTCTGGAATTTCTTCCAGTTCTATTTCGCTCCCACTTATTTCCTTTTCTAAAAACTGATTTTCCAGAAAATGGGCATTACGAGAAACAAAAACCTTTTGTTCCTCTGCGTAATAGAAATAATATCCCTTGGAGTTCTTTGGATATCCCACAAACATACATTTTACTGATCGTGCCTCGAGCTTGTCCACATGCTGCTTTTTTACAAAAGCTGGACATCCCCACGTCTTCAGGTACTGAAGATAGGGTTTCTTCCCACTCCACATCTGATATGGTGTGGTAGGCACAGTTTTGGTTGGAACTCTGTTCAAAAGATGTATCGCTGATTCTAGCGCATACCCCCAGAAAGATCGCGGTAACTCAGCATTACTCATCATGGATCGTACCATATCCAATAGGGTTCGATTCCGTCTCTCCGATACACCGTTGTGCTGTGGAGTGTATGGAGGAGTAAGCTGAGAGAGAATTCCTTTCTCTTTTAGGTAACCTAGGAACTCGGCACTCAAGTATTCACCACCTCGATCAGATCTAAGTGTCTTTATACTTTTGCCGGTTTGGTTTTCTACTTCATTCTTATACTCTTGGAATTTCTCAAAAGCCTCGGATTTATGTTTCATCAGATAAATGAATCCGTATCTTGAGTAATCATCCGTGAAAGTAATGAAATAGGAAAAACCACCTCTCGCATGTGTAGACATTGGACCACATACATCACTGTGTATGAGTCCTAAGAGCTCGCTCGCTCTTACTCCTTGTCCAGTAAATGGAGTCTTTGTCATCTTTCCTTTGAGACAAGATTGACAAGTGTCATAAGTTTGATATTCGAACGTGTCCAAATATCCTTCTCTATGCAACTTAGTCAACCTTCTCTCATTGATGTGACCCAGTCTACAATGCCATAAGAAAGCTTTATTTAAATCTGGAGACTTTCTTTTTAGTGTGTTCTGGACATTGAAAATTTGGAGTTGGTTTAACACATATATGCCGTTATTTAGAGTACCGGACCCAATCAAACCATGATTAAGGTGGATGTTGACAACATCTCTTACAAACGTGAAATCATAACCTTTATTTGATAACAAGGAAACTGATATGATATTACACGTTAAGCTGGGTACAAAATAACAGTTATGTAAAACCAAAATGTGTCCACTCGTCAATCCTAGGTGATAATCCCCGACGGACGCAGCTCCCACGCTAGCTCCGTTAGCAACCCTGAGGATCATATCACCTTCCTTCAGCACTCTACGGTTTCTCAGTGCCTGCAATGAATTGCAAATATGAGATCCTGACCCGGTATCTAATACCCAGGAAGTAGAGTTGATCGACAGACAATTCTCAATTACAAACACACCTGAAGTCGAAGCCACAGCTTGCTTCGGTTCCTGGTTCTTGGCGTTCCACGCCTTGCAATCCTTCTTCCAGTGCCCTTTCCTGTGACAATGGAAGCACTCATCCAGGCCAACTACCGGTGCTGTAAACTTTTTCTTTCCCTTCTTTCCCACCTTACTAACACCTCCTCTAGGTCTGGGTGCGGCCTTCTTCTTCCTTCCTTTGGCCCTAGCCTTGGACCCTGAAGAAGATGAACCGCCAACAAACATAGCGGGTGTTTCCCTTGCCTTCTGCAAGGTGCCCTCTGCACTCCTTAACATGTTCAGGAGTTCCGCAAGTTCAACTTCTTTTCCTTGAAGATTGAAGTTGAGGATAAACTGGGCGTAGGTGGGAGGAAGGGACTGGAGAACAAGATCTGTATAGAGCTCATTATCCAAAGTCGTTCCAAGGTCCGCGAGCTCTTCAATATAGCCGATCATCTGTAGGACATGTTCACCTACTGATGACCCGACAGCCAACCTCGCTCGAAACAGTTTCTTAGAGGTCTCGTATCTTGCTATACGAGATTGCTCTCCATAAAGTTCCTTTGTATGGAGAAATATGCCATCAAGGGACATATCCTCGTGCCTCCTCTGATGTTCATTGTTCATCGAGGCAAGCACGATGCACTTGGCTCTCGCGCAATCTAAATCCCAGGTTTTACGGATTTCCTTATCCGCATTGCTGGATTTGGGACCAAGGACAGCAGGTGCTGTAGCGGTGAGGACGTACCCCAGTTTGTCATAGGTCAAAGCCATCTTGACATTCCGCAGCCAATCTTTATAGTTTGGCCCCGTCAGTATATTTTTCTCTAAAAGTAACTTAAGTCCAGTCATTTTCAGGGTCGCTGCAATTAGGAGAGAGAGAAGAAAACACTTTAGCATGATGCTCTTGCAAGTTTAGAGTGGTTTTTAGTTTATCTAAACTGGATGGCTCCCACTATTTCTCGAATCCTTCCTCAAACCATAAAAGAAGAATTAGCCAAGACTATTCTCACCGTACAATACTTGCTTAACCGTTCAGCCAGGCCGGTGTCGATACTTCGAGGGAGGTTTTCCAACGCTTTCGCGAAGTTCCTTAATTAAAGAACCTCTTTTCTCTGGGGGCGTAACCCCGCTGACACTTTTCTGGACACCTACTAGGTTTATAGCATTGATCGTTAAGCGACGAATATCCTGATAAGTAGCATATACTCACAGTAGGATCGGGATCCAAATATCATCGTCTGATAATGCTGTAGGAATGCTACCAACATTCATCAAACTCAAAATGGTATGCATCTCTTTGCAAATTTCAGTTTCTTTAGAAATTCCCGATATAAGTTTTTACCCCATGCTCTTATGACCTTGGCTTTGGTCAAAATGTCATAAGTCACATGTCAAGTTCTACCCGTCATTATCTTGTCAATTTGAACCCATCCGTATATACCCCTGACTTTGGTCAAATGATAATACGACTGTCCCAAACTAACTCATCTATCTTATGCAACAAATGAAAACCCAGTAGCTACCAAACACTATGCCTTGGCTTTGGCCAAAATGCATAGCTTGAATACTACTGAATACCCAAATGAAACGACGGAGGGCTACGACTGGTTTTGGCGAAACCGTGAACGTAGTGAACTTGATATAACCGAAGGAACCTGATAGCTTTTAAAAGGAGTGGTTAAATCTCCGCATTTAAAAATATCTGTTTTAAAAATAACCGAGTGGTTTCTTTTAAATTGTTCCAACGATTTAAACTTTGGTTTGTTTTACTTTGCATTATAGATAATGCGTCCCATCATTAACCTATCATTGCAGAAAACAACGAAAATATAACGTCCTCTTATGCCATCCGCATTCGCCACGGGGTCCCGTCATCACCCGTTAGGTTACTTAACTAACGACAGAGCGGGGGCTGGGCTAGCGCGGGTGTAAAACATAAGTGACGTCTAAATAGCTATAATAAATATAGATATTTTACATTCGTCTGACGCAATGATATTCATTCCAGAACACAGATAAACAATATTGGATATGCAAGCAATCTGTATTTCTTTTGAGCCTGCAAGAAAAGACAGATTACACAGTTGTGATGAATAGCCGTTTACCCCACCCTCGACCCCTACGGGTACGGCAAACTACCCACCCGGCAGTCTGTGTACCCCACCTTGGGTCAGTCCTAGGAGCAAAAACAGTAAAATGAAATAATACAACGGTGGCTACAACCGCAACCTGGAAGTGCCCCGCGAAAATAATATTACATCAAATTACATTTACAACAAATGAATAATTCAATAAACCATTGTTAACCCCGGCTATACACCACAACAGTCCAATACAGTTTATATGCACAAACAGATATAACCATTTCAGAAATGTGCAACCCCCTGCCAACCGACATACTAGCAGTTGGGGGAGGTTTACGAACACATCAAACAATCACAGATATAATCCAATACGCAAATACTGTATTTTTCGATCGAATAAACAACTTCAAAATTGCTCCAAAATCTGCTCTGTTAAACAGTAACCTGAGCAATAATTAAATATTCCAGAACACCCCAAATATCACAGGGGACCCACCCAAAAAAATTGAGCCCATGACTCGGCAACTCGGCCGCGGATGCGCGGCGGATCGGTGGGATCCGCCGCGCTTCCGCGGCTCTTTGGTCGAATCATTGGCTCGAATTTCTTGGGTGTTCTCCTGTGTTCATGTCAAGCTCTCTGAACACACCAGAAAAATTTTAGGACTTCATTTTCACTTCGACAGAAACTTAACAGAACTAGGGTTTTCCGGGATCGTTTTTTCGTTCGAAATTCGTACAAATTTGCGATTAAGTTATTTAGTGTTTAGCGAGGCTCTGATACCACTGTAAGTCGATGTAGTACACCCCAGTACTTATGGGGAGGCGGAATTTACAAAAACTTATCAAGTCTAAACAACAAACATCGACTAACCGCAAGAATCGAAGCTAAACCCTAAAAACCGTATTCTTATGAGTTTCTTTACATAAGTGATTAGGGATTATACCTAAAGAACCGGTCCTTCTTCTTTATGTCCTCCTTGGTTCTCCTCGGCCTTCTCTAGGTAGTAGACGATCCACCCGAGAGCGAAACTCCAAGCTAAACCTCTAACTTGAGGTAACTAACCAACTTTGATTGCTAATCAAAGATGATAGAATGATAAAGAGTGAAGGTTATGGATTGTTTAGTCTAACTAAACCTTTGATCTCAACACATGAGGATTAAGGATTAGTATTAGAAGATGAGAGCTTGAGGAGAGAGAATGTGTGATATCATAATGAGAGAAGAGAGAGAGTGTATCATAATATCATGAAGCATTCTTATTTTCAATAAATGAATAATAGAAATGAATAAGCATGCTTTATGAAATATCTAGTGATGATTCATTAACATGAGTCATTAAGCAATAAATGTGCATTAATGAAGTGAATGAATCACCACTATGACTCACTCTCTTTCCAAAACAAACCTCCTTAGTCACATCTTCTAGAAGCTTCTCGAGTAATTACGAGAACGCCCCTCCGATCCGTAAAAATACGGAAAAACTTTAGACTGTAAAAATCCAATAACCGGATACCAGTAACTGGCTTAAACCAAAGCCGACTGGTAAAATCTGTCCGAAAGTCGTACGCGCGTAAACGCACGTATGCGTCCGAACCTTTTGTCGCAAAACCATGCAACCTCTATATCGTTTCGCCTGGAGTAGGAAACTCTCTGTGTGGGACTCTAGAGACTCGACTACTACGCTGGCAGTGGGTTTAACCACAGACCGCAAGCGGCACTAGCTGTACGTAACGGTCCCCAGGTAGTTGTCGATAAGAAGGCCGATGAGTAAACCCATCCGAACTCCTACTGAGTCTGATGTGACAATCTCCATACAGTCCGGTCCGTTCGTCCATGACTATCGCATATCGGGCCTAGGGGGGCGGCAAGCGTCAGTCCCCTAATAGCGGTATAAGTCGTGTCGGAGTGAAGCCCATTACACCCTGAGAAACTGCTGGAACCTACCAGCAAATCTCACTTGCCCTGGCCAGGGACTTTGCGTAATGGCTCTCTGACACAGCACGATATCTACTCCCAATACCGGGAGGGACGAATCCTGTCTAACCGCCACTGCCTCCAAGTGCTCGGGACTGCACCCAACTGCTACCTGTTTGCACGACTCCTTTGAGCCGTGGTAGGGTAGCAATCTAAGAACAGTGGGACACACTCGAGGCGAAGTAGCAGTGTCAAGTCTGCGGACTACGCTGTACTCATGTCACCTGGGAACTGTTCACTGACGACTGGTATCAAACCAACCAACAGTTCCCTGTGAGTCCTGTCCGGTGTACCCGTAACCTAACGAGCACCTGTATACTATCTCCAGTACGACGTACTGATGGCTGTGGGACAGACCATCTCCCCAACTGGGATGAGAAGCGTACACACTAGTCTACTCCGGAGTATCGATGCTCTGTCTCGATAATCCAACGACCAGGGACCTGAATAAGGATGTGCTTGTAGACTACCCAGCCCCCACTAGTGTGACTGCCATCACAACGCTGGTAGCCAAGCAAGATCCTAAGAGCTCTATCAATACGTACACTCACATATTAAGATAGAAAAACCAAGTAGCATACTACCATGTTTAGCAAGACTGTTATATACATGTGAATATCCCAAGCTTCCATTAAGTAATATACAAGCTAGTATGATACAGTAATGGCCTTCTAGGGCATAAACACTAACATCAGTAGAGCCGTGGTAGGGTGGCAATCAAAGTACAGTGGGAGAACATACAAGACTCCATGACGATCTCGGGTCTACAGACTAACCTGTACCAGTGTCACCTGAGAACTGCTATCCGACGATAGATATAATTCCATATAGGAGTTCTCGGTGAGTCCGTCCAGTGTACCCAGTCAGCACTGAGCACCCGTATATGATCTTGATGTCAAACATCGATGAATGTGGGAACATCCATCGCCCATCACATGGGTCTAGTATCATATACGCTAGTCTACTCTGGTATATCGATGCCCCGTCTCGATACACCTCCGACTAGGGACATTTCAGGATATGCTTATAGACTACAAACATCCCACTAGTATGATCTCTATCATAATCAGAGTAGTCAAGCAGATATCCTTGGGGCTTTATCAGCATGTATGAATGAATAAAAGCATGATCAAATCAACATGTCAGATAAAGAATAACCAGATAGCATACTATCATGTCGAGCAAGAATGCAAATTGAATATATATATATATATATATACATGTATAGATACATCCACTATCACATAATGGCCTCTAGGGCATACATATATCCAACAATCTCCCACTTGCACTAAGGCCAGTTATTGGCGTATCTCATACCCAACATCTCAAAAAGTCGCTCATGCTGCGGCTGAGGGAGGGCCTTGGTGAATGGATCCGCGGCGTTGTTCTTTGTGTCAACTCTCTTAATCTCGGTCTCGCGGCGATCTACAATCTCCCGGATCAAATGAAAACGCCTCAGGATGTGTCTGGACCGCTGATGGGATCTGGGCTCCTTGGCTAACGCCATAGCCCCATTATTATCACAATACAAGGGTATTGGATCAATAATGGTTGGAACTACTCCTAGCTCCGAGACGAACTTCTTCATCCAGACTGCTTCCTTGGCGGCATCATTTGCAGCAATGTACTCAGCCTCCATCGTAGAGTCTGCAACGGTATCCTGTTTGGAACTCTTCCAACTTACCGCCCCTCCATTGAGGGTAAATACAAACCCTGAGATAGATTTGCTGTCATCCTTATCGCTCTGGAAGCTCGAATCGGTAAAGGCCTCCATTTGGAGATCCTTATTACCATACACCAAGAACAATTCTTTAGTCCTTCGTAAGTACTTAAGAATGTTCTTCACAGCTGTCCAGTGGTTCTCCCCTGGGTTGGATTGATACCTGCTTACAACACTAAGTGCATAAGCTACATCTGGGCGTGTACATAACATCGCATACATTATAGATCCTACTGCCGAAGCATAAGGTATAATGCTCATGCGAGCTCTCTCTTCATCGGTCTTTGGGCAAGAATCCTTGGAGAGAGTGACTCCATGGCAAGCGGGTAAGGCACCCCGCTTGGAGTCTTCCATACTAAACCTCTTTAGGATGGTGTTGATGTACCTGGTTTGGGACAATCCCAATAACTTTTTGGATCTATCCCTATAGATCCTTATACCCAGGATGTATGTGGCATCACCCAGGTCCTTCATGGAGAACCTTAGTGATAAGAATGATTTGACTGACTGTAGCATAGGAATATCATTTCCTATCAGAAGAATGTCATCCACGTACAATACGAGGAATGTGACAGCTCTTCCTACAGCCTTCCTATAAACACAAGGTTCATCTGGATTTTTGATGAAATCAAACTCTTTGATAACATCATCGAAACAGATGTTCCAACTCCGAGATGCCTGCTTTAACCCATATATGGATTTAAGCAATCTACATGCTTTCTCGCTGCTCCCACTGCCAATGAAGCCCTCCGGCTGATCCATATAAACACATTCTTCTAAATCTCCATTTAGAAATGCTGTTTTAACGTCCATCTACCAGATTTCATAGTCGTAGTGAGCAGCAATAGCAAGTAGGATCCGAATAGATTTAAGCATAGCTACGGGCGAAAAAGTTTCGTCATAGTCCAAACCTGGTCTTTGACGAAAACTTTTCGCCACAAGTCTTGCCTTATAGGTCTCTACCTGCCCATCCACACCAATCTTTCTTTTAAAGATCCATTTGCACCCTACAGGTTTTACCCCAGGGAGTACAACGTCCAAAGTCCATACTTTGTTGGTGTACATAGACTCCATTTCGGATCTCATGGCATCCAGCCACTTCACAGAGTCACCACTCGTGATAGCTTGCTGAAAACTGGTAGGATCATCATCATCCATGATGCAATCTTCTCTGTCACCATCAATGAGGAAACCGTAGTACCTCTCCGGTGGGCGAGAAGTCCTACCAGACCTACGGAGTGGCCGAGGTTCTTCAGTTTCTGTTGCAACAGCCGGTTCAACCAAATCGTCATTTGTAGTTTGTGTCTCCAGAACCTCTTCCAGATCTACCACTTTTCCATCATCTCTATCTGTGAAAAACTCTTTTTCCAAGAATGTGGCATACTGAGAAACAAACACCTTTTGTTCCTCTTTGTGGTAGAACAGATATCCATAAGAATTCTTTGGATATCCCATAAAGTTACACATGACTGACCGTGTCTCGAGTTTGTCCGGATTCTGCTTTTTAACATAGGCCGGGCAACCCCAAATCTTAATTCTTTTAAGAGATGGTCTCTTCCCATTCCATATCTCATATGGCGTGGTAGACACGGCTTTGGTTGGAACCCTGTTTAGCAGAAACGCTGCAGTCTCCAATGCATGCCCCCAAAACGAGACTGGTAACTCAGCGTCACTCATCATGGACCGGACCATATCTAATAGGGTCCTATTCCGTTGTTCTGACACACCATTGTGCTGTGGTGTGTAAGGAGGAGTGAGCTGAGAGAGAATCCCATTCTCTTTTAGGAAGTTTGCAAATTCTGTACTGAGATACTCACCACCTCGATCTGATCGAAGCATCTTAATACTCAAGCCGGTTTGTTTTTCTACTTCTTGTTTATATTCAACGAATTTCTCGAAAGCTTCGGACTTGTGCTTTAATAAAAATACATGACCGAATCTTGAGAAATCGTCAGTGAATGTAATGAAGTATGAAAAACCGCCTCTAGCCTGTGTAGACATAGGCCTACATACATCACTATGTATGAGGCCCAGGAGCTGAGTAGCTCTTTCTCCGTGTCCGGTAAACGGAGTTTTGGTCATTTTACCCTTGATACAAGACTGGCAAGTCGCATAAGATTTATATTCAAAAGGATTTAAATATCCATCTTTGTGTAACTTGTTTAGTCTTGTTTCGTTAATATGACCAAGTCTACAGTGCCAAAGAAAAGCTTCATTTAATTCTGAAAGTTTTCTTTTATTAGTGTGTTGTATACTCAAAACTGTGTGTTGATTTAGGACATATATTCCGTTATTAAGTGTACCATACCCAACCAACATTTGATTCAGGTAAATGTTCATAACATTGTTTTGCAATACAAAATTATGCCCTTCATTGTCCAACAAAGAAACGGATATTATATTACATAGCATATCAGGTACAAAATAACATGGATTCAAAATCAAAATACATCCAGACGGCAACCCCAAGTGATACTCTCCCACTGCGACTGTATGTACATTGGAACCATTTCCAACGCGGAGAGTATGGTCACCTGTCTTCAAAACCTTGCTATTTCTCAGCCCCTGCATGGAATTGCAAATGTGAGAACCTGAACTGGTATCCAATACCCAGGAAGCAGAGTTTATAGAAAAACAGTTTTCAGTCACAAACGCACCTGAAGCAGAAGCATCACCATGCTTCTTCTTGAGACTTAGGTACTCCGTGCAGTTGCGCTTCCAATGTCCTGTCTTGTGGCAATGAAAACACTCGCCTTTCCCTGGGTCTCCAGCCGTGGACTTTCCCTTTCCCTTCACCTTTTTGACTCCACCCTTAAGATTAGTGGGTTTTTTCTTTTTCTTTCCCTTGGCCTTAGCTTTTGGGCGAGAAGAAGAAGACTGTCCAATGGTCATAACGGGAGTCTTTGCTGACTTCATAGTGCTCTCTGCACTCCTTAACATATTAAGGAGTTCAGGGAGTTCCTTCTCCATGCTATGCATGTTAAAGTTCACTATGAACTGAGCAAAGGTGGAGGGGAGAGACTGCAGAATAATATCTATATATTGCTCATTGTCCATTGTCCATCCAAGGTCCTCAAGCTCTTCTATAAGAGCTATCATCTTCAAAACATGGTCCGCTACTGGTGTGCCAGGGGCCATCCGCATGTGAAACAGTTTCCTTGATGCTTCGTATCGTAATACGCGGGACTGCTCCCCATACAACTCCTTTGTATGGAGTAATATCCCGTGAATGTCCATGTCCTCGTGCTGCTTTTGATGTGTGTTATCCATCGATGCAAGCGCGAGGCATTTTGCCGTGGCACAGTCAGCGTCCCATGTCTTGCGGACTTCAATGTCCGCAACTGAGGATTTTGGGCCTGGGACGGGCGGGGCTGAAGCCGTGAGGACATATGATACTTTATCATATGTCAAGGCGATCTTCAGATTCCTTAGCCAGTCTTTATAGTTGGTCCCATTCAGTTTGTTCTTATCTAGTAGAAGCTTAAGTCCAGTCATTGGTATCTGCCATTAAGAGAGAGAAAAGAATACATTCAGCGAAAGCTCTTGCACAGATTAGATTGGTTTATTATCTTGTCTAATCGATGTTTCCCACTGCTTTTTATCAAGTTTTATTTCAAACCTTAAAAAGAATAACTAGCCAGGATTAATTACAGTCTACAACTTCGCTAACCGTTCAGCCAGGCCAGTGTCGGTACTTTGAGGGAGGTTCCCCGTGCTTTCGCACGGACCTAATTAGAGTAAACCTCGTTTTCCCAGAGGCTGAGCCCCGTTAACACCTTTCTAGACACCTAATGAGTTAGCTAATTGCAAACTGTAAAACTCTCCTAGGAGCAACTATTGCCCACAGTGGGATCGGGATCCAACCATCACATGGAAGGTATGCAATCTCATTGCAAATTTCAACACTTGAAATTCCCGATGTAATTTTTACCCCTAGTACTTATGACCTTAACTATGGTCAACAAATCATAAGTACCAGTTAAGTTCTACCCGTCATTTCTTGATTAATTAGACCCACCCATATGACCCTTAACTATGGTCAACAAAGTCGCATGAATGTCCTAATTAATCTGCATCATATGCATTGTAGGAAGACATCACTTAGCTACAGTACACTACGCCTTAACTAAAGTCAACAAACGTAGCACGAATACTAAGTACTCTACTTCCTAAAATGACGGAGGGTTGCGAATGATTTTTAAGAAAATCTTTAACGCTTTGAACTTGATATCGTTGTAGAATCAAACAGTTTTCAAAAGGAGTGGCTTAAGCTCCGCAGTTTTGAAATGTAGCTTTTTCACAAATAGCCGAGTAGTTTTTAAATCCGATTCTACAACATCTTTTAGGTTTATTTTCTTTACATTAATCACATTAATGTAATCCCATCATTTAAGTCCTTAAGCCAATCACAGAAAAGAAACAAAAATAACACGAACGCTTATGCCATCTCGCCGCAATGTTCCGTTATGCACCGTTAGGTTACTTAACTAACGGCATACCGGGACGGGACTAGCGCGGGTGTAAAACATAAGCAACGTCTACTATATATCATATATACAATAAGTCATTCGTCTCAGATTTCACAGAACACAGGCAGCAGAAATATAGATATAACGTGGGATATACTAGGACGTCCGTATTTAGTATTTAGCCAGAATAGAAAATACGGATTCCACAGTCGCGATGAATAGCCAAGCCCACACCCTGGACCCCTACGAGAGCGGCAAGTGACCCTACCAATCCTGGAGTTTAGGAGACCCGGTCTCGACTCCTCGAGATGGCCTCCCACTGAACCCCAGAACCCGGTTACCTGTGCTCCCCTCCTTGGGTCCATCCTAATGCGGAAAAGTAAATAATATACAACACTGGTGACACAACCGCAACCTGGAAGTGCCCCAAATAAAAGAATATTACATTTGAATTTACATGAATGAAAATATAAAACTCTTATCTCACAAAACCCCCCAGCTATTCGATCGCGACAATCCTACACATCATATCTCAGCAACACATAATATCACCAACGTAAGTAAGTATGCATACCCCAATTGCCGTTGATGTATAGCAACGAAACCGGCGATATCTAACATACTACACTTACGGTCACAGAAAAGAAAGTGTAAAACTACAATATTTGGAATCCAGATTCTCTTTAGACATCATAAATGCGAAATATCACATATTTCGTATTTCATGCCTACACTATATGAATTCCACATATTGTATCACATTCCAGACAAACAGACAGTATTAAAGTTTTCGAACGAACAATCAAGCACCCAAGATTCACTAAAGCTCAACACTTGAGCAGGGTTCAAAAAAAAAAATCTGCAGTGTGACACAGTAGCGGCGGTCCAGCCGTAGAAGGGTCAAGCTAACGCCTCACATGTGGCATGCCGTACTGCCCCAAACCCTAGGGTTCAAAGGGCAGTTCAAGACGGTCACATAATAGAGTTAAGGTTTGTTGTCTTCTAGAGGGACCACCGCAAAAAGACTTGCACGTATCTCCAAACTATTTAAACCCCGTGAATATTGAGTAAATGATATTCGTTCAAACACTTCAATACTTTCTAGTTTACCCGGAAAAGAAAGCGAAATGAAAATTCCGATCGAAACCACTAGGCCAAAAACATCTCCAGAATTTTTCAACAGCAGATTCAGATTAAACATATTCAGAATATAATATAGCAGGTAATGAAAATTACTGTGCAAAAAATTGTCAAAGAGCCCCTTGTATGGCCGCGGATGCGCGGCCTAAGCTTGCTTATGCCGCGCTTCCGCGGCCAAAGTTACTGTTCACGGCCACGAATTTTCCAGATTGTCTAATTTTTACCTGCTCTATTTTTTGAGAATTTTTAATTCTGAAAAAGGTCAGTTTTAAAAAAATTTCCAGAGAGCAATTTTAAAAGTCGTATTTTGTTTCGATCGGACTTTTTACTTCGCAAAAAGGTCGCCTAATGTTCTAGGTCGGCTCTGATACCAATGAAGGGATTGTTTAGTATCCTATGAAGTGTTTTGAAGCATCACATGTCCAAAAGTTATGATTTTTGTTGTGCTAAACAAACACGCATATGGATCGATCCTAGAAAATTAGGTTTAGTAAACTTTAAGCTAACAAAAGTTAGGGTTTGAAGGCTACAACCTTTGTAGCTCCCGTTTTTGCTTCGCTCCTTAGGCTCTTTGGTGTTGAGTCGAGGTCCTCTTGAACTCCCCTTGTGTCCACGACGATCCACCGCGGAGATCTCCGTCCAAGCTCGCTACTTCGTCAAACCGAAGATAACACTCTAAACAAAACGGCTAAGCTTGTGTAGAATGTTGTTGTGGCTTTGGATCTCACTTCAAAAACCTTTCTTTGATTGTGTTTGACTCACTATAAAAAACTAGAGAGGAGAAGATCAAGGAGGATGAAAATGGTGGCTATTTCTTTTCAAGAGGTAAAATGATAACCATAAGGTTAAGCTTGCAAAAGAAATAAATATCACTATATATATTTATTCCTTCTTGACTCCAACCATGATTAAATGATAGATGATTAATTTAACTTGGGTTTAGAATGATAAAGGAAAGGATAACCATGGTTTAGTGGTAGGTGAGCATGGTTAGGTTCGAAGAAGCATGTAGAAACTAGCATAATTATCCTTTCCTTTTCATTTTCTTTTTAAATCCATAATCAAATAATAATCCATTAAATAATCAATGGTGTGAGTCTTATATTGCCACCATTTCCATATATAATCAACCATGATGGTTTGATGTATGTATGTGTACATGTATGCACATCTACATGTGCATGAAACTAGAAAAGAAGAAAGAAACACATGCATGCATGCATACATCCATCAAACCCTAGAAAGGTTTTAAGTGAGAAAACTAATGGTTAAATGATAAATCAACACTTGATTTATCAATCCGGTCATATCTCATATGACCCCACCAAAAGCAGTTCACCCGATCAATGTTCGGTATCATATACGCACATTTCAATCGGGTGCATGCGCATATCGCATATGCACACCACAACGTTTCGCCTGGACTGGGTAACTCCTCTGTGGGACTCTAAGACTCGTCAATACGCCGGCAGAGGGTAATGATCATATCAAGTACCCTCAAGCCGCAAGCGGTCAGCTAAACGTAACGGCCACCCGGGTATTGAGCGATCAGAAGACAACAAGCGAACTTGCTACAACTCCCGTCGAGCCATCCGTCAACACTACCGTACAGTCCGGTCTCTTCGTCAGATATGCTGCATATTGAGCCTAGGGATGGTCACGTCGACCCCAATAACTCAATAAGTCGTGTCGGTGAATGGTCTATAACAGATCGAGAAACTACTGATAACACTTATCAGCAAATCTCAGCAGCCCTGGCCAGGGACTTGCTGTTATAACCAGTCGAGCACAGCACAGCATCAACTCCCAATACCGGGAGAGACGAAACCCCTCCTATCGCTCATTGCCTTCGTGTGTCTCGGGACTGTACCCAACGGCCACCTGTTTGCACGACTCAGTAGAGCCGTGGTAGGGTGGCAATCAAAGTACAGTGGGAGAACATACAAGACTCCATGACGATCTCGGGTCTACAGACTAACCTGTACCAGTGTCACCTGAGAACTGCTATCCGACGATAGATATAATTCCATATAGGAGTTCTCGGTGAGTCCGTCCAGTGTACCCAGTCAGCACTGAGCACCCGTATATGATCTTGATGTCAAACATCGATGAATGTGGGAACATCCATCGCCCATCACATGGGTCTAGTATCATATACGCTAGTCTACTCTGGTATATCGATGCCCCGTCTCGATACACCTCCGACTAGGGACATTTCAGGATATGCTTATAGACTACAAACGTCCCACTAGTATGATCTCTATCATAATCAGAGTAGTCAAGCAGATATCCTT
This sequence comes from Agapanthus africanus, assembly GCA_030015575.1. Classification (NCBI taxonomy): domain Eukaryota; kingdom Viridiplantae; phylum Streptophyta; class Magnoliopsida; order Asparagales; family Amaryllidaceae; genus Agapanthus; species Agapanthus africanus. The sequence continues at coordinate 290,280,671 of JASDDO010000010.1, forward strand.
GGGGCTTTATCAGCATGTATGAATGAATAAAAGCATGATCAAATCAACATGTCAGATAAAGAATAACCAGATAGCATACTATCATGTCGAGCAAGAATGCAAACTGAATATATATATATATATATATATATATATATACATGTATAGATACATCCACTATCACATAATGGCCTCTAGGGCATACATATATCCAACATCAACCTGTCCATCTACACCAATCTTCCTTTTGAAGATCCACTTGCATCCTACGGGTTTTACCCCATCTGGAGCAATGTCCAATGTCTGGTGTGCATGGACTCTATTTCGGTCCGCATTGCATCCAGCCATTTTACCGAGTCAACGCTCTGAATGGCCTGCTGGAAGCTAGTCGGCTCATCACTATCAATGATGCAATCCTCTCTATCCCCGTCTATGAGAAAACCGTAGTATCTCTCGGGCAGATGGGACTGCCTACTACTTCTGCGGAGCGGCGTAGGAATGTCCTGATCTTTTGAACCCTCTGGTTCTACAAAGCTTTCAGTAATAGCTTGTGGTTCTGGAATTTCTTCCAGTTCTACTGGCTCCCACTTATCTGCTTTTCCAAAAACTCAGTTTCCAAGAAGTGGGCATGACGAGAAATAAAAACCTTTTGTTCCTCTTCGCAATAGAAGAAATATTCCTTGGAGTTCTTTGGATATCCCACAAACTTGCACTGTACTGAGCGTGCTTCGAGCTTGTCTGCATGCTGCTTTTTGACAAAAGCTGGACATCCCCATGTCTTAATGTGATTAAGATAGGGTCTCTTCCCACACCACATCTGATATGGTGTAGTAGGCACAGTCTTAGTTGGAACTCGGTTTAAAAGGTATGCAGCTGATTCTAGTGCATATCCCCAGAATGATCGCGGTAACTCAGCGTTACTCATCATGGACCGTACCATATCCAATAGGGTTCGGTTCTGTCTCTCCGATACACCGTTATGTTGTGGAGTGTATGGAGGAGTAAGCTGAGAGAGAATTCCATTCTCTTTTAAGTAATCCAGGAACTCGGCACTCAAGTATTCACCACCTCGATCAGATCTCAGTGTCTTGATACTTTTGCCTGTTTGTTTTTCTACTTCATTCTTATATTCTTAGAATTTTCCAAAGGCTTCGGATTTATGTTTCATTAAGAAGACATAACCGTACCTTGAAAAGTCATCCGTAAAAGTAATGAAGTAAGAATACCTGCTTCGTGCATGCATAGACATTGGACCGCACACGTCGCTTTGTACGAGTCCCAAGAGCTCGCTCTCTCTTACTCCGTGTCCAGTGAACAGAGTCTTTGTCATCTTTCTTTTGAGACAGGATTGACAAGTTGCATATGATTGATATTCGAACGGATCCAAATATCCTTCTGTATGTAACTTCGTCAACCTTCTCTCATTGATGTGACCCAGTCTACAATGCCATAAGAAAGCCTAATTTGTTTCCGGAGAATTTCTTTTGTGTGTATTCTGGACATTGAAAATCTGTGGTTGGTTTAATACGTATATACCATTGCTCAATGTACCTGACCCAATCAGAACTTGATTAAGGTGAATGTTTACAACATTACTTACAAACGCAAATTCATAACCTTCTTTAGAAATCAAAGATACAGAAATGATATTACAAGTTGTATTGGGTACAAAAAAGCAATTACGTAAAACCAAAATATGTCCATCTGACATTCCCAGGTGATAGTCCCCCACGGCCTCAGCATCCATGCTAGCTATGTTTGCAACTTTGAGGGTCATGTCACCTGCCTTCAAAAACCTACGCTTTCTCAACGCCTGCAAAGAATTACAGATATGAGATCCTGATCCGGTATCCAATACCCAGGACGTAGAGTTTATTGATAAACAGTTTTCAATAACATACACACCTGAAGCTGAAGCCGCAACTTGCTTTAGATCCTGTGTTCTGTCCTTCCAAGCCCTGCAATCTTTCTTCCAGTGTCCACTTTTGTGACAGTAAAAGCATTCTTCTTTATCCACAAGCTTCCCCGCTACCTTTGTTTCTTTTGCCTTTCCCTTCGTATCCACTTTACTAACATCGCCCCTTGGTTTGGCGGGGGTTTTCTTCTTCTTTTCCTTGGCTTTTGCCTTGGACCTAGAAGAGGAAGATCCTCCTACAAACAAAGTGGATGTTTCCCTACCTTTCTGTAGGGTACCCTCTGCACTCCTCAGCATGTTGAGGAGTTCTGAAAGTTCAACTTCCTTTTCCTGCAAGTTGAAGTTCAGGATGAACTGGGCGTAAGTGGAAGGAAGGGACTGGAGAATCAAGTCCGTATAGAGCTCATTCTCCAACGTGGTCCCAAGGTCCGCGGGCTCCTCTATGTAGCTAATCATCTTAAGTACGTGTTCCGCTACCGATGATTCGACGGCCAATCTTACCGAAAACAACTTCTTCGACACTTCGTATCTGGCGATACGGGATTGCTCTCAATACAGTTCTTTTGTATGGAGAAATATGGATTCGAGGTCCATATTCTCGTGCCTCCTCTGATGTTCGTTGTCCATAGAGGCAAGCACGAGGCACTTGGCCTTCGCTCAGTCGATTTCCCAGGTCTTATGGATTTCCCTATCTGTGACGCTGGTTTTGGGACCTGGGACAGGGGGAGCTTTAGTGGTAAGAAGATACCCCAACTGTAAGTCCATGCTACCTCTCCTGGTACTTACGGGCTTGCGGAAATGGTGAAAAAAGATTTTTTAAAAGGTGGTAACATGGACTTAAAATACGGATCTTTGTTAAACAACTACCTAACAACCTAACTAAGAGTTTCACCTACTCGGTTATGGGGTTATACCTTACTTGAACTCCTTCGTCTTCAACTCCTTGCGGTGTTCGAATCGCCCTCACCTCGTCGTCTCCTTGCGCCGAAGATGGATCCACCCGAAAGCTTCTACCTTTTGGCTTCTTTTTCGAACTTGAAGAAAACTAGAACACTTGGCTTGCTAGGCCTTGTGAACCAGGATGAGTAGAGGATTGTTTTGGTATTTTTATCTCTAAGGCAATGTTTCTCAACACATGAGAGGGGGTTGCCTTGAGCTAGAGAGAGCAAGAGGAAGAGGGAGAGCTTGAACAAGAGAGAGCTCAAGAGAGAGAAAACAAATGAAAGAATGAGCATAACTTTTCTCAACCACTCTCTCATAATCCAAAAAGAATAATAATAATAATAGTAATTGAGTATTATGTGATGCTTCATATCATATCAAGTGGCATTATCATTTCATGCACTCATTTTGCAAAGCTCAACAAGAGAGCATGAAATGATAACCATTGTAATGATGATGGTCAACTAGTCCAACCTAGTCAACCGGTCAACCGGTCAACCAAGTCAACAAGTCAACAAAGTCAACTTTTCAACCCAACCATGGCACAATAATACTTAATTAATATTATCATTAATCATATTTCTTATTCTCACTAGGGTTTAGCAAAAGTCAATGGTCAACAGTCAACAGTCAACAACCCTAATGAGAATCCTCTGCCTCTGTCTCTCTGTCAACTGTGCATACACACCCGCATCCGCGTTCCGAGGAACACGAATACAAACGAGATAAAACTAATCCCAAAACGTACACTAGGATCTGGCTTAAACCAAAACCCGCTAGTGTTAATTGTCCGGACACTAAACGTGCACAAGTGCACGGATGTGACCAAACCCAATCGCAAAACCATGCGACCTCTACTCTTTTGCCTAAAGGCGAATAGCTCTCTGTGTGGGACTCTAAAGACTCGACACTATGCTGGCAGTGGGTTTAACCACAGACCGCAAGCGGCACTAGCTGTGCGTAACGGTCCCCAGGTAGATGCCGATAAGAAGACGGACGAGGTGAAACCCATCTGAACTCCTGCTGAGCCTGAATGTGACAATCTCCGTACAGTCCGGTCTGTTCGTCTGATACATCGCATGGCGGGCCTAGGGGCGGTAAACGTCAGTCCCCTAATAGCGGTACAAGTCGTGTCGGAGTGTAGCCTAGAACGCCCTGAGATAACACTGGAAACCTACCGGTATATCTCCCTTGCCCTAGCCAGGGACTACTTGTGTAATGGCTCTCCTAGACACAGCGCGATGTCAACCCCCAATACCGGGAGAGACGAATCCTGTCTAACCGTCACTGCCTCCAAATGCTTCGGGACTGGACCCAACTGCTACCTATTTGCACGACTCCTTTGAGCCGTGGTAGGGTAGTAATCAAAGTACAGTGGGAACACACTCGAGGCAAAGTGACAGTGTCAAGTCAGCGGACTAAGCTGTACTCATGTCACCTGGGAACTGATAACTGACGATAAGTATAGTACCAACCAATCAGTTCCCTACGAGTCCTGTCCAGTGTACTCGTAACCTAACGAGCACCCGCATACTATCTCAAGTACAACGTACTGACGGCTGTGGGACAGACCGTCTTCCCTGCTGGGATGAGAAGCGCATACGCTAGTCTACTCCGGAGTATCGATGCCCTGTTTCGATAGTCCTACGACTAGGGACCTGTATAAGGATATGCTTGTGGATTACCCAACCCCCACGAGTGTGACTGCCATCACAACGCTGGTAATCAAGCAAAGATCCTAAGGGCTCTACTAATATGTATAAGCAATATGCTAAAAGAAACACATGCACATATTAAAGTAGAAACAAACCAAGTAGAATACTACTATTTTGAGCAAGATTGTCTATACAAGGTGAATATCCCAAGCTTCCATTAAGTAATATACAAACTAGTATGATACAGTAATGGCCTCTAGGGCATATACACTAACACCAACTTGTCATAAGTGATTGCCATTTTGACATTCTTGAGCCAATCTTTGTAGTTTGGCCCTGTCAGTATGTTTTTATCTAGAAGTAACTTATGTCCAGTCATGATAAATGGTCGCTGCAATTAGGAAAGAGAGAAGAAACACTTTAGCATGATGCTCTTGCAAGTTTAGAGTGGTTTTTAATTTGTCTAAACAGGATGGCTCCCACTGTCTCTTGAATCCCTCCTCAAACCATAAAGGAAGAATTTGTCGGGATAAATCTCACCGTACAATACTTGCTTAACCGTTCAGCCAGGCTAGTGTCGGTACTTCGGGAAGGTTTTCCAATGCTTTCGCGAAGTTCCTTAATTAAATAACCTCTTTTCCCTGTGGGCGTAGCCCCGTTAACACCTTTCTAGACACCTACTTGGTTTATAGCATTGATCGTTAAGTGAGAAAGTTCCGAAGGAGTAGCATATACTCACAGTAGGATCGGGATCCAAATATCATCACGTGACAAAACTGAAGGAATCCTACCAGAATTATCACACTCCAAATGGTATGCAGCGCTAGCAAGTTTCAGTTCTTTTGAAACTCCCGATGTGGAATTTTGCCCCATGCTCTTATGACCTTGACTTTGGCCAACAAATCATAAGTCACATGTCAAGTTCTACCCGTCATTCTCCAGGTTAATTTGAGCCCACCCGCACATACCCTTGACTTTGGCCAACAAGATAGAACGACTGCCCCAAACCAACACATCTATCTATGCTGCACATGAATACCCAATAGCTACCAATCACTATGCCTTGACTTTGGCCAACAAACATAGCTTGAATACTTATTGACCATTCATGTGAAACGACGGAGGGCTACGAATGGTTTTGGCGAAACCGTGAACGTAGTGAACTGTAAGTGCACGGCGGCGCCCCGGCCTCCATCTCGAGGCCAAATGCGGAAGCGATAGTTAACTTTAAATTTTTCTTGAACCGGCACCACCGCGCACTAAAACCCGGATCGGGCCATTAACTAGTCCTAGCTAACTACAAGATGGGGAAGAGAGATATACCGAGCGATCCGTGTCCTCCGGTCTTCTCGCCGTCGTCCCGATCTCTCGCGGAGTGTCCGGTCTCCACCTCCTCGCCGGAAGGGCACCATGTTGCCTGCTTCTTTTACGGGCTCCCACCTCTATACCGAGGCAACTCGGGCACGAAGTTGGCGAGTCGACGTGCCTAAGATTTGCTGTAGAATGTGTAGTGTTCATGTCTCATTTTGGGGTTCATGGAGGTTGCCTTTTGGTGGAGGGATGATACATGGAATTTTTGTGGAGCTATATGATTTTTCCAAAGCCAAAAGAGATGAAATCCCACTCCTACAAATTTTGGACAGCCCCATTTGAGCTTGGCCGGCCATGCTCTATGGAATGGAGAGAATGAGAGAGGGAAACAAAAAAGGGGGGGGGGGAGCAATCATACAACAAGGAGAGAGAAAGTGTGATCATCAAAAACCAATCCTCACTCCACCAACCTCACCCTTCATCATCATCAACAATCATGTCCTACAAAAGTCAAGTCATGATGAAGATAGAAGTCAATGTCAAAGAAGAGTTATCATGATAAAACAATATGCAATCACCACCCTCCACAAATGCTTATTTGCACAATTGCAATTAAGCCCTCCTCCACCAATCTTCGGCCAATGAAGGATACAAAGAAATATGGCCGAAACGAAAAGCAAACTGGCAACTCCAGAAAACTGGTCCTGTAATAAATTACAGGAAAACCCCGATACTGTGCATACACACCCGCATCTGTATTCCAACCGAATACAAATGCAATGAGACAAAATCTACACTGTACTATACTAGGATCCGGCTTAAACCAAAGCCGGCTAGTATTATCCGTTCGATCCTTATCCGTGCAATACCGTACGTTTTTGATCGAACGCTGCCATATATCCATACGGCCTCTAGTACAAACCGTCCGATCCTGATCAGTGCAATACCGCACGTATCTGATCGAACCCTGCCATATCTCCATACGGCCTCTACAGCGTTTCGCCCGAAAGCTTGAGTAACTAAATGTGGGGGACTCTAAAGACTCGTCAACACCTTGTTTGTGGATTTAACCACTAGCACGTCAGAGGTATAAGCCAATACGTAACGGGCTACCAGGTATTGAACAAAAGGGATGTCGATGAGCGAACTCATCCTGACACCCTACTGAGCCTGTCAGTGACAATATCTGTACAGTCCGGTCCGTTCGTCTATGAGCATTGCATGGCGGGCCTAGGGGGTTGGTAAAAGTCAGACCCCCAAAAGTGGTACAAGTCGTGTCAGAGTGTAGCCCAGAACACCCTGAGATACTACTGGAATACCTACCAGTAAATCTCCTGCCTCGGCCGAGGGCTTCGTGTAATGGCTCTCCTAGACACAACGCTACCTCACCCCCAATACTGGGAGAGACGAACCCCTGAAGATCCGCTCACTGCCTCCATGTGGCTCGGGACTGTACCCAACTAAAACCTGTTTGCACGTCTCTTTTGAGCATGGTAGGGTAGTAATCAAAGTACAATGGGAACTCACACAAGACAAATGACGATCCCCAGGTCGATGAACTAACCTGTACACATGTCACCAGGGAATTGCTATCTGACGCCAGGTATAAGACCAACTAGCATGTTTCCGGCGAGTCCTGTCCGGTGTACTCATAACCCAATGAGCACCTGTATACATCTTAGGTGAACCAACTGACACCAGTGGCTTGTGAGACCGGCCACCGCCCCTCGTCGGGGTCTCGACTGTATACACTAGTCTACTCTGGAGTATCGATGCCCTGTCTCGAAACTCCCACGACTAGGGACCTTTTAAGGATGTGCTTATAGACCACCAGCTCTCACGTATATGATCGCCCTCATACTGCTGGCAGTCAAGCAAGAATCCTAGGGGCTCTATCAGCGTGTAATAGCGATCTGTCAGGTCACCTAAAGCAGTACACGATGATAAAGGTAAACCAGATAGCATACTATCATCTTGAGTAAGACTGTCCTACCGGGATAGGTCCTCCCTCAATCATTGCAATCACGTGCCTGTGATCCAATAATTGACTCTGAGGGCACTATCTCCAACAATCTCCCACTTGCACTCAAGGCTAATTATTGGGATGTCGCATACTCACAGCCCGTGTGATACCGAACACCCAACTCCTCTACTAGTCAGTCTCACAAAGCCCGTTTGAGAAACTATTGCGTTCGAGGAATAGCCTCAGTGAGTGGATCCGCTTTGATGTTTCTTTCTATGTCTCTCTATAATCTCAAGTTCGCGGAGAAATCCATCTCCCGAAATGAGCAATACCCGTCTTAGAATATGTCTGGATGTCTGATGGGACTTAGCTCATAAATGAACTCCAAATCCAAACTTCTTAGACTGTATCGTCAACTGAACTTAATCAGTATCCTGCGCCATGCCTCCCTCAGTATTGCCTTGGACCACCTGTCCAAAATACTGCCCCTCGTCAGAAGGAAAACTATAACCCTGACAACCTCCTTGTCGTCCAGGTCACCTTGGAAGCCTGGAATGATAACTGTCTCCCGAATAAGGCTGTCGTTATCATATCCCTAGAACATCCACTTATGTTCTAAAACTGCTTCCGACTGTTTCTCTAGGATTGGATCAATGTCATCTTATTGCATCTAGTGCAAGAACAATATCTGGTGTGGTACTTGACATCTCATGATTGACTCAATTGCCTGAGCAAGTGATCTGCCAATCATGCACATCCCTCTCCCCTTTAGTCTGTAAGACACCTTTAGAGAGGGTGACTCCATCACCTGCAGATACACTACCGTGCTAGGAGCCGTCCATTCTAAATACTCTTAGAATGCTGTCTAAGTACCCTGATTGGGAAACCACCCAAATCTAGATCTAAAACCATAGATCCAGTAACCAGTATGTCTGATATAATGTCCAAGTCCCATGTGGAGAAACTACTGTGTGACGACCAAAGTATAACCGATCGTAGTATAGGAATATCACTTCCTACTCGGTGTATGTCATCCAAATACCAGGACATCACACCCTACTACCTTCTCAACAGAGCCATCCCCTATTCTGATGAAGTCAAACCTATGACTGTCACATCAGAAATTGATGATCTATCTCCGCTACATCTGCTTTTAGTCTATAAATAGATATAAGCTACCTGTCCACCAATGCTTCCGCTGCTCCCACTGACTACGACAACCCTCTGGCAGAGTCATATACACGTACACTTCTAAAGCTAGTTTAGAACGACGCTATACTCATCCTCCTACTGGGTCTCGCAGCCTGGAACAACAACAATGGCAAGTCTGGGTAAACAAGAACTTCCCTATCACCGTCCTTGAGGCTACCGGAGTAACTCTCGGGTGCCTGAAGTTACCCACCTTATCTGCGGAGTGGCCAATGGAATGTCAAACCAGATTGAATCTTTAGGTTCCTATGAAATCTTCAGTAATCGTTTATGGTTCTGGAATCACTTCCAGTTCTACCATACTCCCACTATCGTTTTCTGAAAAAATCCATTTTATTTAAAACTGTGGCGAGTCTAGAACAATATCACTATTGATCTTCCAGATGGTAGAAAGTCAACCCTCGTCATAGACTGGGTCAACCCACAAACAGCCATTACAGAAACGTGCCTTGAGTTATCCAGAGTCTGGTTTTAATCATAAGCCAGACAACTCCCCGTACCTTAACAACGTTAAGATATGAACTGTTCTATATCCAATATAGAACCGGATGCACTGATTTAATTGAATCAGATTCAAATCATGCAGCTGTCTCCAGTGCATGTCAACTAAATGGAAGGAGGCCGATCAGCGTTACTCAGCTTAGGAATGCTTCCACTTATAAGTAACCTGAAAGAGAAGTAAATTCTCTTAACCACTACTATCAACTGAATACCATACACAAGTATCTGCATCTTCGATCACTTTGAAGAATCCCGATACTTGCAATATTTGGTTCTCTACTTTATTCAAATACCTATAACTTCTCAAAATTCGGACCCTGTGTTTCCACGAAACACCTGTCTAAAAACTAGAGAAGTCATAAGTAAACCGAATATAGTACGAGGACCAACCCCTCTATCCTGATGGACCCTGGACAACCTACAATACTCTGTATAAGTCCCTTGAGTCTGATAACTCATTCACTGCGTGTCATAGGTTGAAAACTATACTTATGGTTAAGAAGACTTACACCGCTGTTTAATGCTCCTTACCTAACCATCCACTGATATAGGTAAATGTCACAGACATAATTTCAAAAAGATATGTCTCACTCTATAGAAATAGACGTATAGATATATCAATTTGAAATTGGTGCATAACAGCGCATATTCAAAACCAAATATTTGCCGACCGGCAAACAGTCCAGGTGACTTCCTCAAATATCACCGATTACAATGAATCCCGATATAATGAGGATGATCACCCAATTCCCAATAATTTACTCCCACTCATACTCTGTAAAACCATACAGATGTGAGAATCATACCTGGTAAATACTTACCCTGGAGTAAGGACTAATTGGGAAATCAGTTTTCCTTTAACAGTACACAGTGAAACTGAAACATTGAAATGTTTCGATGGGGTATCCCGGTATTCCTAGTAATGCCTCTTCCAGATCCACGACTTTAACCGTATAATTCTTTGCCACCTCTCCAAATCCCTTTATATGTCTTTAGTCATTACCTTCTGCACACCCCTTTAGGCCAAATGGTTTTCTTCCTTCCCTATCGTTCGGCACCAGCCTATGGTTTGGAAGAAGACTATCCAATAAGCATAATAGGTGTACTGTCCTAATCCTAGGAGCACTCGCAATGCGAGAGAAGGTGAAGATAAAAGACACCTGAATAAATCTTATTCCTATTTCTCCTGAACCAGAATCCATCCCCGAACTGGAACAAGTTCCTTTCGAGTTCGTATATAACCATACGATGGAGTATCCAATAAACTGTGGATTTTCGTAGTGATACGAAGTGTTCTGGAGAAATACAAAGGTGATTTAGGATTGGCGAAGAAATACTCGGTTTGGTCGTGAATATCAGTCGCAGTTCACTTTGCCCTCTTACTAATCCCTTGCTTTGTCTTAACTTAATACCTTCTGCACACCATCGTTATGCTAATTGGTTTTCTTCATTCCCCACCGTTCGGCACCAGCCTATGGTTTGGAAGAAGACTATCCAATTTGCGTAATAGGTGTACTATCTCCTAAACCAAGGAGTACTCGCAACCTGAGAGAAGGTAAAAGGAAAAGACAACTGAATAATCTTATCCGTTTTCTCCAGAACCAGAAACCATCCTCGAATAAATTCCTTCGAGTTCATATATAACCATACAATGGTTTTGTCCAATGGAAGTAGACGTTCATAGTAATACGGGGTGTCCTGGAGAAAAGGGTAAAAGTAGGAGTGGCAATGAGGTTTGCAACTGTGACAATCCAAAAGCCAGTGTTCAAGAAGGTTCGATTAATTTTGGTCACTGAGTCAAAGTCTTAGGGTCGGGTCAATGGTCGCTGCCAAAGAGAGAGAGAAAAGAAACACTCAGCGTGCACTCTAACCTAGATCAGAATGGTTACCAATTTATCTAATCTGGAAACCTCCCACTGTACCGTCAAATTCTCCTCCAAACCTAAAAGAAGAATTAGTCGGGATCACCCGAGGAGTAAACCAACTCATCAGTGGGAATCGGGATCCAACTATCATCGCATGATAACGTGACGGAATTCGCTCACGCTGTCACACTCCAGAAGGTATGCGCATATCTAGCAAGTTTCAGTTTCTTTAGAAACTCCCGATGTGATTTCTGCCCCATGCTCTTATGACCTTGACTTTGGCCAACATATCATAAGTCACATGTCAAGTTCTACCCGTCATTCTCCAGGTTAATTTGAACCCATCCGTACCTATCCTTGACTTTGGCCAAAATGGCAGTACGACTGTCCCAAACCAACGCATCTATCTATGCTGCATATGAATACCCCAATAGCTACCAATCACTGTGCTTTGACTTTGGCCAACATACACAGCTTGAATACTATTGACCACCCATATGAAACGACGGAGGGCTACGAATGGTTTCTGGCGAAAACCTTTAACGTAATGAACTTGATATCGTTGAAGGAACGTATAGCTTTTAAAATATAGTGACAAAAAACCTTTGCTAAAGAGGTCACTCCCGGTGAAAGGATCTCGGCTCTTTCCCCGTAGAATGAGGTGCAGGATATTCCAACTGAATACCATGGTGCAAAGCAAAAGTAATCGGCTATAGTGAAGTTATTTCCCTGACGCAAACTTTTTGTCCAAGGGGTCACTCCCGGTGAAGGGATCTCGGCCCTTGCCTCGTCGACTGAGGAGCAGGATATTCCAACTGAATACCACGATGCAAAACAAAAGTGAACGTCCTTGCAATAACAGCTTTTTGAAAAGTTGTTCCAACAACATCAGAATAGGTTTGTTTTTAACTTGCATTGATCCGAATCAACGCAGTCCCATCAATTGATCACACCACAAAGAACGAAAATAATATGACGTACGTATATGCCATCCTCATTCTCCACTGGGTCCCGTCATTACCCGTTAGGTTAGCTAACTAACGACAGAGCGGGGACTGGACTAGCGCGGATGCAAAACATATACAACATCTACTAATATATATACCAATATATAATTTTCGCTCAAGGCGTGATAAAAAATGCAACATCATAGAAATGTACAGCATCACAGAACAATACAGATATCTGGGATCCCCGGGTTTCACAGAGCCACTACTGAAACCCGACGTTCCCCTGGTCGTGTGGATAGCCTGTGCAATGAAATCCTAGACCCCTACGGGCGCGGCAAGTTACCCGCCAAAACCTGAAGCGAGGCAGCCCCCTTTAGCAACGTGAATGGACCACCCAGCACTTCACGGAATCCGGTAACTTGGGCACCCCTCCTGGGTCAACCTGTACCCCCTACGAGTGCGGCGAATAGCCCGCCAATTCTAGAGTAAAGTCCCCTCCGTCTCAATGCCATGAGATGCGGGCTCGTTTCCCTCTAGAACCCGGCTATCCGTGCACCCCTCCTTGGGGTAATCATAGTACAGAAAGTAAAATATACATACAACGGGTATATCGACCTCACCCCGGTCGTGCCCTAAAAGAATAATATACAAACGGGCAGTGACGGTAGTCCACATGTCGGACGGTCGCCCCGCAATATCAAATGTACATAATACAACAAAACTGTACTAGCATTGCATCCAGGCTATCCCCCACGACCAATCCGCAACATCACAGCAATACACAGAACATCAATGTGAAAGTCACGTTCGCAAATCCGTCTAACCGAGCTATAGCAGTTAGACTGGATTTACCGATCAAGTGACATTCACGGTCGCAGATATAATGTAAATACTGTGAACTAATGTGTTTAAAATATCCGATCGATCAAATTTTACCATGTGGGCCCCAAGCAATACTGTAGCAACTAAAGAAATTCTGGGCCCAAAAAGAATGTTCCGAAAACCCTATTTTCAAGTCAGGAGGCCTCTATAAAAAATTGGTGCACTGATCACTCAAAAGCGCGGCGGAACCACGGCGCAAGCATGGGTTTGGCCGCGGTTCCGCGGTCGAATAATGAGATCTCGCGACCAAATTTTTACAGTAGGCTTATACTTCCCTGCACAGTATTCTGAGACTACCTGAAAAAATTTTCGAGACAAAAGAATTTCGACAGAAAACTGTTGCATGTGTTATTGGGTTTTCGGAACATTTGTTCGATCGGAAGTGTAAAACGCATTAGACAAAGCTAGACTAGGTTAATGGCGAGGCTCTGATACCACTGTAAGTGCACGGCGGCGCCCCGGCCTCCATCCCGAGGCCAAATACGGAAGCGATGGTTAACTTTAAATTTTTCTTGAACCGGCACCACCGCGCACTAAAACCCGGATCGGGCCATTAACTAGTCCTAGGTAACTACAAGATGGGGAAGAGAGATATACCGAGCGATCCGTGTCCTCCGGTCTTCTCGCCGTCGTCCCGATCTCTCGCGGAGTGTCCGGTCTCTACCTCCTCGCCGGAAGGGCACCACGTTGCCTGCTTCTTTTACGGGCTTCCACCTCTATACCGAGGCAACTCGGGCACGAAGTTGGCGAGTTGACGTGCCCAAGATTTGCTGTAGAATGTGTAGTGCTCATGTTTCATTTTGGGGTTCATGGAGGTTGCCTTTTGGTGGAGGGATGATACATGGAATTTTTGTGGAGCTATATGATTTTTCCAAAGCCAAAAGAGATGAAATCCCACTCCTACAAATTTTGGACAGCCCCATTTGAGCTTGGCCGGCCATGCTCTATGGAATGGAGAGAATGAGAGAGGGAAACAAAAAAGGGGGGAGGGAGCAATCATACAACAAGGAGAGAGAAAGTGTGATCATCAAAAACCAATCCTCACTCCACCAACCTCACCCTTCATCATCATCAACAATCATGTCCTACAAAAGTCAAGCCATGATGAAGATATAAGTCAAGGTCAAAGAAGAGTAATCATGATAAAACAATATGCAATCACCACCCTCCACAAATGCTTATTTGAACAATTGCAAATAAGCTCTCCTCCACCAATCTTCGGCCAATGAAGGATACAAAGAAATATGGACGAAACGAAAAGCAAACTGACAACTCCAGAAAACTGGTCCCGTAATAAATTACAGGAAAACCCTGATACTGGGCATACACACCCGTATCTGTATTCCAACCGAATACAAATGCAATGAGACAAAATCTACACTGTACTATACTAGGATCCAGCTTAAACCAAAGCCGGCTAGTATTATCCGTTTGATCCTTATCCGTGCAATACCGTACGTTTCTGATCGAACGCTGCCATATATCCAAACGGCCTCTAGTACAAACCGTCCGATTCTGATCCGTGCAATACCGCACGTATCTGATCGAACCCTGCCATATCTCCATACGGCCTCTACAGCGTTTCGCCCGAAAGATTGAGTAACTAAATGTGGGGGACTCTAAAGACTCGTCAACACCTTGGTTGTGGATTTAACCACTAGCACGTCAGAGGTATAAGCCAATACGTAACGGGCTACCAGGTATTGACCAAAAGGGACGTCGATGAGGGAACTCATCCTGACACCCTACTGAGCCTGTCAGTGACAATATCCATACAGTCCGGTCTGTTCTTTTATGAGCATCGCATGGCGGGCCTAGGGGGTTGGTAAAAGTCAGACCCCCAAAAGCGGTACAAGTCATGTCGGAGTGTAGCCCAGAACGCCCTGAGATACTACTGGAATACCTACTAGTAAATCTCCTACCTCGGCCGAGGGCTTCGTGTAATGGCTCGCCTAGACACAGCGCGACCTCTCCTCCAATACCGGGAGAGACGAACCCCTGAAGATCCGCTCACTGCCTCCATGTGGCTCGGGACTGTACCCAACTAAAACCTGTTTGCACGTCTCCTTTGAGCGTGGTAGGGTAGTAATCAAAGTACAGTGGGAACTCATACGAGACAAATGACGATCCCCAGGTCGATGAACTAACCTGTACACATGTCACCAGGGAACTGCTATCTGACGTCAGGTATAAGACCAACTAGCATGTTCCCGGCGAGTCCTGTCCGGTGTACTCATAACCCAATGAGCACCTGTATACATCTTAGGTGAACCAACTGACACCAGTGGCTTGTGAGACCGGCCACCGCCCCTCGTCGGGGTCTTGACTGTATACACTAGTCTACTCTGGAGTATCGATGCCCTGTCTCGAAACTCCCACGACTAGGGACCTTTTAAGGATGTGCTTATAGACCACCAGCTCTCACGTAAATGATCGCCCTCATACTGCTGGCAGTCAAGCAAGAATCCTAGGGGCTCTATCAGCATGTAATAGCGACCTGTCAGGTCACCTAAAGCAGTACACGATGATAAAGGTAAACCAGATAGCATACTATCATCTTGAGTAAGACTGTCCTACCAGGATAGGTCCTCCCTCAATCATTGCAATCACGTGCCTGTGATCCAATAATTGACTCTGAGGGCACTATCTCCAACATGAACTTGATATAATCGAAGGAACGAGATAGCTTTCAAAAGGAGTGGTTCAAGCTCCGCATTTAAAAGTTTGGTTTTGAAAAGAACCGAGTGGTTTTGAAAGTGTTCCAACGACTGTTACTTGGTTTATTTTTTTTTCTTGCATTAATTCCAATGCGTCCCATCGTTTAATCCTACCATTGCAGAAAACAACGAAAATATGACGTACGCTTATGCCATCCGCATTCGCCATGGGGTTCCGTCATTACCCGTTAGGTTACTTAACTAACGACAGAGCGGGGGCTGGACTAGCGCGGATGCAAAACATAAGCAATGCCTAAATAGATATCATATAGATATATATAAACATTCGTCACATGCAATGATAGCCATTCCAGATCACAGATGAATACATTGGATATACTAGGAATCCGTATTTCGTACGAGCCTGTAACGAAGAGCGGATTACACGGTCGCGATGAATAGCCAAACCCCTACCCTAGACCCCTATGGGTGCGGCAAACTACCTGCCAAGTACCCGAAGCGAAGCAACCTCCCTCAACACCGTGAGTAGGCCACTCGGCACTTCGAGATACCCGGTAGTTTGTGCACCCCACCTTGGGTCTATCCTAGGAGCAAAAACAGTAAAAAGAAATTATACAATGACGGCTACAACCCCGACCCGGTTGTGCGGCCATACAAATAATATTACATCAAATTTACATATTACAAGAATTGAAAGAATAAGAAAACTCTCATCTCACAACCCCTCGGCTATTCATCCGCGACATTCTAACGAATTCATATACACAAACCATCAACATTACAGATCACAGATATGTATAACCCCCACTAATCGACGTATAGTGATTAGCAGATGTTTAATACATATATCACATCACAGATATAACCCATTAGCCAAAGTGTAAAGAAATTCGATCAAAATACGGATTTGTGACCACCCTAAAAACCAACTTGTTCTCTGGAAAACCTGGGCAGAAACAAACCATATTAAAAATCCCAAAACCTCCAACTAAGTACACTGCACCAAACTCGGTCCACGGCCGAGTCAACTCGGCCGCGGATCTGCGGCAAGAAGCATGTTCTTGCCGCGGAACTGCGGCGCTTTGACCGGTTCAGTGGATCGTTCTCGAAGAAAAGCCACTTCTTTTCTTGTTCCGGGAAGTACTATTTGAAAGTAAAGTTCTTTGGTGGGTGTCTTTAGAAAACCCTGAGCCGATTTTTCATGTATGATTTATTATTTTTAAAGCAGAAAATAAAAATCGGCAGAAACTAGGGTTTTTGAAAATGTGTTTTGCAATTTTTTCCGATCGAAGTTCTAAATACTTTGCTAACTAGTTAGTTTGTGTTTAGCTAGGCTCTGATACCACTGTAAGTCCACGTTGCCCACCCCGGTGCTTGCGGGGAGGCGGAAACGTTATGAAAAATCGGATTTTTACAACACTAGGCAACATGGACTATGTAAAGGAGGGATCTTTGCTAAACAAAACTATCTACCAAAGCTAAAAGAGTTAGCTACTCGGAAATGGGGGTATACCTAGGTCTTCAAGTCCTTTTCTTCTTGCTCTTTAGAGTGAAAGAACAGATCGTCTCGTCGCCTTCTCTTGCCGAAGAAATATCCACCCGAGGGCCTCTACCTTTGGCTTCAACCTCAAAATAGAAGTAACAAAGGTGCTTGGTGTGCTAAACCTAGGACCTTAGAAAGAGTAGAGAGTATTTTTGAGGGTTTTATCTCAAGCTCAATGGTTCTCAACTCATGAGAGGGGAGAGCTTTGAGAGAGAGGAAGAGGAGGAGAGAGAATGAGAATGAAAGAAATGAGAAGAATAATGCAACCTTCTCACATATATGTGAATTATGAAAAATAGATAATTAGCTAAAGATAATTGTGATGGTTAATCAAGAAATGACCATTATCATTTCACATTAAATGCTTTTGCAAGGATCAAAGAGCATCTTTCATATGGAATGATTATGGTCAACTTGTCAACCTAGGTCAACAAGTCAAGTATAGTCAAATGGTCAACAACCCTAACCATGCACAATTATAATTAACTAATATTAATAAATCATATTTCACACATAAACATTAGGGTTAAGAAAATGACAAAGGTCATCAACCCTAATGAAAGTCCTTTGCCTCTGCCTCAGTCAACTGTGCATACACACCCGTATCCGTGTTCCGAGGAACACGAATACAATGAGATAAAACCAATCCCAAATCATATACTAGGATCCAGATTAAACCAAAGCCCGCTAGTATAAGCTGTCCGGACACAAAACGTGCACAAGTGCGCGGATGTGAACGAACTCTGTCGCAAAACCATGCGACCTCTACTCATTTTACCACCTCTACTCATTTTGCCTAAAGGCGAATAACCCTCCGTGTAGGACTCTAAAGACTCGACACTACGCTGGCAGTGGGTTTAACCATAGACCGCAAGCGGCACTAGCTGTACGTAACGGTCCTCAGGTAGATGCCGATAAGAAGACTGACGAGGTAAACCTATCTGAACCCCTAGTGAGCCTGAATGTGATAGTCTCCGTACATTCCGGTTTGTTCGTCTAAGAACATCGCATGGCGGGCCTAGGGGGGCGGTAAACGTCAGTCCCCTACTAGCGGTACAAGTCATGCCAGAGTGTAGCCCAGAACACCTGAGATAATACTGGAAACCTACCAGTCTATCTCGCTTGCCCTGGCCAGGGACTTTGTGTAATGGCTCTCCTAGACACAGCGCGATATCAACCCCCAATACCGGGAGAGACGAATCCTGTCTAACCGTCACTGCCTCCAAGTGCTTCGGGACTGCACCCAAAAACTACCTGTTTGCACGACTCCTTTGAGCCGTGGTAGGGTAGTAATCAAAGTACAGTGGGAACACACTCGAGGCGAAGAGACAGTGTCAAGTCAACGGACTAAGCTGTACTCATGTCACCTAGGAATTGATAACTGACGATAGGTATAATACCAACCAACAGTTCCCGACGAGTCCTGTCCAGTGTACTCGTAACCTAACGAGCACCCGCATACTATCTCAAGTACGACGTACTGACGACTGTGGGACAGACCGTCTCCCAAGCTGGGATAAGAAGCGCATACGCTAGTCTACTCCGGAGTATCGATGCCCTGTCTCGATAGTCCTGTGACTAGGGACCTGCATAAGGATGTGCTTATGGATTACCCAGCCCCCACGAGTGTGACTGCCATCACAACGCTGGTAATCAAGCAAAGATCCTAAGGGCTCCACTAATGTTTGAAGGCGATATGCTAAAAGAAACACATGCACACATTAAAGCAGAAACAAACCAAGTAGGATACTACTATTTTGAGCAAGATTGTCAATACAAGGTGAATATCCCAAGCTTCTATCAAGTAATATACATACTAGTATGATACAGTAATGGCCTCTAGGGCATATACACTAACAAGCTTGAAGAGAGAGAAGGTGATGATGAGAATGAATTGAAATTGTTTCTCACTTCTAATATATTATGAAGCATAAAGAATTATCAAATGAATAATTCAAATGCATTATCATCATGCTTCATTGAATATGTGCAATGAATCATCAAGTGAGTCATTAAGCAATAAATGCTTCATTAACTCACTTGAATGATTCATCTCATGAGTCACAAAAACAATTAATGCTAATGCCACCTTACCCTCCAAGTCACCATGCTTCTAGAAGCTTCCCGAAAAATTATGAGAACGCCCCTCTAATCCGTGAAAACACGGAAAAACTTTAGACTGTATAAATCCAATAACCCGATACTAGAATCTGGCTTAAACCAAAGCCGGCTAGTAAAGACTGTCCGAACGTCGTACGTGCGTAAACACACGTATGCGTCCGAACTCTTATCGTAAAACCATACGACCTCTATATCGTTTCGCCTGGAGCAGGGAAACTCTCTGTGTGGGACTCTAAAGACTCAACACTACGCTGGTAGTGAGTTTAACCACAGACCGCAAGCGGCACTAGCTGTACGTAACGGTTCCCAGGTAGATGTCGATAAGAAGGCCGATGAGGAAAACCATCCGAACTCCTACTGAGCCTGATGTGACAATCACCGTACAGTCCGGTCTGTTCGTCTAAGACTATCGCATATCGAGCCTAGGGGGCCGCAAGCGTCAGTCCCCTAATAGCGGTATAAGTCGTGTCGGAGCGTGGCCCATTACACCCTGAGAAAACTACTGGAACCTACCAGTAAATCTTGCTTGCCCTGGCCAGGGACTTTGCGTAATGGCTCTTTGACACAGAACGATATCAATTCCTAATACCGGGAGAGATGAATACTATCTAACCGCCACTGCCTCTAAGTGCTCAGGACTGCACCCAACTGCTACCTGTTTACACGACTCCTTTGAGCCGTGGTAGGGTAGCAATCTAAGAACAGTGGGACACACTCGAGGCGAAGTAGCAGTGTCAAGTCTGCGGACTATGCTGTACTCATGTTACCTAGGAACTGTTAACTGACGATTGGTATAATACCAACCAACAGTTCTCCTGCGAGTCCTGTCCGGTGTACCCGTAACCTAACGAGCACCTGTATACTATCTCCATTACGACGTACTGATGGCTATGGGACGGACCATCTCCCCAACTGGGATGAGAAGCGTACACACTTAGTCTACTCCGGAATATCGATACCCTATCTCGATAATCCAACGACCAGGGACCTGTATAGGATGTTGCTTACAGACCACCCATCCCCCACTAGTGTGATTGCCATCATAACGCTGGTAATCGAGAAAAGATCCTATAGGCTCTACTAATATGTATAAGTGATACGTTACAAGAAACATATGCACATATTAAAGTAGACACAAACCAAGTAGCATACTACCATTTTTAGCAAGACTGTATATACAACTGTGAATATCCCAAGGTTCCATTAAGTAATATACATACAAGTATGATACAATAATGGCCCCTAGGGCATATACACTAACAATCTCCCACTTGCACTAGGGCCATGAGCTGGCATATCGTAGACCTATCATCTCGAATATCCTCTCGAACTGCGTCTGAGGAACGGCGTTTGTGAATGGATCAGCTATGTTATTCTCCATCTTTACTCTCTTTATCTCGATCTCCCGGCAATCTATGATCTCCCTGATCAGGTGATACCGCCTTAAGATGTGTCTGGGCTTCTGATGGGACCTGGGTTCCTTTGCTAAAGCTATAGCGCCGTTGTTGTCACAATACAGAGGTATTGGATCAACACTGGTAGGAACCACCTGAAGTTCCGTGAGGAACTTCTTCATCCAGACAGCTTCTTTTGCGGCATCGCAAGCAGCTATGTACTCTGCTTCCATCGTTGAGTCAGCAACGGTCTCCTGTTTGGAACTCTTCCAACAGACTGCCCCTCCATTGAGGGTAAAGACATAACCCGACATGGACTTGGAGTCATCTTTGTCACTCTGGAAGCCGGAGTCGGCAAAGGCCTCAATCTGGAGGTCTTTTCCGCCATACACCAAGAACATATCTTTAGTCCTCCTCAGGTACTTGAGAATGTTCTTTACTGCTATCCAGTGATTCTCCCCTGGGTTTGCCTGATACTGGCTTACAACGCTCAATGCGTATGCTACATCTGGTCTGGTACATAACATCACATACATTATAGAGCCTACCGCAGAAGCGTAGGGTATAATCGACATGCGATCCCTTTTCAAATCAGTCTTGGGAGACATCTCTTTGGAGAGGGTGATTCCATGACAAGCCGGTAGGTTACCGCGTTTAGAATCTTCCATACTGAATCTCTTCACTATGGTGTCTATGTACCTGGATTGCGAAAGTCCCAACATCCTTTTTGATCTATCACGATAGATTCGGATCCCCAGAATGTAGGTGGCATCACTCAGGTCTTTCGTGGAGAATTTATGTGACAAGAATCTTTTGACTGACTGTAACATAGGAATATCATTTCCTATTAGGAGAATGTCATCCACGTACAAGACGAGGAATACTACAGCTCTCCCTATAATTTTACTGTATATGCAAGGTTCATCTGGATTTTTGATAAAGTCAAATTCTTTGACAGCATCATCAAAATAGATGTTCCAACTCCGCGATGCTTGCTTCAGTCCATAAATGGACTTAAGCAACTTGCATACTTTACCGCTGCTCCCACTCTGAATGAATCCCTCTGGTTGATCCATATAGATGCTCTCTTCCAAATTACCATTTAGAAAGGCTGTCTTTACGTCCGTCTGCCAGATTTCATAATCGTGGAAGGCAGCAATAGCAAGAAGGAGCCGAATCGATTTAAGCATAGCCACTGGAGAAAAGGTTTCGTCATAGTCCAAACCAGGTCTTTGACGGAAACCCTTTGCAACAAGTCTAGCCTTACAGGTTTCAACCTGTTTATCTACACCAATCTTCTTTTTGAAGATCCATTTGCATCCTACGGGTTTTACCCCATCTGGAGCAATGTCCAAAGTCCATACTTTGTTAGTGTACATGGACTCCATTTCGGTCCGCATTGCATCCATCCATTTTATCGAGTCACCGCTCTGAATGGCTTGCTGGAAGCTAGTAGGCTCATCATAGTCAATAGTGCAATCCTCTCTATCCCCGTCTATGAGAAAACCGTAGTATCTCTCGGGCGGATGAGACTGCCTACTACTCCTGCAGAGTGGTGTTGGGATGTCCTGTTCTTCTTGAACTTCTGGTTCTACCATACTTTCAGTAACAGTTTGTGGTTTTAGAATTTCTTCCAGTTCTATTTCGCTCCCATTTATTGCTTTTTCTAAAAACCGATGTTCTAGAAAATGGGCATTACGAGAAACAAAGACCTTTTGTTCCTCTGCGTAATAGAATAGATACCCCCTGGAGTTCTTTGGATATCCTACAAACTTACACTGTACTGATCGTGCCTCGAGCTTGTCCGCATGCTGCTTTTTAACAAAAGCTGGACATCCCCAAATCATCAGATATTGAAGATAGGGTTTCTTCCCACTCCACATATGATATGGTGTGGTAGGCACAGTCTTGGTAGGAACTATGTTCAAAAGAAATGCATCTGATTCTAGTGCATATCCCCAGAATGATCGTGGTAACTCAGCCTTACTCATCATGGAACGAACCATATCCAATAGGGTTCGATTCCTCCTTTCTGATACACCGTTGTGTTGTGGTGTGTATGGAGGAGTAAGCTGAGAGAGAATACCATTCTCTTTTAAGTAACCCAGGAACTCGGTACTCAAGTATTCACCACCTCGATCAGATCTCAGTGTCTTGATAGTTTTGCCGGTTTGTTTTTCCACTTCATTCTTGTATTCTTGGAATTTCTCAAAGGCCTCGAATTTATGCTTCATTAAGAAGGCATATCCATACCTAGAGAAATCATCCGTAAAAGTAATGAAGTAGGAATAACCACCTCGCGCATGTGTAGACATTGGACCGCACACGTCACTGTGTATGAGTCCCAAGAGCTCGCTTGCTCTTACTCCATATCCAGTAAATGGAGTTTTTGTCATCTTTCCTATGAGACAAGATTCACAAGTAGCATAAGATTGATATTCGAACGGATTCAAATATCCTTCTCTATGTAATTTAGTCAACCTTCTCTCATTGATGTGACCTAGTCTACAATTCCATAAGAAAGCCTGATTTAATTCCGGAGACTTTCTTTTAAGTGTGTTCTAGACATTGAAAACCTGAGCTTGACTCAATACGTATATGCCGTTATCTAAAGTACCGAACCCAATCAAAACTTGATTTAGGTGGATGTTAACTACATCGCTTACGAATGTAAAATTATATCCCTCTCTAGAAAGTGAGGACACTGATATGATATTACAAGTCATACTAGGTACATACAGACAGTTACGTAGAATCAATATCTGCCCACTTTTCAAACCTAGGTGATATTCTCCCACGGATTCAGCGTCCATGCTCATTCCGTTTGCAACTCTGAGAGACAAATCACCTACCTTCATAACTCTACGGTTTCTCAAAGCATGTAATGAATTACAGATATGAGATCCCGCTCCGGTATCTAGTACCCAGGAAGTAGAGTTAATTGACAAACAATTCTCTATTACAAACACACTTGAGGCTGAAGCCACAACATGCTTCGTATTCTGGTTACTGGCTTCTAAAGCCCTGGAATCTTTCTGCCAATGCCCAATCCCATAACAATAGGAACGTTCCTCTTTTACTACATCCAGTCCCGAAACTTTTGCCCCTCTCTTTCCTTCTACTTCCCTGGTTTCCTTCAGGGTAGAAGGTAGAGACAGTAGAATCAAGTCAGTATCTAACTCGTTCTCCAACGTGGTCTTCAGGTCCTTGAGCTGATCAATATAGCTAGTCATTATAAGGACGTTGTCCCCTACAGATGACTCGAAATCCAACCTCGCTTGAATTAATTCGTTCAAGGTCTCATATCTTGTGATATGAGATTGCTCTCCATATAAAACTTTGTTATGGAGAAAGATGGAAACTGAGTCCATCTTCTCGTGCTGCTTCTGGTTTACACCATCAACTGAAGCTAACACGAGGCACTTGGCTTTCGCTTTATCCTTTTCCCTTGTCTGGCGGATATCCATATCCGTGACGGCGGAAACTGTACCTGGGACGGTGGGATCTTGAGTAGTAATAGGGTGGTCCAGCTTGTTATAGGCAATGGACATCTGGACAGTCCTTTGCCAGTCATATAAGTCAGATTCAGTCAATTTATTATCTAGATGTAACCTATGTGTGGTCACAAGGTTGCTGCAATAAGATAGAGAGAAGAATTAGCATGATGCTTTTGCAAGTTCAGAGTGGGTTTTAATTTATCTAAACAGGATGGCTCCCACTGTTTCTCGAATCCCTCCTCAAACCATAAAAGAAGAATTAGCCAGGACTATTCTTACCGTACAATTCTTGCTTAACCGTTCAGCCAGGTCAGTGTCGATACTTCGAGGGAGGTTTTCCAATGCTTTCGCGAAGTTCCTTAATTAAATAACCTCTTTTCTCTGGGGGCGTAGCCCCGCTGACACCTTTCTAGGCACCTACTTGGTTTATAGCATTTATCGTTAAGTGACAAATCTCCTGATAAGTAGTATATACTCACAGTAGGATCGGGATCCAAAATATCATCGTATGATAATGTTGAAGGTATCCTACCAACATTCATCAAACTCCAAAACGGTATGCTCTCTCTTCAAATTTCAGTTTCTTTAGAAATTCCCGATATAAATTTTTGCCCCATGCTCTTATGACCTTGGTGTTAGGTCAAAATATCATAAGTCACATGTCAAGTTCTACCCATCATTGTCCTTGTTAATTTGAACCCATCCGTACATATCCTTGACGTTAGGCCAAAATGATAATACGACTGTCCCAAACTAACACATTTATCTATGCAACATATGAATACCCAGCAGCTACCAAACACTATGCCTTGGCGTTAGGTCAAAATACATAGTTTGAATACTACTGAATACCCAAATGAAATGACGGAGGGCTACGAATGGTTTTGGCAAAAACCGTGAACGTTGTGAACTTGATATAATCGAAGGAACCTGATACTTTCTAAAAGGAGTGGTTAAAGCTCCGCAATTAAAAAAAAACTGATCTTTTAAAATAACCGAGTGGTTTCTTTTAAATTTGTTCCAACGATTAATCTTTGGTTTATTTTCTTTGCATTATAATAATGCGTCCCATCATTTATCCTATCATTGCAGAAAACAACAAAAATACCACGTCCTCTTATGCCATCCGTATTCGCCACGGGGTCCCGTCATCACCCGTTAGGTTACTTAACTAACGACAGAGCGAGGGCTGGGCTAGCGCGGGTGTAAAAAATAAGTGACGTCTAATAGCTATAATATATAGATATTGTACATTCGTCAGACGAAATAATAAGCATTCCAGATCACTGATGAACTTTATTGGATATACTAGCAATCCACATTTGCTTTGAGCCTGCAATAAAAGACGGATTACATAGTTGTGATGAATAACCATTACCCCACCCTAGACCCCTACGGGTACGGCAAACTACCCGCCAAGTACCCGAAGTGAAGCGGTCTCCCTCAACAAAGTGAGTAGGCCACTAAACACTTCAAAGTACCAGGTAGTTTGTGTACCCCGTCTTGGGTCTATCCTAGGAGCAAAAACAGTAAAAAGAAATAATACAACGGTGGCTACAACCATAACCTGGATGCGCCCCACAAAAGAATATTACATCATATTACATTTACATCGAATGAATGAATATTAAACCCATCTCAAACCCCGGCTAATCATCACAACATTCCAATCAAGTCCATATACACAAACATTAAACATTACAGAAATGTGCAACCCCCTGCCAACCGACATACTAGAAGTTAGGGGAGGTTTACGAACACATTAAACATTACAGATAATAACCCGATTAGCAATTAGTTTAGAACATCGATCGACTACCTTTATCCGTGTCTACCCGAAAAGCAAACCTGTACTGAAGTAACCTGGATAGAAAACAGAATATACAGGAAAACAAAAAACCAGAAAACATGAATAACAGAGCAAATCCGAGTCAACTCGGAGTTGACTCGGCGGCGGATCCGTGGCACAAGCACTCTATTGCCACGGATCCACGGCCATAAAACCGAGTTGGAACATCGTATTTTCCCAGTACTCTTATATTTCCCTGCCATGAATTTTAAGGCATATCAAATAGTTTTTTAGACATGTTTAAAATTAACAGAAACTTGGGATTTCCGGGGTTTCGTTTTCGCGTTTTCTGACGATCGAAGTTCTAATCATTTGCTAACAAGCTAGTAATGGTTTAGTTGGCTCTGATACCACTGTAAGTCCATGTCACACACCCCACGAAATTGCGGGGTGGCGGAATATATGAAAAACGATTATCAAAGCTTCGTAACACGGACTTGAGCGCATGAATCGTTTCTAAACCGTTACTAGCAAACTATGAAAGGTTTAGCTACTCGGATTCGAAGTTATACCTCACGTTACTTGTCCTTCAGGTCTTCATCGCGGTCCTCCACTCCTCGTATGCTCCTTGGAACATCGGCACCTCAACGGCCTCCTCGAGTCAAAGACGATCTACCCGAGAGCTCCTACGACAAGCTTTTTCTCTAACTTGAGATAACTAGGTTGCTCAAAGTGCTAATCTAAGCTACCTAGGGGATATGGAGTGAGGTTATGGATGTATTAGTCTAGCTAACCCTTGATCTCAACACATGAGAGGTTAGGGTTAGGGTTTCAAGAATGAGAGAGCTTGAGGAGAGAGAAGGTGATGATGAGAATGAATTGAAATTGTTTCTCACTTCTAATATATTATGAAGCATAAAGAATTATCAAATGAATAATTCAAATGCATTATCATCATGCTTCATTGAATATGTGCAATGAATCATCAAGTGAGTCATTAAGCAATAAATGCATCATTAACTCACTTGAATGATTCATCTCACGAGTCACAAAATCAATTAATGCTAATGCCACCTTACCCTCCAAGTCACTATGCTTCTAGAAGCTTCCCGGAAAATTACGAGAACGCCCTTCCAATCCGTGAAAACACGGAAAAACTTTAGACTGTATAAATCCAATAACTCGATACTAGAATCTGGCTTAAACCAAAACCGGCTAGTAAAAACTGTCTGAACGTCGTACGTGCGTGAACACACGTATGCGTCCGAACCCTTGCCATAAAACCATACGACCTCTAAATCGTTTCGCCTGGAGCAGGGAAACTCTCTGTGTGGGATTCTAAAGACTCGACACTACGCTGGCAGTGGGTTTAACCACAGACTGCAAGCGGCACTAGCTGTACGTAACGGTCCCCAGGTAGATGTCGATAAGAAGGCCGATGAGGAAAACCATCCGAACTCCTACTGAGCCTGATGTGATAATTTCCGTACAGTCCGGTCTGTTCGTCTAAGACTATCGCATATCGAGCCTAGGGGGCGGCAAGCGTCAGTCCCCTAATAGCGGTATAAGTCATGTCGGAGCGTGGCCCATTACACCCTGAGAAAACTACTGGAACCTACCAGTAAATCTCGCTTGCCCTGGCCAGGGACTTTGCGTAATGGCTCTCTGACACAGCACGATATTAATTCCCAATACCGGGAGAGACGAATCCTATCTAACCGCCACTGCCTCCAAGTGCTCGGGACTGCACCCAACTGCTACCGGTTTGCACGACTCCTTTGAGCCGTGGTAGGGTAGCAATCTAAGAACAGTGGGACACACTCGAGGCGATGTAGCAGTGTCAAGTCTGCGGACTATGCTGTACTCATGTCACCTGGGAACTGTTAACTGACGATTGGTATAATACCAACCAACAGTTCTCCTGCGAGTCCTGTCCGGTGTACCCGTAACCTAACGAGCACCTGTATACTATCTCCAGTACGACGTACTGATGGCTGTGGGACAGACCATCTCTCCAACTGGGATAAGAAGCGTACACACTTAGTCTACTCCGGAATATCGATGCCCTATCTCGATAATCAAACGACCAGGGACCTGTATAGGATGTTGCTTACAGACTACCCAACCCCCACTAGTGTGACTGCCATCACAACGCTGGTAATCGAGCAAAGATCCTATGAGCTCTACTAATATGTATAAATGATATGTTGCAAGAAACATATGCACATATTAAAGTAGACACAAACCAAGTAGCATACTACCATTTTTATCAAGACTGTATATACAACTGCGATTATCCCAAACTTCCATTAAGTAATATACATATAAGTATGATACAATAATGGCCCCTAGGGCATATACACTAACAGGTTGCCCGGACTGACTCTCTTGAAGGCGCTACTCCCTAAACTAACTCACATAGAACTCGTTGGAACCCAAACAAACCTCAACTAAAGTTTTCCCACGTAGGTTACCGAGCAGGAGCTGAGCCGAATTTCATGTGTTCGGCATAGTGACAGTGACACAGATCCCTTTTTTCAAATAAAGGAAGTGACAACGTTGATTTTTTACACAAGTTAGAGCTTTTCTTTATGTTAATTATTGAATTTGAAAGAGATTATAAGAATGGAGCATTCATAGATTTTTATATAATTAATTATATTCCATTTTTATGCTAATCGTGATTAAATATCACTAATCGTGCATTAAGCTTAATTTGTGCACATGACATGCACCATATCATATTTCACATTTTTTACATTTTCTACCATGGCTTTTCTTTATTTTCTTCATGCATGGTTTGGTTTTAAAAAAAGAAAGGAAAAGAAAAGAAAATGAATATAGAATTAGGTATGGGCAAGAGAGAGAATGGAGAGAGAGGTGAGGGGTCAAGTTGACCATGGCACTCTCTCCTTCATTTTTTTCCTTCACCATTTCTCCCCTCTTCCTCCTTCATGGCTGCCCTTTTCTCCACCTCCTCTACACCCTCACAAACGCTCTCAATCCCACTTCAAAATATCATCTTCCCTTCATTAAAAATGTACACAAGCTCACTACAAGCATTTTGGGCCAAGAAAGTTTGGATTTTGAGCACTTGGGGCAACTCAAGAAATTTCTTGAGTTGCTAAATGAGGTAATTCCTAAACTATTAGTATAGTATTTCATTCACTTTAGCATCCATTCATGTTTAGAAGTGTTTTAATGAGGTTAGTGATCTTGGAAAATTCTAAGATGAGGGTTAGAGAAATCTATGAGGTATGAAGTGTTCATTGAGGTTAGTGGAGGCCATACAACCCCTGTAGTGTTGGTATTTTGAGCTAAACCAGAGACTAGAACCCCAAACCCCAAACTTAGAAACCCCCATATCGGATTTTATTGACTTTAGTGATGTGTTTTGGAGATCTGTTATGACCCGGGACACCTGAAATTTTTATAGCGATCACAGAGAGTCGTGCAGGCAACCTAGAAGCTAACCTAGAGACCCGAGCCCCAAACCCTCTATCCAGGCCGCATATTTATTCACTTGGGCCGTAAATTGCGGCCTGGGTACTCCCATTTTGGTTCGTGCTTGGTCCAGGGCTTTATCTTTAGTAAACTAGACCCTTCCCATATGCAAATTTGGCTAATTCAACCTAGGGTAAAATCTGGAGGTGTTTTACATCGTTTCTGATTTCGGTTTTGCTAATTCTGTTACTTGAACTTGGGTATTTATGTGTTGTTTCGATCGATTGGCGTTTTTACGTCAATGTCGAGGGTTATTGGTTCTTCTTGCATGCGTAGACCATAGGTTTTAACCTATGTGCGATTCGTGTGTCGTTTTGGTTTTGAATTGGATTTTAATGCGACGCGATATGTTATGACATGTAGGTACCTCCGCGTGAACTTCGGGATGACAAGCAAGAGCGTGGCGACATTGACTTCGGCAAGAAAGGATCAGGTGAGTAGATATATATCTACGGGGAAGTCGGGTGGATGGCGTATAGCACCCCCGCAGTTTCGTAGTGTAAAATACGATTACGTTATATTATATATATAAATGTATGTATTGTGAGGCTAATGATTATCAAGATAGGTTTAGGTGTTCATGGGTTAGTTTTAGTGTAATTGGAAGTAACTTAGTTTAGCTTCCTAGTCGCGAAACCCTAGGGTAAAGATTTTTACACATGCATACACATACGCATACATTTGTTTTACTTATGCGTATATGGGGATATATATATATACATACATACATGTATGTGATTATCTATATCTATATGTATAAATATACTTGGATAATGAGGATATTATATGGTACTTGGAGATGAGTCGATGTGATTGGGCATTGATCAGTCGAAAATACTGCATCTTTTAACCGGCAATTTCCTTATCATTTGCATTCATTTAGAAGTGTACGGTTCTCATATTTCACATATTAGCAAATCAGTCGTTAAATATCAGATTGCATGTGTTAGACTCTAAAACCGGCACTATAAAGGAAATTGACCGCATTTCATGGCATCGCATCATCCCTATATTGCGCAACACTTGTTTCAAGATTTGTGCAGGAAAATGCAGGATCAAAAGAAGCTGATAAAACGCATCAACTCCAAGTTTTGAGATCTGGTAGTAATCTAGAAGGAACAATAAAATTCAACATGTCAGATAAAGCTCTAAACTTTAGCCCAAAGCATGACCAGAAGTTTCAAAGCCTAAGCTTCCAACATGGCCACGGAACCGCGGCCGGAGCCTGCTTACGCCGCGGTTCCGCGGCGGCTCTGCCACGTCAGCACCTAAGCTTTGCATCAAAATTCTTCTGCCAATTGCCACACTTCTGCAAGACATGTCAAATTCCAGAAGACTCCAGAGACTTCTGCCAGTTCAGCAAACTAGGGTTTCTAAGCTTAAACAAACCTAGCTTAAAGCCTAAGCTAAACTCCTAACAAACTATTTCTAGAAGCTCCTCAACAAACTTTTGGAGGGAATTGTAATTTCAAACCTAGACCTAGGGTTTAGGAAGTCTATAAATAGAAGCCTAAACCTAGGGTTAAGGAGGCGAATCATAAAATCTAGAATCTAGAATCTAGAATCTAGAACCATTCAATCTCTTTACCTCTTTCTTCATCTTCTTCCACAAGTCTAGTGACAAGACTTGTGTGATACCTAACCCTAATTCCAATCCAAAGCCAAGATTCCCGAGTACCAAATCAAGCAAGAAGCCCTTCAACCTTTTAGGAGCGGAGCCGATCTTCAACAGAGCAAGTGGTCCAAGCCGATCCACGACTCACGGAGAAAAGCGACGCCAAATCGACAATCTAGTTCTTCCTCTTGTAGTTCTTGAGCGACTGTAATCAAATTGTTGATATAAATAAAAGGTGAAATTCTTTTATCTTGTTTTCTTTAAATTCTTGCATCATGATTCGATCTCAATTTCTAGTTGTAGTTCTTGTTGTGATGTTTGAGTAATACTCCGCTCGTCGAGGAGTCGAGACGATCAATAGAATGATGATGTAACATATTTTAAAACGATTCTTGATTCCTACGAGTTTTGTAAACCCTAGCAATTTCAAGAATCGACGACCTAGTTTCGTTGTGATGCTTTCTTGATTGTTATCGCTCGAAATTGGGGAGTTACGATCGTTTCTTGAATTTGCTAGAGGCTAGAATGTGAATGATATCGACGAAAGAACAAGGGAGAAATGATGAAACCCTAGTTTCACGAGAAATCCCTAACTCTCGTCGATCATCATCGATCTAGTATCAACTCTTCGAAGGACAAGAATACGATATCTTGAGATTACATCACGTCTATAGATCCGATCGATTCCTGCGAGCCTTATTTAGATTCTTGACATTTGGTTGGAAATATCATTAAAACCCTATTCTCGATTGTTTATCATTTTCTTGATTCTTGATTAGACTAGTGACACTTGAATCAATCGTTAAAAATCTTGAATCATGTTTTCTTTTCTTTTCGATTAACTTTTCAATCCAAACAAATCAAACATAGAAACGAATCGCACAATCCCTGTGGACGATCTGCACTCGCTTACGATCTACAACTGACACCGTAGTTGATTACGGTCAAATAATTCTTTGATTGTGATTCTATACATTTTCTTAAACCGACACACAAAGAAATGATCAATCAAATGGCGCCGTTGCCGGGGATCGCGTGCTAATTCGTTTTATATTGAAATTTGAGTTGAAAGATTTATTCCATTGTAATTTTGAGATCAAAATTCGCGCAAAAAATCTAAACAATTTGTTGTGGTTTATTGCAAGGAGATCTGGAGCTTGCTCGGAAATTAGAATTTTTTTTTTGAAATTTCCAGAGAGCAGAAGCCATCAACAGTAAGCTGCTGTTGAAATTTGGTGCAGTGATCAGCACAAACGACAGCGTTTCCGTGGTGGGAGCCTCCTATTGCGGCGGTTCCGCGGCTTGTTGAGGAGTTCTCTGCATAAAAATTTCACTGTAAGCTTCACATTTTCTCCTCTTCTCCTTTCTCTGCTCCAACTAACAGTTTGTGCAGGAGTCTTTGCAAATAATCACAGCACGCAAATTGCAAAATTAAATTTGTGCGTGTTTTTGTTTCTTGGTTGTTTGCATTCTAAATACGGATATTAAGGGGCACGGCCAAATCCAGATTAGATGGGGAGTTCATTACCCTTTCTAAGCCCCGAAAACCGCAAAACTTGCATCCTCATTTACCCTAATTAACTAAAAAATATCTAGAGATGACTCTAAGGACCGCCGCGCTCACTTAGGACAGAAGAAGGCCGTGGGTAATTCATTGCTTATCCGCGTTTCTCTTGTGGTGTCTAGACAAGTATGTCGAAGGCTAGTGGTTACTTAATTAGGCCCACTACTTACGTAGTGGAGAACCTCCCACTTACCTGGCACTTACCTGGCCACAGGAGAGACAAAGAGGCAGTGGAGGATTTTATCCTGCGTCTTGTCTTCTGGCAGTTAGGAGCGGTCTAGAGATCTGACCTAGGCGACCCCTAGAATTAGGGTTTTGTGTGCTGCATTTGTTGTGTCGCATCATTTTTTTCCTCAAAAATCCGTCCCTTTTTCAAAGCAAGCACCGCACTCATTCATTTACCCCTAATTATAAGCCACGCTGCTACTTGTACTAACCCTTTTTAGTACAAGATAGGCTGGACACGGGATTCTAGTGCCCGTTTAGTCCGCGTACCCTTTATCGACTCCGAAGTCGATATTTCTCCATTTACTTCTTCTTTACCCACTACCACACCCACATCGATGGATCCACCTCCATCGAATTTCTTTAACCCTAATCTGCCGCCGTCCGTTGGTGCGTAGAATCCACCCCGCATCTCTCTTCAAGAGAGGTGCTATCCACTGCGAGGTCCTCTCTCGACCTGCTTATCCATTCCACCAGCCAACGGGGATAACTTTGAGATTAAACACCAATACATCAACCTTTTACCCAAATTCCACGGACTCGAGACTGAGGACGCTTATGTTTTCATTACCAAATTTGAAAACGTATGCGCAATGATGGGTATGTCATAACTTTCTGTGGATGCGACGCGTCCACGACTTCTTCCATTTACTTTGTGCGATATAGCCGAGAAGTGGCTATATAACACTACCGCACATTCTATCACGAATTGGGAAGAATTCGTCGCGGCATTCCTTAAGAAATTTTACCCAATGCAAAAGACAGCTCGAATCCGTAGCGAACTGAATCAATTTACCCAGCTCTCTACTGAACCATTCTCTAAATGCTTTGAACGTTTCAAGGATCTATTGGTTCAATGTCCTCATCACGGCATCCCGAGATGGGATCTTTGCCGAATCATTTATGAGGGAATTAACTCAAACACTAAACAGAACCTTGAAAACATGTGTCAAGGTACTTTTATGACTAAGGATGATGGGGAAGCTTGGAAGTTTTTAGAAGAGTTCGCTGAAAAATCACTACAGTGGGAGAGTGGAATCCAACCATTGAATAGGGGTGGCGTACACCAAATAGATGTGTCCATAGGTGTTCGAGCTGAGATGGCAGCAATGCAAAAGAAGCTCGATGCTATGGAACACAAATTTTCTGCAGCCTCCCTAAACCCAATGTCACTCCCCAAAACTGTATATGGCTGCTGTTCTGATCCGTCTCTTTTAACGGAAGAATGTCCATTAAACTCTGCGTTTCAAGGTCACGAGCATACAAATGCCGCATTTCAAAGACCTAGAAATGATCCATATTCTTCCACGTACAATCAGGGTTGGAGGAATCACCCGAATTTTGCTTGGAACCAACAACAATCTCAAAACACGGTTCCAAGCCAAAATAATTTTCAAAGGGCTCTTCCACCACAACAGCAACCACTTCAACTCACTCAGCACCCCTACCAGTCACAAAATTTCCAAAACCAGGTCAACACTCCTGCACAGTCTAATCCTATGCAGTTGACCTGTTCTGACAAATTCTCTCAATTCACTCAAACCATGAAATCACTTTTATCAAATTTCATAGAGGTTTCGACTGAGGTTAGATCTTCCGTCAGTGAGATAAAGAAAAACTCAGCGTTCCAAGCTGAGAGTATCAGATCGATGGAAGCTGAAATAGCTCGACTTAAAGCCGAAATGAGTGCGAGAGAAAAAGGAAAACTTCCCTATCAACCCCTACAGAATCCTGGGCATTACAATGTAAATGCTGTCACAACGTTGAGATCGGGAAGAGTGCTGAACATGTCGGGGAAGGAATTGATGATATTGAAAATCCTATCAATAACACCCTGGCTGAGACCTTTCCTCACACACACACTTCTAATTCTGATCCTTCTTCTTCTACCCCATCACCTTCTCGCGAGCCTATTCTCCATTTCCCACTAGGCTCGACACTTGAACCCAACCCTTATAGTTCTCCACAGACGGTCCCCACACTTCTTTTGGGATCTCGTCTGCCCCCTCTTCCTTCTCCTATGATGGACCCGGCGCTTATTGCAAAAGCACCTTACCCGAATCGGTTAAGGGGTAACAGAACGAGTCCTCATATGGAGAAAATTATGGAAATGTTCAAACAGGTTAACATCAACATTCCTCTCCTAGATGCGATTCAACAAGTCCCCACTTATGCAAAAATTCTTAAGGACTTGTGCACTAGGAAGAGGAAGACTCAAGTGCCAAAGAAGGTCTTTATGTCTAATAATATTAGCACTGCTTTTATTCCCCAGCTACCAAAGAAACGAAAGGACCCAGGATGTCCTACAATATCGATTTCTATTGGGGGTAAAAACATAAATCGTGCTCTTTTAGACCTTGGCGCAAGTGTTAACCTACTTCCATATTCTGTATATGAGCAACTAGGGATTGGAGAGCTGAAACCTGCTCACTGCACTCTCCAGATGGCAGACCGTTCAATCACCAAACCAAGGGGTGAACTAGAGGATGTGTTAATAAAGGTCGGGGAATTTGTTTTCCCTGTAGACTTCATTGTACTTGACACACACCCTGTAGCAAACCCCCGGGGCCAAATTCCGGTGATTCTGGGTCGTCCTTTCCTTGCCACTTTCAACGCTGTTATAAACTGTAGAAACGGTTCAATGAACTTATCATTTGGAAATATGACCATTGAACTAAATATCTACAAAGTTGGAAGTCAGCCATCAGAACCCTCTGCTCATATTTTAGATGTGTGCTCTGTCCATGAGATCGCTCCCGATAGTTGCGGAGCTGAGGAACTTTTCTTTACTGATCTCGACGACATTACCGCATCTCTGTTTGACTTTACACTTGATCTTAGTGAGGACACTTTTCCTACACTTGAGTCCTGCACTCCTGACTTTTCTCCACCCGAGTCTGTATCTTTCACAGGCTCTGAGCTTCTTTGTAAATCCAAAAATCACTCAATGATCCCTCCTTCTATCATTTCTTCGCTTGAATTAGATCTCAAAATGTTACCTTCTCATCTAAAATATGCTTATTTAGGTGAGAATGAGTCTTTACCGGTTATAATATCCGCTTCTCTAGCATTAGAGCAAGAGAATGCACTTTTATCGGTATTGAGATCTAACAAAGAGGTGTTTGGTTGGAGTATGGCGGACATCAAAGGGATTAGTCCCTTGATAGTTGAACATCATATACATGTGATGGATGATGCCAGACCAACGCGAAAACCACAGAGACGGTTGAATCCCGTCATGAAGGAAGCGGTAATGAAAGAGATCGTCAAATGCTTAGATAATGGTATTATATACCCCATCTCCGATAGCCAATGGGTGAGTCCTATACATATCGTTCCTAAGAAATTCGGCATCACTGTTATAACCAATGAGGCAAATGAGTTGATTCAGACACGCGCCCAAACTGGGTGGCGTGTATGTATCGATTATAGAAAACTCAATGCTGCCACGAGGAAAGACCATTTTCCTCTACCATTCATTGATCAAATGCTGGAACGCTTAGCCGGACGGGAGTATTAATGTTTTATGGATGGATACTTAGGCTATAATCAGGTCCCCATCGCCAAAAAGGATCAAGATAAAACCACTTTTACTTGTCCTTTTGGTACCTTTGCTTACAGTCGCATGCCCTTCGGGCTATGCAATGCTCCCTCTACCTTTCAGCGGTGTATGATGGGGATATTCTCTGATATGGTAGAGAATTTTCTGGAGATCTTTATGGACGATTTCTCAATTTTTGGAGACTCTTTTTCCGATTGCCTATCGAATCTTGACGCTGTTCTTATTCGTTGCAAAGAGAAGAACTTAACTTTGAACTGGGAAAAATGCCATTTTATGGTCCAAGAAGGAATTGTTCTTGGACATGTTATTTCACAGAAAGGCATTGAGGTTGACAGAGCTAAGATAGATGTCATTCAAAACCTCCCTCATCCCAAAAGCGTCAAAGATATTCGATCTTTCCTTGGCCATGCAGGCTTTTATAGAAGATTCATTAAAGACTTTAGCAAAATTGCTAGACCTTTAACTCTTCTCCTGGCCAAGGATACGACCTTCCATTTTGACTCGGACTGCGAGACAGCTTTCAACTCACTTAAACACTCACTCACTTCAGCCCCGTGCTATCGTCTCCTAACTGGGACTACCCCTTTGTTAGTGTATATGCCCTAGAGGCCATTACTGTATCATACTAGTTTGTATATTACTTAATGGAAGCTTAGGATATTCACAGTTGTGTAAACAATCTTGCTCAAAATGGTAGTATGCTACTTGGTTTGTTTCTACTTCAATGTGTATATGTGTTTATTTTAGTATATCACCTATACACATTAGTGGAGCCCTTAGGATCTTTGCTTGATTACCGGCGTTGTGATGGC
This sequence comes from Agapanthus africanus, assembly GCA_030015575.1. Lineage (NCBI taxonomy): Eukaryota > Viridiplantae > Streptophyta > Magnoliopsida > Asparagales > Amaryllidaceae > Agapanthus > Agapanthus africanus. The sequence continues at coordinate 290,318,147 of JASDDO010000010.1, forward strand.
AGTCATACTAGTGGGGGCTGGGTAATCTATAAGCACATCCTTATGCAGGTTTCTAGTCGCAGGACTATCGAGACAGGGCATCGATACTCCGGAGTAGACTAGCGTATGCGCTTCTCATCCCAGAGAGGGAGACGGTCTGTCCCACAGCCGTCAGTACGTCGTACTTGAGATAGTATGCGGGTGCTCGTTAGGTTATGAGTACACTGGACAGGACTCGTCGGGAACTGACCGGTTGATATTATACCTATCGTCAGTTATCAGTTCCCACGTGACATGAGTACAGCTTAGTCCACTGACTTGACACTGTCACTTCACTTCAAGTGTGTTCCCACTGTACTTTGATTACTACCCTATCACGGCTCAAAGGAGTCGTGCAAACAGGTAGTAGTTGGGTGCAGTCCCGAAGCACTTGGAGGCAGTGACGGTTAGACAGGATTCGTCTCTCCCGGTATTGGGGGTTGACATCACGCTATGTCTAGGAGAGCCATTACACGAGTAGTCCCTGGCCAGGGCAAGCGAGATATACTGGTAAGCTTCCAGTGTTATCTCAGGGTGTTTTGGGCTTCACTCCGACACGACTTGTATCGCTATTAGGGACTGACGTTTACCGTCCCCTAGGCCCGCCATGCGATGTATCAGACGAACAGACCGGACTGTATGGAGACTGTCACAGTCAGACTCAGTAGGAGTTCAGATGGGTTTCACCTCGTCAGTCTTCTTGTCGGCATCTACCTGGGGACCGTTACGCACAGCTAGTGCCGCTTGCGGTCTGTGGTTAAACCCACTGCCAGCGTAATGTCAAGTCTTTAGAGTCCCACACAGAAAGCTATTCGCCTTTAGGCAAAAGAGTAGAGGTCGCATGGTTTTGCGACATGTCGCATGGTTTTGCGACAGGGTTCGGTCACATCCGTACACTTGTGCACGTACAGTGTCCGGACAGTTAACACTAGCGGGCTTTGGTTTAAGCCAGATCCTAGTGTACGTTTTGGGATTGGTTTTATCCAGTATGTATTCGTGTTCCTCGGAACGCGGATGCGGGTGTGTATGCACAGTTGACGGAGAGACAGAGGCAGAGGATTTTCATTAGGGTTGTTGACTGTTGACTGTTGACTATTGACTATTGACTTTTTGCTCAACCCCAATGAGAATTTGATATATATTTAGCAATAATATTAATTAAGTATTATAGTGACATAGTTGTTGAGGGGTTGACTTTGTTGACTTGTTGACTTTGTTGACCGGTTGACTAGGTTGGACTAGTTGACCATCATCATCACAATGGTTGTCATTTTCATGCAAAGACTTTTGCTTGCTTGTTGTGGTTTGCATAATGAGTGCATGAAAATGATATTGCCTTTGACATGATATGAACCATCACATAATACTTGATTGACATTATGGCTAATGATGCTTTTGGATTATGAGAGGGAGAAAGAGAAAAGAGAGGCTCATTCTTTCATTGTCTTTCTCTCTCTTGGTTTTGAGCTCTCTCATTCTCTTGCTCTCACCCTCTTCCTCTTGCTCTCTCTCTTGTCTATGGTTCACTTGTCTCATGTGTTGAGAAGCAAGAACCATAGAGAAAATCCCATCACACTCTCCTCTACTCACTCTAGTTCATAAGGTTTAGCAAACCAAGTGAACTAGTTTCTTCAAAGTTCGAAGAAGAAGCCAAAGGTAGAAGCTTTCAGGTGGATCGATCTTCAGCGCAAAGAGACGACGGGGTGAAGCCAATCCGTACACCATCAAGAGATGAAGACGAAGGAGTTCAAGAAAGAAAGGTATAACCCCCTAACCGAGTAGTTAACAACTCCTAGTTAGGTTGTTAGTTAGATGTTTAACAAAGATCCGGTTTTGAGTCCATGTTACCGCCTCTAGAAAATTGTTTTTCACCAAATTCCGCATGCCCGAAAGTACCGGGAGAGGTAGCATGGACTTACAGTGGTATCAGAGCCTAGTTAAACTCTATCTAACATGCTAGCAAAGTAACTAGAAGATCGATCAAAGAAAAAGTCACGAAACGAACCCGATATGTCAAGTTTCTGCCGATTTTTTTTTCTGTTCAAAATTTGATAAATTTCATCTTAAAAATCGGCTCAGGCTTTTTATTAAATAACAACAAAATTTGGTCCCACGAATCGATCAAAGCGCCGCGGAAACGTGGCGGGAGCACGCTCCCGCCGCGGTTCCGCGGCCGAGTTGACTCGGCCGAGGTCCAAATTTTGTGCAGTGTATTTCTGGGGTTGTTTTAGGATTTTTGGAATATGTCTTTTCAGCCCAGATTTTCCAGAACTAAAATTTTGTGTTTGGGGCCTAAAAATCCGTATTTTTGATCGAACTTCTAAAGACTTAAGCTGACGGGTTTTTATCTGTGATGTGATATTTGTATTGAACGTCTGCTAATCGCTATATATCGATTAATGGGGGTTATACAAATCTGTGATCTGTAATGTCATTGGAATGTGTATATGAATTCATTGGATTATCGCGGGTGAATAGCTGGGGGTTGTGAGACGAGAGTTTTCTTTTCTTTCAATTCATGTAAATTTGTAAATTGATGTAATAATTATTTGTATGGCCGCACAACAGGGTCGGGGTTGTAGCCATCAATGTATAATTTCTTTTTGCTGTTTTTGCTCCTAGGATAGACCCATGGAGGGGGTGCACAAACTACCGGGTATCCTGAAGTGCCGAGTGGCCTACTCACGGAGTTGAGGGTGGTTGCTTCGCTTCGGGTACTTGGCGGGTAGTTTGCCGCACCCGTAGGGGTCTTGGGTGGGGTATTGGCTATTCACCGCGACCGTGTAATCTGCTTTTCGTTACAGGCTCGTACGAATTGCGGTTTCCTAGTATATCCAATGTGTTCATCTATGATCTGAAATGGCTATCATTGCAATATATCTATATATGATATTATTTAGGCATTGCTTATGTTTTACAGCCGCGCTAGCCCAGTCCCCGCTCTGTCGTTAGTTAAGTAACCTAACGGGTAATGACGGGGCCCCGTGGCGAATGCGAATGGCATAAGCGTACGTCATATTTTGGTCGTTTTCTGCAATGGTAGGATTAAATGATGGGACACATTAAAAGAACTAATGCAAGAATAACACGCATTAAAAGAACTAATGCAAGAAAATAAACCATGTAAAAGTCGTTGGAACACTTTCAAAAAACCACTCGGTTCTTTTCAAAACTAACTTTTAAATGCAGAGCTTGAGCCACTCCTTTTAAAAGCTATTTCGTTCCTTCGATTATATCAAGTTCACTACGTTCAAGGTTTCGCCAAAACCATTCATAGCCCTCCGTCGTTTCATATGAATATTCAATAGTATTCAAGTTATGTTTGTTGACCTTTGTCAAGGCATAGTGATTGGTAACTGTTGGGTGTTCATATGTAGCATAGATAGATGCGTTGGTTTGGGACAGTCATATTACCTTGTTGACCTTCGTCAAGGGTATATACGGGTGGGTTCAAATTAACCTGGATAATGATGGGTAGAACTTGACATGTGACTTATGATTTGTTGACCTTCGTCAAGGTCATAAGAGCATGGGGCAAAAATCCACATCGGGAGTTTCAAAAGAACTGAAACTTGCTAGCACTGCATACCATTTGGAGTGTGATAATTCTGGTAGGATTCCTTCAGTTTTGTCACGCAATGATATTTGGATCCCGATCCTACTGTGAGTATATGCTACTCCTCGGGAAATTTCTCACTTAACGATCAATGCTATAAACCAAGTAGGTGTCTAGAAAGGTGTTAGCGGGGCTACGCCCCCAGGGAAAAGAGGTTCTTAAATTAAGGAACTTCGCGAAAGCGTTGGAAAACCTCCCTCGAAGTACCGACACCAGCCTGGCTGAACGGTTAAGCAAGAATTGTACGGTGAGATTGATCCTGACTAATTCTTCCTTTTTGGTTTGAGGAGGGATTCGAGAGACAGTGGGAGCCATCCTGTTTAGAAAAATTAAAAACCAATCTAAACTTGCAAGAGCATCATGCTGAGTGTATTCTTCTCTCTCTCTTAATTGCAGCGACCCTGTGACCACACCTAGGTTACATCTAGATAATAAGATGACTGAACCTGACTGTTATGACTGGCAAAGGTCTGTCCAGATGTCCATTGCCCATGACAAGCTGGGACACCTCTTAACTAATCAAACCCCTGCCGTCTCAGGTCCAGTTTCCCCTGTCACGGATGTTTACATCCGCAGGACATCGGAAAAGGATTGTGCGAAAGCCAAGTGCCTCGTGTTAGCCTCAGTTGATGGTGCAAACCAGAGGCAGCACGAGAAGATGGACTCAGTTTCTATCTTCCTCCATAACAATGTTTTATATGGAGAGCAATCTCGTATCGCAAGATATGAGACCTCGAACGAATTGCTTCAAGTGAGGTTGGCTGTCGGGTCATCTGTAGGGGGCAACGTCCTTACAGAGACCAGCTATTTTGAGCTCACGGACCTAGAGACCATGTTGGAGAATGGGTCAAGTACTGACTTAATTCTACAGTCTCTACCTTCTGCTTATACCCTGAAGGAAACCAGGGAAGAAGAAGGAAAAGGAAGGGCAAAAGTTTCGGGACTGGGTATGGTTAAAGAGGGACGTTCCTATTGTAACGGGAATGAACATTGGCAGAAGGATTGCAGGGCTTGCAAAGCCAGTAGCCAGAATTCGAAGCATGTTGTGGCTTCGACTTCGAGTGTGTTTGTAATTGAGAACTGTATGTCAGTTAACCCTACTTCCTGGGTATTGGATACCGGATCAGGATCTCATATCTGTAATTCGTTACAGGCTCTGAGAAACCGTATGGTTATCAGGAAAGGTGATATGACTCTCAGGGTTGCTAACGGAATGAGCATGGATGCTGAATCCGTAGGGGAATATCATCTTGGACTGACAACTGGGCAGATATTGATTTTGCGTAACTGTTTGTATATACCAGATGCGACTTGTAATATCATATCTTTATCCTTACTTTCGAAGGAAGGATATGAATTTACTTTTGTAAGCGATGTAGTACATATCCACCTAAATCAAGTTCTGATTGGGTCAGGTACATTACAGAACGGAATATACGTGTTAAATCAAGCTCAGATTTTCAGTGTCTAGAACACACTTAAAAGAAAGTCTCCGGAAACAAATCAGGCTTTCTTATGGAATTGTAGACTGGGTCACATTAATGAGACACGATTAACTAAGTTACATAAAGAAGGGTACTTGAATCTGTTTGAGTATCAGTCTTATGCCACTTGTGAATCTTGTCTCATGTGAAAGATGACAAAGACTCCGTTCACTGGACGCGGAGAAAGAGCGAGTGAGCTCTTGGGACTCATACACAGTGATGTGTGTGGTCCAATGTCTACACATGCGCAAAGTGGTTATTCATACTTCATTACTTTCACAGATGATTTCTTTAGGTATGGACATGTCTTCTTAATGAAGCACAAATCTGAGGCCTTTGGGAAATTTCGAGAATACAAGAATGAAGTTGAAAAATAAACCGGCAAAAGTATCAAGATTCTAAGATCGGATTGAGGTGGAGAATACTTGGGTGCCGAGTTTCTGGGCTACTTAAAAGAGAATGGAATTATCTTTCAACCTACTCCTCCATACACACCACAACACAACGGTGTATCGGAAAGGCGGAATCGGACCCTATTGGATATGGTTCGTTCCATGATGAGTAAGGCTGAGTTACCGCGATCTTTCTGGGGTTATGCACTAGAAGCAGCTGCATATCTCTTGAACAAGTCTCCAACCAAGACTGTGCCTACCACCCCATATCAGATGTGGAGTGGGAAGAAACCCTGTCTTAAGTATCTTAAGGTATGGGGATGTCCAGCTTTTGTAAAAAAGTAGCATGCGGACAAGCTCAAGGCACGCTCAGTACTGTGTAAGCTTGTGGGATACCCAAAGAACTCCAGAGGGTATCTTTTCTATTCCACAGAAGAACAAAAAGTTTTTGTTTCTCCGCATGCCCACTTCTTGGAAACTGAATTTTTGGAAAATCAGATAAGTGGGGGCGCAATAGAACTGGAAGAAATTCCAGAACCACAAGCTGTTACTGAAAGCTTGGATGAACCAGACGTTTCAGGAGAACCGGACATTCCTACGCCGCTCCGCAGAAGTAGTAGGCAGTCTCATCCGCCTGAGAGATACTTCGGTTTTCTCATAGACGGGGATAGAGAGGATTGCACAGTTAATTATGATGAGCCTACTAGCTTCCAGCAAGCCATTCAGAGCGGTGACTCGGTAAAATGGCTGGATGCAATGCGGACCAAGATGGAGTCCATGTACACCAACAAAGTTTGGACTTTGGACTTTGCTTCAGAAGGGGTAAAACCCGTAGGCTGCAAATGGATCTTCAGAAAGAAGATTGGTGTAGATGGGCAGGTTGAAACCTATAAAGCTAGGCTCGTTGCAAAGGGTTTTCGTCAAAGACCTGGTTTGGACTATGACGAGACCTTTTCTCCGGTAGCCATGCTTAAATCCATTCAGATCCTTCTTGCTATTGCTGCCTTCCACGATTATGAGATCTGGCAGATGGACGTAAAGACGGCTTTCCTAAATGGAAATTTGGAAGAGTGCGTCTATATGGATCATCCAGAGGGATTCATTCAGAGTGGGAGCAGCGGTAAAGTGTGCAAGTGGCTCAAGTCCATCTATGGACTTAAGCAGGCATCGCGGAGTTGGAACATCTGCTTTGATGATACTGTCAAAGAATTCGACTTTGTCAAAAACCCAGATGAACCATGCATTTACAGTAAGATTGTAGGGAGAAATGTGGTATTCCTTGTCTTGTACGTCGATGACATTCTCCTAATAGGAAATGATATTGCTATGCTACAGTCAGTCAAAGGATTCTTGTCGCAGAGGTTCTCCATGAAGGACCTGGGCGATGCCAACTACATTCTGGGGATCCAGATCTATCGTGATAGATCTAAGAGGATGTTGGGACTTTCACAGTCAAGGTACATTGACACCATACTGAAACGATTCAGTATGGAAGATTCCAAGCGCGGTAATCTACCGGCTTATCACGGAATCACCCTCTCCAAAGAGATGTCTCCCAAGACTGATTTGGAAAGGGCTCGCATGTTATCAATACCCTACGCATCTGCGGTAGGCTCTATTATGTATGCGATGTTATGTACCAGACCAGATGTAGCATACGCATTGAGCGTTGTAAGCCGGTATCAGTTGAACCCAGGGGAGAAACACTGGATAGCAGTAAAGAACATTCTCAAGTACCTGAGAAGGACTAAGGAGATGTTCTTGGTGTATGGCGGAAAAGACCTCCAGATTGAGGCCTTTGCTGACTCCAGCTTCCAGAGTGACAAGGATGACTCCAAGTCCATGTCGGGTTATGTCTTTACCCTCAATGGATGGGCGGTTTGCTGGAAGAGTTCCAAGCAGGAAACTGTTGCTGACTCAACCATGGAAGCGGAGTACATAGCTGCTTGCGATGCCGCAAAGGAAGCTGTCTGGATGAAGATGTTCCTCACAGAACTTCAGGTGGTTCCTACCAGTGTTGATCTAATACCGCTGTATTGTGACAACGGCGCTATAGCTTTAGCGAAGGAACCCAGGTCCCATCAGAAGTCCAGGCACATTTTGAGGTGGTTCCACCTGATCAGGGAGATCATTGATCGCCGGGAGATCGAGGTAAAGAGAGTAAATTCAGAAGATAACACTGCAGATCCACTCATGAAGGCCCTACCCCAGACTCAGTTCGAGCGGCTGATCGAGATGATAGGTCTTCGATACGCCAGTACATGGCCTTAGTGCAAGTGGGAGATTGTTAGTGTATATGCCCTAGAGGCCATTACTGTATCATACTAGTTTGTAAATTACTTAATGGAAGCTTGGGATATTCACAGTTGTGTAAACAATCTTGCTCAAAATGGTAGTATGCTACTTGGTTTGTTTCTACTTCAATGTGTACATGTGTTTATTTTAGTATATCACCTATACACATTAGTGGAGCCCTTAGGATCTTTGCTTGATTACCAGCGTTGTGATGGCAGTCACACTAGTGGGGGTTGGGTAATCTATAAGCACATCCTTATGCAGGTCCCTAGTCACAGGACTATCGAGACAGGGCATCGATGCTCCGGAGTAGACTAGCGTATGCGCTTCTCATCCCAGAGAGGGAGACGGTCTGTCCCACAGCCGTCATTACGTCGTACTTGAGATAGTATGTGGGTGCTCGTTAGGTTACGAGTACACTGGACAGGACTCGTCGGGAACTGACCGGTTGGTATTATACCTATCGTCAGTTATCAGTTCCCACGTGACATGAGTACAGCTTAGTCCGCTAACTTGACACTGTCAGTTCGCCTCGAGTGTGTTCCCACTGTACTTTGATTACTACCCTACTACGGCTCAAAGGAGTCATGCAAACAGGTAGTAGTTGGGTGAAGTCCCGAAGCACTTGGAGGCAGTGACGGTTAGACAGGATTCGTCTCTCCCGGTATTGGGGGTTGACATCGCGCTGTGTCTAGGAGAGCCATTACATAAGTAGTCCCTGGCCAGGGCAAGCGAGATATACTGGTAAGCTTCCAGTGTTATCTCAGGGTGTTTTGGGCTTCACTCCGACACGACTTGTACCGCTATTAGGGGACTGACATTTACCGCCCACCTAGGCCCGCCATGCGATGTATCAGACGAACAGACCGAACTGTATGGAGACTGTCACAGTCAGACTCAGTAGGAGTTCAGATGGGTTTCACCTCGTCAGTCTTCTTGTCGGCATCTACCTGGGGACCGTTACGCACAGCTAGTGCCGCTTGCGGTCTGTGGTTAAACCCACTGCCAGCGTAGTGTCGAGTCTTTAGAGTCCCACACAGAAAGCTATTCGCCTTAAGGCAAAAGAGTAGAGGTCGCATGGTTTTGCGACAGGTCGCATGGTTTTGCGACAGGTCGCATGGTTTTGCGACAGGGTTCGGTCACATCCGTACACTTGTGCACGTACAGTGTCCGGACAGTTAACACTAGCGGGCTTTGGTTTAAGCCAGATCCTAGTGTACGTTTTGGGATTGGTTTTATCCAGTATGTATTCGTGTTCCTCGGAACGCGGATGCGAGTGTGTATGCACAGTTGACGGAGAGACAGAGGCAGAGGATTCTCATTAGGGTTGTTGACTGTTGACTGTTGACTATTGACTTTTTGCTCAACCTCAATGAGAATATGATATATATTTAGCAATAATATTAATTAAGTATTATAGTGACATGGTTGTTGAGGGGTTTACTTTGTTGACTTGTTGACTTTGTTGACCGGTTGACTAGGTTGGACTAGTTGACCATCATCATCACAATGGTTGTCATTTTCATGCAAAGACTTTTGCTTGCTTGTTGTGGTTTGCATAATGATTGCATGAAAATGATATTGCCTTTGACATGATATGAACCATCACATAGTACTTGATTGACATTATGGCTAATGATGCTTTTGGATTATGAGAGGGAGAAAGTGAAAAGAGAGGCTCATTCTTTCATTGTCTTTCTCTCTCTTGGTTTTGAGCTCTCTCATTCTCTTGCTCTCACCCTCTTCCTCTTGCTCTCTCTCTTGTCTATGGTTCACTTGTCTCATGTGTTGAGAAACAATAACCATAGAGAAAATCACATCACACTCTCCTCTACTCACTCTAGTTCACAAGGTTTAGCAAACCAAGTGAACTAGTTTCTTCAAATTTCGAAGAAGAAGCCAAAGGTAGAAGCTTTCGGGTGGATCGATCTTCGGCGCAAAGAGATGACGGGGTGAAGCCAATCCGTACACCATCAAGAGATGAAGACGAAGGAGTTCAAGAAAGAAAGGTATAACCCCCTAACCGAGTAGTTAACAACTCCTAGTTAGGTTGTTAGTTAGATGTTTAACAAAGATCCGGTTTTGAGTCCATGTTACCCCCTCTAGAAAATTGTTTTTCACCAAATTCCGCATGCCCGAAAGTACCGGGAGAGGTAGCATATACTTACACCCTTTGAGCTAATGTGTGACGCATCCGACTTTGCAGCAGGTGCAGTCTTAGGACAGCACATCGAAAAGATGCCACACGTGATATACTATGCAAGTAAGACCCTGAATGATGCTCAAATCAATTATACAACCACAGAAAAAGAACTTTTAGCGGTTGTATTTGCATTAGAAAAATTCAGGCCTTACTTAATTGGCTCACCTATAGTTGTGTATACTGACCATTCCGCCTTAAAACATCTTCTGGCAAAGAAAGATGCAAAAGGTCGACTCATACATTGGATCCTTCTATTACAAGAATTTGATCTTGTTATCAAAGATAAGAAAGGATGTGAAAACGTAGTAGCTGACCATATTTCACGCATCTCTTCTTCTTTTGTGACCCTGCCGATCAATGACTCGTTTCCTGATGAGAAACTCTTGAGCATATCCAATGAACCATGGTTCAGGGATATTGTGAACTATCTTGTCATGGGACTTATACCTAGCGATTGGTCAAAACAGGACAAATACCGCTTTTTATCCCAAGTAAAACACTTTTACTGGGACGATATTGTCTTGATCAGATCATCCGCCAGTGTGTCCCGAAAGAAGAGTTCAAGAGTGTTCTTTCTTTTTGTCATGATCAGGCCTGTGGGGGTCACTTCGGTCCTAAAAAGACGGCGGAGAAGGTTTTGAAATGTGGATTTTATTGGCCAATCTTATTCAAGGACGCATTTGACCATTGCAAAACCTATATACAATGTCAGTACACGGGTAGAATCTCCCAGAGGAATGAAATGCCTCAGCAACCCATCTTGGTTGTTGAAATATTCGATGTTTGGAGCATTGATTTTATGGGTCCCTTTCCCAACTCCTTTGGGAATTTGTACATACTGCTGGCGGTTGATTATGTCTCAAAGTGGGTTGAAGCCATTCCATGTCGCACTGATGACAGGAAAGTTGTCATTAAGTTCTTGAAAGAGAATATCTTCTCGCGATTTGGACACCCACGCGCTATTATTAGCGATAATGGGACACATTTCTGCAACAGGTCTTTTGAGACTCTAATACGGAAATACTCAATCAACCACCGACTTTCTACACCCTATCATCCCCAAACAAGCGGGCAGGCTGAAATTTCAAACAGACAAATCAAACTTATCCTGGAGAAGACTGTTGCTAAAAATAGAAAAGACTGGTCGACCAAACTGACGAATGCTCTTTGGGCATTCCGAACTGCATTTAAAACCGACCTAGGAATGTCTCCATATAGGATAGTGTTTGGGAAAGCATGTCATTTACCCGTTGAGATAGAGCATAAAGCATTGTGGGCTATTAAAGAAATAATTTTTGATCTAAACCAAGCTTGCAACTTTCGGAAGCTGCAAATAAATGAGCTAAGCGAACTCCGCGATGAAGCTTATGATAACGCTGTGATCATAAAGAATAGGACTAAGGTTTTTCATGATAAAAACATTTTGAGGAAAACATTTTCACCTGGTCAACAAGTCCTTCTTAATGATTCACGACTACACCTTCACGCGGGTAAGCTCCGATCTCGGTGGAAGGGACCTTTTGTTGTGCGGTCTGTATACCCGCACGGGGCAGTAGAAGTAGAAAATATTAAAAACGGCATATTTTTCAAAGTGAATGGACATAGACTAAAGCCGTATTTTTCCACTGACCCCACGGAGGAGCTCCTGTTCTTACAAGAGCCAGTTTATTTGGATTAAAATTCCTCCGTCTCACCTTCATGTCCTGCATATCATTGCATCATCTTTTGAATGGAAGTGAGTGAAAAGAGTAAGTTTGGGGGAAGTTCTTCACTTATATATGTTGCCCCCACTAATAATTCCTCCCAGACTTACAGGTTTTGTAGATATAGCTGTTGGCAACAGTGAGGACACTGTTGAAAACAAGTTTGTGGGAGGTTTGTGCTTATTTTTGCATCATTTGCATATCATTTGCATAAGCACAAAACATTTCTTTTAAAAAAAAATTATAAAAATTTAAATTTTTTTCAAAATCCATAAAAATTTAAAATTTTCAAAATATAAAAATATTTTCACATTTTAACATTTTTTGTACATAAATAAGATAATGAAAGTTTAGATAGTGAAAAAAATTACATCCATGAGATTAGAAAAATTTAAGAAAACCAAGAAAATTAGAAGTTTTCTTATACGAACTAGTAATAAGTAGTTATGAGCCGTTGTCCCAAGGGTTAGTAAGATGAAAGACGTCACTAATCTGAGGATAAAAATAAGTCTGAAAAATAGTTTCTATTCTGGAAGCCAAACATTTTGAACGTTGATACCCTGCTATTCGCACTTACACACGTCTTAAAGCCTGGGATAGTAGAGGATACCTTGAAATGCTCTTGTCTTAAAGCCAAAAGTATGAAGGAAATTAAAAAAAAATGAAGAAAATATAAAGGGTGAGAAAAATGAACACTGGTTTTGTTATCGCCAAGGCAGCAATAAAAAAATATAGCGAGGGTGCTTCTTCACCTAGTGCCCTAAGGCCAACTGGTCTGGGAGTCACTGCTAAGCCTTAGGTGGTGCAAGACGAGGAAAATACACCAAATAAGCAAGCACAAGAGTAATCGGTCGGTTAGTACCTCAAGAAGTATTAACGGTCGCATGAAAGTGTGCGAGCAATCTCATCTAAATATTCATTAATTAAAAAGTACTGAGGCTGATGGGCAAGAGTATGATAGCTTGAATTGAATTCTCCGGGTGTAGGGATGTCTTTACACACACGCAGGGTTATATGATCGATGTTTGGAAGAAAGATAGGAATGAAGAATAAGACGATGTTTTATTGAGGGAGGACGTGATTTCCAACATCTTTTCATGACCATTAAGATAGGGCTCATGACAACCAAAAAGCTAGCTTAGTTGGAAACCCTAATTTTCAAGGCTTTTCTTTTACCATTCTTGTCTTTAAATGTAATATTCATGATCTTCCTTTTATTATTGGATTTTGTGGGTGCAATCCGCTGAAAACCCTCAGGAGACAACACTCCTCCTATTAGGGACACCTAGAGGTTTAAAGGCTTGTTGCACATGCTCAGTGAGAGGTTAGGGTTTGGGTTTCAAGAATGAGAAAGCTTGAGGAGAGAGAAGGTGATGATGAGAATGAATTGAAATTGTTTTCACTTCTAATATATTATGAAGCATAAAGAATTATCAAATGAATAATTCAAATGCATTATCATCATGCTTCATTGAATATGTGCAATGAATCATCAAGTGAGTCATTAAGCAATAAATGCTTCATTAACTCACTTGAATGATTCATCTCATGAGTCACAAAATAAATTAATGCTAATACCACCTTACCCTCCAAGTCACCATGCTTCTAGAAGCTTCCCTGAAAATTACGAGAACGCCCCTCCAATCCGTAAAAACACGGAAAAACTTTAGACTGTATAAATCCAATAACCCGATACTAGAATCTGGCTTAAACCAAAGCCGGCTAGTAAAAACTGTCCGAACGTCGTACGTGCGTAAACACACGTATGCGTCCGAACCCATGTCGTAAAACCATACGACCTCTATATCGTTTCGCCTGGAGCAGGGAAACTCTCTGTGTGGGACTCTAAAGACTCGACACTACGCTGGCAGTGGGTTTAACCACAGACTGCAAGCGGCACTAGCTGTACGTAACGGTCCCCAGGTAGATGTCGATAAGAAGGCCGATGAGGAAAACCATCCGAACTCCTACTGAGCCTGATGTGACAATCTCCATACAGTCCGGTCCGTTCGTCTAAGACTGTCGCATATCGAGCCTAGGGGCGACAAGCGTCAGTCCCCTAATAGCGGTATAAGTCGTGTCGGAGCGTGGCCCATTACACCCTGAGAAAACTACTGGAACCTACCAGTAAATCTCGCTTCCCTGGCCAGGGACTTTGCGTAATGGCTCTCTGACACAGCACGATATCAATTCCCAATACCGGGAGAGACAAATCCTATCTAACCGCCACTGCCTCCAAGTGCTCGGGATTGCACCCAACTGCTACCCGTTTGCATGACTCCTTTGAGCCGTGGTAGGGTAGCAATCTAAGAACAGTAGGACACACTCGAGGCGAAGTAGCAGTGTCAAGTCTGCGGACTATGCTGTACTCATGTCACCTGGGAACTGTTAACTGACGATTGGTATAATACTAACCAACAGTTCTCCTGCGAGTCATGTTCGGTGTACCCGTAACCTAACGAGCACCTGTATACTATCTCCAGTATGACGTACTGATGGCTGTGGGATAGACCATCTCCCCAACTGGGATGAGAAGCGTACACACTTAGTCTACTCCGGAATATCGATGCCCTATCTCGATAATCCAACGACCAGGGACCTGTATAGGATGTTGCTTACAGACTACCTAGCCCCCACTAGTGTGACTGCCATCACAACGCTGGTAATCGAGCAAAGATCCTATGGGCTCTACTAATATGTATAAGTGATACGTTACAAGAAACATATGCACATATTAAAGTAGACACAAACCAAGTAGCATACTACTATTTTTAGCAAGACTGTATATACAACTGTGAATATCCCAAGCTTCCATTAAGTAATATACATACAAGTATGATACAATTATGGCCCCTAGGGCATATACACTAACAGGTTGCCCGGACTGACTCTCTTGAGGGAGCTACTCCCTAAACTAACTCACATAGAACTCGTTGGAACCCAAACAAACCTCAACTAAAGTTTTCCCACGTAGGTTACCGAGCAGGAGCTGAGCCGAATTTCATGTGTTCGGCATAGTGACAGTGACACAGATCCCTTTTTTCAAATAAAGGAAGTGACAACGTTGCTTTTTTACACAAGTTAGAGCTTTTCTTTATGTTAATTATTGAATTTGAAAGAGATTATAAGAATGGAGCATTCATAGATTTTTATATAATTAATTATATTCCCTTTTTATGCTAATCGCGATTAAATATCACTAATCGTGCATTAAGCTTAATTTGTGCACATGACATGCACCGTATCATATTTCATATTTTTTTACATTTTCTACCATGGCTTTTATTTATTTTCTTCATGCATGGTTTGGTTTTAGAAAAAGAAAGGAAAAGAAAAGAAAATGAATATAGAATTAGGTATGGGCAAGAGAGAGAATGGAGAGAGAGGTGAGGGGTCAAGTTGACCATGGCACTTTCCCTCCTTCGTTTTTTTCCTTCACCATTTCTTCCCTCTTCCTCCTTCATGGCTGCCCTCTTCTCCACCTCCTCTACACCCTCACAAACACTCTCAATCCCACTTCAAAATATCATCTTCCCTTCTTTAAAAATGTGCACAAGCTCACTACAAGCATTTTGGACCAAGAAAGTTTGGATTTTGAGCACTCGGGGCAACTCAAGAAATTTCTTGAGTTGCTAAATGAGGTAATTCCTAAACTATCAGTATAATATTTCATTCACTTTAGCATCCATTTCATTCACTTTAGCATCCATTCATGTTTAGAAGTGTTTTAATGAGGTTAGTGATCTTGGAAAATTCTAAGATGAGGGTTAGAGAAATCTATGAGATATGAAGTGTTAATTGAGGTTAGTAGAGGCCATACAACCCCTGTAGTGTTGGTATTTTGAGCTAAACCAGAGACTAGAACCCCTAACCCCAAACTTAGAAACCCCGATATCGGATTTTATTGACTTTAGTGATGTGTTTTGTTGATCTGCTATGACCCGGGACACCTGAAATTTTTATAGCGATCACAGAGAGTCGTGCAGGCAACCTAGAAGCTTACCTAGAGACCCGAGCCCCAAACCCTCTATCCAGGCCGCAGATTTATTCACTTGGGCTGCAAATTGCGGCCAGGGTACTTCCATTTTGGTTCATGCTTGGTCCAGGGCTTTATCTTCAGTAAACTAGACCCTTCCCATATGCAAATTTGGCTAATTCAACCTAGGGTAAAATCTGGAGGTGTTTTACATCGTTTCTGATTTCGGTTTTGCGAATCCTGTAACTTGAACTTGGGTATTTATGTGTTGTTTCGATCCATTGGCGTTTTTACTTCGATGTCGAAGGTTATTGGTTCTTCTTGCATGCGTAGACCATAGGTTTTAACCTATGTGTGATTCGTGTGTCGTTTTGGTTTTGAATTGGATTTTAATGCGACGCGATATGTTATGACATGTAGGTACCTCTGCGTGAACTTCATGATGACAAGCAAGAGCATGGAGACATTGACTTCGGCAAGCAAGGATCAGGTGAGTAGATATATATCTACGGGGGAAGTCGGGTGGATGGCGTATAGCACCCCCACAGTTTCGTAGTGTAAAATACAATTACGTTATATTATATATATATAAATGTATGTATTGTGAGACTAATGATTATCAAGATAGGTTTAGGTGTTCATGGGTTAGTTTTAGTGTAATTGGAAGTAACTTAGTTTAGCTTCCTAGTCGCGAAACCCTAGGGTAAAGATTTGCACACATGCACACACACACGCATACATTTGTTTTACATATGCGTATATGGGGATATATATATACATACATACATGTATGTGAGTATCTATATCTATATGTATAAATATACATGGATAATGAGGATATTATATGGTACTTGGAGATGAGTCGCTGTGATTGGGCATTGATCAGTCGAAAATACTGCATCTTTTAACCGACAATTTCCTTATCATTTGCATTCATTTAGAAGTGTACGGTTCTCATATTTCACATATTAGCAAATCAGTCGTTAAATATCATATTGCATGTGTTAGACTCTAAAACCGGCACTATAAAGGAAATTGACTGCATTTCATGGAATCGCATCATCCCTATATTGCACAACACTTGTTTCAAGATTTGTGCAGGAAAATGCAAGATCAAAAGAAGCTGATAAAACACATCAACTCCAAGTTTTAAGATCTGGTAGTAATCTAGAAGGAACAATAAAATTCAACATGTCAGATAAAGCTCTAAACTTCAGCCCAAAGCATCACCAGAAGTTTCAAAGCCCAACCTTCCAACATGGCCGCGGAACCGCGGCCGAAGCCTGCTTGCGCCGCGGTTCCGCGGCGGCTCTGCCACATCAGCACCTAAGCTTTGCATCAAAATTCTTCTGCCAATTTCCACACTTCAGCAAGACATGTCAAATTCCAGAAGACTCCAGAGACTTCTGCCAGTTCAGCAAACTAGGGTTTCTAAGCTTAAACAAACCTAGCTTAAAGCGTAAGCTAAACTCCTAACAAACTATTTCTAGAAGCACCTCAACAAACTTTTGGAGGGAATTGTAATTTCAAACCTAGACCTAGGGTTTGGGAAGTCTATAAATAGAAGCCTAAACCTAGGGTTAAAGAGGCGAATCATAAAATCTAGAATCTAGAATCTAGAACCATTAAATCTCTTTACCTCTTTCTTCATCTTCTTCCATAAGTCTAGTGACAAGACTTATGTGAAACCCTAACCCTAATTCCAATCCAAAGCCAAGATTCCCAAGTACCAAATCAAGCAAGAAGCCCTTCAACCTTTTAGGAGCGGAGCCGATCTTCAACAGAGCAAGTGATCCAAGCCGATCCACGACTCACGGAGAAAAGCGATGCCAAATCGACAATCTAGTTCTTCCTCTTGTAGTTCTTGAGCGACTGTAATCAAATTGTTGATATAAATAAAAGGTGAAATTCTTTTATCTTGTTTTCTTTAAATTCTTGCATCATGATTCGATCTCAATTTCTAGTTGTAGTTCTTGTTATGATGTTTGAGTAATACTCCGCTCGTCGAGTAGTCGAGACGATCAATAGAATGATGATGTAACATATATTAAAACGATTCTTGATTCCTACGAGTTTTGTAAACCCTAGCAATTTCAAGAATCGACGACCAAGTTTCGTTGCGATGCTTTCTTGATTGTTATCGCTCGAAATTGGGGAGTTACGATCGTTTCTTGAATTTGCTAGAGGCTAGAATGTGAATGATATCGACGAAAGAACAAGGGAGAAATGATGAAACCCTAGTTTCACGAGAAATCCCTAACTCTTGTCGATCATCATCGATCTAGAATCAACTCTTCGAAGGACAAGAATACGATATCTTGAGATTACATCACGTCTATAGATCCGATCAATTCCTGCGAGCCTCATTTAGATTCTTGACATTTGGTTGGAAATATCATCGAAACCCTGTTCTCGATTGTTTATCATTTTCTTGATTCTTGATTAGACTAGTGACACTTGAATCAATCGATAAAAATCTTGAATCATGTTTTCTTTTCTTTTCGATTAACTTTTCAATTCAAACAAATCAAACATAGAAACGAATCGCACAATCCTTGTGGACGATCCGCACTCGCTTATGATCTACAACTGACACCGTACTTGATTGCGGTCAAACAATTCTTTGATTGTTCTATACATTTTCTTAAACCAACACACAAAGAAATGATCAATCAGGCATGATGCCACGAGATTGGTGATGTGACTTGGGTCGTATTATGAGATACGGCATGAGATTTTTAGTGGATCATTTAGCGATGTGTTTTCATACACACACATATATATGTTGATGGTATCATTATGTACTAGACTTTAGATCAGTACCCATAATTCGGGATATGATGATAATGATACCAGATAAATAATGAGATAAATGTGATAGTTGACCGTACCCTGATTTGGGATGCCTAACGATGGATTTACCGTACGAGCTATAATTATGATGATAGATCCGCACTCTTGACTCGAGGATGTCATATTATATATATTGTATCGTACGCGATACTATTGAGGCGGGATCACCGACTACTGGATGTATATATATATATATATATATATATATATATATATATATATATATATATATATCGACTCAGACTTAGGTGGTTTTCCTTTCCCTTTCGATTAGTCTGTTAGTTTAGTCCTGTAGTTTACTTAGTAGATGCTAGACTGGGCTTGAGTCATACCTATTTCCAAAACTAACGAATCGTGAGTATTTTAAAGACAGGCCAAGGGATACTACGGATATTTCAAAGGGCGTACCTTTTTTTAAAAACACCGTAGCCCCTATTTTCTAAACACACGATTGTGTTATTTCAAATGTCAAAACTGTATGACACATATATAAATGTATATTCTTATATGTTGCGTTATTATTCAAGTTCCGCATATTCTTGCTGTTCGCATCCCATTGCATGCTTATTTGTGTTTTCACTAGTTATTATTAAAATCGTACTGTCAGGACACTAGCACCATTACCGATGATGCGTATACTCTATGTACACCTGCTTGCCGGCTCACACACATCATCATCGGTAATTGCCATGTCACGTACACATTTGAAAACACTATTTCATTGTATAAATTGCCAGCTGATAGTTTCGACATGGTACTAGTACGCTTGCTGTTATAGGCTAGTTTAATTATTGCATTCTTTGCTTGATATCCCATGCATTCATATATTCATTTGTCATGCAATATTATGTAGCTTATTGCCGGTATTTCATTGTTTATTTACTCTTGAGATTGGGATTTCAGATTTCCATGAGATTTCTGGATTTGGAGAAACTGCAAGGATTTTATAAACTTATTATCATTTTAATGATAGAAAATTACGGTTTTCTCATGATATGATTTGAGGTATATTCACCATGAGTTTTCTCGGCTCTTGAGCGATATCATACACCCGATTCGAGGAGGAGGAACCATCTGTGGGTGCATGGTGGAACCGGTGCGGTACCCCGGGACAAGATGGTCGCAGATGATGGCATTGAGCCGGGCAGGGAAGCACTACCGACCAGTTATTGTGACGCGCCGGATATCCGGAGGATACCGACGTGGTCTTAAGATTTGATGATATGAGCTAGTCCGGATTGCCGGAGCCCTAGATATTGAGATTAGATGATATGGGCTAGTCAGGATTGCCGGAGCCCTAGATATTGAGATTTGATGATACAGGCCTGTCCAGATTGCCGGAGCCTGAGATATTGGGATATATATATATATATATTGTTTTTATTACAGAAATCTCACTAAATAAAGAAAACAGTTTCTCTTTCATGATGTATTCTGTTTTCATTTTAATGCATTCATACATCATATATGTATTTTGTTGCTATCTGAGGCACTGACACGAGCACTTGATATTATAGTTATGTCTAGATGGTACAAGTTTATATATTGAGGATATATATATTATTGTATGACCTAGGATTGACTTATATATGCGATTTCTGCTCGGTGATATTTTCTACTCACGAGTTGGCAACTCACCCTCGTTGTGCCACAGTTTCTTGCAGGTTTTGCCATGCAGGTTTCCTTGGCGGCTTTGCTGGTACACTACTTCATTCCGGGTGATTACTTTGGTAGGTGGGTTCACTCGCATCATGATCACCATTGTACTTTATTGTTTCAGTTGTATCTAGTAACTCCATCAACTGGACTTGTATATTGTTTAGACTTAGAAGACCAGTGTATATTCTTTCGACCTTAGAGTCGCGCTTGTATTATTATGGGTTTCTTGATGATTTTGGGTTTCCTTTTGAGTTTTGATCCCCACCCTTCGGCGTTGTATATTATATTGCTTGCGTGGTTATGACCGCCAATTAGCGAAGAGCTAGCTCCCGCTTGGGGATGCCTTTATATATATTTCATGTTGTACCCGTTTGGGGCCAGTATTTACAAAGGAATTGTAGGACTACGGTAGCGCCCCGGCCGTCTATCCGAGGCCAAAATACGGAAATGAAAATTTTTCTTGACTTTAAACCGGCACTACCGCATCCTAAAAACCCGGATCGAACCATTAACCTATAACTAGCTATCAAGAGAAGGGATAGAGGGCTATACCGATCGATCCGTGTCCTTCGGTCTTCGTCCACCATCCCAAGCTCCTCGCGGCATCTTTGGTCTTCATCTCCTCGTCGGAAAGGGCACCACATCAAGAAGTCTTTTTACGGGCTCCCACTTCATCCGAAGCAACTCGGGCTCGAAGTGTGCTAGCCGACATGCCCAAGGTGAAGTAGAGAATGTTGTGATCACTTTGTCTCTTGCATCCATGGCTTTGGATGGAGGTTAAAGTGTTTTCATTGATGGAAGCAATGAGCTAGAGGAAGAAGAAGAAGAAGAGAAGGCTTTCTTTTTCTTTTCTTTTCTTTTGTTGTTATCATAGAATGAGAGAGTGTGTTCTCAAAAATAATATGAGAGCTAACCATATGCCCATGGCAGCCCCTCTCTCTCTCTTCCTCTCATATCATCACAAATCAATCTATTAATGTGACATTTTTGCTAAAAAAGAGACCATGACTCATAGTATAAGTCCTTGTCACATTAATGCATTGTCATGATAATTTCTAGCTCATTATTTCCTTAAACAAACATTAATCCAAATGTTTGCCACAACAAAAAGATCCGGCAACATCTAAAGTAAACTCGTGATGGATCACAAGGATGCCCCTCACCTGTATATACATACCTGCACCCGCATTCCGACTGAATGTGAATGCGATGAGACTAAAGTAATCCAACAAATCTAATACTAGGATCTGGCTTAAACCAAAGCCCACTAGTATGATCTGTCCGATCATGATCCGTGCAATACCGCACGTATAAGATCGAACCCTGCCATATATCATACGGCCTCTACAACGTTTCGCCCGAAACTTGAGAAACTGTCTGTGGGGGAGTCTAAAAACTCATCAATACTTTGGCTGTGGATTTAACCACTAGCACGTCAGAGGTATTAGCCATACGTAACGGGCTACCAAGTATTGACCAAAAGGGACGTCGATGAGCGAACTCATCCTGACACCCTACTGAGCCTGTCAGTGACAATATCCGTGCAGTCCGGTCCGTTCGTCTATGAGTATCGCATGGCGGGCCTAGGGGGTTGGTAAAAGTCAGACCCCCAAAAGCGGTACAAGTCATGTCAGAGTGTAGCCCAGAGCACCGTGAGATACTACTGGAATACCTACTAGTAAATCTCCTGCCTCGGCCGAGGGCTTTGTGTAATGGCTCTCCTAGACACGGCGCGATCTCACCCCCAATACCGGGAGAGACGAAACCCCTGCCGATCCGCTCACTGCCTCTATGTGGCTCGGGACTGTACCCAACTAAAATCTGTTTGCACGACTCCTTTGAGCCATGGTAGGGTAGTAATCAAAGCACAGTGGGAACTCACACGAGACAAATGACGATCTCAGGTCGATGAACTAACCTGTACACATGTCACCGGGGAACTGCTATCTGACGTCAGGTATAATACCAACTAGCATGTTCCCGGCGAGTCCTGTCCGGTGTACTCATAACCCAATGAGCACCTGTATACATCTTAGGTGAACCAACTGACACCAGTGGCTTGTGAGACCGGCCACCGCCCCTCGTCGGGGTTTCGACTGTATACACTAGTCTACTCTGGAGTATCGATGCCCTATCTCGAAAACTCCCACGACTAGGGACCTTTTAAAGATGTGCTTATAGACCCCAGCTCCCACATATATGATCGCCATCATACTGCTGGCCGTCAAGCAAGAATCCTAAGGGCTCTATCAACGTGCAATAGTGACCTGTAAGGTCACCTAAAGCAGTACACGATGATAAAGATAAACCAGATAGCATACTATCATCTTGAGTAAGACTGTCCTACCGGTATAGGTCCTCCCTCAATCATTGCAATCATGTGCCTGTGATCTAATAATTGACTCTGAGGGCACTATATCCAATAGGAAACTCTGCCAAAATTTTCAAAAAAGACTTGAGGTTTTAAAAATGCATACTACGGCTTATTTTGTTAAACCACTTGCTTTAAAACTAAACTTTCCTTCTCTCTCTTTTCAAATGGTTTAGATTTCTGGGATTTTTGGCTTACTTGAATTAGATGGGGTCCTATAGACTTCATATGATTCAAGTGCCAGTCACGTGCTATTTCCGAGTCGTGACAAAGTTGGTATCAGAGCACTATGTTTAACTTTGGTTCGAGTCTATGTTTGACTATGCGGAGTTTAGGGCGTATATTTATATTCGGAACCTAGGCTTGACCTTACGGAACTTAGACTTGGTCGAGGGGTATTAGACCCGAACTTTCGTCGCGTAGGTTGACCTTGGTTGATGGAGTAGGTGACTTAAGGAGAGTGACGTACCGTGTGTATGTTCCGCGGCATACTTACGATACGCTACTCCGCTTAAGAAGCCTTAGTATGTACATTTCCTTGCACAGTGTTATATTCATACCTATGATCTATCCTCATCGATATCGGTTTATGGTTTTTGCTGCCACGATTACACGGGCAGAGAGAGCTGCGGCTAGAGTTGCGGTCAACACGAGCTTGTTACGGATGAGGACTGACCAGGGCGTGATTCCAGGGATATACGATTGCATAGAATTATCGTCCTATTGTGTTTTTGCTCCATGAGCGTTTGATGGATTGCCTTTACAAAATTTCTCGAACGTGTAGATCAGCACCAGAGGATTGGGCCACTGCTAGAGGCTAGCCAGAATGTGATGACCGTCAATGCACCGTTATTCTTGATGATTGAGGCACTGTTCAGCGTGCGGACGAATGATTCAGTTGTTGTTGCGACTGACAAGATATTGCCCCATATGTTTTAAGCTAATGCAGCACGAGTTGTACTTAGAGATATGATAGAAGATCGCTAGTCACCCAAGGAGGAATGACTAGAACATGTGATTCGTTGCCTACCCCGATGCGAGGTCATCAGATTGATTG
Source organism: Agapanthus africanus (assembly GCA_030015575.1). Taxonomy (NCBI): domain Eukaryota; kingdom Viridiplantae; phylum Streptophyta; class Magnoliopsida; order Asparagales; family Amaryllidaceae; genus Agapanthus; species Agapanthus africanus. Next base: position 290,341,774 of record JASDDO010000010.1, read on the forward strand.
ATTCCATCTTGAGAAGACTTCACGCAGGTACGTTGAGAGTCGATAGAAGACGATCGAAGGTCAGAAACCTATTTTCCAAGTTTAAAGTATTCGGAAAGACATGCAAGTAATTCCGTGGAACCTCTAATAGAATGAAACCCTAACTCGATATAATGACCATGGGAACGCTTTTGAACCTTAGGGTTTGCAGCAGTTTCGCTGTGCTATTAATGAGGCTTGGGTTTGCCCTTCTACGGGTGGTCCATAGGTACTGTGGCATGTACTGGATATTATTAAACTGTACTCAAGATGTGGAGCTCTTAGGGGATTATGGGACTTTGACGAATCGATCGAAAAGTTCGACTTCGTTCAGATATCATGTGATAGGATACATTGCTTGGGAGACTCCAAATATGAGTATAGCCGTTGGAGCGCAGTCCATGTAGCCACGAAGAGACGAGTCCAAATCAGTCGACATTAGAGGAAAGTGGTGTAAGAGGTTCGTACGAGACTTCGATGAGATGACGTTCCACTCCGTTGACATCAGAGATGTGATACGCATGTAGATGCGTTGTATATGGATATATCTTCCAGAAGGAGTCGTGATGAGTATGCAGCCATTTCGGAACAAGAAATAGATTTAGTAAAGGGTGATAATTTCCGGGCAGTTCGGCAGAAACGAGATTTGGGGGAGACTTCGACAGAACCTTTCTGGAATACTATACGATGTGACTTGGACCCAGGATCAGTCATATTGTGCATACCCAGCAGACCAGAGTTCGGCATCGTCGACGAGACATGTTATGAGTGACCATGATAGTTGGCCAGAGATCTTTAGAGGATGTGCCAGAGCGGAACTATTTCCGTCATTTTGGATTTCGGTATTTTGGGCGATTTATTTGCATGATTGAGATTTTGTGCACCACAATTGCACTTGACTTCGATTTGAGGTCATTCGAGATGTTGATTTTAATCTCATTCCTATGGTATGCATGTGATTTGACTTGTGCTTTCGGCATAGTTTTCATGCACTTTTAGTATTTTGATTCGATTTTGTGCATACCGATGCACATGGTTGTGAGATTATATACCACGGTATACCTGATTTGGATTGAGGTTTATTGTATACCGTCAATTTCGATAGTGATACTCGATATTGTTTTCGTGCACCTTGTGCACTTGATTTGGATTCTTGCGCATACTTGGGCGCTTGATGCAATTTTGGTGCACATCAGAGGCACTAAATCGGGATTCTTCGTGCATATCAGATGCACCTGATATTGCTGTGAGGCACACCCGTTGCCTTTGACAAGTGTTTCGTGCACACCCGTTGCACTTAGATTTTGTTTCTGTGCACATGTATGCATATTCATGGATTTCGATTTCCGTGTGCACCAGACGCACGTAGCATTCTTATGCATATTTTTGGATTGATTTCTTGTGGAGCACTACGTTTTTATGATATTCACTATTTGTTTAGTATTGAGCAGGACTAGTCAAAGGACAGTACCTGAATATTTTCGCATGCATCGATAGTTATCGAAGGGATTTCGAAAAAGGAGCTATAGTCTCAGTATTACCTACGTATCCAAGATGACACGAAACATTTTACAAGGAAACCCTTCTAAATTATTTCAAAACGGCGGGACGTGTATGTTAAACAAAGGGTATATATAAATATAGTTATTTTCTTACAATAGACGTCCGCCACTGTGCCGTGATACGCGCATTGCACAGCGACTTGAAAAGGTTTTGGCATGCACTTCTATCAGATGTTTTGACGAATTTACAAAGATGTTTACATGTATAGTTTGATGTATATCATGTTGGTTTTCGTATTGGACTTCAACATTGGCGTCTTCACCATAACTCCAATGATTGCGGGATACTTGACGGGGTTTTGATTTTGGTCTATATACTCATTTTTCATGAGCATGCATTGCATTATGATTTATTTTATGTATTTATGATTTTGGAGCCCCGACAACTTGATATTTTTACTGAAATGTTTTAGTATTTGAGGGGTTCAAATTTAAATTCGGGGACTGAATTTATTTAGGGGGGAAGATTGTAACATTTCAGAAAAATAAAATATTATTTTTGGGAATTTATATAATTAAATAATAAATATTAGGAATATTTTAATGGTGCGGTATAATTATATACCGATAAATTGGGAATTATTTGGAAATTATGTTAATTATTGAATTTGAAAGAGATTATAAGAATGGAGCATTCACAGATTTTTATATAATTAATTATATTCCATTTTATGCTAATCGCGATTAAATATCACTAATCGTGTATTAAGCTTGATTTGTGCACATGACATGCACCATGTCATATTTCACATTTTTTTACATTTTCTACCATGGCTTTTCTTTATTTTCTTCATGCATGGTTTGGTTTTAAAGAAAGAAAGGAAAAGAAAAGAAAATGAATATAGAATTGGGTATGGGCAAGAGAGAGAATGGAGAGAGAGGTGAGGGGTCAAGTTGACTATGGCACTTTCCCTTGTTAGGGTCAAAATTTGCACCCCTGGTTGACCGAGTCAAAATCAAGGTCAACCCCAAACCAGGTGGGCCTAAGCCCAGGTCAAGCGGGCCCATGCCCAAGTCGAGTTTGCGGCCAACCTCCTCCATGCCAAAATATAGATAATATAATAAATAATTTTTATGTTGTTTTTTATGCATGAATGTGTGCAAAATGGGCATAAAAGCTAAATTTTTGTAAAGCTCATGGCTTATGTGCAAAAAGAAATGGCACATGAGCCATGGGATGGGCAAAATGCCATTTTTTAAAGCCCAAGGGGCTATATGTAAATGTGTAAGCCTATATAAGGCAACATGATGATGCATAAAGCAATAAACTTTTCATTCTCTCAAAAACCTAGGGTTTGTGCCTATTTCCCCTTTCTGAAGGTTCCGAACCTTCTCCTTTCTTTTGAATTAAATCAAGAGTTTTACTCTTCCTTTTCCAAAACTAAATAGTTTTTCACCACAAAACCCAAAAAGGGGAACTTGGATCTGTCATTAGATCTCAAAAAGAAGAGATTTTAAAATCTCACATCTCTTGATCTTCAAGATCCGGCCAAATGACAGGAAGAAGAAGGAGACCCATCTCTAGAAACCCCACTTTAGGGAAGAACTAGGGCTCAAGGGGAGAAGCCCCTTCATCCGCTTCAAAACATCCTTAGAGTTTAACTCCTCATATATATACATATATAAACAAAATAATAAGTGCTCCTTTCTGGGAGTATAACTCCCATTGCAGGGACCAAGTCCCTTTTTGCGTCCGAGCGCCCACGTGCTGACACGTGGAGCTCTAGCGCTCTTGCGCTCAGGGCGCTAGCGCCCGAGCACCCACGTGCTGACACATGGGGCGCTAGCACTCAAAGAGCTAGCATTCTTGCACTCAGAGTGCTAGCGATCGAGCGTCCACGTGCTGACACGTGGAGCGCTAGCGCTCTTGCGCTCAGAGCGCTAGCGCCCGAGCACCCACGTGCTGACACGTGGAGCGTTAGAGCTCAAAGCGCTAGCACTCTTGCGCGTGCTAGCGCCTAAAGCGCTGGCGCTTTTCCCCACGCATCCTCTGGATGCCCTTTCCTTTTCTTTTTTATATATATGTATACACACACACACATATACATACTCTACAACACTGTCCTTCCCAAAAAATTTTTTGGACCGGGGCGCTGCCCCGCACCCCGCAAGGGGGCTGCTCGCCCCTTTGACCCCCAGCCCGCTATCCGGGTAGCGGGACCCCCATAAAAATTCTGCGTGGCTCCCGATATATCCAAGCCCCCCTAAAACAAAAACACACATACACTGCACGTTGAGTTCGCATGACCAGTTTAACCCGTCAATCGGAGGTTCCCTCGCTCCAAAGGCGAGGGGTAATTAACGGCAGCTTAGTCCACGGCTGCCGGAGATTCGGATCCCCATGATCAATAAACCCCAGTCTATAATAGGCATGGGGAATCTGTAATGCGCCTGACAAGCGCACGCGTATTCCCATCTCAATGGGGTGACAAAAAACACCCTACACCCCTCCTTCATTTTTTTCCTTCACCATTTTTCCCCTCTTCCTCTTTCATGGCCGCCCCCTTCTCCACCTCCTCTACACCCTCACAAACACCCTCAATCCCATATCAAAACATCATCTTCCCTTCATTAAAAATGTGCACAAGCTCACTACAAGCATTTTGGACCAAGAAAGTTTGGATTTTGAGCACTTGGGGTAACTCAAGAAATTTGTTGAGTTGCCAAATGAGGTAATTCCTTAACCATTAGTATAGTATTTCATTCACTTTAGCATCCATTCAGGTTTAGAAGTGTTTTAATGAGGTTAGTGATCTAGTAAAATTCTAAGATGAGGGTTAGGGAAATCAATGAGATATGAAGTGTTAATTGAGGTTAGTAAAGGCCTTACAACCCCTGCAGTGTTGGTATTTTGAGCTAAACCAGAGACTAGAACCCCAAACCCCAAACTTAGAAGCCCCGATATAGGATTTTATTGACTTTAGTGATGTGTTTTGGAGATCTGCTATGACCCGAGGCGCCTGAAAATTTTATAGCGATCACAGTGAGTCGTGCAGGCAACCTAGAAGCTAACCTAGAGACCCGAGCCCCAAACACTGTTAGATATATGTATTCCCTAGAGGCCATTATATGTATAGTGGATGCTTGGACATGTATATATGAATATAGATGTCTTTCTCGCTCAACATGATAGTATGCTATCGGTTTACTTTATCTTGACATGTTGATTTGATCATGCTTTTATTCATTTGCACATGTTGATAAAGTCCTCAGGATATTTGCTTGACTACTGTGACTATGATGCGGATCATACTAGTGGGGCATATGTAGTTTATAAGCATATTCTTGAACTGTTCCTAGTCGTGGGTGTATCGAGACGGGGCATCGATATTCCAGAGTAGACTAGCGTATACTATTCTTCTCCCATATGATGGGCGATGGATGATCCCATATCCATCTCGTGAGGTGACACTAAAGATTGTATGCGGGTGCTCAGTGGAGACTGGGTACACTGAAGGGACTCACAGAGAACTCCTATGTGGTATTATATCTATCTTCGGATAGCAGTTCTCAGATGACACTGGTACAGGTTAGTCTGTAGACCCAAGATCGTCATAGAGTCTTGTGTGTCCTCCTACTGTACTTTGATATCCACCCTACCACGGCTCTACTGAGTCGTGCAAACAGGTGGACTTTGGGTACAGTCCCGAGGCACATGGAGGCGATGAGCGATAGGAGGGGTTTCGTCTCTCCCGGTATTGGGAGTTGATGTTGTGCTATGCTCGATTGGCTATAACAGGAAGTCCCTGGCCAGGGCTACTGTGATTTACTGATAAGCGTTATCAGTAGTTTCTCGATCTGTTATGAGCCATACACCAGCATGACTTATTGAGTTATTGGGGTCGACGATTCCATCCCTAGACTCGATATGCAACATATCTACTGTGACATATTCTGAGATTTTTGAACTTCGCTCAAGTGTTGAGCTATTTAGAAAATCTTGGGTATTTGATTATTCGATCGAAAAGTTTAATACTGTCTATTTATCTGGAATGTGATACAATATGTGGAATTCATAAAGTTAGGCATGAAATGCGAAGTATGTGATATTTCGGATTTACGATGTCTAATGAGATTGTGGATTCCAAATGTTGTAGTTTTACAATTTATTTTCTGCGACCGTAAGTGTAGTATGTGGTGTATCACCAATTTCGTTGCTATACATCAACGACAATCGGGATACGCATACTTGCTTACGTTGATAATATGAGATATTATATGTTGATGAGATATGATGTGCATGATTGTGGCGATTGAATAGCCGGGGGTTTTATGTGAGATGAGAGTTTTATATTTTCATTCATGTAAATTCAAATGTAATGTAATATTCTTTTATTTGGGGCACTTCCGGGATGAGAAAGATGTTTCCATCATTGTATATTATTTACTTTTCCGCATTAGGATAGACCCAAGGAGGGGAGCACAAGTGACCGGGTTCTATGGTTTTGTGGGAGGCCATCTCGAGGAGTCGAGACCGGGTCTCCTAAACTCTAGAATTGGCAGGAACACTTGCCGCTTTCGTAGGGGTCTAGGGGTGTGGGCTTGGCTATTCATCGCGACCGTAGAATCCGTATTTTCTATTGTTGGCTAAATACAAAATACGGACATCCTTGATATCCTTTTATTTTCATATATGCTTCTGCTGTTGATATTCTGTAATGTGATTACTTAGTATCTGAGATGAATGGATTGTTATTATATATATGATATATAATAAACGTTGCTTATGTTTTACACCCTCACTAGTCCCGCCCCGCTATGCCGTTAGTTAAGTAACCTAACGGTGCATAACGGGACACTGTGGCGAATGCGGATGTCATAAGTGTACGTTCTATTTTCGTTTCTTTTCTGTGATGGCTTAGGAACTTAAATGATGGGATTACATTAATGAGATTAATGTAAAGTAAAAGAAACCTAAAAGATGTTGTAGAATCAGATTTGAAACCCACTCGGCCTTTTTATGAAAAATGCAAGTTTCAAAAGATGCGGAGCTTAAGCCATTCCTTTTCTAAACTGTTTTGATTCTACAACGAGATCAAGTTCAAAGCGTTAAAGGTTTTCATAAAAACCATCCGCAACCCTCCGTCATTTTAGGAAGCAGAGTACTTAGTATTCGTGCTACATATTTTGATCATAGTCAAGGCGTAGTGTACGGTAGCTAAGTGATGTCTTCCTACAAAGCATATGATGCGATCAGTTAGGACATTCATGTGATTATGTTGATCATAGTCAAGGGTCATATGGGTGGGTCTAGTTAATCTCGAAATGACGGGTAGAACTTGACTAGTACTTATGATATTTTGACTATAGCCAATGTCATAAGTAACTAGGGGTAAAAACAATATCGGGAGTTTCAAGAGTTGAAATTTGCAATGAGATTGCATACTATCTATATGATAGTTGGATCCCGATCCCACTGTGAGTAAGTGTTACTTCTAGGAGAATTTTACACTTTACAATTAGCTAATCCAGTAGGTGTCTAGAAAGGTGTTAATGGGGTTTGACCTCTGGGAAAACGAGGTTTATTTTAATTAGGTCCATGCGAAAGCACGAGGAACCTCCCTCAAAGTACCGACACTGGCCTGGTTGACCGGTTAGCGAAACTGTAGAATGTAATTAATCCTGACTAGTTTTCTTTTCAGGTTTTGAAAGAAAATTTGATAAAAGCAGTGGGGGACATCGATTAGATAAGATAATAACCAATCTAATTCTTTTCAAGAGCATTTCGCTAAGACCGATGACGAGACTTAAGCTTCTACTAGAGAAAAATAAACAGACAGGACCGAACTATAAAGAATGGTTTAGGAACTTGAACATTGCACTTACATATGATAAAGTATCATATGTCCTCACAACCCAAGCCCCACCCGTCCCAGGACCTGAATCATCTGTCTCGGATAGGGAGATCCGAAAAACTTGGGATATTGATTGTAACACGGCCAAGTGCCCCGTACTTGCTTCTATGGACAATATCCATCAGAAGCAATACGAGAATATGGATGTACAATCCATCTTTCTTCACACAAAGGATTTGTATGAAGAGCAATCTCGTACTTTGAGATACGAGGCATCTCGAAAGCTGTTCCAGATGCGAATGGCCCCTGGTACATCAGTAGGAGACCATGTTTTAAAGATGATTGGTCTTATAGAAGAATTTTAGGAACTGGGATGGACCATGGATAATGAGCAATATACGGATATTGTTCTACAGTCTCTCCCCCTGCCTTTGCTCCGTTCATAGTGAATTTCAATATGAACGATTTGGAGAAATCATTGCCTGAACTTCTTAATATGTTGAGAAGTGCAGAGAGCACGTTGAAAACAATGAGGACTCCCGCTCTGCTTGCTGGGCCATCTTCCTCTTCAGTCCCAAAAGCCAAGGCCAAGGGAAAGAAAAAGAAGAAGTCCATCAAACAGAAAGGTGGAGTTAAAAAGGCAAAGGGGAAAGACAAATCCGGGGCTGCGGGAAGCGGGAAAGGAGAATTTTTTTACTGCCACAAGTCGGGACTTTGGAAACGGAACTGTGCTGTGTATCTTGCTGATCTCAAGAAGAAGAAGCATGCTGATGCTTCTACTTCAGGTGTGTTTGTAACTGAAAACTGTTTTTCTTTAAACTCTGCATCTTGGGTATTGGATACCGGTTATGGTTCTCACATCTGCAATTGTATGCAGGGATTGAGAAACGGTAGAGTTTTGAAGACAGGTGACCATACTCTGCGGGTTGGAAATGGTTCCAATGTACATGCTGTATCCGTAGGAGAGTATCATCTTGGGTTGCCTTCGGCTTGTATTTTGGTTTTGAACCCGTGTTATTTTGTACCTAGTATGCTATGTAATATAATATCCGTTTCTTTGTTGGATAATGAAGGATATCATTTTGTATTGCAAAATGAAAATAATGTTATGAACATTAACTTGAATCAAGAGTTGATTGGGTATGGTACACTAAATAACGGTATTTACGTCCTGAACCAACACACAGTTTTCAATATACAACATACTAATAAAAGAAAGTTTTCAGATATAAATGAAGCTTTTCTTTGGCATTGTAGACTTGGTCATATTAATGAAACAAAACTAAACAAACTACATAAAGATGGATATTTAAATCCTTTTGAATATAAATCTTATGCGACTTGCCAATCTTGTATCAAAGGTAAAATGACCAAAACTCCGTTTACTGGATACGGAAAAAGAGCTGTGGAACTCTTAAGCCTCATACATAGTGATGTATGCGGACCAATGTCTATACATGCTAGAGGTGGTTTTTCATACTTCATTACTTTTACTGATGATTTCTCAAGATTCGGACACGTGTTTCTGATAAAGCACAAATCCGAAGCTTTCGAGAAGTTCAAGGAGTACAAGCTTGAAGTAGAAAAACAAACAGGCTTGAGCATCAAGAAACTTCGATCAGATCGAGGTGGAGAATATTTAAGTACAAAGTTTTTAGACTTCTTAAAAGAGAATGGGATTCTCTCTCAGCTCACCCCTCCTTACACACCACAGCACAATGGTGTGTCAGAACGGAGGAATCGTACCCTATTAGATATGGTACAATCTGTAAGTGCACGGCGGCGCCCCGGCCGTCAATCCGACGCCGGAATGCGGAAGCGATGCTTTACTTTAAATTTTCAAACCGGCACCACCGCGCACTATAAACCCGGATCGTGCCATTAATCTAGTCCTAGCTATCTAGAGAGGGGGTAGAGAGATATACCGAGCGATCTGTGTCCTTCGGTCATCTCGTCGTCGTCCCGATCTCCCCGCGGAATCTCCGGTCTCCACCAAGTTGCCGGAAGGGCACCACGTCGCCTGCTTCTTTTACGGGCTCCCACCTCTGGACCGAGGCAACTCGGGCACGAAGTTGGCGAGTCGACGTGCCCAAGGTTTGCTGTAGGTTGACTGTAGAACTCTTTTGTCTCTAGGGGTTGTAGTTGCCATGTATATGGTGGAGGAATGATACATGGAGTTTTGTGATGAAAAATGGAATTTTGCAAGCACCATGAGAACAAAACCCCACCCCCATATTTTTGGACAGCCCCATGGAGAGATATGGCCGGCCACAATGTGTGGAGAATGAGAGTAGGAGAAAAGTCCAAGGGGATGTGGATCAATAATGATGCAAGAAAAGAATGATGATAAAAAAGCAATGATCATAACCACATCCACACTCAACAACAATTATCATGACACCACAAGTCAAGCCATGATGACAAAGAAAGTCAAGTGATCATGAAGCATAATCATGAAGCAAGAAAGTCAAGGAAGTAAGAACCATCATGATACAATAAAATGCAAATAACACCCTCCACATTGCTTATTTGCACAAATGCAAATAAGCCCTCCTCCACCAATCTTCGGCCAATGAAAGATACAAAGAAAAATGGCCGAAACCGGAAAGCAAACTGGCAACTCCAGAAAACTGGTCTCGTAATAAATTACAGGAAAACCCCGATACTGTGTATACACACCCGCATCTGTATTCCGACCGAATACAAATGCAATGAGACAAAATCTACACTGTACAATACTAGGATCCGGCTTAAACCAAAGCCCCCTAGTATTAACCGTCCGATCCTGATCCGTGCAATACCACACGTATCTGATCGAACCCTACCATATTTCCATACGGCCTCTACAGCGTTTCGCCCGAAACTTGAGTAACTGAATGTGGGGGACTGTAAAGACTCGTCAATACTATGGCTGTGGATTTAACCACTAGCACGTCAGAGGTATAAGCCATACGTGACGGGCTACCAGCTATTGACCAAAAGGGACGTCGATGAGCGAACTCATCCTGACACCCTACTGAGCCTGTCAGTGACAATATCCATACAGTCCGGTCCGTTCGTCTATGAGCATCGCATGGCGGGCCTAGGGGGTTGGTAAAAGTCAGACCCCAAAAGCGGTACAAGTCGTGTCGGAGTGTAGCCCAGAACACCCTGAGATACTACTGGAATACCTACCAGTAAATCTTCTGCCTTGGCCAAGGACTTCGTGTAATGGCTCTCTTAGACACAGCGCGACCTCACCCCCAATATCGGGAGAGACGAACCCCTGAAGATCCGCTCACTGCCTCCATGTGGCTCAGGACTGTACCCAACTAAAACCTGTTTGCACGTCTCCTTTGAGCGTGGTAGGGTAGTAATCAAAGTACAGTGGGAACTCACACGAAACAAATGACGATCCTCAGGTCGATGAACTAACCTATACACATGTCACCAGGGAACTGCTATCTGACGTCAGGTATAAGACCAACTAGCATGTTCCCGGCGAGTCCTGTCCGGTGTACTCATAACCCAATGAGCACCTGTATACATTTTAGGTGAACCAACTGACGCCAGTGGCTTGTGAGACCGGCCACCGCCCCTCGTCGGGGTCTCGACTGTATACACTAGTCTACTCTGGAGTATCGATGCCCTGTCTCGAAACTCCCATGACTAGGGACCATTTAAGGATGTGCTTATAGACTACCAGCTCCCACGTATATGATCGCCCTCATACTGCTGGCAGTCAAGCAAGAATCCTAGGGGCTTTATCAACGTGCAATAGTGACATGTCAGGTCACCTAAAGCAGTACATGATGATAAAGGTAAACCAGATATCATACTATCATCTTGAGTAAGACCGTCCTACCGGATAGGTCCTCCCTCAATCATTGCAATCACGTGTCTGCGATCCAATAATTGACTCTGAGGGCACTATCTCCAACAATCTCCTACTTGCACTCAAGGCTAATTATTGCGATGTCGCATACTCACAGCCCGTGTGATATCGAACACCCAACTCCTCTACTAGTCAGTCTCACAAAGCTCGTTTGCGAAACTATTGCGTTCGAGGAATAACCTCAGTGAGTGGATCCGCTTTGATGTTTCTTTCTATGTCTCTCTATATCTCAAGTTCACGGAGAAAGCCATCTCCCAAAATGAGCAATACCTGTCTTAGAATGTGTCTGGATGTCTGATGGGACCTAGCTCATAAATGAACTCCAAATCCAAACTTCTTAGACTGTATCGTCAACTGAACTTAATCAGTATCTTGCGCCATGCCTCCCTCAGTATTGCCTTGGACCACCTGTCCAAAATACTGCCCCTCATCGGAAGGAAAAACTATAACTCTGACAACCTCCTTGTCGTCCAGGTCACCTTAGAAGCCTGGAATGATAACTGTCTCCCGAATGAGGCTGTCGTTATCATATCCCTAGAACATCCACTTATGTTCTAAAACTGCTTCCGACTGTTTCTCCAGGATTGGATCAATATTAACTTATTTCAACTACTGCAAGAACAACATCTGGTGTGGTACTTGACATCTCATGATTAACTCAATTGCCTAAGCAAGTGATCTGCTAATCATGCACATCCCTCTCCCCTTTAGTCTGTAAGACACCTTTAGAGAGGGTGACTCCATCACCTGCAGGTACACCACCATGCCAGGAGTCGTCCATTCTAAATACTCTTAGAATGTTGTCTAAGTACCCTGATTGGGAAACTACCCAAATCTAGATCTAAAACCATAGATCTAGTAACCAGTATGTCTGATATAATGTCCAAGTCCCATGTGGAGAAACCACTGTGTGACGACCAAAGTATAACCGATCATAGTAAAGGAACATCACTTCCTACTCTGTGTATGTCATCCAAATACCAGGACATCACACCCTACTACTTTCTCAACAGATCCATCCCCTATTCTGATGAAGTCAAACCTATGACTGTCACATCAGAAATTGATGATCTATCTCCGCTATATCTGCTTTAGTCTATAAATAGACATAAGCCACTTATCCACCAATGCTTCCGCTGCTCCCACTGACTATGACAACCCTCTGGCAGAGTCATATAGACGTACACTTCTAAAGCTGGTTTAGAACGACTCTATACTCATCCTCCTGCCGGGTCTCACAGTTTGGAACAACAGCAATGGCAAGTGTGGGTAAACAAGAACCTCCCTGCCACCGTCCTTGAGGCTACCGGAGTACCTCTCGGGTGCCTGAGGTTACCCACCTTATCTGCGGAGTGGCCAATGGAATGTCAAACCTGATTGAATCTTTAGGTTCCTATCTAATCTTCAGCAATCGTTTGTGGTTCTGGAATCACTTCCAGTTCTACCATACTCCCACTACTGTTTTCTGAAAAAATTCATTTTTAATAAAACTGTGGCGAGTCTAGAACAATATCACTATTGGTCTTCCAGATGGTAGAAAGTCAACCCTCGTCATAGCCTGGGTCAACCCACAAACAGCCATTACAGAAACGTGCCTTGAGTTATCCAGAGTCTGGTTTTAAGCATAAGCCAGACAACTCCCCGTACCTTAACATCGTTAAGATATGAAATGTTCTATATCCAATATAGAACCAGAGGCACTGATTTAATTGAACCAGATTCGAATCATGCAGCTGTTTCCAGTGCATGTCTACTAAATGGAAGGAGGCTGATCAGCGTTACTCAACTTAGGAATACTTCCAATTATGAGTAACCCGAAAGAGAAGCAAGTTCTCTTAATCATTACTATCAACTTAATACCATACACAAGTATCTACATCTTTGATCACTTTGAAGAATCCCGATACTTGCAATACCTGGTTCTCTACTTTATTCAAATACCTATAACTTCTCAAAATTCGGACCCTGTGTTTCCACGAAACACCTGTCTAAAAACTAGAGAAGTCATAAGTAAACCGAATATAGTACGAGGACCAACCCCTCTGTCCTGATGGACCCTGGACAACATACAATACTCTGTATAAGTCCCTTGAGTCTGATAACTCATTCACTGTGTGTCGTAGGTTGGAAACTGTACTTATGGTTAAGAAGAATTACACCGCTGTTTAATGCTCCTTACCTAACCATCCACTGATATAGGTAAATGTCACAGACATAATTTCAAAAAGATATATCTCACTCTATAAAAATAGACGTACAGATATATCAATTTGAAATTGGTGTATAACAGCGGATATTCAAAACCAAATATTTGCCGTCCGGCAACCAACCCAGGTGACTTCCTCAAATATCACCGATTACAACGAATCCCGATATAATGAGGATGATCACCTAATTCCCAATAACTTACTCCCACTCATCATCTGTAAAACCATACAGATGTGAGAATCATACTTGGTAAATACATACCCTTGAACAAGTGTCTAATTGGGAAATCAGTTTTCCTTTAACAGTACACAGTGAAACTGAAACATTGAAATGTTTCGATGGGGTATCCGGGTATTCCTAATAATGCCTCTTCCATTATCCAGATTCACAACTGTAACCATATAATTCTTTGCCACCTCTCCAAATCCCTTTATATGTCTTTAGTCATTACCTTCTATACACCCCTTTAGGCCAAATGGTTTTCTTCCTTCCCTACCGTTCGGCACCAGCCTATGGTTTGGAAGAAGACTATCCAATAAGCATAATGGGTGTACTGTCCTAATCCTAGGAGTACTCGCAATGCGAGAGAAGGTGAAGATAAAAGACAACCGAATAAACCTTATTCCTATTTCTCCTGGACCAGAATCCATCCCCGAACTGGAACAAGTTCCTTTCGAGTTCGTATATAACCATATGATGGAGTATCCAATAAACTGTGGATCTTCATAGTGATACGGAGTGTCCTGGAGAAAATACAAAGGTGATTTAGGATTAGCGAAGAAATACTTGGTTTGGTCGTGAATAGCAGTCGCAATTTACTTTGCCCTCTTACTAATCCCTTTGTTTGTCTTAACTCAATACCTTCTGCACACCATCGTTATGCTAATTGGTTTTCTTCATTCCCCACTGTTAGGCACCAGCCTAAGGTTTGGAAGAAGACTATCCAATTTGCGTAATAGGTGTACTATCTCCTAAACCAAGGAGTACTCGCAACTTGAGAGAAGGTAAAAAGAAAAGACAACTGAATAGTTCTATTCGTTTTCTCCAGAATCGGAAACCATCCTCGAATAAATTCCTTCGAGTTCGTATATAACCATACGATGGTTTTGTCCAAAGGAAGTGGACGTTCGTAGTAGTACGGGGTGTCCTGGAGAAAAGGGTAAAAGTAGGAGTGACAATGAGGTTCGCAACTCTGACAATCCAAAAGCCAGTGTTTAAGAAGGTTCGGTTAATTTTGGTCACTGAGTCATAGTCTTAGGGTCGGGTCAATGGTCACTGCCAAAGAGAGAGAGAAAAGAAACACTCAGCGTGCACTCTATCTTAGATCAGAATGGTTACCAATTTATCTAATCTGGAAACCTCCCACTGTACCGTCAAATTCTCCTCCAAACCTAAAAGAAGAATTAGTCGGGATCACCCGAGGAGTAAACTAACTCATCAGTGGGAATCGGGATCCAACTATCATCACATGATAACGTGACGGAATCCGCTCACGTCATCACACTCCAGAAGGTATGCGCATATCTGGCAAGTTTCAGTTTCTTTAGAAACCCCCGATGTGATTTCTGCCCCATGCTCTTATGACCTTGGCGTGAGGTCAAAATATCATAAGTCACATATCAAGTTCTGCCCATCATTATCCAGGTTAATTTGAACCCACCCGTACATACCCTTGATGTAGGCCAAAATAGTAGTACGACTGTCCCAAACCAACGCATCTATCTATGCAACAGATAAATATCCGACAGCTACCAATCACTATGCCTTGGCGTAAGGTCAAAATACATAGCTTGAATACTACCGAATATTTAACCGAAATGATGGAGGGCTACGAATGGTTTCTGGCGAAAACCTTTAACGTAATGAACTTGATATCGTTGAAGGAACTGGATAGCTTTTATGAAAATATAGTGGCGAAAACCATTGCTAAAGAGGTCACTCCCGGTGAAGGGATCTCGGCTCTTTCCCCGTAGAATGAGGTGCAGGATATTCCAACTGAATACCATGATGCAAAGCAAAAGTAAACGACTATAGTGAAGTTATTGCCCTGACGCAAACTTTTTGTCCAAGGGGTCACTCCCGGTGAAGGGATCTCGGCCCTTGCCTCGTCGACTGAGGAGCAGGATATTCCAACTGAATACCACGATGCAAAACAAAAGAGAACGTCCTTGCAATAACAGCTTTTTGAAAAGTGTTCCAACAACATCAGATTAGTTTTGTTTAACTTGTATTGATCCGAATCAACGCAGTCCCATCAATTGATCACACTACAAAGAACGAAATATAATGATGTACGTATAAGCCATCCGTATTCGCCACTGGGTCCCGTCATTACCCGTTAGGTTAGCTAACTAATGTCAGAGCGGGGACTGGACTAGCGTGGATGCAAAACATATACAACATCTACTAGTATATATATCAATATATAATATTTCGCTCAAGGCATGATAAAATGCAACATCACAGAAATATACAACATCACAGAACAATACAGATATCTGGGATCCCCGGGTTTCACAGAGCCGCTACTGAAACCCGACGTTCCCCTGGTCGTGTGGATAGCCTGTGCAATGAAATCCTAGACCCCTACGGGCGTGGCAAGTTACCCGCCAAAACCTAAAGCGAGGCGGCCCCCTTCAGCAATGTGAATGGACCACCCAGCACTTCACGGAATCCGGTAACTTGGGCACCCCTCCTGGGTCAAACTGTACCCCCTACGAGTGCGGCGAATAGCCCGCCAATTCTAGAGTAAAGCCCCCTCCGTCTCAATGCCATGAGATGCGGGCTTGTTGCCCTCTAGAACTCGGCTATCCGTGCACCCCTCCTTGGGGTAATCCTAGTACAGAAAGTAAAATATACATACAACGGGTACATCGACCTCGACCCGGTCGTGCCCCAAAAGAATAATACAAACACGCAGTGACGACAGTCCACATGTCGGACGCTCGCCCCGCAATATCAAACGTACATAATACAACAAAAAATTGTACTAGCATTGCATCCAGGCTATCCCCCACGACCAATCCGCAACATCACAGCATAACACAGAACATCAACGTGAATGTCACGTTCGCAAATCCGTCTAACCGGGCTATAGCAGTTAGACAGGATTTACCGATCGAGTGACATTCACGGTCGCAGATATAATGTAAATACTGTGAACTGATGTGTTTAAAATATCCGATCGATCAAATTTTACCAAGTAGGCCCCAAGCATTACTGTAGCACTCAAAGAAATCTGGGCCCAAAAAATAACATTCCAAAAACCCTATTTTCCATTCAGGAGCTCTCTGTAAAATTTTGGTGCCATGAACAGTCCAGAGTGCGGCGGAACCGCAGCCCAAGCATGGGTTTGGCCGCGGTTCCGCGGTGGAAAAGTGGGATCATGCAACGAAAATTTCACAGAATGCTTAGAATTCCCTGCACATCATTCTGCAACATACTGAAAAATTTTTCGAGCCAAAAATATTTCGACAGAAACTGATGCTATTCGAAAATGCGGTTTTGGAATTTTGTTCGATCGGAAATGTAAAACACATTAGATAAAGCGAGACTAGGTTAATGGCGAGGCTCTGATACCACTGTAAGTGCACGGCGGTGCCCCGGCCGTCAATCCGACGCCGGAATGCGGAAGCGATGCTTTACTTTAACTTTTCAAACCGGCACCACCGCGCACTATAAACCCGGATCGTGCCATTAATCTAGTCCTAGCTATCTAGAGAGGGGGTAGAGAGATATACCGAGCGATCCGTGTCCTTCGGTCTTCTCGTCGTCGTCCCGATCTCCCCGCGGAATCTCCGGTCTTCACCAAGTCGCCGGAAGGGCACCACGTCGCCTGCTTCTTTTACGGGCCCCCACCTCTGGACCGAGGCAACTCGGGCACGAAGTTGGTGAGTCGATGTGCCCAAGGTTTGCTGTAGGTTGACTGTAGAACTCTTTTGTCTCTAGGGGTTATAGTTGCCATGTATATGGTGGAGGAATGATACTTGGAGTTTTGTGATGAAAAATGGAATTTTGCAAGCACCATGAGAACAAAACCCCACCCCCATATTTTTGGACAGCCACATGGAGAGATATGGCCGGCCACAATGTGTGGAGAATGAGAGTAGGAGAAAAGTACAAGAGGATGTGGATCAATAATGATGCAAGAAAAGAATGATGATAAAAAAAAGCAATGATCATAACCACATCCACACTCAACAATAACCATCATGACACCACAAGTCAAGCCATGATGACAAAGAAAGTCAAGTGATCATGAAACATAATCATGAAGCAAGAAAGTCAAGGAAGTAAGAACCATCATGATACAATAAAATGCAAATAACAACCTTCTCATTGCTTATTTGCACAAATGCAAATAAGCCCTCCTCCACCAATCTTCGGCCAATGAAAGATACAAAGAAAAATGGCCGAAACCGGAAAGCAAACTGGCAACTCCAGAAAACTGGTCCCGTAATAAATTGCAGGAAAACCCCGATACAGTGTATACACCCCCCATCTGTATTCCGATCGAATACAAATGCAATGAGACAAAATCTACACTGTACAATACTAGGATCCGGCTTAAACCAAAGCCCTCTAGTATTAACCGTCCGATCCTGATCCGTGCAATACCGTACGTATCTGATCTAACCCTGCCATATTTCCATACGGCCTCTACAGCGTTTCGCCCGAAACTTGAGTAACTGAATGTGGGGGACTCTAAAGACTCGTTAATACTATGGCTGTGGATTTAACCACTAGCACGTCAGAGGTATAAGCCAAACGTGACGGGCTACCGGCTATTGACCAAAAGGGACGTCGATGAGCGAACTCATCCTGACACCCTACTGAGCCTGTCAGTGATAATATCCATACAGTCCGGTCCGTTCGTCTATGAGCATCGCATGGCGGGCCTAGGGGGTTGGTAAAAGTCAGACCCACAAAAGCGGTACAAGTCGTGTCGGAATGTAGCCCAGAACACCCTGAGATACTACTGGAATACCTACCAGTAAATCTCTTTCTTTGGCCAAGGACTTCGTGTAATGGCTCTCCTAGACACAACGCGACCTCACCCCCAATACCGGGAGAGACGAACCCCTGAAGATCCGCTCACTGCCTCCATGTGGCTCGGGACTGTACCCAACTAAAACCTGTTTGCACGTCTCCTTTGAGCGTGGTAGGGTAGTAATCAAAGTACAGTGGGAACTCACACGAGACAAATGACAATCCTCAGGTCAATGAACTAACCTGTACACATGTCACCACGGAACTGCTATCTGACGTCAGGTATAAGACCAACTAGCATGTTCCCGGCGAGTCCTGTCTGGTGTACTCATAACCCAATGAGCACCTGTATACATCTTAGGTGAACCAACTGACACCAGTGGCTTGTGAGATCGGCCACCGCCCCTCGTCGGGGTCTCGACTGTATACACTAGTCTACTCTGGAGTATTGATGCCCTGTTTCGAAACTCCCACGACTAGGGACCATTTAAGGATGTTCTTATAGACTACCAGCTCCCACGTATATGATCGCCCTCATACTGCTGGCAGTCAAGAAAGAATCCTAGGGGCTCTATCAACGTGCAATAGTGACCTGTCAGGTCACCTAAAGCAGTACACGATGATAAAGGTAAACCAGATAGCATACTATCATCTTGAGTAAGACCGTCCTTCCGGGATAGGTCCTCCCTCAATCATTGCAATCACGTGCCTGTGATCCAATAATTGATTCTGAGGGCACTATCTCCAACAATCTCCCACTTGCACTCAAGGCTAATTATTGCGATGTCGCATACTCACAGCCCGTGTGATATCGAACACCTAACTCCTCTACTAGTCAGTCTCACAAAGCTCGTTTGCGAAACTATTGCGTTCGAGGAATAGCCTCAGTGAGTGGATCCGCTTTGATGTTTCTTTCTATGTCTCTCTATATCTCAAGTTCACAGAGAAAGCCATCTCCCGAAATGAGCAATACCTGTCTTAGAATGTGTCTGGATGTCTGATGGGACCTAGCTCATAAATGAACTCCAAATCCAAACTTCTTAGACTGTATCGTCAAATGCAAATGATGTTGCCAAGGAAGCCGTCTGGATGAGGAAGTTCATCGCGGAACTAGGAGTAGTTCCAACCATTGTTGATCCAATACCATTGTATTGTGATAATAATAGAGCTATGGCGTTAGCCAAAGAACCAAGGTCCCATTAGAAATCCAGACACATCCTGAGGCGATATTATTTGATCTGGGAGATAGTAGATTGCCAGGAGATCGAGATTCGGGGAGTAGATACAAAGGATAACACAACGGATCCACTCACCAAGGCCCTTCCACAGCTGCAGCATGAGCGACTTTTTTAGATGTTGGGTATGAGATACGCTAATAACTGGCCTTAGTGCAAGTGGGAGATTGTTAGATATATGTATGCCCTAGAGGCCATTATATGTATAGTAGATACTTGGACATGTATATATGAATATAGATGACTTTCTCGCTCAACATGATAGTATACTATCTGGTTTACTTTATCTTGACATGTTGATTTGATCATGCTTTTATTCATTTGCACATGTTGATAAAGCCCTCAGGATATTTGCTTGACTACTGTGACTATGATGCGTATCATACTAGTGGGGCATGTGTAGTTTATAAGCATATCCTTGAACTGTTCCTAGTCGTGGGTGTATCAAGACGGGGCATCGATATTCTAGAGTAGACTAGCGTATACTATTCTTTTCCCATATGATGGGCAATGGATGATCCTATATCCATCTGGTGAGGTGACACCAAAGATTGTATGCGGGTGCTCAGTGGAGACTGGGTGCACTGAACGGACTCACAGAGAACTCCTATGTGATATTATATCTATCGTCGGATAGAAGTTCTCAGGTGACACTGGTATAGGTTAGTCTGTAAACCCAAGATCGTCATAGAGTCTTGTGTGTCCTCCCACTATACTTTGATATCCACCCTACCACGGCTCTACTGAGTCATGCAAATAGGTGGACTTTGGGTACAGTCCCGAGGCACATGGAGGCGATGAGCGATAGGAGGGATTTCATCTCTCCCGGTATTGGGAATTGATGTTTTGCTATGCTCGATTGGCTATAACAGGAAGTCCCTGGCCAGGGCTACTGAGATTTACTGATAAGCGTTATCAGTAGTTTCTCGATCTGTTATGAGCCATACACCAGCATTACTTATTGAGTTATTGGGTTCGACGATTCCTTCCCTAGACTCGATATGCAACATATCTGACGAGGAGACCGGAATGTACGGTAAGTGTTACCAGTTGGCTCGACGGGAGTTTTGACAGCTTCGCTGGTTTTCTTCTGATCGCTCAATACCCGGGTGGCCGTTACGTTTAGCTAACCGCTTACGGTTTGTAGGTATTTGATATGATCATCACCTACTGCCAGCGCATTGACGAGTCTTAGAGTCCCACAATGAAGTTTCCTGGCTCAGGCGAAAAGATGTGGTGTGCATATGAGATATGCGCGGGGACCCGATTAAGTACGGATATGTGATACCGTATATTAATCGGGCATTTTATATTGGTCGGGTCGTATGTGATATGACCGGTTTGCAAAATCAAGTGTTGATTTAACAAATGACTTTTAGTTATTTCTTTAATTAAACCCTTTTTTCTATTTTTGTATGCATGCTTGTATGCACATGATGATGTGCATGGACACATACATGTAGGGTTCCTAGGCACACTTGTGAAGGTTCATAAAGCATCAAACATGCCCGAATAATATTTTACATGTGCCGAACAACCCAAAGACGGGATCTTTGCAAGATTATTAGGGTTTAACATGCAAGATAACATCTTTAAAGCTAAGTGTGAGGGATTACAACCTTTGTAGTCCGCTCCTTCGCTTCATAAGCCCCGAGTAGAAGTCCCTTCACCTCGATCCACGATCTCCCGGACTCAAGAGAGGCTCCACGACTCGAACGATCCATGCTAGCTTGAAGTGTTCCGATTCTCCGATGATCTACGTCGAAGTTTCTATAACCCAAGCTTTCTCACTCTAAAGTGATGAACACCCTAATCTAATGGGCTAGATTAGATGAGGATGATGGAGTAGTATTTATGCTTTCTTTTTATCTCACTTTCTCACAATAAATCATCATAAAAGGATTAACTAGTGAGCTCTCTCTCAAACTCAAGAGAGAAGAAGATGAAGAAAATGAAAAGAAAATAGAATAATCCTTTTGTGATGAATAGTAGTCAAGAATATATGATTGATTATCAAACCATGGTCAAGGATGAGAGTCTTAAACTTTGTAGAGAATAAACTAGGGTTAGGGTTTTGTTAGGTTAAGGATAAGGATCAACCATAATATCTTAACCAAGACAAAAGAGAATCCTTCTAGAAAGTGCTTGAAAGAGCTAACCCTAATCAAACCCTAATCCTTTTTTATTATCCCTAATCATGTTTCGTAATAAATCATATCATGTCACAATAATATATATCACATATATATTATATATTTGCAACAAAAGAAAATAATACAATTAACATATATCGCATATATATCAATGTATTAATCCGGTGAGAAAATGAAATAATAAAGCGAGACAATATTAGATAATGTAATACAATATATCATATATATCATTATACATTAAATCATTGAATCAACACTTGATCCAACGATCCGGCTATATCGAATATAACCGACTAATATGTCATGTACCAATTCATCGAATCAACACTTGATCCGATGTCCCGGTTCATATCTAAATATCGTGAGAATATAATACGGTATCTCATATCGCATTATCCTCGGTTTTGCACATATCACATATGTGCCTCTACTCCGTTTTGCCTGAGCCAAGAAACCTCTGTGTAGGACTCTAAAGAATCGTCAATATGCCGGTAGCAGGTGATGATCATATCAAACACCCACAAGCTGCAAGCGGTCAGCTAAACGTAACAGCCACCCAGGTATTGAGCGATCAGAAGATTAACAAGCTAGCCTGTCCGTTCTCTTGTGAATCCAATCAGTAACACTCCCGTACAGTCCGGTCTGTTCGTCTGATATGTCGCATATCAAGTCTAGGGGTGGTATACGTCAGACCCCAGTAACCGATAAGTCGTGTCGATGTGAGGCTCATAACAGGTTGAGAAACTACTGGTAACACTTACCAGTATATCTCTATATCAGATCTGGCCAGGGACTTCAAGTTATAGCCAATCGAACACAGCACGACATCAACTCCCTATACCGGGAGAGACGAATACCCTCCTATCGCTCATTGCCTCCATGTGATTCGGGACTGTACCCAAAAGCCACTGTTTTGCACGCCCGCTTGGACGTGGTAAGGTGGAAATCAAAACACAGTGAGAATCATACAAGACTCTATGATGATCTCGGTTCTACAGACTACCCTGTACCAGTGTCCCTGGAGAACTGCCATCTGACGTGTGGTATATCACCAACTGGGACTTCTCGGCGAGTCCGTCCAGTGTACCCAGTCTCTACTGAGCACCCGTACACCATCTTTGATGTCAAACACCGATGTATATGGGATTATCCATCGCCCATCATATGGGTCAAGATGCGTATACGCTAGTCTACTCTGGTGTATCGATGCCCTGTCTCGATATACCCTCGATTAGGAACAGTTATAGGATGTACTCATCGACTACTATGGCCCCACTAGTATGATCTCATCATAGTCCCAGTAGTCGAGTACAGATCCTAAGGGTTTTATCAACATGTGAGAGTAAGACAGTAAACCGATACAAGTCAACATGTTAAGATAAAGTGAAACCAAATAGCATACTATCATGACGAGCAAGAAAGTCCTCTCTGTATATATCCAAGCATCCATCATAATATACATCATATGTACAACAATGGCCTCTAAGGCATATACATAACTAACAATCTCCCACTATCACTAAGGCTAGCTGCTGTAGTATCTCATACCTAGCATCCCGAATAATCTCTCAAACTGTATCTGGGGAATGGCCTTCGTGAGTGGATCCGTAGTGTTATCCTTCGTATCTACTCTCCTGACCTCGATCTCCTGGCGATCAACTATCTCCCTGATCAGGTGATACCGCCTCAAAATATGTCTGGACTTCTGATGGGATCTGGGTTCCTTGGCCAAAGCCACAGCTCCATTGTTATCGCAATACAGATGTATTGGCTGCTCAATGGATGGAACCACACCAAGTTCACTAATGAACTTCTTCATCCAGACAGCCTCTTTAGCAGCATCGTTGGCAGTGATGTATTCAGCCTCCATCGTCGAGTCTGCAACGGTATCCTGTTTGGAACTCTTCCAACATACCGCCCCTCCATTGAGGGTAAAGACAGATCCCGAGTGCGACTTAGAGTCGTCCTTATCACTTTGGAAGCTAGAATCGGTAAAGGACTCCACCCGGAGTTCTCCGTTACCATACACCAAGAACATGTCTCTAGTCTTTCGCAAGTACTTGAGAATGTTCTTTACAGCTGTCCTGTGACTCTCTCCAGGATCTGCTTGATACCGACTCACTACACTTAGTGAGTATGCTACATTGGGTCTGGTACATAGCATCGCATACATGATAGAGCCTACTGCCGAAGCATAGGGTATCCCTTGCATGGGAGCTCTCTCCAAATCAGTCTTGGGAGACATCTCTTTGGAGAGAGTGAGTCCAGAGATCGTGGGTTGGTTCCCACGCTTGGATTCTTCCATACTAAACCTCTTTAGTATGGTGTCAATGTACCTGGATTGGGACAATCCCAGTATCCGTTTGGATCTATCTCTATAGATCCTAATCCCTAATATGTATGAGGCATCACCTAGATCTTTCATTGAGAATCTTTGTGATAAGAAGAGCTTGACTGATTGCAGCATAGGAATATCATTTCCTATCAAGAGTATGTCATCCACGTACAGTACGAGGAAGACAACCTTACTCTCTGCTACCTTCTTATAGATACAAGGTCCATCTATGTTTTTGATGAAGTCAAACTCTTTCACTACAACATCAAAACAGATGTTCCAACTCCGCGATGCTTGCTTTAACCCATAAATGGATTTAAGCAGTTTGCACACTTTTCCGCTGCTCTCACTATCTACGAAGCCCTCTGGCTGAGTCATGTATACGCACTCTTCTAAATCACCATTTAGAAAGGCGGTCTTAACATCCATTTGCCAGATTTCGTAGTCATGGTATGCAGCAATGGCAAGTAAGATCTGGATGGACTTAAGCATAGCCACTGGAGAAAAGGTTTCGTCATAATCCACACCTGGTCGTTGACGAAATCCCTTTGCTACAAGTCTAGCTTTGAAAGTCTCAACTTTTCCATCTATACCAAATTTCTTTTTAAAAATCCACTTGCTCCCAATGGGTTTTACCCCTTCAGGAGCATTTTCCAAAATCCATACTTTATTGGTGTACATGGATTCCATCTCAGATCGCATTGCATCCAGCCATTTCACAGAGTCACTACTCGTGATGGCCTGCTCGAAACTAGTCGGGTCATCATCTTCCATGATGCAATCCTCGCTTCCACCATCAATGAGAAAACCGTAGTATCTTTCAGGTGGATGAAAAACCTTGCTAGATTAGCGGAGAGGCCGGGGTTCGTCGGGTACTACTGAATCCTCTGGTTCTACCAAATCATCTGTTGTAGTTTGTTCTGCTGGAACTTCTTCCAGTTCTACCTCAGTGCCACTAATCTGTTTCATAAGAAAACCTTTTTCTAAGAAAGTGGCATGTCGAGAAACAAACACCTTTTGTTCCTCGGAGTGGTAGAAGATATACCCTCGCGAATATTTGGGATATCCAATAAACTTACATAGGACAGACCTTGCCTCGAGCTTGTCCGGATTGTGTGTTTTAACATAGGCCGGACAACCCCATATCTGAATAAAATTAAGACATGGTCTATTACCATTCCATATCTCATATGGAGTGGTAGGCACTGATTTGGTTGGAACTCTATTCAATAGATATGCAGTTGTTTCCAGTGCATATCCCTATAAGGAAATAGGTAACTCAGTTGTACTCATCATAGAGCGCACCATATCTAATAGGGTGCGATTCCTCCGCTCCGATACACCGTTGTGTTGTGGTGTATAAGGAGGAGTAAGCTGAGAGAGAATCCCATTCTCTTTTAGATAATCTAGGAACTCATTGCTTAATTATTCTCCTCCTCGATCAGATCGAAGGATTTTAATACTTTTGCCCATTTGTTTTTCTACTTCGTGCTTAAATTCTCTGAATTTCTCAAAAGCTTCAGACTTGTGTTTCATCAGGAACATATGTCCGAATCTAGAGAGATCGTCAGTGAATGTATTGAAGTAGGAAGAACCATTCCTGGCATGCGTAGACATGGGACTGCATACATCACTATGTACCAGTCCTAAAAGTTCAGTAACTCTTTCTCCGTGTCCACTAAACAGAGCTTTGGTCATTTTTCCTTTGAGACATGAATGGCAAGTATCATAAGATGATAATTCGAACGGATTCAAATAACCATCCTTATGTAACTTAGCCAGTCGTGTCGCATTGATATGACCAAGTCTACAATGCCACAAGTAGGATTCGTTCATTTCTGAACTCTTCCTCTTATGCGTGTTTTGTATATTGAGGACTGTATTTTGATTTAGAATGAATATGCCATTATGTAACGAGCCTGATGCAATCAACTTTTGATCTAGGAATATGTTCATAACATTATCCTGTACTACAAAATTATATCCTTCTTTACTCAATAAAAAAACTGATATAATGTTGCACATCATGTTCGGTATATAATAGCACTCATTCAGAATCAGTGTATCACCATTTGGTATACTAGGTGATATTCGCCAACTGCTTTGGCTGCAACATTTGCACCATTCCCTACTTGAACGGAATGATCACCTTTTCCCAGTTCTCTACCTTTACGTAGCCCATGTAACAATTTACATATATGGGATCCTGATCCGGTATCCAATACCCAGGACGTAGGGTGAACTGAGAAATAGTTCTCAATAACTAACACACCTGAAGAAGATGCATCAACATGTATGTTCTTTTGGGCGGCGAGAGAATCCAGATATTCTCCTGTTTCCTGTTCAGTCTTATAACTCTTATAAGAAAGAACGGGTCCAACGTTCCCCTGCTCAGTATAATAAGCGGATTCAGTCAATACATCCATATTATTATCTTGATTATGGCCTGACATGGTCGCTACCTGGAGAGAGAGAGAGAAGAAAACACTTTAGCGCATGCTCTTGCAAGATTAGATTGGTTATTATCTTATCTAATCAGGATGTCTCCCACTGTTTTTATCAAATCTACCTTCAAACCCTAAAAGGTAAGATTAGCCGGGATTAATTACACCCTACAATTTCGTCAATCTTTCAGCCAGATCAGTGTCGGTACTTTGAGGGAGGTTCCCCGTGTTTTCGCACGGACCTAATTAAAGTAAACCTCGTTTTCCCAGAGGCGTAACCTCGTTAACACTTTTCTAGACACCTACTTGATCGACTAATTGTCCTGTGTAAAACTCTCCCAGGAGTAACTCTTACTCGCAGTGGGTAACGGGATCCAACTATCTCATAGAAGGTATGCAATCTCATTGCAAATTTCAACACTTGAAATTCCCGATAATGCTTTTACCCCTAGCGTCCCATGACCTTGACGGAGGCCAAACTACCCATAGGGCGCTAGTCAAGTTCAACCCGTCATTTCTTGATTTAATTAAACCTACCCGTACGACCCTTGACGGAGGCCAAACTACGCCGTACGAATACCCTAATCCAATCGCATCATATGCTAACAGATAAGCACTAGTTAGCTACCATACACTACGTCTTGACGGAGGCCAAACTACCGTAGCACGAATACTAAGTAGTACTTATCTGAAATGACGGAGGGCTACGCAGGTTTTTTAGAAAACCATGAGCTTAATGAACTTGATATCGTCGTAGAATCATGTGAAATTTTGAAATGGAGTGTTTTTGAGGGTTTCATTGGTTTTGCTAAAGAGGTCACTCTAGGTGAAGGGATCTCGGCTCTTTCCTCATCGAATAAGGTGCAGGACATATCATATATATCACTGTGCAAAGCAAAACTCTAAAAGCAATCAAAAGACAAACCGAGTTTTGTAGCATCTGCCAGTTTCACTAAAGAGGTCACTCCCGGTGAAGGGATCTCGGCTCTTTCCTCATCGAATAAGGTGAAGGGTATATCATATATACCGCTATGCAAAGCAAAACAGTAGCTACCCTTTTTATAAAGTTTTGATTCTACAACATCTTTTAGGATTCTTTTCTTTTTATTAATCTCATTAATAAAAAATCCCATCAGCTTATGCTTTCTAAGCATCACAGACAAATACGACGTACACTTATGCCATCCGCATTCGCCTCGATGTCCCCTCATGCACCGTTAGGTTAGGTAACTAACGACAGAGCAGGGCAGGGCTAGTGCGGGTGTAAAACATAAGTAACGTCTATATAATATATCATATATACTATATACTGTATCCATCACAACATATCAAATGATCGCATCACAGATATCGCAGTAGAAACATAGATATAATGTGGGATATACTAGGACGTCCGTATTTAGTATTTAGTATTTAGCCAACAATAGAAAATACGGATTCCACAGTCGCGATGAATAGCCAAGCCCACATCCTGGACCCCTACGAGAGCGACAAGCGACCCTACCAATTCTGGAGTTTAGGAGACCCGGTCTCGACTCTTCAAGATGGCCTCCCACTGAACCCCAGAACCCGGTCACCTGTGCTCCCCTCCTTGGGTCCATCCTAATGCGGAAAAGTAAATAATATACAATACTGGTGGCATCAACCTCAACCTGGAAGTGCCCCAAATAAAAGAATATTACATTACATTTGAATTTACATGAATGAAAATATAAAACTCTCATCTCACATAAAACCCCTGGCTATTCAATCGCGGCAATCCTGCACATCATATCTCAGCAACACATAATATCACATATCATCAAGGTAAGTAAGTATGCATACACCGATCGTCGTCGATGTATAGCAACGAAAATCGGCAATACAACTACATACTACACTTACGGTCACTGAAAAGAAATTGTAAAACTACAATATTTGGAATCCGCAATCACTTTAGACATCGTAAATCCGAAATATCACATACTTCGCATTTCATGCCTAACACAATGAATTCCACATATTGTATCACATTCCAGATAAATAGACAGTATTAAACTTTTCGAACAGATAATCAAATACCCAAAATTTCCTAAAGTTCTCAACACTTGAGCGGAGTTCAAACAATCCCAAAATATGTCACAGTAGTAGCGGTCTAGCCGTAGAAGGATCAAGCCAACGCCTCACATGTGGCACGCCGTACTGCCCCAAACCCAAAGGTTCAAAAAAACAGTTCAAGACGGTCACATAATCGAGTTAAGGTTTGTTGTCTTCTAGAGGGTCCACCACAAAACTTGCACGCATTTGCGAAAGATTTAAACTCGAGAAAAGATTCAACACTTGAAAAATTTTCGTGTCGGGAAAAATTGTGTTAATGATATCCATTCGAACATTTTAACAGATTCTATATATCCGGAAAAACAATAACGAATTAAAAATTTCCGATCGAATCTACGATTACAAAATAAACCCCAGAATACTCAACACTTGAGTAAAAATAAAAATACCAGAAAACTTACAAGAACTCAAAAAAAATTACTGTGTAAAAAAAGTGTCACATCAAACAGTTCTGTCGCGGAACCGCGGCCCAAGCAGGGTCCGGCCGCGATTCCGCGGTCATATGTACGGATCAAGTCTTCGTATTTCACAGTTATTCTTATTTTTGTCTGAGGTATTTTTCAGGTATTTTTAATTCAGAAAAAATCGCATTTTTGAAAAATATCCAGAGAGGGGTTCATTTTCGTCGGTTCGGGTTCGATCGGAGTTTTAACTTCGTAAACACGTCGCCTAATGTTCTAGCTAGGCTCTGATACCACTGTAGGGTTCCTAGACACACTTGTGAAGGTTCATAAAGTATCAAACATGCCCAAATAATATTTTACATGTGCCGAACAACCCAAAGACGGGATCTTTGCTAGATTATTATGGTTTAGCATGCAAGATAACATCTTTAAAGCTAAGTGTGAGGGATTACAACCTTTGTTGTCCGCTCCTTCGCTTCACAAGCTCTGAGTAGAAGTCCCTTCACCGCGATCCACGATCTCCCGGACTCAAGAGAGGCTCCACGACTCGAACGATCCATGCTAGCTTGAAGTGTTCCGATTCTCCGATGATCTACGTCGAAGTTTCTATAACCCAAGCTTTCTCACTCTAAAGTGATGAACACCCTAATCTAATAGGCTAGATTAGATGAGAATGATGGAGTAGTATTTATGCTTTCTTTTTATGTCACTTTCTCATAATAAATCATCATAAAAGGATTAACTAGTGAGCTATCTCTCAAACTCAAGAGAGAAGAAGATGAAGAAAATGAAAAGAAAATAGAATAATCCTTTTGTGATGAATAGTAGTCAAGAATATATGATTGATTATCAAACCATGGTCAAGGATGAGAGGCTTAAACTTTATAGAGAATAAACTAGGGTTAGGGTTTGGTTAGGTTAAGGATAAGGATCAACCATAATATCTTAACCAAGACAAAAGAGAATCCTTCTAGAAAGTGCTTGAAAGAGCTAACCCTAATCAAACCCTAATCCCTTTTTATCATCCCTAATCATGTTTCATAATAAATCATATCATGTCACAATAATATATATCACATATATATTATATATTTGCAACAAAAGAAAATAATACAATTAACATATATCGCATATATATCAATGTATTAATCCAGTGAGAAAATGAAATAATAAAGCGAGCCAATATTAGATAATGTAATACAATATATCATATATATCATTATACATTAAATCATCGAATCAACACTTGATCCAACGATCCGGCTATATCGAATATAACCGACTAATATGTCATGTACCAATTCATCGAATCAGCACTTGATCCGATGTCCCGGTTCATATCTAAATATCGCGAGAATATAATACGGTATCTCATATCGCATTATCCTCGGTTATGCATATATCACATATGTGCCTCTACTCCGTTTTGCCTGAGCCAAGAAACCTCTGTGCAGGACTCTAAAGAATCGTCAATACGCCGGTAGCAGGTGATGATCATATCAAACACCCACAAGCTGCAAGCGGTCAGCTAAACGTAACAGCCACCCAGGTATTGAGCGATCAGAAGATCAACAAGCTAGCCTTTCCGTTCTCTTGTGAATCCAATCAGTAACACTCCCGTACAGTCCGGTCTGTCCGTCTGATATGTCGCATATCAAGTCTAGGGGTGGTATACGTCAGACCCCAGTAACCGATAAGTCGTGTCGATGTGAGGCTCATAACAGGTCGAGAAACTACTGGTAACACTTACCAGTATATCTTTATATCGGCTCTGGCCAGGGACTTCCAGTTATAGCCAATCGAACACAGCACGACATCAACTCCCTATACCGGGAGAGACGAATCCCCTCCAATCGCTCATTGCCTCCATGTGATTTGGGACTGTACCCAAAAGCCACCATTTTGCACGCCCTCTTGGACGTGGTAAGGTGGAAATCAAAACACAGTGGGAATCACACAAGACTCTATGACAATCTCGGGTCTACAGACTACCCTGTACCAGCGTCACCAGAGAACTGCCATCTGACGTGTGGTATATCACCAACTGGGAGTTCTCGGCGAGTCCGTCCAGTGTACCCAGTCTCTACTGAGCACTCATACACCATCTCTGATGTCAAACACCGATGGATATGGGATCATCCATCGCCCATCATATGGGTCAAGATGCGTATACGCTAGTCTACTCTGGTGTATCGATACCCTATCTCGATATGCCCTCGACTAGGAACAGTTATAGGATGTACTCATCGACTACTATGGCCCCACTAGTATGATCTCATCATAGTCCCGGTAGTCGAGTACAGATCCTAAGGGTTTTATCAACATGTGAGAGTAAGACAGTAAACCAATACAAATCAACATGTTAAGATAAAGTGAAACCAAATAGCATACTATCATGACGAGCAAGAAAGTCCTCTCTGTATATATCCAAGCATCCATCATAATATACATCATATGTACAACAATGGCCTCTAGGGCATATACATAACTAACAATACATACATACATTGTATCATGGTTGTTGATACATATTTGGTGGCAATGCAAGACTCATATTGTAGTAATTATATATATATATATATATATATATTTATCATTTTGAGTTAATAGAAAGGATAATTCACTCATGGTTGATGTTTATCATCTTTGACTAAACTTTACCTAACTTTTAACCACGAGTTAATTCTCCTTTAGAAATTAACTCAATAAGTAAATATCTAAATAATTTCTAACCATGGTTGAAGTGAGAAGGATTAATATTGATTATTCATTCTCACTTAATTCATTCATATCATATTATCCTTTGAGCTCAAGCTTAGCCACCATTATATTCTTCTTCCTCTCTTGAAATTTTCTTTGAGTGCAGTTGATAAAAAAGAAAGGGTTTTGATTATAGAATACAAACCACATCATAATACTACACACATCTAGCCCATTTGTGTAGGGTGTTTGCTCTACTTCATTCACAAATCAAGTAAAGCAAGGAGCTTTGAACAAAGGGACTTCGGGTGGATCTTTGTGGACTAGGAAGGCTTCCATCGATCCGTTCCAAACTCTCATAGTGCCAAGGAGTCACCAAGGGAGGTCTACAAAGGCTGTAATCTCTACCCTTAGTGATAGTTTTTCATTTGCATGTGATGCTTAGTTGAATGAAACCCTAAATTTCTAGTTATGATTCTTGTCAAGTTCACTTAGCACCTTCAAAATTTGATTTTGGCATATGTGATGCTTCTAAAATCTTGATGAGGTGCTAGGTAAACCCAACAAACACTCCATCCAGGCCGCAGATTTATTCACTTGGGCCGCAAATTGTGGCCTAGGTACTCCCATTTTGGTTCGTGCTTGGTCCAGAGCTTTATTTTCAGTAAACTAGACCCTTCCCATATGCAAATTTGGCTAATTCAACCAAGGGTAAAATCTGGAGGTGTTTTACATCGTTTCTGATTTCGGTTTTGCGAATTCTGTAACTTGAACTTGGGTATTTATGTGTTTTCTCGATCGATTGGCGTTTTTACGTCGATGTCGAGGGTTATTGGTTCTTCTTGCATGCGCAAACCATAGGTTTTAACCTATGTGCGATTCGTGTGTCGTTTTGGTTTTGAATTGGATTTTAATGCGACACAATATGTTATGACATGTAGGTACCTCCGCGTGAACTTCAGGACGACAATCAAGAGTGTGGCGACATTGACTTCGGCAAGTAAGGATCAGGTGAGTAGATATATATCTACGGAGGAAGTTGGGTGGATGTCGTATAGCACCCCCGCAGTTTCGCAGTGTAAAATACGATTACGTTATATTATATTTATATAAATGTGTGTATTGTGAGACTAATGATTATCAAGATAGGTTTAGGTGTTCATGGGTTAGTTTTAGTGTAATTAGAAGTAACTTAGTTTAGCTTCCTAGTCGCGAAACCATAGAGTAAAGATTTGCACACACGCACACACACACGCATACATTTGTTTTACTTGTGCATATATGAGAATATATATATACATATATGTATGTGAGTATGTGTGTATATATATATATATGTATGTATGTATGTATGTATGTATGTATACATATACATGGATAATGAGGATATTATATGGTACTTGGAGATGAGTCGATGTGATTGAGTATGATGCCACGAGATCGGTGATATGACTTGGGTCGTATTATGAGATACGACATGATATTTTAGCGAATCATTTAGCGATATGTTTTCATACACACACAGATATATGTTGATGGTATCATTATGTACTGGACTTTAGATCAGTACCCTTAATTCGGGATATGATGATAATGATACCAGATAAATAATGAGATAAATGTGATAGTTGACTGTACCCTGATTTGGGATGCCGTACGATGGATTTACCGTACGAGCTATAATTGTGATGATAGATCCGCACCCTTGACTCGAGGATGTCATATTATATATATTGTATTCGTACGTGATACTATTGAGGCGGGATTACTGACTAATATATATATATATATATATATATATCGACTCAGACTTAGATGGTTTTCCTTACCCTTTCGATTGGTCTGTTAGTTTAGTCCTGTAGTTTACTTAGTAGATGTTAGACTGGGCTCGAGTCATACCTATTTCCAAAACTAACAAATCGTGAGTATTTTAAAGACATGCCAAGGGATACTATGGATATTTCAAAGGGCGTACCTTTTCTTAAAAACACAGTAGCCCCTATTTTCTAAACACACAATTCGTGTTATTTCAAATATCAAAACTGTATGACTCATATATAAATGTATATTCTTATATGTTGCATTATTATTCATGTTCCGCATATTCTTGCTGTACGCATCGCATTGCATGCTTATTTGTGTTTTCACTAGTTATTATTAAAATCATGCTGTCAGGACACCAGCACCATTTCTGATGATGCATATGCTCCACGTACACCTGCTTGCCGGCTCACACACATCATCATCGGTAATTGCCATGTTACGTACACATTTGAAAACACTATTTCATTGTATAAATTACTAGCTGATAGTTTCGACATAGTACTAGTGCGCTTGCTGATATATGCTAGTTTAATTATTACATTCTTTGCTTGATATCCTATGCATTCATATATTCATTTGTCATGCAATATTATGTAGCTTATTGCCGGTATTTCATGGTTTATTTACTCTTGAGATTAAGATTTCGGATTTCCATGAGATTTCTGGATTTGGAGAAACCGCAAGGATTTTATAAACTTATTTTCATTTTAAAGATAGAAAATTGCGATTTTCTCATGATATGATTTGAGGTATGTCCACCATGAGTTTTCTCGGCTCTTGAGTGATATCATACACCCGATTCGATGAGGAGGAGGAACCGTCTGTGGGTGCATGGTGGACCCGGTGCGGTACCCCGGGGCAAGATGGTCGCAGATGATGGCGTTGAGCCTGGCAGGGGAGCACTACCGACCGGTTATTGTGACGCGCCGGATATCCGGAGGATACCGACGTGGTCTTGAGATTTGATGTTATGGGCTATTCCGGATTGCCGGAGCCCTAGATAATGAGAATTGATGATATGGGCCAGTTCGGATTGCCGGAACTCTAGATATTGAGATTTGATGATACGGGCCAGTCCAGATTGCCGGAGCCTGAGATATTGGGATATTAGGATATATATATATATATATATATATATATATATTTTGTGTCGATGCTTGACACCGATTCTCTGATTATTTGATTGATGATTCTTCGATTTTTATTACAGAAATCTCACTAAATAAAGAAAGCAGTTTCTCTTTCATGATGTATTCTGTTTTCATTTTAATGCATTCATACATCATATATGTATTATGTTGCTATCTGAGGCACTGACACGAGCACTTGATATTACACTTATGTGTAGATGGTACATGTTTTTATATTGAGGATATATATATTATCATATGACCTAGGATTGAGTCATACATGCGATTTCTGCTTGGTGATGTTTTCTACTCACGAGTTGGCAACTCACCCCCGTTGTGCCACAGTTTCTTGCAGGTTTTGCCATACAGGTTTCCTTGGTGGCTTTGCTGGTACACTACTTCATTCCGGGTGATTGCTTTGGTAGGTGGGTTCACTCGCATCATGACCAACATTGTACTTTATTATTTCCGTTGTATCTAGTAACTCCATCAACCAGACTTGTATATTGTTTAGACTTAGAAGACCAGTGTATATTCTTTCGACTTTAGAGTCGCGCTTGTATCATTATGGGTTTCTTGATGATTTTGAGTTTCGTTTTGAGTTTTGATCCTTGCCCTTCGGCGTTATATATTATATTGCTTGCATGGTTGTGACCGCCAATTGGCGAAGAGCTAGCTCCCTCTTTGGGACGCCTTTATATATATTTCATGTGTAGTACCCGTTTGGGGCCAGTATTTACAAAAGGAAACTCTGCCGAAATTTTCAGAAAAGACTTGAGGTTTTAAAAATGCATACTACTGTTGGAGATAGTGCCCTCATAGTCAATTATTGGATCACAGGTACGTGATTTCAATCATTGCGGAGGACCTATACCGGTAGGACAGTCTTACTCGAGATGATAGTATGCTATCTGGTTTGCCTTTATCAGTCGTGTACATGTTCAGGTGACTGATTACATGTTACACTTTGATAGAGCCCTTAGGATCTTGCTTTACCACCAACAGTATGATGGCGATCATATACGTGAGAGTTGGGTGGTTTATACGCATATCCTTAATTGTGGTCCCTAGTCGTGGGAGTTTCGAGACAGGGCATCGATACTCCGGAGTAGACTAGTGTGTACAGTCGAGACCCCGACGAGGGGCGGTGGCCGGTCTCACAAGCCACTGGTGTCAGTTGGATCACTTAAGATGTATACAGGTGCTCATTGGGTTATGAGTACACCGGACATGACTCGCCGGGAATCTGCTAGTTAGTACTATATCTATCGTCAGATAGCAGTTCCCTGGTGACATGTGTACAGGTTAGTTCATCGACCTGAGGTCGTCATTTGTCTCGTGTGAGTTCCCACTGTGCTTTGATTTCTACCCTACCACGGCTCAAAGGAGTCGTGCAAACAGGTAGCTTTTGGGTACAGTCCCGAGCCATATGGAGGCACGTGAGCGGATCGGCAGGGGATTCGTCTCTCCCGGTATTGGGGGCGAGATCGTGCTGTGTCTAGGAGAGCCATTACACAAAGCCCACGGCCGTGGCAGGAGATTTACTGGTAGGTACTCCAGTAGTATCTCAGGGTGTTATTGGGCTTCACTCCGACACGACTTATACTGCTATTGGGGGTCTGACGTTACTAGCCCCCTAGGCAGATATGCGATACTCATAGACGAACGGACCAGACTGTATATACATTGTCACTGTTAGGCTCAGTAGGGTTTCTGGATGAGTTCGCTCATCAGCCTCCCTTGAGGTCAGTCCATGGGCAGCCGTTACGCATTGCTAGTGCCGCTGACGGTTTGTGGTTAAACCCACTGCCAGGGTACTGACGAGTCATTAGAGTCCCCCACAGACAGTTTCCCAAGTTCGGGCGAAACGTTGTAGAGGCCGTATGGTTTTATGGCAGGGTTCGGAAAATGCACGTGCGTTTACGCACGTGTTATTTTTCGGGCAGATGATACTGGTCGGCTTTGGTTTAAGCCGGATCCGAGTATTATATTGAGTAGGTATAATATCTTTGTCTCAGTTGCATTTGTATTCGGTCGTAATACAAATGCGGGTGTATTTATACAGTTTCGGGGTTGTCCTGAAAGTCGTTTCAGGATCACTTTTGGAAGTTGCCAGTTTCCAGTTTTCTATCAGCCGTCTTTTAACATTTGGTTAAAGACGGATTTATCTTTTCTTGGATGAGAGTGAGTAAAGCTTCTAGAAGGTTCTAGAAAGGGTGACTTGACATGGTGAGTCATTAGAGCTTTAATTGTGCTTTTAATGAAAGGATGACTAAGGTTAATGAGTCATCCTTTACATTAATTCCTTTTGTTTTTGCTTTGATATTTTGATTTAGACCTTTATGCTTACAATCACCCCTTTGCTCCTACACTCACCCTCCTCATTCTACATATATTGGCCGGCCACTATTTGTGTGTGAGAGAGAGAATGATTTCATTTTTGGAGAGAAAAGACTATGGTTAAGGGTGCATGGAAATTTCATTACCTCTTTCATTCCATCACCCGATAAAAATGGCAGCTTCATTTACCGGTCGTCCACGGACTTGGACGAAGTGAGACAAAGTCATCTACTCATTCTCTACATCATTCTTGGTCATCTCTTTTAGCAAACTTGACGATCGAGTTGCCTCAAGTCAGAGGCGGGAGCCCGTTTAAAGAATCGTCTATGTGGTGCCACCTCGACGAGGATATCGGAGATCGACGAGATCGGAGCAGCCGCAACGGAGCGTGGGATGATGGTTGAAGAACGAAGGACTCGGATCGTTCGGTATAACCTTTCTACACTCTTTACAGTTTGTTAGTTTAGCAATAATGGCAGATCCGGGTTAAAGTATACGATAGCGCCAGTTAAAAAGTTTTTGTTCCGCATTTGGCGTCTGTAGACGGCCGGGGCGCTAGCGTAGACTTACAGTGGTATCAAAGCCTCACCATTTTGCTATACTAACTTGTGCTAACGCGTTTAAAACATCGATCGAACCGGAAATAAAAAATCGCAATTTTTCCACTTGACAGTTTCTGTTAATTTTAAAACTGGTCGAAATGTCATTTTGACTATACCAGAAAATCAAGCAGGGTTTTTTAGGAATACTGCAGAAATTCGACAAAGTGAATCAACTGTTCCGCCGCGGATCCGCGGCCCAAGCATGGGTTTGGCCGCGGATCCGCCGCAGGAAAGTGACTTCACTCGGCCAAATTTCTACAGTGCATTCTATGATGGAAATTGGGTTTTTGGTATATATCGTTTGGGCCCAGGTTTTGTTACTGTTCACCAGTAAGTCGTGCGGCCCACTTCTTGATATTTGGTCGATCGAAATTTAAACACGTTAGTTTACAGTGCTTACATTATATCTCCGACCGGGAATGTCATAACGAGGCTAAAATGCGGAATCAAAAAATTTTCCTTACTCGGAAACTGGCGCTACCGCGGACAATAAAACCCGGATCGTTAACCATTAACCTAATGCTAGCTAATCAAGAGATGGGAAGAGAAGTATACCGAGTGATCCGAGTCCTCCGGTCTTCTCGTCATCGTCCCAATCTCCCGCGGAAAGTCTAGTCTCCATATCGTCGCCTCCTCGCCGGAAGGGCACCACATCGCCTGCGTCTTTTACGGGCTCCCACCTTAATACCGAGGCATCTAGGGCATGAAGCCGGCAACTCGACATGCTCAAGATATGCTGTAGAATGTAGTGTAGATGATGCTTGTCTTATTTGGGGTAAGTAGTTGCCATGATGGAGGAATCAACAAGGTATGAACTTGGGGATTTATGGTAGCAATGAAAATGAGATTGATGATTAATTTTCCCACACCAAATCAACCTCTCTCATTTTCCTCTCCTCCAAATAGTGGCCGGCCTCATCAAGAGAATGGTAGTGAGAAAAATGAAATCAACCATTATCAAAACAAGAAGGAGAGTGAGTGTAGTAAAAGTAGAAAGGTGACCATAAACAAAACATCAACCATGCTTATCACTCCATACTCTTTCAAATCTCATTAATGCACCATCATGAAAGAAAGATGCTAAACATATCATAATGAATATATTTGCAAGAAACCCCCTCCACAAATGTTATTTGCACAATTGCAAATAACCCCTTCCATCGGAAAAGTCCGGCCGGGAAAGAACAAAGGAAAACCGGCCGGAACAGAATGCAAACTGGAAACTCCAGAAAACTGGTCCCGTAATAAATTACAGGAAAACCCCAATACTGTGCATACACACCCGCATCTGTATTCCGTCCGGATACAAATGCAATGAGACAAAATCTACACTGTACTAAACTAGGACCGGCTTAAGCCAAAGCCGGCTAGTAATATCCGTCCGATCCTGATCCGTGCAATACCGCACGTATCAGATCGAACCCTGCCATATCTCCATACGGCCTCTAGTACAAACCGTCCGATCCTGATCCGTGCAATACCGCACGTATCTGATCGGACCCTGCCATATCTCCATACGGCCTCTACAGCGTTTCGCCCGAAAGCTTGAGTAACTGAAAGTGTGGTGGACTCTAAAGACTCGTCAATACTATGGCTGTGGATTTAACCACTAGCACGTCAGAGGTATTAGCTAATACGTGACGGGCCACCAGCTATTGACCAAAAGGGACGTCGATGAGCGAACTCATCCTGACACCCTACTGAGCCTGTCAGTGACAATATCCGTACAGTCCGGTCCGTTCGTCTATGAGCATCGCATGTCGGGCCTAGGGGGTTGGTAAAAGTCAGACCCCCAAAAGCGGTACAAGTCGTGCCGGAGTGTAGCCCAGAACGCCCTGAGATACTACTGGAATACCTACCAGTAAATCTCCTGCCTCGGCCGAGGGCTTTGCGTAATGGCTCTCCTAGACACAGCGC
Organism: Agapanthus africanus; assembly: GCA_030015575.1. Classification (NCBI taxonomy): domain Eukaryota; kingdom Viridiplantae; phylum Streptophyta; class Magnoliopsida; order Asparagales; family Amaryllidaceae; genus Agapanthus; species Agapanthus africanus. The sequence goes on from JASDDO010000010.1 coordinate 290,381,401, forward strand.
GATCTCACCCCCAATACCGGGAGAGTCGAACCCCTGCAGATCCGCTCACTGCCTCCATGTGGCTCGGGACTGTACCCAACTAAAACCTGTTTGCACGACTCCTTTGAGCCATGGTAGGGTAGTAATCAAAGCACAGTGGGAACTCACACGAGACAAATGACGATCTCAGGTCGATGAACTAACCTGTACACATGTCACCAGGGAACTGCTATCTGACGTCTGGTATAAGACCAACTAGCAGGTTCCCGGCGAGTCCTGTCCGGTGTACTCATAACCCAATGAGCACCTGTATACATCTTAGGTGAACCAACTGACACCAGTGGCTTGTGAGACCGGCCACCGCCCCTCGTCGGGGTATCGACTGTATACACTAGTCTACTAATGGAGTATCGATGCCCAGTCTCAAAACTCCCACGACTAGGGACCTTTTAAGGATGTGCTTATAGACTACCAGCTCCCACGTATATGATCTCCATCATACTGCTGGTCGTCAAGCAAGAATCCTAGGGGCTCTATCAACGTGTAATAGCGACCTGTCAGGTCACCTAAAGCAGTATACGATGATAAAGATAAACCAGATAGCATACTATCATCTTGAGTAAGACTGTCCTACCGGGATAGGTCCTCCCTCAATCATTGCAATCACGTGCCTGTGATCCAATAATTGACTCTGAGGGCACTATCTCCAACAATCTCCCACTTGCACTCAAGGCTAATTATTGCGATGCCGCATACTCACAGCCCGTGTGATACCGAACACCCAACTCCTCTACTAGTCAGTCTCACAAAGCTCGTTTGCGAAACTATTGCGTTCGAGGAATAGCCTCAATGAGTGGATCCGCTGTGATGTTTCTTTCTATGTCTCTCTATATCTCAAGTTCGCGGAGAAAGCCATCTCCCGAAATGAGCAATACCTGTCTTAGAATGTCTGGATGTCTGATGGGACCTAGCTCATAAATGAACTCCAAATCCAAACTTCTTAGACTGTATCGTCAACTGAACTTAATCAGTATCCTGCGCCATGCCACCCTCAGTATTGCCTTGGACCACCTGTCCAAAATACTGTCCCTCGTCAGAAGGAAAACTATAACTCTGACAACCTCCTTGTCGTCCATGTCACCTTGGAAGCCTGGAATGATAGCTGTCTCCCAAATAAGGCTGTCGTTATCATATCCCTAGAACATCCACTTATGTTCTAAAACTGCTTCCGACTGTTTCTCCAGGATTGGATCAATGTCAACTTATTGCATCTAGTGCAAGAACAACATCTGGTGTGGTACTTGACATCTTATGATTGACTCAATTGCCTAAGCAAGTGATCTGTCAATCATGCGTATACCTCTCCCCTTTAGTCTATAAGACACCTTTAGAGAGGGTGACTCCATTACCTGCAGGTGTACTACCATGCCAGGAGTCGTCCATTCTAAATACTCTTAGAATGCTGTCAAGGTACCCAGATTGGGAAACCACCCAAATCTAGATCTAAAACCATAGATCTAGTAACCAGAATGTACGATATAATATCCAAGTCCTTTGTGGAGAAACCACTGTGTGACGACCAAAGTATAACCGATCGTAGTATAGGAGTTTCTTTTCCTACTCTGTGTATGTCATCCAAATACCAGGATATCACACCCTACTACCTTCTCAACAGATCCATCCCTTATTCTGATGAAGTCAAACCTATGACTGTCATGTCAGAAATAGATGATCTATCTCCGCTACATCTGCTTTAGTCTATAAATAGACATAAGCGTGATGACCACCAATGCTTCCGCTGCTCCCACTGACTACGACAACCCTCTGCCAGAGTCATATAGACGTGCACTTCTAAAGCTAGTTTAGAACGACGCTATACTCATCCTCCTGCCGGGTCTCACAGTCTGGAACAACAGCAATGGTAAGTCTGGGTAAACAAGAACCTCCCTGCCACCGTCCTTGAGCATACCGAAGTACCTCTCGAGTGCCTGAGGTTACCCAACATATCTGCGGAGTAGCCAATGGAAAGTCAAAACAGATTGAATCTTTAGGTTCCTTATCAAATCTTCAGTAATCGTTTGCGGTTCTGGAATCACTTCCAGTTCTACCATACTCCCACTACTGTTTTCTGAAAAAAAATCCATTTTTATTAAAACTGTGGCGAGTCTAGAACAGTATTACTATTGATCTCCCAGATGGTAGAAAGTCAACCCTCGTCATAGCCTGGGTCAACCCACAAACAGCCATTACAGAAACGTGCCTTGAGTTGTCCAGTGTCTGGTTTTAATCATAAGCCAGACAACTCCCCGTACCTTGACAATGTCAAGATATGAACTGTTCTATATCCAATATAGAAACAGAGGCACTGATTTAATTGAACCAGATTCAAATCATGCAGCTGTCTCCAGTGCATGTCAACTAAATGGAAGGAGGCCGATCAGCGTTACTCAACTTAGGAATGTTTCCAATTATGAGTAACCTGAAAGAGAAGCTAGTTCTCTTAATCATTACTATCAACTGAACACCATACACAAGTATCTACATCTTCGATCACTTTGAAGAATCCCGACACTTGCTACACCTGGTTCTCTACTCTATTCAAATACCTATAACTCCTCAAAAACCCAGACCCTATGTTTCTACGAAACACATGTCTAAGAACTAGAGAAGTTAAAAGTAAACAGAATATAGTATGAGGACCAACCCCTCTGTCCTAATGGACACTGGACAACATACAATACTCTGTATAAGTCCGCTGAGTCTAACAACTCTTTCACTGTGTGTCGTAGGTTGAAAACTGTACTTATGGTTAAGAAGAATTACACCGCTGTTTAATGCTCCTTACCTAACCATCCACTGATATAGGTAAATGTCATCGACATAATATCAAAAGGTATATCTCACTCTATGAAAATAGACGTACAGATATATCAATTTGAAATTGGTGCACAACAGCGGATATTCAAAACCAAATATTTGCCGACCGGCAAACAGCCCAGATGATCTCCTCAAATATCACCGATTACAACGAATCCCGATATAATGAGGATGATCACCCTATTCCCAATAACTTACTCCCACTCATCATCTGTAAAACAATACAGATGTGAGAATCATACCTGGTAAATACATACCCTGGAGTAAGTATCTAATCGGGAAATTAGTTTTCTTTTAATATTACACAGTGAAACTGAAACATTGAAATGTTTCGGTGGGGTATTCCGGTATTCTTAGTAATGCCTCTTCCATTATCCAGATTCACAACTGTAACCGTATATCTCTTTGCCATCTGTCCAAATCCCTTTATATGTCTTTAGTCATTACCGTCTGCACACCCCTTTAGGCCAAATGGTTTTCTTCCTTCCCTACCGTTCGGCACCAGCCTATGGTTTGGAAGAAGACTATCCAATAAGCATAAAAAGGTGTACTGTCCTAATCCTAGGAGCACTCGCAAAGCGAGAGAAGGTGAAGATAAAAGACAACCGAATAAACCTTATTCCTATTTCTCCTGAACCAGAATCCATCCCCGAACTGGAACAAGTTCCTTTCGAGTTCGTATAAAACCATACGATGGAGTATCCAAATAAACTGTGGATCTTCGTAGTGATACGGAGTGTCCTGGAGAAATACAAAGGTGATTTAGGATAGGCGAAGAAATACTTGGTTCGGTCGTGAATAGCAGTCACAATTTACTTTGTCCTCTTACTAATCCCTTGCTTTGTCTTAACTTAATACCTTCTGCACACCATCGTTATGCTAATTGGTTTTCTTCATTCCCCACCGTTCGGCACCAGCCTAAGGTTTGGAAGAAGACTATCCAATTTGCGTAATAGGTGTACTATCTCCTAAACCAAGGAGTACTCGCAATGAGAGAAGGTGAAAAGAAAAGACAACTGAATAATCCTATCCGTTTTCTCCAAAACCGGAAACCATCCTCGAATTCCTTTGAGTTCGTATCTAACCATACGATGGTTTTGTCCAATGGAAGTGGACGTTCGCAGTAGTGCGGGGTGTCCTTGAGAAAAGGGTAAAAGTAGGAGTGGCAATGAGGTCTGCAACTCTGACAATCCAAAAGCCAGTGTTAAGTAGGTTCGGTCAACTTGGCCACTGAGTCATAGTCCAGGGTCGGGTCAATGGTCGCTGCCAAAGAGAGAGAGAAAAGAAACACTCAGCGTGCACTCTAACCTAGATCAGAATGGTTATCACTTTTTCTAATCAGGAAACCTCCCACTGTACCTCAAATTCTCCTCCAAACCTGAAAGAAGAATTAGTCGGGATCACCCGAGGAGTAAACCAACTCATCAGTGGAAATCGGGATCCAACTATCATCGCATGATAACTTGACGGAATCCACTCAACTCACCACACTCCAGAAGGTATGCGCATGCCTGGCAAGTTTCAGTTCTTTTGAAACTCTCGATGAAAGTTTTACCCCTAGGACCCAAGTGACCTTGACACAGTCAACAAATCAAAGAGTCCTAGTCAAGTTCAACCCGTCATTATCCTGGATTGCATTAAACCCACCCGTACGAGCCCTTGACACAGTCAACAAGGCCGCACGACTGTCCTAACCAATCCCATTAATATGCTGCAAACAAACACTACTTAGCTACCGCACACTACGTCTTGACACAGTCAACAAACGCAGCACGAATACTAAGTAATACTTGTAAGAAATGACGGAGGGCTACGTCTAGTTTTTGGCGAAAAACTTTTAACGTAATGAACTTGATATCGTTGAAGGAACTGCATAGCCTTTTATAAAAATATAGTGACGAAAACCTTTACTAAAGAGGTCACTCCCGGTGAAGGGATCTCGGCTCTTTCCCCGTAGAATGAGGTGCAGGATATTCCAACTGAATACCACGATGCAAAGCAAAAGTAATCGGCTATAGTGAAGTTATTGCCCTGACGCAAACTTCTGTCCAAGGGGTCACTCCCGGTGAAGGGATCTCGGCCCTTGCCTCGTCGACTGAGGAGCAGGATATTCCAAATGAATACCACGATGCAAAACAAAAGTGAACGTCCTTGCAGTAACAGCTTTTTGAAAAAAATGTTCCAACAACATCAGAATAGGTTTGTTTATCTTGCATTGATCCGAATCAACGCAGTCCCATCAAATGATCACACCAATAAAGAACGAAAATAATGATGTACGTATATGCCATCCGCATTCGCCACTGGGTCCCGTCATCACCCGTTAGGTTACTTAACTAACGACAGAGCGGGGACTGGACTAGCGCGGATGCAAAACATATACAACATCTACTAATATATATACCAATATATTATATTCGCTCAAGGCGTGATAAGAATGCAACATCACAGAAATGTACAGCATCACAGAACAATACAGATATCTGGAAGCCCCGGGTTTCACAGAGCCGCTGCTGAAACCCGACGTTCCCCTGGTCGTGTGGATAGCCTGTGCAATGAAAACCTAGACCCCTACGGGCGCGGCAAGTCACCCGCCAAAACCTGAAGCGAGGCAGCCCCCTCCAGCACCGTGAATGGACCACCCAGCACTTCACGGAATCCGGTAACTTGGGCACCCCTCCTGGGTCAACCTGTACCCCCTACGAGTGCGGCGAATAGCCCGCCAATCCTAGAGTGAAGCCCCCTCCGTCTCAATGCCATGAGATGCGGGCCCGTTGCCCTCTAGAACCCGGCTATCCGTGCACCCCTCCGCGGGGTAATCCTAGTACAGAAAGTAAAATATACATACAACGGGTACATCGACCGCAACCAGGTCGTGCCCCAAAAGAATAATACAAACAGGCAGTGACGGCAGTCCACATGTCGGACGCTCGCCCCGCAATATCAAATGTACATAATACAACAAAACTGTACTAGCATTGCATCCAGGCTATCCCCCACGACCGATCCGCAACAACACAGCATAAACATAGAACATCAACGTGAAAGTCACGTTCGCAAATCCGTCTAACCGGGCTATAGCAGTTAGACCGGATTTACCGATCGAGTGACATTCACGGTCGCAGATATAATGTAAATACTGTGAAATAATGTGTTTAAAAATATCCGATCGATCAAACAATTAACAAGTGGGCCCCCAAGTAATACTGTAGCAGTCACAGAAGATCTGGGCACAAATTTAATATCCCAAAACCCCCAAAATCAGCCCACAAGCCCACTGCACAAATTTGACACAGTGAAGAGACCAGAGTGCGGCGGAACCGCGGTCCAAGGGGGGGTTTGGCCGCGGTTCCGTGCTAAGGTCGTCGACTGAAAGTGTCAAATTTTTACAGAGGTCTTAGAATTTGCAGTACATTAGTTTTATACAACCTGAAAAATTTTTTGAGACCAAAAATTTTCAACAGAAACTGATGCTAATGAAAATGCAGATTTTGGAATTTTGGTCGATCGGAAATGCAAAACACATTAGAACAAGCTAGGTAAGGTTAATGGCGTGGCTCTGATACCATGTTGCGCCACGGCAGCGCCCCGGCCGTCTTAACGAGGCCAAAATGCGGAATCAAAAATTTTTCCTTACTCGGAAACTGGCGCTACCGCGGACAATAAAACCCGGATCGTTAACTATTAACCTAATGCTAGCTAATCAAGAGATGGGAAGAGAAGTATACCGAGTGATCCGAGTCCTCCGGTCTTCTCGTCATCGTCCCAATCTCCCGCGGAAAGTCTAGTCTCCATATCGTCGCCTCCTCGCCGGAAGGGCACCACATCGCCTGCGTCTTTTACGGGCTCCCACCTCAATACCGAGGCAACTCGGGCATGAAGCCGGCAACTCGACATGCTCAAGATATGCTGTAGAATGTAGTGAAGATGATGCTTGTCTCATTTGGGGTAAGTAGTTGCCATGATGGAGGAATCAACAAGATATGAACTTGGGGATTTATGGTAGCAATGAAAATGAGATTGATGATTAATTTTCCCACACCAAATCAACCTCTCTCATTTTCCTCTCCTCCAAATAGTGGCCGGCCTCATCAAGAGAATGGTAGTGAGAAAAATGAAATCAACCATTATCAAAACAGGAAGGAGAGTGAGTGTAGTAAAAGTAGAAAGGTGACCATAAACAAAACATCAACCATGCTTATCACTCCATACTCTTTCAAATCATATTAATGCACCATCATGAAAGAAAGATGCTAAACATATCATAATGAATATATTTGCAAGAAACCCCCTCCACAAATGTTATTTGCACAATTGCAAATAACCCCCTCCATCGGAAAAGTCCGGCCGGGAAAGAACAAAGGAAAACCGGCCGGAACGGAATGCAAACTGGAAACTCCAGAAAATTGGTCCCGTAATAAATTACAGGAAAACCCCAATACTGTGCATACACACCCGCATCTGTATTCCGTCCGGATACAAATGCAATGAGACAAAATCTACACTGTACTAAACTAGGACCGGCTTAAGCCAAAGCCGGCTAGTAATATCCGTCCGATCCTGATCCATGCAATACCGCACGTATCAGATCGAACCCTGCCATATCTCCATACGGCCTCTAGTACAAACCGTCCGATCCTGATCCGTGCAATACCGCACGTATCTGATCGGACCCTGCCATATCTCCATACGGCCTCTACAGCGTTTCGCCCGAAAGCTTGAGTAACTGAAAGTGTGGTGGACTCTAAAGACTCGTCAATACTATGGCTGTGGATTTAACCACTAGCACGTCAGAGGTATTAGCCAATACGTGACGGGCCACCAGCTATTGACCAAAAGGGACGTCGATGAGCGAACTCATCCTGACACCCTACTGAGCCTGTCAGTGACAATATCCGTACAGTCCGGTCCGTTCGTCTATGAGCATCGCATGTCGGGCCTAGGGGGTTGGTAAAAGTCAGACCCCCAAAAGCGGTACAAGTCGTGCCGGAGTGTAGCCCAGAACGCCCTGAGATACTACTGGAATACCTACCAGTAAATCTCCTGCCTCGGCCGAGGGCTTTGCGTAATGGCTCTCCTAGACACAGCGCGATCTCACCCCCAATACCGGGAGAGACGAACCCCTGCAGATCCGCTCACTGCCTCCATGTGGCTCGGGACTGTACCCAACTAAAACCTGTTTGCACGACTCCTTTGAGCCGTGGTAGGGTAGTAATCAAAGCACAATGGGAACTCACACGAGACAAATGACGATCTCAGGTCGATGAACTAACCTGTACACATGTCACCAGGGAACTGCTATCTGACGTCTGGTATAAGACCAACTAGCAGGTTCCCGGCGAGTCCTGTCCGGTGTACTCATAACCCAATGAGCACCTGTATACATCTTAGGTGAACCAACTGACACCAGTGGCTTGTGAGACCGGCCACCGCCCCTCGTCGGGGTATCGACTGTATACACTCGTCTACTAATGGAGTATCGATGCCCAGTCTCGAAACTCCCACGACTAGGGACCTTTTAAGGATGTGCTTATAGACTACCAGCTCCCACGTATATGATCGCCATCATACTGCTGGTCGTCAAGCAAGAATCCTAGGGGCTCTATCAACGTGTAATAGCGACCTGTCAGGTCACCTAAATCAGTACACGATGATAAAGATAAACCAGATAGCATACTATCATCTTGAGTAAGACTGTCCTACCGGGATAGGTCCTCCCTCAATCATTGCAATCACGTGCCTGTGATCCAATAATTGACTCTGAGGGCACTATCTCCAACAACCATCGTATGGTTAGATACGAACTCGAAGGAATATATTCGAGGATGGTTTCCGGTTCTGGAGAAAACGGATAGGACTATTTAGTTGTCTTTTCCTTTTACCTTCTCTCAGGTTGCGAGTACTCCTTAGTTTAGGAGTAGTACACCTATTACGCAAATTGGATAGTCTTCTTCCAAACCTTAGGCTGGTGCCGACCGGTAGGGAATGAAGAAAACCAATTAGCCTAACGATGGTGTACAGAAGGTATTGAGTTAAGACAAAGCAAGGGATTAGTAAGAGGGCAAAGTAATATGCGACTGCTATTCACGACCAAACCAAGTATTCCTTCGCCAATCCTAAATCACCTTTGTATTTCTCCAGGACACTCCGTATCACTACGAAGATCCATAGTTTATTGGATACTCCATCGTATGGTTATATACGAACTCGAAAGGAACTTGTTCCAGTTCGGGGATGGATTCTGGTTCAGGAGAAATAGGAATAAGATTTATTCAGGTGTCTTTTATCTTCACCTTCTCTCGCATTGCGAGTGTTCCTAGGATTAGGACAGTACACCCATTATGCTTATTGGATAGTCTTCTTCCAAACCATAGGCTGGTGCCGAACGGTAGGGAAGGAAGAAAACCATTTTGCCTAAGGGGTGTGCAGAAGGTAAAAACTAAAGACATATAAAGGGATTTGGAAAGGTGGCAAAGAATTACACGGCTACAGTTGTGAATCTGGATAATGGAAGAGGCATTACTAGGAATACCAGGATACCCCATCGAAACATTTCAATGTTTTAGTTTCACTATGTACTGTTAAAGGAAAATTGATTTCCCGATTAGACACTTGCTCCAGGGTATGTATTTACCAAGTATGATTCTCACATCTGTATAGTCTTACAGATGATAAGTGGGAGTAAGTTGTTGGGAATTAGGTGATCATCCTCATTATGTCGGGATTCGTTGGAATCGTTGATATTTGAGGAAATCACCTGGGCTGTTTGCCGGTCGGCAAATATTTGGTTTTGAATATCCGTTGTTATGCACCAATTTCAAATCGATATATCTGTACGTCTATTTTCATAGAGTGAGATATACCCTTTTGAAATTATGTCTATGACATTTACCTATATCAGTGGATGGTTAGGTAAGGAGCATTGAACAGCGGTGTAATTCTTCATAACCAAAGGTACAGTTTTCAACCTACGACACACAGTGAATGAGTTATCAGACTCAAGGGACTTATACAGAGTATTGTATGTTGTCCAGGGTCCATCAGGGCAGAGGGGTAGGTCCTCGTACTATATTCGGTTTACTTATGACTTCTCTAGTTTTTAGACAGGTGTTTCGTGGAAACACAATGTCCGAATTTTGAGAAGTTATAGGTATTTGAATAGAGTAGAGAACCAGGTATAGCAAGTATCGGGATTATTCAAAGTGATCGAAGATGTAGATACTTGTGTATGGTATTCAGTTGATAGTAATGATAAAGAGAAATTGCTTCTCTTTCAGGTTATTCATAATTGGAAGCATTCCTAAGTTGAGTAACGCTGATCGGCCTCCTTCCATTTAGTTGACATGCACTGGAGACAGTGCATGACTTGAATCTGGTTCAATTAAATCAGTGCCTCTGGTTCTATATTGGATATAGAACAGTTCATATCTTAACGATGTTAAGGTACGGGGAGTTGTCTGGCTTATGCTTAAAACCAGACACTGGACAACTCAAGGCACGTTTCTGTAATGGCTGTTTGTGGGTTGACCCAGGCTATGACGAGGGTTGACTTTCTACCATCTGGAAGATCAATAGCGATATTGTTCTAGACTCGCCACAGTTTTATTAAAAATGGATTTTTTCAGAAAACAGTAGTGGGAGTATGGTAGAACTGGAAGTGATTCCATAACCACAAACGATTACTGAAGATTTGATAGGGAACCTAAGGATTCAATCTGGATTGACATTCCATTGGCCACTCTGCAGATAAGGTGGGTAACCTCAGGCACCCGAGAGGTACTCCGGTAGCCTCAAGGACGGTGGCAGAGAGGTTCTTGTTTACCCACAATTGCCATTGCTGTTGTTCCAGACTGTGAGACCCGGCGGGAGGATGATTATAGCGTCGTTCTAAACTAGTTTTAGAAGTGTACGTGTATATGACTCTGGCAGAGGGTTGTCGTAGTCAGTGGGAGCAGCAGAAGCATTGGTGGACAGGTAGCTTATGTCTATTTATAGACTAAAGCAGATATAGCGGAGATAGATCATCAATTTCTGATATGACAGTCATAGGTTTGACTTCATCAGAATAGGGGATGGATCTGTTGAGAAGGTAGTAGGGTGTGTTATCATGGTATTTGGATGACATACACAGAGTAGGAAGTGATATTCCTACACTACAATCGGTTATACTTTGGTCGTCACACAGTGGTTTCTCCACATGGGACTTGGACATTATATCAGACATACTGGTTACTAGATCTATGGTTTTAGATCTAGATTTGGGTGGTTTCCCAATCTGGGTACCTTGACAGCATTCTATGAGTATTTAGAATGGACGACTCCTGGCATGGTGGTGTACCTGCAGGTAGTGGAGTCACCCTCTCTAAAGGTTTCTTACAGACTAAAATAGAGAGGGATGTGCATGATTGACAGATCACTTGCTTAGGCAATTGAGTCAATCATGAGATGTCAAGTACCACACCAGATGTTGTTCTTGCACTAGATGCAATAAGTTGATATTGATCCAATCCTGGAGAAACAGTCGGAGGCAGTTTTAGAACATAAGTGAATGTTTTAAGGATATGATAACAACAGCCTCATTCGGGGGACAGTTATCATTCCAGGCTTCCAGGGTGACCTGGACGACAAGGAGGTTGTCAGAGTTATAGTTTTTCCTTCTGACGAGGGGCAGTATTTTGGACAGGTGGTCCAAGGCAATACTGAGGGTGGCATGGCGCAGGATACTGATTAAGTTCAGTTGACGATACAGTCTAAGAAGTTTGGATTTGGAGTTCATTTATGAACTAGGTCCCATCAGACATCCAGACATATTCTAAGACAGGTATTGCTCTTTTCGGGAGATGGGTTTCTCCGCGAACTTGAGATATAGAGAGACATAGAAAGAAACAACAAAGCGGATCCACTCACTGAGGCTGTTCCTCGAACGCAATAGTTTCGCAAACGAGCTTTGTGAGACTGACTAGTAGAGGAGTTGGGTGTTCGGTATCACACGGGCTGTGAGTATGCGGCATCGCAATAATTGGCCTTGAGTGCAAGTGGGAGATTGTTGGAGATAGTGCCCTCAGAGTCAATTATTAGGTCACAGGTACGTGATTGCAATGATTGATGGATGACCTATCCCGGTAGGACAGTCTTACTCGAGATGATAGTATGCTATCTGGTTTACCTTTATCATCGTGTACTGTTTTAGGTGACCTGACAAGTTGCTATTACACGTTGGTAGAGCCCCTAGGATTCTTGCTTGACCACCAGCAGTATGAGGGCGATCATATAAGTGGGAGCTGGGGTCTATAAGCATATCCTTAAATGGTCCCTAGTCGTGAGAGTTTCGAGACAGGGCATCGATACTCCAGAGTAGACTAGTGTATACAGTCGAGACCCCGACGAGGGGCGGTGGCCGGTCTCACAAGCCACTGGTGTCAGTTAGATCACCTAAGATGTATACAGGTGCTCATTGGGTTATGAGTACACCGGACAGGACTCGCCGGGAACATGCCAGTTGGTCATATACTAGACGTCAGATGGCAGTTCCCTGGTGACATGTGTGCAGGTTAGTTCATCGACCTGGGGATCGTCATTTGTCTCGTGTGAGTTCCCACTGTACTTTGATTACTACCCTACCAGGCTCAAAGGAGTCGTGCAAACAGGTTTTAGTTGGGTACAGTCCCGAGCCACATGGAGGCAGTGAGCGTATCTTCAGGGGTTCGTCTCTCCCGGTATTGGGGGTGAGGTCGCGCTGTGTCTAGGAGAGCCATTACACGAAGCCCTTGGCCGAGGCAAGGAGATTTACTGGTAGGTATTCCAGTAGTATCTCAGGGTGTTCTGGGCTACACTCCGACACGACTTGTACCGCTTTTGGGGGTCTGACTTTTACCAACCCCCTAGGCCCGCCATGCGATACTCATAGACGAACGGACCGGACTGTACGGATATTGTCACTGACAGGCTCAGTAGGGTTGTCAGGCTGAGTTCGCTCACAGACGTCCCTTTTAGTCAATACCAGGTAGCCCGTTACGTATTGGCTTATACCTCTGACGTGCTAGTGGTTAAATCCACAACCAAGGTGTTGACGAGTCTTTAGAGTCCCCCACATTCAGTTACTCAGCTTTCGGGCGAAAGGTTGTAGAGGCCGTATGGAGATATGGCAAGGTCCGATCAGATACGTGCGGTATTGCATGGATCAGGATCGGACAGTTTGTACTATAGGCCGTATGGATATATGGCAGGGTTCGATCAGATACGTACGGTATTGCACGGATCAGGATCGAACGGATATTACTAGCCGGCTTTGGTATAAGCCGGATCCTAGTGTAGTACAGTGTAGATTTTGTCTCATTGCATTTGTATTTCGGTCGAAATACAGATGCGGGTGTGTATGCACAGTATCGGGGTTTTCCTGTAATTTATTACGGGACCAGTTTTCTGGAGTTGCCAGTTTGCTTTCCGTTTCGGCCGATTTCCTTTGTTCCGTTCATTGGCCGAAGATTGGTGGAGGAGGGCTTATTTGCATTGTTGCAAATAAGTGGTTGTGGAGGGGGTCTTTGCATTTTTGTTTTATCATGATGGTTTCATGATGGAGCCCATCCCTTGACCTTCCATGCTTCATGATGGCTTGACTTTTGCTTTCATGGTTGTTGATTGAGTGTTGGGTTTTTGTGGTGATCATTTGACTTTTCATCATCACTCACTTTCCACCTACCCCCTTGTTTTTGTTCTTTCTCTCTCCAATCACACATGGGGGGGGGGCGGCCATTCCTTGAGAATGGATGGGATTCATTTCATTATGGGTGTGGGATTTTTGTATCTTGAGCTTTGAGAAATCCCTACAACTCCCTCTCCAAAAGTATACTTCAATTCCTCCACAAAAGGTAACTCCATAATCCCAAATGAGACATGAGTTCCACACTACATTCTACAGCAAACCTTGGGCACGTCGACTAGCCAGCTTCGTGCCCGAGTTGCCTCGGCATTGAGGTGGGAGCCCGTAAAAGAAGTAGGCGATGTGGTGCACTTCCGACGACGAGGTGGAGACCGGAGCTTCCGCAGGAGATCGGGACGACGACGAGAAGACCGGAGGACTTGGATCAGTCGGTATATCTCTCTTCCCCATCTTGTAGTTAGCTAGGACTAGTTAATGGTTCGATCCGGGTTTTAGTGCGCGGTGGTGCCGGTTTGCTAAGTCCGCAAAATTAAAGTTTATCACCGCTTGCGCATTCCGGCGTCGGATTGACGGCCGGGGCGCCGCCGTGCACTTACAATTAACTTAGTCTAGCTTACTCTAGCATGTTTAAAGCTTCGATCGAACTAATATCCCAAAACCGTGATTTCAAGTGCATCAGTTTTCTGTCGAATTTTTTTAGGCTCGAAAAATTATTTGGAGCATTGCAGAAATATGTGCAGGCAATTGTAAGAGTTCTGCAAAAATTTGGTGGCTTAACTTTACTGTTCCACCACGGAACCGCGGCCAAACCCATGCATTTGCCGCGGTTCCGCGGCCATAGTGACTCCTTGTAGCACCAAATTTTTACAGAGGGTCTTGGACTTGGAAATGGGGGTTTTGGTATGTTCTGTTTGGGCCCAGATTTTCTTTGAGTGCTACAGTTGTGCTTTGGGCCCACTTCGGGAAATTTAGTCGATCGAAAATTTTAAACATGTTAGTTCACAGTATTTACGTTATATCTGCGACCGTGAATGTCATTTGATCGGTAAATCCTGTCTAACTGCTATAGCCCTTTTAGACGGATTTGCGAACGTGACATTCACATTGATGTTCTATATTGTGCTGTGATGTTGCGGATTTGTCGTGGTGGATAGCCTGGATGCAATATTAGTACAGTTTGGTTGTATATGTACATTTGATATTGCGGGGCGAGCGTCTGACATGTAGACTACCGTCACTGCCTGTTTGTATATTATTCTTTTGGGGCACGATCGGGCTGAGGTCGATGTACCCGTTGTATGTATATTTTTACTTTCTGTACTAGGATTACCCTACGGAGGGGTGCACGGGTAGCCGGGTTCTAAAGGGAAACGGGCCCGCATCTCATGGCGTTGAGACGGAAGGCGCTTCACTCTAGAATTGGCGGGCTATTCGCCGCACTCGTACGGGGTACAGGTTGACCCAGGGAGTGGTGCCCAAGTTACCGGATTCCATGAAGTGCCGGGTGGTCCATTCACGTTGCTGAAAGGGGCTGCCTCGCTTCAGGTTTTGGCGGGTAACTTGCCGCGCCCGTAGGGGTCTAGGATTTCATTGCACAGGCTATCCACACGACCAGGGGAACGTCGGGTTTCAGTAGCGGCTCTATGAAACCCGGGGATCCTAGATATCTGTATTGTTCTGTGATGGTTATTACATTTCTGTGATGTTGCATTTTATCACGCCTTGAGCGAATATTATATATTGATATATATACTAGTAGATGTTGTATATATTTTGCATCCGTGCTAGTCCAGTCCCCGTTCTGTCGTTAGTTAAGTAACCTAACGGGTAATGACGGGACCCAGTGGCGAATGCGGATGGCATATACGTACATCATTATTTTCGTTCTTTATTGGTGTGATCAATTGATGGGACTGCATTGATTCGGATCAATGCAAGCTAAACAAATCTATTCTGATGTTGTTGGAACAATTTTCAAAAAGCTGTTATTGCAAGGACGTTTTCTTTTGTTTTGCACAGTTGTATTCAGTTGGAATATCCTGCACCTCAGTCGACGAGGAAAGGGCCGAGATCCCTTCACCGGGAGCTTGGATAGAAGTTTGCGTCAGGGTAATAACTTCACTATAGCCGATTGCCTTTTGCTTTGCATCATGGTATTCAGTTAGAATATCCTGCACCTCATTCTACGGGGAAAGAGCCGAGATCCCTTCACCGGGAGTGACCTCTTTAGCAAAGGTTTTCGTCACTATATTTTTATAAAAGCTATCCGGTTCCTTCAACGATATCAAGTTCATTACGTTAAAGGTTTTTCGCCAAAAACCATTCGTAGCCTTCCGTCATTTTATATGGATAGTCAATAATATTCAAGCTGTGTTTGTTGGACAAAGTCAAGGCACAGTGATTGGTAGCTATTGGATATTCATATATAGCATAGATAGATGCGTTGGTTTGGGACAGTCGTACTGCCTTGTTGGCCAAAGTCAAGGGTAGGTACAGGTGGGTTCAAATTAACCTGGAGAATGACGGGTAGAACTTGACATGTGACTTATGATTTGTTGGCCAAAGTCAAGGTCATAAGAGCATGGGGTAAAAATCACATCGGGAGTTTCTAAAGAAACTGAAACTTGCCAGATATGCGCATACCTTCTGGAGTGTGATAACGTGAGTGGATTCCATCATATTATCATGCGATGATAGTTGGATCCCGATTCCCACTGATGAGTTGGTTTACTCCTCGGGTGATCCCGACTAATTCTTCTTTGAGGTTTGGAGGAGAATTTAAGGTTACAGTGGGAGGTTTCCTGATTAGATAAATTGATAACCATTCTGATCTAGGTTAGAGTGCACGCTGAGTGTTTCTTTTCTCTCTCTCTTCGGCAGCGACCATGACCCGACCCTAGACTATGACTCAGTGACCAAGATTAACCGAACCTTCTTAAAACACTTGCATACCTCATTGCCACTCCTACTTTTACCCTTTTCTCCAGGACACCCGTATTACTAAGAACGTCCACTTCCATTGTATAAAACCATCGTATGATTATATACGAACTCGAAGGAACTTGTTCCATATTCGAGGATGGTTTCTGGTTCTGGAGAAAACGAATAGGACTATTCAGCTGTCTTTTCCTTTTACCTTCTCTCAGTTTGCGAGTGCCCCTTAGATTAGGGGATAGTACACCTATTACGCAAATTGGATAGTCTTCTTCCAAACCATAGGCAGGTGTCGACCGGTAGGGAATGAAGAAAACCAATTAGCCTAACGATGGTGTATAGAAGGTATTATGTAAAGACAAATAAAGGGATTAGAAGGAGGGCAAAGTAAATTGCGACTGCTATTCACGACCAAACCAAGTATTTCATTACCACTCCCACTTCACCTTTGTATTTCTCCAGGACACTCCGTGTCACTACGAAGATCCACAATTTATTGGATACTTCATCGTATGGTTATATACGAACTCGAAAGGAACTTGTTCCAGTTCGGGGATGGATTCTGGTTCAGGAGAAATAAGAATAAGGTTTTATTCGGTTGTCTTTTATCTTCACCTTCTCTCGCATTGCGAGTGCTTCTAGGATTAGGCCATTACGCTTATTTGATAGTCTTCTTTCAAACCATAGGCTGGTGCCGAACGGTAGGGAAGGAAGAAAACCATTTGGCCTAAAGGGGTGTGCAGAAGGTAATGACTAAAAGACATATAAAGGGATTTGGAGAGATGGCAGAGAAATATACGGTTACAGTGGTGAATCTAGATAATGGAAGAGGCATTACTAGGAATACCCGGATACCCCTGCGAAACATTTCAATGTTCCAGTTTCACTGTGTACTGTTAAAAGAAAACTGATTTCCCAATTAGCTTTTGCTCCAGGGTATGTATTTACCAGGTATGATTCTCACATCTGTATTTTTTTGCAGATGATGAGTGGGAGTAAGTTATTGGGAATTAGGTGATCAGTCGAAAATACTGCATTTTTAACACGGCAATTTCCCTATCTATTGCACTCATCTAGAAGTGTTCAGTATTTATATTACACATATTAGCAAACCAGTCCTGAAATATCAGATTACATATGTTAGACTTTAAAACCGACATTTCTGAGGAAATTGTGTGTTTATCATGGCATCGCATCATCCCTATATTGCGCAACACTTGTTTCGAAGTCTGTGCAGGAAAATCCGGAAGAAAAGCCAAAATTTTCATTTTGCTGATCAAACATTACACCAACTCCAAGTTCTGAGATCTAGTAGCAATAAAAAGGGAAAAATACAATTCAACATATTACAAAAAGGCCCATAAGTCAGCCCAATAATTACCAGTGAAAGATTAAGCCACAAGGCTTCAGAGCCGCCGCGGTTCCGCGGCAGGAGCACGCTTGCGCCGCGGTTCCGCGGCGCTATGATGGCTTCAGACGCTCAAAATTTCTCCACGTATCTCAGCTAACGGCCAAAGCTTCCAGAACATTGTAGATTCTCCACGTGGCACATCTCGAAGGCTCGGCTTAACAAACTTCATCTAGAAGCTTCTCCTCAATAAACTTTTGGAGGGAAATTCAAATCTCCTCAACAAACTTTTGGAGGGAAATTCAAATTTGAAAGCCTAGATCTAGGGTTTTGATGGTCTATAAATAGGAGCCTAGATGTAGGGTTAAAAGGTTGTTCTTTAGTTGTTCAATAATCTTTAGTCTTCTTCAATCGTTCATTAGTTCTTTAATTCTTCATCTCTCCATCTTCTTCCACAAGTCTAGTAACAAGACTTGTGAGAAACCCTAACCCTAATTCCAATCCAAATTCAAGATCCCGTGTACCAATCAAGCGAGAAGCCCTTCAACCTTTTAGGAGCGGAGCCGATCTCCAATCAAGCAAGTGATCCAAGCCGATCCGCGACTCAAGGAGCCGAGCGAAGCCAAATCGATGATCGAGTTCTTCCTCTTATAGTTCTTGAGCGATTGTAATGAAATTGTTGATATAAATACAAGGTGAAATTCTTTAATCTTGCTTTCTTTAAATTCTTGCATCATGATTCGATCTCAATCTGTAATTGTTGTTCTTGTTGTGATGTTTGAGTAAAACTCCGCTCGTAAAGGAGTCGAGAAGATCAATAGAATGATGATGTAACAAATCTTAAAACGATTCTTAAGTCCTACGAGTTTTGTAAACCCTAGCAAGTTCAAGAATCGATGACCTAGTTTCGTTGCGATGCTTTCTTGATTGTGATCGCTCAAAATTAGGGATCTACGATCGTTTCTTGAATTTACTAGAGGCTAGAATGTGAATGATATCGACGAAGGAACAAGGGATAAATGATGAAACTCTAGTTTCACTAGAAATCCCTAATTCTCGTTGATCATCATCGATCTAGTATCAATTCATCGAAGGATAAGAATACGTCATCGTAAGATTGCATCACATCTATAGATCCGATCGATTCCTACGAGCCTCATTTCGATTCTTGATATTTGGTTGGAAAAATCATCACAAACTCTCAATTCTTGATTCTATCGTTTTCTTGTTATTAGATCTAGATTTTCTAATTCTTGAACTTCAACTATAAATCATGAATTGTTTATTTTCTTTTCCTTAAAGTTTCGACTCATCTAATTCAAAAGACGAACGATTACACCTTCCCTGTGGACGATCCGCACTTACTAACGATCTACATCCGACACCGTAGTTGATTGCGGTCAAATAATTTTTGGTTGTGATTCTATACATATTTTCTTAAACACACAACGAGAAATCGTATTCAATCAATTGACATACTTACATGCTAGTTACCTATATACCTATAGGGTATTGTACCATTAGTGATAGGTACATAAACACATAATGACATAGCTATATGTATACTTTTCATACATACTTCATTTATACATGAAGGGTATATTACATCATTACTGATTGATAGATATCTATATCTTGCTATACCTTTATGTTTACACATATATCAGTTATAGCTACATGTTTACCTTTACTTGATATTATTTAGAATTGGAGAAAATAGGAACCGCATGATATATATTATATTAACTTGTTGCGGTTAATTAGCGGCTTTTCCTTTATATGCTTACATTAAAGTTTTCTGTTGCGTATGTTATATTCATGGATTTTCGCATTGAGATATGGATTTTTCATGATGTTTTCTGGATTTGGAAACCGTGGTAGTTTCATGAAATTATGCATTATTTGAAAAACCCGGTTTCCCTTGATATGATATTTCAGCATCCACCATGAGATTTATCAGTTCTGATATATACCCTATGCGAAGAGTCGGGGGCCATATGAGGGTACGTGGTGGGGCCCGGAGGTACCCTATCACGACCCGAAATATTAGCTCATGACCAGTACTTGAATCACGCAACGTCTAAAGGCGTAACGGAATTCAAGTATCCTGAAACCCAGAAATCTAAACCTTTTAAGAAAAATAAAGGAGGTGAGGTTTTGAAATAAAGGTATAATGAAATCAAGTTTTCTTAATGCATAGAAAAGAATATGAATGATGCAAGTGACGTTTACTAGTTGAAAACATGTTTCGTCTTTTAAAATTTTTTGCAGCACCTCCTTTGTATATTTTGATCCAAAACCATAAGTACATAATAAGAATAATAGCATCCCCAAAAGGGAGCTAGCACTTCGCTAAACGGCGGATCACAACCACACAAGACAATATAAATAAGTATACGACGCCCAACGGCGAAGTTCACCACAAAGATAAAAGGAAGCAAGACATAAATATCACAAGTAGCGAAAAACCCCTCGCTATAAGTCTCGCAACCACAAACCCACTAAGTCTCATTACTTATACAAATTATAATTTTGATTGATTGATGGAGTTAATTAGATACAATATGAAATGTAGATACAAGAGCGGGTACGATACAAATGTCCTACCTACCACTGCAAAACACCTAAAGGAAACTGTGTGCCAGCGATGCCGCTACTGATCCACGCCGTCAACCTGTAAGAACTGTGGCACAACGGGGGTGAGTTTCCAACTCGTGAATAGAAATATATCTACAAGTTGAAATCGAATAAACAACGACTCCCAAGTCAACTATATCAAAGGTAATACTATGATATCTCGGGTGACCGGGTCGTATATTTGCCAACATGGTCTTCAAAACCTAAATGCATGCGGATAACATCCAACAGTAATAATCAATGCATGCAGATATGTGAATCTCGTCCACCCATAAATCAATGTCTAAAAGCATGTGTATAATCTCCAATAGTAGAATCAGTGTATGTATGTATGTATGTGGATCTAGTCCACGCGTCAACCACTGACGCAACAAAATCATGCATGTAAATATCATAAAAGAGTGTGCATGAAAGTATGAGGATAAATATATCAACGGTGTCCCTCCCGACACATCAAATCATAGAACCTGAGTGTCTAGCATAGAAACTCGAAAACATCATGAAAACCGTGCCAAACATCGGCATGTAAATCCTCATATATCGGGCTCCGTCAGTCCGGATTGGCCCTATCATCTCTCGACTCCGGTCGGTATCCTACGGATATCCACCGAGTGCCAAATACTATCACCGGTAGGTAGTAGTCCCCTGCCAGGCTCACCGTCTACTGCACAGCGATCCGTTCTCGCCCCGGGTTACCATACTGGGTCCACCATGTACCCGCAATCGGCCTCATCCGCCCCCTCGAATCGGGTTTCACATGTCGCTCTCAGAACCGAGAAAACACATGGTGGACGGACTAAAATATCATATCAAAAGAAACTGGGTTTTTGAAACAACACATAATCTCTTTTAAAATGTCCACGGTTCTCAAATCCAGAAATCTCATAAAAACAACATATCTCAATGCGTATAATAATTAAGCATTATATGTGCGACATATAATATAAATGTAAGCATTGTTGGAGATAGTGCCCTCAGAGTCAATTATTGGATCACAGGCATGTGATTGCAATGATTGAGGGAGGACCTATCCCGGTAGGACAATCTTACTCGAGATGATAGTATGCTATCTGGTTTACCTTTATCATCGTGTACTGCTTTAGGTGACCTTACGAGTCGCTATTGCACGTTGATAGAGCCCCTTGGATTTTTGCTTGACTACCAGCAGTATGAGGGCGATCATATAAGTGGGAGCTGGGGTCTATAAGCACATCCTAAAATGGTCCCTAGTCGTAGGAGTTTCGAGACAGGGCATCGATACTCCATTAGTAGACTAGTGTATACAGTCGAGACCCCGACGAGGGGCGGTGGCCGGTCTCACAAGCCACTGGTGTCAGTTGGTTCACCTAAGATGTATACAGGTGCTCATTGGGTTATGAGTACACCGGACAGGACTCGCCGGGAACTTGCTAGTTGGGATTATACCAGACGTCAGATAGCAGTTCCCTGGTGACATGTGTACAGGTTAGTTCATCGACCTGAGATCGTCATTTGTCTCGTGTGAGTTCCCACTGTACTTTGATTACTACCCTACCACGGCTCAAAGGAGTCGTGCAAACTGGTTTTAGTTGGGTACAGTCCCGAGCCACATGGAGGCAGTGAGCGGATCTTCAGGGGTTCGTCTCTCCCGGTTTGGGGGTGAGGTCGTGCTGTGTCTAGGAGAGCCAGAACATGAAAAGTCCTTGGCCAAGGCAGGAGATTTGCTGGTAGGTATTCCAGTAGTATCTCAGGGTGTTCTGGGCTACACTCCGACACGACTTGTACCGCTTTTGGGGGTCTGACTTTTACCAACCCCCTAGGCCCGCCATGCGATACTCATAGACGAACGGACCGGACTGTACGGATATTGTCACTGACAGGCTCAGTAGGGTGTCGGGGTGAGCTTCCTCATCGACGTCCCTTTTGGTTAATAGCTGGTGGCCCGTCACGTATTGGCTTATACCTCTGACGTGCTAGTGGTTAAATCCACAGCCATAGTATTGACGAGTCTTTAGAGTCCACCACACTTTCAGCTACTCAAGTTTCGGGCGAAACGCTGTAGAGGCCGTATGGAGATATGGCACGGTTCGATCAGATACGTGCGGTATTGCACGGATCGTGATCGGATGGTTTTTACTAGCCGGCTTTGGCTTAAGCCGGATTCTAGTATTTGATAGTGTAGTTTTGTCTCTTTGCATTTGTGTTCAGTGGGAATACAAATGCGGGCATGTATTTGCAGTAGCGCGGTTTTCCTGTAATTTATTACGGGATCGATTTTCTGGGGTTGCCAGTTTGCATTCCGTTCCGGCCGGTTTTCTCTTTTTCCTTCTCGGCCGGACTTTTCGTTGGAGGGGGTTAATTGCAAGTTTGCAATTAACTTATTTGTGAGGGGTTTTCTTGCCTTTGTGCATTATGATGAGACTAGCTTCATGATGATATTCTTTTTTGGTCATTTCATTTGCTTATCTTGTGAGTGGACTTTGATGAGAATGGAGGGTGACCCTTTTTCCATACTTATCTCTCATTTCCTTTTTTGATTAATCAATATTTTCTCCACCCATTTTTATGCATGGGCCGGCCACTGTTTAGGAGGGGTGTGAGGTTTTTTTGTGTGTGTGTGAATTAATTCATTCATGCTTAATTAGTGGGCCCTCCATTTGTTTTGTGTGCTGTGAGTTTTATTCCTTAGGCTTGGTATTAATTTGCAACATACACTCATTCTTTAGATGGGAGAATGATGCTTCAATCACTTTTCCAGTGAGCAGTTTTGGCCGAGCTCTTGTTAAGGGAAGGGGATTATTTTTGATGGTGGAAAATATCTTACTCTCATTTTTTTATTCCATTCATCCAAAAAAAAATGAAAGTTCCATTTTAAAAGCTTATCTCTTTCTCATCTCCACATCCATGGCAACTGCTAAGAACCCTAAAGAGACAAGTTCACTACACTATTCTATAGCAAGCCTTGGATGCGTCGGCTAGCCAACTTCGCGCCCGAGTTGCCTCGGTCTAGAGGCGGGAGCCCGTAAAAGATTCCGGCTACGTGGTGCCCTTTCCGACGAGCGAGGAGGTGACGGAGATTCCGCGGGAGATCAGAGTGGAGACGAAGACCGAAGGACACGGATCGCTTGGTATTGCATCTCTACTCTTTTCTGTTTTGCTAGCTAGCTAGGTTAATGGCCCGATCCGGGTAAAAAGTCCGCGGCGGTGCCGTTTTGCATAGTTCGCAAAGTTTTTGTTTTCCGCGTCTCCGGCGTCGGATCGACGGCCGGGGCGCCCCCGCGGGCTTACAATGGTATCAGAGCTACGCCATTAACCCTGCCTAGCTTGCTCTAGCGCGTTTAGAACCCGATCGAACAAAATCCCCAAAAACCGTATTTTTGTGCACATGTGTTCTCTGTTGAAATTTTTTGAGCTCCTAAAATTTTTCAGGTTGTTGCAGAGGCATGTACAAGAAATTCTAAGAATTCTGGGAAAATACGGTTCAGTGATTCCCTACATAGAGCGCGGAAACGCGGCCAAACCCTTGGTTTGGCCGCGGTTCCGCGGTGGTGAAAGGGAATCGTTGAACCAAAATTTCCCAGTAGGTCTTATACTTAGAAATAGGGGTTTTGGGATATTTTATTTGGGCCCAGGTTTTCTGTAAGTGCTACAGTTCTTTTTGGGGGCCCACTTTGATAAATTTGTTCGATCGGATATTTTAAACATGCTAATTCACAGTATTTACATTATATCTGCGACCGTGAATGTCACTCGATCGGTAAATCCAGTCTATCTGCTATAGCCCTTTTAGACGGATTTGCGAACGTGACATTCACGTTGATGTTCTGTGTTTTTGCTGTGTTGTTGCGGATCGGTCGTGGGGGATAGCCTGGTTGCAATATAGTACAGTTCTGTTTTATATGTACATTTGATATTGCGGGGCGAGCGTCCGACATGTGGACTGCCGTCACTGCCTGTTTGTATTATTCTTTTAGGGCACGACCAGGTTGCGGTCGATGTACCCGGTGTATGTATATTTTATTTTCTGTACTAGGATTACCCCGCGGAGGGGTGCACGGATAGCCGGGTTCTAGAGGGCAACAAGCCCGCATCTCATGGCGTTGAGACGGAGGGGGCTTCGCTCTAGAATTGGCAGGCTATTCGCCGCACTCGTAGGGGGTACAGGTTGACCCCAGGAGGGGTGCCCAAGTTACCGGATTCCGTGAAGTGCTGGGTGGTCCATTCACGTCGCTGAAGGGGGCTGCCTCGCTTCAGGTTTTGGCGGGTGACTTGCCGCGCCCATAGGGGTCTAGGATTTTCATTGCGCAGGCTATCCACACGACCAGGGGAACGTCGGGTTTCAGAGGATCTGTGAAACCCGGGGATCCCAGATATCTGTATTGTTCTGTGATGCTATACATTTCTGTGTTGCATTTTATCACGCCTTGAGCGAAAGTTATATATTATATATATACTAGTAGATGTTGTATATGTTTTTCATCCGCGCTAGTCCAGTCCCCGCTCTGTCGTTAGTTAGCTAACCTAACGGGTGATGACGGGACCCAGTGGCGAATGCGGATGGCATATACGTACGTCAGTATATTTTCGTTCTTTGTGGTGTGATCAATTGATGGGACTGCGTTGATTCGGATCAATGCAAGTTAAACAAACCTATTCTGATGTTGTTGGAACACTTTTTCAAAAAGCTGTTATTGCAAGGACGTTCACTTTTGTTTTGCACAGTGGTATTCAGTTGGAATATCCTGCTCCTCAGTCGACGAGGCAAGGGCCGAGATCCCTTCACCGGGAGTGACCCCTTGGACAGAAGTTTGCGTCAGGGCAATAACTTCACTATAGCCGTTTACTTTTGCTTTGCATCGTGGTATTCAGTTGGAATATCCTGCACCTCATTCTACGGGGAAAGAGCCGAGATCCCTTCACCGGGAGTGACCTCTTTAGCAAAGGTTTTCGTCACTATATTTTTATAAAGCTATCAGTTCCTTCAACGATATCAAGTTCATTACGTTAAAGGTTTTCGCCAGAAACCATTCGTAGCCCTCCGTCGTTTCATATGGATAGTTAATAGTATTCAAGCTGTGTATGTTGGCCAAAGTCAAGGCACAGTGTTTGGTAGCTGTTGGGTATTCATATGCAGCATAGATAGATGCGTTGGTTTGGGACAGTCGTACTGCCATTTTGGCCAAAGTCAAGGGTAGGTACGGGTGGGTTCAAATTAACCAGGAAAATGACGGGTAGAACTTGACATGTGACTTATGATATATTGGCCAAAGTCAAGGTCATAAGAGCATGGGGTAGAAATCCACATCGGGAGTTTCAAAAGTACTGAAACTTGCCAGATATGCGCATACCTTCTGGAGTGTGATAGCGTGAGCGGATTCCGTCACGTTATCATGCGATGATGGTTGGATCCCGATTCCCACTGATGAGTTGGTTTACTCCTCAGGTGATCCCGGCTAATTCTTCTTTCAGGTTTGGGGAAGAATTTGACGCTACAGTGGGAGGTCTCCAGATTAGATAAAGTGACAACCATTCTGATCTAGGTTAGAGTGCACGCTGAGTGTTTCTTTTCTCTCTCTCTTTGGCAGCGACCATTGACCCGACCCTAGACTATGACTCAGTGACCAAGTTGACCGAACCAACTTAACACAGGCTTTTGGATTGTCAGAGTTGCAAACCTCTTTGCCACTCCTACTTTTACCCTTTTCTCCGGGACACCCCGTATTACTACGACCGTCCACTTCCATTGGACAAAACCATCGTATGGTTATATACGAACTCGAAGGACTTCAAGGATGGTTTCTAGTTCTGGAGAAAACGGATAGGACTATTCAGTTGTCTTTTCTTTTCACCTTCTCTCAGGTTGTGAGTACTCCTTGGTTTAGGAGTAGTACACCTATTATGCAAATTGGATAGTCTTCTTCCAAACCATAGGCTGGTGCCGACCGGTAGGGAATGAAGAAAACCAGTTAGCCTAAACGGTGTACAGAAGGTATTAAGTTCAGACAAAGCAAGGGATTAGTAAGAGGGCAAAGTAAATTGCGACTGATATTCACGACCAAACCAAGTATTTCTTCGCCAATCCCAAATCACCTTTGTATTTCTCCAGGACACTCCGTATCACTACGAAGATCCCAGTTTATTGGATAATCCATCGTATGGTTATATACGAACTCGAAAGGAACTTGTTCCAGTTCGGGGATGGATCCTGGTTCAGGAGAAATAGGAATAAAGTACATTCAGGTGTCTTTTATCTTCACCTTCTCTCGCGTTGCGAGTGCTCCTGGGATTAGGGCAGTTCACCCTTTATGCTTATTGGCTAGTCTTCTTCCAAACCATAGGCTGGTGCCGAATGGTAGGGAAGGAAGAAAACCATTTGGCCTAAAGGGGTGTACAGAAGGTAATGACTAAAGACAGATAAAGGGATTTGGAGAAGTGGCAAAGAATTATACGGTTATAATTGTGAATCTGGATAATGGAAGATGCATTACTAGGAATACCAGGATACCCCATCGAAACATTTCAATGTTTCAGTTTCACTGTGTACTGTTAAAAGAAAACTGATTTCCCGATTAGATACTTACTCCAGGGTGTGTATTTACCAGATATGAGTCTCACATCTGTATGGTTTTACAGATGATGAGTGGGAGTAAGTTATTGGGAATTATGTGACCATCCTCATTATATCGGGATTCGTTGGAATTGGTGATATTTGAGGAAGCCACCTGGGTTGTTTGCCGGTCGGCAAATATTTGGTTTTGAATATCCGTTGTTGTGCACCAATTTCAAATTGATATATCTGTACGTCTATTTTTATAGAGTGAGACATACCTTTTTGAAATTATGTCTATGACATTTACCAATACCAGTGGATGGTTAGGTAAGGAGCATTGAACAACGGTGTGATTCTTCTTAACCAAAAATACAGTTTTCAACCTACGACACACAGTGAATGAGTCATTCGACTCAGGGGACTTATACAGAGTATTGTATATTGTCCAGTGTCTATGAGGACAGAGGGGTTGGTCCTCGTACTGTATTCTGTTTACTTATGACTTCTCTAGTTCTTAGACAGGTGTTTCGTAGAAACACAGGGTCGAAGTTTTGAGAAGTTATAGGTATAAGAATAAAGTAGAGAACCATGTGTTGCAAGTATCGGGATTCTCCAAAGTGATCGAAGATGTAGATACTTGTACATGGTATTCAGTTGATAGTAATGGTTAAGAGAACTTGCTTCTCTTTCAGGTTACTCATAATTGGAAGCATTCCTAAGTTGAGTAACGCTGATCGACCTCCTTCCATTTAGTTGACATGCACTGGAGACAGCTGCATGATTTGAATCTGGTTCAATTAAATCAGTGCCTCTGTTTCTTGGATATAGAACAGTTCATATCTTGACATTGTTAAGATACGGGGAGTTGTCCGGCTTATGCTTAAAACCAGACTCTGGACAACTCAAGGCATGTTTCAGTAATGGCTGTTTGTGGGGTGACCCGGGCTATGACGAGGGTTGACTTTCTACCATCTGGAAGATCAATAGCGATATTGTTCTTGACTCGCCACAGTTTTATCAAAAATGGATTTTTTCAGAAAAACAGTAGTGGGAGTATGGTAGAACTGGAAGTGATTCCAGAACCGCAAACGATTATTGAAAATTTGATAAGAACCTAAAGATTCAATCTGGTTTGACATTCTATTGGCCACTCCGCAGATATGGTGGGTAACCTCAGGCACTCGAGAGGTACTTCGATATGCTCAAGGATGGTGGCAGGGAGGTTCTTGTTTACCCAGACTTGCCATTGCTGTTGTTCCAGACTGTGAGACCCGGCAGGAGGATGAGTATAGTGTCGTTCTAAACTAGCTTTAGAAATGCACGTCTATATGACTCTGCCAGAGGGTTGTCGTAGTCAGTGGGAGCAGCGGAAGCATTGGTGGACATCAGGCTTATGTCTATTTATAGACTAGAGCAGATATAGCGGAGATAGATCATCTATTTCTGATGTGACAGTCATAGGTTTGACTTCATCAGAATAGGGGATGGATCTGTTAAGAAGGTAGTAGGGTGTGATGTCCTGGTTTTTGATGACATACACAGAGTAGGAAGTAATATTCCTATACTACGATCGGTTATACTTTGGTCGTCACAATCGGAAGCAGTTTTAGAACATAAGTTGATGTTCTAGGGAATTGATAACGGCAGCCTCCTTTAGGAGACGGTTATCATTCCAGGCTTCCAAGGTGACCTGGATGGCAGAGTGGCTGTCAGAGTTATAGTTTTCCCTCTGACGAGGGGCAGTATTTTGGACAGAAGGTCCAGGTGGATACTGAGGGAAGGCATGGCGCAGGATACTGATTAATTTCAGTTGACGATACAGTCTAAGAAGTTTGGATTTGGTGTTCACTTATGAGCTAGGTCCCATCAGACATCCAGACGTTCTAAGACAGGTATTGCTCATTTCGGGAGATGGCTTTCTCCGCGAACTTGAGATACAAAGAGACATAGAAAGAAATATCAAAGCGGATCCACTCACTGAGGCTATTCCTCGAACGCAAGAGTTTCGCAAACGAGCTTTGTGAGACTGACTAGTAGAGGAGTTGGGTGTTCGGTATCACACGGGCTGTGAGTATGCGACATCGCAATAATTAGCCTTGAGTGCAAGTGGGAGATTGTTGGAGATAGTGCCCTCAGAGTCAATTATTGGATCACAGGCACGTGATTGCAATGATTGAGGGAGGACCTATCCCGGTAGGACAATCTTACTCGAGATGATAGTATGCTATCTGGTTTACCTTTATCATCGTGTACTGCTTTAGGTGACCTTACGAGTCGCTATTGCACGTTGATAGAGCCCCTTGGATTTTTGCTTGACTACCAGCAGTATGAGGGCGATCATATAAGTGGGAGCTGGGGTCTATAAGCACATCCTAAAATGGTCCCTAGTCGTAGGAGTTTCGAGACAGGGCATCGATACTCCATTAGTAGACTAGTGTATACAGTCGAGACCCCGACGAGGGGCGGTGGCCGGTCTCACAAGCCACTGGTGTTAGTTGGTTCACCTAAGATGTATACAGGTGCTCATTGGGTTATGAGTACACCGGACAGGACTCGCCGGGAACCTGCTAGTTGGGATTATACCAGACGTCAGATAGCAGTTCCCTGGTGACATGTGTACAGGTTAGTTCATCGACCTGAGATCGTCATTTGTCTCGTGTGAGTTCCCACTGTACTTTGATTACTACCCTACCACGGCTCAAAGGAGTCGTGCAAACTGGTTTTAGTTGGGTACAGTCCCGAGCCACATGGAGGCAGTGAGCGGATCTTCAGGGGTTCGTCTCTCCCGGTTTGGGGGTGAGGTCGTGCTGTGTCTAGGAGAGCCAGAACATGAAAAGTCCTTGGCCAAGGCAGGAGATTTGCTGGTAGGTATTCCAGTAGTATCTCAGGGTGTTCTGGGCTACACTCCGACACGACTTGTGCCGCTTTTGGGGGTCTGACTTTTACCAACCCCTTAGGCCCGCCATGCGATACTCATAGACGAACGGACCGGACTGTACGGATATTGTCACTGACAGGCTCAGTAGGGTGTCGGGGTGAGCTTCCTCATCGACGTCCCTTTTGGTCAATAGCTGGTGGCCCGTCACGTATTGGCTTATACCTCTGACGTGCTAGTGGTTAAATCCACAGCCATAGTATTGACGAGTCTTTAGAGTCCACCACACTTTCAGCTACTCAAGTTTCGGGCGAAACGCTGTAGAGGCCGTATGGAGATATGGCACGGTTCGATCAGATACGTGCGGTATTGCACGGATCGTGATCGGATGGTTTTTACTAGCCGGCTTTGGCTTAAGCCGGATTCTAGTATTTGATAGTGTAGTTTTGTCTCTTTGCATTTGTGTTCAGTGGGAATACAAATGCGGGCATGTATTTGCAGTAGCGCGGTTTTCCTGTAATTTATTACGGGATCGATTTTCTGGGGTTGCCAGTTTGCATTCCGTTCCGGCCGGTTTTCTCTTTTTCCTTCTCGGCCGGACTTTTCGTTGGAGGGGGTTAATTGCAAGTTTGCAATTAACTTATTTGTGAGGGGTTTTCTTGCCTTTGTGCATTATGATGAGACTAGCTTCATGATGATATTCTTTTTTGGTCATTTCATTTGCTTATCTTGTGAGTGGACTTTGATGAGAATGGAGGGTGACCCTTTTTCCATACTTATCTCTCATTTCCTTTTTTGATTAATCAATATTTTCTCCACCCATTTTTATGCATGGGCCGGCCACTGTTTAGGAGGGGTGTGAGGTTTTTTTGTGTGTGTGTGAATTAATTCATTCATGCTTAATTAGTGGGCCCTCCATTTGTTTTGTGTGCTGTGAGTTTTATTCCTTAGGCTTGGTATTAATTTGCAACATACACTCATTCTTTAGATGGGAGAATGATGCTTCAATCACTTTTCCAGTGAGCAGTTTTGGCCGAGCTCTTGTTAAGGGAAGGGGATTATTTTTGATGGTGGAAAATATCTTACTCTCATTTTTTTATTCCATTCATCCAAAAAAAAATGAAAGTTCCATTTTAAAAGCTTATCTCTTTCTCATCTCCACATCCATGGCAACTTCTAAGAACCCTAAAGAGACAAGTTCACTACACTATTCTATAGCAAGCCTTGGACGCGTCGGCTAGCCAACTTCGCGCCCGAGTTGCCTCGGTCTAGAGGCGGGAGCCCGTAAAAGATTCCGGCTACGTGGTGCCCTTTCCGACGAGCGAGGAGGTGACGGAGATTCCGCGGGAGATCAGAGTGGAGACGAAGACCGAAGGACACGGATCGCTTGGTATTGCATCTCTACTCTTTTCTGTTTTGCTAGCTAGCTAGGTTAATGGCCCGATCCGGGTAAAAAGTCCGCGGCGGTGCCGTTTTGCATAGTTCGCAAAGTTTTTGTTTTTCGCGTCTCCGGCGTCGGATCGACGGCCGGGGCGCCCCCGCGGGCTTACAAGCATATCGTGTATCATGCAACACGGAATTGTGATATGACCTATTAAGGGAAAACTGCTCTTTTTTAAAATGATTCCAGTTTTTAAAATATAACATGCGGTTGCCAAATTTATAATAACACCAGTTATCTATGTAGGTACAATATGTATATGCGCAAGTATAGATGTACCACTGTATGTGTGCACAAATATGGATATACAGATGTGTATATCCGCAAATATGAAAGTATCAATGTATATGTGCACGAATATGTATATACAAATGTGTATATCCGCAAGTATGAATGGATCAATGCATATGTGCACGAATATGGATATACAAATGTGTATATCCGCAAGTATGAATGGATCAATGCATATGTGCACGAATATGGATATACAAATGTGTATATCCGCAAGTATGAATGTATCAATGTATATGTGCACAATATGAATATACAATGTGTATGTGCGCAAATATGAATGTATCAATGTATTTGTGCAAGCAGGTTATGCGAAGAGTTACATCATGATGCAGCAATCCTACTGTGTAGTGACATGGCAATTATCGATGATGAAGTGTGTGAGCCTATAAAATGTGTACGTGTGACATACGCATCATCGATAATGGTGCAGGTGTACTATCACAGGTATAGGTGATGCAATAATAATATCATGAATGCAGCATAAGGTAAATCATATGCAAATGCTGACGGGTGTACGTATATAATATGACCGAGTCGGGGGATCTAACAATCGGCATCTAGCCAAGTAACATCGCGTACGGTATAATCCATCGTACGGAAACCTCTAGTCAAGGGTAAGGATCAATCATCAAGTCAAACTCATCACGCACGGAATATCATCGTGCGGCGGCATTAAGCTAATAGGGATCCTATCTTCCTATACGACACATGAGGGTACGGCCTGAAATCACGTATGGCCTATCATCCATGATTCACAACATTCTATATATATATATATATATATATATATATATATATATATGTACCTATGTCCCGGTTCATATCCGCAATAATCTCATATCAGGGGACCGACAGGGTATAAATCATCTCGATCGATTCGCATCCGTATACCACATATCATCATATCATCATATATTCTTTCATCGCATTTATATCTCATAACAAGTCGAGTTTACCTAAAAATTCTATCTATACTATAAGTATAGGTATCTAATCTAGCATACACACCCGAACCATACAAGCAGATTTTTAAAAGAAGCGAATCGTAGTTTTGAAAATAGGGGTTACGGTGTTTTTAAGAAAAAGATATCATTTGAAATTCCGTAACATCCCTCAAGGTATATATTTAAAAGATACATACGATTCTTTAGTTTATAAAAAGGTATGGTTCGGATGACACATCTACATCGACTATCTAGTCCTACAGTATCCTAAATGACAATATCGCTAAACGTCATCTTATGATAGTAGTAACATATCACTTCTAACTACCCTATAGTTTCTAATATAGTTTCATAGCTGTCTCATTCTAACCCTAGTTTCCTAATCTAGGTTTCCTAACCGTATTCTATAAATCGGTTTTCCATCAAAAGTTTGCTGGGGTGCTATACGCCATCCACCCGACTTTCCCGGTAGATATAGATCTACTCATCTTAGTCTTCGCTTGCCGAAGTCGATTACGCCATGCTCCATCACCTCGGAATCCACGCGAAGGTACCTACAATAACAACACACATCGCAACGCTATTAAAATCAAGTTCTGAAATCCAAAACGGCACGCGTCATGCTTGTAGTTTAGAACCTATAGCATACGCGTACAAAATCAACCAAACAACCCTTGTTGTCGATATACAAACATGCGACAACCAAATCCAAATCCTAATATCAAAACTAAACATTACAAAATATGGAAACATAGCCAAAAACCACACTAAAGTGCTCCAGATTTTGATTCAGGCTAAAAGGAGTTGCACAAACAAGTCTAGGGTGTTGTATATGATGTATTTGAGCTACTGGACCAATCCCGACACCCCATGTCACCATGTGGCCGGCCACATCATAAAGAAAAACGGCCTCCTCTGGTCCCCCTTCTCAGGTTGGGTCCGTCTTGTCAAGGTGGCCTCATAATACCCTAATTTGGCCCATAGAGTTGTTTGCTACTCTAAAAAATCCCCCGGTTTGCTCCAGATTTTCCTGCACACCCAAATTTTTCACAAACCGACATGAAATAAATTCCTAAATCCATATTTTGGTTTCTAGGATATGGTCTAGGTCAAGCATCACCTCACAAGTCTCATTGACAGCCACAAAACATCACCAATTTCCCAAACCCTTCTCTTGGGATTTCAAAGTTCACACATCTATCACTAAACGACTTCTAAACTTAAACAAAATCTAGGAAATCACAAATACTCTAAATAAAAAGAGATATACCTCATGGTCACTCCCAAACAAAACCATAGAAGTCCTAAAGTTGTCAAAATCCGACTTTTCTTGGTTCATAGCGATGAGGGTGAGGAGGTGATCATTTTTTTGTGAAAGGGTATAGGGTTTTAGCAAGGTTTTTGGGTTGGATCAAGAGGGTAGAAGATGGAGGGATGTGGAGTTGAGGGAGATGAAGAGGGAAGAGAAAATTATGGGGGAAATGGATCAAGGCAGCAGCCCCCCCTCACTATTGTTTTCACCAACTCACTTTCCATATCATCATTTTGTCTCCTTTCTCTCTCTTCACTCATCATGACACCTTTTCTTTCTCTTTTATCAACAAAATACATACACCCAAATAAAACAACACCATGAAATAACATGTAACATGTCATGGTGCACTTACCATGAAAAACTGTAGAAACACGGATTTGGCTTAATCGCGATTAGCAGTGCACTAATCGGGTTTTCATCAAAACTGAATATAATAAATTTTAAAAACGCCAAATCCTTTAAATATATTTTTAAATGAATAAATCATTTTAATTTCCAATTATTGGTATATATTTATACCCTTTTTCGAAAACCCCAATTTCGCAAATCGGCAGTTTTCGGGAAAAATATTATTTTAATATTAAATTCCAAAAATAAAATTTTATATTTTATGAAATGTTACAGTCTTCCCCCTTAAATAAATTCGGTCCCCGAATTTAAATTTAAACCCCCAAACTCTAAAACATTTCAATAATCAGCTCAAATCACGGGGCTCCGAAATCATGGAAAACACAGAAATAACCCAACGCGCCAAGTGCGCATAAAAACTAGTACAAAACTCAAAATCGAACTCCGTCAAGCGTCACGCAATCATTGGATTTGCACGCATATCCTCGGAGTTACAATAGAGATGCAGGTCTCGAAATCTGAAATCTAATACACACTAGTCAAATACTATAATACGCGTATAGTACGCATCTTTAAAAACTCCAAAATCTGAATAAAATACATGAAACAATCTTTTCTAAATTTCCGTGTGATGCGTAACTCACGGCATAAGTGATGGACGCTCAGTTTAAAATAATAACATATGTCCATAAACATTTTGCTAAATATACGTTCCGTCGTTTTGAAAATATCCCAGAAGGTTTTCCTTTATAAACATTCGCGTCGCTCACGGACATGTAGGAAAATAGCGAGACTATAGCTCCTCTTGAAAACCCTTTTGGTAATCTTTTAATGCATGCAATGTAATCAGGTACTGTACTCAGAACAGTCCTGTTCGGCTACTACACAATATAGTGCCCAACATAAAAACAAAGTGCTCAAAAGCAAAATCAGCCTCAAAAGGCGTATCCAATAAACACATGCATCTGGTGCGCATGGAATTTAAATCCAAATACAGGTGCCATAATATGCACTAAAGCCCAAAACTACGTGCAACGGGTGTGCACGAAAGCAATATCGGGTGCATTTTCTATGCACAAGAATCCAATCAGGTACACAAGGTGCACAAAACAATATCGAGTATCAAAATTGAATCGACGGTATACAACACATTTCAATCCAAATCCAAATCAGGTATACCGTGGTATATAATCGTACAACCATGTGCATCAATGTGCACAAAAGTAAATCAAATACTAAAAGTGCATGAAAACTATGCCGAAGGCATAAATCAAATCATATGCATTCCCTAGGCATGAAATCACAATAAATATCTCAAATGACATCAAAATGAAGTCAGGTGCAACTGCGGTGCACAAAATACGTATCAATGCACTAAAGCACATATAAGCTATACCGAGTGCAAAAATCAAATCATCCGTATGAAATCCATGAAATCATAAACATGTGCGGCTAAGGCACAAAATTGACATCAAACGCAATTAGCATGCATAAATCGCAAATCAACACAACGGTGTATAAAATATATATATCAGGTGCGAAATTATGCGCAAACATGCAAATACCCAGTAGGTGCAGCCATGGTGTACGAAATCAATATCAGGAAATTCGTCATCAAAACTCAAATCCAAGTGATATAGGCATGATATTTAGATCACAAACGCAAATCGCAACAAAAGACATTGAGGTACACCTCCTATAATGTCGAAAAATAAATCGGTCCGCCTGAAAACTGGCAGGGCAAGAATATCTGCTCGCATCTTGCTTACGGTCTGGCGTCCTCTATCTCTGGATCCTTATCTTCTCTGTGGGTTACCAATCTCGCAATCCATCGGCTCATCAGCCCTGTCAGGTGTGCTAACGGGGACGATTCCGTTCCGGCACTTCTCTGGTCATCTCTCAGTCAATCATCGCCACTACTCATAGTGCAGCACTTCACTGGCGTTAGCCTCTGGTCCTCTGAATACACGCGACACATCTGATCCTGGGTGCAAATCTCATTGCAGCAGTGTCCTGGAAGGAATCCTGCTCAAGGTCTCTTCCGTCCTTGCATATGCCTAACTGTACGGAGGCTGGTACTCTAGCATAATCTTCCCTATTTTCTGGACATCTGCGTATTCCGCACACATTTCCTCGGAAATTGGCCATATCCGAACGCCTCTATAAGCATATCAGGTCTCTGATCTCGATGGGGAGTAGAAACAGCTCGTCAGCATCTCGCATGAACCTCTGGCTCCCCTTGTCTTTATCATCTCTTACCATGACGTCACGCCATGCTATCTGCGCACAGCAACTGTTCTCGGCCTCTGTCAATGCGGAGTCTCTCACATGGACTCAAGTCACGAACTCGGTATCTTCATCACTCGGTAGAAGGTATCTGGCCGAACACGTCCTCGGAAACTCGTCCCTACCATCGGAGGAATACTCAATACTCACCGGCTCTCGATCAACTCACAACGCATCTGGGTGAGGTCCTCTATCCGAAGCTGGTCAGCTTACTGATCTCTTATCACATGGTATCTGGATGACGTCAAATTTTCGATTGAGTCATCGAGGTCCCAAAATTTCCCAAAGGCTCAACACCTGAGCGCAGTCTAAAAATATCTGGTACATACCACAGCACCTCTGGACCAGCCGTAGAAGGGCAAACCCAAGCCTCACTGATGGCACCGCTAAACTTCTACAAACCCTAAGGTTCAAAGCGGTTCCATGGTCATCATGTCGAATTAGGGTTTCATTCTTTTAGAGGGTCCACAGAATTACCTGCATGTTCCTCCGAACACTTTAAACTTGGGAAAACTGTGTCCTGGCACTCTTTCGAACCTTTTAGCTTTGCCAATACCACATGTGACTATTCTTCGCCCGCATGCTAAACAATGCCTTAATCCTCCAGGAAAGGCGATACCTCGGCGGTCGTCTCTGGATCGGTTTGCTCTGGGTCTGAGTAAGATTCTTTCCACACTGGAAATCTTCAACTCTACTGGGCCTGCGTCGGTGCATCAATCTGACGAATCACCTTCGTCTCTCAAGTCGGGGTAGACTAGCTATCATCTGTCGCATTTGTTCCTGGAAGCTCCGGCGATATCAGCTCATAAGCTCTGGAAGTGACATCCCATCAATTTCAGCAACAGCTGGGTCGCCTGTCTACACGGCAGGCGACATCAAAATCTCTGAGGTATGCTGTACATCAACAGTCCTCTCGCAACTGGCAGCCTCTGTCAATGGCCCGATCATCCGGTGTGAAACCAAGCACCCACCCCTACAAGAAGTCACAACATAAAATACTAACTCGAGACATTCTCATGTCACTAGAAAACACAATGGTCAGCCCTCGTACCGGACGAGCTCTCCCTGACCGCAACACTAGCAGCAGCTCAAACTGCGCTCAAACTATGGTGACATGAACCTCAATCGAGTATCGAAGAGAGAAGATCAACGGCATGAGAGGAAACGACAGATCCAGAATGGTTACATGATCATAAGAAGGAACGACATCAATAAAAGTATGATCATGGAAACGAATAAAATCAAGGATCCCAAATGGATGTATAATCATGGATACGAAAAGAATCACTGGTCTCAAAAATATGTACATCCTAAGGTTTCTTAAGTGGAGTATCGTATCGTAAATATGCCGCAGAACATACGTACGGTATGTCACTCTACTCAAGCTACCTACTCCATCAATCAGAGTCAGCCTAAGAAACGAAAGTTCGGGTCTAATACCCCCCCGTTCAAGTCTAAGTTCCGTAAGGTCAAGCCTAGGTTCCGAAATACATACCCACCCTAGACTCTGCATAGTCAAACGTAGACTTGAACAAGGTTAAACCTAGCGCTCTGATACCAACTTTGTCACGACCCGAAATATTAGCTCGTGACCAGTACTTGAATTACGCAACATTTAAAGGTGTAACGGAATTCAAGTAAGTTGAAACCCAGAAATCTAAACCTTTTAAGAAAAATAAAGGAGGTGAGGTTTTGAAATAAAGGTATAATGAATTCAAGTTTTCTTAATGCATATAAAAGAACATGAATGATGCAAGTGAAGTTTACTAGTTGAAAACATGTTTCGTCTTTTAAAACTTTTAGAAGCACCTCCTTTGTATATTTTGATCCAAAACCACAAGTACATAATAAGAATAATGGCATCCCCGAGCAGAAGCTAGCTCTTCGCCAAACGGCGGATCACAACCACGCAAGACAATATAAATAAGTATACGACACCCAACGGTGAAGTTCACCACAAAGATAAAAGGAAGCAAGACATAAATATCACAAGTAGCGAAAAACCCCTCGCTCTAAGTCTCGCAACCACAAACCCACTAAGTCTCGTTATTTATACAAATTCTAATTTTGATTGATTGATGGAGTTAACTAGATACAATACGAAATGTAGATACAAGAGCAGGTACGATACAAATGACCCACCTACCACTGCAAAATACCCAAAGGAAACTGTGTGCCAGCGATGCCGCTACTGATCAACGCAGTCAACCTGCAAGAACTGTGGCACAACGGGGGGTGAGTTGCCAACTCATGAATAGAAATATATCTACAAGTAGAAATCGAATAAACAACGACTCCTAGGTCAACTATATCAAAGGTAATATTATGATATCTAGGGTGACCGGGTCATATATGTGCCAATAAGGTCGTCAAAACCTAAATGCATGCGGATAACATCCAACAGTAATAATCAATGCATGCAGATATGTGGATCTCGTCCACCTATAAATCAATGTCTAAAAGCATGTGTATAATCTCCAATAGTAGAATCAGTGTATGTATGTATGTACGTGGATCTAGTCCACGCGTCAACCACTGACACAACATCATGCATGTAAATATCATAAAAGAGTGTGCATGAAAGTATGATGATATATATATCAACGGTGTCCCTCCCGACACATCAAATCATGGAACCTGAGTGCCTAGCATCGACACTCGAAAACATCATGAAAAACGTGCCAAACATCGGCACGTAAATCCTCATATATCTGGCTCCGTCAGTCCGGATTGGCCCCTATCATCTCTCGACTCCAGTCGGTATCCTCCGGATATCCGCCGAGCCCCAAATACTATCACCGGTAGGTAGTAGTCCCTCTGCCAGGCTCACCGACTACAAATCACAGCGATCCGTTCTTGCCCCGGGGTACCATACCGGGTCTACCATGTACCCACAATCGACCTCATCCGCCTCCTCGAATCGAGTTTCACATGTCGCTCTCAGAACCGAGAAAACACATGGTGGACGCACTGAAATATCATATCAAGAGAAACCGGGTTTTTGAAACAACACATAATCTCTTTTAAAATGTCCACGGTTCTCAAATCCAGAAATCTCATGAAAACAGCATATCTCAATGCGTACAATAATAGATCATGATATGTGCGACATATAATAGAAATGTAAGCATATCATGTATCATGCAACGCGGAATAGTGATATGACATATTAAGGGAAAACCGCTCTTTTTTAAAATGATTCCAGTTTTTAAAATATAACATGCGGTTCCCAAATTTATAATAACACCAGTTATCTATATAAGTACAATATGTATTTGCGCAAGTATAGATGTACCACTGTATGTGTGTATAAATATGGATATACAAATGTGTATATCCGCAAGTATGAATGTATCAATGTATATGTGCACGAATATGGATATACAAATGTGTATATCCGCAAGTATGAATGGATCGGTTGATGGAATTTACTAGATACAACTGAATAAAATAATACAAGGGTGGTCACGATGCTAGTGAACCCACCTACCAATGCAATCACCCAGAAAGGAAATAGTGTGCCAGAAAAGCCGTAATCGAACCTGTACGGCAAAACCTGCAAGAACTGTGGCACAACGGGGGTGAGTTTCTAACTCGTGAATAGAAAACATCGCAGAGTAGAAATCGTATGCATGGCATAATCCTAGGTCAATACGACTAGTATATATAAACCTCAAGTGAATAAGTCTGAAGCATGATAAAGTGGCAATGTAACCTCTATACATGAGTGTAGTGCCAAGTGCTCGTGCCAGTGCCTCAGGTAATAACATATCAAAAATATGAGGTATGATCAATATCGATTATATCATGAAGTCTATGAATATGTGGATATCATCCAACTGTGTGATCAATATCATCAATGCCAATATATTTATATAGAAATCGTCCACGTGTCACCCAATGATAATAAGCATCATGCATGTAAATATCATAAAAATATGCATGGAAGTATGAGGATGTAAATCAAAATTTGTCGCTCGCGACATATCAAAATCATGGAACCAGAGAGTCAAGCATCGACACTCGAAAACATCATGAAGCCCATGCCTAGCATCGACACGTAATTCCTCATATATCAGGCTCCGTCAGTCTGGATCGGCCCATATCATCTCTCAACTTCGGTCGGTATCCTCCGGATACCCGCCGAGCTCAAATACAATAACTGGTAGGTAGTGGTCCCTCTGCCAGGCTCACCGTCTAGCTACACAGCAGATCCGTTCTCGCCCCGGGGTACCATACCGGGTCCACCATGTACCCGCAATCGGCCTCATCCGCTCCTCGAATCGGGTTTCACATGTCGCTCTCAGCATCGAGAAAACACATAGTGGACGCACTGAAATATCATATCAAGGGTAACCGGGTTTTTAAAATAATTACATACTCTCTTTGGAAATATCCACGGTTCCCAAATCCAGAAATATCATGGAAACAACATATCTCAATGCGTATAATCAAAAGCATGATGTATGCGACATGTAAAAGAAATGTATGTTAGTTATATGTATGCCCTAGAGGCCATTATTGTACATACGATGTATATTGTTGTGGATGCTTAGAAATATATAGGGTGGACTTTCTTGCTCGACATGATAGTATGCTATCTGGTTATACTTTATCTTGACATGTACTCTGATTGTCTCTATGTTACATGTTGATAAAGCCCTTAGGATATGTACTCGACTACTGGGACTATGATGAGATCATACTAGTGGGGCCACGGTAGTCGACGAGTACATCCTATAACTGTTCCTAGTCGTGGGAGTACCGAGACAGGACATCGATACTCCGGAGTAGACTAGCGTATGTGCTTCTTGACCCATATGATGGGCGATGGATGATTCTATATCCATTGGTGTTTGACATCAGAGAAGGTATACGAGTGCTCAGTAGAGATTGGGTACACTGGACGGACTCGCCGAGAACTCCCAGATGGTATTATACCTTCAGATGGCAGTTCTCTGGTGACACTGGTACAGAGTAGTCTGTAGACCTGAGATCGTCATAGAGTCTTGTATGGTTCCTACTGTGCTTTGATTTCCATCATACCACGTCCAAGAGGGCATGCAAAAAGGTGGCTTTTGGGTACAGTCCCGAATCACATGGAGGCAATGAGCGATAGGAAGGGATTCGTCTCTCCCGGTATAGGGAGTTAATGTTGCGCTATGTTCGATTGGCTATAACTGGAAATCCCTAACTAGGGTTGCTGAGATTTACAGGTAAGTGTTATCAGTAGTTTCTCGAACTGTTATAGACCTCATATCGACACGACTTATCAAGCTACTGGGGTCTGACGTTTACCACCCCTAGGCGAGATATGCGACATATCAGACGAAGAGATCGGACTGTACGGGAGTGTTACTGATTGGATTCACGGGAGAAAGTACAGGCTTGCTTGTTGATCTTCTGATTGCTCAATACCTGGGTGGCTGTTACGTTTAGCTGACCGCTTGCAGCTTGTGGGTGTTTGATATGATTATCACCTACTGCTGGCGTATTGACGATTCTTTAGAGTCCTACACAGAGGTTTCTTGGCTCAGGCAAAACGGAGTAGGAGCACATATATGATATGTGCGGGACCGAGAATAATACGTGTATGTGATACCGTATTAGATTCTCGCGATATGAGATATCGGCCGGGTATATGTGATATAGCCGGGTCATCGGATCAAGTGTTGATTCGATGAACTGATACAGATTATATTAGTCGGTTATTTATGAAATAGCCGGATTATCGGATCAAGTGTTGATGCGATAATTTAATGTATAATTATATATTTTATATATTAAATTACATTAAGTAACATAAGCTTACTAAAAGATTCTTTTTCTCACTCGGGTAATACAT
Source organism: Agapanthus africanus (assembly GCA_030015575.1). Taxonomy (NCBI): domain Eukaryota; kingdom Viridiplantae; phylum Streptophyta; class Magnoliopsida; order Asparagales; family Amaryllidaceae; genus Agapanthus; species Agapanthus africanus. Next base: position 290,423,713 of record JASDDO010000010.1, read on the forward strand.
TGATATATATGCGATATATGTTAATTGTATTATTTTATTTTGATACAATAAATATTGTATATGTGATATATAATATTGTAACATGTTAGGGTTATTAATGCAATGTGATTTGTAGAGATTAAACATGATTAAGGTTTGATTTGGGTTAATATTTTCTAGAAGCTTCTAGAAGGTTTTTCTTTTGTTTCTTGCTTAAGATATTTATAAAGATATTTGTTATGATATTTATTAACCCAACCCAACCCATGACCATGGTTAAGTCTCTTCATGGGTTAAGTTATCATACTTAACCCATGGTTGCAATTCTAACCTTATGATATTTCATTATTCATCACAAAGCAAATTGATTCTTCTTCTTCTTCTTCCTTGAAAGCTTTTCTAGCTTTTTGCTTAGTGATGATTTTGAGTGAGTTAAAGAAAACAAGTGAGAGCTAAAATCCTACTTCATCATCCTAATCTATCCTAGCCATTTAGATTAGGGTGTTCACTTCATTTGTGAGTGAGAGCTTGTGTTAATGAAACTTCAAGGTAGATCATCTTTGTTATCGACGATCGAAAGCAAGTTTGCATCATTCTCTTCGTGGAGCCTCTCTAGAGTCTGGGTACATGATGATTACAGCGAAGGGACCTCAACACGGAGCTTTAGAAGTGAAAGACCGGACTACAAAGGTTGTAATCCCAAACTCTTAGTATTAAAGTGTTTAACATGCTTTGTTTCGCCCAATCTCTAGTTTAAGATCTTAGTTTAGGGTTGTTCGGCACGTCTAAATTTTTAATCGGGCATGGTCGATGCCTTGTAGAACCTTATTAGAGTGCCTAGTAACTCTACAGTGGTATCAGATCTAAGCTAGAGCTTTAGGCGAAGCTTAAATCCGATCGAACCCCGAAACTCCAAAACTTACCCCTTCTCTGGAAATTTTTAAAATTGTTGATTTTTTCGTATTAAAAATAATCAGAAAAATAAGCAGGAAAATCTAAGAATTACTGTGAAGTACGGACCACCAAGTCGATCACGTGACCGTGGAACCGCGGCTAAACCACGCACGTGGCGGCGGTTCCGCGGCCGAACAGTGTCGTTGGGGCCCACTTCTTCACAGTATTATTCCTGGGTTCTTTTTCATTATTCTGGGAATTTTTAATTCCACTCAAGTGTTGGGTTTTCTGGAAAGTATTTTGGAGCTCGTTGATTCGATCGAAAAGTTTAACTTCGTTTAAGTTTTTCCGGGTAATTTTAGAACGTGTTAAAAAGTTCGAACGGATATCAATAACTCACTTTTTCCCCTGCCGGAAAATTTCCAAGCGTTGGATTTTTTCCGTAGTTTAAGAACATTCTAAGTCGTGCAAGTAACGCGGTTGACCCTCTAGAAGAACACAAACCTTAACTCGATTATGTGACCGTCTGAACTGCCTTTGAACCTTAGGGTTTGGGGCAGTACGGCGTTGCCACATGTGAGGCGTTGGTTTGACCCTTCTACGGCTGGACCATTGGTACTGTGGCATGTGATGGATGTTTTTAAACTTATTTCAGGTGTTGAGAACTATTTGGGAAATCTTGGGTGTTTGTTTATTCGATCGGAAAGTTTAACATTGTCTATTTATCTGGAATGTGATACAATATTTGGAATCTACAAGTAGTTATGAGATAACTAATTTGAATGTTATAAACAAAGCAGTTTAGTCTCAGATGATCGGTTGCCACGGAATTTTGATGTGATCAAAAGTCCGTCGCAATCACGTAGCGAACGCGGATACTCGCCGGGTAAACTTAATCGACAGCCACACCCCATAGCCCCGACCAAGTGACTGTAGGGGAACCCTGTCGCCAAAAGCATCCGTTCGGGTGCTCGCGGCAGCGGTGTTCCGCCTTAGTGCACTTTGTCGACGGCATCGGGGGTGCGGCCGTCTACTAAAGTTTGCGACGAGCATTCGATCAGGATGTCGGGAATCTTGTTGAATTGCCTGACTTGATATTGAAAAGAGTTTTCGATAATGAGACTAAAATGCGGAGTTTATAATTAGTTAGGCATGCGATGTCTAAGAAATTCATTTGGTTAGGCATGCGATGTCTAAGGAGGTTGCGGATTCCAACTGTTGTAGTTTTACACTTTCTTTTCTGTGTCCGTAAGTGTAATATGTGGTGTAAAGCCGGTTTCGTTGCTATACATCAATGACAATTGCGATACGCATATTTACTTACGTTGATGATATGTGATATTATGTGTTGCTGTGATATGTTATATTGGATCGTCGTGTTCTGAATAGCCGGGGTTTTTATGTGAGATGAGAGTTTTTGTTTTTCATTCATGTAAAATTCATTTGTATGTAATATTCTTTTATTGGGGAACTTCCGGGTTGAGGATGATGTCACCATTGTATATTATTTACTTTTCCGCATTAGGTAGACCCAAGGAGGGGAGCACATGTAACCGGGTTCTAGGGTCCAGTGGGAGACCATCTCGAGGAGCCGAGACCGGGTGTCCTAACCCTAGAATTGGCAGTGTTGGTTGCCGCTCTCGTAGGGGTCTAGGGATGTGGGTTTGGCTATTCATTGCGACCGTGGAATCCGTATTTTATACAGGCTCGTATTAAAACACGGACGTCCTAGTATATCCAATATTTCATATATGTTCTTCTGCTGCAATGTTCTGTGATGAGATCATATTACTGCCTGAGACGAATGTTTATATTATATATATGAGATATATGTTATATTGCAGATTTCGTTTCAAATGAGATGCTTGTAAAGCATAACAAAATGGGACTTCATTAATGAGATTAATGAAACTAAAAGAAACCCAAAGATGTTGTAGAAACTTGTTTAAAAACTGGTAGCTCTAGTTCTTTCTTTGCATAGCGGTATTCCTTGTAGAATATCCAGTACCTTATTCGATAAGGAAAGAGCCGAGATCCCTTCACCGGGAGTGACCACTTTAACGAAACTAGCAGATGCTACACACTCGGTTTGTCTTTTGATTGCTTCTATAGTTCATGCTTTGCATAGTGATATTTATGAAATATCCTGCACCTTATTCGATGAGGAAAGAGCCGACGATCCCTTCACTGGGAGTGACCTCTTTAGCAAAACTAGAAAGGCCTTAAAAGCATTCCATCTAAAAATCACTCGATTCTACAACGATATCAAGTTCAATACGCAAAGGGTTTTCTTAAAAACCTATTGTAGCCCTCCGTCATTTCAGATAAGTAATAGTTAGCATTCGTGCTGCGTTTGTTGATCTTGTCAAGGCGTAGTGTGCGGTAGCTGATTACTGCTTATCTGTATAAGCATATGATGCGATTGGATTAGGGTAGTCGTGCGACTTTGTTGACCTTGTCAAAGGTCGTGCGGGTGGGTTTAATTCATATCAGGAAATGACGGGTTGAACTTGACTAGCGGTCTATGCTTTGTTGACCTTGTGAAGGTCATAGATAGCTAGGGGTAAAATATTATTGGGAATTTCAGGAGTTGAAATTTGCAATGAGATTGCATACCTTCTATGAGATAGTTGGATCCCAATACCCGCTGCGAGTAAGAGTTACTCCCGAGAGAGTTTTACACATTACAATTAGCCGATCAAGTAGGTGTCTAGAAAGGTGTTAACGGGGTTACACCCTAGAGAAAATGAGGTTTATTTTAATTAGGTCCGTGCGAAAGCACGAGGAACCTCCCTCAAAGTACCAGCACTGGCCTGGCTGAAAGATTGGCGAACTTGTAGAGTGTAATTAATCCCGGCTAGTCTTTCCTTTTAGGGTTTGAAGGAAGATTTGACTAAAACAGTGGGAGACATCCTGATTAGATAAATTGATAACCAATCTAATCTTGTAAAAATGCACGCTGAGTGTTTTCTTCTCTCTCTCTCCAGGTAGTGACCATATCACGCCTTAATCAAGATAATAAAACGGATGAATTGACCGGACCCGCTTGTTATACTGCACTAAGGAACGTTGGTCCCACTCCAACTTATAATTGTTATAAGACAGAGAAGGAAATAGGGGATTACCAGAATTCCCATGCCACCCAAACGAAGAAAGTACATGTTGATGCATCTTCTTCGGGTGTGTTCATTACCGATAACTGTTTCTCAGTATTCTTTACGTCCTGGGTATGTGATACCGTATCAGGATCCCGCATATGTAATTTATTACATGGGCTACAGATAGGTAGAGAACTGAGAACTGGTGATAAGTTTCAAGTGTTGGAAATGATGCAAGTGTTGTAGCCAAGACTGTTGGCAGTTATCACCCTGTATTACCGGAATACATTGATTCTGAACGAATGTTATTAGATACCGAACCTGATATACAACATCATATCAGTCTCTTTATTAGTAAAGAAGGATATAATTTTGTATTGTTGGATAATGTTTTGAACATTTCCTATATCAAGTGTTGATCGGATCAGGCACGTTATCTAAAAGCATAGACATTCTAAATCAAACCATAATTCTTAACGTACAGAACACACACAAGAGGAAGAGTTCAGAAATGAACGAATCCTTCTTGAGGCATTGTAGACTAGGTCATATCAATGCGACCCGACTAGCTGAAGTTATATAAAGATGCATATTTAAATTAGTTTGAATTTACATCTTGTGAAACTTGCCGGTCATGTCACAAAGATAAGATGACCTTAGCTCTGTTTATTGGAAATTGAGAAAGGGTTATGTCACAAAGATAAGATGACCTTAACTCTGTTTATTGGAAACTGAGAAAGAGTTAGTGAACTCTTGGGATTAATACATGCTGATGTATGAAGGTCCCCTGTCTACACATGCCAAGACCGGTTCTTTGTACTTCATTACATTCACTGATGATCTCTCAAGATTCAGACATATGTTCCCGTTGAAACAAAAATCCGAAACTTTTGAGATAACCACAGAGTATAAGTTAGAAGTAGAGAACCAAAAATGGGTATAAGTATTATGTCCTTTGATGAGATCAAGGAGGAGAATACTTGAGCACGGAATTCCTGGACTATTCTAAAGGAGAATGAGATTCTCTCTCAACATTACTCCTCCGAATACACCACAGCACGTCGGTGTATCGGGGCGGAGGAAACACACCTTATTTGATATGGTGTGCTCTATGATAAGTACTACTGAGTTTCCTATTTCCTTTTGGGAGTTATGCACTTGAGAAGCTGCATACCTATTGAATAGGGTTCCAATCAAATCAGTTTCCTACCACTTCATATGTGATATGGAATAGGAAGAGCCCATATCTTAAGTTTGTTAAGATTTTAGGTTGTCCAGCCTATGTCTAAAAGCATAACTCGGACAAGCTCGATGCAAAGTCAGTTATGTGTAAGTTTGTTCGATATCCCAAGCATTCGCAAGGGAATATCTTCTACCACACCGAGGAACAAAATATATTTTGTTTCTCAGCATGCCACCTTTGTGAAAGGGAATTTCTTATGAAGAAATTAGTGGTCATGAGGTAGAACTGGAAATAGTTCCAGCTATACAAACTGCAGCAGATGATTTCGTAGAACCAAAGGATTCAATAGATTCTAAAGAACCTCAGCCTCTTCGCCGATCTAGTAGGGCTCCTCACCCACCTGAGAGATACTTCGGTTTCTCTATGACAGTGGGAGCGGGGATTGCATCATGAGATGATGACCCAACTATTTTTGAGCTGGCCATCAGGAGAGGGACTCTGTAAGAATGGTTGGATGCTTAGTGATCTGAGATGCAATCCTTATACACCAACAAAGTATGGACTTTGGTTGCTTTATCTGAAGGGTTAAATCCCCATCAGGAGCAAGTATATCTTGAGAAGATTACTTGGTGTACATGGAAAAGTTGAGACTTTCAAAGCTATGCTTAAGTCCATCCAGATCCTACTTTCCACGGCTACATACAATGACTACGATATCTGGCAGTTGGGTGTCATGACTGCTTTTCTAAATGTTGATTTGAAAGAGAGTGTCTATAAGTACACAGCCAGAGGGCTTCGTAGACAGTGGGAGCAACGTAAACGTGTGCAAGATGTTTTATGCGATAAATCAGTCATTGCGGAGTTGGAACATCTGTTTTGATGTGGTTGTCAGAGAGTTTGACTTCATCAAAATGGTAGATGAACCTTGTATATACAAAAAAGGTAGTAGGGAGTATGGTAGTGATCTTCGTAGAGTACGTGGATGACATACTCTTGATAGGAAAGGAGTTTCATATGCTACGCTCGGTTAATCTCCTTTTATCACAAGGATTCTCTAAAAGGATCAAAGTGATACCTCTTAAATCCTAGGTTTTATATCTATGAGATTGATCTAATTGGATGTTAGGATTCTCACTAGGTGTAGTGAGATGGTATCAATCGATCCTGGGGAGAATCACTGGAAAAGGTTCCAGGGTGATAAGAACGACTGAATGTCAGTCGCAGGCATTGTCTTTACCCTCAGTGGAGGGATGGTATGTTGGAAGAGTTCCAAGCTAGATACCGTGACTTACTAGACGATTAAAGGCAAGATACATCGTTACTAAGGATGCTACCAAAGAGGCAGTCTGGATATAGATAATAGTTCATGAGATGAACTCAGTTCCTGCCATTGTGTGACAATGGAGTTGTGGCTTTAGCCAAGGAACCCCCGTCCCGTCAGAAATCCAGATATAATTCTTAGGCAATATCACCTGATCATGGAGATGGTTAATCTCCAGGGAGATCGAGGTTAGGAGAGTAGACACAGAGGACAACAACGCGGATCCACTCACAAAGGCCTTTTACCCAGTAGAGACTTTTATGTGATGGTTGAGTATGCGTTACTTCAACCACAGCTAAAAGTTGGGTATGCGATACCACAACAGATGGCCCTATTGCAAGTGGGAGATTGTTAGTTATATATATGCCCTAGAGGCTATTACTGTACATACGATGTATATTGTAGTGGTGCTTGAACATATATAGGGAGGACTTTCTTGCTCGACATGATAGTATGCTATCTGGTTATACTTTATCTTGACATGTACTCTGATTGTCTCTATGTTACATGTTGATAAAGCCCTTAGGATATGTACTCGACTACTGGGACTATGATGAGATCATACTAGTGGGGCCACGGTAGTCGACGAGTACATCCTATAACTGTTCCTAGTCGTGGGAGTACCGAGACAGGACATCGATACTTCGGAGTAAACTAGCGTATGTGCTTCTTGACCCATATGATGGGCGATGGATGATTCTATATCCATTGGTGTTTGACATCAGAGAAGGTATACGAGTGCTCGGTAGAGATTGGGTACACTGGACGGACTCGCCGAGAACTCCCAGATGGTATTATACCTCACGTCAGATGGCAGTTCTCTGGTGACACTGGTACAGAGTAGTCTGTAGACCTGAGATCGTCATAGAGTCTTTTATGATTCCCACTGTGCTTTGATTTCCATCATACCATGTCTAAGAGGGCATGCAAAAAGGTGGCTTTTGGGTACAGTCCCAAATCACATGGAGGTAATGAGCGATAGGATGGGATTCGTCTCTCCCGGTATAGGGAGTTGATGTTGTGCTGTGTTCGATTGGCTATAACTGGAAATCCCTGGCCAGGGTTGCTGAGATTTACTGGTAAGTGTTGTCAGTAGTTTCTCAAAATGTTATAGACCTCATATCGACATGACTTATCAAGCTACTAGGGTCTGACGTTTACCACCCCTAGGAGAGATATGCGACATATCAGACGAAGAGACCGGACTGTACGGGAGTGTTACTGATTGGATCCGCGGGAGAAAGTATAGGCTTGCTTGTTGATCTTCTGATTTCTCAATACCTGGGTGGCTGTTACGTTTAGTTGACCGCTTGTAGCTTGTGGGTGTTTGATATGATCATCACCTACTGCCGGCGTATTGACGATTCTTTAGAGTCCTACACAGAGGTTTCTTGGCTCAGGCAAAACGGAGTAGGAGCACATATATGATATGTGCGGGACCGAGAACAATACGTGTATGTGATACCGTATTAGATTCTCGCGATATGAGATATCGGCCGGGTATATGTGATATAGCCGGGTCATCGGATCAAGTGTTGATTCAATGAACTGTACAGATTATATTAGTCGGTTATTTGTGAAATAGCCGGATTATCGGATCAAGTGTTGATTCGATAATTTAATATATAATTATATATTTGATATATTAAATTACATTAACTAATATAAGCTCACTAAAAGATACTTTTTTCTCACTCGGGTAATACATTGATATATATGTGATATATGTTAACTGTATTATTTTATTTTGTTACAATAAATATTGTATATGTGATATATAATATTGTAACATGTTAGGGTTATTAATGCAACGTGATTAGTAGAGATTAAACATGATTAAGGTTTGATTTGGGCTAATATTTTCTAGAAGATTCTAGAAGGTTTTTCTTTTGTTTCTTGCTAAAGATATTTATAAAGATATTTGTTATGATATTTATTAACCCAACCCAACCCATGACCATGGTTAAGTCTCTACATGGGTTAAGTTATCATACTTAACCCATGGTTGCAATTTAACCTCATGAGATTTCTATATTCATCACAAAGCAAATTGATTCTTCTTCTTCTTCCTTGAAAGCTTTTCTAGCTTTTTGCTTAGTGATGATTTTGAGTGAGTTAAAGAAAACAAATGAGAGCTAAAATCCTACTTCATCATCCTAATATATCCAAGCCATTTAGATTAGGGTTTTCACTTCATTTGTGAGTGAGAGCTTGTGTTAATGAAACTTCATGGTAGATCATCTTTGTTATCGAAGATCGGAAGCAAGTTTGCATCATTCTCTTCGTGGAGCCTCTCTAGAGTCCGGGTACATGATGATCGCAGCGAAGGGACCTCAACACAGAGCTTTAGAAGTGAAGGACTGGACTACAAAGTTTGTAATCCCAAACTCTTACTGTTAAAGTGTTTAACATGCTTTGTTTAGCCCAATCTCTAGTTTAAGATCTTGGTTTAGGGTTGTTCGGCACGGCTAAATTTTTAATCGGGCATGGTTGATGCCTTGTAGAACCTTATTAGAGTGCCTAGTAACCCTACAATGTAAGAATATCAGTATATCATGCAATATGGAATAGTAATATGAACATATTGAGGGAAACATCCTTTTTTAAAATGAATCAGTTTTAAAGAGTATCTTGCGGTTCCCAAATCTCCAAATCCAGCGAGAATCATCTATGTATGTGCGAATACGTATGTATGCACGTATGGGTGTACAATAGGTATGTACACAAGTATGCCATGTAAGGGATCATATCCTGAATGCAACAGTATTACAGTGTAGTGACATGGCAATTATCGATGATGAAGTGTGTGAGCCGGCAAGCAAGTGTATGTGGAACATATGCATCATCGATAATGGTGCTGGTGTCCTAACAGCATAAGTTTAATATAACAATAACCATTTGCACATGCAATGCGATGCGAATAACAAGAGTATGCAGAAATCGACTAGTAAATGCAACAGTGATGCATCCACATCAATATAAAAAAAGTCATACAGTTTGCCATTTGAAATAAAACGAATTGGGGTTTTTAGTGAAATAAGGGCTACGGCGTTTTTAAGAAAAGATGCGTCTTTTGAAAATATCCATAGAATCCTTTTTCCTGTCTTTAAAATACTCCTGATTCGTTAGTTTTTGAAATAGGTATGACCTCAGCCTAGCCTAACATCAACTAGCAAAACTACGGCTCTAACTAACAAGTCAATAAGGAGGGGTATGGAAACCACCTAAATCTGAGTCGATATATATATATATATATATATATATATATATATATATATATATAAGTATAATAGTCGGTGATCCCGCCTCAAAGGTACCGCGTATGATACAATATCATTTGACATCCTCGAGTCATGAGTGCGGATCTATCATCAATATAAAGCTCGTACGGTAAATCATCGTACGGCATCCCAAAAGCTGGGTACGGGTCAATATCACATTCCTCTCATCAATTATCAGGTATCCTTATCATCATATCTCATGATCTGGGGTACTGATCTAAGTCTTGTTAGTGTTTATGCCCTAGAAGGCCATTACTGTATCATACTAGCTTGTATATTACTTAATGGAAGCTTGGGATATTCACATGTATATAACAGTCTTGCTAAACATGGTAGTATGCTACTTGGTTTTTCTATCTTAATATGTGAGTGTACGTATTGATAGAGCTCTTAGGATCTTGCTTGTCTACCAGCGTTGTGATGGCAGTCACACTAGTGGGGGCTGGGTAGTCTACAAGCACATCCTCATTCAGGTCCCTGGTCGTTGGATTATCGAGACATAGCATCGATACTCCGGAGTAGACTGGTGTGTACGCTTCTCATCCCAGTTGGGGAGATGGTCTGTCCCACAGCCGTCAGTACGTCGTACTGGAGATAGTATGCAGGTGCTCGTTAGGTTACGGGTACACCGGACAGGACTCACAGGGAACTGTTGGTTGGTTTGATACCAGTCGTCAGTGAACAGTTCCCAGGTGACATGAGTACAGCGTAGTCCGCAGACTTGACACTGCTACTTCGCCTCGAGTGTGTCCCACTGTTCTTAGATTGCTACCCTACCACGGCTCAAAGGAGTCGTGCAAACAGGTAGCAGTTGGGTGCAGTCCCAAGCACTTGGAGGCAGTGGCGGTTAGACAGGATTCGTCCCTCCCGGTATTGGGAGTAGATATCGTGCTGTGTCAGAGAGCCATTACGCAAAGTCCCTGGCCAGGGCAAGCGAGATTTGCTGGTAGGTTCCAGTAGTTTCTCAGGGTGTAATGGGCTTCCCTCTGACACGACTTATACCGCTATTAGGGGACTGACGCTTGCCACCCCCCTAGGCCCGATATGCGATAGTCTTGGACGAACGGACCGGACTGTATGGAGATTGTCACATCAGACTCAGTAGGAGTTCGGATGGGTTTTCTCATCGGCCTTCTTATCGACAACTACCTGGGGACCGTTACGTACAGCTAGTGCCGCTTGCGGTCTGTGGTTAAACCCACTGCCAGCGTAGTAGTCGAGTCTCTAGAGTCCCACACAGAGAGTTTCCTACTCCAGGCGAAACGATATAGAGGTTGCATGGTTTTGCGACAAAGGGTTCGGACGCATACGTGCGTTTACGCGCGTATGACTTTCGGACAGTTTTTACCAGTCGGCTTTGGTTTAAGCCAGTTACTGGTATCCGGTTATTGGATTTTTACAGTCTAAAGTTTTTCCGTATTTTTGCGGATTGGAGGGGCGTTCTCGTAATTGTACAAGAAGCTTCTAGAAGTGGTGACTAAGGAGGTTTAGGTGTCATTTGCATTAAATGAGTTTAGTGAGTCATGAGGGTGATTCATGCATATCATTAATGCATGATAAATGCTTAATGAGTCATGGTTATGAATCACCACTAGATATTTATGAAACTTCATTATTCATCATTTAGTTTTTCTTTTATGGATGAATTTTAAAGGTTCATATATATTATGATAGATTTACTATTCTCATTTGATAATTTCTCACCTTCTCTCTCCTCAAGCTCTCATCTTCAAACCCTAATCCTTACACCTCATGAGTTGAGATCAAAGGATTAGTTAGACTAAACAATCCATAACCATCACTCTATTTCATTCTAGCTTCTTTGATTAGCAATCCAAGAAGGTTAGTTGCCTCAAGTTTAGAGGTTTAGCTTGGAGTTTTGCTCTCGGGTGGATCGTCTACTACCTAGAGAAGGCCGAGGAGAACAAGGAGATCGTAAAGACGAAGGACTAGTTTCGATAGGTATAATCCCTAAGCATAGTAGTTTAGAACAACTATATATTTGGTTAGTTATCGTTTAGCTTCGATTTAAGCGGTTAGTCGATGTTCGTTCTTTAAACTTGATCGTTTTTGAAAATTCCGCCTCCCCACAAGTACTGGGTGTACTACATCGACTTACAGTGGTATCAGAGCCTCGCTAAACAATAAATAACTTGATTGCAAATTTGTACGAATTTCGAACGGAAAAACGAAGCCGAAAAACCCTAATTCTGTCAAGTTTCTGTCGAAGTTAAAATGAAGTCCAAAAATTTTTCTGGTGTGTTCAGAGAGCTTGACATGACACCAGTAGAACGCCCAAGAAAAACAGTCGCCTAAATCGTCTAACGCGCCGCGGAACCGCGGCCTCAGCCTACTGAGTCGCCGCGGTTCCGCCGCCGAGTTGGCGAGTTAGGAGCCGAGTTTTCTTCTGTTGCTTCTCTGTGAAATTTGGGGTTTTCTGGAATATTTAATATTTGCTCAGGTTACTGTTTAACAAAGCAGATTTTGGAGCAATATTGATGTTGTTTAATCGATCGAAATTGTACAGTATTTGCATATTGGATTATATCTGTGATTGTTTAATGTGTTCGTAAACCTCCCCTAACTGCTAGTATGTCGGTTGGCAGGGGGTTGCACATTTCTGAAATGGTTATATCTGTTTGTGCATATAAACTGTATTGGACTGTTGTGGTGTATAGCCGGGGTTAGCAATGGGTTATTGTTTAATTCATTTGTTGTAAATGTAATTTGTTGTAATATTATTTTTGCGGGGCACTTCCAGGTTGCGGTTGTAGCCACCGTTGTATTATTTCATTTTACTGTTTTTGCTCCTAGGACTGACCCAAGGTGGGGTACACAAACTGCCGGGTGGGTAGTTTGCCGTACCCGTAGGGGTCGAGGGTGGGGTAACGGCTATTCATCACAACTGTGTAATCTGTCTTTTCTTGCAGGCTCAAAAGAAATACAGATTGCTTGCAAATCCAATATTGTTTATCTGTGTTCTGGAATGAATATCATTGCGTCAGACGAATGTAAAATATCTATATTTATGATAGCTATTTAGACGCCACTTATGTTTTACACCCGCGCTAGCCCAGCCCCCGCTCTGTCGTTAGTTAAGTAACCTAACGAGTGATGACGGGACCCCGTGGCGAATGCGGATGGCATAAGAGGACGTTGTATTTTCGTTGTTTTCTGCAATGATAGGTTAATGATGGGACGCATTATCTATAATGCAAAGTAAAACAAACCAATGTTTAAATCGTTGGAACAATTTAAAAGAAACCACTCGGTTAATTTTAAAACAGATATTTTTAAATGCGGAGATTTAACCACTCCTTTTAAAAGCTATCAGGTTCCTTCGGTTATATCAAGTTCACTACGTTCACGGTTTCGCCAAAACCAGTCGTAGCCCTCCGTCATTTCTTATGAATGGTCAGTAGTATTCAAGCTATGTTTGTTTGGCCCTTAGTCAAGACATAGTGTTTGGTAGCTGCTGGGGTATTCATTTGTTGCATAGATAGATGAGTTGGTTTGGGACACTCGTATTACTTTGTTTGGTCCTTAGTCAAGAGTATACGGATGGGTTCAAATCAACAGGATAATGATGGGCAGAACTTGACATGTGACTTATGATTTGTTGGCCCTTAGTCAAGATCATAAGAGCATGGGGCAAAAATATATATCGGGAATTTCTAAAGAAACTGAAATTTGCAAAGAGATGCATACCATTTGGAGTTTGATGAATGTTGGTAGGATTCCTTCAACATTATCATACGATGATATTTGGATCCCGATCCTACTGTGAGTATATGCTACTTATCAGGATATTCGTCACTTAACGATCAATGCTATAAACCTAGTAGGTGTCCAGAAAGGTGTCAGCGGGGTTACGCCCCCAGAGAAAAGAGGTTATTTAATTAAGGAACTTCGCGAAAGCGTTGGAAAACCTCCCTCGAAGTATCGACACTGGCCTGGCTGAACGGTTAAGCAAGTATTGTACGGTGAGAATAGTCCTGGCTAATTCTTCCTTTATGGTTTGAGGAGGGATTCGAGAAACAGTGGGAGCCATCCAGTTTAGATAAACTAAAAACCACTCTAAACTTGCAAGAGCATCATGCTAAAGAGTTTTCTTCTCTCTCTCCTAATTGCAGCGACCCTGAAAATGACTGGACTTAAGTTACTTTTAGAGAAAAATATACTGACAGGGCCAAACTATAAAGATTGGCTGCGGAATGTCAAAATGGCTTTGACCTATGACAAACTGGGGTACGTCCTCACCGCTACGGCACCTGCTGTCCCTGGTCCCAAATCCAGCAATGCGGATAAGGAAATCCGCAAAACCTGGGATTTAGATTGCGCGAGAGCCAAGTGCATCGTGCTTGCCTCGATGAACAATGAACATCAGAGGAGGCACGAGGATATGTCCCTAGATGGCATATTTCTCCATACAAAGGAACTTTATAGAGAGCAATCTCGTATAGCAAGATACGAGACCTCTAAGAACTTGTTTCGAGCGAGGTTGGCTGCCGGGTCATCGGTAGGTGAACATGTCCTACAGATGATCAGCTATATTGAAGAGCTCGCAGACCTTGGGACGACTTTGGATAATGAGCTCTATACAGACCTTATTCTCCAGTCCCTTCCTCACACCTACGCCCAGTTTATCCTGAACTTCAACCTTCAAAGAAAAGAAGTTGAACTTCCGGAACTCCTGAACATGTTAAGGAGTGCAGAGGGCACCTTGAAGACATCAAGGGAAACACCCGCTATGTTTGTTGGCGGTTCATCTTCTTCCGGGTCCAAGGCTAGGGCCAAAGGAAGGAAGAAGAAGGCCGCACCCAGACCTAGAGGAGGTGTTAGTAAGGTGGGATGGAAGGGAAAGAAAAAGAAAGCAGTACCGATAGTTGGCCAGGATGAGTGCTTCCATTGTCACAGGAAAGGGCACTGGAAGAAGGATTGCAAGGCGTGGAACGCCAAGAACCAGGAACCGAAGCAAGCTGTGGCTTCGACTTCAGGTGTGTTTGTAATTGAGAATTGTCTGTCGATCAACTCTACTTCCTGGGTATTGGATACCGGATCAGGATCTCATATTTGCAATTCATTGCAGGCACTGAGAAACCGTAGAGTGCTGAAGGAAGGTGATATGATCCTCAGGGTTGCTAACGGAGCTAGCGTGGGAGCTGCGTCCGTCGGGGATTATCACCTAGGATTGACGAGTGGACACATTTTGGTTTTACATAAATGTTATTTTGTACCCAGCTTAACGTGTAATATCATATCAGTTTCCTTGTTATCAAATAAAGGTTATGATTTCACGTTTGTAAGAGATGTTGTCAACATCCACCTTAATCACGGTTTGATTGGGTCCGGTACATTAAATAACGGCATATATGTTTTAAACCAACTCCAAATTTTCAATGTCCAGAACACACTAAAAAGAAAGTCTCCAGATTTAAATAAAGCTTTCTTATGGCATTGTAGACTGGGTCACATCAATGAGAGAAGGTTGACTAAGTTGCATAGAGAAGGATATTTGGACTCGTTCGAATATCAATCTTATGACACTTGTCAATCTTGTCTCAAAGGAAAGATGACAAAGACTCCATTCACTGGACAAGGAGTAAGAGCGAGCGAGCTCTTAGGACTCATACACAGCGATGTATGTGGTCCAATGTCTACACATGCGAGAGGTGGTTATTCATACTTCATTACTTTTACAGATGATTTCTCTCGGTATGGATATGTTTTCTTAATGAAGCATAAATCAGAGGCCTTTGAGAAATTCCTGGAATTCAAGAGTGAAGCGGAAAACCAAACAGGCAAAAGTATTAAGACACTAAGATCTGATCGAGGTGGAGAATACTTAATTGCCGAGTTCCTAGGTTACCTAAAAGAGAAAGGAATTCTCTCTCAGCTTACTCCTCCATACACTCTACAGCACAACGGTGTATCGGAGAGATGGAATCGAACCCTATTGGATATGGTACGATCCATGATGAGTAATGCTGAGTTACCGCGATCTTTCTGGGGTTATGCGCTAGAATCAGCGGCATATCTTTTGAACTAGGTTCCAACCAAGAATGTGCCTACCACACCATATCAGATGTGGAGTGGGAAGAAACCCTGTCTAAAACATTTTAGGACATGGGGGTGTCCAGCTTTTGTAAAAAAGCAGCATGTGGACAAGCTCGAGGCACGTTCAGTACAGTGTAAGCTTGTGGGATATCCAAAGAACTCCAAGGGATATTATTTCTATTACGCAGAGGAACAAAAGGTCTTTGTTTCTCGTCATGCCACCTTCTTAGAAACTGAATTTTTAGAAAATCAGAAGAGTGGGAGCGAAATAGAACTGGAAGAAATTCCAGAACCACAAGCTGCTACTGAAAGATTGGTAGAACCAGAAGTTCAAGAAGAACAGAACATTCCCGCACCCCTCCGCAGGAGTAGTAGGCCGTCTCATCCGCCTGAGAGATACTACGGTTTTCTCATAGAAGGGGATAGAGAGGATTGCATCATAGATGATGATGAACCTACTGACTTCCAGCAGGCCATCCAGAGCGGCGACTCGGTACGATGGCTAGATGCAATGCGGACCGAAATGGAGTCCATGTACACCAACAAAGTATGGACTTTAGACTTTGCTCCAGATGGGGTAAAACCCATAGGATGCAAATGGATCTTCAAGAAAAAGATTGGTGTAGATGGACAGGTGGAAACCTATAAGGCTAGACTTGTTGCAAAGGGTTTTCGTCAAAGACCTGGTTTGGACTATGACGAAACTTTTTCTCCAGTGGCTATGCTCAAATCCATTCGGGTCCTTCTTGCTATTGCTGCCTTCCATGATTATGAAATCTGGCAGATGGACGTAAAGACGGCTTTTCTGAATGGAAATTTAGAAGAGAGCGTCTATATGGATCAGCCAGAGGGTTTCAATCAGAGTGTGAGCAGCGGGAAAGTATGCAAGCTGCTTAAGTCTATTTATGGACTAAAGCAGGCATCGCGGAGTTGGAACATCTGTTTTGATGAGACAGTCAAAGAATATGACTTTATCAAAAATCCAGATGAACCGTGCATATATAGTAAAGTTGTGGCCAGAAGTGTCGTATTCCTCGTCTTGTACGTGGACGACATTCTATTGATAGGAAATGACATTCCTATGCTACAATCTGTCAAAGGATTCTTGTCACACAGGTTCTCCATGAAAGACCTGGGTGATGCCTCTTACATTCTGCGGATCCGGATCTATCGTGATAGATCCAAGAGGATGTTGGGACTTTCGCAGTCCAGGTATATCGACACTATACTGAAAAGATTCAGTATGGAAGATTCTAAGCGCGGTAATCTACCGGTTTGTCACGGAATCACCCTCTCCAAAGAGATGTCTCCCAAGACTGATTTGGAAAGGGAACGCATGTCTATTATACCCTACGCTTCTGCGGTAGGCTCTATAATGTATGCGATGTTGTGTACCAGACCAGATGTAGCTTACGCACTGAGCGTGGTAAGCCGGTATCAGTCAGACCCAGGGGAGAAACACTGGATAGCAGTAAAGAACATTCTCAAGTACCTGAGGAGGACTAAGGAGATGTTCTTGGTTTATGGCGGAAAAGACCTCAGGTTGGAGGCCTTTGCTGATTCCGGCTTCCAGAGTGATAAGGACGATTCCAAGTCCATGTCGGGTTATGTCTTTACCCTCAATGGAGGGGCGGTGTGCTGGAAGAGCTCCAAGCAGGACACCGTTGCTGACTCGACGATGGAAGCGGAGTATATAGCTGCTTGCGATGCCGCAAAAGAAGCAGTCTGGATGAAGAAGTTCCTAACAGAACTTCAGGTTGTTCCTACCATAGTTGATCCAATACCTCTGTATTGCGACAACAACGGAGCTATAGCTTTAGCGAAGGAACCAAGGTCCCATCAGAAGTCCAGACACATCTTGAGGCGGTATCACCTGATCAGGGAGATCATTGATCGTCAGGAGATCGAGGTTCGGAGAGTTGCTTCAGAAGAGAACATTGCTGATCCATTCACAAAGGCCCTTCCTCAGATTCAGTTCGAGCGGCTACTCGAGATCATCGGTCTTCGATACGCCAGTACATGGCCCTAGTGCAAGTGGGAGATTGTTAGTGTTTATGCCCTAGAAGGCCATTACTGTATCATACTGGCTTGTATATTACTTAATGGAAGCTTGGGATATTCACATGTATATAACAGTCTTGCTAAACATGGTAGTATGCTACTTGGTTTTTCTATCTTAATATGTGAGTGTACGTATTGATAGAGCTCTTAGGATCTTGCTTGTCTACCAGCGTTGTGATGGCAGTCACACTAGTGGGGGCTGGGTAGTCTACAAGCACATCCTCATTCAGGTCCCTGGTCGTTGGATTATCGAGACAGAGAATCGATACTCCGGAGTAGACTGGTGTGTACGCTTCTCATCCCAGTTGGGGAGATGGTCTGTCCCACAGCCGTCAGTACGTCGTACTGGAGATAGTATGCAGGTGCTCGTTAGGTTACGGGTACACCGGACAGGACTCACAGGGAACTGTTGGTTGGTTTGATACCAGTCGTCAGTGAACAGTTCCCAGGTGACATGAGTACAGCGTAGTCCGCAGACTTGACACTGCTACTTCGCCTCGAGTGTGTCCCACTGTTCTTAGATTGCTACCCTACCACGGCTCAAAGGAGTCGTGCAAACAGGTAGCAGTTGGGTGCAGTCCCGAGCACTTGGAGGCAGTGGCGGTTAGACAGGATTCGTCCCTCCCGGTATTGGGAGTAGATATCGTGCTGTGTCAGAGAGCCATTACGCAAAGTCCCTGGCCAGGGCAAGCGAGATTTGCTGGTAGGTTCCAGTAGTTTCTCAGGGTGTAATGGGCTTCCCTCTGACACGACTTATACCGCTATTAGGGGACTGACGCTTGCCGCCCCCTAGGCCCGATATGCGATAGTCTTGGACGAACGGACCGGACTGTATGGAGATTGTCACATCAGACTCAGTAGGAGTTCGGATGGGTTTTCTCATCGGCCTTCTTATCGACAACTACCTGGGGACCGTTACGTACAGCTAGTGCCGCTTGCGGTCTGTGGTTAAACCCACTGCCAGCGTAGTAGTCGAGTCTCTAGAGTCCCATACAGAGAGTTTCCTACTCCAGGCGAAACGATATAGAGGTTGCATGGTTTTGCGACAAAGGGTTCGGACGCATACGTGCGTTTACGCGCGTACAACTTTCGGACAGTTTTTACCAGTCGGCTTTGGTTTAAGCCAGTTACTGGTATCCGGTTATTGGATTTTTACAGTCTAAAGTTTTTCCGTATTTTTGCGGATTGGAGGGGCGTTCTCGTAATTGTACGAGAAGCTTCTAGAAGTGGTGACTAAGGAGGTTTAGGTGTCATTTGCATTAAATGAGTTTAGTGAGTCATGAGGGTGATTCATGCATATCATTAATGCATGATAAATGCTTAATGAGTCATGGTTATGAATCACCACTAGATATTTATGAAACTTCATTATTCATCATTTAGTTTTTCTTTTATGGATGAATTTTAAAGGTTCATATATATTATGATAGATTTACTATTCTCATTAGATAATTTCTCACCTTCTCTCTCCTCAAGCTCTCATCTTCAAACCCTAATCCTTACACCTCATGAGTTGAGATCAAAGGATTAGTTAGACTAAACAATCTATAACCATCACTCTATTTCATTCTAGCTTCTTTGATTAGCAATCCAAGAAGGTTAGTTGCCTCAAGTTTAGAGGTTTAGCTTGGAGTTTTGCTCTCGGGTGGATCGTCTACTACCTAGAGAAGGCCGAGGAGAACAATGAGATCGTAAAGACGAAGGACTAGTTTCGATAGGTATAATCCCTAAGCATAGTAGTTTAGAACAACTATATATTTGGTTAGTTATCGTTTAGCTTTGATTTAAGCGGTTAGTCGATGTTCGTTCTTTAAACTTGATCGTTTTTGAAAATTCCGCCTCCCCACAAGTACTGGGGTGTACTACATCGACTTACAAGTCTAGTACAAATTGATACCATCTAAGAATTATGAATGCGTGTGTGAAACACACGTCCAAAGGCCCGCTAAAATCACATGTCGTATCCCAAATAGGAATCACAATATATCACCGATCTCATGTCACTCTGCCCAATCTCATCGACTCTTCTCCCAATATCATACACTATCCTCATCATCCAGGTATAAGTATAACAAGCAAGCGTGTGTGTGTGGGTGTAAACCTATTCTAGGGTTCGCAACTTGGAAACTATACTAGTTTACATCTAAACCCTATTCTATCCATAGTACACCTAATCATATCCTGAATAACCATGTCACACAAAAGCTATCATATATATAGTATATATAGTATACTAGACATCGAATCGCGGGGGTGCTATACACCATCCACCCGACTTCCCCCGTAGATGTAATCTACCGACCTTGTATCTTTCGTGCCGGTGTCGATGTCGCCTTCATCTTCTTCATCGTGTGAAACCCACGTGAAGGTACTTACAAGATAACACAATCGCAAATAAACCTTAAAATCACATCGAGAAAACTAAACGACGCGCTAAGACCTATAGGTTAGAACCTTTGGACTACGCTTTCAAAACCATCAAACAATCCTCGATATCGTTGTAAAAACGTCAAAAGATCGAGGTAAAACATAATACTAGAAATCCAGAATTCAAAATACGCAAAATGACACTCCGAATCAAAACAGTAACTTAGGAAAAAGGTCCCAGATTTCACCCTAGGCTAAATCAGACAATTTTGCATATACCAAGGGTCTACTCTACTGATGATAAAGCCCTGGAACAAAAACGAGTCATATCCTCCCTACTCTGGCCGCAATTTGCGGCCAGAATGAATTAATTGGCGGCCTGGGTTGGGGGATAAGGGCTAGGGTTTTGGTGGTAGCTTTCTAGTTGCCTGCATGTATCACTATCCTTGCAAAATAATTTTCAGAGTCTCGGGGTGATAGCAGATTTCAAATAACCCTCACAAAATCTACAAATTTCCGATATCGGTTTTTCTAAATCCGTATTTCGGGTTTCTAGTCTCTGGTTTAGGCCTGAATTCTACCACTAGGGTGTTTGTGTGGCTTCTACTGAGTTAAATTACACATCACCACTCTCAATTTCTATTAACCCTAACTAGAGTTTTCCTAAGTCTACAAAATCACACGATATCGGTTCTATCATAACATGGGGGTAAAAGTAATGCAAATACTAATCTAAAGGTTCAGAAATTACCTTATTTGGCAACTTAAGAAAATTCTTGAGTTGCCCCAAGTGGCCAAAACCTTTCCTTTCTTAGTCCAATGTTTTTCCCTTGAGCTTGTGCATCTTTTTTATGAAATGGGGTTTGGGTTTTGAGGTGTTTATTGAGGTGATTTGAGGAGGTAGAGAGGGGGAGAGAATGAGGCGGCGGCGGCAGCAGCAAGGAGGGAGATGGGAGAGGAAAATGATGAAGAATGAAGGGGGGAAAAGGCTAAGTCAAAGAAATCCTCACATTTCTCTCTCTCACCCATATCTCACACTATTCCATTCTTTATTATTTTATTTTCTTTTCTTTTCTAATCCATTTTCCTTCTCTCCTCAATAGTAAACCCAAAATAAAAGCCATGCAAAAATGTAACAAGTGTAAAAAAATGACATGGTGCATGTTTTACACAAAATACGCTTAAAGCGCGATTAGCGATTTTTAATCATGATTAGCACTAAATTGGTGTCAAACTAATCATAAAAACTTAAAATTTGCATAATTCACATAAAACACCTTCTTTTAGTAATTTCTATAATTTTCCAAATTTTTCCTATTTATCGGTATTTAATTATACCGAAATATTAAAATATTCATTAAAATTAATATTAAATTATAAAAATTCCCAAAAATAATATTTATTTTTTTGAAATGTTACAATCTTCCCCCCTTAAAGAAATTCGATCCCCGAATTTAAATTTAAAGCCCTCAAATACTAAAACATTTCTATAGAAAGTCCAAGTCGTCGGAGCTCCGAAATCATCAATATATAAAACGCATCATATCGCAATGCATGCGTATGAATAATGAGAAGATCACTCAAAAACAAAACTCCGTCAAGTATCCCGCAATCATCGGAGTTATGGTAAAGACACAAATTCCAAATCCGAAACAAAACCAATATGATATAAATCAGAACTATACATGTAGACCTCAAATCTATACATGTAAATAGCTGAAGTAAATGCATGCCAAATCTTTTTAAGTCGCTGTGCGATGCGCATAACACTGCAAAGTGGCGGACGTCTATTATAATAAAATAACCATATACGTATATATCCTTTGTTTAATATGTATGTTCCGCCGTTTTGAAAATAATTTAGAAGGGTTTCCTTGTTTTAAACGTTTTGTGTCATATCAGACACGTAGGTAAATACTGAGACTATAGCTCGCTTTTTGGAAATCCCTTGGTAACTATCAATGCATGCAAAATAAATTCAGGTACTGTCCTCTGACTAGTCCTGCTTAGTACGAAAATGAATAGAGAATATCATAAAAACGTACTGGTCTATAAGGAATCAATCCTAAAATGTATATAAGAATACCCTGTGTGTCTGGTGCGCACGGAAATCAAAATCCATATATGTGCCATACATGTGCACAGAAACATCATCTAGGTGCAACGAGTGTGCACAAAACATCTGCCAAGGGCAACGGGCGTGCCTGACAGCAAAATCAGGTGCATCTGACATGCACAAGGAATCCCTATTTAGTGCATCTGGTGTGCACCAAAATCGTATCTCAAAACATGCACTCATCACCCGCTAAAATCCAAATCAAAACACTAAAAGTGCATGAAAACTATGCTGGAAGTGTAAATCAAATCACCGACATAAAATAGGCATGAAATCACAATCAATACCTCAAACGTAATAACTAAAGCCTTTGAACCTTAGGGTTTGCGGCAGTTCACAATCAATATCTCATAACTGCCTGTGGATTCCAAATATTGTATCACATTCCAGATAAATAGACAATGTTAAACTTTCCGATCGAATAATCAAACACCCAAGATTTCCCCAATATATCACAACGCTTGAAATCGGTTTAAAAACATCCATCACATGCCACAGTACCAATGGTCCAGCCGTAGAAGGGTCAAGCCAATGCCTCACATGTGGCACGCCGTATTGCCGCAAACCCTGAGGTTTAGAGGCAGTTCAAGACGGTCACATAATCGAGTTAAGGTTTGTTGTCTTCTAGAGGGTCCACCGCGTTACTTGCACGACTTAGAACGTTCTTAAACTCGAGGAAAAATCCAACTTTTGAAAAAAAATTCGACAGGGGAAAAAGTGAGTTATTGATATCCGTTTGAACTTTTTAACAGTTTCTAAAATTATCCGGAGCAAACTAAATAAAGTTAAATTATTCGATCGAATCAACGAGTCCCCAATACAACCCTAGAAAACTCAACATTTGAGTGGAATTAAAAAATTCCCAGAAAAAATTGCCAAGAAAGGACCTAAGAATAAATACAAGAAATTCCAGGGACTAAGTCATAATTTTGGCGGCGGAACTGCCGCCAAACCCTTGGTTTGGCCGCGGTTCCACTGTCAAATAGTTGACTCAGTGGACCGTACTTCACAGTAATTCTTAGTTTTTCTTGATTGTGTTTCTGAGCATTTTTAATTCTGAAAAAATCACATTTCTAGAAAATGTACAGAGAGGGGTTAATATCGGGTATTCGGAGTTCGATCGGACTTTAAACTTCGTCTAGACTTCGCCTAAAGCTCTAGCTTGTCTCTGATACCACTGTAGGGTTGCTAGGTACGCATACAAGGTTCTATGAGGCATCAACCATGCCCGATTTAAAAATTCGCCATGCCGAACAACCCGAAGCCGGATCTTTAAACTAGAATTTAAGCGAAAATAAGCATGTTAAACACTTTAACACTAAGTGAGAGGGGTTGCAACCTTTGTAGATCCGGTCCTTCACTTCTAAAGCTCCGTGTTGAAGTCCCTTCGCTGCGATCATCGTGTTCTGGACTCTCGAGAGGTTCCACGAAGAGAAAGATGCAGTCTTGCTTCCGATCTTCGATACAAAGATGATCTACCTTGAAGTTTCGTTAACACAAGCTAACACTCATAATATGAAGTAAATACTCTCATCTAAATGGCAAGGATAGATGAGGATGATGAAGTAGGATTTTTGCTCTCTTTTATTTTCTCATTCTCACTCATATTCATCGCTTGGAAAATTTTCCATGAAAAGTAGAAGGAATAATAATAATAATAATAATAATAATAATAATAGAATTCCTTTTTGTGATGAATAATAAAATGTTGTCATAATCATTTATGCAACCATGGTTGTAGTAACCTATGTAGAGAGTTTACTAGGATTAGGGTTTGGGTTGAGTTATATGTGAGTCACTAGAAAATATCAAGACAAATATCTTCTTCACGACAAAAAGAAACCTTCTAGAATCTACTAGAAGTCTTAACCCTAATCCAAACCCTAATCATATTTAAACTCCACTAATTATGTTGCATTAATAATTATAACATGTTACAATATTATATATCACATATATAATATTTATTGTAACAAAATAAAATAATACATTTAACATATATCGCATATATATCAATGTATTACGCGAGTGAGAAAAAGAATCTTTTAGTGAACTAATATTAGTTAATGTAATTTAATATATCATATATATTATTATACATTAAATTATCGAATCAACACTTGATCCGACAATCCGGCTATATCGCATATAACTGACTAATATTTATCCGTACCGATTCATCGAATCAACACTTGATCCGATAACCCGGCTGATAGCGAGAAAAGAATACGGTATCTCATATCGTATTATCCTCGGTCCCGCACATATCACATATGTGCTCCTACTCCGTTTTGCATGAGCCAAGAAACCTCTGTGCAGGACTCTAAAGAATCGTCAATACGCCGGCAGTAGGTGATGATCATATCAAACACCTACAAGCTGCAAGCGGTCAGCTAAACGTAACAGCCACCCAGGTATTGAGCTCTCAGAAGATCAACAAGCTAGCCAGTACATTCTCCTATGAATCTAATCAGTAACACTCCCGTACAGTCCGGTCTCGTCGTCTGATATGTCGCATATCTCGCCTAGGGGTGGTATACGTGAGACCCCAGTAGCTTGATAAGTCGTGTCGATATGAGGTCTATAACAGTTCGAGAAACTACTGATAACACTTACCAGTAAATCTCAGCAACCCTGGCCAGGGATTTCCGGTTATAGCCAATCGAACACAGCACAACATCAACTCCCAATAATATTTTACCCCTTGCGTCCTATGACCTTGACGCAGGCCAACAAACTATAGTCCGCTAGTCAAGTTCAACCCGTCATTTCCCAATTGAATTAAACCCACCCGCATGACCCTTGACGCAGGCCAACAAAGTTGCACGACTACCCTAATCCAATCGCATCGTATGCTACAGATAAGTACTAGTTAGTTACTGCACGCTACACCTTGACACAGGCCAACAAACGTAGCACGTATACTAAACAGTCTTCATCTGAAATGACGGAGGGCTACGCAGGTTTTTAAGAAAACCCTTTGCGTAATGAACTTGATATCGTTGTAGAATCGAGTGATTTTAATTGGAATGTTTTTAAGGCCTTTTCTAGTTTTGCTAAAGAGGTCACTACCGGTGAAGGGATCATCGGCTCTTTCCTCATCGAATAAGGTGCAGGATATTTCACAAATATCACTATGCAAAGCAAAAACTATAAAAACAATAAAAAACAAACCGAGTTTGTAGCATCTGCTAGTTTCACTAAAGAGGTCACTCCCGGTGAAGGGATCTCGGCTCTTTCCTTATCGAATAAGGTGCTGGATGTTCTACAGGGAACACCGCTATGCAAAGCAAGAACTAGAGCTACCATTTTTTAAACAAGTTTCTACAACATCTTTAGGTTTCTTTTAGTTTCATTAATCTCATTAATGAAGTCCTGTTTTGTTATGCTTCACAAGCATCACATTTGAAATGAAATATGCAATATAACATATATCTCATATATATAATATAAACATTCGTCTCAGGCAGTAATATGATCTCATCACAGAACATTGCAGTAGAAGAACATATATGAAATATTGGATACACTAGGAGGTCCGTGTTTTAATACGAGCCTGTATAAAACACGGATTCCACGGTCGCAATGAATAGCCAAACCCACATACCTAGACCCCTACGAGAGCGGCAAGCAACTCTGCTAATTCTAGGGTTAGGAGACCCGTTCTTGACTCCTCGAGATGGTCTCCCACTGGACCCTAGAACCCGGTTACTTGTGCTCCCCGCATTGGGTCTACCTAATGCGGAAAAGTAAATAATATACAACGGTGACATCATCCTCAGCCCGGAAGTGCCCCATTAAAATAATATTACATACAAATGAATTTTACATGAATGAAAAAGAAAAACTCTCATCTCACATAAAACCCCCATCTATTCAAACACGATGACCCAAAATAACATATCACAGCAACACATAATATCACATATCATCAACGTAAGCAAGTATGCGTATCCTGATTATCGTTGATATATAGTAACGAAGCCGTCGATACACCGCATACTACGCTTACGGTCACAGAAAAGAAAGTGTAAAACTACAATAGTTGGAATCCGCAACCTGCTTTAAACATCGCATGCCTAACCAAATGAATTCTTTAGACATCGCATGCCTAACTAATTATAAACCCCGCATTTAGTCTCATTATCGAAAACTCTTATCAATATCAAGTCGGGCAATTCAACAAGATTCCCGACATCCTGATCGAATGCTCGTCGCAAACTTTAGTAGACGGTCGCACCCCCGATGCCGTCGATGAAGTGCACTAAGGCGAAACACCGCTGCCGCGAGCACCCTAACGGATGCTTTTGGCGACGGGGTTCTCCTACAGTCACATGGTCGGGGCTATGGGGCGTGGCTATCTATTAAGTTTACCCGGAGAGTATCCGCGTACGCTACGTGATTGCGACGGACTTTTGATCGCATCAAAATCCCGTGGCAACCGATCATCTGAGACTAAACTGCTATGTTTATAACATTCAAATTAGTTATCTCATAACTACTTGTGGATTCCAAATATTGTATCACATTCCAGATAAATAGACAATGTAAACTTTCCGATCGAATAATCAAACACCCAAGTTTTCCCAAATAATTCTCAACGCTTGAAATCGGTTTAAAAACATCCATCACATGCGACAGTACCAATGGTCCAGCCGTAGAAGGGTCAAGCCAACGCCTCACATGTGGCAACGCCGTACTATCACAAACCCTAAGGTTTAGAGGCAGTTCAAGACGGTCACATAATCGAGTTAAGGTTTGATTTCTTCTAGAGGGACCACCGCGTTACTTGCACAACTTAGAACGTTCTTAAACTACGGAAAAATCCAACACTTGGAAATTTTCCGGCAGGGGAAAAAACCAGTTATTGATATCCGTTCGAACTTTTTAACACGTTCTAAAATTATCCGGAAAAAGTTAAACGAAGTTAAACTTTCCGATCGAATCAACGAGCTCCCAATACAACCCAGAAAACTCAACACTTGAGTAGAATAAAAAAAAAATCTCAGAAGCATGCAAGAACACCTACGGAAATTACTGTAGGAAAAACTAACTATAATTGCACTGTACGGGCGCGGAACCGCCGCGCGACGCATGTTCATGTCGCGATTCCACGGCGCCTAAAGCGAATTACGATGTCGTTTTTTACAGTAATCCATATATCCACCTGCTGAATTTTCTGAGCATTTTTAATATGAAAAAAAATCAACTTTTTGAAAAATTTCCAGAAACTAGGGTTTTACGGGTATTCGGAGTTCGATCGGACTTTAAACTTCGCATAGACTTCGCCTAAAGCTATAGCTTGGCTCCGATACTACTGTAGGGTTACTAGGCACTCTCACAAGGGTCTATAAGGCATCAACCATGCCCGATTCAAAATTTAGACGTGCCGAACAACCCTAACTAAGATCTTTACACTAGAGATTAGGCGAAACAAAGCATGTTAAACACTTTAACACTAAGAGTTTGGGATTACAACCTTTGTAGTCCGGTCTTTCGCTTCATAAGCTCCATATTGAGGTCCCTTCGCTGCGATCATCATGTACCCAGACTCTAGAAAGGCTCCACGAAGAGAATGATGTAAACTTGCTTCCGATCTTCGATAACTAAGATGATCTACCTTGAAGTTTCATTAACACAAGCTCTCACTCACAAATGAAGTGAACACCCTAATCTAAATGGCTAGGATAGATTAGGATGATGAAGTAGGATTTTAGCTCTCATTTATTTTCATTAACTCACTCATTTTCATCACTTCATAAAAGGCTAGAAAGCTTTTCATGAAAGAAGGAAGAAGAAGAAGAAGCTCCATTTCTTTTGTGATGAATAATCAATTGTCATGAGGTTAGAATTGCAACCATGGGTTAAGTATGATAACTTAACCCATGTAGAGAATTAACCATGGTCATGGGTTGGGTTGGGTTAATAAATATCATAACAAATATCTATACAAATATCTTTAGCATGAAACAAAAGAAAAACCTTCTAGAAGCTTCTAGAAAATATTAACCCAAATCAAACTTTAATCATGTTTAATCTCTACTAATCACGTTGCATTAATAACCCTAACATGTTACAATATTATATATCACATATACAATATTTATTGTAACAAAATAAAATAATACAATTAACATATATCGCATATATATCAATGTATTACCCGAGTGAGAAAAAGAATCTTTTAGTGAGCTTATATTAGTTAATGTAATTTAATATATCAAATATATAATTATACATTAAATTATCGAATCAACACTTGATCCGATAATCCGGCTATTTCACAAATAACCGACTAATATAATCTGTATCAGTTCATCGAATCAACACTTGATCCGATGGCCCGGCTATATCACATATACCCGTCCGATAACTCATATCGCAAGAATCTAATACGGTATCACATACACATATTGTTCTCGGTCCCACACATATCATATATGTGCTCCTAGTCCGTTTTGCCTGAGCCAAGAATCCTCTGTGTAGGACTTTAAAGAATCGTCAATACGCCGGCAGTAGGTGATGATCATATCAAACACCTACAAGCTGCAAGCGGCCAGCTAAACGTAACAGCCACCCAGGTATTGAGCGATCAGAAGATCAACAAGCAAGCTTGTACATTCTCCTGCGAATCCAATCAGTAACACTCCCGTACAGTCCGGTCTTTTCGTCTGATATGTCGCATATCTCGCCTAGGGGTGGTAAACGTCAGACCCCAGTAGCTTGATAAGTCGTGTTGATATGAGGTCTATAACAGTTCGAGAAACTACTGATAACACTTACCAGTAAATCTCAGCAACCCTGGTCAGGGATTTCCAGTTATAGCGAATCGAACACAGCGCAACATCAACTCCCTATACCGGGAGAGACGAATCCCCTCCTATCGCTCATTGCTTCCATGTGATTCGGGACTGTACCCAAAAGCCACCTTTTTGCACGCCCTCTTGGATGTGGTATGATGGAAATCAAAGAACAGTGGCAATCACACAAGACTCTATGACGATCTCGTGTCTACAGACTACTCTGTACCAGTGTCACCAGAGAACTGCCATCTGACGTGAGGTATAATACCATCTGGGAGTTCTCGGCGAGTCCGTCCAGTGTACCCAGTCTCCACTGAGCACCCGCATACCTTCTTTGTTGTCAAACACCAATGGATATGGGATCATCCATCGCCCATCATATGGGTCAAGAAGCGCATACGCTACTCTACTCTGGAGTATCGATGCCCTGTCTCGGTACTCCCACGACTAGAAACATTTGAAGGATGTACTTGGCGACTACACTGTCCCCACTAGTATGATCCGCATCATAGTCCTGGTAGTCAAGTACTCATCCTAAGGACTTTATCAACATGTAACATAGAGACAATCAGAGTACATGTTAAGATAAAGAGCAACCAGATAGCGTACTATCATGTCGAGCAAGAAAGTCCTTCCTATATATGTCCAAGCATCCACTATAATATACATCGTATGAACAGTAATGGCCTCTAGGGCATACGTATAACTAACAATCTCCCACTTGCACTAGGTCCATCTATTGTGGTATCGCATACCCAACAATCAGCTGTGGTTGAAGTATCTCATATTCAACCATCCCATAAAAGTCTCTACTGGGAAATGTGCCTTTGTGAGTGGATCCGCGCTGTTTTCCTCTGTGTCTACTCTCCTAACCTCGATCTCCCTGGAGATCAACCATCTCCATGATTAGGTGATACTGCCTAAGAATTATATCTGGATTTCTGATGGGACGGGGGGTTCCTTGGAAAAAGCCACAACTCTATTATCACATAATGGTAGGAACGAAGTTCATCTCATGAACTTATATATATCCAGACTGCCTCTTTGGTAGCATCCTTGGTAACGATGTATCTTGCCTTTAATCATCTAGTAAGTCGCGGTATCTAGCTTGGAACTCTTCCAACATACCGTCCCTCCACTGAGGGTAAAGACAATGCCTGCGACTGACATTCGGTCGTCCTTATCACCCTCGAACCTTTCCAGTGATTTCCCCCTGGATCGATTGATACCATCTCACTACAACTAGTGAGTATCCTAACATCCAATTAGATCTATCTCATAGATCCAAAACCCCGGATTTAGTAGGTATCACTTTGATCCTATATGGAGGATCCTTGTGATAAGAGGAGATTGACCGAGAGGAGCATAGGAAACTCCTTTCCTATCAAGTCTACAATCACAAACCAGTAAAAACCATTACAGAAATGTGCAACCCCCTGCTAACTGACATACTAGTAGTTAGGGGAGGTTTACGAACACATTAAACACAACACATATATAACCAAGTTAGCCGAACATCTTAGAATTTCGATCAAGCAACACAAATGAATCTACTCCAAACAATTCTTTGTGCACATTAAACTTGAGCAGAAACAAATCATCCCGGGAAACACAACATCAACACAAAAGAATAACTGAGCAAATTTGGGTTGACTCGGAGTCAACTCGGCCGCGGATCCGCGGAGGATCGCTTGGATCGGCGGCGGTTCCACTGCATTATGGCCGATTCACAGTCCTAAATTTCTTCACAATTCTTAAAATTCCCTGCTTGTATTTTTAAGGATCCCTGAAAAAATTTTAGACCCCATTTTAAAATCGGCAGAAACATGGTGAAAATGATGTTTTTTCGGGTTCGTTTTGCGATCGAATTTCTAACGACTTTGCTAACAAGTTAGTTATGGTTTAGCTAGGCTCTGATACCACTATAAGTCGACGTTAGACACCCCATAAGATACGGGGAGGCGGAATAGGTAAAACAATCATTTTGTTTGAGTTAACATCGACTAACTTTACGGATCTTGGCTAAACCCTAACTAACAACAATCTAGAATTGATTAGCTACTATGATAGATGATTATACCTAAAGATTCAAGTCCTTCTTGTTCTTGTTGATCACCTCTTCGTCAGCCTCCTCGATGTGATAGAAGATCCACCCGAGAGCTCCTTCTCCAAGCTTTCACCTCTCACTTGAGGTAAGTAGGTGGCTATGAGTGCTAATCAAAGTAACCTAGAGGATATAGAAGAGGATTAGGGATCTATTAGTCTTGCTAACCCTTGGATCTCAACATATGAGAGGATTAGGGTTAGTTCTTTGAAGAGAGAGAGAGAGCTTGAGGAGAGAGAATATGAAAGTGAGAATGATAATGAATTCTAACTCATTTGTGAATATATGAAGCATGATAATTATCTAAAATGAATAACATATGATAATATCAACTATGCTTCATTAACTCACTTTGGATGAATCATCTCATGAGTCATTAAGCAATAAATTCTTCATTAACTCATTTGGATGAATCAATCCATGAGTCACTAATCCATTTAATGCAAATTCCACTTAAGCTCTCTACCTCATCTATATTCTAGAAGCTTCTCGACTAATTACGAGAATTCCTTTCCCATCCGTGAAAACATGGAAATACTGAGACTGTATAAATCCAATAATCCAATACTAGAATCTGGCTTAAACTAAAGCCTGCTAGTAAAAACTGTCCGAACATCGTACGTGCATAAATACACGTATGTGTCCGAACCCTGTCGTAAAACCATACAACCTCTATATCGTTTCGCCTGAAGCAGGGAAACTCTCTGTGTGGGACTCTAAAGACTCAACACTACGCTGGCAGTGGGTTTAACCACAGGCCGCAAGCGATACTAGCTGTACGTAACGGTCCCCAGGTAGATGTCGATAAGAAGGCCGATGAGGAAACCCATCTGAACTCCTACAATCTCCGTACAGTCCGGTCTGTTCGTCTAGGACTATTGCATATCAGGCCAAGGGGCGGCAAGCCTCAGTCCCCTAAAAGCGGTATAAGTCGTGTCGGAGTGAAGCCCATTACACCATGAGAAGCTACTGGAAATCCTACCAGTGAATCTCGTTTTCCCTGGCCAGGGACTTTGCGTAATTGCTCTCCAAACACAGCGCGATATCAACTCCTAATACCGGGATAGACGAATCCTATCTTACCGCCACTGCCTCCAAGTGCTTCGGGACTTCACCCTGTCGTAAAACACTGCCTCCACGTACAGCTAGTACCGCTTGCGGCCTATGGTTAAACCCACTGTCAGCGCAGTGTCGAGTCTTTAGAGTCCCACATAGAGTGTTTCCCTGCTTCAGGCGAAACGATATAGAGGTCGTATGGTTTTACGACAGGGTTCGGACATATACGTGTACTTGTGCACGTATGATGTTCGGACAGATTATACTAGCGGGCTTTAGTTTAAGCCTGATTCTAGTATTGGATTATTGAATTTATGCAGTCTCAGTATATCCGTGTTTTTCGTAAATACGGATGGGGGGGGCGTTCTCGTAATTAGTCGAGAGGCTTCTAGAAGAAATGTGACTCATTTAGATTTAATTCATTTATGAATTAAATTAAATGAGGTGGAGAGCTTATGTGTTATTTGCATTGAATGTTTTAATGACTCATGAGATGATTCATCCATAGTGAGTTAATGAAGCAAGGTTCTTATTATTGTATATTATTATTTGGATAATTATCATGCTTCATATATTCACAAATGAGTAATAATTCATTTCATTCTCACATACACACACTCTCTCTCTCCTCAAGCTCTCCTCTTCTTCAACCTAACCCTAATACTCTCATGTGTTGAGATCCCAAGGGTTAGAAAGACTAATAGATTCTTAATCCGCTTCTATATCTTCTCGGTCACTTGGATTAGCAATTCTAGCCACTTAGTTACCTCAAGTTAGTGGTTAAAGCTTGGAGAAGGAACTCTCGGGTGGATCTTCTATTACATGGAGGAGGCCGACGAGGAGGTGAACAACAAGAACAAGAAGGACTAGTATCTTGAGGTATAATCATCTATCATAGTAGTTTAGCACTTCTAGATAGTTTTCTAGTTAGGGTTTAGCAAAGATCCGTAAAATTAGTCGATGTTACCTTGAACAAAATGATTGTTTTACCTATTCCGCCTCCTCGCATCTTGTGGGGTGTATAACGTCGACTTACAGTAGTATCAGAGCCTAGCTAAACCATAACTAACATGTTAGCAAAGTTTTTAGAAATTCGATCGCAAAATAATCCCGAAAAACCGACGTTTTCACCAAGTTTCTGCCGTTTTTAAAATGGGGTCTAAAGTTTTTTCAGGGACCCTTAAAAATACAGGCAGGGTTTTTTAAGAATTGTGAAGAAATTTGGGATCATGACTCGTCCAAACCACTGCGGAACCGCGGCCGATCCAAGCGATCCGCCACGGATCTACGGCCGAGTTGACACCGAGTCAATCCAAATTTGCTCAGTTATTCTTCTGTGTTGATGTTGTGTTTTCTGGGATGTTTTGTTTCTGCTCAGGTTTTATGTGCACAGAGAATTGTTTGGAGTAGATTCATATGTGTTTCTTGATTGAAATTCTAAGAACTTTGGCTAACTGGATTTTATCTGTGTTGTGATTAATGTGTTCGTAAACCTCCCCTAACTGCTAATATGTCGGTTAGCAGGGGGTTGCACATTTCTGTAATGGTTTTTACTGGTTTATGAATGTGAACTTGTTTGATTGTCGTGAATGGATAGCCGGGCATGTGAGACGAGTGTTTCTTTCATTCAAATGTAAATTGTAATTTGTTGTAATATTCTTTTGCGGGGCACATCCGGGTTGAGGTTGTAGCCACCGTTGTATTATTTCATTTACTGTTTTCTGCTCCTAGGATAGACCCAAGGTGGGGTGCACAAACTACCGGGTACCTTGAAGTGCTTAGTGGCCTACTCATGTCGTTGAGGGAGACCGCTTCACTTTGGGTACTTGGCAGGTAGTTTGTCGTACCCATAGGGTTCTAGGGTGGGGTTGGCTATTCATCACGACTATGTAATCCGTCTTTCATTGCAGGCTCAAAGGGAATGCGGATTTCTAGAATATCCAATAGTTTCATCTGTGATCCGGAATGCCTATTATTGCGTCTGACGAATGTACAATATCTATATATGATAACTAGTAGGCGTTGCTTATGTTTTGCATCCGCGCTACCCCAGTCCCCGCTCTGTCGTTAGTTAAGTAACCTAACGGGTGAATGACGGGGCCTAGTGGCGAATGCGGATGGCATAAGCGGACGTTGTATTTTCGTTGTTTTCTGAAATGATAGGTTAATTGATGAGACGCATTAGATTAATGCAAAGAAAATAAACAAAATTTGAATCGTTGGAACAATTTAAAATAAACCACTCGGTTATTTTTAAAACAGCAGATTTTTAATTGCGGAGCTTAAACCACTCCTTTTAAAAAGCTATCAGGTTCCTTCGATCATATCAAGTTCACTACGTTCATGGTTTCGCCAAAACCATTCTTAGCCCTCCGTCATTTCATTTGGATATTTAGTAGTATTCAAGCTATGTATTTTCACCACGCCAAGGCATAGTGTTTGGTAGCTGCTGGGTATTCATCTGTTGCATAGATAGATGAGTTGGTTTGGGACAGTCGTACTACCATTTGGCCAACGTCAGGGTATGTACGGGTGGGTTCAAATTAACAAGATAATGATGGGTAGAACTTGACATGTGACTTATGACATTTTGACCAACGCCAAGGTCATAAGAGCATGGGGCAAAAATCCACATCGTGAATTTCTAAAGAAACTGAAATTTGCTAGAGTTGCATACCATTTGGAGTGTGATAATTTTGGTAGGATTCCTTTAGCTTTATCACATGATGATATTTGGATCCCGATCCTACTGTGAGTATATGCTACTCTTTATTTCACTTAACGATCAATACTATAAACCAAGTACTTGTCGAGAAAGGTGTCAGCGAGGCTACGCCCTCAGGGAAAAGAGATTATTTAATTAAGGAACTTCGCGAAAGCGTCGTAAAACCTCTCTCCAAGTACCGACACTGGCCTGGCTGAACGGTTAAGCAAGTATTGTACAGTAAGAATAGTCCTGACTAGTTCTTCTTTTTTGGTTTGAGGAAGGATTCGAGAAACAGTGGGAGCCATCCTGTTTAGATAAACTAAAAACCACTCTAAACTTGAAAGAGTATCATGCTAAAGTGTTTCCTCTCTCTCTCTCCTAATTGCAGCGACCCAGAACATGACAGGCCTTAAGTTATTATTAGATAAAAATATTTTGACAGAGCCAAACTATAAAGATTGGTTCCAGAATTTCAAGATGGCAATAACTTATGACAAATTGGGGTATGTCCTTACTACTAAGGCCCCTGCCGTCCCAGGTCCAGAATCCAGTGTCGCGGATAAGGAAATCCTCAAGACCTGGGAGATTGACTGCGCGAAGGCCAAATGCATCCTGCTTGCCTCTATGAATAATGAACATCAGAGGAGGCACGAGGATATGGATCTTGAATCCATATTTCTCCACACCAAGGAACTGTATGGAGAGCAATCTCGTATAGCTAGATACGAGACCTCAAAGAACTTGTTTCAGTCGAGGCTGGCCGTCGGATCATCTGTAGGGGAACATGTCCTTAAGATTATTGGCTATATTGAAGAGCTCGCGGACCTCAGGACAACATTAAAGAACGAGCTATATACAGACTGTTAGTTATATGTATGCCCTAAAGGCCATTACTGTACATGAAATGTATATTGTAGTGGATGTTGGGACATATATAGGTAGGACTTTCTTGCTCGACATGATAGTACGCTATCTGGTTGCTCTTTATCTTAACATGTATACTTGCTGTCTCTCTATTATATATTGATAAAGCCCTTAGGATGTGTGCTCGACTTCCAGGACTATGATAGAGATCATACTAGTGGGGCCTGGGTAGTCCATGAGCATATCCTTCAATGTTCCTAGTCGTGGGAATATCGAGACGGGGCATCGATATTCCAGAGTAGACTAGCGTATATCTTCTCGACCCATGTGATGGGCGATGGATGATCCCATATCCATTGGTGTTTGAAATCAGAGATGGTATGCGGTTGCTCAGTGGTGACTGGGTACACTGAACGGACTCGCCGAGAACTCCCAGATGGTATTATAACTCACGTCAGATGGCAGTTCTCTGGTGACACAGGTACAGCTTAGTTTGTTGACCCGAGATCGTCATAGAGTCTTGTGTGTCTCCCACTGTACTTTGATTTCCACCCTACCATGGCTCTACTGAGTCATGCAAATAGGTGGTTTTTGGGTACAGTCCCGATTCACATGGAGGCAATGAGCGATAGGAGGGGATTCGTCTCTCCCGGTATTGGGGGTTGATGTTGCGCTATGCTCGACTGGCCATAACTGGAAATCCCTGGCCAGGGTTGCACTGATTTACTGGTAAGTGTTATCATTAGTTTCATGCTTGTTATGGACCTTACATCAGCATGACTTATCGAGCTACTGGGGTTTGACGTTTACCACCCCTAGGCGAGATATGCGACATATCAGACGAACAGACCGGACTGTGCGGCAAGTGAAACTGGTTGGATTCACAGGAGTGTGAGTGGGCTTGCTCGTTGATCTTCTGATCGCTCAATACCTGGGTGTCCGTTACGTTTAGCAGACCGCTTGCGGCTTGTGGGTGTTTGATATGATCATCACCTACTGCCGGCGTATTGATGAGTCTTTAGAGTCCTACACAGGGGTTTCCTGGCTCAAGCGAAACGAAATAGGAGCGCATATGAGATATGTGCGGGACCGAGAATAATACCAGTATGTGATACTGTATTCTATTCTCCCGATTTGTATCATTTGACGGTTATATGAGATATAGCCGGGTTACCGAATCAAATGTTGATTTGATACATTGATACACTAGATATTAGTCGGTTATATGCAATATGACCGGATCGTTAAATCAAGTGTTGATTTAATGATTTAATGTATAATTATATATTTGATATATTACTTTACATTAACTAGTATTGGTTCGCTTAAGATTGATTTTCTCACTTGAATGTGCACAAGTTGTATATGTGATATATGTTTGTGCACTAGTTTGTATCATGATTGATGATACATGCAAACTTGGGTATGTGTATGATTTACACCATGTTTAGTTAATGGTTAGGGTTTTATTTTCTGTATTCATTTTGTAAAAACAAAATGGTGGTGGCTTTTCTTGTTTTGGAAGAAGCTTCATGAAGCTTCATGCATCTTTGAAAAGTCTAAACCATTTTTGTTTTGTTCTTAAACCTAACCATTACCTAAACTATGGTTTGCTCTCTACATGAGTTAACTTACCCATGGTTGCATTATGATAAGTCTTCACTTGATTTATTATTTTGATTAATCCTTTTTCATTTTCCTTCTTCTTCTTCTTCATGAAGAAGAAAAACCTTTGCTAGAAAATTTCAAGTGTTGAAATCAAGTGAGAAATCCAATTCTAAAATGAACCCACTTCCTATTTCTTCATCCTCTATAATTGGCCATGTAGTAGAGTGTGTTATCTTCACAAGTTTCATGACCTAATGAAGATGGAGCTTGAGTTTGAGTCGCCTCGACGTAGATCATCTTCGGCATCGAAGTCAATGACCTAGCCCGCTCATTTCTCCGATGAAACCAAGCTAGGGTCCGGGATCCCGATGATCGCAGCGGAGGGACGTCAACACGGAGCTAAAGAAGTGGAGGACCAGATCTACAAAGGTTGTAATCGCTTTCACTTGTAGTTAAAGTAGTTAACTTGCATGTTTTTCGCCTTACCTCTAGTAACGATCTTGCATTAGGGTTTCTCGGCACATGAAAAAAATTTGATTTTGGCATGGTTGATGTCTTGTGTAACCTCTTGAGTGTGCCTAGGAACCCTACAGTGGTATTAGAGCTACTAGGCATTGGATGTCGACCTATGGGGGTTCTCATTGTGTGACAGTGTGGCGAAGCATAGGCTCTTACCCTCAGGGTGTCCCGAGACCGGAAGGTGTTCCGACGGGTTGTAGTCCTCTTGAGGGGGCATGCGTAAAAAGTAGCTGCTGAGGGACCCGTTGGTGCCACGGCGACCCCATTGGATAGGGTTGCTGCCTGACTAACATTGGTATCAGAGCCTAGCTAGAGCTTTAGGGGAAGTGTAGACGATGTTAGAAATCTGATCGAACCCCGAAACCCTAAACTTGACCCCACTCTGTACATTTTCTGAAATAGTGGATTTTTCCTAATTAAAAATGCTCAGAAAATAGAGCAGGCAATTATAAGGCAAACTGCAGAAAACGACAAGCTATCTCTACAGTAGCGTCGCGGAACCGCGGCCTAACCCTACTTTTGGCGGTGGTTCCGCGGCCGTATGTGATGATTATGCGCTTTATTTTCTACAGTAATGCCCGTAGCAGTTTCCTCTGTTCTCTGGAAATTTTTAATTTATACTCAACAGTTGAGTTTTTGGGTTGTTTTGGGGACTCGATGTTTTGATCGGATTGTTTAATTTTGTTTTTGTTTTTCCGGGTAAT
Organism: Agapanthus africanus; assembly: GCA_030015575.1. Classification (NCBI taxonomy): domain Eukaryota; kingdom Viridiplantae; phylum Streptophyta; class Magnoliopsida; order Asparagales; family Amaryllidaceae; genus Agapanthus; species Agapanthus africanus. The sequence continues at coordinate 290,462,435 of JASDDO010000010.1, forward strand.
TTTAGAACATGTTAAAAAGTTCGACCGGATAGAAATAACCCACTTTTTCCCCTGCCGTGAAATTTCCAAGTGTTGGATTTTTCCGTAGTTTAAGAATGTTCTATGTAGTGCAAGTAACTCGATGGACCCTCTAGAAGACAACAAACCTTAACTCGATTATGTGACCGTCTTGAACTGCCCTTTGAACCTTAGGGTTTGGGGCAGTACGGCGTGCCACATGTGAGGCGTTGGCTTGATCCTTCTATGGCTGGACCGTTGGTACTGTGGCATGAAGTGGATGTTTTTAAACTTATTTCATGTGTTGAGCTTTTCGGGAAAACTTGGGTGTTTGATTGTTCGATCGGAAAGTTTAACATTGTCTGTTTATCTGGAATGTGATACAATATTTAGAATCCACAAATAGTTATGAGATAACTGATTTGAATGTTATAGATCTAGCAGTTTAGTCTCACTTGATCGGTTGCCACGGAATTTTGATGCGATCAAAACTCCGTCGCAATCACGTTGCGTACGCGGATACTCGCCCGGTGATTGATCATTTCTTTGTGTGTGTTAAGAAAATGAATAAAATTCATAATCAAAGAATTGTTTGACCGCAATCAACTACGGTGTCAGTTGTAGATCATAAGCGAGTGCGGATCGTCCATAGTGATTGTGCGATTCGTTTATATGTTTGATTTGTTTGAATTGAAAAGTTAATCGAAAAGAACAGAAAACATGATTCAAGATTTTATCGATTGATTCAAGTGTCACTAGTCTAATCAAGAATCAAGAAAATGATAAACAATCGAGAATCGGGTTTCGATAATTTTTCCAACCAAATGTCAAGAATCGAAATGAGGCTCGTAGGAATCGGTCGGATCTATAGACGTGATGTAATCTCAAGATATCGTATTCTTGTCCTTCGAAGAATTGATACTAGATCGATGATGATCGACGAGAGTTAGGGATTTCTCGTGAAACTAGGGTTTCATCATTTATCCCTTGTTCTTTCGTCGATATCATTCACATTCTAGCCTCTAGCAAATTCAAGAAACGATCGTAACTCCCTAATTTCGAGAGATAACAATCAAGAAAGCATCACAACGAAACTAGGTCGTCGATTCTTGAACTTGCTAAGGTTTACAAAACTCGTAGGAATCAAGAATCATTTTAAGATATGTTACATCATCATTCTATTGATCGTCTCGACTCCTCGACGAGCAGAGTATTACTCAAACATCACAACAAGAACTACAACTACAAATTGAGATCGAATCATGATGCAAGAATTTAAAAAAAACAAGATAAAAGAATTTTACCGTTTATTTATATCAACAATTTCATTACAGTCGCTCAAGAACTACAAGAGGAAGAACTCGATTGTTGATTTGGCTTCGCTTTTCTCCGTGAGTCGTGGATCGGCTTGGACCACTTGCTCTGTTGAAGATCGGCTCCGCTCAAAAAAGGTTGAAGGGCTTATTGCTTGATTTGGTACTCGGGATCTTGAATTTTGATTGGAATTAGGGTTAGGGTTTCACACAAGTCTTGTCACTAGACTTGTGGAAGAAGATGAAGAAAGAGGTAATTGATAAGAAGTAGAGATTGAATGGCTCTAGATTGATTGATACCCCTTAACCCTAGGTCTAGGATTCTATTTATAGACTTCCCAAACCCTAGGTCTAGGTTTTGAAATTACAATTCTCTCCAAAAGTTTGTTGAGGAGCTTCTAGAAATAGTTTGTTAGGAGCTAGCTTAGGCTTTAAGCTAGGGTTGTTTAAGCTTTAGAAACCCTAGTTTGCTGAACTGGCAGAAGCCTCTGGAGTCTTCTGGAAACTGAAGTACATTTCTGAGCTGTAGCCACTCATAGAAGAGTTGTGCACCAAAGATTTAGGCCAGACGTGGCAGCGCCGCCGCGGAACCGCGGCGCAAGTCGGCTCCGGCCGCGGTTCCGCGGCCACTTTGTTGGCTTGGGGCTTTAAACTTCTGGTGTGGTCTTGGGCTAACATGTAGGCCTTTTTCTGATATGTTGAATTGTATTTTTCCTTTTGGATTGCTACCAGATCTAAAAACTGGGAGTAGGTGTATTTTATCAGCTTCTTTTGATCCTGCAATTTCCTGCACAAATCTTGAAACAAGTGTTGCACAATATAGGGATGATACGATGCCATGAAATGCAGTCAACTTTCTTTATAGTGCTGGTTTTAGAGTCTAACACATGCAATCTGATATTTAACGACCGATTTGCTAATATGTGAAATATGAATACCGCACACTTCTAAATGAGTGCAAATGATAGGGAAATTGCCGGTTAAAAGATGCAGTATTTTTGACTGATCAAATTCCCCCAAACTTATTTTCGATCGTCTCGAGCGAACTATTTTATTAAAAAGGGATGGAGAAAAGAAAGAAAGAAAAAACTAACTAGCACACTTTCGTAAGCAACACGATTGCACTGAGCACGTTCAACAAGCCTTTAAACCTCTAGGTGTCCCTAGTAGGAGGAGTGTTGTCTCGTGAGGGTTTTCAGCGGATTGCACCCACAAATCCAATAATAAAAGAAAGATCATGAATATTACATTTAAAGAAAAGAATTGTAAAAGAAAAGCCTTGAAAATTAAGGTTTCCAACTAAGCTAGCTTTTCGGTTGTCATAAGCCATATCTTAATGGTCATGAAAAAATGTCGGAAATCACGTCCTCCCTCAATAAAACATCGTCTTATTCTTCATTCCTATCTTTCTTCCAAACATCTATCATATAACCCTGCGTGTGTGTAAAGACATCCCTACACCCGGAGAATTCAATTCAAGCTATCATACTCTTGCCCATCAGCCTAAGTACTTTTTAATTAATGAATATTTAGATGAGATTGCTCACACACTTTCATGCGACCGTTAATACTTCTTGAGTTACTAACCGACCGATTACTCATGTGCTTTCTTATTTGGTGTATTTTCCTCGTCTTGCACCACCTCAGGCATAGCAGTGATTCCCAGACCAGTTGGCTTTAGGACACTAGGTGAAGAGGCACCCTCGCTATATATTTTTTATTGCCCTCGGTGATAACAAAACCAGTGTCCATTTTTCTCACCACTTTATATTTTCTTCATTTCATTTTTTTTATTTCCTTCATACTTTTGGCTTTAAGACGAGCATTTCAAGGTATCCTCTACTATCCCTGGCTTTAAGATGTGTGTAAGTGCGAATAGCAGGGTATCAACGTTCAAAATGTTTGGCTTCCAGAATAGAAACTATTTTTCAGACATATTTTTATCCTCAGATTAGTGACATCTTTCATCTTACTAACCCTTGGGACAACGGCTCATAACTACTTATTACTAGCTCGTATAAGAAAACTTCTAATTTTCTTGGTTATCTTAAATTTTTCTAATCTCATGGATGAATTTTTCACTATCTAAACTTTCATTATCTTATTTATGTACAAAAAATGTTTAAATGTTAAAATATTTTTATATTTTGAAAATTTTAAATTTTTATGGATTTTGAAATTTTTTAAATTTTTATAAGTTTTTAAAGAAACGTTTTGTGTTTATGCAAATGATATGAAAATGATGCAAAAATAAGCACAAACCTCCCCCAAACTTGTTTTCAACAGTGTCCTCACTGTTGCCAACAGCTATATCTACAAAACCTGTAAGTCTGGGAGGAATTATTAGTAGGGGAAAAACATATAAGTGAAGAACTTCCCCCAAACTTACTTTTTTCACTCACCTCCATTCAAAAAGATGATGCAGTGATATACTGAACATGAAGGTGAGATGGAGGAATTTTAATCCAAATAAACTGGCTCCTGTAAGAACAGGAGCTCCTCCGTAGGGTCAGTGGAAAAATACGGCTTTAGTCTATGTCCATTCACTTTGAAAAATATGCCGTTTTTAACATTTTCTACTTCTACTGCCCCGTGCGGGTATACAGACCGCACAACAAAAGGTCCCTTCCACTGAGATCGGAGCTTACTCACGTGAAGGTGTAATCGTGAATCATAAAGAAGGACTTGTGGACCTTGTGAAAATGTTTTCCTCAAAATGTTTTTATCGTGAAAAACCTTAGTCCTATTCTTTATGATTACAGCGTTATCATAAGCTTCATCGCGGAGTTCGCTTAGCTCATTCATTTGCAGCTTCCGAATGTTGCAAGCTTGGTTTAGATCAAAATTTATTTCTTTAATAGCCCACAATGCTTTATGCTCAATTTCGACGGGTAAATGACATGCTTTCCCAAACACTATCCTATATGGAGACATCCCTAGGTCGGTTTTAAATGCAGTTCGGAATGCCCAAAGAGCATCCGTCAGTTTGGTCGACCAGTCTTTTCTATTTTTAGCAACAGTCTTCTCCAGGATAAGTTTGATTTGTCTGTTTGAGATTTCAGCCTGCCCGCTTGTTTGGGGATGATAGGGTGTAGAAAGTCGGTGGTTGATTGAGTATTTCCGCATCAGAGTCTCGAAAGACCTGTTGCAGAAATGTGTCCCATTGTCGCTAATAATAGCGCGTGGGTGTCCAAATCGCAAAAAGATATTCTCTTTCAAGAACTTAATGACAACTTTCCTGTCATTAGTGCGATATGGAGTGGCTTCTACCTACTTTGAGACATAATCAACCGCCAGCAGTATGTACAAATTCCCAAAGGAGTTGGGAAAGGGACCTATAAAATCAATGCCCCAAACATCGAATATTTCAACAACCAGAATGGGTTGCTGAGGCATTTCATTTCTCTGGGAGATTCTACCCGTGTACTGACATTGTGTACAGGTTTTGCAATGGTCAAATACGCCCTTGAATAAGGTTGGCCAATAAAATCCACATTGCAAAACCTTCTCCGCCGTCTTTTTAGGACCGAAGTGACCCCCACAGGCCTGATCATGAAAAAAAGAAAGAACACTCTTTAACTCTTCTTTCGGGACACACCGGCGAATGATTTGATCAGGACAATATTTAAACAAACATGGATCATCCCAGTAAAAGTGTTTTACTTGGGATAGAAAATGGTATTTGTCCTGTTTTGACCAATCGCTGGGTAAAAGTCCCGTGACAAGATAGTTCACAATATCCCTGAACCATGGTTCATTGGATACGCTCAAGAGTTGTTCGTCAGGGAACGAGTCATTGATCGGCAGGGTCACAAGGGAAGAAGAGATGCGTGAAAGATGGTCGGCTACTATGTTTTCACATCCTTTCTTATCTTTGATAACAAGATCAAATTCTTGTAACAGAAGGATCCAACGTATTAGTCTACCTTTTGCATCTTTCTTCGCCAGAAGATGTTTTAAGGCGGAATGGTCAGTATACACAACTATAGGAGAGCCGATTAAGTAGGGCCTGAATTTTTCTAATGCAAATACAATCGCTAAAAGTTGCTTTTCGGTGGTTGTATAATTGATTTGAACATCATTCAGGGTCTTACTTGCATAGTATATCACGTGTGACATCTTTTCGATGTGCTGTCCTAAGACTGCACCTACTGCAAAATCAGATGTGTCACACATCAGCTCAAAGGGGTAGTCCCAGTTTGGCGATGATAGCACAGGGGCTGAAGTAAGTGAGTGTTTAAGTGAGTCGAAAGCTGTCTCACAGTCCGAGTCAAAATGGAAGGTCGTATCCTTGGCCAGGAGAAGAGTTAAAGGTCTAGCAATTTTGCTAAAGTCCTTAATGAATCTTCTATAAATGCCCGCATGGCCAAGAAAAGATCGAATATCTTTGACGCTTTTGGGATGAGGGAGGTTTTGAATGACATCTATCTTAGCTCTGTCAACCTCAATGCCTTTCTGTGAAATGACATGTCCAAGAACAATTCCTTGTTGGACCATAAAATGGTATTTTTCCAGTTCAAAGTTAAGTTCTTCTCTTTGCAACGAGTAAGAACAGCGTCAAGTTTCGCTAGGAAATCAGAAAAAGAATCTCCAAAAATCGAGAAATCGTCCATAAAGATCTCCAGGAAATTCTCTACCATATCAGAGAATATCCCCATCATACACCGCTGAAAGGTAGCGGGAGCATTGCATAGCCCAAAGGGCATGCGACTGTAAGCAAAGGTACCAAAAGGACAAGTAAAAGTAGTTTTATCTTGATCCTTTTTGGCGATGGGGACCTGATTATAGCCTGAGTATCCGTCCATAAAACAATAATACTCTCGTCCCGCTAAGCGTTCCAGCATTTGATCAATGAATGGTAGAGGAAAGTGGTCTTTTCTTGTGGCAGCATTGAGTTTTCTATAATCGATACATACACGCCACCCAGTTTGGGCGCGTGTCTGAATCAAATCATTTGCCTCATTGGTTATAACAGTGATGCCGGATTTCTCAGGAACGACATGTATAGGACTCACCCATTGGCTATCGGAGATGGGGTATATAATACCATTATCTAGGCATTTGACGATCTCTTTCATTACCGCTTCCTTCATGACGGGATTCAACCGTCTCTGTGGTTCTCGGGTTGGTCTGGCATCATCCATCACATGTATATGATGTTCAACTATCAAGGGACTAATCCCTTTGATGTCCGCCATACTCCAACCAAACGCCTCTTTGTTAGATCTCAATACCGATAAGAGTGCATTCTCTTGCTCTAATGCTAGAGAAGCGGATATTATAACCGGTAAAGACTCCTCCTCACCTAAATAAGCATATTTCAGATGAGAAGGTAACATTTTGAGATCTAATTCAGGCGGAGAAATGATAGAAGGAGGGATTATCGAGTGATTTTTGGATTTACAAATAAGCTCAGAGCCTATGAAAGATACAGACTCGGGTGGAGAAAAGTAGGAGTGCAGGACTCAAGTGTAGTAAAAGTGTCCTCACTAAGATCTTGTGTAAATTCAAACAGAGATGTGGTAATGTCGTCGAGATCAGTAAAGCAAAGTTCCTCAGCTCCACAACTATTGGGAGCGATCTCATGGACAGAGCACACTTCTAAAATATGAGCAGAGGGTTCTGATGGCTGACTTCCAACTTTGTAGATATTTAGTTCAATGGTCATATTTATAAATGATAAGTTCATTGAACCGTTTATAACAACATTGGAAGTGGAAAGGAAAGGACGACCCAGAATCACTGGAATTTGGCCCCGGGGGTTTGCTATAGGCTGTGTGTCGAGCACAATGAAGTCTGCAGGGAAAACAAATTCCCCGACCTTTATCAACACATCCTCTAGTTCACCCCTTGGTTTGGTGATTGAACGGTCTGCCATCTGGAGAGTGCAGTGAGCAGGTTTCAGCTCTCCAATCCCTAATTGCTCATATACAGAATATGGAAGTAGGCTAACACTTGCGCCAAGGTCTAAAAGAGCACGATTTATGTTTTTACCCCCAATAGAAATCGATATTGTAGGACATCCTGGGTCCTTTCGTTTCTTTGGTAGCTGGGGAATAAAAGTAGTGTAATATTATTAGACATAAAGACCTTCTTCGGCACTTGAGTCTTCCTCTTTCTAGTGCACAAGTCCTTAAGAATTTTCGCATAAGCGGGGACTTGCTGAATCGCATCTAGGAGAGGGATGTTGATGTTAACCTGTTTGAACATTTCCATAATTTTTTCTATATGAGGACCCGTTCTATTACCCCTTAACCGATTCGAAAAAGGAGCTTTCGCAATAAGCGCCGGGTCCATCATAGGAGAAGGAAGAGGGGGTAGACGAGATCCCAAAAGAGGTGTGGGGATCGTCTGTGGAGAACTATAAGGGTTAGGTTGAGGTGTTGAGCCTAGTGGGAAATGGAGAATAGGCTCGCAAGAAGGTGGTGGGGTAGAAGATCAAGGATCAGAATTAGAAGTGTGTGTATGAGGAAAGGTCTCAGCCGGGATGTTATTGATAGGATTTTCAATATCATCATTTCCTTCCCCGACATGATCGTTCAGCACTCTTCCCGATCTCAACGTTGTGACGACATTTACATTGTAATGCCCAGGATTCTGTTGGGGTTGAGAGGGAGGTTTCCCTTTTTCTCTCGCACTCATTTCAGCTTTAAGTCGTGCTATTTCAGCTTCCATCGATCTGATACTCTCAGCTTGGGATGCTGAGTTTTTCTTTATCTCACCGACGAAAGTTCTAACCTCAGCCGAAACCTCTATGAAATTTGACAAAAGTGATTTCATGGTTTGAGTGAATTGAGAGAATTCGTCAGAACCGGTCAACTGCATAGGATTAGACTGTGCAGGAGTGTTGACCTGGTTGTAGAAATTTTGTGACTGGTAGGGGTGCTGAGTGAGTTGAAGTGGTTGCTATTGTGGTGGAAGAGCCCTTTGGAAATTATTTTGACTTGGAACCGTGTTTTGAGATTGTTGTTGGTTCCAAGCAAAATTCGGGTGATTCCTCCAACCCTGATTGTACGTGGAAGAATATGGATCGTTTCTAGGTCGTTGGAATGCGGCATTTGTATGCTCGTGATCTTAAAACGCAGAGTTTAATGGACATTCTTCCGTTAAATGAGACGGATCAGAACAGCAGCCACATACAGTTTTGGGGAGCGACATTGGCTTTAGAGAGGCTGCAGAAAATTTGTGTTCCATAGCGTCGAGCTTCTTTTGCATTGCTGCCATCTCAGCTCGAACACCTATGGACACATCTATTTGGTGTACGCCACCCCTATTCAATGGTTGAGTTCCACTCTCCCACTGTAGTGATTTTTCAGCGAACTCTTCTAAAAACTTCCAAGCTTCCCCATCATCCTTAGTCATAAAAGTACCTTGACACATGTTTTCAAGGTTCTGTTTAGTGTTTGAGTTAATGCCCTCATATATGATTCGGCAAAGATCCCATCTCGGGATGCCGTGATGAGGACATTGAACCAATAGATCCTTGAAACATTCAAAGCATTTAGAGAATGGTTCGGTAGGGAGCTGGATAAATTGATTCAGTTCGCTACGGATTCGAGCTGTCTTTTGCATTGGGTAAAATTTCTTAAGGAATGCCGCGACGAATTCTTCCCAATTCGTAATAGAGTGTGCGGTAGTGTTGTATATCCACTTCTCTTCTATATCACACAAAGTAAATGGAAGAAGTCGTAGACGCATAGCATCCACAGAGAGTTGTGACGTACCCATCATTGCGCATACGTTTTCAAATTTGGTAATGAAAACGTAAGCGTCCTCAGTCTCGAGTCCGTGGAATTTGGGTAAAAGGTTGATGTATTGGGGTTTAATCTCAAAGTTATCCCCATTGGCTGGTGGAATGGATAAGCAGGTCGAAAGAGGACCTCGCAGTGGATAGCACCTCTCTTGGAGAGAGATGCGGGGTGGATTCTGCGCACCAACGGACGGCGGCAGATTATGGTTAAAGAAGTTTGATGGAGGTGGATCCATCGATGTGGGTGTGGTAGTGGGTAAAGAAGAAGTAAATGGAGAAATATCGACTTCGGAGTCGATAAATGGTACGCAGACTAAACGGGCACTAGAATCCCGTGTCCAGCCTATCTTGCACTAAAAAGAGTTAGTACAAGTGGCGACGTTGACTTATAATTAGGGGTAATGAATGAATGAATGCGGTGTTTGTTTTTGAAAAGGGACGGATTTTTTTGAAAAAAAATGATGCAACACAACAAATGCAGCACACAAAACCCTAATTCTAGGGATCGCCTAGGTCAGATCTCTAGACCGCTCCTAACTGTCAGAAGACAAGACGCAGGATAAAATCCTCCACTGCCTCTTTGTCTCTCCTGTGGCCAGGTAAGTGCCAGGTAAGTGGGATGTTCTCCACTACGTAAGTAGTGGGCCTAATTAAGTAACCACTAGCCTTCGACACACTTGCCTAGACACCACAAGAGAAATGCGGATAAGCAATGAATTACCTAAGGCCTTCTTCTGTCCTAAGTGAGCGCGACGGTCCTTAGAGTCATCTCTAGATCTTTGTTAGTTAATTGGGGTAAATGCGGATGCATGTTTTTCGGTTTTCGGGGCTTAGGAAGGGTAATGAACTCCCCACCTAATCTGGATTTGGTCTTTGCCCCTTAATGTCCGTATTAATTATGCAAACAACCACAAGAATCAAAACAAGCACAATTTAATTTTGCTATTTTGCGCGCTGCGATTATTTGCAAAGAAGCCTGCAGAAATTTATTAGTTGGAGCAGAGAGAGAAGAAAGTGAGAAGCTTACAGTGAAATTTTTGTGCAGAGAGGGCTTCACCAAGCCGCGGAACCGCCGCAAATGATGGCTCCCACCGCGCTTCCGCGGTCGTAGGTGTTGATCTCTGCGCCAAAATTCAACAGCAGCTTGCTGTTGATTTCTTCTGCTCTCTGGAAATTTCCAAAAAAATTCTTCATTTGCACAACAGCTCCAGACTTCCTTGCAATGAATCACAACAAATCGTTTAGTGTTTTGTACGAATTTTTATTACAAAATTACAATGGAATAAATCTTTCAATTCAAATTTCAATATAAACGAATTAGCGCGCGATCCCCGGCAACGGCGCCATTTGATTGATCATTTCTTTGTGTGTGTTAAGAAAATGAATAAAATTCACAATCAAAGAATTGTTTGACCGCAATCAACTACGGTGTCAGTTGTAGATCGTAAGCGAGTGCGGATCGTCCACAGGGATTGTGCGATTCGTTTCTATGTTTGATTTGTTTGATTTGAAAAGTTAATCGAAAAGAAAAGAAAACATGATTCAAGATTTTATCGATTGATTCAAGTGTCACTAGTCTAATCAAGAATCAAGAAAATGATAAACAATCGATAATCGGGTTTCGATAATTTTTCCAACCAAATGTCAAGAATCGAAATGAGGCTCGTAAGAATCGATCGGATCTATAGACGTGATGTAATCTCAAGATATCGTATTCTTGTCCTTCGAAGAATTGATACTAGATCGATGATGATCGACGAGAGTTAGGGATTTCTCGTGAAACTAGGGTTTCATCATTTATCCCTTGTTCTTTCGTCGATATCATTCACATTCTAGCCTCTAGTAAATTCAAGAAACGATCGTAACTCCTCAATTTCGAGCGATAACAATCAAGAAAGCATCGCAACAAAACTAGGTCGTCGATTCTTGAACTTGCTAGGGTTTACAAAACTCGTAGGAATCAAGAATCGTTTTAAGATATGTTACATCATCATTCTATTGATCGTCTCGACTCCTCGACGAGCGGAGTATTACTCAAACATCACAACAAGAACTATAACTACAAATTGAGATCGAATCATGATGCAAGAATTTAAAGAAAATAAGATAAAAGAATTTTACCTTTTATTTATATCAACAATTTCATTACAGTCGCTCAAGAACTACAAGAGGAAGAACTCGATTGTTGATTTGGCTTCACTTTTCTCCGTGAGTCGTGGATCGGCTTAGACCACTTGCTCTGTTGAAGATCGGCTCCGCTCATAAAAGGTTGAAGGGCTTCTTGCTTGATTTGGTACTCGAGATCTTAAATTTTGATTGGAATTAGGGTTAGGGTTTCACACAAGTCTTGTCACTAGACTTGTGGAAGAAGATGAAGAAAGATGTAATTGATAAGAAGTAGAGATTGAATGGCTCTAGATTGATTGATACCCCTTAACCCTAGGTCTACGCTTCTATTTATAGACTTCCCAAACCCTAAGTCTAGGTTTTGAAATTACAATTCCCTCCAAAAGTTTGTTGAGGAGCTTCTAGAAATAGTTTTTTAGGAGCTAGCTTAGGCTTTAAGCTAGGGTTGTTTAAGCTTTAGAAACCCTAGTTTGCTGAACTGGCAGAAGCCTCTGGAGTCTTCTGGAAACTGAAGTACATTTCTGAGCTGTAGCCACTGATAGAAGAGTTGTGCACCAAAGATTTAGGGCTGACGTGGCAGCGCCGCCGCGGAACCGAGGCACAAGCCGGCTCCGGCCGCGGTTCCGCGGCCACTTTGTTGGCTTGGGGCATTAAACTTCTGGTGTGGTCTTGGGCTAACATGTAGGCCTTTTTCTGATATGTTGAATTGTATTTTTCCTTTTGGATTGCTACCAGATCTCAAAACTTGGAGTTGGTGCATTTTATCAGCTTCTTTTGATCATGCAATTTCCTGCACAAATCTTGAAACAAGTATTGCACAATATAGGGATGATACGATGCCATGAAATGCAGTCAACTACCTTTATAGTGCTGGTTTTAGAGTCTAACACATGCAATCTGATATTTAACGACTGATTTGCTAATATGTGAAATATGAATACCGCACACTTCTAAATGAGTGCAAATGATAGGGAAATTACCGGTTAAAAGATGCAGTATTTTCGACTGATCACCGGGTAAACTTAATAGACAGCTACACCCCATAGCCCCGACCAAGTGACTGTAGGAGAACCCCGTCGCCAAAAAGCATCCATTCGGGTGCTCGCTGCATCGGTGTTCCGCCTTAGTGCACTTCATCGACGGTATCGGGGGTACGGCCGTCTACTAAAGTTTGCGACGAGCATTTGTTCTGGATGTCGGGAATCTTGTTGAATTGCCCCACTTGATATTGAAAAGAGTTTTCGATAATGAGACTAAAATGCGGGGTTTATAATTGTTACGCATGTGATGTCTAAGGAATTCATTTGATTAGGCATGCGATGTCTAAAGAGATTGCGGATTCCAAATGTTGTAGTTTTACACATTCTTTTCTGCGACCGTAAGTGTAATATGTGATTTGCCGGTTTCGTTGCTATATGTCAACGACAATTGGGATGGGCATATTTACTTACGTTGATGACATATGATGTTATGTGTTGCTGGATATGTTATATTGGATCGTCGTGTTTGAATTGCCGGGATTTTTTTTATGTTAGATGAGTGTTTTTCATTTTCATTCATGTAAAAAACTTGTATGTAATATTCTTTTGTTTGGGGCACTTCCAGGTTGAGGTTGATGTCACCAGTGTTGTATATTCTTTACTTTTCCTCATTAGGATAGACCCAAGGCGGGGAGCACAAGTAACCGGGTTCTAGGGTCCAGTGGGAGACCATCTCGAGGAGTCGAGTCCTGGTCTCCTAACTCTAAAATTGGTAGGGTTACTTGCCGCTCTCGTAGGGATCTAGGGGTGTGAGATTGGCTATTCATCACGACCGTGGAATCCGTGTTTTATACAGGCTCAAAATAAAACACCGATGTCCTAATATATCCAATATTTCATATGATATTTTCTGCTGCGTTATCTGTGATGTGATCATGTGATTTGTACAGATGGATACAGTATATACTATATATGATATATTATATAGACGTTGCTTATGTTTTACACCCGCGCTAGCACTGCCCCGCTCTAGCGTTAGTTACCTAACCTAACGGTGCGAACGGGACATCGAGGCGAATGCGGATGGCATAAGCGTACGTTGTATTTATCTGTGATGTTTAGGTGGACATAAATGATGGGACATTCATTAATGAGATTAATGAAAGAAAATAAACCTAAAAGATGTTGTGGAATCGAATTTCAAAAATAAAACAGGTAGCTACAGTTCTTGCTTTGCGTCGCGGTGTTCCTTGTAGAACATCCTGCACCTTATTCGATAAGGAAAGGGCCGAGATCCCTTCACCGGGAGTGACCTCTTTAGCAATAACTGGCAGATGCTACAACCCTCGGTTTGTCTTTTGATTACTTCTATAGTTTTTGCTTTGCACAGCGGTATATATGATATATCCTGCACCTTATTCGATGAGGAAAGGGCCGACGATCCCTTCAACGGGGGTGACCCCTTTAGCAAAACTAGAAAAGCCTAAAAAACACTCCATTTAAAAACCATTTGATTCCGCAACGAGATCAAGTTCAAAGCGTTAATGGTTTTCTTAAAAACTATCCGCCATCCTCCGTCATTTTAGGAAGTAGAGTACTTAGTATTCGTGCTGTGTTTGTTGACCATAGTCAAGGCACAGTGTACGGTAGCTAAGTGATGTCTTCCTACACCGCATATGATGCGATTAGTTAGGACAGTCGCGTGACTTTGTTGACCTTAGTTAAGGATCATGTGGGTGGGTCTAATTAATCACGAAATGACGGGTAGAACTTGACTAGTGCTTGTGATTTGTTGACCATAGTTAAGGTCATAAGTGCTAGGGGTAAAAACCTTTATCGGGAGTTTCAAGTGTTGAAATTTGCAATGAGATTGCATACCTTCGATATGATAGTTGGTACCCGATACCCACTGCGAGTAATTGTTACTCCTAGGAGAATTTTTCACTTTACAATTAGCCGATCAAGTAGTTGTCTAGAAAGGTGTCAACGGGGTTACGCCCCTGGGAAAACGAAGTTTACTTTAATTAGGTCCGTGCGAAAGCACGAGGAACCTCCCTCAAAGTACCGGCACTGGCCTGGCTGAAGATTGGCGAACTTGTAGAGTGTAATTAATCCCGGCTAGTCTTTCCTTTTAGGGTTTGAAGGAAGATTTGATAAAAACAGTGGGAGCCATCCTGATTAGATAAAATATATAACCAATCTAATCTTGCAAGAGCGCACGCAGAGTGTTTTCTTCTCTCTCTCCAGGTAGCGACCATATCACGCCTTAATCAAGATAATAATATGGATGTATTGACCGAACCCGCTTGTTATACTGAGCTGGGGAACGTTGGTCCCGCTCCAACTTATAATTGTTATAAGACCGAGCAGGAAATTGGGGAATACCAGAATTCCCGTGCCGCCCAAACGAAGAAAGTGCATTATGATGCATCTTCTTCGGGTGTGTTCACTGCAAAGAACTGTTTCTCTGTATCCTCTATGTCCTGGGTATTTGATACCGAATCAGGATCTCAGATATGTAATCTGTTACATCGGGCTACAGAAAGGTAGAGAACTGAGAACGGGTGATAAGTTTCATGAGACAGAAAATGGTGCAAGTGTTGCAGCCAAGTCTGTTGGTCACTATTACCCTGTATTTCAAAATACACTGATTCTGAACGAATGTTATTAGATACCGAACCTGATATACAAAATCATATCAATCTCTTTATTAGTGAAGAAATGATATAATTTTGTATTGTTGGATAATGTTTTGAACATTTCCTATATCAATAGTTGATCGGTTCAGGCACGTTATCTAAAAGCATATACATTCTAAATCAGACCACAATTCTTAGTGTATAAAACACACACAAGAGGAAGAGTTCAGAAATGAACGAATTCTTCTTGAGGCATTGTAGACTAGGTCATATCAATGCAACCCGACTAGCTAAGTTACATTTAGATGCATATTTAAATCAGTTTGAATTTACATCTTGTGAAACTTTCCAGTCATGTCACAAAGATAAGATGACCATAGCTCTGTTTACACGAAACAGAGAAAGAGTTAGTGAACTCTTAGGACTGATACATAGTGATGTATAAAAGTCCCCAAGTCTACATATGCCAAGACTGTTTCTTTGTACTTCCATACATTCACTGATGATCTCTTAAGATTCGGACACATTTTCCTGTTGAAACACATGTCTGAAGCTTTTGAGAAATTCAAAGAATATAAGTTAGAAGTAGAGAACCAATATAGGTATAAGTATTATGTCCTATGATGAGATCAGGGAGGAGAATACTTGTGCATGGAATTCTTAGACTATTCTAAAGGAGAATGAGATTCTCTCTCAGTGTTACTCCTCTGTATACACCACAGCACATCGGTGTATAGAGGGGGAGCAATCATACCCTATATGATATGGTGTGCTCTATGATGAGTACTACTGAGTTACCTATTTCCTTTTGAGGGTTGTGCACTTGAGAAGATGCATACTTATTGAATTAGATTCCAATCAAATCAATGCCTACCACTCCATATGAGATATGGTATGGGAAGAGTCCATCTCTTAAGTAAGTTAAGATTTGGGATTGTCCAGCCTATGTCAAAAGCAAAATCCGGACAAGATCGAGGCAAGGTCAGTTCTGTAGAACTGGAAGAAGTTCCAGCTATACAAACTACAGCTGATGATTTGATAGAACCAAAGGATTCAATAGTCTCCGACGAACCTCAGCCTCTCCGCCGATCTAGCAGGGTTCCTCATCCGCCTGAGAGATACTTCGGTTTCTCGATGAAAGTGGGAGCGAGGATTGCATCATGAGATGATGACCCAACTAGTTTCGAGCAGGCCATCAAGAGTGGGGACTCTGTAAGAATGGCTGGATGCTTAGCGATCTGAGATGGAATCCATGTACACCAACAAAGTATGGACTTTGGTTGCAAGATTTGAAGGGTTAAATCCCCATCAGGAGCAAGTATATCTTGAGAAGATTACTTGGTGTAGATGAAAAAGTTGAGACTTTCAAAGCTAGACTCGTTAGTGGTTTTCGTCATCGACCAGGCATGGAAAATGATGAAACCTTTTCCAGTGGCTATGCTTAAGTCTATCCAGATCCTACTTGCTATTGCTACATACCATGACTACGATATCTGGTGGTTGGGTGTCATGACTATTTTTCTAAGTACTGATTTAGAAGAGAACGTCTATAAGTACACAGTCAGAGGGCTTCGTAAATGGTGGGGGCAGTGGAAACGTGTGCAAGATGCTTTAAAGAATAAAGCAGGCATCGCGGAGTTGCAACGTCTATTTTGATAAGGTAGTCAAAGTGTTTGACTTCATCAAAATGGTAGATGAACCTTGTATATACAAAATGAGAGAGTAAGGTGGTCATCCTCGTATTGTACGTGGACAACATACTCTTGATAGGAAAACAGTTTCCTATACTACGCACGGTCAATCTCCTCTTATCACAAGGATTCTCCATATATGATCAAACTGATACCTCCTAAATCCTGGGTTTTGGATCTATAAGATAGATCTAAATGGATGTTAGGATTCTCACTAGGTGTAGTAAGATGGTATCAATGGATCCTGGGGAGAATCACTGGAAAGATTCCAGGGTGATAAGGACGACTGAATGACAGTCGCAGGCATTGTCTTTACCCTAAGTGCAGGGACGGTGTGTTGGAAGAGTTCCAAGATGGATACCGTGGCAAACTAGACGATAAAGGCTGGTGACATCGCTATCAAAGATACTACCAAAGAGGCAGTTTGGGTGTATGTTGGTTCATAAGATGAACTAGGTTCTAACCATTGTATGACAATGGATGTGTGGCTTTGGCCCAGGAACCCCGGTCCCATCAGTGACCCAGATATATTCTGAGTCAGCATCACCTGATCAAGGAGATAGTTGATCTCCAGGGTGATCGAGGTTAGGAGAGTAGACTCAGAGGACAACATGGCCGATCCACTCACAAAGGCCTTTTCCCAGAGAGAGACTATTAAGGGATGGTTGAGTATGAGATACTGCAACCACTGCTACAGATGACCCTAGTGCAAGTGGGAGATTGTTAATTATATGTATGCCCTAGAGGCCATTACTGTACATGAGATGTATATTGTAGTGGATGCTGGGACATATATAGGTAGGACTTTCTTGCTTGACATGATAGTACGCTATCTGGTTGCTCTTTATCTTAACATGTATACTTGCTGTCTCTCTATTACATGTTGATAAAGCCCTTAGGATGTGTGCTCGACTTCCAGGACTATGATGGAGATCATACTAGTGGGGCCTGGGTAGTCCATGAGTACATCCTTCAATGTTCCTAGTCGTGGGAATATCGAGACGGGGCATCGATATTCCAGAGTAGACTAGCGTATATCTTCTTGACCGATGTGATAGGCGATGGATGATCCCATATCCATTGGTGTTTGACATCAGAGATGGTATGCGGGTGCTCAGTGGTGACTGGGTACACTGAACGAACTCGCCGAGAACTCCTAGATGGTATTATACCTCACGTCAGATGGCAGTTCTCTGGTGACACTGGTACAGCTTAGTCTGTTGACCCGAGATCGTTGTAGAGTCTTGTGTGTTTCCCACTGTGCTTTGATTTCCACCCTACCACGGCTCTACTGAGTCGTGTAAACAGATGGTTTTTGGGTACAGTCCCGATTCATATGGAGGCAATGAACGATAGGAGGGGATTCGTCTCTCCCGGTATTGGGGGTTGATGTTGCGCTATGCTCGACTGGCCATAACTGGAAATCCCTGGCCTGGGTTGCACTGATTTACTGGTAAGTGTCATCAGTAGTTTCATGCTTGTTATGGACGTTATATCGGCATGACTTATCGAGCTACTGGGGGTCTGACGTTTACCACCCCTAGGCAAGATATGCGACATATCAGACGAACAGACCGGACTGTGCGGCAAGTGTTACTGGTTGGATTCACAGGAGTGTGAGCGGGCTTGCTCGTTGATCTTCTGATCCCTCAATACCCGGGTGGCCGTTACGTTTAGCAGACCGCTTGCGGCTTGTGGGTGTTTGATATGATCATCACCTACTGCCGGCGTATTGACGAGTCTTTAGAGTCCTACACAGGGGTTTCCTGGCTCAAGCGAAACGAAATAGGAGCGCATATGAGATATGTGCGGGACCGAGAATAATACCAGTATGTTATACTGTATTCTATTCTCACGATTTGTATCATTGGACGGTTATATGAGATATAGCCGGATTACCGAATCAAATGTTGATTCGATACATTGATACACTAGATATTAGTCGGTTATATGCAATATGACCGGATCGTTAAATCAAGTGTTGATTTAATGATTTAATGTATAATTATATATTTGATATATTACTTTACATTAACTAGTATTGGTTCGCTTAAGATTGATTTTCTCACTTGAATGTGCACAAGTTGTATATGTGATATATGTTTGTGCACTAGTTTGTATCATGATTGATGATACATGCAAACTTGGGTATGTGTATGATTTACACAATGTTTAGTTAATGGTTAGGGTTTTATTTTCTTTATTCATTTTGTAAAAAGAAAATGGTGGTGGCTTTTCTTGTTTTGCCAGAAGCTTCATAATGCTTCATGCATCTTTGAAAAGTCTAAACCATTTTTTTTTGTTCTTAAACCTAACCATTACCTAAACTATGGTTTGCTCTCTACATGAGTTAACTTACCCATGGTTGCATTATGATAAGTCTTCGCTTGATTTATTATTTTGATTAATCCTTTTTCATTTTCCTTCTTCTTCTTCTTCATGAAGAAGAAAAACCTTTGCTAGAAAATTTCAAGTGTTGAAATCAAGTGAGAAATCCAATTCTAAAGTGAACCCACTTCCTATTTCTTCATCCTCTACAGCTTTCCATGTAGTAGAGTGTGTTATCTTCACAAGTTTCATGACCTAGTGAAGATGGAGCTTGAGTTTGACTCGCCTCGACGTAGATCATCTTCGGCATCGAAGTCAACGACCTAGCCCGCTCATTTCTCCGATGAAACCAACGCTAGGGTCCGGGATCCTGATGATCACAGTGGAGGGACGTCAACACAGAGCTAAAGAAGTGGAGGACCGGATCTACAAAGGTTGTAATCCCTTTCACTTGTAGTTAAAGTAGTTAACTTGCATGTTTTTCGCCTTACCTCTAGTAACGATCTTGCATTAGGGTTTCTCGGTACATGAAAATATTTGATTTTAACATGGTTGATGTCTTCTGTAACCTCTTGAGTGTGCCTAGGAGCCCTACACAGACTTGGTTCTTCAGTCCCTTCCTTCCCCCTATGCCCAGTTTAACTTGAATTTCAACATTCAAGGTAAAGAAGTTGAACTTCCAGAACTCCTTAACATGTTGAGGAGTGCAGAAAGCACCTTGCAGAAAGTAAGGAAAACACCCACTATGTTTGTTCGTGGTGCTTCCTCTTTCAGGTCCAAGGCAAGGGCCAAAAGAAGAAAGAAGAAGGCCGCTACCAAACCGAGAGGTGGTGTTGGTAAGGTGGGAGTCAAGGGAAAGGCAAAGGTTGCGGTGCCAGTAGTGGCAAAGGACGAGTGCTTCCACTGTTGTAGGAAATGCCATTAAAAGAAAGATTACAAAGCTTGGATTGCCAAGAACCAGGACCCGAGGCAAGTTGTGGCTTCAGCTTTAGGTGTGTTTATAATTGAAAATTGTCTGTCAATCAACTCTACTTCCTGGGTATTGGATATCGGATCAGGATCTCATATAAGCAATTCATTGCAGGCACTGAGAAACCGTAGAGTGCTGAAGGTTGGTGATATGACCCTCCAGGTTGCTAACGGAGCTAGCGTGAATGCTGTGTCCGTGGGGGATTATCACCTTGGAATGACGAGTGGACAAATTTTGGTTTTGCGCAACTGTTTTTGTGTACCTAGTTTAACGTGTAATATCATATCAGTATCCTTGTTATCAAAAGAAGGTTATGATTTCACGTTTGTAAGCGATGTTGTTAACATCCACCTTAATCATGGTTTGATTGGGCCCGGTACACTAGATAACGGTATATACGTGTTAAACAAATTACAGATTTTCAATGTCCAGAACACACTAAAAAGAAAGTCTCCAGATATAAATCAGGCTTTCTTATGGCATTGGAGACTGGGTTACATCAATGAGACAAGGTTAACTAAGTTACATAGAGAAGGATATTTGGATCCATTCGAATATCAATCTTATTGTAGGGTAACTAGGCACTCTCATAAGGTTCTACAAGGCATCAACCATGCTCGATTTAAATTATAGACGTGCCGAACAACCCTAACCAAGATCTTAGACTAGAGATTAGGCGAAACAAATAGCAAGTAAACAACTTTACTTCTAAGAGTTAGGGATTACAACTTTTGTAGTCCGTTCCTTCACTTCTAAAGCTCCGTGTTGAGGTCCCTTCGCTGCGATCATCGAGTATCCAGACTCTAGAGAGGCTCCACAAAAGAAAGATGCAAGCTTGCTTCCGATCTTCGATAACAAAGATGATCTACCTTAAAGAAACACAAACCCAAGCTCTTGCTTTGCTAATCAAGTATTAACAAAGCAAACACCCTAATCTAAGTGGCTAGAATAGATGAGAATGATGAAGTAGGAATTTAGCTCTCATTTGTTTTCAATTTCTCATTCATTTTCATCACTAATGAAAAAGCTAGAAAGCTTTTCACCAAGGAAGAAGAAGAAGAATATTATCAAATCCTTTTGTGATGAATAATGAAATCTAGTGAGGTTAGAAATGAAATCACGGGTTAAGTATGATAACTTAACCCATGTAGAGACTTAACCATGGTGAAGGGTTGGGTTGGGTTAACAAATATCAACCAAAATATCTTTAGAAAATATCTTTCGTTAAAAACAAAAGCAAAGCTTCAAGAAGGTTTAACCCTAATCCAAACCCTAACCATGTTTAAACTTCACAAAACATGTTGCATTTGTAACCTTAACTTGTTAAAATATTATATATCATATATATAATATATTTTGTAACAAAATAAAATAATACGATTAACATATATCACATATATATCAATGTATTACCCGAGTGAGTAAAAGAATCTTTTAGTGAGCTTATATTAGTTAATGTAATTTAATATATCAAATATATAATTATACATTAAATTATCGAATCAACACTTGATCCGATAATCCGTCTATTTCACAAATAACCGATTAATATAATCTGTATCAGTTCATCGAATCAACACTTGATCCGATGACCCGGCTATATCACATATACCCGGCCGATATCTTATATCATGATAATCTAATATGGTATCACATACACGTATAGCTCTCGGTCTCGCACATATCATATATGTGCTCCTACTCCGTTTTTCCTGAGCCAGAAAACCTCTGTGTAGGACTCTAAAGAATCGTCAATACGCCGGCAGTAGGTGATGATCATATCCAACACCCACAAGCTGCAAGCGGTCAGCTAAATGTAACAGCTACCCAGGTATTGAGCGATCAGAAGATCAACAAGCAAGCCTGTACATTCTCCTGCGAATCCAATCAGTAACACTCCCGTACAGTTGTCACGTCCTGAAAGTACGGAACATGACCGGCACTTAAACTACGAAACGTTTCGAGGCGTACATAATCTAAGTAAGCCGAAAACCCAAAAATCTAAACCAAGAAAAGTAGTAGAGTGAAGAAAAACCAATTTAAATAAAGTAGTTTTAATAGCATAAACCGAATTATGCGTTTTTATAAACATCAAATATTTACTGAAAATTTCGGCAGAGTCTTCTTTGTAAATACTGGCCCCCAAACGGGATACAACATGAATAGTATATGAAATCAATAAATGGCATCCCCAAGCGGGAGCTAGCTCTTCGTCAAACGACGGTCACAACCACATAAGCAATATAATATACAACGCCAAGGGCGAGGATCAAAACTCAAAAGGAAACTCAAAACAACAAGAAATCCATAGAAATATAACGCGCGACTCTAAGGTCGAAAGAATAACACCACTGGTCTCTATCTAAAAAATAAATACATGTTTGGTTGATGGAACTTATAGATACAACTGAATAATAATATATACAAAGTATACTGATGGGTACGATACAATAAACCCACCTACTAGCAAATCACCCGGAAATGGAAGTAGTGCCAGTAAAGCCGTAATGAAACCTGTACGGCAAAACCTGCAAGAAACTGTGGCACAACGGGGGTGAGTTGCCAACTCATGAATAGAAACATCTACGAACAGAAATCGCATGAACAACGCAATCCTAAGTCATACAATTATAATATATCCTCAAATATATAACCAGCAGCCTTAACAATGGCTAGGGTGTACCTCTAAACAACGGTAATACCAAGTGCTCGTGTCAATGCCTCAGGTAGCAATGTATCATATGGATGATGTATGAATGAATGAAACAGAATGCATGTACTGGAGAAAATCGCTTTCATAAATTAGTGAGATTTCTGTATCTTTTTAAAAGAGGTATCATAAATGAAATCAGCATAAACAGTGTCTAGCATCGACACAAAATATAAATCTCAATGTCTCAAAATCTCAGGCTCCGGCTATCCGGACTGGCCTGTATCATCAAATCTCAGTACCTCAATATCTCGAAATCTCAATGTCTCAATCTCAATATCTAGGGCGCCGTCAGTCCAGACCGGCCCCTACCATCCATCTCAAGACTACGATGGTATCCTCCGAATATCCGACGCGTCGGGTAAATCAACGGTCGGTAGTGCTCCCCTACCGGCTCAATGCCATCATCTGCGATCCTCTTGCCTTGGGGTACCGCACCGGGTCCACCATGTACCCGAAACGGTTCCTCCACTCCTCGAACTCGGGACTCGAAATCCATCAGCAAACTC
Organism: Agapanthus africanus; assembly: GCA_030015575.1. Classification (NCBI taxonomy): domain Eukaryota; kingdom Viridiplantae; phylum Streptophyta; class Magnoliopsida; order Asparagales; family Amaryllidaceae; genus Agapanthus; species Agapanthus africanus. The sequence goes on from JASDDO010000010.1 coordinate 290,485,449, forward strand.
ATGGTGGACGACTCATACGTCATGGGAAAACCGCACTTTTATTTAAAAAAGAGAAAAGAAGTTTATTTATGTTTTTGCGATTTTCCTCTAAATCCAAGAAATCTCATGAAATCCGAATCCAAATCATCAATAGCATGTAAAACCATGAATATAGGCATGAAAATCTATGAATGCGGCATAACAATGAATAACAGTATGCCTGAAGTGACAAGTAAAAACTACAATGTCTAAACTGGCATATAAGGCAGGTACACTAATATCATGTCAAACTACTAACTAACAAGCTAAGTCAAGCAATAATATTTTCTAAGGTGTACGTGACATGGCAATTACCGATGAAGATGTGTGTGAGCCGGCAAGTAAGTGTACGTGGTACATATGCATCATCGGTAATGGTGCTGGTGTCCTAACAGCATAATATCAACAGTGCAATATGAAATAGCAATGTAAGTATGCGATGCGGGGCGAACAGCAATAATGAGCGGGAGCTAAATACTAGACACAACGGTAACTAATCTGCATTTAATATATATATATACACACACACGTCATACTATGGTGCCATTTGAAATAACACAAATCTTGGGGTTTTGGAAATAAGGGCTACGGTGTTTTTAAGAAAAGATACGCCTTTTGAAATATCCGTAGAATCCCTTGACCTGTCTTTTAAAATAACCACGATCCGTTAGTTTTGAAATAGGTAGGAGTCTAATCTAGTCTAACAACTACACTAAACTATACGGCTGAACTAACAAGCTGAACTACAGGTAAGGAAACCGCCTAACATCTGAGTCGATACATATACATACCTGTATATATATAGTCGGTGATCCCGCCTCAATAATATCATATCCGATACCATATCAATAATCAGACATCCCAAGTCAAGAGTGCGGATCAATCATCAATATATAGCTTGTACGTAAATCCGTCGTACGGCATCCCCAATCTGGGTACGGGTCAATATCACATTATTTATCTGGTATCCTCTTTATCCAAGATCATAATCTGGGTACTGATCTACGTCTAGTACGATACTAATATCATCAATATAGTCATGATCTGACTGCTGATCTAAAGCCTCATACAAACCGATATATCATCATTTATCGTCATAAAGAGGTATACATCGCCTAATGCGACCTATTATAAATATCTTAATATATCTTATCTCATATCATGATCACATGTCAACCATTCAATGTATAACACTTTTCACATGTAACGTCGTCCCAAGATCCGCTATAATATCAGGACATATCTCAAGTACGAATCCTGCCATATCACCGTTCTCGCGGTCTTAATCAAATCTTATCGACTCAACTCAAATCCCAAATATTATCCTCAAATCCAGTATGTGAACACATAGTCTCATACCCATGTGAACACATAACAATATAACCCCATATAAGCACATATGAAAGAAGAATGTATGCAAGTATAGGGGTGTGTGTGTAAATGTGATGCAACCTCTACTCTAGGGTCTCGCAACACTAAACCTATCCATTCACACCTAAAATCTATCCTTATCATCAATAAACCCAACAATATATAATCAATATATATGTGTGTATACGTATTCGTATACATCACCACGAACTGCGGAGGTGCTATACGCCATCCACCCGACTTCTCCCCGTAGATATAAATCTACTCATCTGGTCCTCGCTCGCCGGTGCCGACGTCGCTACGCGCTTGCTTGTCGTCTCGAAGTCCACATGGGGTACCTACATATCATAATGCACCGTATCACATTAAAACCAAATTCGAAATCGAAACGGCATACGAAAATCAAATCGGCACGCGTATCACGCATAGGTCAAAACTTATCGCCTACGCATGCAAGAATAGCCAAACCAACCCTCGATGTCGATGTACAAATGTCAAACCATCGAGAAAACCCAAACACACTCATTTGCGCATTCACGAACACTAACTATAATATAAAATAGGTTAAAATTTACAAAAACCCCAAACTCACTTTAAAAGCCATTTTTCCGAAAATGTAGCAAGTAAAAATTACCCATTTTAGTACAAAACTCGACGTTTAAATAAATCTAGCGGCCATAATACTTATTAAATATCTTAAATAAGTCATACAACCCATTCAAAAAATTTAATCTCATCAATTCTTATAAAACTAAAAATTCTTGTTTTGCAATTTATCTAATTTTAACAATTTCAACTAAAAAATGCACAAAACAATAACTACACTTGGTTTTGCATGGTCCAAAGGCATTAAACCACTCATTATAATATTAATAATGACATGAAACCTTAATTATATTTAATCTAAAGCATTTAATAATTTTCCAAAAACCCTAGTTAGCAAAATAGCTTAATTAGTAAAATTTTAAAATTACAATTAGCAAACTAGTTACTAGGTAAGATTTTACATGCCATAATATGTTAAATTATATACTTAAACCATGTTCAAATGATATAAAATCCTAACTTAAACCATACCCAATTCTAGAAATTCCAAACTTGCAACTAAATCCTAATTAACACTTTAAATAACTTAGCTTTAAGAAATTAACTAACAAATTAAGCAAAAATGGTTAGAATATATACCCAATAAATTTGAAGATCCACAAGCACACACATAGCCTCCCAAATTAGAATCTTGTTCCCTACATCCATGCAATTTTGGCTAATGAGAAATGGGTAGGAGTCAGATTTTGATTTTGGTGAGGTTTGTGTTGATATTTGTTGATTTTTTTGAAGGAAAATGGAGGTGAAGGAAGATGGATACTTGGAGAAAATGGGGGGGATGATTTTTGGCCGAGAGTGGGGAGGGGTGAGGTGAGTGGGAGAGTGAGAGAGAGAGGGTGTTGGTTTCAAAGTCAAAGATAAAAGTCAAAAGCCCAATCTTATACATTCTTTTATTGTTTCATTCCTTTTCTTCTCTTGTTTTCTTTTCAACTAACTAGAAGTGTGAGATGGAGGGGGGTCAGCATGGGCTCAGCCCAAAATTTTGGGGATGGGTGTGGGTCTTGTTTAGGTGAGAAACAATGATAAATATTATACCCTACAACCACTTACACTAATTTCACCCAAAAAGCCTTTTTCTTCAATATTTTCTAAACCGTTTTGGCAAACCATTTCATTTCAAAAATAATATTTCACATGTCAGTTTAGTGTTTCATGAATTATAAAATTTGTATCAACCCATTTCAATTTGTAATTTTCCCTAATTAACTATATTAGTGACGGCTTAAAATAATATTAAAATAATAAATTTCGGAAAAATTTTCAGAAAATTTGAAATTTTACCTGTGGCTCAATAAACACAAAATACTAGCAATTGCATAGCTAGAATATGTATATTTAATTTTATAATAAATATATTTGTATTTTTGACTTTTTACAGAAAACCCCCTTATTTTACCGATTTTCCGAAATTTCACCGAAACGATTTTCAACTCGTTAAAATCTTTCCCCCTTAAAGAAATTCGGTCCCCGAATTTAAATTAAAACTCCCCCAAATACTAAAACATCTAAGCAAAATCATCAAGTCGTCGGGGCTCCGAAATCATAAATACATAAAACAAATCGTAGCGCAGCGCATGCGCGTGAAAAATGAGCATATAACTCAAAATCAAAACTCTGTCAAGCATCCCGCAATCATCGGAGTCATGGGGAAGACATCAATGTCAAGATCCAATACGAAAACCAACATGATACACATCATTAAAGTATATAGAAGCAATGCATGACAAACCTTTTTCAAATCATCGTATGATGTTCGCAACACTGCACAGTGGCAGACGTCTATGGTAAGAAAATAACTACATATATATATATATATATATATATATATATATATATATATATATATCCTTTGTTTAATATTCACGTCCCGCCGTTTTGAGAAACAATTTAGAAGGGTTTCTTTGTTTTAAATGTTTTGTGTTATATCAGATACGTAGATAAATACTGAGACTATAGCTCACTTTTTGGAATTCCCTTCGATATCTATCAATGCATGCAAAATACATTCAGGTACCGTCCTCTGACTAGTCCTACTCAGTACGAAAACACATAGCAAATATCATAAAAACGTACTGCTCTATAAGAAATCAATCCCAAAATATGCATATGAATACTACGTGTGTCTGGTGCGCACGGAAATCAAAATCCATATATGTGCCATACATGCGCACAGAAACAACATCTAAGTGCATCGGGTGTGTACACAACATTTGTCATAGGCAACATGCGTGCCTGATAGTAAAATCAGGTGCATCTGACATGCACGAAAAATCTCGATTTAGTGCATCTGGTGTGCAACAAAATCGCATCTCAAACATGCGCTCAACATGCGCGAAAATCCAAGGCACGAAAACTATCTCAAGTGCAACAACTGTGCAAAAATCGTAAATACTCAGTAGGTGCAACCATGGCGCATGAAAACGATATCATGAAACTCAATCATCAAAACCAAATCATGCTAATATATCGCTCAAAATACCAAAATCAAGTATGGCGGAATAGTCCCACTCAAGCACATCTTCCTAGAATCTCTGGCCAACTGTCATGGTCACTCATTGCATGTCTTGTCGACGATCCTAAACTCTGGCCTGCTGGTGTGCGTAACATGACCACTCCTGGGTCCAAGTCTTCTCGTAATTCATTCCAGAAAGGTCTTGTCGAGATCTCTCCCAAATCTCGTCTCTACCAAACTGTCCGGAAGTCATCGTCCCTTACTAGATCTGTTCTCTTTCCGGAACGGCTGCATACTCATCGCGACTTCTTCTGGAAGGTATATCCAAGTACAATACCTCCACATGCGTATCGCATCTCTGATGTCGGCGGAGTGGAACGTCATCTCATCAAGATCTCGTACGAACCTCTTACTCCACTTTTCTCTAATGTCGACTGCTTCAGACTCGTCTCATCGTGGCTGCATGGACTGTGCTCCAACGGCTATATTCGTATCTGAAGTCTCCCAAGCAATTCATCCCATCGCATAGAATCCGAATGAAGTCGAACCATTTGATCGATTCGTCAAAACCTCATAATCCCCCAAGAGCTCAACATCTTGGGTGCAGTTTAACAATATCGAGTACATACCACAGCATCGATGGTCCAGCCGTAGAAGGGCAAACCCAAGCCTCACTAATGGTGCCGCGGAACTGCCGCAAACCCTAAGGTTCAAAGGCTTTCATACGGTCATTAAGTCGAGTTAGGGTTTCATTCTTCTAGAGGGTCCATAGAATTGCCTGCATGCTCTTTCGAATACTTTAAACTTGGAATAATATGTTTCTGACATTCGATCATCTCCGTCGACTCTCAACGTCTCCACGTGAAGTGGTCTCTAGCTGGAATCAATCTATCTGACGACCTCGCATCGGGGTAGCGAACAAACCACATGTCCTAGTCATTCATCCTCGGGTGACTAGCGACCTTCTATCATCTCTTAGTACAACTCGTACAGCAATAGCTCCAACACCTGGGGCAATATCTCGCCGTTCGCAGCAATAACTGGCTCACACTTCTGCATGCTGAACAGTGCCTCGATCATCATGAATAAGCAATACGCCAACGGTCATCAAAATCTGGCTGGCCTCTATCATTGGCTCAATCCTTTGGTGCCGATAAGCACATCCGAGTAATCTCATACAACGATCCATCAAACGCTCGTGGCACGAAAACACAATAAAAAGACACATCTCTGCAATCGTGTGTCGCCGGAATAACGCCCTGGTCAGTTCTCGTTCGTAACGAGCTCGTGCTGACCGCAACTCTAGCCATAGCGCTCCCTGCCCGTAATCGTGGCAGCAAAACTATAACTGGTACCAATGAGGCTAGCTAATGAATGAATATAATACTGAGCAAAGAAATGTACATCGTAAGGCTTCTTAAGTGGAGTAGCGTATCGTAAATATGCCGCGGAACATACCCACGGTACGTCACTCTACTTTAGTTACCTATTCCATCAACCAAAGGTCATCCTACGCTTCGAAGGTAAAACCTAACGCTCTGATACCAACTTTGTCACGTCCCGAAAGTACGGAACATGACCGGCACTTAAACTACGAAGCGTCTCAAGGCGTACGTAATCTAAGTAAGCCGAAAACCCAGAAATCCAAACCAAGAAAAGTAGTAGAGTGAAGGAAAACCAATTTAAATCAAGTAGTTTTAATAGCATAAGCCGAATTATGCGTTTTTAAAAATATGAAATATTTACTGAAAATTTCGGCAGAGTCTCCTTTGTAAATACTGGCCCCCAAACGGGGTACAACATGAATAGTATACGAAATCAATAAATGGCATCCCCAAGCGGGAGCTAGCTCTTCGTCAAACGACGGTCACAAACACACAAGCAATATAATATACAACGCAAAGGGCGAGGATCAAAACTCAAAAGGAAACTCAAAATAACAAGAAATCCATAGAAATATAACGCGCGACTCTAAGGTCGAAAGAATAACATCATTGGTCTCTATCTAAAAAATAAATACATGTTTGGTTGATGGAACTTCAAGATACAACTGAATAATAATATATACAAAGTATACTGTGGCACAACGGGGGTGAGTTTCCAACTCGTGAATAGAAACATCTACGAACAGAAATCGCATGAACAACGCAATCCTAAGTCATACAATCATAATATATCCTCAAATATATAACCAGCAACCTTAACAATGGCTAGGGTATACCTCTAAACAACGGTAATACCAAGTGCTCGTGTCAGTGCCTCAGGTAGAAATGTATCATATGGATGATGTATAAATGCATGAAACAGAATGCATGTTCTGGAGAAAACCGCTTTCATAAATTAGTGAGATTTCTGTATCTTTTTAAAAGATGTATCATAAATGAAATCAGCATAAACAGTGTCTAGCATCGACACAAAACATAAATCTCAATGTCTCAAAATCTCAGGCTCTGGCTATCCGGACTGGCCTGTATCATCAAATCTCAGTACCTCAATATCTCGAAATCTCAATGTCTCAATCTCAATATCTAGGGCGTCGTCAGTCCAGACCGGCCCCTACCATCCATCTCAAGACTACGACGGTATCCTCCGAATATCCGACGCGTCGGGTAAAATCACCGGTCGGTAGTGCTCCCCTGCCGGCTCAACGCCATCATCTGCGATCCTCTTGCCCCGGGGTACCGCACCGGGTCCACCATGTACCCGAAACGGTTCCTCCACTCCTCGAACTCAGGTCTCGAAATCCATCAGCAAACTCATGGTGGATGACTCATACGTCATGGGAAAACCGCACTTTTTATTTAAAAGAGAGAGAAGAAGTTTATTTATGTTTTTGCGGTTTTCCTCCAAATCCAAGAAATCTCATTAAATCCGAATCCAAATCATCAATAGCACGTAAAACCATGAATATAGGCATGAAAATCTATGAATGCGGCATAACAATGAATAACTGTATGCCTGAAGTGACAAGTAATAACTACAATGTTTAAAATGGCATATAAGGCAGGTACACTAATATCATATCAAACTACTAACTAACAAGCTAAGTCAAGCAATAATATTTTCTAAGTGTACGTGACATGGCAATTACCGATGAAGATGTGTGTGATCCGGCAAGTAAGTGTACGTGGTACATAGGCATCATCGGTAATGGTGCTGGTGTCCTAACAGCATAATATCAATAATGCAATATGAAATAGCAATGTAAGTATGCGATGCAGGGCGAACAACAATAATGAGCGGGAGCTAAATACTAGACACAACGGTAACTAATCTGCATTTAATATATATATATATATATATATATATATACGTCATACTATGGTGCCATTTGAAAGAACACAAATCGTAGGGTTTTGGAAATAAGGGCTACGGTGTTTTTAAGAAAAGATACGCCTTTTGAAATATCCGTAGAATCCCTTGACCTGTCTTTTAAAATATCCATGATCCGTTAGTTTTGAAATAGGTAGGAGTCTAATCTAGTCTAACAACTACACTAAACTATACGGCTGAACTAACAAGCTGAACTACAGGTAAGGAAACCGCCTAACATCTGAGTTGATACATATACATACATGTATATATATAGTCGGTGATCCCGCCTCAATAATATCATATCCGATACCATATCTATAATCAGACATCCCAAGTCAAGAGTGCGGATCAATCATCAATATATAGCTCGTACGTAAATCCGTCGTACGGCATCCCCAATCTGGGTACTGGTCAATATCACATTATTCATCCGGTATCCTCTTTATCCAAGATCATAATCTGGGTACTGATCTACGTCTAGTACGATACTAATATCATGAATATAGTCATGATCTGACTGCTGATCTACAGCCTCATACAAACCGATATCATCATCATATATCGTCATAAAGAGGTATACACCGCCTAATGCGACCTATTATAAATATCTTAATATATCTTATCTCATATCACGATCACATGTCAACTATTCAATGTATAACACTATTCACATGTAACGTCGTCCCAAGATCCGCTATATTATCAGGACTTATCTGAAGTACAAATCCTGCCATATCACCGTTCTCGCGGTCTCAATCAAATCTTATCGACTCATCTCAAATCCCAAATATTATCCTCAAATCCAATATGTGAACACCTAGTCCCATACCCATGCGAACACATAACAATATAACCTCATATAAGCACATATGAAAGAAGAATGTATGCAAGTATGGGTGTGTGTGTAAATATGATGCAACCTCTACTCTAGGGTCTCGCAACACTAAACCTATCCAATCACACCTAAAATCTATCCTTATCATCAATAAACCCAACAATATATAATCAATATATATGTGTGTATACGTATTCGTATACATCACCACAAACTGCGGGGGTGCTAAACGCCATCCACCCGACTTTTCCCAGTAGATATAAATCTACTCTCCTGGTCCTCCCTCGTCGTAGCCACGCGCTTGCTTGTCGTCTCGAAGTCCACATGGGGTACCTACATATCATAATGCACCGTATCACATTAAAACCAAATTCAAAATCGAAACGGCATACGAAAATCAAATCGGCACGCGTATCACGCATAGGTCAAAACCAATCGCCTACGCATGCAAGAATAGCCAAACCAACCATCGATGTCGATGTACAAACGTCAAATCATCGAGAAAACCCAAACACACTCATTTGCGCATTCACGAACACTAACTATAATATAAAATAGGTTAAAATTTACAAAAACCCCAAACTCACTTTAAAAGCCATTTTTCCGAAAATGTTGCAAGCAAAAATTACCCGTTTTAGTACAAAACTCGACGTTTAAATAAATCTAGCGGCCATAATACTTATTAAACATCTTAAATAAGTCATACAACCCTTTCAAAAAATTTAATCTCATCAATTCTTATAAAACTAAAAATTCTTGTTTTGCAATTTATCTAATTTTAACAATTTCAACTAAAAAATGCACAAAACAACAACTACACTTGGTTTTGCATGGTCCAAAGGCATTAAACCACTCATTATAATATTAATAATGACATGAAACCTTAATTATATTTAATCTAAAGCATTTAATAATTTTCAAAAAACCCTAGTTAGCAAAATAGCTTAAATAGTAAACTTTTAAAATAACAATTAGCAAACTAGTTACTAGGTAAGATTTTACATGCCATAATATGTTAAATTATATACTTAAACCATGTTCAAATGATATAAAACCCTAACTTAAACCATACCCAATTCTAGAAATTCCAAACTTGCAACTAAATCCTAATTAACAATTTAAATAACTTAGCTTTAAGAAATTAACTAACAAATTAAGCAAAAATGGTTAGAATATATACCCAATAAATTTGAAGATCCACAAGCACATACATAGCCTCCCAAATTGGAATCTTGTTCCCTACATCCATGCAATTTTGGCTAATGAGAAATGGGTAGGAGTCAGATTTTGATTTTGGTGAGGTTTGTGTTGATTTTTGTTGATTTTTTTGAAGGAAAATGGAGGTGAAGGAAGATGGATACTTGGAGAAAATGGGGGGGGCTGATTTTTGGCCGAGAGTGGGGAGGGGTGAGGTGAGTGGGAGAGTGAGAGAGAGAGGGTGTTGGTTTCAAAGTCAAAGATAAAAGTCAAAAGCCCAATCTTATACATTCTTTTATTGTTTCATTCCTTTTCTTCTCTTGTTTTCTTTTCAACTAACTAGAAGTGTGAGATGGAGGGGGGGGGGCGAAGCATGGGCTCGGCCCAGAATTTTAGGGATGGGTGTGGGTCTTGTTTGGATGAGAAACAATGATAAATATTATACCCTACAACCACTCACACTGATTTCACCAAAAAAGCCTTTTTCTTCAATATTTTCTAAACCGTTTTGGCAAACCATTTCATTTAAAAAATAATATTTTACATGTCAGTTTAGTGTGTCATGAATTATAAATTTCTATCAAACCATTCCAATTTGAAATTTTCCCTAATTAACTGTATTAGTGACGGCTTAAAATAATATTAAAATAATAAATTTCGGAAATTTTTTCAGAAAATTTAAAATTTCCCCAGTTGATCAACAAAGACCAAATACTAGTAATTACATAGCTAGAATATGTATATTTAATTTTATAATAAAGATATTTGTATTTTGACTTTTTACAGAAACCCCCTTATTTTACCGATTTTCCGAAATTTCATCGAAACGATTTTCAACTCGTTACAACAGTCCGGTCTCTTCGTCTGATATGTCGCATATCTCGCCTAGGGGTGGTAAACGTCAGAGCCAGTAGCTTGATAAGTCGTGTCGATGTGAGGTTTGTAACAGTTCGAGAAACTACTGATAACACTTATCAGTAAATCTCAGCAACCCTGGCCAGGTATTTCCAGTTATAGCCAATCGAACAGAGCGCAACATCAACTCCCTATACAGGGAGAGACGAATCCCCTCCTATCGCACATTGCTTCCATGTGATTTGGGACTGTACCAAAAGACACCTTTTTTCACGTCCTCTTGGACGTGGTATGATGGAAATCAAAGCACAGTGGGAATCACACAAGACTCTATGACGATCTCGGGTCTATAGACTAACCTGTACCAGTGTCACCAGAGAACTGCCATCTGACGTGAGGTCTAACACCATCTGGGAGTTCTCGGCGAGTCCGTCCAGTGAACCCAGTCTCCACTGAGCACCCGTATACCTTCTCTGATGTCAAACACCAATGGATATGGGATCATCCATCGCCCATCATATGGGTCAAGAAGCGCATACGCTAGTCTACTCTTGAGTATCGATGCCCTGTCTCGGTACTCCCACGACTAGGAACATTTGAAGGATGTACTTGGCGACTACACTGTCCCCACTAGTATGATCCGCATCATAGTCCTGGTAGTCAAGTACTCATCCTAAGGGCTTTATCAACATGTAACATAGAGACAATCAGAGTACATGTTAAGATAAAGAGCAACCAGATAGCGTACTATCTTGTCGAGCAAGAAATTCCTCCCTATATATGTCCAAGCATCCACTACAATATACATCGTATGTACAGTAATGGCCTCTAGGGCATACATATAACTAACAATCTTCCACTTGCACTAGGGCCATTTGTTGTGGTATCGCATACCCAACAATCAGCTGTGGTTGAAGTATCTCATACTCAACCATCCCATAAAAGTTTCTACTAGGAAATGTGCCTTTGTGAGTGGATCCGCGTTGTTGTCCTCTGTGTCTACTCTCCTAATCTCGATCTCCCTGGAGATCAACCATCTCCATGATCAGGTGATACTGCATAAGAATTATATCTGGATTTCTGATGGGACGGGGGTTCCTAGGCCAAAGCCATAACTCCATTGTCACACAATGGTTGGAACGAAGTTCATTTCATGAACTTATATATATCCAGACCACCTCTTTGGTATCATCCTTGGTAACGATGTATCTTGCCTTTAATAGTCTAGTATGTCACGGTATATAGCTTGGAACTCTTCCAACATACCGTCCCTCCACTGAGGGTAAAGACAATACCTGCGACTGACATTCAGTCGTCCTTATCACCCTGGAACCTTTTCCAGTGATTCTCCCCAGGATCGATTGATACCATCTCACTACAACTAGTAAGAATCCTAACATCCAATTATATCTATCTCATAGATCCAAAACGCAGTATTTAGGAGGTATCACTTTGATCCTATATGGAGAATCCATGTGATAAGAGTAGATTGACCGAGTGTAGCATAAGAAACTCCTTCCCTATCAAGAGTATGTCATCCACGTATTCTACGAGGATCACCACCATACTCCCTACTACCTTTTTGTATATCCAAGGTTCATCTACCATTTTGATGAAGTCAAACTCTTTGACTACCACATCAAAATAGATGTTCCAACTCCGCGATGCCTGATTTATCACATAAAACATCTTGCACATGTTTCCGCTGCTCCCACTATCTACGAAGCTCTCTGGTTGTGTACTTATAGACGCTCTCTTCCAAAACATCATTTAGAAAAGCCGTCATGACACCCAACCGCCAGAAATCGTTGTCATGGTATGTAGCAAATGGAAAGTAGGATCTGGATGGACTTAAGCATAGCTTTGAAAGTCTCAACTTTTCCATGTACACCAAGTAATGTTCTCAAGATATACTTGCTCCTGATGGGTATTTAACCCTTCAGATAAAGCAACCAAAGTCCATACTTTGTTGGTGTATAAGGATTCCATCTCAGATCGCTAAGCATCCAGCCATTCTTACAAAGTCCTACTCCCGATAGCCTGCTCGAAACTAGTTAGGTCATCATCTTATGATGCAATCCTCGCTCCCACTGTCATAGAGAAACCGAAGTATCTCTCAGGTGGGTGAGAAACCCTACTAGATCGGCGGAGAGGCTGAGGTTCGTTGGTTACTATTGTTAGTGTATATGCCCTAGAGGCCATTACTGTATCATACTAGTTTGTATATTACTTAATGGAAGCTTAGGATATTCACCTTGTATATACAATCTTGCTCAAAATAGTAGTATGCTACTTGGTTTATTTCTACTTCAATGTGTACATGTGTTTATTTTAGTATATCACCTATACACATTAGTGGAGCCCTTAGGATCTTTGCTTGATTACCAGCGATGTGATGGCCGTCACACTAGTGGGGCTGGGTAATCTATAAGCACATCCTTATGCAGGTCCCTGGTCGCAGGACTATCGAGACAGGGCATCGATACTCCGGAGTAGACCAGCGCATGCGCTTCTCATCCCAGTGTGGGAGACGGTCTGTCCCACAGCCGTCAGTACGTCGTACTTGAGATAGTATGCGGGTGCTCGTTAGGTTACGGGTACACTGGACAGGACTCGTCGGGAACTGACTAGTTGGTATTATGCCTATCATCAGTTATCAGTTCCAAGGTGACATGAGTACAGCTTAGTCCGCTGACTTGACACTGTCACTTCGCCTCGAGTGTGTTCTCACTGCACTTTGATTACTACCCTACCACGGCTCAAAAGAGTCGTGCAAACAGGTAGTAGTTGGGTGCAGTCCCGAAGCACTTGGAGGCAGTGACGGTTAGACAGGATTCGTCTCTCCCGGTATTGGGGGTTGACATCGCGCTGTGTCTAGGAGAGCCATTACACGAGTAGTCCCTGGACAGGGCAAATAAGATATACTGGTAGGCTTCCAGTGTTATCTCAGGGTGTTTTGGGCTTCGCTCCGGCACGACTTGTACCGCTATTGGGGGACTGACGTTTACCGCCCCCTAGGCCCGCCATGCGATGTATCAGACGAACAGACCGGATTGTACGGAGAATGTCACATTCAGGATCAGTAGGAGTTCAGATGGGTTTCGTCTCGTCAGTCTTCTTGTCGGCACTACCTGGAGACCGTTACGCACAGCTATTGCCGCTTGCAGTTTGTGGTTAAACCCACTGCCAGCGTAGTGTCGAGTCTTTAGAGTCCCACACAGAAAGCTTTTCGCCTTTAGGCAAAAGAGTAGAGGTCGCATGGTTTTGCGACAGGTCGCATGGTTTTGCGACAGGGTTCGGTCACATCCGTGCACTTGTGCACGTACAGTGTCCGGACAGTTTACACTAGCGGGCTTTGGTTTAAGCCAGATCCTAGTGTACCTTTTGGGATTGGATTTATCCAGTATGCATTCGTGTTCCTCGGAACGCGGATGCGGATGTGTATGCACAGTTGACGGGAAGACAGAGGCAGCGGATTCTCATTAGGGTTGTTGACAGTTGACCGTTGACTATTGACTTTTTGCTCAACCCTAATGAGAATATGATATGCGATTAACAATTATATTAATTAAGTATTATGGTGACATGGTTGTTGAGGGATTGACTTTGTTGACTTGTTGACTTTTGTTGACTTTGTTGACTTTTTGTTGACTTGTTGACTTTTGTTGACTTGTTGACTTTGTTGACCGGTTGACTAGGCTTGACTAGTTGACCATCATGATAACCATAGCTATCATTTCATGGCAAAGACTTTTACTTGCTTGCTCTTTTGTACAAAATGAGTGCATGAAATGATATGGTTATGGTTGCTTCAACCATCACATAACACTTGATTGGTATGATGAGTTATGATGGTTATGGATTATGAGAGGGTGAAAGACAAAAGGGAGGCTCATTCTTACTTGCTCATTCTCTCTCTTTGTTTTGGAACTCTCTTGTTTTTGCTCTCACCCTCTTCCTCTTGCTCCCTCTCTTGATTCTATGGTTCACTTGTCTCATGAGTTGAGAACCAAGAACCATAGATAAAATCCCATACAAACTCTTCTCTACTCACTCTAGTTCACAAGGTTTAGCAAACCGAGTGAACTAGTTTCTTCAAAGTTCGAAGAAGGAGCCAAAGGTTGGAGCTTTCAGGTGGATCTATCTTCGGCGTACGGAGACGACGGGAAGAAGCCGATCCGGACCACCATCGGAGTTCGAAGACGAAGGAGTTCGAGACAAGAAAGGTATAAACCCCCTAACCGAGTAGTTAACGACTCCTAGTTAGGTTGTTAGTTAGATGTTTAACAAAGATCCGGGTTATAAGTCCATGTTACCACCTCTAAGAAAATCGTTTTTTATCAAATTCCGCATGCCCGAAAGTACCGGGAGAGGTAGCATGGACTTACAGTGGTATCAGAGCCTAGTTAAACTCTATCTAACATGTTAGCAAAGTAGCTAGAAGATCGATCAAAGAAAAAGTCCCGAAACGCGGCAATAGCTTGCTTTTTTTATGTTCTGTAAAAGTGATAAATCATGCATGAAAAATCAACTCAGGGTTTTTAAAAGATACTGTAGAAAAATCACCCAGAGATCCCCCTAAACAACCGCGGAAACGCGGCAATAGCTTGCTTTTGCCACGGTTCCGCGGCCTCCTTGGCCCCTCTCTGGTGTTTCTTTGCTGCAGTGTGGTTGTAAGGGTATTTTGGGAATTTTGGTATATGTATTTTCAGTCCAGATTTTCCAGAACGAAAATTTTATTTTTAGGGTCCTGAAAATCCATATTTTTTGATCGAACTTCTGAAATACTTAAGCTGACGGGTTTTTCTGTAATGTGATATTTGTATTGAACGTCTGCTAATCGCTATATGTCGATTAGTGGGGGTTATACAAATCTGTGATCTGTAATGTTGCTGGAATGTGTATATGAATATGTTGGATTGTCGCGGGTGAAAAGCCGGGGGTTGTGAGACGAGAGTTTTTCTTTTCTTTCAATTCATGTAAATTTGTAAATTGATGTAATAATTATTTGTATGGCCGCACAACCGGGTCGGGGTTGTAGCCATCATTGTTTAATTTCTTTTTACTGTTTTTGCTCTTAGGATAGACCCATGGAGGGGGTGCACAAACTACCGGGTATGCCGAAGTGCCGAGTGGCCTACTCATGGAGATGAGGGAGGTTGCTTCGCTTCGGGTACTTGGCGGGTAGTTTGCCGCACCCGTAGGGGTCTTGGGTAGGGTATTGGCTATTCACCGCGACCGTGTAATCTGCTTTTCGTTACAGGCTCGTACGAATTGCAGGTTCCTAGTATATCCAATGTGTTCATCTGTGATCTAAAATGGCTATCATTGCAATATATATCTATATATGATATTATTTAGGCGTTGCTTATGTTTTACAGCCGCGCTAGCCCAGCCCCCGCTCTGTCGTTAGTTAAGTAACCTAACGGGTAATGACGGGGCCCAGTGGCGAATGCGAATGGCATAAGCGTACGTCATATTTTGGTTGTTTTCTGCAATGGTAGGATTAAATGATGGGACGCATTAAAAGAACTAATGCAAGAATATCACGCATTAAAAGAACTAATGCAAGATAATAAACCAAGTTAAATTCGTTGGAACACTTTCGAAAAACCACTCGATTCTTTTCAAAACCAACTTTTAAATGCGGAGCTTTAGCCACTCCTCTTAAAAGCTATCTCGTTCCATCGACTATATCAAGTTCACTACGTTCACGGTTTTGGCAAAACCATCCGTAGCCCTCCATCATTTCAGTTAAATATTCGGTAGTATTCAAGCTATGTATTTTGACCTCACGCCAAGGCATAGTGATTGGTAGCTGCCGGATATTTATCTGTTGCATAGATAGAATGCGTTGGTTTGAGACAGTCGTACTGCCATTTTGGCCTACGTCAAGGGTATGTACGGGTGGGTTCAAATTAACCTGGATAATGATGGGATGAACTTGACATATGACTTATGACATTTTGACCTTACGCCAAGGTCATAAGAGCATGGGGCAAAAATCCACATCGGGAGTTTCATAAGTACTGAAACTTGCTTGATTTGCATACCATTTGGAGTGTGATGATTCTGGTAGGATTCCTTCAGTTTCGTCATGCGATGATATTTAGATCCCGATCCTACTGTGAGTATATTCTACTCCTCGGGAAATTTCTCACTAAACGATCAATGCTATAAACCTAGTAGGTGCCTAGAAAGGTGTTAGCGGGGCTACGCCCCCAGGTAAAAGAGGTTCTTTAATTAAGGAAGTTCGCGAAAGCGTTGGAAAACCTCCCTCGAAGTACCGACACTGGCCTGGCTGAACGGTTAAGCAAGTATTGTACGGTGAGATTGATCCTGACTAATTCTTCCTTTATGGTTTGAGGAGGGATTCGAGAAACAGTGGGAGCCATCCTGTTTAGACAAACTAAAAACCACTCTAAACTTGCAAGAGCATCATGCTGAGTGTTTCTTCTTCTCTCTCCTAATTGCAGCGACCAATCGACATGACTGGACTTAAGTTACTTCTAGATAAAAACATACTGACAGGGTCAAACTATAAATATTGGCTCAGGAATGTCAAAATGGCAATCACTTAAGACAAGCTGGGGTATCTTCTTACCACCAAAGCTCCCCCTGTCCCTGGTCCCACTTCCAGCGTCGCGGATAAGGGAATCCGCAAGACTTGGGAGATTGATAGCGCGAAGGCCAAGTGCCTCGTACTTGCCTCGATGGACAACAAACATCAGAGGAGGCACGAGAATATGGACCTTGAATCCATATTTCTCCATACAAAAGAACTGTATGGAGAGCAATCTCGTATCGTAAGATACGAAGCGTCGAAAAAGTTATTTTCGGCAAGGATGGCCGTCGGATCATCAGTAGCAGAGCACGTGCTTAAGATGATCGGCTACATTGAGGAGCTCGTGGACCTAGGAACCACATTGGAGAGTGAGCTCTATACAGACTTAGTTCTCCAGTCCCTTTCTTCCACTTACGCCCAGTTTATACTGAACTTCAACTTGCAAGAAAAAGAAGTTAAACTTTCAGAGCTCCTCAACATGCTGAGGAGCGCAGAGGGCACCCTACAGAAAGGTAGGGAAACATCCACTTTTTTTGTAGGAGGATCATCTTCTTCTAGGTCCAAGGCGAAAGCCAAGGGAAAGAAGAAGAAAGCCCCCGCCAAACCAAGGGGCGGTGTTAGTAAAGTGGATACGAAGGGAAAAGCAAAAGCAACAAAGAAAGCGGGGAAGCTTGTGGATAAGGAAGAATGCTTCTATTGTCATAAGAAAGGTCACTGGAAGAATGATTGCAGGGCTTGAAAAGCCAGGACACAGGAATTGAAGCAGGTTGCAGCTTCAGCTTCAGGTGTGTATGTTATTGAAAACTGTCTTTCAATAAACTCTACTTCCTGGGTATTGGATGCCGGATCAGGATCTCATATCTGTAATTCTTTGCAGGCGTTGAGAAACAGTAGGGTTTTGAAGGCAAGTGACATGACCCTCAGAGTTGCGAACGGAGCTAGCATGGATGCTAAAGTCGTGGGGGACTATCACCTGGGAATGTCAGATGGACATGTTTTGATTTTGCGTAATTGCTTTTTTGTACCCAATGCAACTTGTAATATCATTTATGTATCTTTAGTTTCTAAAGAAGGTTATGAATTTGCGTTTGTAAGCAATGTTGTAAACATTCACCTTAATCAAGTTTTGATTGGGTCAGGTACATTGAGTAATGGTATATACGTATTAAACCAACCACAGATTTTCGATGTCCAGAATACACACAAAAGAAAGTCTCCAGAAATCAATCAGGCTTTCTTATGGCATTGTAGACTGGGTCACATCAATGAGAGAAGGTTGACGAAGTTACATACAGAAGGATATTTGAATGCGTTCGAATATCAATCATATGCCACTTGTCAATCCTGTCTCAAAGGAAAGATGACAAAGACTCCGTTTACTGGACATGGAGTAAGAGCGAGCGAGCTCTTGGGACTCGTACACAGTGACGTGTGCGGTCCAATGTCTACATATGCGCGAAGCGGTTATTCTTACTTCATTACTTTTACGGATGACTTCTCAAGGTACGGTTATGTCTTCTTAATGAAACATAAGTCCGAAGCCTTTGAAAAATTCCAGGAGTATAAGAATGAAGTAGAAAAACAAACCGGCAAAAGTATTAAGATTCTAAGATCGGATCGAGGTGGAGAATACTTAAGTGCCGAGTTCCTTGACTGTTTAAAAGAGAATGGAATCCTCTCTCAGCTTACTCCTCCATACACTCCGCAACATAACGGTGTATCGGAGAGACGGAACCGCACCCTATTGGATATGGTGTGGTCCATGATGGGTAACGCTGAGTTACCGCGATTATTCTGGGGATATGCGCTAGAATCAGCCGCATACCTTTTGAACCGAGTTCCCACTAAGACTGTGCCTACCACACCATATGAGTTATGGAGTGGGAAGAAACCCTATCTTCAATATCTGAAGATCTGGGGATGTCCAGCTTTTGTCAAAAAGCAGCATGCGGACAAACTCGAGGCACGCTCAGTACTGTGCAAGTTTGTGGGATACCCAAAGAACACCAGGGGGTATCTTTTCTACTACACAGAGGAACAAAAATTCCTTGTTTCTCGTAATGTCCACTTTCTAGAACACCAGTTCTTGGAAAAGGAAATAAGTGGGAGCGCAGTAGAACTGGAAGAAATTCCAGAACCACGGACTATTACTGAAAGTTTAGTGGAACCAGAGGGTTTGGAAGAACAGGAAATTCCTACGCCGCTCTGCAGGAGTAGTAGGCAGACTCATCCGCCAGAGAGATACTACGGTTTTCTCATAGGCAGGGATAGAGAGGATTGCATCATAGATTATGATGAGCCTACTAGCTTCCAGCAGGCCTTTCAGAGCGTTGACTCAGTAAAATGGCTGGATGTAATGCGGACCGAAATGGAGTCCATGTACACCAACAAAGTATGGACGTTAGATATTGCTCCAGACGGGGTAAAACCTGTAGGATGCAAGTGGATCTTCAAAAGGAAGATTGGTGTAGATGGACAGGTTGAGACCTATAAAGCTAGACTTGTAGCAAAGGGTTTTCGTCAAAGACCTGGTTTGGACTATGACGAAACCTTTTCTCCAGTGGCTATGCTGAAATCCATTCAGATCCTTCTTGCCATTGCTGCCTTCCACGATTATGAGATCTGGCAAATGGACGTAAAGACCGCTTTTCTAAATGGAAATTTAGAGGAGTGTGTCTATATGGACCAGCCAGAGGGTTTCATTCAGAGTGGGAGCAGCGGAAAGGTGTGCAAGTTGCTTAAGTCCATCTATGGACTAAAGCAGGCATCGCGGAGTTGGAACATCTGCTTTGATGATACGGTCAAAGAATTTGGCTTTATCAAAAATCCATATGAACCATGCATCTATAGTAGATTTGTAGCGAGAACTGTAGTATTCCTCGTTTTATACGTGGATGACATTCTCTTAATAGGAAATGACATTCCTATGCTACAATCTGTCAAGGGGTTCTTGTCACACAGGTTCTCCATGAAAGACCTGGGTGATGCCTCATACATCATGGGGATCCGGATCCATCGTGATTGATCCAAGAGGATATTAGGACTTTCACAGTCCAGGTACATCGACACCATACTGAAGAGATTCAGTATGGAAGATTCCAAGCGCGGTAACCTACCGGCTTGTCACGGGATCACCCTCTCTAAAGAGATGTCACCCAAGACTGATTTGGAGAGTGATCACATGTCTATTATACCCTACGCTTTTGCGGTAGGCTCTATAATGTATGCGATGTTGTGTACCAGACCGGATGTAGCTTATGCACTGAGTGTGGTAAGCCGGTATCAGTCAAACCCTGGGGAGAAACACTGGATAGCGGTAAAGAACATTCTCAAGTACCTGAGAAGGACTAAGGAGATGTTCTTGGTGTATGGCGGAAAAGACTTCCAGATCGAGGCCTTTGCTGACTCCAGGTTCCAGAGTGACAAGGATGATTCCAAGTCCATGTCGGGTTTTGTCTTTATCCTCAATGGAGGGGCGGTGTGTTGGAAGAGTTCCAAACAAGAAACCGTTGCAGACTCGACGATGGAAGCGGAATACATCGCTGCATCTGATGCCGCAAAAGAAGCTGTCTGGATGAGGAAGTTCTTGAAAGAACTTCAGGTGGTTCCGTCCATTGTTGATTTAATACCTCTGTATTGCGACAACAACGGGGCTATAGCTTTAGCGAAGGAACCCAGGTCCCATCAGAGATCCCGACACATCTTGAGGCGGTATCACCTGATCAGGGAGATCGTAGATCGCCAGGAGATCGAGGTTCGGAGAGTCGCTTCAGAAGATAACACTGCAGATCCATTCACCAAGGCCCTGCCCCAGACTCAGTTCGAGCGGCTGATCGGATGATAGGTCTTCGATACGCCAGTACATGGCCTTAGTGCAAGTGGGAGATTGTTAGTGTATATGCCCTAGAGGCCATTACTGTATCATACTAGTTTGTATATTACTTAATTGAAGCTTGGGATATTCACCTTGTATATACAATTTTGCTCAAAATAGTAGTATGCTACTTGGTTTGTTTCTACTTCAATGTGTACATGTGTTTATTTTAGTATATCATCTATACACATTAGTGGGGCCCTTAGGATCTTTGCTTGATTACCAGCGATGTGATGGCCGTCACACTAGTGGGGGCTGGGTAATCTATAAGCACATCCTTATGCAGGTCCCTGGTCGCAGGACTATCGAGACAGGGCATCGATACTCCGGAGTAGACCAGCGCATGCGCTTCTCATCCCAATATAGGAGACGGTCTGTCCCACAGCCGTCAGTACGTCGTACTTGAGATAGTATGCGGGTGCTCGTTAGGTTACGGGTACACTGGACATGACTCGTCGGGAACTGACTAGTTGGTATTATGCCTATCATCGGTTATCAGTTCCGAGGTGACATGGGTACAGCTTAGTCCGCTGACTTGACACTGTCACTTCGCCTCGAGTGTGTTCCCACTGCACTTTGATTACTACCCTACCACGGCTCAAAGGAGTCGTGCAAACAGGTAGTAGTTGGGTGCAGTCCCGAAGCACTTGGAGGCAGTGATGGTTAGACAGGATTCGTCTCTCCCGGTATTGGGGGTTGACATCGCGCTGTGTCTAGGAGAGCTATTACACGAGTAGTCCCTGGCCAGGGCAAACGAGATATACTGGTAGGCTTCCAGTGTTATCTCAGGGTGTTTTGGGCTTCACTCCGGCACGACTTGTACCGCTATTGGGGGACTGACGTTTACCGCCCCCTAGACCCGCCATGCGATGTATCAGACGAACAGACCGGACTGTACGGAGAATGTCACATTTAGGCTCAGTAGGAGTTCAGATGGGTTTCGTCTCGTCAGTCTTCTTGTCGGCACTACCTGGGGACCGTTACGCACAGCTAGTGCCGCTTGCGGTCTGTGGTTAAACCCACTGCCAGCGTAGTGTCGAGTCTTTAGAGTCCCACACAGAAAGCTTTTCGCCTTTAGGCAAAAGAGTAGAGGTCGCATGGTTTTGCGACAGGTCGCATGGTTTTGCGACAGGGTTCGGTCACATCCGTGCACTTGTGCATGTACAGTGTCCGGACAGTTTACACTAGCGGACTTTGGTTTAAGCCAGATCCTAGTGTACCTTTTGGGATTGGATTTATCTAGTATGCATTCGTGTTCCTCGGAACGCGGATGCGGGTGTGTATGCACAGTTGACGGGGAGACAGAGGCAGCGGATTCTCATTAGGGTTGTTGACAGTTGACCGTTGACTATTGACTTTTTGCTCAACCCTAATGAGAATATGATATGTGATTAACAATTATATTAATTAAGTATTATGGTGACATGGTTGTTGAGGGATTGACTTTGTTGACTTTGTTGACTTGTTGACTTTTGTTGACTTTGTTGACTTGTTGACTTTTTGTTGACTTGTTGACTTGTTGACTTTGTTGACTTGTTAACTTTGTTGACCGGTTGACTAGGCTTGACTAGTTGACCATAATGATAACCATAGCTATCATTTCATGGCAAAGACTTTTACTTGCTTGCTCTTTTGTACAAAATGAGTGCATGAAATGATATGGTTATGGTTGCTTCAACCATCACATAACACTTGATTGGTATGATGAGTTATGATGGTTATGGATTATGAGAGGGTGAAAGACAAAAGAGAGGCTTATTCTTACTTGCTCATTCTCTCTCTTTGTTTTGGAGCTCTCTTGTTTTTGCTCTCACCCTCTTCCTCTTGCTCCCTCTCTTGATTCTATGGTTCACTTGTCTCATGAGTTGAGAACCAAGAACCATAGATAAAATCCCATACAAACTCTTCTCTACTCACTCTAGTTCATAAGGTTTAGCAAACCGAGTGAACTAGTTTCTTCAAAGTTCGAAGAAGGAGCCAAAGGTTGGAGCTTTCAGGTGGATCTATCTTCGACGTACGGAGACGACGGGAAGAAGCCGATCCGGACCACCATCGGAGTTCGAAGACGAAGGAGTTCGAGACAAGCAAGGTATAAACCCCCTAACCGAGTAGTTAACGACTCCTAGTTAGGTTGTTAGTTAGATGTTTAACAAAGATCCGGGTTATAAGTCCATGTTACCACCTCTAAGAAAATCATTTTTTATCAAATTCCGCATACCCGAAAGTACCGGGAGAGGTAGCATGGACTTACAACTATTGAATCCTTTGGTTCTACCAAATCATCAGCTGAAGTTTGTATAGCTGGAACTCTTTCCAGTTCTACCTCATGACCACTAATTTCTTCACAAGAAATTCCCTTTCTCAAAGGAGGCATGCTGAGAAACAAAACATCTTTTGTTCCACGGTTAGGTAGAAGATATTCCCTTGCGAATGCTTGGGATATCCAACAAACTTCCACAGATCTAACTTTACCTCGAGCTTGTCCGGATTTTGCTTTTAGACATAGGCCGGACAACCCCAAATCTTAACATACTTAAGATATGGGCTCTTCCATTCCATATCACATATGGAGTGGTAGGCTTCTGATTTGATTGGGACCCTATTCAATAGGTATGCAACTTCTCAAGTGCATAACTCCCAAAAGGAAAATAGAAAACTCAGTAGTACTCATAATAGAGCACACCATATCACATAGGGTGCGATTGCTCCGCCCCGATACACCGACGTGCTGTGGTATATACGGAGGAGTAATGCTGAGAGAGAATCTCATTCACCTTTAGAATAGTCCAGGATTCCCGTGCTTAAGTATTCTCCTCCTTGATCTCATCAAAAGACATAATACTTATACCCGTTTTGGTTCTCTACTTCTAACTTATATTCTGTGATTATCTCAAAAGTTTCGGACTTGTGTTTCAACAGGAACATAGGTCTGAATCTTGAGAGATCATCAGTGAATGTAATGAAGTACAAAGAACCGGTCTTGGCATGTGTAGACAGGGGACCTTCATACATCAGCATGTATCAATCCCAAGAGTTCACTAACTCTTTCTCTGTTTCCAATAAACGGAGTTGTGGTCATCTTATCTTTGTGACATGACTGGCAAGTTTCACAAGATGTAAATTCAAATTAATTTAAATATGCATCTTTATGTAACTTCAGCTTGTCTACTCGCATTGATATGACCTAGTCTACAATGCCTCAAGAAGGATTTGTTCATTTCTGAACTCTTCCTCTTGTTTGTTCTGTACGTTAAGAACTGTAATTTGATTTAGAATATATATGATTTTAGATAACGTACCTGAACTGATCAACTCTTGATATAGGAAATGTTCAAAACATTATCCAACAATACAAAATTATATCCTTCTTTACTAATAAAGAGACTGATAATATATTGTATTTCAGGTTCGGTATCTAATAACATTCGTTCAGAATCAATGTATTCTGGTAATACAGGGTGATAACTACCAACAGACTTGGCTGCAACACTTGCATCATTTCCAACTCTTGAAACTTATCACCCATTCTCAGTTCTCTACTTATCTGTAGCCCATGTAACAAATTAAATTTGTGGGATCCTGATCCGGTATCTCATACCCAGGATGTAAAGGATACTGAGAAACAGTTCTCGGTAATGAACACACCCGAAGAAGATGCATCAGCATGCACTTTCTTCGTTTGGGCGGCTCAGGAATTCTGGTAATCCCCTATTTCCTGCTCTGTCTTATAACAATTATTAGTTGGAGCGGGACCAACGTTCCTTAGCGCAGTATTACAAGCGGGTTCGGTCAATACATCCGTATTATTATCTTGATTAAGGCGTGACATGGTCTCTACCTGGAGAGAGAGAGAAGAAAACACTCAGTGTGTGCTTTTACAAGATTAGATTGGTTATCAATTTATCTAATCAGGATGGCTCCCACTATTTTAGTCAAATCTTCCTTCAAACCCTAAAAGGAAAGACTAGCCGGGATTAATTACACCCTTCAAGTTTGCCAATCTTACAGCCAGGACAGTGCCGGTACTTTGAGGGAGGTTTCCCGTGCTTTCGCTTGGACCTAATTAAAATAAACCTCATTTTCCCAGAGGCATAACCCCGTTGACACTTTTCTAGACACCTACTTGATCGGCTAATTGTAATGTGTAAAACTCTCCCAGGAGTAACTCTTACTCGCAGCGGGTATCGGGATCCAACTATCTCATAGAAGGTATGCAATCTCATTGCAAATTTCAACACTTGAAATTCCCAATAATATTTTAGCCCTAGTGTCTTATGACCTTAACTATGGTCAACAAATCATAAGCACTAGTCAAGTTCTACCCATCATTTCTTGATTGATTAGACCCACCCACATGACCCTTAACTATGGTCAACAAAGTCATATGACTTTCCTAATTAATCACATCATATGTTATATAGGAAAACATCACTCAGCTATCGTACACTGCGCCTTAACTATGGTCAATAAACGCAGCACGAATACTAAGTACTCTATTTCCTAAAATGACGGAGGGTTACGGTAGGTTTTTAAGAAAACTCTTTGCGTAATGAACTTGATATCGTTGTAGAATTGAGTGATTTTAAATGGAATGTTTTTTAGGCCTTTTCTAGTTTTGCTAAAGAGGTCACTCCCGGTGAAGGGATCTCGGCTCTTTCCTTATCGAATATGGTGCAGGATATTTCAATATCACCATGCAAAGCAAAAACTATAAAAACAACCAAAAGACAAACCGAGTTTGTAGCATCTGCTAGTTTCGCTAAAGAGGTCACTCCCGGTGAAGGGATCTCGGCTCTTTCCTTATCGAATAAGGTGCTGGATGTTCTACAAGGAACACCGCTATGCAAAGCAAGAACTAGAGCTACCAGTTTTTAAACAAGTTTCTACAACATCTTTAGGTTTCTTTTATTTCATTAATCTCATTAATGAAGTCCCATTTTATTATGTTTCACAAGCATCACATTTGAAACGAAATCTGCAATATAACATATATTTCATATATATAATATAAACATTCGTTTCAGGCAGTAATATGATCTCATCACAGAACATTGCAGCAGAAGATAGCATATGAAGTATTGGATATACTAGGACGTCCGTGTTTTATATCGAGCCTGCAAAAAACACGGATTCCACGGTCGCAATGAATAGCCAAACCCACATCCCTAGACCCCTACGAGAGCGGCAAGAAACACTATCAATTCTAGGGTTAGGAGACCCGGTCTCGAGTCCTCGAGATGGTCTCCCATTGGACCCTAGAACCCGGTTACTTGTGCTCCCCGCCTTGGGTCTACCTAATGCGGAAAAGTAAATAATATACAATGGTGACATCATCCTCATCCCAGAAGTGCCCCAATAAAAGAATATTACATACAATGTGTAAGCCCACGTTGCGACCCCCGGTTCTTACGGGGAGGCGGAAACGGTATAAAAATCAAATTTTTAGCGCATGGGGCAACATGGACTAACAAAGTCGGGATCTTTTCTAAACTAAACTAGCAAACAAGCTAAAGAGAGTTAGCTACTCGGAAAGATGGTTATACCTAACTTGAACTCCTTCTTCTTCAAACTTTTGTAGAGGTTGATGGTGCTTTCCTCGTTGCCTTCTTCCGTCAAAGATGGATCCACTTGAGGGTTCAACCTTCGGGCTCTTTCTCGAACTTTGAGAGAATTAGAATCTTCGGCTTGCTAAACCTTTGATCCTAGAGTGAGTAGAGAGTGTCTAAGGGGTGTTTTTCTTTCAAGGAGAGGGATTCTCAACACATGAGAAGGATTCTCCTTGAGCTAGAGGAAGAAGAAGATGAAGTGAGGAGAGAGAAGCTATATGATAGAATCAGCTCTTTTTCCTTTTGCAACCATAACAAAAGCAAAAAGAATTATCAAATTAATAATAATAATGAAAATGAAATAGTTGATGGAAGGTTTTGGAATGACCATTATCATTACAATCTTTAAATGAATTTTGCAAGAATCAAAAAGCATCTTTCTTTTGTAATGATGATGGTCAAACCTTCAACCATGGTCAACAAGTCAACCATGGTCAACTAGTCAACAAAATCCAACCATGACACAATTTCATTTTATTAATATTATTAATTGATATAACATAAATCCATTAGGGTTTGGAAAAAGACGACTGCCAACTGTACATACACACCCGTTCCGAAACCCTAATGAAAGTCCTCTTCCTCCTCCTCAAACAACTGTGCATACACACCTGCATTCTTGTTCCGAGTAACATGAATACTGAGAGATAAAAGCAACCCCAAAACATATACCAGTATCTGACTCCAACCAGAGCCAGCCAGTAATATCCGTCCGGACTCCAAACGTGCACAAGTGCGCGGATGAGAACGAACCCTGTCGCAAAACCATGCGACCTCTACTCTGTTTTGCCCAGAGGCGAATACCCTCTGTGTGGGACTCTAAAGACTCGACACTACGCTGGCAGTGGGTTTAACCACAGACCGCAAGCGGCACAAGCAGTGCGTAACGGTCCCCAGGTAGATGCCGACAAGAAGGCTGACGAGGTGAACCCCATCTGAACTCCTACTGAGTCTGAATGTGACAGTCTCCGTACATTCCGGTCTGTTCGTTTAATACATCACATGTCGGGCCTAGGGGGCGGTAAAACGTCAGTCCCCTAATAGCGGTACAAGTCGTGTCAGAGTGAAGCCCAAAACACCCTGAGATAACACTGGAAGCCTACCAGTATATCTCGCTTGCCCTGGCCAGGGACTACTCGTGTAATGGCTCTCCTAGACACAGCGCGATGTCAACTCCCAATACCGGGAGAGACGAATCCTGTCTAACCGTCACTGCCTCCAAGTGCTTCGGGACTGCACCCAACCATTACCTGTTTGCACGACTCCTTTGAGCCGTGGTAGGGTAGTGATCAAAGTGCAGTGGGAACACACTCGAGGCGAAGTGCCAGTGTCAAGTCAGCGGACTAAGCTGTACTCATGTCACCTGGGAACTGATAACTGACGATAGGTATAATACCAACCTGTCAGTTCCCGACGAGTCCTGTCCAGTGTACTCGTAACCCAACGAGCACCCGTATACTATCTCCAGTACGGCGTACTGATGGCTGTGGGACAGACCATCTCCTACACTGGGATGATAAGCGCATACGCTAGTCTACTCCGGAGTATCGATGCCCTGTCTCGATAGTCCTGCGACTAGGGACCTGTATAAGGATGTGCTTATAGATTACCCAGCCCCCACTAGTGTGACTGCCATCACAACGCTGGTAATCAAGCAAAGATCCTAAGGGCTCCACTAATGCGTATAGGTGATATACTAAAATAAACACATGTACACATTGAAGTAGAAACAAACCAAGTAGGATACTACTATATTGAGCAAGATTGTTTATACAAGGTGAATATCCCAAGCTTCCATCAAGTAATATACAAACTAGTATGATACAGTAATGGCCTCTAGGGCATATACACTAACACAATGAATTTTACATGAATGAAAATAAAAACCCTCATCTCACATAGAACCCCTGGCTATTCAAAACGCGATGATCTAATATAACATATCACAGCAACACATAATATCACATATCATCAACGTAAGTAAATATGGGTATCCCAATTGTCGTTGATGTATAGCAACGAAACCGGCGATACACCACATATTACACTTACGGTCGCAGAAAAGAAAGTGTAAAACTACAACAGTTGGAATCCGCAACAACCTTAGACATCTCATGCCTGACCAAATGAATTCCTTAGACATCACATGCCTAACAATTATAAACCCCGCATTTTAGTCTCGATCTCGAAAACACTTTTCAATATCTAGTCGGGCAATTCAACAAGATTCCCGACATCCTGATCGAATGCTTGTCGCAAACTTTAGTAGACGGCCACACCCCCGGAAGCCGTCGACGAAGTGCACTAAGAGGGAACACCGCTGCCGCGAGCACCCGAACGGATGCTTTTGTCGACGGGGTTCTCCTACAGTCACTTGGTCGGGGCTATGGGGCGTGGCTATCTATTAAGTTTACCCGGCGAGTATCCGCGTACGCTACGTAATTGCGACGGACTTTTGATCACATCAAAATCCCGTGGCAACCGATCAAATGAGACTAAACCGCTAGATTTATAACATTCAAATTAGTTATCTCATAACTACTTATGGATTCTAAATATTGTATCACATTCCAGATAAACAGACAGTGTTAAAGTTTCCGATCGAATAAAAAAACACCCAAGATTTCCCAAATATCTCAACACTTGAGCGGAGTTCAAAAAGTATCCAGAACATGTCACAGCCCCAATGAACCAGCGGTAGAAGGGTCAAACCAACGCCTCACATGTGGCAATGCCAAACTACCACAAACCCTAGGGTTTAAGTGGCAGTTTTGTCGGTCACATAATCGAGTTAAGGTTACGTTCTTCTAGAGGGTCCACAGATACGCTTGCATGATTACCCGAAAGTTTCAAACTCGTGAAAAAATCCAACACTTGAAAATTTTCCGTCAGGGGAAAAAGTGAGTTATTGATATCTGTTCGAACTTTTTAACACATTCTAAAATTACCCGAAAAAAACTTAAACGAAGTTAAACTTTCCGATCGAATCAACGAATACAAAAGATCTCCAGAAAACTCAACACATGAGCAAAATTAAAAATTCCCAGAAGCATGAAAAAGTAACCATGAATTATACCTAGAAGTACGGCCCCTGACTCCTCATGATGGCCGCGGAACCGCCACGAAACCCATAGTTTGGCCGCGGTTCCGTGCTCCCATGATGGAGTTGGGGCTTCATACTTCACAGTAATTCTTAGAATTTCCTGCTTATTTTTCTGTGTATTTTTAATATGAAAAAATCAACATTTTAAAAAATTTCCAGAGAAGGGGTAAATCGCGACGTTTCGGGGTTCGATCGGACTTTAAACTTCGTCCAGACTTCGACTAAAGCTCTAGCTTGGCTCTGATACCACTGTAGGGTTACTAGGCACTCTCACAAGGTTCTACAAGGCATCAACCATTCCCAATTTAAATTTTAGACGTATCGAACAACCCTAATCAAGATCTTAGACTAGAGATTAGGCGAAACAAATAGCAAGTAAACAATTTTACTTCTAAGAGTTAGGGATTACAACCTTTGTAGTTCGTTCCTTCACTTCTAAAGCTCCGTGTTGAGGTCCCTTCGCTGCGATCATCGAGTACCCGGACTCTAGAGAGGCTCCACAAAAGAAAGAGCTTGCTTCCGATCTTCGATAACAAAGATGATCTACCTTGAAGAAACTCAAACCCAAGCTCTTGCTTTGCTAATCAAGTATTAGCAAAGTAAACACCCTAATCTAAGTGGCTAGAATAGATGAGGATGATGAAGTAGGAATTTAGCTCTCATTTTTTTTTTCAATTTCTCACACATTTTCATCACTAATGAAAAAGCTAGAAAGCTTTTCACCAAGGAAGAAGAAGAAGAATATTATCAAATCCTTTTGTGATGAATAATGAAATCTAGTGAGGTTAGAAATGCAACCATGAGTTAAGTATGATAACTTAACCCATGTAGAGACTTAACCATGGTGAAGGGTTGGGTTGGGTTAACAAATATCAACCAAAATATCTTTAGAAAATATCTTTAGTTAAAAACAAAAGCAAAGCTTCTAGAAGCTTCAAGAAGGTTTAACCCTAATCCAAATCCTAACCATGTTTAAACTCCACAAAACATGTTGCATTTGTAACCTTAATTTTTTACAATATTATATATCACATATATAATATATTTTGTAATAAAATAAAATAATACAGTTAACATATATCACATATATATCAATGTATTACCCGAGTGAGAAAAAGAATCTTTTAGTGAGCTTATATTAGTTAATGTAATTTAATATATCAAATATATAATTATACATTAAACTATCGAATCAACACTTGATCTGATAATCCGGCTATTTCACAAATAACCGACTAATATAATTTGTATCAGTTCATCGAATCAACACTTGATCTGATGACCCGGCTATATCACATATATCCGGCCGATATCTCATATCAAGAGAATCTAATACGGTATCACATACACGTATTGTTCTCGGCCCCGCACATATCATATATGTACTCCTACTCCGTTTTGCCTGAGCCAGGAAACCTCTGTGTAGGACTCTAAAGAATCGTCAATACGCCGGCAGTAGGTGATGATCATATCAAACACCCACAAGCTGCAAGCGGTCAGCTAAACGTAACAGCTACCCAGATATTGAGCGATCAGAAAATCAACAAGCAAGCATGTACATTCTCCTGCGAATCCAATCAGTAACACTCCCGTACAGTCCGGTCTCTTCGTCTGATATGTCGGATCTCGCCTAAGGGTGGTAAACGTCAGACCCCAGTAGCTTGATAAGTCATGTCGATATGAGGTCTATAACAGTTAGAGAAACTACTGATAACACTTATCAGTAAATCACAACAACCATGGCCAGGGATTTCCAGTTATAGCCAATCGAACAGAGCGCAACATCAGCTCCCTATACCGGGAGAGACGAATCCCCTCCTATCGCTCATTGCCTCTATGTGATTCGGGACTATACCCAAAAGCCACCTTTTTGCACGCCCTCTTGGACGTGGTATGTGTAAGTGCACGGCGGCGCCCCGGCCGTCAATCCGACGGCCAAACGCGGAAACGGTGATAAACTTTAATTTTGCGGACTTTGCAAACCGGCACCACCGCGCACTAAACACCCGGATCGTAACCATTAACAAGTCTAAGCAAACTAGAAGATAGGTTAGAGATATACTGACTGATCCGAGTCCTCCGGTCTTCATCTCCTCTCCGATCTCCTCGCGGGATCTCCGGTCGTCGCCTCCTCGCCGGAAGGGCACCACGTCGCCTGCATCTTTTACGGGCTCCCGCCTCTATACCGAGGCAACTCGGGCATGAAGCCGGCAACTCGACATGCCCAAGACTTGCTGTAGGATGTGTAGAGTCTATGTCTCATTGGGGTTTTGGTTGTCAAGAAGGATGAAGAGAATCATGAACTTTGGAGAGGGTTTTTGAGAATTTGGCAAGCATGGAAAGGAGATGTAAATTAATCCCTCATAGAAAGTTGGGACCTCTCATTTTTCCTCCCCTCTCAATATATGGCCGGCCACTACAAAGTGAGAATGGTGGTGGGATAAAATCAAGCATGAAGGGAGGTGATGGTAGGAGAAATGAAGAGGGTGACCATATCCAAAGACAAGAAAACATCAACCATACCCTTTCATGTCTTAATTAATGCAAGTGATGGATGAAAGATATCATAATCCCACAATTGCAAGAAACCCCTCCACAAATGTTATTTGCACAATTGCAAATAACCCCCCTCCATCGGAAAAGTCCGGCCGGGAAAGAACAAAGGAAAACCGGCCGGAACGGAAAACAAACTGGCAACTCCAGAAAACTGGTCCCGTAATAAATTACAGGAAAACCCCCATACTGTGCATACACATCCGCATCTGTATTCCGTCCGGATACAAATGCAATGAGACAAAATCTACACTGTACTATACTAGGATCCGGCTTAAACCAAAGCCGGCTAGTAATATCCGTCCGATCCTGATCCGTGCAATACCGCACGTATCTGATCGAACGCTGCCATATAACCATACGGCCACTAGTACAAAACTGTCCGATCCTGATCCGTGCAATACCGCACGTATCTGATCGGACCCTGCCATATCTCCATACGGCCTCTACAGCGTTTCGCCCGAAAGCTTGAGTAACTGAAAGTGTGGTGGACTCTAATGACTCGTCAATACTATGGCTGTGGATTTAACCACTAGCACGTCAGAGGTATAAGCCAATACGTGACGGGCCACCAGCTATTGACTAAAAAGGGAAGTCGATGAGCGAACTCATCCTGACGCCCTACTGATCCTGTCAGTGATAATATCCGTACAGTCCGGTCCGTTCGTCTATGAGCATCGCATGTCGGGCCTAGGGGGTTGGTAAAAGTCAGACCCCCAAAAGCGGTACAAGTCGTGTCGGAGTGCAGCCCAGAACACCCTGAGATACTACTGGAATACCTACCAGTAAATCTCCTGCCTTAGCCAAGGTCTTCGTGTAATGGCTCTCCTAGACACAGCGCGACCTCACCCCCAATACCGGGAGAGACGAACCCCTGAAGATCCGCTCACTGCCTCCATGTGGCTCGGGACTGTACCCAACTAAAACCTGTTTGCACGACTCCTTTGAGCCGTGGTAGGGTAGTAATCAAAGCACATTTGGAACTCACACGAGACAAATGACGATCCCCAGGTCGATGAACTAACCTGTACACATGTCACCTGGGAACTGCTATCTGACGTCAGGTATAAGACCAACTAGCATGTTCCCGGCGAGTCCTGTCCGGTGTACTCATAACCCAATGAGCACCTGTATACATCTTAGGTGAACCAACTGACACCAGTGGCTTGTGAGACCGGCCACCGCCCCTCGTCGGGGTCTCAACTGTATACACTAGTCTACTCTGGAGAATCGATGCCCTGTCTCGAAACTCCTACGACTAGGGACCTTTTAAGGATGTGCTAATAGACTCCAGCTCTCACTTATATGATCGCCCTCATACTGCCGGGAGTCAAGCAAGAATCCTAGGGGCTTTATCAACGTGCAATAGCGACCTGTCAGGTCACCTAAAGCAGTACACGATGATAAAGGTAAACCAGATAGCATACTATCATCTCGAGTAAGACTGTCTTACCGGGATAGGTCCTACCTCAATCATTGCAATCACGTGCCTGTGATCCAATAATTGACTTTGAGGGCACTATCTCCAACAGTATGATGGAAATCAAAGCACAGTGGGAATCACACAAGACTCTATGACGATCTCGGGTCTACATACAAACCTGTACCAGTGTCACCAGAGAAATGCCATCTGACGTGAGGTATAATACCATCTGGGAGTTCTCGGAGTGTCCGTCCAGTGTTCCCAGTCTCCACTGAGCACCCGTATACCTTCTCTGATGTCAAACACCAATGGATATGGGATCATCCATCGCCCATCATATGGGTCAAGAAGCGCATACGCTAGTCTACTCTTGAGTATCGATGCCCTGTCTCGGTACTCCCACGACTAGGAACATTTGAAGGATGTACTTGTGTTGGAGATAGTGCCCTCAGAGTCAAATATTAGATCACATGCACGTGATTGCAATGATTGAGGGAGGACCTATCCCAGTAGGAC
The DNA here is from genome assembly GCA_030015575.1 of Agapanthus africanus. Taxonomy (NCBI): domain Eukaryota; kingdom Viridiplantae; phylum Streptophyta; class Magnoliopsida; order Asparagales; family Amaryllidaceae; genus Agapanthus; species Agapanthus africanus. The sequence continues at coordinate 290,519,738 of JASDDO010000010.1, forward strand.
AGTCTTACTCAGGATGATAGTATGCTATCTGGTTTATCTTTATCATCGTGTACTGCTTTAGGTGACCTTTCGAGTCGCTATTACACGTTGATAGAGCCCCTAGGATTCTTGCTTGACTACCAGCAGTATGAAGGAGATCATATACGTGGGAGCTGGAGTCTATAAGCACATCCTTAAAAGGTCCTTAGTTGTGGGAGTTTCGAGATAGGGCATCGATACTCCGGAGTAGACTAGTGTATACAGTCGAGACCCGGACGAGGGGCGGTGGTCGGTCTCATAAGCCACTGGTGTCTGTTGGTTCACCTAAGATGTATACAGGTGCTCATTGGGTTATGAGTACACTGGACAGGACTTGCCGGGAACCTGCTAGTTGGTATTATACCTGACGTCAGATAGCAGTTCCCTGGTGACATGTGTACAGGTTAGTTCATCGACCTGAGATCGTCACTTGTCTCGTGTGAGTTCCCACTGTGCTTTGATTACTACCCTACCATGGCTCAAAGGAGTCGTGCAAACAGGTTTTAGTTGGGTACAGTCCCGAGCCATATGGAGGCAGTGAGAGGATCGGCAGGGGTTCGTCTCTCCCGGTATTGGGGGTGAGGTCGCGCTGTGTCTAGGAGAGCTAGTACATGAAAAGTCCTTGGCCAAGGGAGGAGATTTGCTGGTAGGTGTTCCAGTAGTATCTCAGGGTATTCTGGGCTACACTCCGACACGACTTATACCGATTTTGGGGGTCTGACTTTTACCAATCCCTAGGCCCGCCATGCGATGCTCATAGACGAATGGACCGGACTGTACGGATATTGTCACTGACAGGCTCAGTAGGGTGTCAGGATGAGTTCGCTCATCGACGTCCCTTTTGGTCAATAGCTGGTGGCCCGTCACGTATGGCTAATACCTCTGACGTGCTAGTGGTTAAATCCACAGCCATAGTATTGACGAGTCTTTAGAGTCCACCACACACAGTTACTCAGGTTTCGGGCGAAACGCTGTAGAGGCCGTATGGAGATATGGCAAGGTTCGATCAGATACGTGCGGTATTGCACGGATCGTGATCGGACTGTTTTTACTAGCCGGCTTTGGTTTAAACCGGATCCTAGTATTAGTAAGTGTAGTTTTGTCTCTTTATATTTGTGTTCAGTGGGAATACAAATGCGGGCATGTATGTGCAGTAGTGGGGTTTTCCTGTAATTTATTAAGGGATCAGTTTTCTGAAGTTGCCAGTTTGCATTCCGTTCCGGCCGGTTTTCTTTTGTTCCTTCGCGGCCGGACTTTCCGATGGAGGGGGTTATTTGCACATTTGCAAATAACATTTATGGTGGGGTTTTCTTGCTTATGTGTGGCTTCATGATAGTTTATTCATGATGAGATTCTTTATTGGTCTTTTCCTTTGCTTTTTGAGATTGGATTTGGATGTGATGAGATTAGAAATGGGTGTGGCATTTCTTTTTCGCATTATCATTCTTTTTCTCCATTTGCGTTTTTTTCTCCACTTGGAAAAGTGGCCGGCCATATTTTTAAGGAGGGAGAGAGAGAGATTGATTTTAGGTGTGTAAAATTTCATTCTCATTTGATTCCTTGCAAAAGAAAAATGAGAGCATCATTCTTCTTCCAAACTTCTTTCATTCTCCACCTCCACCATCATCAAAGGTAACTTCAAACCCCCAAAGAGACAAAGGTTTTCTACACTAGTCTACAGCATATCTTGGACGCGTCGGCTAGCCAACTTCGCGCCTGAGTTGCCTCAGTCAAGAGGTGGGAGCCCGCAAAAGAAATCGGCAACGTGGTGCCCTTTCCGACGAGGACGTGACGGACGGAGATTCCGCGCGAGATCGGAGTGGAGACGAAGACCGAAGGACATGGATCACTTGGTATAACTCTTTACCCATCTTTTAGTTTGCTAGTAGCTAGGTTAATGGCCCGATCCGGGATAAAAGTGCGCAGTGGTGCCGGTTTGCTAGTTTGCAAAGTTTTTCGTTTCCGCGTTTCCGGTGTCGGATCGACGGCCGGGGCGCCGCCGCGGACTTACATTGGTATCAGAGCCAGGCCATTAACCAAGCCTAGCTTGCTCTAGTATGTTTAAAACCTGATCGAACAAAAATCGCAAAAACCGTATTTTCAGTGCACTGGTTTCTGTCGATTTTTTTTAGCTCCAAAAATTTTTCAGGTTGTTGCAGAATACTGTGCATGGAAATCTAAGCAATCTGTGAATATTTGGTCGCGAGATCTCACCATAACGCCGCGGAACCGTGGCCAAACCCATGCTTGGGCCGCGGTTCCGCCGCTCTTTTAACCGTTCTGCATGCCAAATTTTTCCAGAGGGCTTTAGACTTGGAAATAGGGGTTTTGGGATATTATTTTTGGGCCCAGATTTTCTGTAAGTGCTAGAGTAGTGCTTGGGGCCCACTTCGGTGAATTTGTTCGATCGGATATTTCAAACATGCTAGTTCACAGTATTTACATTATATCTGTGTCTGTGAATGTCATTCGATCGGTAAATCCTGTCTAACTGCTATAGCCCTTTTAGACGGATTTGCGAACGTGACATTCACGTTGATGTTCTGTGTTGTGCTGTGATATTGCGGATTGGTCGTGGGGGATAGCCTGGATGCAATGGTAGTACAGTTTTGTTTTATATGTACATTTGATATTGCGGGACGAGCGTCCGACATGTGGACTGCCGTCACTGCCTGTTTGTATTATTCTTTTGGGGCACGACAGGGTCGAGGTCGATGTACCTGTTGTATGTATATTTTACTTTCTGTACTAAGATTACCACGCGGAGGGGTGCACGGATAGCCGGGTTCTAGAGGGCAACGGGCCCGCATCTCACGGCATTGAGACGGATGTGCTTCACTCTAGAATTGGCGGGCTATTCCCCGCACTCGTAGGAGGTACAGGTTGACCCAGGAGGGGTGCCCAAGTTTCCGGATTCCGTGAAGTGCTGGGTGGTCCATTCACGTTGCTGAAGGGGGCTGCCTCGCTTCAGGTTTTGGCGGGTAACTTGCCGCGCCCGTAGGGGTCTAGGATTTTCATTGCACAGGTTATCCACATGACCAGGGGAATGTCGGGTTTCAGCAGCGGCTCTATGAAACCCGAGGATCCCAGATATCTGTATTGTTCTGTGATGCTGTACATTTCTGTGATGTTGCATTTTATCACGCCTTGAACGAAAATTATATATTATATATATACTAGTAGATGTTGTATATGTTTTGCATCCGCGCTAGTCCAGTCCTCGCTCTGTCGTTACTTAAGTAACCTAACGGGTGATGACGGGACCCAGTGGCGAATGCGGATGGCATATACGTACATCATTATTTTCGTTCTTTTGTGGTGTGATCAATTGATGGGACTGCGTTGATTCGGATCAATGCAAGATAAACAAACCTATTCTGATGTTGTTGGAACACTTTTTCAAAAAGCTGTTATTGCAAGGGCGTTCTCTTTTGTTTTGCACAGTGGTATTCAGTTGGAATATCCTGCTCCTCAGTCGACGAGGCAAGGGCCGAGATCCCTTCACCGGGAGTGACCCTTGGGCAGAAGTTTGCGTCAGGGCAATAACTTCATTATAGCCGATTACTTTTGCTTTGCATCGTGGTATTCAGTTGGAATATCCTGCACCTCATTCTACGGGGAAAGAGCCAAGATCCCTTCACCGGGAGTGACCTCTTTAGCAAAGGTTTTCGTCACTATATTTTAAAAAGCTATCCGGTTCCTTCAACGATATCAAGTTCATTAAGTTAAAGGTTTTCGCCAGAAACCATTCGTAGCCCTCCGTCGTTTCAGACGGGTAGCATGTAGTATTCATGCTATGTTTGTTGGCCTTCTTCAAGGCATAGTGTATGGTAGCTGCTTGTTACCTTTCTGCTGCATAGATAGATGCGTTGGTTTGGGACAGTCGTATAGCCTTGTTGGCCTTCGTCAAGGGCTTGTACGGGTGGGTTCAAATTAACCTGGACAATGACGGGTAGAACTTGACATGTGACTTATGATTTGTTGGCCTTCGTCAAGGTCATAAGAGCATGGGGCAAAAATCCACATCGTGAGTTTCTAAAGAAACTGAAACTTGCCAGATATGCGCATACCTTTTGGAGTGTGATAACGTGAGTGGATTCCATCACGTTATCATGCGATGATAGTTGGATCCCGATTCCCACTGATGAGTTGGTTTACTCCTCGGGTTATGCCGGCTAATTCTTCTTTCAGGTTTGGGGAAGAATTTGACGTTACAGTGGGAGGTTTCCAGATTAGATAAAGTGATAACCATTCTGATCTAGGTTAGAGTGCACGCTGAGTGTTTCTTTTCTCTCTCTCTTTGGCAGCGACCATTGACCCGACCCTAGACTATGACTCAGTGACCAAGTTGACCGAACCTTCTTAACATTGGCTTTTGGATTGTCAGAGTTGCAGACCTCATTGCCACTCCTACTTTTACCCTTTTCTCCGGGATACCCCGTATTACTACGAACCTCCACTTCCATTGGACAAAACCATCGTATGGTTATATACGAACTTGAAGGAATTTGAGGATGGTTTCCGGTTCTGGAGAAAACGAATAGGACTACTCAGTTGCCTTTTCCTTTTACCTTCTCTCAGGTTGCGAGTACTCCTTGGTTTAGGAGATAGTACACCTATTACGCAAATTGGATAGTCTTCTTCCAAACCTGAGGCTGGTGCCGAACGGTAGGGAATGATGAAAACCAATTAGCCTAAACGGTGTACAGAAGGTATTAAGTTAAGACAAAGAAAGGGATTAGTAAGAGGGCAAAGTAAATTGCGACTGCTATTTACGACCAAACCAAGTATTTCTTCGCCAATCCTAAATCACCTTTGTATTTCTCCAGGACACTCCGTATCACTACGAAGATCCCAAGTTTATTAGATAATCCATCGTATGGTTATATACGAACTCGAAAGGAACTTGTTCCAGTTCGGGGATGGATCCTGGTTCAGGAGAAATAGGAATAAGGTTCATTCGGTTGTCTTTTATCTTCACCTTCTCTCGCATTGCGAGTGCTCCTAGGATTAGGTCAGTACACCCTTTATGCTTGTTGGATAGTCTTCTTCCAAACCATAGGCTGGTGCCGAACGGTAGCGAAGGAAGAAAACAATTTGGCCTAAAGGGGTGTGCAGAAGGTAACGACTAAAGACATATAAAGGGATTTGGAGAGGTGGCAAAGAATTATACGGTTACAGTTGTGAATCTGGATAATGGAAGAGGCATTACTAGTAATACCGGGATACCCCATCGAAACATTTCAATGTTTCAGCTTCACTGCGTACTGTTAAAAGAAAACTGATTTTCCAATTAGACACTTGCTCCAGGGTATGTATTTACCAGGTATGATTCTCACATCTGTATGGTTTTACAGATGATGAGTGGGAGTAAGTTATTGGGAATTAGGTGATCATCCTCATTATATCGAGATTCGTTGTAATTGGTGATATTTGTGGAAGTCACCTAGGTTGTTTGCCGGACGGCAAATATTTGGTTTTGAATATCCGTTGTTATGCACCAATTTCAAATTGATATATCTGTACGTCTATTTTCATAGAGTGAGATATACCTTTATGAAATTATGTTTGTGACATTTACCTATATTAGTGGATGGTTAGGTAAGGAGCATTGAACAGCGGTGTAATTCTTCTTAACCATAAGTACAGTTTTCAACCTACGACACACAGTGAATGAGTCATTTGACTCAAGGGAATTATACAGAGTATTGTATATTGTCCAGTGTCCATTAGGACAGAGGGGTTGGTCCTCGTACTATATTCTGTTTACTTATGACTTCTCTAGTTCTTAGACATATGTTTCGTAGAAACACAAGGTCGAAGTTTTGAGAAGTTATAGGTATAAGAATAAAGTAGAAAACCAGGTATTGCAAGTATCGGGATTCTTCAAGGTGATCGAAGATGTAGATACTTGTATATGGTATTCAGTTGATACTAATGGTTAAGAGAACTTGCTTCTCTTTCAGGTAACTCATAATTGGAAGTACTCCTAAGTTGAGTAACGCTGACGGCCTCCTTTCATTTAGTTGACATGCACTGGAGACAGCTGCATGATTTGAATCTGGTTCAAATTAAATCAGTGCCTCTGTTTCTATATTGGATATAGAACAATTCATATCTTGATATTGTTAAGGTACGGGGAGTTGTCCAGCTTATGCTTAAAACCAGACTCTGGATAACTCAAGGAACGTTTCTGTAATGGCTGTTTGTGGGTTGACCCGGGCTATGACGAGGGTTGATTTTCTACCATCTGGAAGATCAATAGTGATATTGTTCTTAACTCGCCACAGTTTTAACAAAAATGGATTTTTTCAGAAAACAGTAGTGGGAGTATGGTAGAACTGGAAGTGATTCCAGAACCGCAAACGATTACTGAAGATTTGATAAGAACCTAAAGATTCAATCTGGTTTGACATTCCATTGTACACTCCACAGATATGGTGGGTAACCTCAGGCACTCGAGAGGTACTTCGGTAGCCTCAAGGACGGTGAAAGGGAGGTTCTTGTTTGCCCAGACTTTCCATTGTTGTTGTTCTAGACCGTGAGATTCGGCAGGAGGATGAGTATAGCGTCGTTTTAAACTGGCTTTAGAAGTGCACGTGTATATGACTCTGCCAGAGGGTTGTCGTAGTCAGTGGGAGCAGCGGAAGCATGGTGGACAAGTGGCTTATGTCTATTTATAGACTAAAGCAGATATAGCGGAGATAGATTATTTATTTCTGATATGACAGTCATAGGTTTGACTTCATCAGAATAGGAGATGGATCTGTTAAGAAGGTAGTAGGGTGTGATGTCCTGGTATTTGATGACATACACAGAGTAGGAAGTGATATTCCTATACTACGATCGGTTATACTATGGTTGTCACACAGTGGTTTCTCCACATAGGAATTGAATCTTATATCGTATATTCTGGTTACTAGATCTATGGTTTTAGATCTAGATTTTGGTGGTTTCCCAATCTGGGTACTTTGACAGCATTCTAAGAATATTTAGAATGGACGACTCCTGGCACGGTAGTATACCTGCAGGTGATGGAGTCACCCTCTCTAAAGGTGTCTTACAGACTAAAGGGGAGAGGGATGTGCATGATTGGCAGATCACTTGCTTAGGCAATTGAGTCAATCATGAGATGTCAAGTACTACACCAGATGTTGTTTTTGCAGTAGGTGCAATAAGTTAATATTGATCCAATCCTGGAGAAACAGTCGGAAGCAGTTTTAGAACATAAGTTGATGTTCTAGGGATATGATAACAGCATTCTCCTTCGGGAGACAGTTATCATTCCAGGCTTCCAAGGTGACCTGGAGGACAGATTGGCTGTCAGAGTTATAGTTTTCCCTCTGACAAGGGGCAGTATTTTGGATAGGTGGTCCAGGTGGATACTGAGGGAAGGCATGGCGCAGGATACTGATTAAGTTCAGTTGATGATACAGTTTAAGAAGTTTCGATTTGGAGTTCACTTATGAGCTAGGTCCCATCAGATATCCAGACACATTCTAAGGCAGGTATTGCTCATTTCGGGAGATGGCTTTCTCCGCTAACTTGAGATAGAGAGAGACATAGAAAGAAACACTAGAGCGGATCCACTCATTGAGGCTATTCCTCGAACACAATAGTTTCGCAAACGAGCTTTGTGAGACTGACTAGTAGAGGAGTTGGGCGTTCAGTATCACACGGGCTGTGAGTATGCGACATCGCAATAATTAGCCTTGAGTGCAAGTGGGAGATTGTTGGAGATAGTGCCCTCAGAGTCAATTATTGGATCACAGGCACGTGATTGCAATGATTGAGGGAGGACCTGTCCCAGTAGGACAGTCTTACTCGAGATGATAGTATGCTATCTGGTTTATCTTTATCATCGTGTACTACTTTAGGTGACCTGACATGTCACTATTACACGTTGATAGAGCCCCTAGGATTCTTGCTTGACCACCAGCAGTATGAGGGCGATCATATAAGTGGGAGCTGGGGTCTATAAGCACATCCTTAAAAGGTCCCTAGTCGTGGGAGTTTCGAGACAGGGCATCGATACTCCGGAGTAGACTAGTGTTTACAGTCGAGACCCCGACGAGGGGCGGTGGCCGGTCTCACAAGCCACTGGTGTCATTTGGTTCACCTAAGATGTATACAGGTGCTCATTGGGTTATGAGTACACCGGACAGGACTCGCCGGGAACCTGCTAGTTGGTATTATACCTGACGTCAGATAGCAGTTCCCTGGTGACATGTGTACAGGTTAGTTCATCGATCTGAGATCGTCATTTGTCTCGTGTGAGTTCCCACTATGCTTTGATTACTACCCTACCACGGCTCAAAGGAGTCGTGCAAACATGTTTTAGTTGGGTACAATCCCGAGCCACATAGAGGCAGTGAGCGGATCGGCAGGGGTTCGTCTCTCCCGGTATTGGGGGTGAGGTCGCGCTGTGTCTAGGAGAGCTAGTACATGAAATGTCCTTGGCCAAAGGAGGAGATTTGCTGGTAGGTGTTCCAGTAGTATCTCAGGGTGTTCTGGGCTACACTCCGACACGACTTGTACCGCTTTTGGGGGTCTGACTTTTACCAACCCCCTAGGCCCGCCATGCGATGCTCATATACGAATGGACCGGACTGTACGGATATTATCACTGACAGGCTCAGTAGGGTGTCAGGATGAGTTCGCTCATCGAGTCCCTTTTGGTCAATAGCTGGTGGCCCGTCACGTATGGCTAATACCTCTGATGTGCTAGTGGTTAAATCCACAGCCATAGTATTGATGAGTCTTTAGAGTCCACCACACACAGTTACTCAGGTTTCGGGCGAAACGCTGTAGAGGCCGTATGGAGATATGGCAGGGTTCGATCAGATATGTGCGGTATTGCACGGATCGTGATCGGACGGTTTTTACTAGCCGGCTTTGGTTTAAGCCGGATCCTAATATTAGTAAGTGTAGTTTTGTCTCTTTGCATTTGTGTTCAGTAGGAATACAAATGCGGGTATGTATGTGCAGTAGTGGGGTTTTCCTGTAATTTATTACGGGATCAGTTTTCTGAAGTTGCCAGTTTGCATTCCGTTCCGGCCAGCTTTCTTTTGTTCCTTCGCGGCCGGACTTTCCGATGGAGGGGGTTATTTACGCATTTGCAAATAACATTTGTGGAGGGGTTTTCTTTCTTATGTGTGGCTTCATGATAGTTTATTCATGATGAGATTCTTTATTGGTCTTTTCCTTTGCTTTTTGAGATTGGATTTAGATATGATGAGATTAGAAATGGGTGTGACATTTCTTTTTCTCATTATCATTCTTTTTCTCCATTTGCTTTTTTTCTCCACTTGGAAAAGTGGCCTGCCATATTTTTGAGGAGGGAGAGAGAGAGATTGATTTTAGGTATAGAAAATTTCATTCTCATTTGATTCCTTGCAAAAGAAAAATGAGAGCATCATTCTTCTTCCAAACTTCTTTCATTCTCCACCTCCACCATCATCAAAGGCAACTTCAAACCCCCAAAGAGACAAAGGTTTTCTACACTAGTCTACAACATATCTTGGATGCGTCGGCTATCCAACTTCACGCCCGAGTTGCCTCGGTCAAGAGGTGGGAGCCCGTAAAAGAAATCGGCTACGTAGTGCCCTTTCCGACGAGGACGTGACGGACGGAGATTCCGCGGGAGATCGGAGTGGAGACGAAGACCGAAGGACACGGATCGCTTGGTATAACTCTCTACCCATCTTTTAGTTTGCTAGTAGCTAGGTTAATGGCCCGATCCGGGATAAAAGTGCGCGGTGGTGCCGGTTTGCTAGTTTGCAAAGTTTTTCGTTTCCGCGTTTCCGGCGTCGGATCGACGGCCGGGGCGCCGCCGCGGACTTACAACTTGGCGATTACATTGTCCCCACTAGTATGATCTGCATCATAGTCCTGGTAGTCAAGTACTCATCCTAAGGGCTTTATCAACATGTAACATAGAGACAATCAGAGTACATGTTAAGATAAAGAGCAACCAGATAGCGTACTATCATGTCGAGCAAGAAAGTCCTCCCTATATATGTCCAAGCATCCACTACAATATACATCGTATGTACAGTAATGGCCTCTAGGGCATACATATAACTAACAATCACCCACTTGCACTAGGGCTATCTGTTGTGGTATCGCATACCCAACAATCAGCTGTGGTTGAAGTATCTTATACTCAACCATCCCATAAAAGTCTCTACTGGGAAATGTGCCTTTGTGAGTGGATCCGCGCTGTTGTCCTCTGTGTCTACTCTCCTAACCTTGATCTCCCTGGAAATCAACCATCTCCATGATCAGGTGATACTGCCTAAGAATTATATCTGGATTTCTGATGGGACGGGGGTTCCTAGGCCATAGCCATAACTCTATTGTCACACAATGGCTGGAACGAAATTCATCTCATGAACTTATATATATCCAGATTGGCTCTTTGGTAGCATCCTTGGTAATGATGTATCTTGCCTTTAATCGTCTAGTATGTCACGGTATCTAGCTTGGAACTCTTCCAACATACCGTCCCTCCACTGAGGGTAAAGACAATGCCTGCGAATGAAATTCAGTCGTCCTTATCATCCTGGAACTTTTTCCAGTGATTCTCCCCAGGATCGATTGATACCATCTCACTATAACTAGTGAGAATCCTAATATCCAATTAGATCTATCTCATAGATCCAAAACCCAGGATTTATTAGGTATCACTTTGATCCTATATGGAGAATCCATGTGATAAGAGGAGATTGACCGAGCGTAGCATAGGAAACTCCTTCCCTATCAAGAGTATGTCATCCACGTATTCTACGAGGATCACCACCATACTCCCTATTACCTTTTTGTATATACAAGGTTCATCTACCATTTTGATGAAGTCAAACTCTTTGACTACCACATTAAAAAAGATGTTCCAACTCCGCGATGCCTGATTTATCACATAAAACATCTTACACATGTTTCCGCTGCTCCCACTATCTACGAAGCTCTCTGGCTGTGTACTTATAGACGCTCTCTTCCAAAACATCATTTAGAAAAGTTGTTATGACACCCAACCGCCAGAAATCGTAGTCATGGTTTGTAGCAAATGGCAAGTAGGATCTGGATGGACTTAAGCATTGCTTTGAAAGTATCAACTTTTCCATGTACACCAAGTAATCTTCTCAAGATATACTTGCTCCTGATGGGGATTTAACCCTTCAGATAAAGCAACCAAAGTCCATACTTTGTTGGTGTATACAGATTCCATCTTAGATCGCTAAGCATCTGGTCATTCTTACAAAGTCCCACTCCTGATGGCCTGCTCGAAACTAGTTAGGTCATCATCTCATGATGCAATCCTCGCTCCCACTGTCATAGAGAAACCGAAGTATCTCTCAAGTGGGTGAGGAACCCTACAAGATCGGCGGAGAAGCTGAGGTTCGTTGGTTACTATTGAATTCTTTGGTTCTACCAAATCATCAGCTGCAATTTTTATAGATGGAACTTTTTCCAGTTCTACCTCATGACCACTAATTTCTTCACAAGAAATTCCCTTTCTCAAAGGTGGTATGCTGAGAAACAAAACATCTTTTGTTCCTCGGTTAGGTAGAAGATATTCCCTTGTGAATTCTTGGGATATCCAACAAACTTCCACAGATCTGACCTTGCCTCGAGCTTTTTCGGATTTTGCTTTTAGACATAGGCCGGACAACACCAAATCTTAACATACTTAAGATATGGGCTCTTCCATTCCATATCACATATGGAGTGGTAGGCTTCTGATTTGATTGGGACCCTATTCAATAGGTATGCAGCTTCTCAAGTGCATAACTCCCAAAAGGAAAATAGGAAACTTAGTAATACTCATCATAGAGCACACCATATCACATAGGGTGCGATTGCTCCGCCCCGATACACCGACGTGATGCGGTGTATACGGAGGAGTAATGCTGAGAGAGAATCTCATTCACCTTTAGAATAGTCCAGGAATCCTGTGCTTAAGTATTCTCCTCCTTGATCTCATCAAAGGACATAATACTTATACCCGTTTTTGGTTCTCTACTTCTAACTTATATTCTGTGATTATCTCAAAATTTTCGGACTTATGTTTCAACAAGAACATATGGCTGAATCTTGAGAGATCATCAGTGAATGTAATGAAGTACAAAGAACCGGTCTTGTCATGTGTAGACAGGGGACCTTCATACATCAGCATGTATCAATCCCAAGAGTTCATTAACTCTTTCTCTGTTTCCAATAAACGGAGCTGTGGTCATCTTATCTTTATGACAAGACTGGTAAGTTTCACAAGATGTAAATCCAAATTAATTTAAATATGCATCTTTATGTAACTTCAGCTAGTGTGGTCGCATTGATATGACCTAGTCTACAATGCCTCAAGAAGGATTTGTTCATTTCTGAACTCTTCCTCTTGTGTGTGTTCTGTACGTTAAGAACTGTAATTTGATTTAGAACGTATTTGCTTTTAGATAACGTGTCTGAACCGATCAACTCTTGATATAAGAAATGTTTAAAACATTATCCAACAATACAAAATTATATCCTTCTTTACTAATAAAGAGACCGATATGATGTTGTATATCAGGTTCGGTATCTAATTACATTCGTTCATAATCAATGTGTTCTGGAAATACAGGGTGATAACTGCCAACAGACTTGGCTGCAAAAGTTGCATCATTTCCAACTCTTGAAACTTATCACCCGTTCTTAGTTCTCTACCTATCTATAGCCCATGTAACAAATTACATTTGCGGGATCCTGATCCGGTATCTCATACCCATGACGTAAAGGATACTGAGAAACAGTTCTCGGTAATGAACTGTCACGACCCGAAATTAGCACGTGACGGCCCTAATACTACGCAACGTATATAGGCGTAACATAGTAAAAGAAAGCCAAAACCCAGAAATCTAAACCAAAGAGAGACAAGAAAAGATAAGAAACATTGTTTAAAAGTCTTTGAAATCACAACCCAAATTCTTTAAAAGTCCAACTTTCTTTCTTTAAAATTTTGGCAGCACCTCCTTTGTAAAAACTAGCCCCAAAAATGGGTACAACATAAATATAAATAAAGCATCCCCAAACGGGAGCAAATACATGCACAAAGGCGGAAAACAACCACCACAACAAATATACGACGCCGTAGCGAAAAAATAAAAGACGATAGAAAGGAAACTGTATAAAAGACAACAAGTCACAAAATAATATACAATATCGTCCTCACACAAGTCTCTAAGTCAAACATGAAAGAAGTAGATGGAGAGTATAAGGATACAACGAATATATAATACAACACGAATAACCACAAAACCCACCTAAGCAAAACAGCACACTGTGAGTCGATGCGGTATCCGTAGCAAAAGATGATTGATAGATGAATAGCCTGCCTCGACTACTCTGGGGAACACCCTGCAAAACAACAGTGGCACAACGGGGGTGAGTTGCCAACTTGTGAATAGTAAATAACATATGCAGGTAATCGCAAGTATGCACGTACAACGCAAATCTAACATATGTAGGTTAAAAGCAATAACAGGTCATATGAATGCAGTAATCATGACAATCAGTATACAATAATCATGCAATAATGATATGAAAATGTATGTATGCATCATTCATGAAAGGTACTCTAGCAAGTACAACTAACACATGAAGTAATGCATATAAATAAAGGTATGTAAATGCAATAGTCATGAATGGTACACTAACATGTACTACTAATACATGAAACAGTGCATAAACGATAAATGTGGGGTATGGAATGAAATATGTCATTTCCACGGAATCCTGACATCGTGGTAGGATCACAATCCAACAAAACAATCCAAATCCCAAATCCTCAAATCAGCCCCCAAATTGGCTCTCATATCATATAAGTCTCACAAATCCTGAATGTATAATATCGAATAAGTCTCATATATCCAGAATGTACAAAATCAGCAAATCTCATATATATATCCTGTATCCAATCACAAATAAATCACCTATATCCCAAATCAAATTATCAAGTAAAGATCTAACATCCTAAATATATTTGCATGAATAAGTATGATGATGTATATAAATTAAAGTCAATACACATATATTAGCGTCCTATTCCACTAATATTGGTGTAAGAGAATATATAACAACGTCCCATTCCACTGTTATATATACAAAGAAGTAAAAGGAAATATCATGAAAATAATGTATCAAGCATCGACACAGAAATACTGATCTATCAGGTGCTGTCACCACGACTGTTACCTTGATAGGTACGTATCATACGCTATCCGAAAAGCATGAGTGCCTAGCTCTGACCTTCGTCTTTCCACGTATCTATACGTACATGACTCACATCGGTATCCCCATGATAACCGCTGAGTCATTAGTAATGTCACCGGAATGTATGGTTTCCCCAGCAACTCATCATCTAGCACCATAACCATTCTTGCCTCGGGGTACCTCCGGGCCCCACCATGTACCCACACACGGACCCCTCCTTTCCTCGCGTGGGGTATATATACATTCGAACCGATAATTCTCATGGTGGTTGCTGAAATATCATATCAAGGGAAACCGGGTTTTTCAAATAATGCATAATTTCATGAACTCCCACGGTCCCCAAATCCAGAAAACATCATGAAAAATCCATATTACAATGCGAAAATCCATGAATATAATATATGCAACATAAAACTGTAATGAAGGCATATAAAGGAAAAGCCGCTAATTAACCGCAACAAGTTAATATAAATATCATGTGGTTCCTAATTTTCTCCAATTCTAAAATAACATCAAGTAAGGGTAAACAGGTTGCTATAACCAGATGTATGTGAAAACATAAAGATATAGCAAGATTTATGTATCTACCTATAAGTAATGATGTAGTATACCCCCTGGGTATAAGTGAAATAGGTGTGCAAGGTATACATGTAGCTATGTCATAAAGTGTGCATGTACCTATCATTAATGGTACAATACTCTATAGGTATACAGGTAACTAGCATGTAAGTATGTCAGAGCATATGTGTAAGCATGTGGGTATACAGGTATGCTATATGTCATATGCGTAAAGAAATATGAATCAAAGTCTCAATGTCCCTAACCAAACAATATCATATCTTTGTGTGTGACATGGTTGTTAGGTCCACGTTGCCCACCCCGGTGCTTACGGGGAGGCGGAAAACATAATAAAAAACGGATTTTTATCGACTTAGGCAACATGGACCGAGCTTGTGAGGATCTTCGCTAAACGAAAACTAGCTAAAGCAAACTTACAACTAGCTAAGTTGTAGAAAGGTTATACCTTGAGCTCGAACTCCTTCTCTCCTTGCTCGCCGGAATGGTAGAAAGATGTCACCTTGCTTGTCTTCTCCCGTCAAAGAACGATCCACCCGAAAGCCTCGACCTTTAGCTTCAACTCCAAGCTAGGAGTAACTAGAGTGCAAGAAATGCTAAGACTTGGACCCTAGAAGAGAGTAGAGAAGATCAAGTGAAGGTTTTTCTCAAGCTTTTTGTTTCTCAACACATGAGAGGGAGAGAGCTTGAGGGAGAGGATGAGCAAGAGAGAGAAATGATATGAGATAATGAATAATTAGTGAGCCATTCTCACTAATATGTGTGTAATATTTTAATTCCATAATTAGCTAGAAAATTGTCATGGTTTAATCAAGAGGTGACCATTATCATTTCAATATTAATGCAAATTGCAAGGATCAAAGAGCATCTTCCAAATGAAATGATTATGGTCAAGTTGTCAACATGGTCAACAAGTCAATAAAGTCAAATGGTCAACAACAACAACCATGCACAATAATTAAGCTAATTATCAATTAACAATAATACACACAAAAACAATAGGGTTAATAAAATGACAATAGTCATTAACCCTAAACAAGGTCCTCTCCTTCAATCTCAAGCAACTGTGCATACGCACCCGCATTCATGATCCGAGGAACACGAATGCACTGAGAAAAACCAATCTCAAATCATATACTAGGATCCGGCTTAAACCAAAGCCCACTAGTATAAACTGTCCGGACAGCAAACGTGCACAAGTGTGCGGATGCGAACGAACCCTGTCGCAAAACCATGCGACCTCTACTCATTTTGCCTAAAGGCGAATAGCTCTCTGTGTGGGACTCTAAAGACTCGACACTACGCTGGCAGTGGGTTTAACCACAGACCGCAAGCGGCACTAGCTGTACGTAACGGTCCCCAGGTAGATGTCGATAAGAAGACTGACGAGGTGAACCCCATCTGCACTCCTACTGAGCCTGTATGTGACAGTCTCCGTACAGTCCGGTCTGTTCGTCTGATACATCGCATGGCGGGCCTAGGGGGGCGGTGAACGTCAGTCCCCTAATAGCGGTACAAGTCGTGTCGGAGTGTAGCCCAATACACCCTGAGATAACACTGGAACCTACCAGTAGATCTCGCTTGCCCTGGCCAGGGACTACTTGTGTAATGGCTCTCCTAGACACAGAGCGATGTCAACCCCCAATACCGGGAGAGACGAATCCTGTCTAACCGTCACTGCCTCCAAGTGCTTCGGGACTGCTCCCAACTACTACCTGTTTGCACGACTCAGTAGAGCCGTGGTAGGGTAGTAATCAAAGAACAGTGGGAACACACTCGAGGCGAAGTGATAGTGTCAAGTCAGCGGACTAAGCTGTACTCATGTCACCTGGGAACTGATAACTGACGATAGGTATATTACCAACCAACAGTTCCCGACGAGTCCTGTCCAGTGTACTCGTAACCTAACGAGCACCCGCATACTATCCCAAGTACAACGTACTAACGGCTGTGGGACAGACCGTCTCCCACACTGGGATGAGAAGCGCATACGCTAGTCTACTCCGGAGTATCGATGCCCTGTCTCAATAGTCCAACGACCAGGGACCTGTATAAGGATGTGCTTAAAGATTACCCAGCCACCACGAGTGTGATCGCCATCACAACGCCGGTAATCAAGCAAAGATCCTAAGGGCTCTACTAATGCGTATATGTGATATAATAAATAAACACACATGTACACATTAAAGCAGAGACAAACCAAGCAGCATACTACTATATTGAGCAAGATTGTCTGTACAACTGTGAATATCCCAATCTTCCATCAAGTAATATACATACTAGTATGATACAGTAATGGCCTCTAGGGCATATACACCAACAATCTCCCACTTGCACTAAGGCCATGTACTGGCGTATCGAAGACCTATCATCTCGATCAGCCGCTCGAACTGAGTCTGGGGTAAAGCCTTCGTGAATGGGTCCGCAGTGTTGTCCTTTGTGTCCACTCTCCGCACCTCGATCTCCTGTCGATCAATGATCTCCCTGATCAGGTGATACCGCCTTAAGATGTGCCTGGATTTCTGATGGGACCTTGGTTCCTTCGCTAAAGCTATAGCCCCATTGTTATCGCAATACAAAGGTATTGGGTCAACAATGGACGGAACCACCTGAAGTTCACTAATGAACTTCTTAATCCAGACCGCCTCTTTTGCGGCATCGCTTGCAGCAATGTATTCAGCTTCCATCGTCGAGTCTGCGACGGTATCCTGCTTGGAACTCCTCCAACATACCGCCCCTTCGTTGAGGGTAAACACAAAACCCGAGACGGACTTGCTGTCATCTTTGTCACTCTGGAAGCTTGAATCGGTAAAGGACTCGACCCTGAGGTCTCCATTACCGTAAACCAGGAACATCTCCTTAGTCATTCTCAGGTACTTGAGAATGTTCTTCACTGCTGTCCAGTGGTCCTCCCCTGGGTCTGACTGATACCGGCTTACCGCGCTCAACGCGTAAGCTACATCTGGTCTTGTACATAGCATCGCATACATTATAGATCCTACCGCCGAAGCGTAGGGTATAGTGCTCATGCGAACCCTCTCCTCGTCAGTCTTAGGAGACATCTTCTTGGAGAGGGTAATTCCGTGCAATGCGGGTATGTTACCGCGCTTGGAACCTTCCATACTAAATCTCTTTAGTACGGTCTCTATGTACCTTGACTGTGAAAGTCCCAACAGTTTCTTGGATCTATCTCTATAGATCTTGATCCCCAGAATGTACGAGGCATCACCCAGGTCCTTCATGGAGAACCTTTGTGACAAAAACAGCTTGACCGATTGTAGCATAGGAATGTCATTTCCTATCAAAAGAATGTCGTCCACGTACAAGACTAGGAATACGACAGTTCGTCCTACAATCTTCTTATATACACAGGGTTCATCTTCGTTCTTGATGAAATCAAATTCCTTGATTGCCTCATCAAAACAGATATTCCAGCTCCGCGATGCCTGCTTTAATCCATAAATGGATTTAAGCAACCTGCACACCTTTCCGCTGCTCCCACTGTCTACGAAACCTTCTGGTTGATCCATGTAAACGCACTCTTCCAAACAACCGTTTAGGAAAGCCGTCTTAACATCCATCTGCCAGATTTCATAGTCATGGAAGGCAGCAATGGCAAGTAGGATCCGAATGGATTTGAGCATAGCCACCGGAGAAAAAGTCTCGTCATAGTCCAAACCAGGTCTTTGACGAAAACCTTTTGCAACGAGTCTAGCTTTATAGGTTTCCACCTGCCCATCTACACCAAGTTTCCTTTTGTAGATCCATTTGCATTCAACGGGTTTTACCCCAGGTGGAGCAATATCCAAGGTCCACACTTTATTGGCGTACATGGACTCCATTTCGGATTGCATTGCTTCCTGCCACTTATCAGAGTCCCTACTGATAATGGCCTGCCTGAAACTGGTAGGGTCATCTTCTTCCAAGATGCAATCCTCTCGATCCCCGTCTATGAGAAAACCGTAGTATCTCTCGGGCGGATGAGAAATCCTACCAGATCTGCGGAGTGGCTGAGGTTCGTCTGGGTTTATAGAATCTAGCGGTTCCTCCAAATTTTCAGTTACATTTTGTGGTCGCTGAATTTCTTCCAGTTCTACCGAACTCCCACTAGTTTCTTTTGCAAGAAACTCCCTTTCTAAGAAGGTGGCGTGGCGAGATACAAACACCTTCTGTTCCTCGGTGTGGTAGAACAGATATCCTAGTGAGTCTTTAGGATATCCCACAAATTTACAGAGAACTGACCGTGCCTCTAACTTGTCCGGTTTATGTGTTTTCACATAGGCCGGACAACCCCATATCTTAATAAACTTCAGACATGGTTTCTTACTGCTCCATATTTCATACGGAGTTTTAGGCACAGATTTGGACGGAACTTGATTCAAAAGGTATGCCGCCGTCTGAAGCGCATGTCCCCAGAATGAAAGAGGTAACTCAGCACTACTCATCATGGAGCGAACCATATCCAATAGGGTACGATTCCTCCGCTCCGATACACCGTTGTGCTGTGGTGTATAAGGAGGAGTAAGCTGAGAGAGAATACCATTCTCTTTTAAGTAATCTAGGAATTCCGTGCTTAAGTACTCCCCTCCCCTGTCAGACCGGAGGATCTTGATACTTTTTCCTGTCTGGTTCTCTACTTCCTTTCTGAATTCCTTGAATTTCTCAAAAGCTTCAGATTTGTGTTTCATCAGATACACATATCCGAACCTGGAGAGATCGTCAGTGAATGTGATGAAGTACGAGAACCCACCCCTTGCATGTATAGACATCGGACCACATACATCACTGTGTACGAGTCCCAAGAGCTCTGCTGCTCTTTCTCCATGTCCGGTGAACGGAGATTTGGTCATCTTCCCCTTGAGACAAGACTGACAAGTTTCATAAGATGAAAACTCGAACGCATCCAAGAGTCCATCTTTATGCAACTTACTCAGTCTTTTCTCTCCGACATGACCAAGTCTACAATGCCACAAGTAGGATTCATTCGTATCTGAATTCTTCCTCTTGCGTGTGTTTTGTATATTGAGAACTGTATTCTGATTTAGAACGTAGATACCATTAAACAGTGTACCCTCTGCAACCAGTATCTTATCAAGGTAAATGTTCATGATATTCTTTTCAAGAACAAACTTATATCTATCTTTATCGAGTAAAGACACTGATATGATGTTGCAAACCATGGAGGGTACATAGTAGCAATCGTTCAAAATCATAGTCTTGCCATTTGGCAATACTAGGTGATATTCACCGACGGCTGCCGCATAAACTTGTGCTCCGTTCGCTACTCTGAGCGACATATCACCCGGTGCAACTTTCCTACTTTTTCTCAGTCCCTGTAATAAATTACAGATATGAGATCCTGATCCGGTATCAAGTACCCAGGAGGTAGGGCTGACCGTAAAACAGTTCTCAATTACAAGAACACCTGAAGTAGATGCAAAACCATGCTTCTTCTCCAACTGGGTATCCTGGAAGTCCATACTTTCCTCTTTCCCATTCTCATACTCATGACTGTTGTCACAAGTTAGAGCTGAACCAACTTTCCCCAGTCCCGAATAAGAATTCGGATCGGTCAAGCGATACATTTTATTATCTTGATTAGGGCGTGAAAAGGTTGCTGCCTGGAGAGAGAGAAAAGAAACACTCAGCGTATACTCGTGCAAGATTAGATTGGTTTATTAATTTATCTAACCAGGATGTCTCCCACTGTTTCCTCAAATTCTTCTTAAAACCTTTTAAAAGAAGAACTAGCCGGGTTTTAATTCACGTCACAATACTTGCTTAACCTTTCAGCCAGGCTAGTGTCGGTACTTCGAGGGAGGTTTTCCAACGCTTTCGCGAAGTTCCTTAATTAAAGAACCTCTTTTCCCTGGGGGCGTAACCCCGCTAACACCTTTCTAGACACCTACTAGGTTTATAGCATTGATCGTTAAGTGAAATAATCTCCCGAGAGTAAACCAACTCATCAGTGGGATCGGGATCCAAATGTCATTGTGTGATAACCTAGATGGAATCCACTCTAGTCACCACACTCCAGAAGGTATGCTAAATCTGCAAGTTTCAGTTCTTTTGAAACTCCCGATGTGGTTTTTGCACCTAGGACCCAAGTGACCTTGACGAATAATCAACAAATCAAAAGGTCCTAGTCAAGTTCAACCCGTCGTTATCCAGGATTGCATTAGACCCGCCCGCATGATCCTTGAAGAATAATCAACAAAATCGTGCGACCGTCCTAACCAATCGCATCTATCAGTGCAACAGAGAATTATTACTCAGCTACCGTTCACTGTGTCTTGACGAATAATCAACAAACGCAGCACGAATACTAAGTATTAATTATCCGAAATGACGGAGGGCTACGGCTGGGTTTTTGGCGAAAAACCCGTTAACGTAATGAACTTGATATCGTTGAAGGAACCTGATAATATTTTTGAAAATATAGTGGCAAAAACTTTTGCTAAAGAGGTCACTCCCTGCGAAGGGATCTCGGCTCTTTCCTCGTCGAATGAGGTGCAGGATATTCTAAACTGAATACCTCGATGCAAAGCAAGAATAATCGACTATAGTGAAGTTATTACCCTGACGCAAACTTTTGTCCAAGGGGTCACTCCCGGTGAAGGGATCTCGGCCCTTGCCTCGTCGACTGAGGTGCTGGGCATTCACAACCGAATACCGCGATGCAAAACAAAAATGAACGTCCTTGCAATAACAGCTTTTTGAAAAATTGTTCCAACAACGTCTTTTAGGTTTATTTTCTTGCATTAGTTCTTTTAATGCGTCCCATCATTTAATCCTACCATTGCAGAAAACAACCAAAATATGACGTACGCTTATGCCATTCGCATTCGCCACGGGGCCCCGTCATCACCCGTTAGGTTACTTAACTAACGACAGAGCGGGGGCTGGGCTAGCGCGGCTGTAAAACATAAGCAACGCCTAAATAGTTATTATATATAAATATATAGCGATGATAGACATTACAGATCACAGATGAATACATTGGATATACTAGGAATCCGCAATGCGTTCGAGCCTGCAACGTAAAGCGGATTACACGGTCGCGGTGAATAGCCAAAACCCTACCCAAGACCCCTACGGGTGCGGCAAACTACCCGCCAAGCACCCGAAGCGAAGCAACCTCCCTCACCACCGTGAGTAGGCCACTCGGCACTTCGAGATACCCGGTAGTTTGTGCACCCCCTCCATGGGTCTATCCTAGGAGAAAAAACAGTAAAAAGAATTATACAATGACGGCTACAACCCCGACCCGGTTGTGCGGCCATACAAATAATATTATTACATCAATTTACATTTACAAATGAATGAAAGAAGAATAACGCTCATCTCACATCCACCCCGGCTATTCACCCTCGACAATCCAATCCATTCATATCCACAAACCAATAATAAATAAAGATCATGTATAACCCCGACCAATCGTCTTATAGCGATTAGCCGGCGTTCAATACATGCAAGCATCACAGATATAACCGATGTAGTCAAAGTGTAGTGAAGTTCCGGAAAAAATACGGATTTATAGGCCCCCAAAAGTAAATTTTAGTTCTGGAAAATCTGGGCACATATAATATATTTTAAAAATCCCAAATCCAACACAGAAACACACTGCACGAAAAACGATGCAGAGAAGACGACAAACCGCGGCGCTTCCGCGGCACATGCCTACCTCGTGCCGCGGAAGGGCGGCGGTTTGAACGAATCACTGTACCGTTTTTCATGGGTGTTCATAAAAAACCCTGAGCCGAATTTACAAGTATAAAGTTTTTCATTTAGAGCAGAAAAAATTTTAACAGAAACTAGGGTTTTTCAAAAGTTCGGTTTTTGGATTTTCCGGTTTCGAAACTTCGTTACATTTCACTACCTAGCTAGTTTGAGTTTAGTTAGGCTCTGATACCACTGTTAGGTCCACGTTGCCCACCCCGGTGCTTACGGGGAGGCGGAAAACATAATAAAAAACGGATTTTTATCGACTTAGGCAACATGGACCGAGCTTGTGAGGATCTTCGCTAAACGAAAACTAGCTAAAGCAAACTTACAACTAGCTAAGTTGTAGAAAGGTTATACCTTGAGCTCGAACTCCTTCTCTCCTTGCTCGCCGGAATGGTAGAAAGATGTCACCTTGCTTGTCTTCTCCCGTCAAAGAACGATCCACCCGAAAGCCTCGACCTTTAGCTTCAACTCCAAGCTAGGAGTAACTAGAGTGCAAGAAATGCTAAGACTTGGACCCTAGAAGAGAGTAGAGAAGATCAAGTGAAGGTTTTTCTCAAGCTTTTTGTTTCTCAACACATGAGAGGGAGAGAGCTTGAGGGAGAGGATGAGCAAGAGAGAGAAATGATATGAGATAATGAATAATTAGTGAGCCATTCTCACTAATATGTGTGTAATATTTTAATTCCATAATTAGCTAGAAAATTGTCATGGTTTAATCAAGAGGTGACCATTATCATTTCAATATTAATGCAAATTGCAAGGATCAAAGAGCATCTTCCAAATGAAATGATTATGGTCAAGTTGTCAACATGGTCAACAAGTCAATGAAGTCAAATGGTCAACAACAACAACCATGCACAATAATTAAGCTAATTATCAATTAACAATAATACACACAAAAACAATAGGGTTAATAAAATGACAATAGTCATTAACCCTAAACAAGGTCCTCTCCCTCAATCTCAAGCAACTGTGCATACGCACCCGCATTCGTGATCCGAGGAACACGAATGCACTGAGAAAAACCAATCTCAAATCATATACTAGGATCCGGCTTAAACCAAAGCCCACTAGTATAAACTGTCCGGACAGCAAACGTGCACAAGTGCGCGGATGCGAACGAACCCTGTCGCAAAACCATGCGACCTCTACTCATTTTGCCTAAAGGCGAATAGCTCTCTGTGTGGGACTCTAAAGACTCGACACTACGCTGGCAGTGGGTTTAACCACAGACCGCAAGCGGCACTAGCTGTACGTAACGGTCCCCAGGTAGATGTCGATAAGAAGACTGACGAGGTGAACCCCATCTGCACTCCTACTGATCCTGTATGTGACAGTCTCCGTACAGTCCGGTCTGTTCGTCTGATACATCGCATGGCGGGCCTAGGGGGGCGGTGAACGTCAGTCCCCTAATAGCGGTACAAGTCGTGTCGGAGTGTAGCCCAATACACCCTGAGATAACACTGGAACCTACCAGTAGATCTCGCTTGCCCTGGCCAGGGACTACTTGTGTAATGGCTCTCCTAGACACAGCGCGATGTCAACCCCCAATACCGGGAGAGACGAATCCTGTCTAACCGTCACTGCCTCCAAGTGCTTCGGGACTGCTCCCAACTACTACCTGTTTGCACGACTCAGTAGAGCCGTGGTAGGGTAGTAATCAAAGAACAGTGGGAACACACTCGAGGCGAAGTGATAGTGTCAAGTCAGCGGACTAAGCTGTACTCATATCACCTGGGAACTGATAACTGACGATAGGTATATTACCAACCAACAGTTCCCGATGAGTCCTGTCCAGTGTACTCGTAACCTAACGAGCACCCGCATACTATCCCAAGTACAACGTACTAACGGCTGTGGGACAGACCGTCTCCCACACTGGGATGAGAAGCGCATACGCTAGTCTACTCCGGAGTATCGATGCCCTGTCTCGATAGTCCAACGACCAGGGACCTGTATAAGGATGTGCTTATAGATTACCCAGCCCTTACGAGTGTGATCGCCATCACAACGCCGGTAATCAAGCAAAGATCCTAAGGGCTATACTAATGCGTATAGGTGATATAATAAATAAACACACATGTACACATTAAAGCAGAGACAAACCAAGCAGCATACTACTATATTGAGCAAGATTGTCTGTACAACTGTGAATATCCCAAGCTTCCATCAAGTAATATACATACTAGTATGATACAGTAATGGCCTCTAGGGCATATACACCAACAATGGTAATTATTGACGGTGTGTGTAGCATACAATCAATGCTCGTGCAACATGAATTGTCAATAATAAGTGCAGTGTCCTAAGGATACTAATTCAAGCACAACAATATTTAAGTATTAGGGTAAATGCGCAATTCTAAATATGACATAGAATATGCGACAGAAATAACATCTCTGGCCCAGACGCATAACGCCATGCGGGCGATTCCCCTGTAGATATTAAATCTACTCACCAACGCTCCAGGCTAGGTGAATCCTACCACCTGTTTTCCCTTTGTAGCAGTGTCCGTAATCCCCGCCTGCGAATCTGCAACATTAAAACAACAAAGAAAATATAAATTAAAAATAAACCTAAAATACTTATAATCTACACGGACCAACACGACACACATACATACTCTAAAGGGTTCGTGTTGTAGCTAACGCATATAGCGACACTACGAAACCAACTCAGACCAACAGCAACCCAGAACACGCACCGTATCCGATAACGTATCGCGTGAAACAAAACACGAGAAACACACAACTTGTCCCAGATTTTTCTTATAACGTTTTGGAAATCGTTTTGTGAATTTTCCCGTTTTAGGGCAAAATTGTCGGTTTTTCCCGTTTTAACCCGATTTCGATCAAACATCCGTATAAGCTTGCCGGCACTTTTTTTAGCTAAAATAAAGCTTGTGCGCGAACTTTAGGGGTATTTGGGAGGTTTTGGTTCAGATAGAATTTTTCCCAAATAAAATATTATTTTAAGCGTTATTAGGTGCACGTAAATCGGGAAATTTCTTTTCTTAAGAATAAATTTATTTTTTGTCACTAGAATATTTTGGAAACTTTTTTTTAAATATCTAGATATTTTTTTGAGTGCAAAAGGTTTTATTTTAAAAAGAAAAGAAAATGTGTAAAGGTGACAAAGTGCATTTATTAGCATTTATTACTCTTTTTCCTAGCAATTTCTTCACAAAAAATTCACAAAAGTACCCCCCTCATCCCCTTGCCCAGCCCTTCCCTTCCCCTTGCTTCCCTCCATCATTCCCACTCTTTTTCAACTCATTTTGCATCAAATAAATCATGAAAAATCCATATAAAATCACAAAAATTCAAATATAATCATTTTCCTTCATTTCCTTCACTAATCCTTCATGGATCTTCAATAAAGCTTGGTTTTTGATACTAAGATGTTGGATTAAGATTCATTTTGTGTTCTTGGGGAGGTATAATTCTTACCTTAATCCTTTTATATTTGTTTTAATCTTATTCTAGCTAATTTAGTTAGCTAATTATGTGTTTAGTTTAGTTTTTAATTTATGATTAATTCATTTATATTTGGTTTGAGAAATTCATGTTAGGGTTAAATTTTGTTAAGTGTTTAGTGTTCATTTGAAGTGTTAATTTATGTTTTGGAGAAGATTAACCTAGTAGAAAATGTTAATTTTTGCTAATGAACACTTTGTTTAATTATGCAATTTTGCTTACTAGGTTTTTGCTAAAATTTATTAAGCAAGTGTTAAAACTATAGGAATGGTTTAGATAGATTAGTTAAGTTATTTTAAGGTGTTTGTAATCTCTAGATATGCATTAGCTTGAAACTGGTGCGAAATATTGCGATAGGTTGCTTACTAGATTTCGGGGTTTTTCCGATGTGGGTTCGATTGGTCGTTGCGAGATTATATCTATTGTATTCCTCGTAATTTTTGTGTTGTGTTGCGCGATCGGGACGATTGGGGTCTAGACTTAGTGTTTTGTAGTTTAGCGACCCCAATTAGGGTTTTTGGCCGATGTCGTGCGCGATAGATGCGCTAAGCACGCAGTGTAATTTTCAGGGCGTCATTCTTGTGTTTCGATGTCTTTTCGTCGATGTAGGATATTTTATTATGTGTTGTGTTTGTGAAATTTTAGGTCGCAAGCGGGGACTTCGGACGCTACGACAATGGAAAACAGGTGGTAGGTGATCAGTCGAATATAATGTATTTTTAACACGGCAATTTCCCCATCTTTTGCATACATTTAGAAGTGTTCGGTATTCATATTTCACATATTAGCAAATCAGTCGTAAAATACCAGATTTCATGTATTAGACTTTTAAACCGACACTTTAAGGGAAATTAACCGCATTTCATGGCATCGCATCATTTCTGTATTTGCGCAACACTTGTCTTGAGTCTGTGCAGGAAAGTCCGGAGCAAAATCAAAAGAAGTTGATCAAACAATACGCCAACTAAATCATTTCAGATCTGGTAGCAATTAAGAAGGAATTATACAATTCTATATATCAAACAAAGGCCCATACAATAGCCCAAGACCACTGCAGAAAATACAAGCCCTAAGGCTCCAAATTAGCCGCGGATCCGCGGCAGGAACCTACTTGGGCCGCGGATCCGCGGTTGTTCCAAAGCTTCAGCTCCCAAAATTCAGTGCAGAATCTCAAACTCTGGGCCCACATTTCTTTCTGATATGTCAAGTTCCAGAATGCTCTCGAAGCTACTGCCAGATCAGCAAAGAAGATTAAGAAGGCTAATCTTAATTAAGCTCCTAACTAATCCTCTTCTAGAAGCCCCCTCCTAACTAATCACATCTAGAAGCTTCTCCCCTAACTAACTTTTGGAGGGAAATTTGAATTTCCTCAACAAACTTTAGGAGGGAAACTTAGAATTTGAAATCCTAGATCTAGGGTTTAGTTATCTATAAATAGGAACCTAGACCTAGGGTTAAAGGTTATTCATTCTACACCATTTTCTTCCACAAGTCTCGTGACAAGGCTTGTGCGAAACCCTAACCCTAATTCCACTCCAAATCCAAGATCTTGAGTACCAAATCAAGCGAGAAGCCTTCAACCTTTTAGGAGCTGAGCCGATCTTCAATCGGGCAAGTGATCCAAGCCGATCCGTGATCCACGGAGACGAGCGAAGCCAAATCGACGATCGAGTTCTTCCTCTTGTAGTTCTTAAGCGAATGTAATAAAATTGTCGATATAAATAAAAGGTGAAATTATTTTATCTTGCTTTCTTTTAATTCTTGCATCATGATTAGATCTCAATTTGTAATTGTTGTTCTTGTTGTGATGTGTGAATAAAACTCCGCTCGTTAAGGAGTCGAGACGATTGTAGAATGATGATGTAACAAATCTGTAAACGATTTTTAAGTCCTACGAGTTTTGTAAACCCTAGAAAGTTCAAGAATCGATGACCTAGTTTCGTAGCGATGCTTTCTTGATTGTGATCGCTCGAAATTAGGGATCTACGATCGTTTCTTGAATTTACTAGAGGCTAGAATGTGAATGATATCTACGAAGGAACAAGGGATGAGATGAAACCCTAGTTTCACAAGAAATCCCTAATTCTCGTAGATCTTCATCGATCTAGTATCAATTCATCGAAGGATAAGAATACGTCATCGTAATATTACATCACATCTATAGATCCGATCGATTCCTACGAGCCTCATTTCGATTCTTGATATTTGGTTTGGAAAAATCAACAAACTATCAATTCTTGATTCTATCTTTTAATACTTTCTTAGATCTAGTTTTTTCTCTTTCTTGAACTTCAAATATAAATCATGAATTTTTTGTTTTCTTTTCATTAATGTTTCGATTCATCTAATTCAAAAGACGAACGATTACACTTTCCCTGTGGACGATCCGCACTCACTAACAATCTACATCCGACACCGTAGTTGATTGCGGTCAAATAATTTTTGGTTGTGATTTCTTTACAATTTCATACTACACATCAAGAATTCTTTTCAATCAAATGGCGCCGTTGCCGGGGACTATTTGATTCGATACTTTTACATCCAATCAAGAAAAAATTTACAATCAAATGGCGCCGTTGCCGGGGATAGTGCGCTAATAGTTTGTATTTTGAAATTTGAGTTGAACAATTTATTCCATTATAATTTTTAGATCAAAATTCGCGCAAACACTAATACGTGTTGTTGTGATTTGATTGCGAGGAAATCTGGAATCATTGGAGCTGGAGAAAAATTATTCTGAAAATTCGAGAGAGCCTTTTAAGTGAACAGGAACCTACTGGGAAAGTTTCGTGCAGAGATCACCTTGGACCGCGGCGGATCTGCGGCGTTAGCTTCATTTTGCGGCAGAAGCGCGGCTGTGTTGACTGTTCACTGCACCAATTTTTCTCAGTAACTCTCTGTACTTTCTTATCTTCTTCTCTGTCTACTCCAATTAACACTTTGTTGCAGGTTTCTTTGCAAATAAATCGCTGCGCCGCAAAAGCAAAATAAAATTTGTGCGTGTTTTGATTCTTTTGGTTGTTTGCATATCAATACGGAAATTTAAGGGGCACGACCAAATTCAAATTAGGTGGGGATTTCATTACCCTTCTTAGGCCCCGAAAATCGCAAAACTTGCATCCGCATTGACCCACATTAACTAAAAAATATCTAGAGATGACTCTAAGGACCGTCGCGCTCAATTAGGACAGAAGAAGGCCGTAGGTAATTCATTGCTTATCCGTGTTTTCTTGTGGTGCCTAAGGCGAGTGTGTCTAAGGCTAGTGGTTTTTAATTAGGCCCACTACTTACGTAGTGGAGTACCTTCCCACTTACCTGGCACTTATCCGGCCACAGGGGAACAAAGAGGCAGTGGAGGATTTATCCTGCGACTTGTCTTTTGGAAGTTAGGAGCGGTCTAGAGTCTGACCTAGGTGACCACTAGATTTTAGGGTTTTGCTTGTTGCATTTGTTGTGATCGCATCATTTTTCAAAAAAAAAAATCCGTATCATTTTTCAAAACAAACACCAACACTTCATTTCCTCTAATTATACCAACGCTGCCACTTGTGCTACAACCATTTAGTACAATGTTAGGCTGGACACGGGATTCCATTTCCCGTCTTGTCCGCGTTTCTTTTATCGACCCCAGAGTCGGTAATTCTTCGTCTTCTCCCCCACCACCCACCACACCCGTGATGGACCCAAATCCATCAAACTTTAACACTACTCTTCCACCGCCCGCAGGTGCGCAGAATCTTCCACGCATTTCTCTCCAAGAGAGATGCTATCCTACACGTGTTACCCTTCCCACCTGTCTTTCTATACCACCTGCCATCGGGGAAAATTTTGAAATCAACCCCCAATTCATCAAACTGTTACCCAAATTTCCTGGTCTTGATTCTGAAAACGCATACATGTTTATTTCCAAATTTGAAAACGTATGTGCTTTGATGGGGAATTCACAACTGTCTTTGGATGCTCTGCGCTTACGTCTTCTCCCATTCACTTTGTGCGATTTAGCCGAGAAGTGGCTTTACATCACACCCGCACATTCTATTTCAACATGGGACGAATTCGTTGCAGCATTCCTTAAGAAATTTTATCCCAATCACAAGACCGCCCATGTTCGGAGCGAAATCTCTAAATTTACCCAACTTCCCAATGAACCATTTTGGAAATGCTTTGAACGGTTCAAGGATCTTCTTATTCAATGCCCTCATCACGGAATCCCCAGATGGGATTTGTGTCGAATTATCTATGAGGGTATTGATCTCACTACTAGACAGATGCTTGAAACCATGTGTCATTGCCAATTCCTATCTAAAGATGATGGTGAAACTTGAAAATACTTAGAAGATTTAGCTCAAAACACATCACAATGGGAAAGTGTTAGACCACCACCACCTAGGGAAGATGTCAATCAGCTCGATGTTTCCGTCACCTTGAAAGCCGAAATGGCCGCAATACAAAGGAAACTCGACGCTATAGAAAATAAAATCTTTTCAGCCTCCCTAAACCAATCCACACTTCCCAAAACCGTGTGTGGCTGCTGTTCAAACCCTTCACATTTGACGGAAGAATGTCCTTTGAATGTACCGTTTCAAGGTCACACTAATGCTGAACTTCAGCAAAGACCTGGTAACTATCCCTCTTCTTCCTCATATAATCAAGATTGGAGGAATTACCCGAACTTTGCTTGGAACCAATCACAATCTCAAATTACGGTTCCAATCCTAAACAATTTTCAAAGGGTTCCTCCACCACAACAGCAACCACCACTTCAATTGAGTCAGCACCCCTTCCAACCGCAAAATTTTCAAAATCCTGCCAACACTTTTGCACTACATGAAAACTCTTTGCAATTGGCCGGTACTGATAATATCTCTGCACTGGTGCAAACCTTGGTTACTTTCATGAAACAATCCACCCAAGAGTCGGCAAGTTTTCAATCATCCATCGATAATATGATAAAGATCATTCTCACTCAAAATGAGAATATCAAATCAATGGAAGCTCAAATTGAACGAATAACAGCCGAAATAAGTGCTAGAGAAGAAGGGAATCTTCCATCTCAACCCGCACCTGATCCTAGACCTTCACATTGCACTAATGTGGACGCTTTTACAACGTTGAGATCTGGAAGAGTGCTAGACAATCATTTGGGTGAACAAATTGATAATGATGAATTGATCATTAACACCCCGGCTTCAACTTCCACTTCCACTCACACTTCTATTTCTTACCCTATTTCGTCTAACTTACCTTCTTCTTCCGAGCCTATTCTCCGTGTTCCCAAAGGCTCGAACCCTCCACCCACCTCATCTTCTCCACCCCCACAAACTTCTCCATAAATGTTGGACCCAACACTTATTGATAGAGCTCCATTTCCAAATAGGTTGAGGCCCAAGAAACATGATGCCCAAATGGAGAAGATTGTGGACATGTTTAAGGAAGTTAACATCAACATCCCTCTCCTAGATGCTATTCAACAAGTTCCGTCCTATGCAAAAACTCTTAAGAACTTGTGCACTAGGAAGAGGAAGACTCAAGTGCCTAAAAAAATCTTCATGCCGAGTACTGTAGACACGGCTTTTCCCCAACAATTACCACGGAAACGTAAGGACCCTGGCTGTCCTACTATTTCCATTTCTATTGGGGAGAAACACATCAACCGTGCGTTACTTGACCTTGGCGCTAGTGTTAACTTACTTCCTTTCTCGGTATACGAGCAACTACGTATCGGAGTGTTAAAGACTTCGAGCATAACTCTCCAGATGGCTGACCGATCAATCACCAAACCTAGGGGTGAACTGGAGGATGTGTTAATAAAAATCGGGGAATTTGTATTCCCTGTGGATTTTATTGTACTTGATACACAGCCTGTAGCGAACCCACGGAATCAAATTCCGGTGATTTTAGGTCGCCCCTTTTTGGCCACTTCCAATGCTATTATCAACTGTCGTAATGGTTCTATGACCCTATCTTTCGGGAATAGGTCAATAGAGCTGAACATTTACAAGTTGGGAAGTGTACCCTCCGAACCTACTGCTCAGGTTTGTTCTGTCGACTTAATGGATGTCGACAGCAGCGAATTTGATGATCCTCCTGATATCGATCTTGACTCTTTTCATACGTTATTGTTTGACCCAATTATGTATCATACAGACTCTTCCACCGAGATGTCCGGGTCAACAATTAACACGGATTATGAAATGTTCTTAGAGTCTGAAGATTACCCCGCACTTTGTGATGACATTATTTCTCAGGGTATTGATGGAACTTTTGAGGAAATCTTCGCTGATGAACTCACATTTTTGAATGACACGGGTGTTGAGATGAATCATCTCCCAATCAATGAAATTGAACCTCCACCCCTTCTTTTGAACTGTAAAAAGAATGCGAGTAATCCATCACATTCACTGCATCGTCTCTCCAAAATGAGACGCACACACATTCTTTTCCACCACTTACCTTTTCCCCACTTCTTCTTCCACCAACCAGAGCACTGTATTGATAAAATTTTTGAATGGTTGGTGTTAACATTTGGTCTTTGCAAAGCTTGGCATCGACCACTAATTTTTGACCCCCACTTGTGATTTTCAAAAGCTTAACATTGCATAACTCAAGTTTGGGGGGGACAATTTTTCTGGCTCTTGAAATGAAAATTTTTACAAAAATTACGAGTCAAAAATAAGTTTGGTGGAGGGTCTTCACTTAAGTATTTTGCCCCCACTAATAAATTCCTCCCAAGCTTACAGGTTTTTCGAGATTTAGCAGAAGGCAACAGTGAGGACACTGTTGAAACAAGTTTGGGGGAGGTTTGTGCTTATTTTCGCATCATTTGCATATCACTTTGCATAAGCACAAAACATTTTTTGAAAACCTATAAAAATTTAAAAAATTTCAAAATTATAAAAATATTTTTTGTACATAAATAAGATAATAAAAGATTAGATATTGAACAATTACATCCATGAGATTAGAAAAATTTAAGAAAACCAAGAAAATTAGAAGTTTTCTTATACGAACTAGTAATAAGTAGTTATGAGCCGTTGTCCCAAGGGTTAGTAAGATGAAAGACGTCACTAATCTGAGGATAAAAATAAGTCTGAAAAATAGTTTCTATTCTGGAAGCCAAACATTTTGAACGTTGATACCCTGCTATTCGCACTTACACACGTCTTAAAGCCTGGGACAGTAGAGGATACCTTGAAATGCTCTTGTCTTTAAGCCAAAAGTATGAAGGAAATAAAAAAAATGAATAAAAAAATATATAAATTGGTGAGAAAAATGGACACTGGTTTTGTTATCACCAAGGGCAATAAAAAAATATATAGCGAGGGTGCTTCTTCACTTAGTGCCCTAAGGCCAACTGGTCTGGGAGTCACTGCTATGCCTGAGGTGGTGCAAGACGAGGAAAATACACCAAGTAAGCAAGCACATGAGTAATCGGTCGGTTAGTACCTCAAGAAGTATTAACGGTCGCATGAAAGTATGTGAGCAATCTCGTTTAAATATTCATTAATTAAAAAGTACTGAGGCTGATGGGCAAGAGTATGATAGCTTGAATTGAATTCTCCGGGTGTAGGGATGTCATTTACACACACGCAGGGTGATATGATCGATGTTTGGAAGAAAGATAGAAATGAAGAATAAGACGATGTTTTATTGAGGGAGGACGTGATTTCTAACATCTTTTCATGACCATTAAGATAGGGCTCATGACAACCGAAAAGCTAGCTTAGTTGGAAACCCTAATTTTCAAAGTCTTTCTTTTACAATTCTTTTCTTTAAATGTAATATTCATGATCTTCCTTTTATTATTGGATTTTGTGGGTGCAATCCGCTGAAAACCCTCAGGAGACAACACTCCTCCTACTAGGGACACCTAGAGGTTTAAAGGCTTGTTGCACGTGCTCAGTGCAATCGTGTTGCCTACGAAAGTGTGCTAGTTAGTTTTTCTCTTTCTTTATTTTCTCCTTCTCTTTTTAATAAAACATTCGCTCGAGACGATCGAAATTAAGTTTGGGGGTATTTGATCAGTCGAAAATAATGTATTTTTAACACAGCAATTTCCCTATCTTTTGCATACATTTAGAAGTGTTCGGTATTCATATTTCACATATTAGCAAATCAGTCGTAAAATACCAGATTTCATGTATTAGACTTTTAAACCGACACTTTAAGGGAAATTAACCGCATTTCATGGCATCGCATCATTTCTGTATTTGCGCAATACTTGTCTTGAGTCTGTGCAGGAAAGTCCGAAGCAAAATCAAAAGAAGCTGATCAAACAATACGCCAACTAAATCATTTCAGATCTGGTAGCAATTCAGAAGGAATTATACAATTCTATATATCAAACAAAGGCCCATACAATAGCCCAAGACCACAGCAGAAAATACAAGCCCTAAGGCTCCAAATTAGCCGCGGATCCGCGGCAGGAACCTACTTGGGCCGCGGATCCACGGTTGTTCCAAAGCTTCAGCTCCCAAAATTCAGTGCAGAATCTCAAACTCTGGGCCCACATTTCTTTCTGATATGTCAAGTTCCAGAATGCTCTCGAAGCTACTGCCAGTTCAGCAAAGAAGATTAAGAAGGCTAATCTTAATTAAGCTCCTAACTAATCCTCTTCTAGAAGCTCCCTCCTAACTAATCACATCTAGAAGCTTCTCCCCTAACTAACTTTTGAAGGGAAATTTGAATTTCCTCAACAAACTTTAGGAGGGAAACTTAGAATTTGAAATCCTAGATCTAGGGTTTAGTTATCTATAAATAGGAACCTAGACCTAGGGTTAAAGGTTATTCATTCTACACCATTTTCTTCCACAAGTCTCGTGACAAGGCTTGTGCGAAACCCTAACCCTAGCCTTCAACCTTTTAGGAGCCGAGCCGATCTTCAATCGGGCAAGTGATCCAATCCGATCCGTGATCCACGGAGACGAACGAAGGCAAATCGACGATCGAGTTCTTCCACTTGTAGTTCTTGAGCGAATGTAATAAAATTGTCGATATAAATAAAAGGTGAAATTCTTTTATCTTGCTTTCTTTTAATTCTTGCATCATGATTAGATCTCAATTTGTAATTGCTGTTCTTGTTGTGATGTGTGAATAAAACTCCGCTCGTTAAGGAGTCGAGACGATTGTAAAATGATGATGTAACAAAACTTTAAACGATTTTTAAGTCCTACGAGTTTTGTAAACCCTAGCAAGTTCAAGAATCGATGACCTAGTTTCGTAGCGATGCTTTCTTGATTGTGATCGCTCGAAATTAGGGATCTACGATCGTTTCTTGAATTTACTAGTGTAAGTCTACGGTAGCGCCCCGACAGTCTACAGACGCCAAATGCGGAACAAAAACTTTTTAACTGGCGCTATCGTATACTTTAACCCGGATCTGCCATTATTGCTAAACTAACAAACTGTAAAGAGTGTAGAAAGGTTATACCGAACGATCCGAGTCCTTGGTTCTTTAACCATCATCCCACGCTCCGTTGCGGCTGCTCCGATCTCGTCGATCTCCGATATCCTCGTCGAGGTGGCACCACATCGACGATTCTTTAAACGGGCTCCCGTCTCTGACTTGAGGCAACTCGATCGTCAAGTTTGCTAAAAGAGACAACCAAGAATGATGTAGAGAATGAGTAGATGACTTTGTCTCACTTCGTCCAAGTCTGTGGACGATCGATAAATGAAGCTGCCATTTTTATCGGGTGATGGAAAGAAAGAGGTAATGAAATTTCCATGCACCCTTAACCATAGTCTTTTCTCTCCAAAAATGAAATCATTCTCACTCTCCCTCTCACAAGGTTGGCCGGCCATATATAGAAAAGAGGGAGGTGATGGTAGGAGCAAGGAGGGGGTGACCATAGAAGAATGAAACTTATCTTGATCATTAAAGCAAAGCAATGAGTCACTAAGAAACATTGAATCTAAAAACCCTTAGTCATCAAGCATTAATGACACCATTAATGCACTAATGACTCACCATGTCAAGTCACTCTCTCTAGAATCTTCTAGAAGAATCCACACTCATCTCAAGAAAAGATAAACCCGTTTTTAACCAAATGTTAAAAGACGGCTGATAGAAAACTGGAAACTGGCAACTTCCAAAAGTGATCCTGAAACAACTTTCAGGATAACCCCGAAACTGTATAAATATACCCGCATTTGTATTACGACTGAATACAAATGCAACTGAGACAAAGATATTATACCTACTCAATATAATACTCGGATCCGGCTTAAACCAAAGCCGACCAGTATTATCTGCCCGAAAAATAACACGTGCGTAAACGCACGTGCATTTTCCGAACCCTGCCATAAAACCATACGGCCTCTACAACGTTTCGCCCGATCTTGGGAAACTGTCTGTGGGGGACTCTAATGACTCGTCAGTACCCTGGCAGTGGGTTTAACCACAAACCGTCAGCGGCACTAGCAATGCGTAACGGCTGCCCATGGACTGACCTCAAGGGATGCCGATGAGCGCACTCATCCGGAAAACCCTACTGAGCCTAACAGTGACAATGTATATACAGTCCGGTCCGTTCGTCTATGAGTATCGCATATCTGCCTAGGGGGCTAGTAACGTCAGACCCCCAATAGCAGTATAAGTCGTGTCGGAGTGAAGCCCAATAACACCCTGAGATACTACTGGAGTACCTACCAGTAAATCTCCTGCCACGGCCGTGGGCTATATGTAATGGCTCTCCTAGACACAGCACGATCTCGCCCCCAATACCGGGAGAGACGAATCCCCTGCCGATCCGCTCACGTGCCTCCATATGGCTCGGGACTGTACCCAAAAACTACCTGTTTGCACGACTCCTTTGAGCCGTGGTAGGGTAGAAATCAAAGCACAGTGGGAACTCACACGAGACAAATGACGACCTCAGGTCGATGAACTAACCTGTACACATGTCACCAGGGAACTGCTATCTGACGGTAGATATAATACTAACTAGCAGGTTCCCGGCGAGTCCTGTCCGGTGTACTCATAACCCAATGAGCACCTGTATACATCTTAGGTGATCCAACCGACACCAGTGGCTTGTGAGACCGGCCACCGCCCCTCGTCGGGGTCTCGACTGTATACACTAGTCTACTCCGGAGTATCGATGCCCTGTCTCGAAACTCCCACGACTAGGGACCAAAATCAAGGATATGCATATAAACCACCCAACTCTCACGTATATGATCGCCACCATACTGTTGGTGGTAAAGCAAGATCCTAAGGGCTCTATCAAAGTGTAACATGTAATCAGTCACCTGATCATGTATACGACTGATAAAGGCAAACCAGATAGCATACTATGATCTCGAGTAAGACTGTCATACCGGTATAGGTCCTCCGCAATCATTGCAATCACGTACCTGCGGTCCAATAATTGACTATGAGGGCACTATCTCCAACAATCTCCCACTTGCACTCAAGGCTAATTATTGCGATGTTGCGTACTCACAGCCCGTGTGAAACCAACACCCAACTCCTCTACTAATCAGTTTCACAAAGCCCGTTTGTAAAACTATTGTGTTCGAGAAATAGCCTTAGTGAGTGGATCCGCCTAGAAGTTTCTTTCTATATCTCTCTTAATCTCAAATTCGCGGAGAAAGCCATCTCCCGAAATGAGTAATACCTGTCTTAGAATATGTCTGGATATCTGATGGGACCTAGTTCATAAATGAACTCCAAATCCAAACTTCTTAGACTGTATCGATCACTGAACCTAATCAGTATCGGGCACCATGCCACCTACAGTATCCTCTTGGACCACCTGTCCATAATACTGTCCCTCTTCGTCAGAGGGAAAAACTATAACTCTGACAATCACTCTGTCAACCATGTCACCTTTGAAGCCTGGAATGATAACCGTCTCCCGAAAGAGGCTGTCGTCATCAAATCCGTAGAACATGTACTTATGTTCTAAAACTGCTTCCTTATGTTTCTCCAGGATTGGATTAATACAAACTTATTGCATCTAGTGCAAAAACAACATCTGGTGTGGTACTTGACATCTCATGATTGACTCAATTGCCTAAGCAAGTGATCTGCCAATCATGCACATCCCTCTCCCCTTTAGTCTGTAAGACACCTTTAGAGAGGGTGACTCCATCACCTGCAGGTACACCACCATGCTAGGAGTCAACTATTCCAAAAACCATTAGAATATCTGTCAAAGTACCCACATTGGGAAACTACCCAAATCCAGATCTAAAACCATAGATCTAGAAACCAGAATGTCAAATATTATATCCATATCCTGTCTGGAGAAACAACTGTGTGACGACCACAGTACAACCGATCGTAGTATATGAATTTTATTTCCTACTCTGTGTATGTCATCCAGATACCATGATATCACACCCTACTACCTTCTTAACAGATCCATCCCCTATTCTGATTGAAGTCAAACCCATGACTGTCACATCAAAATTAGATGATCTATCTCCGCTATTACTGCTCAAGTCTATAAATAGACATAAGCTACTTGCCCACTATGCTTCCGCTGCTCTCACTGACTACGACAACCCTCCTACCGGGCCTCATAGCCTGGAACAACAGTAGTGTCAAGTCTGGGTAGATAAGAACCTCCCTGTCACCGTCCTTGAGCTTACCGAAGTACCTCTCGGGTGTCTGAGGTTACCCACCAAATCTGCGGAGTGGCTATTGGAATGTCAAACCTGATTGAATATATAGGTCCTATTAAATTTTCCGTAATCGTTTGCGGTTCTGGAATCACTTCCAGTTCTACCATACTCCCACTACTGTTTTCTAAAAGATCCATTTTACTAAAACTGTGGCGAGTCAAGAACAATATCACTATTGATCTTCCAAATAGTAGAATATCAACCCTCGTCATAGCCAGGGTCAACCCACAAACAGCCATTACAGAAACGTGCCCTGAGTTATCCAAAGTCTGGTTTTAAGCATAAGCTGGACAACTCCCCGTACCTTAACAACTTTTAAGGTACGAACCATTCTATATCCAATATATAAACTTTGGCACTAATTTAATTGGAACAAGATTCAAATCATGCAACTGTCTCCAGTGCATATCACTTTAATGGAAAGAGGCTAATCAGCATTACTCAACTTAGGAATCCATCCAATTATGAGTAACCTGAAAGAGAAACACGTTTCTCAAAACCATCACTATCATCTGAATACCAATCACAAGAATCTACATCTTCGATCTCTTTGAATAATCCTGATACTTGTGACACCTGGTGTTAGTAATTTGTATGCCCTAAAGGCCATTATATGGATAGTGGAAACTTGGACATATTATCTATGGAGATAGATGAATTTCTTGCTCAAAATGATAGTACGCTATCTGGTTTACTTTATCTGTACATGTAGATTTAATCATTTACACATGTTGATAAAGCCCAAAGGATATATGCTTGACTACTGTGATTATGATGCGGATCATACTAGTGGGGCACATGTAGTCTATAAGCATATCCTTGAACTGTTCCTAGTCGAGGGTGTATCGAGACAGGGCATCGATATTCCAGAGTAGACTAGCGTATACTATTCTTGTCCCATATGATGGGCGATGGATGATCCCATATCCATCTGGTGAGGAGACACCAAAGATTGTATGCGGGTGCTCAGTGGAGACTGGGTACACTGAACGGACTCACAGAGAACTCCTATGTGGTATTATATCTATCGTCGGATAGCAGTTCTCAGGAACACTGGTACAGGTTAGTCTGTAGACCCGAGATCGTCATAGAGTCTTGTGTGTCCTCCCACTATACTTTGATCTCCACCCTACCACGGCTCTACTGAGTCGTGCAAACAGGTGGTCTTTGGGTACAGTCCCGAGGCGCATGGAGGCAATGAGCGATAGGAGGGGTTTCGTCTCTCCCGGTATTGGGGGTTGATGTTGTGCTATGCTCGATTGGCTATAACATGAAGTCCCTGGCCAGGGCTGCTGAGATTTACTGATAAAAGTTATCAGTAGTTTCTCGATCTGTTATGAGCCATACACCAGCATGACTTATTGAGTTACTGGGGTCGACGATACCATCCCTAGACTTGATATGCAGCATATCTGACGAAGAGACCGGACTGTACGGTAAGTGTTGCCAGTTGGCTCGACGGGAGTTTTTACAGCTTCGCTGGTTTTCTTCTGATCGTTTCAATACCCGGGTGGCCGTTATGTTTAGCTGACCTCTTGCGGCTTGTTGATGTTTGATATGATCATCATCTACTGCTGGCGTATTGACGAGTCTTAGAGTCCCACAATGAAGTTTCCTGGCTCGGGCAAAACGATGTGGTGTGCATATGAGATATGTGCGGGACCCGATTAAATACGGTTATGTGATAACGTATATTAATCGGGCATTTTCTATTTGTCCGATCGTATGAGATATGATCGGTTTGGTAAAATCAAGTGTTGATTTAACTAATTACATTTAGATTAATCCTTTAAGTAAATCCTTTTGTATGCATGCATGTATGCACATGATGATGTGCATGGACACATACATGCATACATAGTATCATGGTTGATGATACAAGAATGATGGCAATATAAGACTTATATTGAAGCTTTTAATTTGTATTTATCATTTTAAGTTAATATAAAGTTTACCCACTAAATAATAGAATCACCAAAACCAATATTTCTCCAGAACACTCAACACTTGAGTGAGTTTTAAATATCTCAGAGGCATGCTTATAATAAATCAGGTCTACTGTAGAAAACACTGTTCCTAATTCCCCAAAAGGGCCGCGGAAGGGCCGCACAAAGCATGGTTATGCGGCGGATCCGCGGCGCTTTAGTGAGATCACTGAAAAATTTTAATATGGTAATTCTTAGATTTGCCTGCTGATTTTTTTAGGACCTTCAAATTTGGAAAAGGTTTAACTTCGTTCAGATTTTCAGATTTTAGAACGTGTTGAAATGTTTGAACGAATATTAGAAACACAGTTTTTCCCGTATTGGAAAAATTCCAAATGTTGGATTTTTCCCTAGTTCAAAATCTTCGAAAAACATGCAAGCGTATTTGTGGACACTCTAGAAGAACATAACCATAACTCGATTATGTGACCGTCAAAACTATCACTGAACCTTAGGGTTTGTGGTAGTTTAGCGTTGCCACATGTGAGGCGTTGGTTTGGCCCTTCTACGGTTGGTCCATAAGGTGCTGTGGCATGTTCTAGAAACTTTTGAACTCGGCTCAAGTGTTGTGCAGTTTGGGAAATCTAGGGTGTTTGTATATTCGATCGAAAAGTTTAACATTGTCTATTTATCTGAAATGTGATACAATATGTGGAATTCATATAGTTAGGCATGAAATACGAAGTATGTGATATTTCGAATTTATGATGTCTAAGGTGATTGTGGATTCCAAATGTTGTAGTTTTTCATTTTATTTTCTGTGACCGTAAGTGTAGTATGTGGTGTATCGCCGTTTTCGTTGCTATACGTCAACGACAATCGGGATACGCATACTTACTTACGTTGATGATATGAGATATTATGTGTTGCTGAGATATGATGAGCAGGATTGTCGTGACTGAATAGCCGGGGGTTTTATGTGAGATGAGAGTTTTATTTTTCATTCATGTAAAATCAATTGTATATTATTTACTTTTCCGCATTAGGATAGACCCATGGAGGGGAGCACAAGTGATCGGGTTCTAGGGTTCAGTGGGAGGCCATCTCGAGGAGTCGAGACCGGGTCTCCTAAACTCTAGAATTGGCAGGATCACTTGCCGCTCTCGTAGGGTCTAAGGGTGTGGGATGGCTATTCATCACGACCGTGGAATCCGTATTTTCTATTGTTGGCTCGATACAAAATACGGACATCCTAGATATCCTTTTATATGCTTCTGCTGTTGATATTCTGTAATGTGATTACTTAGTATCTGAGACGAATGGATTATTATTATATATATGATATATAATAAACGTTGCTTATATTTTACACCCGCGCTAGTCCCGCCCCGCTATGCCGTTAGTTAAGTAACCTAACGGTGCATAACGGGACACTGTGGCGAATGCGGATGGTATAAGTATACGTTCTATTCTGTGATGGCTTAGGAACTTAAATGATGGGATCACATTAATGAGATTAATGTAAAGAAAAGAAACCTAATGA
The DNA here is from genome assembly GCA_030015575.1 of Agapanthus africanus. Classification (NCBI taxonomy): domain Eukaryota; kingdom Viridiplantae; phylum Streptophyta; class Magnoliopsida; order Asparagales; family Amaryllidaceae; genus Agapanthus; species Agapanthus africanus. The sequence continues at coordinate 290,561,881 of JASDDO010000010.1, forward strand.
TGTTGTAGAATCAGATCTGAAACAAACTCGGCCTTTTATGAAAAATGCAAGTTTCAAAAGGATGCGGAGCTTAAGCCACTCCTTTTCTTAACCGTTTGATTCTACAACGAGATCAAGTTCAAAGCGTTAAAGGTTTTCTTAAAAACCATCCGCAACCCTCCGTCATTTTAGGAAGTAGAGTACTTAGTATTCGTGCTGCGTATGTTGATTATAGTCAAGGCGTAGTGTACGGTAGCTAAGTGATGTCTTCCTACAAAGCATATGATGCGATTGGTTAGGACATTCATGTGATTATGTTGATCATAGTCAAGGGTCATATGGGTGGGTCTAGTTAATCATGAAATGACGGGTAGAATTTGACTAGTACTTATGATATGTTGACCATAGCCAAGGTCATAAGTGACTAGGGGTAAAAACCATATCGGGAATTTCAAGAGTTGAAATTTGCAATGAGATTGCATACCATCTATATGATAGTTGGATCTCGATCTCACTGTAAGTAAGTGTTACTTCCAGGAAAACTTTCCTGGCTAGTTTTCTTTTCAGGTTTTGAAAGAAAATTTGATTAAAAGCAGTGGGAGACATTGATTAGATAAAATAATAACCAATCTAATTCTTTGAAAGAGCAATTCGCTAAGTGTATCTTTTTCTCTCTCCGAATGACAATTACAGATGTCAGGACTTAAGCTTCTACTTGAGAAAAATAAACTGACAGGACCAAATTATAAAGAATGGTTGAGGAACTTGAACATTGCACTCTCATATGATAAGGTATCATATGTTCTCAATACTGAAGCCCCACCCGTCCCAGGACCTGAATCATCTGTCGCGGATAGGGAGATCCGGAAAACTTGGGAAATTGACTGCAACACGGCCAAGTGCCTCGCGCTTGCTTCTATGGACAATATCCATCAGAAGCAACACGAGAATATGGATGTGCAATCCATCTTTCTTCACACAAAGGAGTTGTATGAAGAGCAAACTCGTACTTTGAGATACGAGGCATCTAGAAAGCTGTTTCAGATGCGAATGGCCGCTGGTGCATCAGTTGGAGACCATGTTTTGAAAATGATTGGTCTTATTGAAGAACTTGAGGGACTGGGATGGACTATGGATAATGAGCAATATACGGATATTGTTCTTCAGTCTCTCCCCCCTGCCTTTGCTCCGTTCATAGTAAATTTCAATATGAATGGTTTGGAGAAATCATTGCCTGAACTTCTCAATATGTTGAGAAGTGCAGAGAACACATTGAAAACGGCAAGGACTCCCGCTCTGGTTGCTGGGCCATCTTCCTCTTCATTCCCAAAAGCTAAGGCCAAGGGAAAGAAGAAGAAGAAGTCCATCAAACAGAAAGGTGGAGTTAGAAAGGCGAAGGGGAAAGACAAAGTGGGGGCTATGGGAAGTGGAAAAGGAGAATGTTTTTACTGTAAAAAGTCAGGACATTGGAAACGCAACTGTGCTGAATATCTTGCTGATCTCAAGAAGAAGAAGCATGCTGATGCTTCCACTTCAGGTGTATTTGTAACTGAAAACTGTTTTTCTTTAAACTCTGCATCCTGGGTATTGGATACCGGTTCTGGTTCTCACATCTGCAATTGTATGCAGGGATTGAGAAATAGTAGAGTTTTAAAAGTTGGAGATCATACTCTGCGGGTTGGAAATGGTTCCAATATACATGCTGTATCCGTGGGAGAGTATCATCTAGGGCTGCCTTTAGGAAGTATTATGGTTTTGAATCCGTGTTATTTTGTACCAAGTCTGCTGTGTAACATTATATCCGTTTCTTTGTTGGGTAATGAAGGATATCATTTTATGTTGCAAAATAATGTTATGAATATTAACCTGAATCAAGAGTTGATTGGGTTTGGTACATTAAATAACGGTATTTACATCCTGAACCAACACACAGTTTTCAATATACAACATACTAGTAAAAGAAAGTTTTCAGATATAAATGAAGCTTTTCTTTGGCATTGTAGACTTGGTCATATTGACGAAACAAGACTAAACAAGCTACACAAAGATGGATATTTGAATCCGTTTGAATATAAATCTTATGCGACTTGCCAGTCTTGTATCAAAGGTAAAATGACCAAAACTCCGTTTAGTGGACACGGAGAGAGAGCTGGTGAACTCTTAAGCCTCATACATAGTGATGTATGCGGACCGATGTCTACACTTGCAAGAGGTGGTTTTTCATACTTCATCACTTTTACTGATGATTTCTCAAGATTCGGACACGTGTTTTTGATAAAGCACAAATCTGAAGCTTTTGAGAAATTCAAGGAGTATAAACTTGAAGTAGAGAAGCAAACAGGCTTGAGCATCAAGAAACTTCGATCGGATCGAGGTGGAGAGTATTTAAGTACAGAGTTTCTAGACTTCTTAAAAGAGAATGGGATTCTCTCTCAGCTCACTCCTCCTTACACACCGCAGCACAATGGTGTGTCAGAACGGAGGAATCGTACCCTATTGGATATGGTACGATCCATGATGTGTGATGCTGAGTTACCGCTTTCCTTTTGGGGACATGCATTGGAGACAGCAATGTATCTATTGAACAGGGTGCCAACCAAGACCGTGTCTACCACTCCATATGAGATGTGGAATGGAAAGAGACCATCTCTTAAAAGGTTTAGGATTTGGGGTTGTCCGGCTTTTGTTAAAAAGCAGAATCCAGACAAACTCGAGACACGATCGGTCATGTGTAAATTTGTGGGGTATCCAAAACATTCGTATGGATATCTATTCTACCACAAAGAGGAACAAAAGGTGTTTGTTGCTCAGCATGCCACATTTTTGGAAAATGAGTTCTTTACGGAAAGTACTAATGGCAATGTGGTAGAACTAGAAGAGGTTCTAGAGACACAAATTACTCAGGAGGAATTGGTTGAAACTGATGTTGCAGTAGAACTTCAAGAACCTCAGCCGCTCAGGAGGTCTAGTAGAACTTCTCACCCACCAGAGAGATACTATGGGTTTCTCATAGATGGTGATAGAGAAGATTGCATCATGGATGATGATGACCCTACTAGTTTTCAGCAAGCTATCACGAGTGGTGACTCAGTGAAATGGCTGGAAGCAATGAGATCTGAAATGGAGTCAATGTACACCAACAAAGTATGGACTTTGGACGTTGCGCCTCCTGGGATAAAACCCGTTGGGTGCAAATGGATCTTTAAGAGAAAGATTGGTGTAGATGGACAGGTGGAGACCTATAAAGCAAGGCTTGTAGCGAAAGGTTTTCGTCAAAGACCAGGCTTGGACTATGATGAAACTTTCTCTCCGGTAGCAATGCTTAAATCCATTAGGATCCTACTTGCTATTGCTGCTCACTATGATTATGAAATATGGCAGATGGACGTGAAAACTGCATTTCTAAATGGTGATTTAGAAGAATGCGTTTTTATGGATCAGCCAGAGGGCTTCATTGATAGTGGGAGCAGCGGGAAAGCATGTAGATTGCTTAAATACATCTATGGATTAAAGCAGGCCTCAAGGAGCTGGAACATCTGCTTTGATGATACAATCAAAGAGTTTGATTTTGTCAGAAATGAAGATGAACCATGTATTTATAAGAAGATTGTAGGGAGTACTGTCACATTCCTCGTATTGTACGTAGATGACATTCTCCTGATAGGAAATGATGTTCCTATGCTACAATCGGTCAAACTATTCTTATCACAAAGGTTCTCCATGAAGGACCTGGGTGATGCCTCGCGCATTTTGGGCATTAGGATCTATAGAGATAGATCCAAGAGGTTATTGGGACTGTCCCAATCAAAGTACATAGACACCATTCTAAAGAGGTTTAGTATGGAAGATTCCAAGCGTGGTGCCTTGCCTGCTAGTCATGGAATCACTCTCTCTAAGGACTTCTGTCCGAAGACTGATGAAGAGAGAGCTCGCATGAGCGTTATACCCTACGCTTCAGCCGTGGGATCTATAATGTATGCGATGTTGTGTACTCGCCTTGATGTAGCTTATGCACTGGCTGTAGTAAGCAGGTATCAATCCAACCCAGGGGAGAAACATTGGATAGCAGTGAAGAACATTCTTAAGTACTTGCGAAGGACTAAAGAATTGTTCTTGGTGTATGGTAATGGCGATCTCCAGATGTAGGTCTTTACCGATTCAAGCTTCCAAAGTGACAAGGATGACAGTAAATCAATCTCAGGGTTTGTATTTACCCTAAATGGAGGAGCGGTTAGTTGGAAGAGTTCCAAACAGGACACCGTTGCAGACTCCACGATGGAAGCTGAGTATATTGCTGCAAGTGATGCTGCTAAGGAAGCCGTCTGGATGAAGAAGTTCATTGCGGAACTAGGAGTAGTTCCAACCATTGTTGATCCAATACCATTATATTGCGATAATAATGGAGCTATAGCATTAGCTAAAGAACCAAGGTCCCATCAGAAATCTAGACACATCCTAAGGAGATATCATCTGATCCGGGAGATAGTGGATCGCCAGGAGATCGAGATTCGGAGAGTAGATACAAAGGATAACACAGCGGATCCATTCACCAAGGCACTTCCACAGCCGCAGCATGAGCGACTGTTTGAAATGTTGGGTATGAGATACGCCAATAACTGGCCTTAGTGCAAGTGGGAGATTGTTAGTAATTTGTATGCCCTAAAGGCCATTATATGGATAGTGGAAACTTGGACATATTATCTATGGAGATAGATGAATTTCTTGCTCAAAATGATAGTACGCTATCTGGTTTTTTTATCTGTACATGTAGATTTAATCATTTACATATGTTGATAAAGCCCAAAGGATATATGCTTGACTACTGTGATTATGATGCGAATCATACTAGTGGGGCACATGTAGTCTATAAGGATATCCTTGAACTGTTCCTAGTCGAGGGTGTATCGAGACAGGGCATCGATATTCCAGAGTAGACTAGCGTATACTATTCTTGTCCCATATGATGGGCGATGGATGATCCCATATCCATCTGGTGAGGAGACACCAAAGATTGTATGCGGATGCTCAGTGGAGACTGGGTACACTGAACGGACTCACAGAGAACTCCTATGTGGTATTATATCTATCGTCGGATAGCAGTTCTCAGGAACACTGGTACAGGTTAGTCTGTAGACCCGAGATCGTCATAGAGTCTTGTGTGTCCTCCCACTATACTTTGATCTCCACCCTACCACGGCTCTACTGAGTCGTGCAAACAGGTGGTCTTTGGGTACAGTCCCGAGGCGCATGGAGGCAATGAGCGATAGGAGGGGTTTCGTCTCTCCCGGTATTGGGGGTTGATGTTGTGCTATGCTCGATTGGCTATAACATGAAGTCCCTGGCCAGGGCTGCTGAGATTTACTGATAAAAGTTATCAGTAGTTTCTCGATCTGTTATGAGCCATACACCAGCATGACTTATTGAGTTACTGGGGTCGACGATACCATCCCTAGACTTGATATGCAGCATATCTGACGAAGAGACCGGACTGTACGGTAAGTGTTGCCAGTTGGCTCGACGGGAGTTTTTACAGCTTCGCTGGTTTTCTTCTGATCGTTTCAATACCCGGGTGGCCGTTATGTTTAGCTGACCTCTTGCGGCTTGTGGATGTTTGATATGATCATCATCTACTGCTGGCGTATTGACGAGTCTTAGAGTCCCACAATGAAGTTTCCTGGCTCAGGCAAAACGATATGGTGTGCAAATGAGATATGTGCGGGACCCGATTAAATACGGTTATATGATAACGTATATTAATCGGGCATTTTCTATTTGTCCGATCGTATGAGATATGACCGGTTTGGTAAAATCAAGTGTTGATTTAACTAATTACATTTAGATTAATTCTTTAAGTAAATCCTTTTGTATGCATGCATGTATGCACATGATGATGTGCATGGACACATACATGCATACATAGTATCATGGTTGATGATACAAGAATGATGGTAATATAAGACTTATATTGAAGCTTTTAATTTGTATTTATCATTTTAAGTTAATATAAAGAATATCCACTAATTCTCCTTTATTATTTAGTGGGTAAACTTTAATTAACTTAATGAAAAGAATTTCCACCCATGCTTAATTCTTTAGGAAAAGAATTTCCACTAATAATTATGGTGGTAATGGAATAATGGTGATTATTCCTTTCTTAACACTATAAATAGCTTCATATGTGATATGAAACAAGAAGCACACAACAAGGAAAAAATTGAGTGCAAGGGTGTGAAGAATACAAGTTATCATATGTGATATGATAGAAAGCTCAAGCCACCATTATCTTCTTCTTCCTCTCTAGATTTTTCTCTTGAGTGAAGATTGACAAAAGAAAGGATTTCAATTGAAGAACATAAACCACATCATCATACTACACACCTCTAGCCGATTTGTGTAGGGTGTTTACTCTACTTCGTTTGCGAAACAAGTAAGGTAAGGAGCTTTGGGCAAAGGGACTTCGGGTAGATCATCGTGGACAAGGAAGGCTACCATCGATCTGTTCCAAACTCTCATAGTGCCAAGGAGTCACCGAGGGAGATCTACAAAGGTTGTAATCTTTCCTCTTAGTGATAGTTTTACAATTGCATGTGATGTTTAGTTGTATAATCCCTAAAACTTCTAGTTTCGATTCTTGTCGGGTTAACTTAACACCTCTAAATTTTTGATTATGGCATGTGTGATGCTACCGAACTCTTGACGAGGTGCTAGGCCAGCCCTACACCTGGTTCTCTACTTTATTCTTATACCCACAACTTCTCAAAACTTAGACCTTGTATTTCTACGAAACACTCGTCTAAATACTAGAGAAGTTATAAGTAAACAGAACATAGTACGAGGACCTACCCCTTTGTCCTGATGGACACTGGACAACATACAATACTCTGTATAAGTCAGCTGAGTTAAACAACTCAAAACCTGTGCGTCGTAGGTTGAAAACTGTACCCTGGCGATTTCCTCAAATATCACCAATTACAACGAATTCCGATATAATGAGGATGATCACCTAATTCCCAATATCTTACTCCCACTCATCATCTGTAAAACCATACAGATATGAGAATGAAACCTGGTAAATACATACCCTTGGAGTAAGTGTCTAATCGGGAAAACAGTTTTTCTTTAACAATGCACTGAAACATGAAAATGTTTCGTAGGGGTATCCTGGTATTCATAGCAATGCCTCTTCCAAAATCCAATTCATGACTTCAACCGTATATTTTATTGCCGTCTCTCCAAATCCCTTTATTTGTCTTTAGTCGTTACCTTCTGTACACCATCGTTAGGCTAAATGGTTTTCTTCCTTCCCTACCGTTCGGCACCAGCCTATGGTTTGGAAGAAGACTATCCAGTAAGCATAATAGGTGTACCCTCCTAAACCAAGGAGTACTCGCAACTGAGAGAACGTGATGATAAAAGACAACTGAATAATACCTTATTCCTTTAAAGGTGAATTAGGAGTGGCGATGAAGTACGCGGTTTGGTCGTGAATGATATCAGTCGCAATTTACTTTGCCTTCTTTCTAATCCCTTTATTTTGTCTTTACATATTACCTTCTGCACACCCTACTTAGGCTAATTGGTTTTCTTCATTCCCTACCTTTCGGCACCAGCCTATGGTCTGGAATAAGACAATCCAATAAGCGTAATAGGTGTACTCTCCTAAACCAAGGAGCTCTCGCAACCTGAGAGAAGGTGATAATAAAAGACAACTGAATAAACCAATTCTATTTCTCCTGAACCTGGATCCATCCTCGAAGAAGTCCCTTCGAGTTCGTATATAACCATACGATGGATCTATCCAATGGAAGTGGATATCCGCAGTAATACGGGTGTTCTGAGAAATGCAAAGGGTAAAAGAAGGAGTGGCAATGACTTATGCAACTCAGACAATCCAAAAGCCAGTATTTTAAGAAGGTTTGGTCAACCTGGTCACTGAGTCATAGTCTAGGGTCGGTCAAAGGTCGCTGCCAAAGAGAGAGAGAAAAGAAACACTCTGCGTGCACTCTAACCTAGATCAGAATGGTCATCACTTTATCTAATCCGGAAACCTCCCACTGTCCTGTCAAATTCTCCTCTAAACCTAAAGAAGAATCAATCGGGATCACCCGAAGAGTAAACCAACTCATCAGTGGGAATCGGGATCCAACTCTCATCGTATGATAACGTGACGGAATCCACTTGCGTTATCACACTCCAGAAGGTATGCGCATGCCTGGCAAGTTTCAGTTTCTTTAGAAACTCCCGATATGATTTTTGCCCCATGTTCTTATGACCTTGGCGAAAGTCAACAAATCATAAGTCACATGTCAAGTTCTGCCCGTCATTATCTTGTTACTTTGAACCCACCCGTACATACCCTTGACGAAAGCCAACAAGATAATACGACTGTCCCAAACCAACACATCTATCTATGCAACAAATGAATACCCCAGCAACTACCAAACACTATGCCTTGACGAAAGCCAAAAAACATAGCTTGAATATTACTGACCATCCATAAGAAACGACGGAGGGCTACGGCTGGTTTTTGGCGAAAAACCTTTAACGTAATGAACTTGATCTCGTTGAAGGAACCTGATAGCTTTTTAAAATATAGTGGCGAAAACCTTTTGCTAAAGAGGTCACTCCCGGTAAAGGGATCTCGGCTCTTTCCTCGTGGAATGAGGTGCAGGATATTCCACTGAATACCGCTATGCAAAGCAACATGTAATCGAATATAGTGAAGTTATTACCCTGACGTAAACTTCTGCCCAAGGGGTCAGTCCCGGTGAAGGGATATCAACCCTTGCCCCGTCGAATGAGGTGCAGGATATTCCACTGAATACCGCTATGCATAACAAAAGAAAACGTCTTTGCAATAACACTTTTTAAATTTGTTCCAACAACATCCAAACAGGTTTGTTTTACTTTGCATTGATCAGAATCAACACAGTCCCATCATTTAATCACACCAGAAAAGAACGAAAATAAAATGTACGTATATGCCATCCGCATTCGTCACTGGGTCCCGTAATCACTCGTTAGGTTACTTAACTAACGACAGAGCGGGGACTGGACTAGCGCGGGTGTAAAACATATACAACATCTAATAGTATATAAACCAATATACTATAATCGCTCCAGGCGTGATAGTATGCAACATTACAGAAAAGTAATAAGCATCACAGAATAATACAGATAATCTGGGATCCCCGAGTTTCACAGAGCCGCTGCTGAAACTCGACGTTCCCCTGTCGTGTGGATAGCCTGTGCAATGAAACCTAGACCCCTACGGGCGCGACAAGTTACCCGCCAAAACCTGAAGCGAGGCAGCCCCCTACAGCATAGTGAATAGACCACCCAGCACTTCACGGAATCCGGTAATCTTGGGCACCCCTCCTTGGGTCAACCTGTACCCCGTACGAGTGCGGCGAATAGTCTGCCAATTCTAGAGTGGGGCCCCTCTGCCTCTCAAAGCCATGAGATGCGGACCCGTTGCTTCTCAGAACCCGGCTATCCGTGCACTCCGTCTCGGGGCAAAACCTAGTACAGTAATGAAAAATAGTACAATAGGTACATCGACCGCAACCTGGTCGTGCCCCAAAAGAATATTATACAACAGGCAGTGACGTCTGTCCACAAGTTGGACGCTCGCTCCGAAAAATCAAATGTACAAATAAACACGAACTGTACTACCATTGCACACTGCTATCCACCACGACTAATCCGCAACATCACAGCACAACACAGAACATCAACGCGAATTTCACTTTCGCAAACCCGTCTAAAAGAACTATAGCAATCAAACGCGGTTTACCGATCAAATGACATTCCCGGTCGGAGATATAATGTAAGCACTGTAAACTAACATGTTTAAATTTCGATCGACCAAATATCAAAAAGTGGGCCCCACGACTTACTGGTGAACAGTAAAAAAATCTGGGCCAAAACGATATTTACCAAAAACCACAAAATCCAACAGAGAAGACACATACAAAATTTGGTGCACTGATCCCATCATATGGCCGCGGATGCGCGGCTAAACCATGGGTTTGGCCGCTCATCCGCGGCGCTTTGGTGAGATCACATGCTCAAATTTTGCACGTGTGCTTAAAAAACCCTGCACAGTTTTTTGAGATGTGTGGAATATTTTTAGGAGGCCATTTAAAATCAACAGAAACTGTCAAGTTAGAATTTTGCAATTTTCGATTTCCGGTTCGATCGATGTTTTAAACGCGTTAGCACAAGTTAGCATAGCAAAATGGTTAGGATCTGATACCACTGTAAGTCTACGGTAGCGCCCCGGCAGTCTACAGACGCCAAATGCGGAACAAAAACTTTTTAACTGGCGCTATCGTATACTTTAACCCGGATCTGCCATTATTGCTAAACTAACAAACTGTAAAGAGTGTAGAAAGGTTATACCGAACGATCCGAGTCCTTCGTTCTTTAACCATCATCCCACGCTCCGTTGCGGCTGCTCCGATCTCGTCGATCTCCGATATCCTCGTCGAGGTGGCACCACATCGACGATTCTTTAAACGGGCTCCCGCCTCTGACTTGAGGCAACTCGATCGTCAAGTTTGCTAAAAGAGACGACCAAGAATGATGTAGAGAATGAGTAGATGACTTTGTCTCACTTCGTCCAAGTCTGTGGACGATCGGTAAATGAAGCTGCCATTTTTATCGGGTGATGGAAAGAAAGAGGTAATGAAATTTCCATGCACCCTTAACCATAGTCTTTTCTCTCCAAAATTGAAATCATTCTCACTCTCCCTCTCACAAGGTTGGCCGGCCATATATAGAAAAGAGGGAGGTGATGGTAGGAGCAAGGAGGGGGTGACCATAGAAGAATGAAACTTATCTTGATCATTAAAGCAAAGCAATGAGTCACTAAGAAACATTGAATCTAAAAACCCTTAGTCATCAAGCATTAATGACACCATTAATGCACTAATGACTCACCATGTCAAGTCACTCTCTCTAGAATCTTCTAGAAGAATCCACACTCATCTCAAGAAAAGATAAACCCGTTTTTAACCAAATGTTAAAAGACGGCTGATAGAAAACTGGAAACTGGCAACTTCCAAAAGTGATCCTGAAACAACTTTCAGGATAACCCCGAAACTGTATAAATATACCCGCATTTGTATTACGACCGAATACAAATGCAACTGAGACAAAGATATTATACCTACTCAATATAATACTCGGATCCGGCTTAAACCAAAGCCGACCAGTATTATCTTCCCGAAAAATAACACGTGCGTAAATGCACGTGCATTTTCCGAACCCTGCCATAAAACCATACGGCCTCTACAACGTTTCGCCCGAACTTGGGAAACTGTCTGTGGGGGACTCTAATGACTCGTCAGTACCCTGGCAGTGGATTTAACCACAAACCGTCAGCGGCACTAGCAATGCGTAACGGCTGCCCATGGACTGACCTCAAGGGATGCCGATGAGCGCACTCATCCGGAAAACCCTACTGAGCCTAACAGTGACAATGTATATACAGTCCGGTCCGTTCGTCTATGAGTATCGCATATCTGCTTAGGGGGCTAGTAACGTCAGACCCCCAATAGCAGTATAAGTCGTGTCGGAGTGAAGCCCAATAACACCCTGAGATACTACTGGAGTATCTACCAGTAAATCTCCTTCCACGGCCGTGGGCTATGTGTAATGGCTCTCCTAGACACAGCACGATCTCGTCCCCAATACCGGGAGAGACGAATCCTCTGCCGATCCGCTCACGTGCCTCCATATGGCTCGGGACTGTACCCAAAAACTACCTGTTTGCACGACTCCTTTGAGCCGTGGTAGGGTAGAAATCAAAGCACAGTGGGAACTCACACGAGACAAATGACGACCTCAGGTCGATGAACTAACCTGTACACATGTCACCAGGGAACTGCTATCTGACGGTAGATATAATACTAACTAGCAGGTTCCCGGCGAGTCCTGTCCGGTGTACTCATAACCCAATGAGCACCTGTATACATCTTAGGTGATCCAACTGACACCAGTGGCTTGTGAGACCGGCCACCGCCCCTCGTCGGGGTCTCGACTGTATACACTAGTCTACTCCGGAGTATCGATGCCCTGTCTCGAAACTCCCACGACTAGGGACCAAAATCAAGGATATGCATATAAACCACCCAACTCTCACGTATATGATCGCCACCATACTGTTGGTGGTAAAGAAAGATCCTAAGGGCTCTATCAAAGTGTAACATATAATCAGTCACCTGATCATGTATACGACCGATAAAGGCAAACCAGATAGCATACTATCATCTCGAGTAAGACTGTCATACCGGTATAGGTCCTCCGCAATCATTGCAATCACGTACCTGCGATCCAATAATTGACTATGAGGGCACTATCTCCAACAACTAGAGGCTAGAATGTGAATGATATCTACGAAGGAACAAAGGATGAGATGAAACCCTAGTTTCACAAGAAATCCCTAATTCTCGTAGATCTTCATCGATCTAGTATCAATTCTTCGAAGGCCATACCATCCGGTGACATTACCAATGACTCGGCGGTTATCATGTGGATACCAACGGGATTCATGTACGTATGGATACGTCGAGAGGCGAGGGTTAGAGCTAGGCACTCGAGCTTTCGGTATAGCGTATGATACGTACCTATCAGGAGGCCAGTCATGGTGACAGCACCTGACAGATCAGCATTTTTATGTCGATGCTTGATACATTGGTTTCATGATATTTCTTTTTACACCTTTGTATATATAACAGGGGTTTAGGCCGCTGTTATATATGCCCTTACACCAATATTAGTGGAATGGGACGCTAATATATGTGTATTGACATTAAATTATATACATCATCATATTTATTCATTCAAATATACCTAGAATGTAAAGGACTCATTGACATTGGATTTAGGACATTTGAGAATTTATTTGATATTGATTACATGACATATGTGAGATCTACTTGATATTGTAAATTTGGGGTATGTGAGATATACTTGATATTGTACATACGGGATATGTGAGATCTACTTGATATTGTACATTCGGGGTATGTGAGATATACTTGATATAGTACATACGGGATATGTGAGATCTACTTGATATTGTACATTAAGGATATGTGAGACTTACTTGATATGATAGCCAAATTGGGGGCTGATTTGAGGATATTGGGATTTGGATTGTCTTGATGGATTTTGATCCTACCACGCCGTCAGGATTCCGTGGAAATGACATATTTCATTGCATACTCTACATTTACTGTTTATGCACTGCTTCTTGCATTAGTGTACCTGTTAGAGTACCTTCCACGACTGTTGCGTTTACATACCTTTATTCATATCATTTCTTCATGTATTAGTTGTACCTGCTAGTGTACCTTTCATTATTATTGCATTTATATGACTTTTTATTGCTATTAATTGTACATGTTAGATTCATGCTGTACGTGTATACTCGCGATTACCTGCATATGTTATTTACTATTCACGAGTTGGAAACTCACCCCCGTTGTGCCACAGTGTTTGCAGGTGTTCCTCAGGATAGTCAGAGGCAGGTTATTATCACACATCTTATCATCTTTTGCTACGGATACCGCATCAGCTCACAGTGTGCAGTTTGCTTAGGTGGATTTGTGGTTATTTGTTGTATTGTATATTCGTTGTATCCCTGTACTCTCCATCTACTATTTTCATATTGACTTAGAGACTTTATGAGGACGATGTTGTATATTATGTTGTGACTTGTTGTCTTTTATACAGTTTCCTTTATATCGTCTTCTATTTTTTCGCTACGGCATCGTATATTTGTTGTGGTGGTTGTTTTCCGCCTTTGGGCGTGGATTTTCTTCCGTTGGGTATGCTTTACTTTATATTTATGTTGTACCCATTTTTGGGGCTAGCTTTTACAAAGGAGGTGCTGCCAAAATTTTAAAGGAAATAAAGTTGGACTTTTAAAGAATTTGAGTTGTGATTTCAAAGACTTTTAAACAATGTTTCTTATCTTTTCTGGTATTTTAATAGTTTAGATTTCTGGGTTTTGGCTTTCTTTTACTGCGTTACGCCTGTAGACGTTGCGTAGTATTAGGGCCGTCACGTGCCAATTTCGGGTCGTGAAAAAGTTGGTATTAGAGCGCTAGGTTTTTACCTTACGGAGTGTAGGATGACCTTGGTATGATGGAGTAGGTAGCTTAAGTAGAGTAACGTAGTGTGTGTATGTCTGCAGCGTACTCACGATGCGGTACTCCGTCTAAAGTGACCTAAGTACAATTGTTTGAAATTCCTTACTTGATGATTCATATCCTTTTGATTCTATTTCCGTGTTCATATCGAATCTTATCTCTATTTATAGCCTTTGCCGCCGATGACTATGGGGACTCAGAGAGGTGCAGCGAGGGCCGAGGTCAGAGTTGGCTCGGGTGAGACGAGTACTGACAAGGATGGCACGCTAGTTGCACAGGTGCAGAAGGATCCGCCTTCGACAAATAGTATCGCTAGGCTTGTGGCAGAGATGCAGGACATGCGCTATACGATTGTTAGTTATATGTATGCCCTAGAGGCCATTACTATACATAGGATGTATATTGTAGTGGATGCTTGGACATATATAGGGATGACTTTCTTGCTCGATATGATAGTATGCTATCTGGTTACTTTTTACCTTAACGTGTACACTGATTGTCTCTTTGTTACATGTTGGTAAAGCCCTTAGGATGTGTACTTGACTACCTGGACTATGATGCGGATCATACTAGTGGGGACGCGGTAGTCCATAAGTACATCATTCAAAGTCCCTAGTCGTGGGTGTATTGAGACGGGGCATCGATATACCAGAGTAGACTAGCGTGTAGCTTCTCGACCCATATAGATGGGCGATGGATGATCCTATATCCATTGGTGTTTGACATCAGATATGATATACGGGTGCTCAGTGGAGACTGGGTACACTGGACGGACTCACCGAGAACTCCCAGATGATATTATACCTTACGTCAGATGGCAGTTCTCTGGTGACACTGGTACAGGTTAGTCTGTAGACCCGAGATCGTCATAGAGTCTTGTGTGATTTCCACTGTGCTTTGATTTCCATCATACCACGTCCAAGAGGGCGTGCAAAAAGGTGGCTTTTGGGTACAGTCCCGAATTGCATGGAGGCAATGAGCGATAGGAGGGGTTTCGTCTCTCCCGGTATAGGGAGTTGATGTTGCGCAGTGCTCGATTGGCTATAACAGGAAGTCCTTGGCCAAGGATGCTTTAGGGATTTACTGGTAAGTGTTACCAGTAGTTTCTCGACTAGTTATGAGCCTCATATCGACACGACTTATTGAGTTATTGGGGTCTGACGTTTACCACCCCTAGACGAGATATGCGACATATCAGACGAACAGACCGGACTGTACGGTAGTGTTACTGGTTGGATTCACAGGAGTGTGAGCGGGCTTGCTCATTGATCATCTGATCGCTCAATACCCGGGTGGCCGTTACGTTTAGTAGACCGCTTGTGGCTTGTGGGTGTTTGATATGATCATCACCTACTGCCGGCGTATTGACGAGTCTTTAGAGTCCTACACAGGAGTTTCCTGACTCAAGCGAAACGAAATAGGAGCGCATATGAGATATGTGCGGGACCGAGAATAATACCAGTATGTGATACTTTATTCTATTCTCGCGATTTGTGACATTGGTCGGTTATATGTGATATAGCAGGATTACCGAATCAAGTGTTGATTCGATACATTGATACACTTAATATTAGTCGGTTATATGCGATATGACCGGATCGTTAAATCAAGTGTTGATTTAATGATTTAATGTATAATTATATATTTGATATATTACTTTACATTAACTAGTATTGGTTCACTTAAGATTGATTTTCTCACTTGAATGTGCACATTGTTTATATATGATATATGCAAGTGTACATGTTTGTATCATGCTTGATGATACAAACAAGTTGTGTGTATGAGACTTGAACCAAATCAAGGTTAGCTTAGGGTTTACTATTTTCCTAAGCATATAACAAAAGTGTGTGACTTTGGTCAAAGTTATCAAGCTTCATGAAGCTTGATGAACATTGACAAAGTCAACTCTTTTGTCATTTGTTCAAGATATTAGTTAACCCAACCCTTAACCTAATGCTTTGGTTAATTCTCTACATGAGTTAAGCATGAGGGCTTAACTCAACCATGGTGCCATGATTAAAAGGATAAGTATTCATATTATTCTTTTAATTCATATGATTCTTTTCTTCTTCTTCATCTTCATCAAGCTCACAAAAACTTGAGAGCTCCAATGGTTCCATGAGAAAAAGAGTGAGAAATCCAATTCTAAAGTGAACCCACTTCCTATTTCTTCATCCTCTACCACTTGCCATGTAGTATAGGGTGTTCTCTTCACAAAGTTTTCGACCAAGTGAAGGAATAGCTTGAGTTTGAGTCTCCCCGACGTAGATCATCTTCGGCCTCGAAGTCAATGACCTAGCCCGATCATTTCTCCGACGAAACTATCGCTAGAGTCCGGGATCACGATGATCGCATCGGAGGGACGTCAACACAGAGCTAATGAAATGGTGGAGCGGATCTACAAAGGTTGTAGTCCCTTTCACTTAGCAATAAAGTTGTTTACTTGCTTGTTTTTCGCCTAATCTCTAGTTAACGATCTAGTTTAGGGTTTCTCGGCACCGAAAATTTTGAATTTGGCATGGTTGATGCCTTGTGGAATATCTTATGTGTGTCTAGGAACCCTACAGTGGTATCAGAGCCTAGCTAGAGCTTTAGGCGAAGTGTAGACGATATTAGAAATCCGATCGAACCCTGAAACCCTAACTTTTAACCCTCTCTGGACATTTTTTGAAAATGTGGATTTTTCCAAATTAAAAATATGCAGAAAAATCTGCAGGCTTTTTTAAGAGTTACTGTGCAAAACGAGTGCTTAATTCGATTAAGACGCCGCGGAAACGCGGCACGAGCATGGCTCGTGCGGTGGTTTCGCGGCCGTACAGTCACATTGCTAATTTATTTTTGCACAGTAACTTCCTTATTAGTATACTGAATCTTCTGGAAATTTTTAATGTATACTCAAGTGTTGAGTTTTCTGGGTTATATTGGGAGTTCGACGATTCGATCGGAATCTTTAACTTTGTTAATGTTTATCAGGGTATTTTAGAACATGTTAAAAAGTTTGACCAGATATAAATACCCACTTTTTCCCCTGTCGGGAAATTTCCAAGTGTTGGATCTTTCCGTAGTTCAAGAACGTTCGAAGTAGTGCAAGTAACGCGATGGACCCTCTAGAAGACAACAAACCTTAGCTCGATTATGTGACCGTCTTGAACTGCCCTTTGAACCTTAGGTTTTGGGGCAGTACGGCGTGCCACATGTGAGGCGTTGGCTTGACCCTTCTACGGCTGGACCGTTGGTACTGAGGCATGAAGTGAATGTTTTTAAACTTATTTCATGTGTTGAGCTGTTTCGGGAAAACTTGGGTGTTTGATAGTTCGATCGAAAAGTTTAACATTTTCTATTTATCTGAAATATGATACAATATTTGGAATCCACAAGTAGTTATGAGATAACTGATTTGGATGTTATAAACATAGCACTTTAGTCTCACTTGATCGGTTGCCACGGAATTTTGATGTGATCAAAAGTCCGTCGCAATCACGTAGCGTACGCGGATACTCGCCGGGTAAACTTAATAGACAGCCATGCCCCATAGCCCCGACCAAGTGATTGTAGGAGAACCCCGTCGCCAAAAGCATCCGTTCGGGTGCTCGCGGCAGCGGTGTTCTGCCTTAGTGCACTTCGTCGACGGCATCCGGGGGTGCGGCCGTCTACTAAAGTTTGCGACGAGCATTCGATCAGTTTGTCAGGAATCTTGATGAATTGCCCGACTTGGTATTGAAAAGAGTTTTTGATATTGAGACTAAAATGCGGGGTTTATAATTGTTAGGCATGCGATATCTATGGAATTCATTGGTTAGGCATGCGATGTCTAAAGAGTTTGCGGATTCCAACTGTTGTAGTTTTACACTTTCTTTTCTGCGACCGTAAGTGTAATATGTGATATCGCCGGTTTCGTTGCTATATGTCAACGACAATTGGGATGGGCACATTTACTTACGTTGATGACATGTGATGTTATGTGTTGCTGGATATGTTATATTCGATCGTCGCGTTTTGAATAGCCGGGGGTTTTTTGTGAGATGAGAGTTTTCATTTTCATTCATGTAAAATTAATTGTATGTAATATTCTTTTATTGGGGCATTTCCAGGTTGCGGAAGATGTCACCATTGTATATTATTTACTTTTCCGCACTAGGATAGACCCAAGGAGGAGGGCACAAGTAACCGGGTTCTGGAGTCATGTGGGAGACCAACTCGAGGAGTCGAGTCCGGGTCTCCTAACTCTAGAATTGGTAGGGTTGCTTGCCGCTCTCGTAGGGGTCTAGGGGTGTGGGTTTGGCTATTCATCGCGACCGTGGAATCCGTGTTTTATACAGGCTCGTATTGAAAACACAGACGTCCTAGTATATCCAATGTTTCATATGTTTCTTCTGCTACGATATCTGTGATGTGATCATTTGATATGTGATGATAGATACTGTATATGATATATATGATATATTATATAGACGTTACTTATGTTTTGCACTCGCGGTAGCCCTGCTCCGCTCTGTCGTTAGTTACCTAACCTAACGGTGCACGAGGGGACATCGAGGCGAATGCGGATGGAATAAGTGTACGTCGTATTTATCTGTGATGTTTAGGTGATTTAAATGATGGGACTTCATTAATGTGATTAATGAAAGAAAAGAAACCTAAGATGTTGTGGAATCGAATTTTCAAAAACAGGTAGCTACAGTTCTTACTTTGCATCGCAGTGTTCCTTGTAGAACATCCTGCACCTTATTCGATAAGGAAAGGACCGAGATCCCTTCACCTGGAGTGACTCCTTTAGCAATAACTGGCAGATGCTACAACCCTCGGTTTGCCTTTTGATTGCTCCTATAGTTCTTTCTTTGCACAGCGGTATATGTGATATATCCTGCACCTTATTCGATGAGGAAAGGGCCGACGATCCCTTCACCGGGAGTGACCCCTTTAGCAAAACTAGAAAAGCTTAAAAAACAGTCCATTTAAAATCACATTATTCTACAACGATATCAAGTTCATTACGCAAAAGGTTTTCTTAAAAACCTGTCGTAGCCCTCCGTCATTTCAGATAAGTACAGGTTAGTATTCGTGCTGCGTTTGTTGACCTCTGTCACGGTGTAGTGTGCTGTAGCTAATTAGTGCTTATCTGTATATGCATATGATGTGATTGATTTAGGGTAGTCGTGCGACCTTGTTGACCTCTATCAAGGGTCGTGCGGGTTTCAATCAGGAAATGACGGGTTGAACTTGACTAGCAGCCTATGGTTTGTTGGCCTCTGTCAAGGTCATAGGACGCTTGGGGAAAAATATGATCGGGAATTTCAAGTATTGAAGTTTGCAATGAGATTGCATACCTTCTATGAGATAGTTGGATCTCGATACCCGCTGCGAGTAAGAGTTACTCCTGGGAGAGTTTTACACATTACAATTAGCCGATCAAGTAGGTGTCTAGAAAGGTATCAACGGGGTTACGCCTCTGGGAAAATGAGGTTTACTTTAATTAGGTCCGTACGAAAGCACGGGGAACCTCCCTCAAAGTACCGACACTGGCCTGGCTGAAAGATTGGCGAACTTGTAGCGTGTAATTAATTCCGGCTAGTCTTTCCTTTTAAGGTTTGAAGGAAGATTTGACAAAAACAGTGGGAGCCATCCTGATTAGATAAAATAATAACCAATCTGATCTTGCAAGAGCGCACACAGAGTGTTTTCTTCTCTCTCTCTCCAGGTAGAGACCATGTCACGCCTTAATCAAGATAATAAAATGGAAATATTGACTGAACCCGCTTGTTATACTGTGCTGGGGAACGTTGGTCCCGCTCTAACTTATAATTGTTATAAGACAGAGTAGGAAATTGGGGATTACCAGAATTCCCGTGCCGCCCAAAAGAAGAAAGTGCATACCGATGCATCATCTTCAGGTGTGTTCATTACAAAGAACTGTTTCTCAATGTCCTTTACGTCCTGGGTATTTGATACCGAATCAGGATCCCATATATGTAATATATTACATGGGTTACAGAAAGGTAGAGAACTGAGAACGGGTGATAAGTTTTATGAGGCAGAAAACGGTGCAAGTGTTGCAGCCAAGTCTGTTGGTCACTGTCATCCTGTATTACCAGAATACATTGATTCTGAACAGATGTTATTAGATACCGAACCTGATATACAAAATCATATCAGTCTCTTTATTAGTAAAGAAGGATATAATTTTGTATTGTTGGATAATGTTTTGAACATTTCCTATATCAAGAGTTGATCGGTTCAGGCACGTTATCTTAAAGTATTGACGTTCTAAATCAAACCACAATTCTTAGTATATAGAACACACACAAGAGGAAGAGTTCAGAAATGAACGAATCCTTCGTGAGGTATTGTAAACTAGGTCATATCAATGCGACCCGACTAGTTGAAGTTACATTAAGATGCATATTTAAATTAGTTTGAATTTACATCTTGTGAAACTTGCCAGTCATGTCACAGAGATAAGATGACCATAGCTCTGTTTATTGGAAACAGAGAAAGAGTTAGTGAACTCTTGGGATGATACATATGATGTATGAAGGTCCCCTGTCTACACATGCCAAGACCGGTTCTTTGTACTTCATTACATTCTCTGATAATCTCTCAAGATTCAGACATATGTTCCTGTTGAAACACAAGTCCGAACCTTTTTGAGATATTCACAGAATATAAGTTAGAAGTAGAGAACCAAAAACGGGTATAAGTATTATGTCCTTTGATGTGATCAAGGAGGAGAATCCTTGAGCACGGGATTCCTGGACTATTCTAAGAATGAGATTCTCTCTCAGCATTACTTCTCCGAATACACCACAGCACGTCGGTGTATCGGGGCGGAGCAAAAACACCCTATGTGATATGGTGTGCTCTATGATGAGTACTACTGAGTTTCCTATTTCCTTTTACGGAGTTATACACTTATGAAGTTGCATACCTATTGAATAGGGTTCCGATCAAATCAGATGCCTACCATTTCATATGAGATATGGAAAGGGAAGAGCCCATCTCTTAAGTCAGTTAAGATTTGGGGTTGTCCGGCCTATGTCTAAAAGCAAAATCCGGACAAGCTCGAGGCAAAGTCAGATATGTGGAAGTTTGTTGGATATCCCAAGCATTCGCAAGGGAATATCTTCTACCTAACCGAGGAACAAAAGATGTTTTGTTACTCAGCATGCCACCTTTGTGTAAGGGGATTTCATGTGAAGAAATTAGAGGACATGAGGTAGAACTGGAAAGAGTTCCATCTATACAAACTGCAGCTGATGATTTGGTAGAACCAAAGGATTCAATAGCAACCAACGAACCTCAGCCTCTCCGCCGATCTAGTAGGGTTCCTCACCCACCTGAGAGATACTTTGGTTTCTCTATGACAGTAGGAGCAAGGATTCCATCATGAGATGATGACCCAACTAGTTTCGGGCTGGCCATCAGGAGTGTGACTCTATAAGAATGGCTGGATGCTTTTCGATCTGAGATGGAATCTTTATACACCAACAAAGTATGGACTTTGGTTGCTTTATCTAAAGGGTTAAATACCCATCTGGAGCAAGTATATCTTGAGAAGATTACTTGGTGTACATGGAAAAGTTGAGACTTTCAAAGCTAGACTTGTTAAAGGTTTGTATTATAGACCGGTTATGGCTTATAATGAAACCTTTTCTAAGTAGCTATGCTTAAGTCCATCCAGATCCTACTTGCTACGGCTACATACCATGACTACGATATCTGGCGGTTGGGTGTCTTGACTGCGTTTCTAAATAACGATTTAGAAGAGGTAGTCTATAAGTACGCAGCCAGAGGGCTTCGTAGACAGTGGGAGCAGCGGAAACGTGTGCAAGATGTTTTATATGATAAAGCAGGCATCGCGGAGTTGGAACGTCTGTTTTGATGTGGTAGTCAAAGAGTTTGACTTTATCAAAATGGTAGATGAACCTTGTATATACAAAAAGGTAGTAGGGAGTATGGTGGTGATCCTCGTAGAGTACGTGGATGACATACTCTTGATGGGGAAGGAGTTTCATATGCTACGCTCGGTCAATCTCCGCTTATCACAAGGATTCTCCATATAGGATCAAAGTGATACCTACTAAATCCTGGGTTTTGGATCTATGAGATAGATCTAATTGGATGTTAGGATACTCACTAGTTGTAGTGAGTTGGTATCAATCGATCCTGGGGAGAATCACTAGAAAGGTTTCACGGTGATAAGGACGACTGAATGTCAGTCGCATGCATTGTCTTTACCCTCAGTGGAGGGATGGTATGTTAGAAGAGTTCCAAGATAGATACCGTGACATACTAGACGATTAAAGTCAAGATACATCGTTACCAAAGATGCTACCAAAGAGGAAGTCTGGGTGTATATTAGTTCATGAGATGAACTTCGTTCCTCCCATTGTGTGACAATGGAGTTGTGGCTTATGCCAAGGAACGCCTGTCCCATCAGTGATCCAGACATATTCTTAGGCAGTATCACCTGATCATGGAGATGGTTGATCATCAGGGGATCGAGGTTAGGAGAGAAGACTCAGAGGACAACACGGCGGATCCACTCACGAAAGGCCTTTTCCCAGAGAGAGACTTTTATGGGATGGTTGAGTATGAGATACTACAACCACTGCTATCAGATGGCCCTAGTGCAAGTGGGAGATTTTTAGTTATATGTATGCCCTAGAGGCCATTACTATACATAAGATGTATATTGTAGTGGATGCTTGGACATATATAGGGATGACTTTCTTACTCGATATGATAGTTTGCTATCTGATTACTCTTTACCTTAACGTGTACACTGATTGTCTCTCTGTTACATGTTGGTAAAGCCTTTAGGATGTGTACTTGACTACCTGGACTATGATGCGGATCATACTAGTGGGGACATGGTGGTCTATAAGTACATCCTTCAAAGTCCGTAGTCGTGGGTGTATCGAGACGGGGCATCGATATACCTGAGTAGACTAGAGTGTAGCTTCTCGACCCATATAGATGGGCGATGGATGATCCTATATCCATTGGTGTTTGACATCAGAGATGATATACGGGTGCTCAGTGGAGACTGGGTACACTGGACGGACTCGCCGAGAACTCCAAGATGGTATTATACCTTACGTCAGATGACATTTCTCTGGTGACATTGATACATGTTAGTCTGTAGACCAGAGATCGTCATGGAGTCTTGTGTGATTCCCACTATGCTTTGATTTCCATCATACCACGTCCAAGAGGGCGTGCAAAAAGGTGGCTTTTGGGTATAGTCCCGAATCACATGGAGGCAATGAGCGATAGGAGGGGTTTCGTCTCTCCCGGTATAGGGAGTTGATGTTGCGCAGTGCTCGATTGGCTATAACAGGAAGTCCTTGGCCAAGGCTACTTTAGGGATTTACTGGTAAGTGTTACCAGTAGTTTCTCGACCCGTTATGAGCCTCATATCGACACGACTTATCGAGTTATTGGGGTCTGACGTTTACCACCCCTAGACGAGATATGCGACATATCAGACGAACAGACCGGACTGTACGGTAGTGTTACTGGTTGGATTCATAGGAGTGTGAGCAGGCTTGCTCGTTGATCTTCTGATCGCTCAATACCCGGGTGGCCGTAACGTTTAGCAGACCGCTTGCGGCTTGTGGGTGTTTGATATGATCATCACCTACTGCCGGCGTATTGACGAGTCTTTAGAGTCCTACACAGGAGTTTCCTGGCTCAAGCGAAACGAAATAGGAGCGCATATGAGATATGTGCGGGACCGAGAATAATACCAGTATGTGATACAGTATTCTATTCTCATGATTTGTGACATTGGTCGGTTATATGTGATATAGCCGGGTTACCGAATCAAGTGTTGATTCGATACATTGATACACTTGATATTAGTCGGTTATATGCGATATGACCGGATCGTTAAATAAATTGTTGATTTAATGATTTAATGTATAATTATATATTTGATATATTACTTTACATTAACTAGTATTGGTTCACTTAAGATTGATTTTCTCACTTGAATGTGCACATTGTTTATACGTGATATATGCAAGTGTACATGTTTGTATCATGCTTGATGATACAAACAAGTTGTGTGTATGAGACTTGAACCAAATTAAGGTTAGATTAGGGTTTACTATTTTCCTAAGCATATAACAAAAGAGTGTGACTTTGTTCAAAGTTATCAAGCTTCATGAAGCTTGATGAACATTGACAAAGTCAACTCTTTTGTCATTTGTTCAAGATATTAGTTAACACAACCCTTAACCTATTGCTTTGGTTAATTCTCTACATGAGTTAAGCATGAGGGCTTAACTCAACCATGGTGCCATGATTAAAAGGATAAGTATTCATATTATTCTTTTAATTCATATGATTCTTTTCTTCTTCTTCATCTTCATCAAGCTCACAAAAGCTTGAGAGCTCCAATGGTGCCATGAGAAAAAGAGTGAGAAATCCAATTCTAAAGTGAACCCACTTCCTATTTCTTCATCCTCTACCACTTGCCATGTAGTATAGGGTGTTCTCTTCACAAAGTTTTCGACCAAGTGAAGGAATAGCTTGAGTTTGAGTCTCCCCGACGTAGATCATCTTCGGCCTCGAAGTCAATGACCTAGCCCGATCATTTCTCCGAAGAAACCATCGATAGAGTCCGAGATCCCAATGATCGCTGCGGAGGGATGTCAACACGGAGCTAAAGAAATGGTGGAGCGGATCTACGAAGGTTGTAGCCCCTTTCACTTAGCAATAGAGTTGTTTACTTGCCTGTTTTTCGCCTAATCTCTAGTTAACGATCTAGTTTAGGGTTTCTCGGCACCGAAAATTTTGAATTTGGCATGGTTGATGCCTTTTGGAACCTCTTGTGTGTGCCTAGGAACCCTACAACGATGAGTTCTTTGGTGGAGACCATTAGAGCGCAGCGACGGGAGGTTGTCACCCTTGTTACCCACTTGTTCCTTGCGATCAGCGCACAGCATTCCGTCACCTGCATAGCACCAGTGGATGCAGCCCTAGTTGACGATACACATATTCCAGAGACTCTGAGAGTTCCGGAACAGTGGAGGACTCGTACCGGTGTACCAACCCAGAGACAGAGGACTAGTCGTCGAGATAGGTTTCGTGACCGTTGCGGGAGTAGCAGAGGTTTGGGACGAGGGGATTCGTGTTAGCTAGATCAGCCATTTGTTGTGTTAACTTCTGTCAGTGATTATTTTGTTGCGCGACACGTATTTCAGTCGTATGCCAATCGGTTAGGAGATTCATCCGTCACTTGATCCTTCTAGAGATGTTGGATTTGACGTTCTTCTGGGCATGGACTGGTAAGTTACGTGCTAGGCGTCTGTAGACTACCGTGAGGAAACAGTCAGGTTTGTTTTTCCGGCAAGTCAGTTCTTGTTGTGCAGGGGGACAGTGGTTCCGCCTCTCACAGCTCGAATTCAGCCTTTTTCGCTAGTCGGCTTTTGAGGAGAGGATGTCGAGGATTCTTGGCGTTCATTCATGATTCCAGAGCCACAGTAGGTTTGTTGGACAGGATTCTTATCGTGCGAGAGTTATCTGACGTTGTTCCAGATGAGACGGCGGAGCTTAGGAAGCTTAAGGATCAGCTGCAGAGTTGTTTGTGGGGGGATTGTGCGTCTGAGCGTTTCGCATTGGGGAGCTCCTATTTCTGTTCGTCATGGAGGAAGACGACAGTTTGAGATCGTGTCTGATGGATCGTTAAATTGAACCGGCTTACGGTGCGGACAGGTATCCTTTACCTCGCATTGACAATTTCTTCATTTAGCTCCTAAGTGCAAGACATTTTTTTCTAGGTTTGTTTGGGGATCAGGTCATCATTGTTGCGGGTTCGGAGTGATGACATTCCGAAGACTGTCTTGTGTGTGCTACGGGCTTTGTGTGTGCTGGTGTGTCATTGGACTCACCAATGCCCTAGCAGCATTCGTAGATGTGATGAACCGGATTTCTTCAAGCCGTTCCTCGACCAGTTATTGTTGTGTTATTTATGACATTCTGGTCTATTTAATGTGTCTTGAGGGACAGGAACAACACTTGAGGATTTGATTTGCAGATACTGGGAGAGCTCCAGCGGTTTGCTAGATTCTCGGAGTGTTCCTTCAGGCTTGTTGTGTTGACTCCTAGGTCTTGTAGTTACGCGAGACGGTTTTCGTATGGTTCCGAGGAAGATCGAGGCCATACAGCTTTGGCCCAGACTTGTATACGGGACGGAAGTCCGCAGATTTTAGGCTTAGCAGGTTTTTACCGCCGTTTCATGCAGGATTGCTAGTGTAGTGCTGCACCGTTGACTGGACTGACCTGAAAGGAGGTTTCTTTTTCTTTGGACTGAGGCATGCGTGCGGAGTTTTTCAATAGTTGGAGATTCGGTTAACAACTGCACCAGTTCTTCTTACTTTTTGGTTCGGGCGACTTTGTTGTTTTGACTGTGATGTTTCGCGAGTGGGGCTCGATTGTGTACTGAAGTAACACTATAGAGTTATCGCTTTTGCTTCCCTACATTTGGAGTATGTACTAGCAGGATATTCTACTCACGATCTGGAGATAGCCGTGGTGGTCTTGCGTTGGAGATTTGGAGACACTACTTGTTCGAGAGTCGTGTCAGATTTTCACGGGCTATCAGAGCTTAATGTACACCTTCCTGCAGCAGATTTTGATTGTTGAGATAGTCTTCTGCAGATTCACAGCTCTTTTGTGATCGTGGAGCACAGCTTAAGTTCGTCTTTACTGAGGGGACAACTTGCTCATGTCCGCGCCCGACCACTTTTCCTCAATCTCTTTCGCGAGACACTGCCCGCCGATGCTCGTTCGTCAGAAATACTTGAGCATACTTGGCTGGGTAATGATTCGGAGTCCTTGATTTGTGACAAGGTTGTGATGAGTTTAGGGATGCGTTTGTGTACCTGATACTATTGGGTAGAGATGTGAAATCCTAAAGCTGGCACATCTGTCAACTCTCTGTACTCATTCAAGTTCCACCAACATTTGACGTGACTTGTGAGATAGTTACGGGTGGGCAAGGATGTAAAGAGAAGTTTCGGATTTCGTTTCAAGGTGTTGTCTTGTTGTGTGTTTTGGTTGAACATCTGAGATCGGCTGGAGAGTTGCAACCTTAAACCGTTTCGAAGTGGGAATGGGAGCAGATCTCAATGAATATTCGTTGTAGCGTATACCTAGGTTTAGTCAGGGTGTGACTCCATTCGGATGCTTGTTGTCCGGTTATACTCAGTTTGCTCAGTTGTTCTTTGTTAAGTTTGTGTGTTGCATGGAGTTCCTTTATGGGTCGTATCCAATGAAGGCACCCTGTTCGCTTGCCATCTTGGGCAGGAGCTTCAGGAAGCCTTGGGTACTGGTTAAGCTTTAGCTCCATCTTTCCATCCGCAGGATGATGGTTTTGTGAGAACGGGCTATACCGACTCTGGAGAATATGCTTATGCGTACTTATTAATTGTTGTCGGCAGTTGGGATCGTCACTTGCCATTGTTCAGATTCTCCTTCGATAGTTGTTATCAGGAGGCACTCCAATTGGCAAACTTTAAGTTTAGTTTGTTAGGTGGTGTCGATCTCCGGTCTGTTTTTCTGACTCTGTGTAAGTAGGATTTTTGGACCCCAGCTAGTCTAGAGATTTCGGAGATGATCAAGTTTGCTCAAGTCAGGATGAGAGTGGCCCAGTGCAGACAGAGGTCTTATGCCGACTGTTGTGGTCGCAGACTTGAGTTCGCAGTGGGAGCTCATGTATTCCTGCGGATTTTTCTGATAAATGACGTGTGGAGTTTTGGGAATCTTATCCCAGGATTGTAGGTCCTTGTAAGATCCTCAAGCGAGTTGGTTCCGTTGCCTATAATTTGGCACTTCCGCCCAGATTTTGACTATTCACCCCGTATTCTTTGTGTTGATACTTTGCAATTACCTTCATGACTTTTTTTCACATGATTCAGCATTAGACCATTTTCTTTGACGCGATCTTTTTGCTCACTGGAAACCATTGGTGTTAATAGCTCGGCAGGTGGAGAAACTTCGGTCAAGGGTCTTGCTATCTGTGGAGAGTTTTCTTGGACGTAGCCGTATAGTGAGATGATCACTCGGGAGGCTGCGACCGAGAATTGGGAGTTTTGTACTCTTCTTTTTGAAGGTACGCTTAGTGAAAATTTTAAATTCGGGGATGAATTTTTATAGGGGGGGAGATTGTAACGTTTTGGAAATCGTTTTGTGAATTTTCCCGTTTTAGGGCAAAATTGTCGGTTTTTCCCGTTTTAACCCGATTTTGATCAAACGTCCGTATAAGCTTGCCGGCACTTTTTTTAGCTAAAATAAAGTTTGTGCGCAAACTTTAGGGGTATTTGGGAGGTTTTGGTTCAGATAGAATTTTTCCTAAATAAAATATTATTTTAAGCGGTATTTGGTGCACGTAAATCGGGAAATTTCTTTTCTTAAGAATAAATTTATTTTTTGTCACTAGAATATTTTGGAAACTTCTTTTTAAATATCTACATATTTTTTTGATTGCAAAAGGTTTTATTTTAAAAAGAAACGAAAATGTGTAAAGGTGGCAAAGTGCATTTATTAGCATTTATTACTCTTTTTCCTAGCAATTTCTTCACAAAAAATTCACAAAAATACCCCCCTCATCCCCTTGGCCGGCCCTTCCCTTCCCATTGCTTCCCTCCATCATTCCCACTCTTTTTCAACTCATTTTGCATCAAATAAATCATGAAAAATCTAAATAAAATCACAAAAATTCAAATATAATCATTTTCCTTCATTTCCTTCACTAATCCTTCATGGATCTTCAATAAAGCTTGGTTTTTGATGCTAAGATGTTGGATTAAGATTCATTTTGTATTCTTGGGGAGGTATAATTCTTACCTTAATCCTTTTATATTTGCTTTAATCTTATTCTAGCTAATTTAGTTAGCTAATTATGTGTTTAGTTTAGTTTTTAAATTATGATTAATTCATTTATATTTGGTTTGAGAAATTCATGTTAGGGTTAAATTTTGTTAAGTGTTTAGTGTTCATTTGAAGTGTTAATTTGTGTTTTGGAGAAGATTAACCTAGGAGAAAATGTTAATTTTTGCTAATGAACATTTTGTTTAATTATGCAATTTTGCTTACTAGGTTTTTGCTAAAATTTATTTAGCAAGTGTTAAAATTATAGGAATGGTTTAGATAGATTAGTTAAGCTATTTTAAGGTGTTTGTAATCGCTAGATATGCATTAGCTTGAAACTAGTGCGAAATATTGCGATAGGTTGCTTACTAGATTTCGGGGTTTTTCCGATGTGGGTTCAATTGGTCGTTGCGAGGTTATATCTATTGTACTCCTCGTAATTTTTGTGTTGTGTTGCGCGATCGGGACGATCGGGGTCTAGACTTAGTGTTTTGTAGTTTAGCGACCCCAATTAGGGTTTTTTGCCGATGTCGTGCGCGATAGATGCGCTAAGCACGCAGTGTAATTTTCAGGGCGTCATTCTTGCGTTTTGATGTATTTTCGTCGATGTAGGATATTTGCTTATGTGTTGTGTTTGTGAAATTTTAGGTTCGCAAGCGGGGACTTCGGACGCTACGACAATGGAAAATAAGTGGTAGGGTTCACTTAGCCAGGAGAGTTGGTGAGTAGATTTAATATCTACGGGGGAATCGCCCGCATGGCGTTATGCGTATGGGCTAGGGATGTTATTTCTGTCGCATATTCTATGTCATATTTAGAATTGCGTATTTACCCTATTACTTAGATATTGTTGTGCTTGGACCGGTATCCTTAGGACACTGCATATATTATTGACGATTCATGTTGCACGAGCACTGATTGTATGCTACACATACCGTCAATAATTACCATGTCACGCATAACCCGCTTATAGATATGATATTGCTTGGTTAGGGACATTGAGACTTTGATTCATATTTCTTTACGCATTGACTTATAACAAACCTGTATATCCATATGCTTACACATATGCCTTCACATACTTACGTGTTAGATACCTGTATACCTATAGAGTATCGTACCATTAGTGATAGGTACATACACACTTTATGTCATAACTACAGGTATACTTTGCACACATACTTCACTTATACCCAGGGGGCATACTACATCATTACTTATAGGTAGATACATATATCTTGCTATACTTTTATATTGCACATATATCTGGTTATAGCTATATGTTTACCTTTACTTGATGTTATTTTAGAATTGGAGAGATTATGAACCGCATGATATTATATTAACTTGTTACAGTTAATTGCTGCTTTTCCTTTATATGCTCGCATTTCAGATTTATGATGCGTATATTATATTCATGGATTTTCGCATTGAGATATGGATTTTTCATGATGTTTTCTGGATTTGGCGACCGTGGGAGTTCATGAAATTATGCATTATTTGAAAAACCCGGTTTTCCTTGATATGATATTTCAGCAGCCACCATGAGATTTATCGGTTCGGATATATATATACCCCACGCGAGGAACGGAGGGGTCCGTATCTGGGTACATGGTAGGGCTCGGAGGTACCCCGGGGCAAGAATCTCAGTGAGGAGATGGGTTAGTGGGGGAACCATACCATCCGGTGACATTACCAATGACTCGGCGGTAATCATGTGGATACCGACGGGAGTCATGTACGTATGGATACGTCGAGAGGCGAGGGTCAGAGCTAGGCACTCGAGCTTTCGGTATAGCGTATGATACGTACCTATCAGGGGGCCAGTCATGGTGATAGCACCTGATAGATCAGCATTTCTGTGTCGATGCTTGATACATTGGTTTCATGATATTTCTTTTTACACCTTTGTATATATAACAGGGGTTTAGGCCGCTGTTATATATGCCCTTACACCAATATTAGTGGAATGGGACTCTAATATATGTGTATTGACATTAAATTATATACATCATCATATTTATTCATGCAAATATACCTAGAATGTAAAGGACTCATTGACATTGGATTTAGGACATTTGAGAATTTATTTGATATTGATTACAGGATATATGTGAGATCTACTTGATATTGTACATTCGGTGTATGTGAGATATACTTGATATTGTACATATGGAATATATGAGATCTACTTGATATTGTACATTCGGGGTATGTGAGATATACTTGATATTATACATACGGGATATGTGAGATCTACTTGATATTGTACATTAAGGATATGTGAGACTTACTTGATATGATAGCCAAATTGGGGGCTGATTTGAGGAAATTGGGATTTGGATTGTCTTGGTGGATTTTGATCCTACCACGATGTCAGGATTCCGTGGAAATGACATATTTCATTTCATACTCTACATTTACTGTTTATGCACTGCTTCATGCATTAGTGTACCTGTTAGAGTACCTTCCATGACTGTTGCATTTACATACCTTTATTCATATCATTTCTTCATGTATTAGTTGTACCTGCTAGTGTACCTTTCATGATTATTGCATTCATATGACTTTTTATTGCTATTAATTGCACATGTTAGATTCATGCTGTACGTGCATACTCGCGATTACCTGCATATGTTATTTACTATTTACGAGTTGGCAACTCACCCCCGTTGTGCCACAGTGTTTGCAGGTGTTCCTTAGGTAGTCAGAGGCAGGCTATTATCACACATCTTATCATCTTTTGCTACGGATACCGCATCAGCTCACAGTGTGCAGTTTGCTTAGGTGGGTTTGTGGTTATTTGTTGTATTGTATATTCGTTGTATCCCTGTACTCTCCATCTACTATTTTCATATTGACTTAGAGACTTGGTGAGGACGATGTTATATATTATGTTGTGACTTGTTGTCTTTTATACAGTTTCCTTTATATCGTCTTCTATTTCTTCGCTACGACGTCGTATATTTGTTGTGGTGGTTGTTTTCCGCCTTTGGGCGTGGATTTTCTCCCGTTGGGGAGGCTTTACTTTATATTTACGTTGTACCCATATTTGGGGCTAGCTTTTACAAAGGAGGTGCTGCCAAAATTTTAAAGGAAATAAAGTTGGACTTTTAAAGAATTTGGGTTGTGATTTCAAAGACTTTTAAACAATGTTTCTTATCTTTTAAGGTATTTTAATGGTTTAGATTTCTGGGTTTTGGCTTTCTTTTACTGCGTTACTCCTGTAGACGTTGCGTAGTATTAG
This sequence comes from Agapanthus africanus, assembly GCA_030015575.1. Classification (NCBI taxonomy): domain Eukaryota; kingdom Viridiplantae; phylum Streptophyta; class Magnoliopsida; order Asparagales; family Amaryllidaceae; genus Agapanthus; species Agapanthus africanus. The sequence continues at coordinate 290,594,149 of JASDDO010000010.1, forward strand.
GGCCGTCACGTGCCAATTTCGGGTCGTGACATTTCTGTACCAATAATTTGTAAAAATTACAAGTACCATGAGACTACAAATAACCCTAGAGACCCCTACTCAAAAACCCAAACCCCCACTCCCCAGTCTGGCCGCAAATTGCGGCCAGAACCAATAAATTTGCAGCCCAAACATGGAGGAATTGGCTCGTATTTTGAGGGTAGGTTCTAGGTCACTACACTAGGTTACTGTCAAGTCAATTTTTGCAACAAGTATCTGGTTTAACAGTAGATTATCCGAGACCCCAAATCAACACAAAAAATATGATATTTACCCGAAAAGATACGATACGTGATAAAAACTGAAATTTTAAAGCTAAGCTACACAAAAACAATATAAACAACAGCAAAAGAACATTACCTACACCAAAGAACTCAAATATCCAAGCTTTGCATGATCCAAGGCATCCATGAGGCAAAATCCAAGAAAAGGGGTGATTTTGGGATATTTTTGAAGGATTGTGATGAATTTTGTGTAGAAATGAGAGAGTGTTCAATTTAGAAATAGAAAGAGATGAAGAAATGAAAAAGTGATAGAGAAAAAGAGAGAGGTTGATTGATAAGGAGAGAGGGGGTGAGTATAGGGTGAGAATGAGAGGTGAGTATATCATATGCATTAATTCACCATTTAATGCATTCATACACACTTTGCCACCTCTTCTCATCCAATAGATATCTTCACTCACACAAAAGAAAATATCTAGGAATGGTTAAGGATTAGGGTTAAGCAAAGATTAGGTTAAGTGTTAAGGTTGCAAGGAACAAAATTAGCACAAACAAACCCTCGCATTTACGTGCACACTGTTGGAGATAGTGCCCTCATAGTCAATTATTGGATCGCAGGTACGTGATTGCAATGATTGCGGAGGACCTATCCCGGTAGGACAGTCTTACTCGAGATGATAGTATGCTATCTGGTTTGCCTTTATCAGTCGTGTACATGTTCAGGTGACTGATTGCATGTTACACTTTGATAGAGCCCTTAGGATCTTGCTTTACTACCAACAGTATGATGGCGATCATATACGTGAGAGTTGGGTAGTTTATATGCATATCCTTAATTGTAGTCCCTAGTCGTGGGAGTTTCGAGACAGGGCATCGATACTCCGGAGTAGACTAGTGTGTACAGTCGAGACCCCGACGAGGGGCGGTGGCCGGTCTCACAAGCCACTGGTGTCAGTTGGATCACCTAAGATGTATACAGGTGCTCATTGGGTTATGAGTACACCGGACAGGACTCGCCGGGAATCTGCTAGTTAGTACTATACCTATCGTCAGATAGCAGTTCCCTGGTGACATGTGTACAGGTTAGTTCATCGACCTGAGGTCGTCATTTGTCTCGTATGAGTTCCCACTGTGCTTTGATTTCTACCCTACCACGGCTCAAAGGAGTCGTGCAAACAGGTAGCTTTTGGGTACAGTCCCGAGCCATATGGAGGCACGTGAGCGGATCGGCAGGGGATTCGTCTCTCCCGGTATTGGGGGCGAGGTCGTGCTGTGTCTAGGAGAGCCATTACACAAAGTCCATGGCCATGGCAGGAGATTTACTGGTAGGTACTCCAGTAGAATCTCAGGGTGTAATTGGGCTTCACTCCGACATGACTTATACTGCTATTGGGGGTCTGACGTTGCTAGTGTAAGTCCATATTGCGACCCCCGGTGCTTACGGGGAGGCGGAAACGGTATAAAAAACGAATTTTTATCGCAAGAGGCAACATGGACTAAACATGGTCGGGATCGTTGTCTAAACTAAAACTAGTATTCTAGCTAAAGAGAGTTAGCTACTATGGAAAGATGGTTATACCTAAACTTGAACTCCTTCTTCTTCAAACCTTATAGAGGTTGATGGTTCTCTTAACGTCGCCTTCTCCCGTCGAAGATGGATCCACCTCGAAGGTTCGACTTTGGGCTCTTCCTCGATCTTTGAGTGAACTAGGGTTTCCGGTTTGCTAAACCTCCATCCTAGAATGAGTAGAGATAGATTAGGGTTTGCTTTTCTTTCTAAAGAGAATGATTCTCAACACATGAGAAGGTTTCTCTTTTCAAGAGGAAGAAGAAGATGAAAATGAGGAGAGAGAGAGGTTATGATAGAATGAGCTCAATTATTTCTTTCTTGCAACCATATTGCAAAAGAAATGAATTATCTAAATGATAATAATTGAAAATGAGAATAGTTGATGGTAGTATTTTGAATGACCACAACCATGCTTCATTTAATAAAAAGTAAGCATGAATCAAGGAAGACTTTCAAGGCATGAAAGTGGTCAATGGTCAACAAGTCAACCAAGGTCAACAAGTCAACAAAAACAACCATAACATAATTCTCATTTAATTATTATTATTAATAGATAATATATAAATCCATTAGGGTTTGGAAAATGAAGACTGTCAATTGTGCATACGCACCCGTTCCGAAACCCTAATGAAAAACCTCATTCTCCGCCTCAAGCAACTGTGCATACACACCTGCATTCTCGTTCTGAAAAACAAGAATACCAAGATATAAAAGCAACCCCCAAAACATATACCAGTATCTGGCTCAAACCAGAGCCTGCCAGTATAATCCGTCCGGACTCCAAACGTGCACAAGTGCGCGGATGAGAACGAACCCTGTCGCAAAACCATGCGACCTCTACTCTGTTTTGCCCAGAGGCGAATACCCTCTGTGTGGGACTCTAAAGACTCGACACTACGCTGGCAGTGGGTTTAACCACAGACCGCAAGCGGCACTAGCTGTGCGTAACGGTCCCCAGGTAGATGCCGACAAGAAGGCTGACGAGGTGAAACCCCATCTGAACTCCTACTGAGTCTGAATGTGACATTCTCCGTACAGTCCGGTCTGTTCGTCTGATACATCGCATGGCGGGCCTAGGGGGCGGTAAAACGTCAGTCCCCCAATAGCGGTACAAGTCGTGTCGGAGTGAAGCCCAAAACACCCTGAGATAATACTGGAAACCTACCAGTATATCTCGCTTGCCCTGGCCAGGGACTACTCGTGTAATGGCTCTCCTAGACACAGCGCGATGTCAACCCCCAATACCGGGAGAGACGAATCCTGTCTAACCGTCACTGCCTCCAAGTGCTTCGGGACTGCACCCAATCACCACCTGTTTGCACGACTCCTTTGAGCCGTGGTAGGGTAGTGATCAAAGTGCAGTGGGAACACACTCGAGGCGAAGTGTCAGTGTCAAGTCAGCGGACTAAGCTGTACTCATGTCACCTGGGAACTGATAACTGACGATAGGTATAATACCAACCTGTCAGTTCCCGACGAGTCCTGTCCAGTGTACTCGTAACCCAACGAGCACCCGTATACTATCTCCAGTACGACGTACTGATGGCTGTGGGACAGACCATCTCCCACACTGGGATGAGAAGCGCATACGCTAGTCTACTCCGGAGTATCGATGCCCTGTCTCGATAGTCCTACGACTAGGGACCTGTATAAGGATGTGCCTATAGATTACCCAGCCCCCACTAGTGTGACTGCCATCACAACGCTGGTAATCAAGCAAAGATCCTAAGGGCTCCACTAATGCGTATAAGTGATATACTGAAATAAACACAAGTACACATTGAAGTAGAAACAAACCAAGTAGCACACTACTATATTGAGCAAGATTGTTTATACAAGGTGAATATCCCAAGCTTCCATCAAGTAATATACAAACTAGTATGATACAGTAATGGCCTCTAGGGCATATACACTAACAATCTCCCACTTGCACTAAGGCCATGTACTGGCGTATCGAAGACCTATCATCTCGATCAGCCGCTCGAACTGAGTCTGGGGTAGGGCCTTGGTGAATGGATCTGCAGTGTTCTCTTCTGAAGCAACCCTCCGAACCTCGATTTCCTTGCGATCCACGATCTCCCTGATCAGGTGATACCGCCTCAAGATGTGCCTGGATCTCTGATGGGACCTGGGTTCCTTTGCTAAAGCTATAGCCCCGTTGTTGTCGCAATACAGAGGTACTGGGTCAACAATGGACGGAACCACCTGAAGTTCTTTTAAGAACTTTCTTATCCAGACAGCTTCTTTTGCAGCATCAGATGCAGCGATGTATTCCGCTTCCATAGTCGAGTATGCAACGGTTTCCTGTTTAGAACTCTTCCAACACACCGCCCCTCCATTGAGGGTAAAGACAAAACCCGACATGGACTTGGAATCATCCTTGTCACTCTGGAAGCTGGAGTCAGCAAAGGCCTCAATCTGGAGGTCTTTTCCGCCATACACCAAGAACATCTCCTTAGTCCTCCTCAGGTACTTGAGAATGTTCTTTACCGCTATCCAGTGTTTCTCCCCAGGGTTTGACTGATACCGGCTTACCACACTCAGTGCATAAGCTACATCCGGTCTGGTACATAACATCGCATACATTATAGAGCCTACCGCAGAAGCGTAGGGTATAATAGACATGCGATCCCTCTCCAAATCAGTCTTGGGAGACATCTCTTTAGAGAGGGTGATCCCGTGACAAGCCGGTAGGTTACCGCGCTTGGAATCTTCCATACTGAATCTCTTCACTATGGTGTCGATGTACCTGGACTGAGAAAGTCCCAATATCCTCTTGGATCTATCACGATGGATCCGGATCCCCAGGATGTATGAGGCATCACCCAGGTCTTTCTTGGAGAACCTGTGTGACAAGAACCCCTTGACAGATTGTAGCATAGGAATGTCATTTCCTATTAAGAGAATGTCATCCACGTATAAAACGAGGAATACTACAGTTCTCGCTACAAATCTACTATAGATGCATGGTTCATCTGGATTTTTGATAAAGCCAAATTCTTTGACCGTCTCATCAAAGCAGATGTTCCAACTCCGCGATGCCTGCTTTAGTCCATAGATGGACTTAAGCAACTTGCACACCTTTCCGCTGCTCCCACTCTGAATGAAGCCCTCTGGCTGGTCCATATAGACACACTCCTCTAAATTTCCATTTAGAAAAGCTGTCTTTACGTCCATTTGCCAGATCTCATAATCGTGGAAGGCAGCGATGGCAAGAAGGATCCGAATGGATTTCAGCATGGCTACTGGAGAAAAGGTTTCGTCATAGTCCAAGCCAGGTCTTTGACGGAAACCTTTTGCTACCAGCCTAGCTTTATAGGTCTCAACCTGTCCATCTACACCAATCTTCCTTTTGAAGATCCACTTGCATCCTACGGGTTTTACCCCGTCTGGAGCAATGTCCAACGTCCATACCTTGTTGGTGTACATGGACTCCATTTCGGTCCGCATTGCATCCAGCCATTTCACTGAGTCAATGCTCTGAACGGCCTGCTGGAAGCTAGTAGGCTCATCATAATCTATGATGCAATCCTCTCTATCCCCGTCTATGAGAAAACCGTAGTATCTCTCGGGCGGATGAGACTGCCTACTACTTCTGCGGAGCGGCGTAGGAATGTCCTGTTCTGTTGAACCCTATGGTTCCACTAAGCTTTCAGTAACAGTCTGTGGTTCTGGAACTTCTTCCAGTTCTACTGCGCTCCCACTAATTTCCTTTTCCAAGAACTGGTGTTCTAGAAAGTGGGCATTGCGAGAAACAAGGACTTTTTGTTCCTCTGCGTAGTAGAAAAGATACCCCCTGGTGCTCTTTGGGTATCCCACAAACTTGCACAGCACTGAGCGTGCCTCGAGTTTGTCCGCATGCTGCTTTTTGACAAAAGCTGGACATCCCCATATCTTCAGATATTGAAGATATGGTTTCTTCCCACTCCACATTTCATATGGGGTGGTAGGCACAGTCTTAGTCGGAACTCGGTTCAAAAGGTATGCAGCTGATTCTAGCGCATACCCCCAGAATGATCGCGGTAACTCAGCGTTACTCATCATGGACCGCACCATATCCAATAGGGTGCGGTTCCTTCTCTCCGATACACCGTTATGTTGCGGGGTGTATGGAGGAGTAAGCTGAGAGAGAATTCCGTTCTCTTTTAAATAGTCCAGGAACTCGGCACTTACGTATTCTCCACCTCGATCCGATCTTAGAATCTTAATACTTTTGCCGGTCTGTTTCTCTACTTCATTCTTATACTCCTGGAATTTTCCAAAGGCTTCGGACTTATGCTTCATCAAGAAGATATGATCGTACCTTGAGAAGTCATCCGTAAAAGTAATGAAGTAAGAGTGGCCGCTTCGGGCATGTGTAGACATTGGACCGCACACGTCACTGTGTACGAGTCCCAAGAGCTCGCTCGCTCTTTCTCCATGTCCAGTAAACGGAGTCTTTGTCATCTTTCCTTTGAGACAGGATTGACAAGTGGCATACGACTGATATTCGAACGCATTCAAATACCCTTCTGTATGTAACTTCGTCAACCTTCTCTCATTGATGTGACCCAATCTACAATGCCATAAGAAAGTCTGGTTTATTTCTGGAGACTTTCTTTTGTGTGTATTCTGGACATTAAAAATCTGTGGTTGGTTCAATACGTATATACCATTACTCAAAGTACCTGACCCAATCAAAACTTGATTAAGGCGAATGTTTACAACATTACTTACAAACGCAAATTCATAACCTTCTTTAGAAACTAAAGATACAGAAATGATATTACAAGTTGCGTTGGGTACAAAAAAGCAATTACGCAAAACCAAAACATGTCCATCTGACATTCCCAGGTGATAGTCCCCCACGGCTTTAGCATCCATGCTCGCTCCGTTTGCAACTCTGAGGGTCATGTCACCTGCTTTCAAAACACTACGGTTTCTCAACGCCTGCAAAGAATTACAGATATGAGATCCTGATCCGGTATCCAATACCCAGGAAGTAGAGTTTATAGAAAGACAGTTTTCAATAACATACACACCTGAAGCTGAAGCTGCAACCTGCTTCAATTCCTGTGTTCTGGCCTTCCAGGCCCTGCAATCATTCTTCCAGTGTCCTTTCTTATGACAAAAGAAGCATTCTTCCTTATCCACAAGCTTCCCCGCTATCTTTGTTGCTTTTCCTTTTCCCTTCGTATCCACTTTACTAACACCGCCCCTTGGTTTGGCGGGGGCTTTCTTCTTCTTTCCCTTGGCTTTCGCCTTGGACCTAGAAGAAGATGATCCTCCTACAAACAAAGTGGATGTTTCCCTACCTTTCTGTAGGGTGCCCTCTGCGCTCCTCAGCAGGTTGAGGAGCTCTGAAAGTTCAACCTCCTTTTCTTGTAGGTTGAAATTCATTATAAACTGGGCGTAAGTGGAAGGAAGGGACTGGAGAACTATATCCGTATATAGCTCACTCTCCAATGTGATCCCTAGGTCAGCGAGCTCCTCAATGTAACCGATCATCTTTAGCACGTGCTCGGCTACTGATGATCCGACGGCCATTCTTGTCGAAAACAACTTTTTCGACGCTTCGTATCTTGCGATACGTGATTGCTCTCCATACAGTTCTTTTGTATGAAGCAATATGGACTCCATGTCCATATTCTCATGCCTCCTCTGATGTTCGTTGTCCATCGAGGCAAGCAGGAGGCACTTGGCCTTCGCGCTATCAATCTCCCAAGTATTGCGGATTTCCTTATCCGCGACGCTGGAAGTTGGACCAGGGACAGGGGGAGCTTTGGTGGTAAGAAGATACCCCAGCTTGTCATAAGTGATTGCTATCTTGACATTCCTGAGCCAATCTTTGTAGTTTGGCCCTGTCAGCTTGTTTTTATCTAGGAGTAACTTAAGTCCAGTCATGTTGATTGGTCGCTGCAATTAGGAGAGAGAAGAAGAAACACTCAGCATGATGCTCTTGCAAGTTTAGAGTGGTTTTTAATTTGTCTAAACAGGATGGCTCCCACTGTTTCTCGAATCCCTCATCAAACCATAAAGGAAGAATTAGTCAGGATCAATCCCACCGTACAATACTTGCTTAACCGTTCAGCCAGGCTGGTGTCGGTACTTCGAGGGAGGTTTTCCAACGCTTTCGCGAAGTTCCTTAATTAAAGAACCTCTTTTCCCTGGGGGCGTAGCCCCGCTAACACCTTTCTTGGCACCTACTAGGTTTATAGCATTGATCGTTTAGTGAGAAATTTCCCGAGGAGTAGCATATACTCACAGTAGGATCGGGATCCAAATATCATCGCGTGACGAAAATGAAGGAATCCTACCATAATCATCACACTCCAAATGGTATGCAAATCTAGCAAGTTTCAGTACTTATGAAACTCCCGATGTGGATTTTTGCCCCATGCTCTTATGACCTTGACTTTGGCCAACAAATCATAAGTCACATGTCAAGTTCTTCCCGTCGTTATCCAGGTTAATTTGAATCCACCCGTACATACCCTTGACTTTGGCCAACAAGGCAGTACGACTGTTCCAAATCAACGCATCTATCTATGCTGCACATGAATATCCAGTAGCTACCAATCACTATGCCTTGACTTTGGCCAACAAACACAGCTTGAATACTATTGACTATTTATGTGAAACGACGGAGGGCTACGAATGGTTTTGGCGAAACCGTGAACGTAGTGAACTTGATATAATCGATGGAACGAGATAGCTTTTAGAAGGAGTGGCTCAAGCTCCGCATTTAAAAGTTAGTTTTGAAAAGAACCGAGTTGTTTTTCGAAAGTGTTCCATCGACTTAAACTTGGTTTATTATCTTGCATTAGTTCTTTTAATGCGTGATATTCTTGCATTAGTTCTTTTAATGCGTCCCATCATTTAATTCCTACCATTGCAGAAAACAACCAAAATATGACGTACGCTTATGCCATTCGCATTCGCCACGGGGTCCCGTCATCACTCGTTAGGTTACTTAACTAACGACAGAGCGGGGGCTGGGCTAGCGCGGCTGTAAAACATAAGCAACGCCTAAATAGAAAGCAATGATAGACATTACAGATCACAGATGAATACATTGGATATACTAGCAATCCGCATTTCTTTCGAGCCTGAAACGAAAAGCGGATAACACGGTCGCGGTGAATAGCAATTACCCCACCCAAGACCCCTACGGGTGCGGCAAACTACCCGCCAAGTTCCCGGTAGTTTGTGCACCCCACCATGGGTCTATCCTAGGAGCAAAAACAGTAAAAAGAATTATACAATGACGGATACAACCCCGACCCGGTTGTGCGGCCAAACAAATAATATAATTACATCAATTTACATTTACAAATGAATGAAAGAAAAACAAAAGCTCATCTCACATCCAACCCCGGCTATTCACCCGCGACAGTCCAACACATTCATATACACATTCCAGCACATTACAGATCATGTATAACCCCGACTAATCGACTTATAGCGATTAGCCGACGTTCAATACATGCAAACAACACAGATATAACCAATATAGCCAAAGTGCAGTGAAGTTCGGAAAAAATACGGAATTATAGGACCCCAAAAGGAAATTTCTTTTCTGGAAAATCTGGGTACATATAATATATCTCAAAAATCCCAAAACCAAAACCTACAGACACTGCACGAAAAACGAGGCGCAGAAGACGACAAAGCGCGGCGGTTCCGCGGCACGAGCCTACCTCGTGCCGCGGATGCGCGGCGCTTTGAGCTCAACACTGGATCGTTTTTCATGGGTGTTTTTAGAAAACCCTGAGATGATTTTACAAATATAAATTTTTTCATTTTGAGCCAAAAAAATTTCAACAGAAACTCAGGTTTTTGAAAAATACGGTTTTTGGGTTTTTACGGTTTCGAACTTCGTTACACTTCACTACCAAGCTAGTTTAAGTTTAGTTAGGCTCTGATACCACTGTAAGTCCATATTGCGACCCCCGGTGCTTACGGGGAGGCGGAAACGGTATAAAAAACGAATTTTTATCGCAAGAGGCAACATGGACTAAACATGGTCGGGATCGTTGTCTAAACTAAAACTAGTATTCTAGCTAAAGAGAGTTAGCTACTATGGAAAGATGGTTATACCTAAACTTGAACTCCTTCTTCTTCAAACCTTGTAGAGGTTGATGGTTCTCTTAACGTCGCCTTCTCCCGTCGAAGATGGATCCACCTCGAAGGTTCGACTTTGGGCTCTTCCTCGATCTTTGAGTGAACTAGGGTTTCCGGTTTGCTAAACCTCCATCCTAGAATGAGTAGAGATAGATTAGGGTTTGCTTTTCTTTCTAAAGAGAATGATTCTCAACACATGAGAAGGTTTCTCTTTTCAAGAGGAAGAAGAAGATGAAAATGAGGAGAGAGAGAGGTTATGATAGAATGAGCTCAATTATTTCTTTCTTGCAACCATATTGCAAAAGAAATGAATTATCTAAATGATAATAATTGAAAATGAGAATAGTTGATGGTAGTATTTTGAATGACCACAACCATGCTTCATTTAATAAAAAGTAAGCATGAATCAAGGAAGACTTTCAAGGCATGAAAGTGGTCAATGGTCAACAAGTCAACCAAGGTCAACAAGTCAACAAAAACAACCATAACATAATTCTCATTTAATTATTATTATTAATAGATAATATATAAATCCATTAGGGTTTGGAAAATGAAGACTGTCAATTGTGCATACGCACCCGTTCCGAAACCCTAATGAAAAACCTCATTCTCCGCCTCAAGCAACTGTGCATACACACCTGCATTCTCGTTCCGAAAAACAAGAATACCAAGATATAAAAGCAACCCCCAAAACATATACCAGTATCTGGCTCAAACCAGAGCCTGCCAGTATAATCCGTCCGGACTCCAAACGTGCACAAGTGCGCGGATGAGAACGAACCCTGTCGCAAAACCATGCGACATCTACTCTGTTTTGCCCAGAGGCGAATACCCTCTGTGTGGGACTCTAAAGACTCGACACTACGCTGGCAGTGGGTTTAACCACAGACCGCAAGCGGCACTAGCTGTGCGTAACGGTCCCCAGGTAGATGCCGACAAGAAGGCTGACGAGGTGAAACCCCATCTGAACTCCTACTGAGTCTGAATGTGACATTCTCCGTACAGTCCGGTCTGTTCGTCTGATACATCGCATGGCGGGCCTAGGGGGCGGTAAAACGTCAGTCCCCCAATAGCGGTACAAGTCGTGTCGGAGTGAAGCCCAAAACACCCTGAGATAATACTGGAAACCTACCAGTATATCTCGCTTGCCCTGGCCAGGGACTACTCGTGTAATGGCTCTCCTAGACACAGCGCGATGTCAACCCCCAATACCGGGAGAGACGAATCCTGTCTAACCGTCACTGCCTCCAAGTGCTTCGGGACTGCACCCAATCACCACCTGTTTGCACGACTCCTTTGAGCCGTGGTAGGGTAGTGATCAAAGTGCAGTGGGAACACACTCGAGGCGAAGTGTCAGTGTCAAGTCAGCGGACTAAGCTGTACTCATGTCACCTGGGAACTGATAACTGACGATAGGTATAATACCAACCTGTCAGTTCCCGACGAGTCCTGTCCAGTGTACTCGTAACCCAACGAGCACCCGTATACTATCTCCAGTACGACGTACTGATGGCTGTGGGACAGACCATCTCCCACACTGGGATGAGAAGCGCATACGCTAGTCTACTCCGGAGTATCGATGCCCTGTCTCGATAGTCCTACGACTAGGGACCTGTATAAGGATGTGCCTATAGATTACCCAGCCCCCACTAGTGTGACTGCCATCACAACGCTGGTAATCAAGCAAAGATCCTAAGGGCTCCACTAATGCGTATAAGTGATATACTGAAATAAACACAAGTACACATTGAAGTAGAAACAAACCAAGTAGCACACTACTATATTGAGCAAGATTGTTTATACAAGGTGAATATCCCAAGCTTCCATCAAGTAATATACAAACTAGTATGATACAGTAATGGCCTCTAGGGCATATACACTAACAGCTAGCCCCCTAGACAGATATGCGATACTCATTGACGAACGGACCGGACTGTATATACATTGTCACTGTTAGGCTCAGTAGGGTTTTCGGAGGAGTTCGCTCATCGGTCTCCCTTGAGTTCGCTCCTCGGCCACCCTTGAGGTCAGTCCATGGGCAGCCGTTACGCATTGCTAGTGCCGCTGACGGTTTGTGGTTAAACCCACTGCCAGGGTGCTGACGAGTCATTAGAGTCCCCCACAGACAGTTTCCCAAGTTCGGGCGAAACGTTGTAGAGGCCGTATGGTTTTATGGCAGGGTTCGGAAAATGCACGTGCGTTTACGCACGTGTCGATTTTCGGACAGATGATACTGGTCGGCTTTGGTTTAAGCCGGATTCGAGTATTATATTGAGTAGGTATAATATCTTTGTCTCAGTTGCATTTGTATTCGGTCGTAATACAAATGCGGGTATATTTATACAGTTTCGGGGTTGTCCTGAAATTCGTTTCAGGATCACTTTTGGAAGTTGCCAGTTTCCAGTTTTCTATCAGCCGTCTTTTAACATTCTGTTAAAGACGGATTTATCTTTTCTTCAGATAAGGTGAGTCATCATTCTAGAAGCTTCTAGAAGTGATGATGAGGCATATGACTCATTAGTTCATTAATGGTTTCATTAATGGCTAGATGAGGTGTTTATATGAATCACCATTTGCTTTAATGTGTTTTGGATTGGTTAAGATATTTGTTCATAATATCTTTTGCTTGTGGTCACCCCCCTTCTCCTACGGTCACCTCCCTCTTCACTATAAGAGGCCGGCCCCTCTCTCTCTCTCACTTCACTTGTGTTTTCATTTCGGTTAGAAAAGATATGATAGTATTTGGGGTGCATGGAATTTTACAGTTCATTCCATCACCCGATTTCCACGGCAACTTCATTAACCGATCGTCCACGGACTTGGACGAAGTGAGACAAAGTCATCTACTCATTCTCTACATCATTCTTGGTTTTCTCTTTTAGCAAACTTGACGATCGAGTTGCCTCGAGTCAGAGGCGGGAGCCCGTTTAAAGAACCGATCATGTGGTGCCACCTCGACGAGGAGATCGGAGATCGACGAGATCGGAGCAGCCGCAACGGAGCGTGGGATGATGGTTGAAGAACGAAGGACTCGGATCGTTCGGTATAACCATTCTACACTCTTTACAGTTTGTTAGTTTAGCAATAATGGCAGATCCGGGTTAAAGTATACGATAGCGCCAGTTAAAAAGTTTTTATTCCGCATTTGGCGTCTGTAGACTGCCGGGGCGCTAGCGTAGACTTACAGTGGTATCAGAGCCTCACCATTTTGCTATGCTAACTTGTGCTAACACGTTTAAAACTTCGATCGAACCGAAAAACAAAAATTGCAAAATTCCTACCTGACAGTTTCTGTTAATTTTAAACGGTCTCAAAATTTATTTCTGGATGTCTTAAAAATCTGTGCAGGGAATTTTAAGAACCACGACGAAATTTGGGCACATGTCTCCACCAAAGCGCCGCGGAAGCGCGGCCAAACCCATGGTTTGGCCGCCCTTCCGCGGCCACGTGGGGAGCTCGTGCTCCCAAATTTTGTCAGTGGGTTTTCTGTTAGATTTTGTGATTTTTGGTATATATATTTTTGGCCCAGGTTTTGTTACTGTTCACCAGTAAGCCGTGGGGCCCACTTTTTGATATTTGGTCGATCGAAATTTAAACACGTTAGTTTACAGTGCTTACATTATATCTCCGACCGGGAATGTCATTTGATCGGTAAACCGCGTCTGATTGCTATAGTTCTTTTAGACGGGTTTGCGAACGTGACATTCGCGTTGATGTTCTGTGTTGTGCTGTGATGTTGCGGATTTGTCGTGGTGGATAGCAGTGTGCAATGGTAGTACAGTTTGAGTTTATTTGTACATTTGATATTGCGGGACGAGCGTCCAACTTGTGGACAGCCGTCACTGCCTGTTGTATAATATTCTTTTGGGGCACGACCAGGTTGCGGTCGATGTACCTATTGTACTATTTTTCATTACTGTACTAGGTTTTTACCCCAAGACGGAGTGCACGGATAGCCGGGTTCGGGAAAGCAACGGGTCCGCATCTCATGGCTTTGAGAGGCAGAGGGGTCCCACTCTAGAATTGGCAGACTATTCGCCGCACTCGTAGGGGGTACAGGTTGACCCAAGGAGGGGTGCTCAATTTACCGGATTCCGTGAAGTGCCGGGTGTTTCATTCACTATGCTATGGGGGACTGCCTCGCTTCAGGTTTTGGCGGGTAACTTGCCGCACCCGTAGGGGTCTAGGTTTCATTGCACAGGCTATCCACACGACAGGGGAACGTCGAGTTTCAGCAGCGGCTCTGTGAAACTCGGGGATCCCAGATTATCTGTATTGTTCTGTGATGCTTATTACTTTTCTGTAATGTTGCATACTATCATGCCTGGAGCGATTATGTATATTGGTTTATATACTATTAGATGTTGTATATGTTTTACACCCGCGCTAGTCCAGTCCCCGCTCTGTCGTTAGTTAAGTAACCTAACGGGTTATGACGGGACCCAGTGACGAATGCGGATGGCATATACGTACATTTTATTTTCGTTCTTTTCTGGTGTGATTGAATGATGGGAATGCGTTGATTCTGATCAACACAAAGTAAAACAAACCTGTATACAGTTGTTGGAACAATTTAAAAAAGTGTTGTTACAAAGACGTTTTCTTTTGTTATGCATAGCGGTATTCAGTGGAATATCCTGCACCTCATTCGACGGGGCAAGGGCCGATATCCCTTCACCGGGACTGACCCCTTGGGCAGAAGTTTGCGTCAGAGTAATAACTTCACTATAGTCGATTACAAGTTGCTTTGCATAGCGGTATTCAGTGGAATATCCTGCACCTCATTCCACGAGGAAAGAGCCGAGATCCCTTTACCGGGAGTGACCTCTTTAGCAAAAGGTTTTCGCCACTATATTTTAAAAAAGCTATCAGGTTCCTTCAGCGATATCAAGTTCACTACGCTAAAGGTTTTTTCGCCAAAAACCAGTCGTAGCCCACCGTCACTTCTTTTGGGTATTCAGTAGTATTCAAGCTATGTATTTTGACCTAACGCCAAGGCATAGTGTTTGGTAGCTGCTGGGTATTCAATTGTTGCATAGATAGATGAGTTGGTTTGGGACAGCCGTTCTGCCATTTTGACCTAACGCCAAGGGCATATGCGGGTGGGTTCAAATTAACAAGATAGTGATGGGTAGAACTTGGCATGTGACTTATGACATTTTGACCTAACACCAAGGTTATAAGAGCATGGGGCAAAAACTATATCAGGAGTTTCTAATGAAACTGAAACTTGCCGAGTATGCGCATACCTTCTGGAGTATGAGTAACGTGGATGCATTCCATCACGTTATCATGCGATGAGAGTTGGATCCTGATTCCCACTGATGAGTTGGTTTACTCTTCGGGTAATCCTGATTGATTCTTCTTTAGGTTTGGAGGAAAATTTGACAGGACAGTGGGAGGTTTCCGGATTAGATAAAGTAATGACCATTCTGATCTAGGATAGAGTGCACGCAGAGTGTTTCTTTTCTCTCTCTCTCTTTGGCAGCGACCTTTGACCGACCCTAGACTATGACTCAGTGACCAAGTTGACCGAACCTTCTTGAAATACTGGCTTTTGGATTGTCTATGTTGCATAAGTCATTGCCACTCCTTCTTTTACCCTTTGAATTTCTCAGAACACCCGTATACTGCGGATATCCACTTCCATTGGATAGATCCATCGTATGGTTATATACGAACTCGAAGGGACTTCTTCGGGGATGGATCCAGGTTCAGGAGAAATAGAATTGGTTTATTCAGTTGTCTTTTATTATCACCTTCTCTCAGGTTGCGAGAGCTCCTTGGTTTAGGAGAGTACACCTATTACGCCTATTGGATAGTCTTATTCCAAACCATAGGCTGGTGCCGAAAGGTAGGGAATGAAGAAAACCAATTAGCCTAAGTAGGGTGTGCAGAAGGTAATATGTAAAGACAAAATAAAGGGATTAGAAAGAGGGCAAAGTAAATTGCGACTGATATCATTCACGACCAAAACCGCGTACTTCATCGCCGCTCCTATTTCACCTTTAAAAGAATAAGGTATTATTCAGTTGTCTTTTATCATCACCTTCTCTCGAGATGCGAGTACTCCTTGGTTTAGAAGGGTACACCTATTATGCTTACTGGATAGTCTTCTTCCAAACCATAGGCTGGTGCCGAACGGTAGGGAAGGAAGAAAACCATTTAGCCTAACGATGGTGTACAGAAGGTAACGACTAAAGACAAATAAAGGGATTTGGAGAGATGGCAATAAAATATACGGTTGAAGTCATGAATTGGATTATGGAAGAGGCATTACTATGAATACCAGGATACCCCTACAAAACATTTTCATGTTTCAGTGCATTGTTAAAGGAAAAACTGTTTTCCCGATTAGACACTTACTCCAAGGGTATGTATTTACCAGGTTTCATTCTCATATCTGTATGGTTTTACAGATGATGAGTGGGAGTAAGATATTGGGAATTAGGTGATCATCCTCATTATATCGGAATTCGTTGTAATTGGTGATAGTTGAGGAAATCGCCAGGGTACAGTTTTCCACCTACAACGCACAGGTTTTGAGTTGTTTAACTCAGCGGACTTATACAAAGTATTGTATGTTGTCCTAGTGTCCTTCAGGACAAAGGGGTAGGTCCTCGTACTATGTTCTGTTTACTTATAACTTCTCTAGTATTTAGACGAGTGTTTCGTAGAAATACAAGGTCTAAGTTTTGAGAAGTTGTGGGTATAAGAATAAAGTAGAGAACCAGGTGTCACAAGTATCGGGATTCTTCAAAGAGATCGAAGATGTAGATTCTTGTGATTGGTATTCAGATGATAGTAATGGTTTTGAGAAACGTGTTTCTCTTTCAGGTTACTCATAATTGGATGGATTCCTAAGTTGAGTAATGCTGATTAGCCTTTTTCCATTAAGTTGATATGCACTGGAGACAGCTGCATGGATTGAATCTTGGTTCCAATTAAATAAGTGCCAAAGTTTCTATATTGGATATAGAATGGATCGTACCTTAAAAGAAGTTAAGGTACGGGGAGTTGTCCAGCTTATGATTAAAACCAGACACTGGATAACTCAGGGCACGATTCTGTAATGGCTGTTTGTGGGTTGACCCTGGCTATGACGAGGGTTGATATTCTACCATTTGGAAGATCAATAGTGATATTGTTCTTGACTCACCACAGTTTTAGTAAAAATGGATCTTTTTCAGAAAACAGTAGTGGGAGTATGGTAGAACTGGAAGTGATTCCAGAACCGCGAACGATTACGGAAAATTTAATAGGACCCATATATTCAATCAGGTTTGACATTCCAATAGCCACTCCGCAGGTATGGTAGGTAACCTCAGACACCCGAGAGGTACTTCGGTAAGCTCAATGACGGTGACAGGGAGGTTCTTATCTACCAAGACTTGACACTACTGTTGTTCCAGGGTATGAGATCCGGTAGGAGGGTTGTCGTAGTCAGTGGGAGCAACGGAAGCATAGTGGGCAAGATGCTTATATCTATTTATAGACTTGAGCAGTTATAGCGGAGATAGTTCATCTAATTTTGATGTGACAGTCATGGTTTTGACTTCAATCAGAATAGGGGATGGATCAGTTAAGAAGGTAGTAGGGTGTGATGTCATGGTATCTGGATGACATACACAGAGTAGGAAGTAAAATTCCTATACTACGATCGGTTGTACTGTGGTCGTCACACAGTTGTTTCTCCAGACAGGATATGGATATAATATTTGACATTCTGGTTTCTGGATCTATGGTTTTAGATCTGGATTTGGGTAGTTTCCCAATGTGGGTACTTTGACAGAAATTCTAATGGTTTTTGGAATAGTTGACTCCTAGCATGGTGGTGTACCTGCAGGTGATGGAGTCACCCTCTATAAAAGTGTCGTATAGACTAAAGGGGAGAGGGATGTGCATGATTGGCAGATCACTTGCTTAGGCAATTGAGTCAATCATGAGATGTCAAGCACCACACCAAATGTTGGTTTTGCACTAGATGCAATAAGTTTGTATTAATCCAATCCTGGAGAAACATAAGGAAGCAGTTTTAGAACATTGGTACATGTTCTACGGATTTGGTAACGACAGCCTCCTTCGGGAGACGGCTATCATTCCAGGCTTCAAAGGTGACATGGATGACAGAGTGATTGTCAGAGTTTTAGTTTTCCCTCTGAAGAGGGACAGTATTATGGACAGGTGGTTCCAGAGGATACTGTGGGTGGCATGGTGCCCGATACTGATTAGGTTCAGTGATCGATTCAGTCTAAGAAGTTTGGATATGGAGCTCATTTATGAACTAAGGTCCCATCAGATATCCAGACATATTCTAAGACTGGTACTACTCAATTCGGGAGATGGTTTTCTCCGCGAACTTGAGATGAAGAGAGATATAGAAAGATACTTCTAGGCGGATCCACTAACTGAGGCTATTTCTCGAACACAATAGTTTTACAAACGGGCTTTGTGAAACTGATTAGTAGAGGAGTTGGATGTTCGGTTTCACACGGGCTGTGAGTAGTCGACATCGCAATATTAGCCTTGAGTGCAAGTGGGAGATTGTTGGAGATAGTGCCCTCATAGTCAATTATTGGATCGCAGGTACGTGATTGTAATGATTGCGGAGGACCTATCCCGGTAGGACAGTCTTACTCGAGATGATAGTATGCTATCTGGTTTGCCTTTATCAGTCGTGTACATGTTCAGGTGACTGATTGCATGTTACACTTTGATAGAGCCCTTAGGATCTTGCTTTACTACCAACAGTATGATGGCGATCATATACATGAGAGTTGGGTAGTTTATATGCATATCCTTAATTGTAGTCCCTAGTCGTGGGAGTTTCGAGACAGGGCATCGATACTCCGGAGTAGACTAGTGTGTACAGTCGAGACCCCGACGAGGGGCGGTGGCCGGTCTCACAAGCCACTGGTGTCAGTTGGATCACCTAAGATGTATACAGGTGCTCATTGGGTTATGAGTACACCGGACAGGACTCGCCGGGAATCTGCTAGTTAGTACTATACCTATCGTCAGATAGCAGTTCCCTGGTGACATGTGTACAGGTTAGTTCATCGACCTGAGGTCGTCATTTGTCTCGTATGAGTTCCCACTGTGCTTTGATTTCTACCCTACCACGGCTCAAAGGAGTCGTGCAAACAGGTAGCTTTTGGGTACAGTCCCGAGCCATATGGAGGCACGTGAGCGGATCGGCAGGGGATTCGTCTCTCCCGGTATTGGGGGCGAGGTCGTGCTGTGTCTAGGAGAGCCATTACACAAAGTCCATGGCCATGGCAGGAGATTTACTGGTAGGTACTCCAGTAGTATCTCAGGGTGTAATTGGGCTTCACTCCGACATGACTTATACTGCTATTGGGGGTCTGACGTTGCTAGCCCCCTAGACAGATATGCGATACTCATTGACGAACGGACCGGACTGTATATACATTGTCACTGTTAGGCTCAGTAGGGTTTTCGGAGGAGTTCGCTCATCGGTCTCCCTTGAGTTCGCTCCTCGGCCACCCTTGAGGTCAGTCCATGGGCAGCCGTTACGCATTGCTAGTGCCGCTGACGGTTTGTGGTTAAACCCACTGCCAGGGTGCTGACGAGTCATTAGAGTCCCCCACAGACAGTTTCCCAAGTTCGGGCGAAACGTTGTAGAGGCCGTATGGTTTTATGGCAGGGTTCGGAAAATGCACGTGCGTTTACGCACGTGTCGATTTTCGGACAGATGATACTGGTCGGCTTTGGTTTAAGCCGGATCCGAGTATTATATTGAGTAGGTATAATATCTTTGTCTCAGTTGCATTTGTATTCGGTCGTAATACAAATGCGGGTATATTTATACAGTTTCGGGGTTGTCCTGAAATTCGTTTCAGGATCACTTTTGGAAGTTGCCAGTTTCCAGTTTTCTATCAGCCGTCTTTTAACATTCTGTTAAAGACGGATTTATCTTTTCTTCAGATAAGGTGAGTCATCATTCTAGAAGCTTCTAGAAGTGATGATGAGGCATATGACTCATTAGTGCATTAATGGTTTCATTAATGGCTAGATGAGGTGTTTATATGAATCACCATTTGCTTTAATGTGTTTTGGATTGGTTAAGATATTTGTTCATAATATCTTTTGCTTGTGGTCACCCCCCTTCTCCTACGGTCACCTCCCTCTTCACTATAAGAGGCCGGCCCCTCTCTCTCTCTCACTTCACTTGTGTTTTCATTTCGGTTAGAAAAGATATGATAGTATTTGGGGTGCATGGAATTTTACAGTTCATTCCATCACCCGATTTCCACGGCAACTTCATTAACCGATCGTCCACGGACTTGGACGAAGTGAGACAAAGTCATCTACTCATTCTCTACATCATTCTTGGTTTTCTCTTTTAGCAAACTTGACGATCGAGTTGCCTCGAGTCAGAGGCGGGAGCCCGTTTAAAGAACCGATCATGTGGTGCCACCTCGACGAGGAGATCGGAGATCGACGAGATCGGAGCAGCCGCAACGGAGCGTGGGATGATGGTTGAAGAACGAAGGACTCGGATCGTTCGGTATAACCATTCTACACTCTTTACAGTTTGTTAGTTTAGCAATAATGGCAGATCCGGGTTAAAGTATACGATAGCGCCAGTTAAAAAGTTTTTATTCCGCATTTGGCGTCTGTAGACTGCCGGGGCGCTAGCGTAGACTTACACACACGTGCGTGCATGTTTATAAAAAATAATAATAAATTATTAATTAAATGTTATAAAATGCGAGGAACCCGAATTGGTAAACTTTTTACAGTAAACCCGCACCAACGTCTAAACGAACACTAACCGAAATCTAAGGCGTTACAATCTCCCCCCTTATAAAAATTCGTCCCCGAATTAAAATTTTTCACTAAGTGTACTTTCAAAGAGAAGATTACAAACTCTCCTATCTCGCTCGCAGCCTCCCAAGTGATCACCTCACTATACGGCTACGTCTAAGAAAAACCCTTCACCGATGGCAAGACCCTTGACCGAAGTTTCTCCACCTACCGAGCCATTAACACAATTGGCTGCTGGTCAACGAAAGATCGCGTCCAAGCTAAATGGACTGGTGCTGAATCATGTGAGAAAGGTGATGAAGGAAATTGCAAAGTATCGACATAAGGAATACAGGGTGAATACTCAATAATCTGGGCGAAAGTGCCAAATTAAACGCAACGGAACTAACTCGCTTTAAGGATCTTAAAAGGACCTACAATCCTGGGATAAGCTTTCCAAAACTCAACACGTCATTTATCGGAAAAATACATAGGAATACATGATCTCCGACTGCGAACCCAAGTCTGCGACCATCACGGTCGGCATAAGACCTCTGTCTGCACTAGGCTGCCATCATCCTGACCTGAACCAACTGGATCATCTCCGAAGTCTCTAGACTAGCTGAGGTCCAAGAATCCCACTACGCAGAGTCAGAAAAACAGACTGGTGATCGACACGACCTAACCCCTAAACCTAAAGGTTTCCAATTGGAGTGACTCATGATAACTGCTATCGAAGGAGAACCCTAACAATGGCAAGTGACGATCCCCAACTGCCGACAACAACTAAAACGTACGCACAAGCATATCCTCCATAGTCGGTACAACCCGCTCTCACAAAACCATCATCCTGCGGATGGAAAAATAGAGCTAATGCTCAACCAGTACCTAAGGCTTCCTCAAGTTCTTGCCCAAGACGGCAAGCGAATATGGTGCCTTCATTGGATACGACCCATGAAGGAACTCCGTGCAACGCATAAAGTTAACAAAGAACAACTGAGCAAACTGAGCATAACCAGACAACAAACATCCAAATGGAGTCACACCTTGTCTAGCCCTGGGTAGACACCATAACAAAATTCGTGGAGATCTGCTCCCACTCCTACTTCGGAACGGTTATAGGTTGCAACTCTCCAGCCGATCTCAGATGCTCAACCAAAGCACAAAACAAGACAGACACCTTGAAATGAAACCCGAAACTTCTTTTTGAATACCCGCCCACCCGTAACTATCTTACCAGTCACGTCAATGTTGGTGGAACTTGAATGAGTACAGAGAGTTGACAGATGTGCCTGCTCTAGGATTTGGCGTCTCTTCCCATCAGCAACGGGCACACAAACGCGTACCTAAATGTAGCACATCCTTGTCACAAATCAAGGACTCGGAATCATTACCCAGCCGAGTATGCTCAAGAATCTCTGACGAACGAGCATCGGCGGGCAGTGCCTCACGAAAGCGATTAAGGAAAAGTGGTCGAGCGCGGACATGAGCAAGCTGCTGTCTCCTCAGTAGAGGAAACACAAGCTGTACTCAACGAACGCACAAGAACTGTAAATCTACAGAAGACTGTCTTAATAATCAACACCCGCTGCAGGAAGATGTACATTAAGCTCTGGTGGTCTGTGAAAACCTGACACGACTCTCGAATAAGTAGTGTCTCCAAATCTCCAACGCAAGACCACCGCGTCCATCTCCAGATCATGAGTGGGATATCCTGCTCGTACTTCCTCCAGATGTAGGGAAGCAAAAGCAATAATTCTATAGTGTCACCTCAGTACACAATCGAGCCCCACTTGTGAAACATCACAGTTAAACAACAAAGTCGCCCGAACCAGAAAGCAAAGAAAGAACTGATGCAATTGTTAACCGAGTCTTCAACTGCTGAAAAAACTCTGCACACATGCCTCAGTCCAAAGAAAAGAAACCTCCTTCCCGGTCAGTTCAGTCAACGGTGCAGCACTACATTAGCAATCCTTCACGGAACGGCGGTAAAACCTGCTATGCCCAAAAATCTGCGGACCTCTGCCCCGCACACAAGTCTGGGCCAAAGTTGTACGACCATGATCTTCTCGAAACCATACAAAACCGTCTCCCGTAACTACAAGGCCTAGGAGTCAACACAAACAAGCTTGAAGGAACACTCCGAGAATCTAGCAAACCGCTGGTGCTCTCCCAGTATCTGCAAAACAAATCCTCAAGTGCTGCTCCTGTTCCTCAAGACAAAAAAGAATAGACCAGAATGTCGTCAATAACACAACAATAACTGGTCGAGGAACAGCCTGAAGAAATCTGGTTCACCATATCTACGAATGCTGCTAGGACATTGGCGAGTCCAACGACACTACCAAAACACACAAAGCCTATAGCACGCACAAGGCAGTCTTCGGAATGCCATCACTCCGAACCCGCAACAATGATGACCTGATCCCGAACAAACTTAGAAAATGTCTTACACTCTGGTGCTGATCGAAGAAATCGTCAATGCGAGGTAAAGGATACCAACCGCACCGTAAGCCGGTTCAATTGACGATCAATCAATACACAACCTAAACTTCCATCTTCCTCCTTGACGAACAGAAATAGGAGCTCCCTAATACGAAACCCTCAGACGCACAAGCCCCCCAACAAACAACTCTGCAGCTGATCCTTAAGCTCCCTAAGCTTCGCCGGCTCATCTGGAACAACGTCGGATAACTCTCGCACGAAAGGAACCCGGTCCAACAAACCAACTGTGGCTCTGGTATCACGAATGAACGCCAAGAATACATGACATTCTCTCCTCAAAAGCCGACTAGCGAAAAAAGGCTGAATTCGAGCTGTGAGAGGCGGCACAACTATCCACCTGCACAACAAGAACTGACTCGTCAGGAAAAACAACACCTGACTATTTTCTCACGGTAGTCCACAGACGCCTAGCACGTAGCTAATCAGTCCGTGCCCAGGAGAACGTCAAATCTACCATCTCTAGAAAGATCAAAACGACGGACGAATCACTATCTCCTATCCGATTGGCACACGACCAAAATACGTGTCACGCAACAAAGGAATCGCTAACAGAAATTAACACAACAAACGACTGATCTACATAACACGACTCTCGTCCCAACCACGGCACAAGTGTGAAAAACAAACAAACAAAACAAAAGAACCTACGAATTATGACCTGAAAACTAAGCATTGGACGTCCGCGCGTCCCGATGAGTAGAAGAAGACTCTCGTGTCTGCCTTCTACCCGGAACTGTCAGAACTCTTCCTCTGCCAACCTGACCCCTCTGAGCAAATCTTCCGCGTCCACGACCTCTCTGAACACGAGTCTGATGCGGTGCTAAGGAACAATCCCTGATGAAGTGATGAAGGCTCCCACATAAAAAACATCCATACGACGGCTGCTGGCCCACCTGGGGATGAGAGCTGAACGATTTTCCTCGTCCTAAGCCTCTGCCACTCTCGTGACGGTCACGAAATCTGTCTCGACGACTAGTCCTCTGTCTCTGGGCTGGTACACCGGTACGAGTCCTCCACTGTTCGGGAACTCTCAGAGTCTCTGGAATACGTGTCTCGTAAACTGGGGCTACATCCACTATTGCTGTGTAGGTGACGGACTGCTGCATACTGATCGCAAGGAACAACTGGTTAACAGGGGTGACAACCTTCTGTCGCTGCGCTCGAACGACCTCAACCAATGAACTCATCGTCTGGCGCATGTCCTGCATCTCTGCCACAAGCCTAGAGATACTATCTGTCGAAGGCGAATCCATCTGCACCTGTGCAACGAGCGTGCCATCCTGGTCAGTCCTCGTCTCACCCGAGTCAATCCTGACCTCGGCCCTCGCTGCATCACTCTGAGTCCCCATAGTCATCGGCGGCAAGGCTATAATTGGAAAAAGGATTCAATAAGAATATGGAAATCGAATCACAATATATGAATCATCAAGGAAGGAATTTCAAGCAATTTGTACTTAGGTCACTTTAGGCGGAGTAACGCATTGTGAGTATGCGGCAGATATACACACACTACGTTACTCTGCTTAAGCTACCTACTCCATCATACCAAGGTCATCCTACACTCCGAAAGGTAAAAACCTAGCGCTCTGATACCAACTTTGTCACGACCCGAAATTAGCACGTAACGGCCCTAATACTATGCAACGTCTACAGGCGTAACATAGTAAAAGAAATCCAAAACCCAGAAATCTAAACCAAAGAAAGGAAAGAAAAGATAAGACACATTGTTTAAAAGTCTTTGAAATCACAACCCAAATTCTTTAAAAGTCCAACTTTCTTTCTTTAAAATTTTGGCAGCACCTCCTTTGTAAAAACTAGCCCCAAAAATGGGTACAACATAAATATAAATAAAGCATCCCCAAACGGGAGCAAATACACGCCCAAAGGCAGAAAACAACCACCACAACAACTATACGACGCCGTAGCGAAGAAATAAAAGACGATAGAGAGGAAACTGTATAAAAGACAACAAGTGACAAAATAATATACAATATCGTCCTCACACAAGTCTCTAAGTCAAACATGAAAGTAGTAGATAGAGAGTACAAAGATACAACGAATATAAAATACAACACGAATAACCACAATACCCACCAGGAGCAAAACATCACACTGTGAGCCGATGCGGTATCCGTAGCAAACGATGATAGATAGATGAATAGCCTGCCTCGACTACTCTGGGGAACACCCTGCAAAACAACTGTGGCACAACGGGGTGAGTTGCCAACTCGTGAATAATAAATAACATATGCAGGCAATCGCAAGTATGCACGTACAGCGCGAATCTAACATATGTAGGTTAAAAGCAGTAACAGGTCATATAAATGCAGTAATCATGACAATCAGTATACAATAATCATGCAATAATGATATGAAAATGTATGTATGCATCAGTCATGAAAGCTACTCTAGCAGGTATAACTAACACATGAAATAATGCATATAAATAAAGGTATGTAAATGCAACAGTCATTAAAGGTATACTAACAGGTACTACTAATACATGAAGCAGTGCATAAACGATAAATATGGAGTATGGAATGAAATATGTCATTTCCATAAAATCCTGACATCGTGGTAGGATCACAATCCAACAAGACAATCCAAATCCAAAATCCTCAAATCAGCCCCCAAATTGGCTCTCATATCATATAAGTCTCACAAATCCTGAATAAATAATATCGAATAAGTCTCATATATCCAGAATGTACAAAATCAGCAAATCTCATATATATATCCTATATCCAATCTCAAATAAATCACCTATATCCCAAATCAAATTATCAAGTAAAGATCTAACATCCTAAATATATTTGCATGAATAAGTATGATGATGTATATAAATTAAAGTCAATACACATATATTAGCGTCCTATTCCATTAATATTGGTGTAAGGGCATATATAACAGCGTCCCATTCCACTGTTATATATACAAAGAAGTAAAAGGAAATATCATGAAAACAATGTATCAAGCATCGACACAGAAATACTGATCTATCAGGTGTTGTCACCACGACTGTCACCCTGATAGGTACGTATCACACGCTATCCTAAAAGCACGAGTGCCTAGCTCTGACCCTCATCTTTCCACGTATTTATATGTACATGACTCACATCGGTATCCCCATGATAACCGCTAAGTCATTGGTAATGTCACCGGAAAGCATGGTTTCCCCTGCAACTCATCGTCTAGCACTACGACCTCATTCTTGCCTCGGGGTACCTCCGGGCCCCACCATGCACCCGCACATGGACCCCTCCTTTCCTCGCGTAGGGTATATATACATTCGAACCGATAAATCTCATGGTGGCTGCTGAAATATTATATCAAGGGAAACCGGGTTTTTCAAATAATGCATAATTTCATGAACTCCCACGGTCCCCAAATCCAGAAAACATCATGAAAAATCCATATCATAATGCGAAAATCCATGAATATAATATATGCAACATAAAACTGTAATGAATGCATATAATGGAAAAGCCGCTGATTAACTGCAACAAATTAATATAAATATCATGTGGTTCCTAATTTTCTCCAATTCTAAAATAACATCAAGTAAAGGTAAACATGTAGCTATAACCAGATGTATGTGAAAACATAAAGATATAGCAAGATATATGTATCTACCTATAAGTAATGATGTAGTATACCCCCTGGGTATAACTGAAATAGGTGTTCAAGGTTTACCTATAGCTATGTCATAAAGTGTGCATGTACCTATCACTAATGGTATAATACTATATAGGTATACAGGTAACTAGCATGTAAGTATGTCAGAGCATATGTGTAAGCATGTGGGTATACAGGTATGCTATATGTCATATGCGTAAAGAAATATGAATCAAAGTCTCAATGTCCCTAACCAAGCAATATCATTTCTATAAGTGGGTTGTGCGTGACATGGCAATTATTGACGGTGTGTGTAGCATACAATCAGTGCTCGTGCAACATGAATCGTCAATAATATGTGCAGTGTCCTAAGGATACTAATTCAAGCACAACAATATCTAAGTAATATGGTAAATGCGCAATTCTAAATATGACATAAAATATGCGACAAAAATAACATCTCTAGCCCAGACGCATAACGCCATGCAGGAGATTCCCCTGTAGATGTTAAATCTACTTACCAACGCTCCAGGTTAGGTGAATCCTACCACCTGTTTTCCCTTTATAGCAGTGTCTGTAGTCCCCGCCTGCGAACCTGCAACATTAAAACAACAAAGCAAATATATATTAATAATAAACCTAAAATACTAAAAATCTACACGGACCAATATGACACACATACGTACTCTGAAGGGTTCGTGTTGTAGCTAACGCGTATAGCGACACTACGAAACCAACTCAGACCAACAGCAACACAGAACACGCACCGTATCGGATAACGTATCGCGCGAAACGAAACACGAGAAACACACAAGTGGTCCCAGATTTTTCTGTACCAGTAATTTGTAAAAATTGCAAGTACCATGAGACTACAAATAACCCTAGAGACCCCTACCCCAAAACCCAAACCCCAACTCCCCAGTCTGGCCGCAAATTGCGGCCAGAACCAATAAATTTGCGGCCCAAACATGGAGGAATTGGCTCGTATTTTGAGGATAGGTTCTAGGTCACTACACTAGGTTACTGTCAAGTCAATTTTTTCAACAAGTACCTGGTTTAACAGCAGATCATCCGAGACCTCAAAACAACACTAAAAATACGATATTTACCCGAAACGATACGATACGCGATAAAAACTGAAACTTTAAAGCTAAGCTACACAAAAACAACATAAACAATAGCAAAAGAACATTACCTACACCAAAGAACTCAAAGATCCAAGCTTTGCATGATCCAAGGCATCCATGAGGCAAAATCAAAGAAAATGTGTGATTTTGGGATATTTGTGAAGGATTGTGATGAATTTTGTGTAGAAATGAGTGAGTGTCCAGTTTAGAAATAGAAAGAGATGAAGAAATGAGAAAGAGATAGAGAAAAAGAGAAAGGTTGATTGATAAGGAGAGAGGGAGGTGGGTGTAGGGTGAGAATGAGAAGTGAGTGTATCATATGCATTAATTCACCATTTAATGCATTCATACACACTTTGCCACCTCTTCTCATCCAACAAATATCTTCACTCATACAAAAGAAAATAATTAGGAATGGTTAAGGATTAGGGTTAAGCAAAGATTAGGTTAAGTGTCAAGGTTGCAAGGAACAAAATTAGCACAAACAAATCGTCGCATTTACGTGCACACGTGCGTGCATGCTTATAACAAATAATAATAAATTATTAATTAAATGTTATAAAATGCGAGGAACCCGAATTGGTAAACTTTTTACAGTAAACCCGCACTAACGTCTAAACGAACACTAACCGAAATCTAAGGCGTTACATGAACACACCCGAAGAAGATGCATCAGCATGCACTTTCTTTGTTTGGGCGGCATGGGAATTCTGGTAATCCCTATTTCCTACTATGTCTTATAAAAATTATAAGTTGGAGCGGGACCAACGTTCCTTAGCGCAGTATAACAAGTGGATTCGGTCAATACATCGGTTTTATTATCTTGATTAAGGCGTGACATGGCCGCTACCTGGAGAGAGAGAAGAAAACACTCAGCGTGCTCTTTTACAAGATTAGATTGGTTATCAATTTACCTAATCAGGATGGCTCCCACTATTTTAGTCAAATCTTCCTTCAAACCCTAAAAGGAAAGACTAGCCGAGATTAATTACACCCTACAAGTTTGCCAATTTTTCATCCAGGACAGTGCCGGTACTTTAAGGGAGGTTCTCCGTGCTTTCGCACGGACCTATATAAAATAAACCTCATTTTCCCAGAGGCATAACCCCGTTGACACCTTTCTAGACACCTACTTGATCGGCTAATTGTAATGTGTAAAACTCTCCCAGGAGTAATTCTTACACGCAGCGGGTATCGGGATCCAACTATCTCATAGAAGGTATGCAATCTCATTGCAAATTCCAACACTTGAAATTCCCAATAATATTTTACCCCTAGTGTCTTATGACCTTAACTATGGTCAACAAATCATAAGCACTAGTCAAGTTCTACCCGTCATTTCTTAATTGATTAGACCCACCCACATGACCTTAACTATGGTCAAAAAAGTCATATGACTGTCCTAATTAATCACATCATATGTTATATAGAAAAACATCACTCAGCTACCGTACACTGCGCCTTAACTATGGTCAACAAACGCAGCACGAATACTAAGTACTCTGTTTCCTAAAATGACGGAGGGTTACTGCAGGTTTTTAAGAAAACCCTTTGCGTAATGAACCTTATATCGTTGTAGAATCGAGTGATTTTAAATGGAATGTTTTTTAGGCCTTTTCTAGTTTTGCTAAAGAGGTCACTCCCGGTGAAGGGATCTCGGCTCTTTCCTTATCGAATAAGGTGCAGGATATTTCACAAATATCACTATGCAAAGCAAAAACTATAAAAACAATCAAAACACAAACTGAGTTTGTAGCATTTGCTAGTTTCGCTAAAGAGGTCAATCCCGGTGAAGGGATCTCGGCTCTTTCCTTATTGAATAAGGTGCTGGATGTTCTACAAGGAATACCACTATGCAAAGCAAGAACTAGAACTAACAGTTTTTAAACAAGTTTCTACAACATCTTTAGGTTTCTTTTATTTCATTAATCTTATTAATGAAGTCCCATTTTATTATGTTTCACAAGCATCACATTTGAAACGAAATCTGCAATATAACATATATCTCATATACATAATATAAACATTCGTCTCAGGCAGTAATATGATCTCATCACAGAACATTGCAGCAGAAGATAACATATGAAATATTGGATATATTAGGACGTCCGTGTTTTACATCGAGCCTGCATAAAATACGGATTCCACGGTCGCAATAAATAGCCAAAACCTCATCCCTAGACCCCTACGATAGCGACAAGCAACACTGCCAATTCTAGGGTTAGGAGACCCGGTCTCGAGTCCTAGAGATGGTCTCCCATTGGACCCTAGAACCCGGTTACTTGTGCTCCCCGCCTTGGGTCTACCTAATGCGAAAAAGTACATAATATACAACGGTGACATCATCCTCATCCCGGAAGTGCCCCAAAAAAATAATATTACATACAATGAATTTTAGATGAAAGAAAATAAAAACCCTCATTTCACATAAAACCCCCGGCTATTCAAAACGCGACGATCCAATATAACATATCACAGCAACACATAATATCATATATCATCAACGTAAGTAAATATGCGTATCCCAATTGTCGTTGATGTATAGCAACGAAACCGGC
This sequence comes from Agapanthus africanus, assembly GCA_030015575.1. Taxonomy (NCBI): domain Eukaryota; kingdom Viridiplantae; phylum Streptophyta; class Magnoliopsida; order Asparagales; family Amaryllidaceae; genus Agapanthus; species Agapanthus africanus. Next base: position 290,624,660 of record JASDDO010000010.1, read on the forward strand.
GATACACCACATATTACGCTTACGTTCGCAGAAAAGAAAGTGTAAAACTACAATAGTTAGAATCCACAACCACCTTAGACATCTCATGCCTAACCAAATGAATTCCTTAGACATCACATGCCTAACAATTATAAACCCCGCATTTTAGTCTCGATCTCAAAAACACTTTTCAATATCTATTCGGGAAATTCAACAAGATTCCCAACATCCTGATCGAATGCTCGTCGCAAACTTTAGTAGACGGCCGCACCCCCGGATGCCGTCGACGAAGTGCACTAAGGCAGAACACCGCTGCCGCGAGCACCCGAACGGATTCTTTTGGCGACGGGGTTCTCCTACAGTCACTTGGTCGGGGCTATAGGGCGTGGCTATCTATTAAGTTTACCCGGTGAGTATCCGCGTACGCTACGTGATTGCGATAGACTTTTGATCCCATCAAAATCCCGTGGCAACCGATCAAATGAGACTAAACTGCTAGATTTATAACATTCAAATTAGTTATCTCATTACTACTTATGGATTCCAAATATTGTATCACATTCCAGATAAATAGACTGTGTTAAAGTTTCCGATCGAATAAACAAACACCCAAGATTTCCCAAATAGCTCAACACTTGAGCGAAGTTCAAAACGTATCCAGAACACGTCACATCCCCAATGAACCAGCCGTAGAAGGGTCAAACCAACGCCTCACATATGGCAACGCTAAAATACCACAAACCCTAGGGTTTAAGTGGCAGTTTTGACTGTCACATAATCGAGTTAAGGTTACGTTCTTCTAGAAGGTCCACAGATATGCTTGCATGATTACCCGAAAGTTTCAAAATCGTGAAAAAATCCAACACTTGAAAAATTTCTGTCAGGGGAAAAAGTGAGTTATTGATATCCGTTCGAACTTTTTAACACGTTCTAAAATTACCTGAAAAAAACTTAAACGAAGTTAAACTTTCCGATCAAATCAACGAATACAAAAGATCTCCTGTAAACTCAACACTTGAGCAAAATTAAAAATTTCCAAAAGCATGAAAAAGTACCCAAGAATCATACCTTGAAGTACGAGCCCCTGACTCCTTATGATGGCCACGGAACCACCGCCAAACTCATGATTTGGCCGTGGTTCCGCGCTCCCATGATGGAGTTGGGGCTTCGTACTTCACAGTAATTCTTAGAATTCCCTCCTTATTTTTCTGAGTATTTTTAATATGAAAAAAATCAACATTTTTAAAAATTTCCAGAGAAGGGGTAAATCGCGACATTTCGGGGTTCGATCGGACTTTAAACTTCGTCCAAACTTCGCCTAAAACTCTAGCTTGGCTCTGATACCACTGTAGGGTTAATAGGCACTCTCACAAGGTTCTACAAGGCATCAACCATGCCCGATTTAAATTTTAGACGTGCCGAATAGCCCTAACCAACATCTTAGACTAGAGATTAGGCGAAACAAATAGCAAGTAAACAACATTACTTCTAAGAGTTAGGGATTACAACCTTTGTAGTCCGTTACTTCACTTCTAAAGCTCCGTGTTGAGGTCCCTTCGCTGCGATCATCGAGTATCCGGACACTAGAGAGGCTCCACAAAAGAAAGGTGCAAGCTTGCTTCCGATCTTCGATAACAAAGATGATCTACCTTGAAGAAACTCAAACCCAAGCTCTTGCTTTGCTAATCAAGTATTAGCAAAGCAAACACCCTAATCTAAGTGGCTAGAATAGATGAGGATGATGAAGTAGGAATTTAGCTCTCATTTGTTTCCAATTTCTCACTCATTTTCATCACTAATGAAAAAGCTAGAAAGCTTTTCACCAAGGAATAGGAAGAAGAATATTATCAAATCGTTTTGTGATGAATAATGAAATCTAGTGAGGTTAGAAATACAACAATGGGTTAAGTATGATAACTTAACCCATGTAAAGACTTAACCGTGGTGAAGGGTTGGGTTGGGTTAACAAATATCCACCAAAATATCTTTAGAAAATATCTTTAGGTAAAAACAAAAGCAAAGCTTCTAGAAGCTTCAAGAAGGTTTAACCCTAATCCAAACCCTAACCATATTTAAACTCCACAAAATATGCTGCATTTGGAACCTTAACTTGTTACAATATTATATATCACATATATAATATATTTTGTAACAAAATAAAATAATACAATTAATATATATCACATATATATCAATGTATTACCCGAGTGAGAAAAAGAATCTTTTAGTGAGATTATATTAGTTAATGTAATTTAATATATCAAATATATAATTATACATTAAATTATCGAATCAAAACTTGATCCGATAATCCAGCTATTTCACAAATAACCGACTAATATAATCTGTATCAGTTCATCGAATCAACACTTGATCCGATGATCCGGCTATATCACATATACCCGGCCGATATCTCAGATCACGAGAATCTAATACGGTATCACATACACGTATTGTTCTCGGTCCCGCACATATCATATATGTGCTCCTACTCCTTTTTGCCTGAGCCAGGAAACTTCTGTGTAGGACTCTAAAGAATCGCCAATACACCGGCAGTAGGTGATGATCATATCAAACACCCACAAGTTGCAAGCGGTCAGCTAAACGTAATAGATACCCAGGTATTGAGCGATCAGAAGATCAAAAAGCAAGCCTTTACATTCTCCTGCGAATTCAATTAGTAACACTCCTGTACAGTCCGGTCTCTTCGTCTGATATGTCACATATCTCGCCTAGGGGTGGTAAACGTCAGACCCCAGTAGTTTGATAAGTCGTGTCGATATGAGGTCTATAACAGTTCGAGAAACTACTGATAACACTTATTAGTAAATCTCAGCAACCCTGGCCAGGGATTTCCAGTTATAGCCAATCGAACAGAGCGCAACATCAACTCCCTATACCGGGAGAGACGAATCCCCTCCTATCGCTCATTGCCTCCATGTGATTCGGGAATGTACCCAAAAGCCATCTTTTTGCACGCCCTCTTAGACGTGGTATGATGGAAATCAAAGCACAGTTGGAATCACACAAGACTCTATGACGATCTCGGGTCTACAGACTAACCCGTACCAGTGTCACCAGAGAACTGCCATCTGACGTGAGGTATAATACCATCTGGGAGTTCTCGGTGAGTCCGTCCAGTGTACCCAGTCTCCACTGAGCACCCGTATACCTTCTCTGATGTCACACACCAATAGATATAGGATCATCCATTGCCCATCATATGGGTCAAGAAGCGCATACGCTAGTCTACTCTGGAGTATCGATGCCCTATCTCGGTACTCCCACGACTATGAACATTTGAAGGATGTACTTGACGACTACGCTGTCCCCACTAGTATGATCTGCATCATAGTCCTGGTAGTCAAGTACTCATCCTAAGGGCTTTATCAACATGTAACACAGAGACAATCAGAGTACATGTTAAGATAAAGAGCAACCAGATAGCGTACTATCATGTCGAACAAGAAAGTCCTCCCTATATATGTCCAAGCATCCACTACAATATACATCGTATGTACAGTAATGGCCTCTAGGGCATACATATAACTAACACTTATGCCACTTGTCAATCATGTCTCAAAGGAAAGAGGACAAAGACTCCATTCACTGGATATGGATTAAGAGCTAGCGAGCTCTTAGGACTCATACACAGCGATGTATGTGGTCCAATGTCTACGCATGCAAGAGGTGGTTTTTCATATTTCATTACTTTTATGGATGATTTCTCTGGGTATGGATTCATTTTCTTGATGAAACATAAATCTGAGGCCTTTGAGAAATTCGAAGAATATAAGAATGAAGTAGAAAACCAAACCGGCAAAAGTATCAAGACACTGAGATCTGATCGAGGTAGTGAATACTTAAGTGCCGAGTTCCTGGGTTACCTAAGAGAGAATGGAATTCTCTCTCAGCTTACTCCTCCATACACTCCACAAAACAACGGTGTATCAAAGAGACGGAACTGAACCCTATTGGGTATGGTACGTTCCATGATGAGTAATGCTGAGTTACCGCGATCTTTCTGGGATTATGCACTAGAATCAGCTCCATATCTTTTGAACATGGTTCCTACCAAGACTGTGCCTACCACACCATATCAGATGTGGAGTGGGAAGAAACCTTATCTTCAGTATCTGAAGTTATGGGGATGTCCAGCTTTTGTTAAAAAGCAGCATGCGGACAAACTCGAGGCACGATCAGTACAGTGTAAGTTTGTGGGATATCCAAAGAACTCTAAGGGGATTTTTTTCTATTACGCAAAGGAACAAGAGGTTTTTATTTCTCGTAATGTCCATTTTCTAGAACATCAGTTTTTAGAAAAAGAAACAACTGGGATTGCAATAGAACTAGAAGAAATTCCAGAACCACAAACTACTACTAAAAGTTTGGTAGAACCAGAAGTTCCTGAAGAACAGAATATTCCCGCACCCCTCCACAGGAGGTGTAGGCTGTCTCATCTGCTTGAGAGATACTACGGTTTTCTCATAGATAGGGATAGAGAGGATTGCGTCATTGATAATGATGAACCTACTAGCTTCCAGCAGGTCATACAGAGCGGCGACTCAGTAAGATGGCTGGATGCAATGCGGACCGAGATGGAGTCCATGTACACCAACAAAGTATGGACTTTGGAGTTTGCTCCAGATGGGGTAAAACCCATAGGATGCAAGTGGATCTTCAGGAAGAAGATTGGTGTAGATGGACATGTGGAAACCTATAAGGCTAGACTTGTTGCAAAGGGTTTTCGTCAAAGACCTGGTTTGGACTATGACGAAACTTTTTCTCCAGTGGCTATGCTCAAATCCATTCGGATCTTTCTTGTCATTGCTGCCTTCTATGATTATGAGATCTGGCAGATGGACGTAAAGACAGCTTTTCTAAATGGTAATTTAGAAGAGTGCGTCTATATGGATCAACCAGAAGGTTTCAATCAGAGTGGGAGCAGCGGGAAAGTGTGCAAGTTGCTTAAGTACATTTATGGACTATAGCAGGCATCGCGGAGTTAGAACATCTGTTTTGATGAAACGGTCAATGAATATGACTTTATCAAAAATCCAGATGAACCATGTATATATAGTAAAATTGTAGCACAAACTATCGTATTCCTCGTCTTGTACGTGGATGACATTCTATTGATAGGAAATGGCATTTCTAAGCTACAATATGGCAAACGATTCTTGTCACACAGGTTCTCCATAAAAGACCTGGGTGTTGCCTCTTACATTCTTGGGATCCAGATCTATCGTGATAGATCTAAGAGGATGTTGGGACTTTCGCAGTCCAGGTATATCAAAACTATACTGAAAAGATTCAGTATGGAAGATTCTAAGTGCTGTAATTTACCGGCTTGTCACGGAATCACCCTCTCCAAAGAGATGTCTCCCAAGACTGATTTGGAAAGGGATCATATGTCAATTATACCCTACGCTTCTGCGGTAGGATCTATAATGTATGCGATGTTGTGCACCAGACCAGATGTAGCTTACGCACTGAGCGTGGTAAGCCGGTATTAGTCAGACCCAGGGGAGAAGCACTTGATAGCAGTAAAGAACATTCTCAAGTACCTGAGAAGGACTAAGGATATGTTCTTGGTTTACTATCGGGAGAAACTGAAACTTGAAACCATAGGTGTCTAGAAACTGAAACTTGTAGATTTAACATACCTTCTGGAGTGTGGTGACTAGAGTGGATTCTATCTAGGTTATCACACAATGATAGTTGGATCGCGATCCCACTGATGAGTTGGATTACTCTAGGGAGATTATTTCACTTAACAATCAATGCTATAAACCAAGTAGGTGTCTAGAACGGTGTTAGCGGGGCTACGCCTCCAGGGAAAAGAGGTTATTTAATTAAGGAACTTCGTGAAAGCGTTGGAAAACCTCCCTCGAAGTACCAGCACTAGCCTGGCTGAAAGGTTAAGCAAGTATTATGATTTGCGATTAATCCTGACTAGTTCTTCTTTTAGGGTTTGAAGAAGAATTTGAGGAAACAGTGGGAGCCATCCTGATTAGATAAATTAATAAACCAATCTAATCTTGCAAGAGCGCACGCTGAGTGTTTATTTTCTCTCTCTCCAGGTAGCAGCCATTTCACGCCCTAATCAAGATAATAAAATGTATCGCTTGACCGATCCAAATTCTTATTCAGGGCTGGGGAACGTTGGTTCGGCTCTAACTTACGACAACAGTCATAAGTATGAGCAAGGGAAAGTGGATTGTATGGATTCCAAGGATACCCAGTTGAAGAAGAAGCATAGTTTTGCATCTACTTCAGGTGTTCTTGTAATTGAGAACTGTTTTACGGTCAGCCATACCTCCTGGGTACTTGATACCGGATCAGGATCTCATATCTGCAATTTACAGTAGGGACTGAGAAAAAGTAGGAAAGTTGCACCTGGTGATATGTCGCTCAGGGTAGCGAACGGAGCACAAGTTAATGCTGCAGCCGTCGGTGAATATCACCTAGTGTTCCTAAATAGCAATACTATGATTTTGAAAGATTGCTATTATGTACCTTCCATGGTTTGCAACATCATATCAGTTTCTTTACTCAATAAAGATGGATATAACTTTGTTCTTGATAGAAATATCATGAACATCTACCTTCATAAGGTACTGGTTGCAGAAGGTACACCGTGTAATGGTATCTACGTTCTAAATAAGAATACAGTTCTCAATGTACAAAACACACACAAGAGGAAGAGTTCGGATATGAACAAATCCTACTTATGGCATTATAGACTTGGTCATATCAGAGAAAAAAGACTAAGTAAGTTGCATAAAGATGGACTCTTGAATACGTTCGAGTTTTCATCCTATAAAACTTGTCAGTCTTGTCTCAAAGGAAAGATGACCAAATCTCCGTTCACCGGATATGGAGAAAGGACAGCAGAGCTCTTGGGACTCATACACAGTGATGTATGTGGTCCAATGTCTATACATGCAAGGGGTGGGTTCTTCTACTTCATCACATTCACTGACGATCTCTCTAGATTAGGATATGCGTATCTTATGAAACACAAAACTGAAACTTTTGAGAAATTCAAGGAATTGAGAAACGAAGTGGAGAACCAGACAGGCAAAAGTATCAAGATCTTACGGTCTGATAGAGGAGGGGAGTACTTATGCACGGAATTGTTAGTTGTATGTATGCCCTAGAGGCCAGTATTGTACAGATGATGTATATTATATTGGATGCTTGGACATATATAGAGATGACTTTCTTGCTCGATATGATAGTATGCTATCTGGTTGCACTTTATCTTAACATGTATACTTGTCTCTTTATACTGTCTTAGAGTTACATGTTGGTAAAGCCCTTAGGATGTGTACTTGACTTCCTGGACTATGATACAGATCATACTAGTAGGGACATGGTATTCCATAAGTACATCCTTCAAGGTCCCTAGTCGTGGGTGTATCGAGACGGGGCATCGATACACCAGTGTAGACTAGCGTATACGCTTCTCGACCCATGAGATGGGCGATGGATGATCCTATATCCATTGGAGTTTGACATCAGAGATGGTATGCGGGTGCTCAGTGGAGACTGGGTACACTGGATGGACTCGCCGAGAACTCCCACTTGGTATTATACCTCACGTCAGATGGCAGTTCTCTGGTGACACTTGTACAGGTTAGTCCGTAGACCCGAGATCGTCATAGAGTCTTGTGTGATTCCCACTGTACATTGATTTCCACCTTACCACGTCCATGAGGGCGTGCAAAACGGAGGTTTTTGGGCACAGTCCCGAGTCACATGGAGGCAATGAGCGATAGGAGGGGTTTCGTCTCTCCCGGTATTGGGGGTTGATGTTGCGCTGTGCTCGATTGGCCGTAACAGGGAAGTCCTTGGCCAGGGCTGATTCAGAGATTTGCTGGTAAGTGTTACCGGTAGTTTCTTGACCCGTTATGAGCCTCACATCGGCACGACTTATCAGTTATTGGGGTCTGACGTTTACCACCCTTAGACTTGATATGCGACATATCAGACGAGGAGACCGGACTGTACGGGAAGTGTTGCCGATTGGCTCGACGGGTGTTGAAGCAGGTTCACTTGTTTTCTTCTGATCGCTCAATACCCGGGTGGCCGTTATGTTTAGCTGACCGCTTGCGGCTTGGGGGTGCTTGATATGATCATCACCCACTTCCGGCGTATTGACGAGTCTTAGAGTCCCACAATGGAGTTTCCTAGTCCAGGCAAAAAGTTGTGGTGCGCGTATGCGATATGCGCATGGACCCGATTAAAATGCGCGTATAGGATACCGTATATTGATCGGGCGGCTTGCTTTTGGTAGGGGTCATATGTGATATGGACGGATTGATAAATCAAGTGTTGATTTATCATTTAACCATTAGTTTCTCACTTGAAATCCTTTCTTGAGTTTGATGGATGTATGCATGCATGTATGCTTTCTTTATAGATTCTTGCACATATGGATGTACATACACACATACATACATACATCCTTCATGGTTGTACATACATGAAAATGGTGGCAATATAAGACTCACACCATGGTTTTAAATATGGATTTTATTGCATTTGATTTAAAAAAAAATGAAAATGGAAAATGGTTATCATGGATTTGTTTCTACACTCTTCTTTTGACCTAACCATCCTCACCCACCTTTTAACCTTGGGTAAACTTTCCTTTTGTGTTTTAACTCAAATTCAATAAGATATTCATTGTTTAACCATGGTTTGAGATGAGAATAAAGAAATATATATAGATATATTTTCATTTTTCTCAACAAGAGTTATTCTTTTCACTCTTGTTAAAGAATAGCCATCATCTTCTTCTTCCTCTCTCTTTTGCTCTCTAGATTTTTGTAGTGAGAAATTTACATAACAAGTTGGATTTTGAAGTGAGAATAAGAACCACAACATCATTCTACACAAGTTTAGCCCACATGTTTAGAGTGTTATCTTCATTTCTTCTTTTGAAAAGTGAAGTTGCAAGCTTGGACTAGGAGCTTCGGGTGGATCGTCGTGGACACTAGGAGACTTCATGTGAACCCTCCTCCAACCCTCAAGTGGCCAAGGAGTCTAGCGTACGGAGCTACATAGGTTGTACTCTCAAAACCCTAGCATTTCTTTCATATGATGATGTGTAGTTTATGAAACCCTAATTTTTCTAGGATCGATCCGATGTTTGTTAACTTAGCACCCTAAAAATTCCATCTTTGGTACTTGTGATGCTTCCAAACCCTTCATGAGGTGCTAGGCTAACCAAACATTGGTATCAGAGCCGACCTAGAACATTAGGCGACACTTTAACGAAGTAAAATCTTCGATCGAACCAAAATACGACTTTCTCGGACGCTCTCTGGACATTTTTTAAAATCTGGTTATTTTCAGAATTAAAAATATGCAGAAAATTCCGCAGGTAAATGTAAGAATTACTGTGAAAACGATGCCTTGAACAGTTAATTCCACCGCGGAACCGCGGCAGTAGCCTGCTTAGGCCGCGGTTCCGCGGCCGTTATGTTGCTTCATCATGTCGTTTTTTTCCAGTAATTATTCTATCTGCTTGTATATTGTTTTGGAGTATTTTTAATCTGAATTTAGTACTGTAATTCTGGAGATGGTTTTGGACTCGTTGATTCGATCGGAATTTTCATTTCGTTGCTTTTCCGGATAAATTAGAATGTATTGAAGTGTTTGAACGAGTATCATTTGCTCAATTTTCACGGGTTTAAATCTTTTGGAGATACGTGCAAGTTTTGTGGTGGACCCTCTAGAAGACAACAAACCTTAACTCGATTATGTGACCGTCTTGAACTGCCCTTTGAACCTTAGGGTTTGGGGCAGTACGGCGTGCCACATGTGAGGCGTTGGCTTGACCCTTCTACGGCTGGACCGCTACTACTGTGTTACACTCCGGGTTTTTGAACTCCGCTCAAGTGTTGAGCTTTAGGGAATTTTGGGTATTTGATCATTCGTTCGAAAACTTTAATACCGTCTAATTATCTGGAATGGGATGCAATATGTGGAATTCATATAGTTGGACATGAAATACGAAGTATGTGATATGTCGCATTTACGATGTTTAAAGAGAATGTGGATTCCAAATATTGTAGTTTTACACTTTCATTTCTGTGACCGTAAGTGTAGTATGTCGATATCGCCGGTTTCGTTGCTATACATCAACGACAATTGGGGTACGCATACTTACTTACGTTGATGATTTGAGATATTATGTGTTGCTGAGATATGATGTGCAGGATTATCGCAATTGAATAGCCGGGGGTTTTATGTGAGATGAGAGTTTTATATTTTCATTCATGTATATTCAATTGTAATGTAATATTCTTTTATTTGGGGCACCTCCGGGTTGAGGTTGATACCACCAGTGTTGTATATTATTTACTTTTCCGAATTACGATGGACCCAAGGAGGGGAGCACAGGTGATCGGGTTCTGGGGTTCATTGGGAGGCCATCTCGAGGAGTCGAGACCGGGTCTCTTAAACTCTAGAATTGGTAGGGTCGCTTACCGTTCTCGTAGGGGTCCAGGGTGTGGGCTTGGATATTCATCGCGACTGTGGAATCCGTATTTTCTATTATTGGCTAAATACTAAATACGGACGTCCTAGTATATCCCACATTATATCTATGTTTCTGCTGCGATATCTGTGATGTGATCATGTGATGTGCTGTGATAGATACAGTATATAGTATATATGATATATTATATAGACGTTACTTATGTTTTACACCCGCACTAGCCCTGCCCTGCTCTGTCGTTAGTTACCTAACCTAACGGTGCACGAGGGGACATCGAGGCGAATGCGGATGGCATAAGTGTACGTCGTATTTATCTGTGATGTTTAGGTGACTTAAATGATGGGACTTCATTAATGCGATTAATGAAAGAAAAGAAACCTAAAAGATGTTGTAGAATCAAATTTTCAAATAAAAGGGTAGCTACAGTTTTGCTTTGCATAGCGGTATATATGATATACCCTGCACCTTATTCGATGAGGAAAGAGCCGAGATCCCTTCACCCGGAGTGGCCTCTTTAGCAAAACTGGCAGATGCTACAACACTCGGTTTGACTTTTGACTACTTTTGGAGTTTGCTTTTCACAGTGATATATATGATATATCCTGCACCTTATTCGATGAGGAAAGAGCCGAGATCCCTTCACCGGGAGTGACCTCTTTAGCAAAATTGGCAGATGCTACAACACTCGGTTTGACTTTTGACTACTTTTGGAGTTTGCTTTGCACAGTGATATATATGATATATCCTGCACCTTATTCGATGAGGAAAGAGCCGAAATCCCTTCACCGGGAGTGACCTCTTTAGCAAAATTAATAAAAGCCTCAAAATCACTCCATTTCAAAACTTCACTTGATTCTACAACGATATCAAGTTCATTGCGCTCATAGTTTTCAGAAAAACCTGCGTAGCCCTCCGTCAATTCAGATAAGTAGCATTTAGTATTCGTGCTGCGGTTGTTTGGCATGCGTCAAGGCGTAGTGTACGGTAGCTGATTATTACTTATCTGTAGCATGAGATGCGATTGGATTAGGGTATTCGTACGGCGTTGTTTGGCATGCGTCAAGGGTCGTACGGGTGGGTTTAATTCAATCACTAATTGTACGGGTTGAACTTGACTAGCGGACTATGGGTTGTTTGGCATGCGTCAAGGTCATAGCACGCTTGTAGGGTTCCTAGGCACGCTTGTGAAGGTTCATAAGGCACAAAACATGCCCGGATAAAAATTTAGACGTGCCGAACAACCCAAAGCAGGGATCTTTGCTGGATTATTAGGGTTTAGCATGCAAGATAACATCTTTTTATCTAAGTGTGAGGGATTACAACCTTTGTAGTCCGCTCCTTCACTTCACAAGCTACGAGTAGAAGTCCTTTCGCCGCGATTCATGATCTCCCGGACTCAAGAGAGGCTCCACGACTCGAACGATCCATACTAGCTTGAAGTGTTCCGAATCTCCGATGATCTACGTCGAAGTTGCAATAACCCAAGCTTTCTCACTCTAAAGAGATGAACACCCTAATCTCATGGGCTAGATGAGATGAGGATGAGGGAGTAGTATTTATGCTTTCTTTTTAGTTCACTTTCTCACAATTTATCATCACAAATGGAATTATTAGTGAGCTCAAAATCAAGAGAGAAGAAGATGATAATGGAAAAAAATGATAATTCCTTTTGTAATGAATAGAAATAAAAGTATATGATTGATGTATCAACCATAGTCAAGGATGAGTGGCTAATATTTTTTAGAGAATAAACTAGAGTTAGGGTTTGGTTGGGTTAGCAATGAGTCATCAACAAATATCTTAACCATGACAAAAGAAAAAGCTTCTAGAAAGTGCAAGAAGCAACTAACCCTAATCAAACCCTAACCTTATTTAATCATCCTTAAACATGTTTAATAATAAATCATATCATGTCACAATAATATATATCACATATATATTATATATTTGCAACAAAAGAAAATAATACAATTAACATATATCGCATATATATCAATGTATCATCTAGTGAGAAAATGAAATAATAAAGCAAGCCAATATTAGATAATGTAATAATATATCATATATATTATTATACATTAAATCATCGAATCAACACTTGATCCGACGATCCGGCTATATCGAATATAACCGACTAATATATCATGTACTGATTCATCGAATCAACACTTGATCCGATGTCCCGGTTCATATCTTAATATCGCGAGAATATAATACGGTATTTCATATCGCATTATCCTCGGTCCTGCGCATATCACATATGTGCCTCTACTCCGTTTTGCCTGAGCCAAGAAACCTCTGTGTAGGACTCTAAAGAATCGTCAATACGCCGGTAGCAGGTGATGATCATATTAAACACCCACAAGCTGCAAGCGGTCAGCTAAACGTAACAGCCACCCAGGTATTGAGCGATCAGAAGATCAACAAGTTAGCCTGTGCGTTCTCCTGTGAATCCAATCAGTAACACTCCCGTACAGTCCGGTCTGTTCGTCTTATATGTCGCATATCAAGTCTAGGGGTGGTAAACCTCAGACCCCAGTAACCGATAAGTCGTGTCGATGTATGGCTCATAACGGGTCGAGAAACTACTAGTAACACTTACCAGTAAATCTTTATATCTGCCCCGGCCAGGGACTTTCAGTTATAGCCAATCGAACACAGCACAACATCAACTCACTATACCGGGAGAGACGAATCCCCTCCTATCGCTCATTGCCTCCATGTGATTCGGGACTGTACCCAAAAGCCACCGTTTTGCACGCCCTCTTGGACGTGGTAAGGTGGAAATCAAAGCACAGTGGGAATCACACAAGACTCTATGACGATCTCGGGTCTACAGACTACCCTGTACCAGTGTCACCGGAGAACTTCCATCTGACGTGTAGTATATCACCATCTGGGAGTTCTCGGCGAGTCCGTCCAGTGTACCCAGTCTCCACTGAGTACCCGTACACCATCTATGATGTCAAACACCGATGGATATGGTATCATCTATCGCCCATCATATGGGTCAAGATGCGTATACGCTGGTCTACTCTGGTGTATCGATGCCCTGTCTCGATATACCCTCGACTAGGAACAGTTATAGGATGTACTCATCGACTACCGTGGCCCCACTAGTATGATCTCATCATAGTCCCAGTAGTCGAGTACATGTCCTAAGGGCTTTATCAACATGTGAGAGAAAAACAGTAAACTAGTACAAGTCAACATGTTAAGATAAAGTGAAACCAAATAGCATACTATCATGACGAGCAAGAAAGTCCTCTCTGTATATATCTAAGCATCCATCATAATATACATCATATGTACAACAATGGCCTCTAGGGCATATACATAACTAACAATCTCCCACTTGCACTAAGGCCAGCTGCTGTAGTATCTCATACCTAGCATCCCGAATAATCTCTCAAACTGTATCTGGAGAATAGCCTTTGTGAATGGATCCGCAGTGTTGTCCTTCGTATCTACTCTCCTGACCTCGATCTCCCGGCGATCAACTATCTTCCTGATCAGGTGATACCGCCTCAGAATATGTCTGGACTTCTGATGGGATCTGGGTTCCTTGGCCAAAGCCACAGCTCCATTGTTATCGCAATACAGAGGTATTGGATGCTCAATGGATGGAACCACACCAAGTTCACTAATGAACTTCTTGATCCAGACAGCCTCTTTGGCAGCATCGTTGGCAGCGATGTATTCAGCCTCCATCGTCGACTCTGCAACGGTATCCTGTTTGGAACTCTTCCAACATACCGCCCCTCTATTGAGGGTAAAGACAAATCCCGAGTGCGACTTAGAGTCGTCCTTATCACTTTGGAAGCTGGAATCGGTAAAGGACTCCACCTGGAGTTCTCCGTTACCATACACCAAGAACATCTCCTTAGTCCTTCGTAAGTACTTGAGAATGTTCTTCACAGCTGTCCAGTGACTCTCTCCAGGATCTGCTTGATACCGACTCACTACACTTAGTGAGTATGCTACATCGGGTCTGGTACATAGCATCGCATACATGATTGAGCCTACTTCCGAAGCATAGGGTATCCCTTGCATGCGAGCTCTCTCCAAATCATTCTTGGGAGACATCTCTTTGGAGAGAGTGAGTCCAGAGATCGTGGGTTGGTTCCTACGCTTGGATTCTTCCATACTAAACCTCTTTAGTATGGTGTCAATGTACCTAGATTGGGACAATCCCAGTATCCGTTTAGATCTATCTCTATAGATCATGATTCTCATTATGCAGGAGGCATCACCTAGATTTTTCATTGAGAATCTCTGTGATAAGAAGAGCTTGACTGATTGCAGCATAGGAATATCATTTCCTATCAAGAGTATATCATCCACGTACAATACGAGGAAGACAACCTTACCCTCTGCTACCTTCTTATAGATACAAGGTTCATCTATATTTTTGATGAAGTCAAACTCTTTGACTACAACATCAAAACCGATGCTCCAACTCCGCGATGCTTGCTTTAACCCATAAATGGATTTAAGCAGCTTGCACACCTTTCCGCTGCTCCCACTATCTACGAAGCCCTCCGGCTGAGTCATGTACACGCTCTCTTCTAAATCACCATTTAGAAAGGCGGTCTTAACATCCATTTGCCAGATTTCATAGTCATGGTATGCAGCAATGGCAAGTAAGATCCGGATGGTCTTAAGCATAGCCACTGGAGAAAAAGTTTCATCATAATCCATACATGGTCGTTGACGAAAACCCTTTCCTACAAGTCTATCTTTGAAAGTCTCAACTTTTCCATCTACACCAAATTTCTTTTTAAAAATCAACTTGCTCCCAATGGGTTTTACCCATTCAGGAGCATTTTCCAAAATCCATACTTTATTGGTGTACATGGATTCCATCTCAGATCGCATTGCATCCAGCCATTTCATAGAGTCACCATTCGTGATGGCCTGCTCGAAACTAGTCGGGTCATCATCTTACATGATGCAATCCTCGCTTCCACCATCAATGAGAAAACCGTAGTATCTCTCAGGTGGATGAGAAACCCTACTAGATCTGCGGAGAGGCTGGGGTTCGTCGGGTACTACTGAATCCTCTAGTTCCACTAAATCATCTGTTGTAGTTTGTGTCGTTGGAACCTCTTCCAGTTCTACCTCATTGCCATCAATTTCTATTGCAAGAAATTCCTTTTCCAAAAAGGTGGCATGTTTAGAAACAAACACCTTTTGTTCCTCAGTGTGGTAGAAGATATACCCTTGTGAGTTCTTGGGATATCCTACAAACTTACATAAGACAGATCTTGCCTCGAGTTTGTTCGGATTTTGTCTTTTGACATAGACTGGACAACCCCATATCTTAACATACTTAAGAGATGGTCTCTTCCCTTTCCATATCTTATATGGAGTGGTAGGCACTGATTTGGTAGGAACCATATTCAATAGGTGTATGGCTGTCTCAAGCGCATACCCCCAGAAGAAAATAGGTAACTCAGCTGTACTCATCATTGAACGCACCATATCTAATAGGGTGCGATTCCTTCGTTCCGATACACCGTTGTGCTGTGGTGTATAAGGTGGAGTAAGCTGAGAGAGAATCCCATTCACTTTTAGATAATCTTGGAACTCATTGCTCAAGTATTCACCTCCTCGATCAGATCGAAGAATCTTAATACTTTTGCCCGTTTGGTTCTCTACTTCGTGCTTATATTCTCTGAATTTCTCAAAAGCTTCAGACTTGTGTTTCATCAGAAACACATGTCCGTATCTAGAGAGATCGTCAGTGAATGTAATGAAGTGGGAAGAACCGTTTCTGGCATGCGTAGACATGGGACCACATACATCACTATGTATTAGCCCTAAGAGTTCAGTAACTCTTTCTCCGTGTCCACTATACGGAGCTTTGATCATTTTTCCTTTGAGACATGAATGGCAAGAATCATAAGATGATAATTCGAACGGATTCAAATAACCATCCTTATGTAACTTAGCCAGTCGTGTCGCATTGATATGACCAAGTCTACAATGCCACAAGTAGGATTCGTTCATATCTGAACTTTTCCTCTTGTGTGTGTTTTGTATATTCAGGACTATATTCTGATTTAGAATGAATATGCCATTATGTAACGAGCCTGATGCAATCAACTTTTGATCTAGGAATATGTTCATAATATTATCCTTTACTATAAAATTATATCCTTCTTTACTTAATAAAGAAACTGATATAATGTTGCACATCATGTTCGGTATATAATAGCACTCATTTAGAATCGGTGTATTACAACTTGGCAATACTAGGTGATATTTGCCAACTGCTTTGGCTACAATACTTGCACAGTTCCCTACTTGAACGGAATGATCACCTTTTCCCAGTTCTCTACCTTTACGTAGCCCATGTAACAATTTACATATATGGGATCCTGATCCGGTATCCAATACCCAGGACGTAGGGTGAACTGAGAAACAGTTCTCAATAACTAACACACCCGAAGAAGATGCATCAACATGCATGTTCTTTTGGGCGGCGTGAGAATCCAGATATTCTCCTATTTCCTGTTCAGTTTTATAACTCTTATAAGAAAGAACGGGTCCAACGTTCCCTTGCACAGTATAATAATCGGGTTCAGTTAATACATCCATATTATTATCATGATTATGGCCTGACATGGTCGCTACCTGGAGAGAGAGAAGAAAACACTTTAGTGTATGCTCTTGCAAGATTAGATTGGTTATTATCTTATCTAATCAGGATGTCTCCCACTGTTTTTTATCAAATCTACCTTCAAACCCTAAAAGGTAAGATTAGCCGGGATTAATTACACCCTACAATTTCGTCAATCTTTCAACCAGATCAGTGTCGGTACTTTGAGGGAAGTTTCCCGTGCTTTCGCACGGACCTAATTAAAGTATACCGTGTTTTCCCAGAGGCGTAACCCCGTTAACACTTTTCTAGACACCAACTTGATCGGCTAATTGTCCGGTGTAAAACTCTCCCAGGAGTAACTCTTACTCGCAGTGGGTATCGGGATCCAACTATCTCATAGGAGGTATGCAATCTCATTGCAAATTTCAACACTTGAAATTCCCGACAATATTTTGCCCCTAACGTTCTATGACCTTGACGAAAGCCAACAAATCATAGTCCGCTAGTCAAGTTCAACCCGAACATTTCTTGATTGAATTAAACCCAGCCGTACGTCCCTTGACGAAAGCCAACAAAGCCGCACGACTATCCTAACCCAATCTCATCATATGTAACAGATAAGTAATAATTAGCTATCGCCAACAAACGTAGCATGAATACTAAGTATTACCTATCTGAAATGTCGGAGGGCTACACAGGTTTTTCAGAAAACCCTGAGCATAATGAACTTGATATCGTCGTAGAATCGAGTAATTTTGAAAAGGAGTGTTTTTTTAGGCTTATCTTAGTTTCGCTAAAGGGGTCACTCCCGGTGAAGGGATCGTCGGCCCTTTCCTCATCGAATAAAGTGCAGGATATATCATATATACCGCTGTGCAAAGTAAAACTTTAAAAGCAATCAAAAGACAAACCGAGTTTTGTAGCATCTGCCAGTTTCGCTAAAGAGGTCACTCCCGGTGAAGGGATCACCGGCTCTTTCTTCATCGAATAAGGTGCAGGACATATCATATATATCACTGTGCAAAGCAAAACTGTAGCTACCCTTTTTATAAAGTTTTGATTCTACAACATCTTTAGGTTTCTATTCTTTTTATAAATCTCATTAATAAAATCCCATCAGCTTATGCTTCCTAAGCATCACAGAAGAAACGAAAGCAGTAATATTTATATATCAGCATATATATATATATAGTATAAGCATTCGTCTCAGGCAGTAATATGATCTCATCACAGAACATTGCAGCAGAAGAACATATATGAAATATTGGATATACTAGGATGTCCATGTTTTCAATACGAGCCTGTATAAAACACGGATTCCGTGGTCGCGACGAATAGCCAAACCCACATCCCAAGGCCCCTACGAGAGCGGCAAGTAACACTGCCAATTCTAGGGTTAGAATACCCGGTCTCGACCCCTCGAGATGGCCTCCCACTGGACCCTAGAACCCGGTTACTTGTGCTCCCCTCCTTGGGTCTACCTAATGCGGAAAAGTAAATAATATACACTGGTGACATCAACCTGAACCTGGAAGTGCCCCAAATAAAAGAATATTACATTACAAATGAATTTTACATGAACGAAAATAAAAACCCTCATCTCATATAAAACCCCCGGCTATTCAGAACGTGACGATTCAATATAACATATCACAGCAACACATAATATCACATATCATCAACGTAAGTAAATATGCGCA
Source organism: Agapanthus africanus (assembly GCA_030015575.1). Classification (NCBI taxonomy): domain Eukaryota; kingdom Viridiplantae; phylum Streptophyta; class Magnoliopsida; order Asparagales; family Amaryllidaceae; genus Agapanthus; species Agapanthus africanus. The sequence goes on from JASDDO010000010.1 coordinate 290,643,459, forward strand.
TCCCAATTGTCGTTGACATATAGCAACGAAACCGGCGATGTCACATATTACACTTACGGTTACAGAAAAGAAAGTGTAAAACTACAACATTTGGAATCCATAATCACTTTAGACATTGTAAATCCGAAATATTACATACTTCGCATTTCATGCCTAACTCTATAAATTCCACATATTGTATCACATTCCAGATAAATAGACAATATTAAACTTTCCGAACAGATAATTAAATACCCAAAATTTTCTAAAGTGCTCACCACTTGAGTGGAGTTCAAATAATCCCAGAATATGTCACAGTACCAGTGATCCAGCCGTAGAAGGGTCAAGCCAACGCCTCACATGTGGCACGCTGTACTGCCCTAAACCCGAAGGTTCAAAAGGCAGTTCAAGACGGTCACATAATCGAGTTAAGGTTTGTTGTCTTCTAGAGGGTCCACCGCTTAACTTGTACAATTTTTCCGAAAGATTTAAACCCGATAAAAATTCAACACTTGAAAGTTTGCCGTGCCGGGATAAAGTGGGTTAATGATATCCGTTCAAACAGTTTAACAGTTTCTAAATATCCGGAAATAAAAACGAATTTAAATATTCCGATCGAATCTACGATTACAAAGCAAACCCCAGATTAAACAACACTTGAATCACTTTTAAAAATACCTAGAGGCATCAATAAGCACCTACGGATATTACCATGAAAACCACGTGTCACAATTCCAAAATTCCGCCGCGGAACCTCCGCGGGAAGCAGGTTCCCGCCGCGGTTTAGTGGATTTGTGGGCCCGTGTTTCATGGTAATTCTTAGAATTCCCTGCTGATTTTTTTACGTATTTTTAATTCGGAAAAATCCCAGATTTTGAAAAATTTCCAGAGAGGGGGTTATTTTCGTCGGTTCGGGTTCGATCGGAGTTTTAACTTCGTAACACATCGCCTAATGCTCTAGCTAGGCTCTGATACCACTGTAGGGTTTCTAGGCACGCTTGTGAAGGTTCATATGGCATCAAACATGCCCGGATAAAAATTTAGACGTGCCGAACAACCCAAAGCCGGGATCTTTGCTAGATTATTAGGGTTTAGCATGCAAGATAACATCTTTTTATCTAAGTGTGAGAGATTACAACCTTTGTAGTCCGCTCCTTCGCTTCACAAGCTCCGAGTAGAAGTCCCTTCGCCGCGATCCATGATCTCTCGGACTCAAGAGAGGCTCCACGACTCGAACGATCCATGCTAGCTTGAAGTGTTCCGAATCTCAGATGATCTACGTCGAAGTTGCAATAACCCAAGCTTTCTCACTCTAAAAAGATGAACACCCTAATCTCATGGGCTAGATGAGATGAGGATGAGGGAGAAGTATTTATGCTTTCTTTTTAGTTCACTTTATCACAATTTATCATCACAAATGGAATTACTAGTGAGCTCAAAATCAAGAGAGAAGAAGATGATAATGGAAAAAAATGATAATTCCTTTTGTGATGAATAGAAAAAAAAGTATATGATTGATGTATCAACCATGGTCAAGGATGAGTGGCTAATAGTTTGTAGAGAATAAACTAGAGTTAGGGTTTGGTTGGGTTAGCAATGAGTCATCAACAAATATCTTAACCATGACAAAAGAAAAAGCTTCTAGAAAGTGCAAGAAGCAACTAACCCTAATCAAACCCTAACCTTATTTAATCATCCTTAAACATGTTTAAAAATAAATCATATCATGTCATAATAATATATATCATATATATATATTATATATTTGCAACAAAAGAAAATAATACAATTAACATATATCGCATATATATCAATGTATCATCCAGTGAGGAAATGAAATAATAAAGCAAGACAATATTAGATAATGTAATAATATATCATATATATTATTATACATTAAATCATCGAATCAACACTAGATCCGACGATCCGGCTATATCGAATATAACCGACTAATATATCATGTACTGATTCATCGAATCAACACTTGATTCGATGTCCCGGTTCATATCTTAATATCGCGAGAATATAATACGGTATTTCATATCGCATTATCCTCGGTCCTGCGCATATCACATATGTGCCTTTACTCCGTTTCGCCTGAGCCAAGAAACCTCTGTGTAGGACTCTAAAGAATCATCAATACGCCGGTAGCAGGTGATGATCATATCAAACACCCACAAGCTGCAAGCGGTCAGTTAAACGTAATAGCCACCCAGGTATTGAGAGATCAGAAGATCAACAAGCTAGCCTGTGCGTTCTCCTGTGAATCCAATCAGTAACTGTCACGACCCGCAAGGTACGGAACGCGACCGGCACTTAGATTACGAAATGTCTTAAGGCGTTCGTAAAATAAGCAAGCCGAACCCCAGAATACAAAACACAATTAAGATCTTTAGAGTGAAGGAAAAACCAAATTATTTAAGCATTTACTTTATTACCAAATCAAATTGCCTTTTTAAAATAACTTTCCTCTTTTTCCAATATTCCAGCAGAATCTCACAAGTAAAATCAGCCTCAAAGGTGCAAGCAGATATATATAGGAATAACAGTGCATAAGAAATAGCATGTCGACTCAAGTGAGTTCGACCCAGATATATCACAAAATAAATCCCCAAGTGTCACAACCTCACCTCTAGGTCAATATACAGTAATCCAAATAAAACAGGTACAACTGAAATGATAATAGCAGTAGATGGAATGTTCTAGATACAACAAATATATAAGGTGGTACAAACTGATAATCACCCACCTAAGAGCAAAAGCCTCGAGTCCAGGCAAAAGTGCAAAAGAAGTAAAAGTATCCGCCGCTACAGTGCTGACGGAGTGGACCTGCAGAAAAGCTGTGGCACAACGGGGTGAGTTGCCAGCTCGTGAATAATAAATAACATTTACTAAGGCTATCGAATGCATGCACACAAGTGTCCTGGCATCCCTAACACAGGTATGGCTACATGTACTATCAGGTATGTATGCATCAACAGTGTGCTAGCAAGTATACATATAGATATGTCGCATAGATGTAATACCGGTATGTGTACCACATGAAGGTATTATCAAGTATGTCTGAGAATTACCCTTTTCCTTTGTTTTGAAACTTTCCTTTTTAAACATCAGCATAATATCCAAGAAATCAGTAAAAACCGTGTCCAGCAGCGACACCTCAAAACTATCCAAATCCCATATATCCATGTCCAGCATCTCTGGCCTCAGCCATCCGGCTGATCCACAACAAAATCCATGTCTCAATCCAGCGGCCACGGTCGGTATCCTCTGGATATCCGCCGTGCCCAATGAAGTCACCGGTAGGTAATCTGTCCTCAGCCAGGCTCAACGCCATCTCCTGCGATCTTCTTGCCCCGGGGTACCGTACCGGGCCCACCATGTATCCATGACGGTTCCTCCACTCATCGACACGGATCTCGAAAACCACAGCAAACACATGGTGGACGACACTTTACATCACTAGAAAACCGCAACCTTTTATCTTTTTAAACAATTAATAGTTGTGAAATCTTGCGGCTTTCCCCAAAATCCAGAAATAGCATAAATCTCATGAACTCATCATAATGCATATGTCGATGATTATGAATGCTTATGGTATCAATTTGCAATGCACGATTTACACTAGGCATGAGCAGATGATATGATAACATATATGCACGAGTATTGTAATTCTTATGGTTTCATTTTAAACATTTATTTCAATATCACATTCCTAGGCAATTAACATGTTTCAGATTTATAGTTATCTAGTGTTGTGACATGGCAATTACCAGGGTGTGTGTGTCCACATGAATAGTGCTCGTGCTGCATATAAAGCCTGGTAATGGTGCATGTGTCCTATAGTGAATCTGTGTATGTGGAACATCATATAGATACTAACTACAGCAGTTATCATGCAAGTATTTTTGTCATAATTTCACAAGTAATATCATGTTTACTAATTACGAGTTTATTAAATCTAACGGGCGACTCGCGCCATCCAAATGATCGTCCCCCGTAGATGTTAAATCTACTCACCCGTGGTCCCGTGCTAAGTGTGCTCGACCACCTGCTTGCCTTTCTCTGCTACGCTCGAAGTCTCCGCCTGCGAACTTAGAATTTATACAAAGCAGTATATAAGCTAAGATATTGCAAAAACGCGATATTAAACCAAACCAAAAACTCGCGTCGCGAACTAAGCGCGCGCGTGAACATAACAGGTGTGCGTACGCCAAAACCCAACGCGACACTTGGTGACACACGGCGACACACCGTGATACACAGCAAACTAACTCGACACGTGTCGCACGTGTTGCACAAGTCCCGCAACGCTAAATCTAGGTAACAGGCTCCAGATTTCAGTTGGAACAAAAACAAGGGAAATAAACAAGCCAAATACATCACCCAACCTATAGACACTTACCTACCCAAAAATCAGGACAACCCTACCCTATTGGGCTGGCGGCAAGGGGGGGTCAGGCCGGCCCAAATCCGGCGACATGGGTCTAGGTTTCTACCCTAGGGTCCTAGCACAGTTTATATCCTAATGTATACATTTGTTTACCTAAAATGTTAACCTAAGTACAGCAGATTTCCATTAACAAAAAAAGGGTTTAGCTACAGCACCAAGTGTGCACAAAGGGGTAATTTTTGGAGCTAGATAGGTTAAACAGGAAACAAGTGATACCAACAGCGTAACTTAGGGTAATCCTAACTTTAAACACCTTAAAACTCCCTGTTCTCCAACAAAATTTCCCAAGTTAGTTTCAAAGTCCACCAAAATACAATAATATGGCTACACAACCACAGATTTAGTTTCAGGTGAAAACCCAATAAGTAAACAATACCACTCTAAGTAAAATGTCCACAGACCCTTACCTACACAAACACACACACTCACCTCACCAGGAGGCCGGCATCGCCGGTCAGGGAAGAGGAGGCCGCCGGCCAACTTCCGGCGAGAGGGGCTCGGGTCCCACAAAACACTTCATAAAACCCCGCATACTAATCTAATCTTGTTTGCTACTCTAGAAAAAGTACCCCAAAATAGCAGATCCTAATATCTTAAAAAGGTGACAGAACCCGTATTTTAAGGTTTCACTTTTAGCAAATTAAGATTATCCATCTAAATTTAATGACACTACTAGGCTAAAACAGACTAATTAACACCAAAAAGGGTCTATTAAGCTACAAACACTCCAAGGAACTAGATTTAGCATTACTACACAATTCTAGCACAAAAATTCCATTTATCACTAAAACTAGCTAATCAAGCACATAATCTCCACAATATGGTAAAAGTTTAAGAGTTATACCCCCTAGGACCTTTGCAACCAAGGAGAAGGAGAAGAAGAAGAGGGTAGGTGCCTCAAAACGTGGTTGGAATGATCGGAACATCACCAGGACTGCTGTTGTTGTTGCTGTTGCTGTTGCTGGTATAGTGTGGTATTAGGTGGTGTGTGGTGTGGTATGAGGTGGTGTGTGTGTGGTATGAGGTGGTGTGTGTGGGGTATGGGGTTGAGGGGCTGAAGCAGCTGTGGCTGTTGCTGTCTGCAGCAGTTTGAAGGCTGAAATGGTGAGAAAAGATGGGTTGAAGGCTGATGTTTCAGGTGGCTGATCTGAATGAAATTTGGGCTGATGTGTAGTGTGAGTGAGGTGGTAGTGTTGTGTGTTTGTAGTTTGAGGTTGAGGGGGCTGAAGTAGCAGCTGTAGATGAACAAATAGGGGCTGGGAAGGCTGGAAACTGCTGTTGCAGATGCTGAAAACAGAGCTAGGCATGGGGGCTGATGTGTGGTGCTGATTTGGGCTGAAAAGATGAAAAATGGGGCTGATCTGATGCAGATTTTCTGGCTGAACTGATGTGTGAGTGAGTGAGTGAGAGAGAGGTGAAAAAGTTGTGAAATGAGTGAGGAGACTCAACCTTAATTCATCATGACACATCACATCCTCATCCTCACTCTAAGTCAACCTTAAATTCTCCAAAACCCCATGGTCAAAGCCAACCATTTCCAACTAAGCTAATTTAGCTCTAAACAACACCATTAACTTAACTAAGGACCTAACCCACCATGGTCAAATTAAACATAGCTAACCTACAAGCCCAAATGTGTGGCAACCATAGTCTTAACCCTTGTTAACATGCACAAGTATGTGTGGTTGCGATAAAATTCCGCAAAACTAACCATAAATCCAGATAGATTACTAGAATCCCGTTTTGGTAAGCTTTTTACTGAAAACCCCAAAATTAACACTTAATTATTACTAACCCTAAAAACGCAAGTGTTACAGTCTTCCCCCCTTAAGAAAATTCGTCCCCGAATTTTAAAATATGCGACCAAGCGTACCTTCGAAAAGATGAAGGAATTTCTTCCGCATCTCTCCCTCGGCCTCCCAAGTGACCTCCTCACTGCTCGGGCTGTGCCACAGAACCTTCACGGATGGCAGGACCTTTGATCGAAATTTCTTCACTTGCCGATCCAAAATCTCAACTGGCTGCACGGTGAACGAAAGGTCCGCCTCAATCTGAACTGTCTGATGCTGAATCGTGTGGGAAGGGTCATGAAGATAACGGCGTAGCATCGATACGTGGAAGACGGGATGCACATCTGAGAAACTGGGTGGGAGAGCCAAACGATAAGCAACAGTGCCGACACGCTCGAGGATCTCGAAGGGACCTACGAATCTAGGGCTAAGCTTCCCCTTTCGCCCAAAACACATCACGCCTTTCATCGGAGAGACTTTCAGAAAAACATGGTCTCCAACTGCGAACTCTAGTCTGCGACGGCGCCTGTCTGCATAGGATTTCTGTCTGCTCTGAGCTGCTCTCATCCGGTCTCGAATCAACTGTACTTTTTCGGCCTTCTCCTGCACAACCTGTGGTCCGAAGATACTGCTCTCGCTCAACTCGGTCCAACAAATGGGCGATCTACATCTCCTCCCATACAATGCCTCGAAAGGTGCTATCTGGATAGTATCCTGGAAGCTGTTGTTATAGGAGAACTCCACTAGAGGTAAATGACGGTCCCAGCTACCGCCGAAGTCTAAAACGCACGCTCTGAGCATGTCCTCGAGAGTCTGAATGGTCCGCTCTGACTGTCCGTCGGTCTGCGGATGAAATGCTGTGCTAAAGCTCGAACGAGTGCCAAAGCCTCCTGGAGTCTCTGCCATAGTCGGCTGGTAAACTGAGTGCCTCGATTTGACACGATACAAGTCGGTACGCCATGTAGCCGCACGATCTCGTCAATGTAGAGCTGAGCATACTGAGCGAAGCTGAAAGTGCTCTTCACTGGCAGGAAGTGAGCCGCTTTCGTCAATCTATCCACGATCACCCAGATGGAGTCGTACCCTCGACTGGTCCTGGGTAGACCAACAATGAAGTCCATCGAAATCTGCTCCCATTTCCACTCTGGAATGGGTAACGGCTGTAGCTCTCCTGCGGGCTTCTGGTGTTCGGCCTTGACTTGCTGACAAGTCAGGCATCTCGATACGAACTCCGCAATGTCGATCTTCATTCCGTCCCACCGGTAGGTTTCTCTCATATCACGGTACATCTTGGTGGAACCGGGGTGGACACTATACACTGATCGGTGTGCCTCCTCAAGAATGTCGCGCCGCAAACCATCAGCATCTGGTACACACAGTCTGGATCCAAATCGTAAAATCCCCTGATCATCAATCATGAACTCGGAAAATCTGCCCTGTCCTAGCTGTGCCATGATCTCTGAGCAACGGTCATCTCTGCGCTGTGCATCATATATACGGTCAAGCAACTGTGGGCGCGCACGAACATGCGCGAGCTGTCCTCCTGTCGGAATGAACTCGAACTCGACTCGGCTGTCGCATAGAATCTGCCATTCCGCTGACGTCTGCCTCTGCACTGCGCGCAAATGGGATAGACTACCCCCGGGCCTCCTGCTCAAAGCATCCGCTACAACATTCGCCTTGCCCGGGTGGTATAAGATCTCACAGTCGTAGTCCTTCACCAACTCCATCCAACGACGCTGTCTGAGGTTCAGGTCTCGCTGCTGAAATATGTATTTTAAGCTCTTGTGGTCTGTGAATATTTGGCACGACTTGCCATATAGGTAATGTCGCCATATCTTCAGTGCAAAGACCACTGCAGCCATCTCCAAGTCATGAGTAGGGTAGTTCTGTTCGTGCTTCTTCAACTGCCGAGAAGCATAAGCGATCACCCGGCCATGCTGCATCAATACGCATCCTAACCCCACTCGCGAAGCATCACAGTAGACCACAAATCCGCCTGATCCCGAAGGCAAAGATAATACCGGCGCTGTAGTCAAACACGTCCGCAGCTGCACAAAACTGCGCTCGCACTCCTCTGTCCAAACGAAAGGAACTCCCTTCCGGGTCAAACCGGTCAAAGGTGCAACTATACGGGAGAAGTCCTGAACAAAACGCCTGTAGTAGCCTGCTAGGCCTAGGAAACTACGGATCTCGGTAACCGATGTAGGTCGGGGCCACTGCTGAACGGCCTCAATCTTCTTCGGGTCCACACAAATTCCGTCTCTCGTAATCACGTGACCCAAGAATCCAACGATGTCCAGCCATAATGCGCACTTGGAGAACTTTGCGAAAAGCTGGTGCTCCCTCAGTGTCTGTAACGTAATACGCAGGTGCTGCTCGTGCTCCTCTCGGCTTCGGGAGTAGACCAAAATATCGTCGATGAACACGATGATGAACAAGTCAAGATACGGCCTGAAGGTACGGTTCATCAAATCCATAAATGCTGAGGGGGCGTTGGTGAGTCCGAACGACATCACCAGAAACTCATAGTGGCCATAGCGTGTACGGAAGGCTGTCTTCGGTATATCTTCCTGTCGGACTCGCAGCTGGTGGTATCCTGATCGTAAGTCGATCCTCGAAAAATAACCTGCACCCTGGAGCTGGTCGAACAAATCATCAATGCGTGACAACGGATATCTGTTTCGAACGGTCACCTTGTTCAGTTGGTGGTAGTCGATGCATAAGCGCAAACTTCCGTCCTTCTTCTTGACAAACAGGACCGGAGCACCCCATGGAGAAACACTGGGCCGAATGAGTCCCTTATCTAACAAATCTTGCAGCTGAACCTTCAACTCTCTAAGTTCCGCTGGGGCCATCCGATAAGGCGGTACAGAAATAGGCCCCGAGCCAGGAGTCAAATCAATACAGAACTCGACATCGCGCTCAGGTGGCAGTCCTGGCAGCTCGTCAGGGAAAACATCGGGGAACTCGCATGCAATCGGAACCTGGTCCAATGGAACATCCGTAGCTCTAGTATCACATACACAGGCTAGAAATCCCCGACATCCCTTCCTCATCAGCTGACCAGCGCGAAAGGAAGAAATCAAAATGTGAGGGGCGGCACCACGGTCCCCCTGCACAATAAAGGCCGACTCGCCGGGAAAACAAAACCTAACTGTCTTCTCGCGGCAGTCCACCGTCACATAGCACATGGCTAACTAATCCATGCCCAAAAGAATGTCGAAGTCCAACATCTCTAAAAGGATCAGGTCGACAGGCAGCTCTCGCTCACCAATGCGAACGGTACAGGATCGGAACACGTGCCTAGCAACAAAAGACTCTCCTATAGGAGTGGTCACAACCAGCGGCTGGTCAAGCAAACCGGACTCACTACCCAAACTCGGCACGAAGTGGGTGGAAACGTATGAGTGCGTAGATTCGGGATCGAACAATACGTGTGCATCAATAGAACATACCGATAGGGTACCTGTAACGACAGCATTGGATGCCTGCGCATCCTGGGGTGTCAATGCAAAAACTCGGGCCTGATCTCCTCCAATAGCGGGCTGACCTCGGCCTCGGCCTCTGCCTCCTCGTCCCCTCTGGATCGGTGCGCCGTGCCCACGGCCTCTGGGTGCGCCTAACTGGTGTGGAGCATTTCCTGTGGCAGGTAGTAGAGCTCGCTGAGGAGGGGGCGGTGATGGAGGTAGAGTCACATGCGGAACTGTCGCCGCACCCTGTCGCCTCACCGGACAATCTCTAATGCGATGGTGCAGACTCCCACACCTAAAGCACCCTGGCGACGACTATTTTCCCTGTGTAAACGATCCGTACAACTAACCTCGTCCGAACCCTCTGCCGGTCCTATCTCTCGGAATGAACCTGGCATGCTGTCTCTGATCTGATGTGCCGGTACGAATCCTCTTCGGCCCGGAAACGGCCGACGTCGCTGAAATACGTGTCTCCATCCGCAATGTTGTATCCATAGCTGCCGAGTAGGTATCGAAATGCTGAGCGCCAATGGCAAGATATATCTGGGCATCCAGTCCCTGTATGAACCTCTTCACCCTTTTTGCTTCGGTATCTACCAGGTACGGGGCATATCGGGACAACTGCGTAAACTGGACGTCATACTCAGACACCGTCATCCCAGGTATCTTGACCAAGGCCTCGAAACTACGAGCTCTGGCGTCGCGAACGCTCTCCGGAAGGAAACGGGCAAGGAAAACTGCTGTGAACTCGGTCCAGGTCATGGGCGATAGACCTGTAGCTCGACCTCTCAGAACTGACTCCCACCACATCTGTGCGAGACCCTCTAGTCGGAAACTCGCAAGCTCTACCCAACGATCATCGGAACATCTCAGCGAACGGCAGATCCTGGCCAAGCTGTCAAAGAACGTCTGCGGGTCCTCTGCTACATCGGTACCCGTGAAAACTGGAGGTCTCAGCCTCATGAACTCCTGTAGTGAAACCGGGATGGTCACGGTGGTGGTAGTAGGAGCAGGTACCAAGGTAGTCTGGGATGTAGTAGGTGCATCCTCCGGCCTCGGTGTACGACTGGCTGCAACTAGGGATCCTACCATCTGACGGAGCTCCTGCATGCTCCCCATCGTCTGTCGCAACTCGTCCATACCAGTCTCAAGCTTATCCATACGGCCTGGGGAAGGTGGATCGGTCTGTCCCTGCGGCGTAGGCATGCCACCCTGCTCAGTCCGAGTCTCGGATGAGCCAGCTCGAACCTCATCTCGGGCGGCAGCCCTCTGTGCTCTAGTAGTCCTCTGCGGCATAGTGACTGGTACAGGAAACAGGACAATGAGAACGGTGCAATAGAATCGAAGGATACATGGAATTGAAGAAGGAATTTCAAACAAGTATATCCTAAAGTCACCTAGGCGGAGTACCGCATCGCAAGTATGCCGCGGACATACGTACGCTACGCTACCCTGCTTAAGTCACTTACTCCATCTACTAAGGGCCATCCTACACTCGGAAAAGTGGAACCTACGCTCTGATACCAACTTTGTCACGACCCGCAAGGTACGGAACGCGACCGGCACTTAGATTACGAAACGTCTTAAGGCGTTCGTAAAATAAGCAAGCCAAAGCCCAGAATACAAAACCCAATTAAGATCTTTAGAGTGAAGGAAAAACCAAATTATTTAAGCATTTACTTTATTACCAAATCAAATTGCCCTTTTAAAATAACTTTCCTCTTTTTCTAATATTCCAGCAGAATCTCACAAGTAAAATCAGCCTCAAAGGTGCAAGAAGATATATATAGGAATAACAGTGCATAAGAAATAGCATGTCGACTCAAGTGAGTTCAACCCAGATATATCACAAAATAAATCCCCAAGTGTCACAACCTCACCTCTAGGTCAATATACAGTAATCCAAATAAAACAGGTACAACTGAAATGATAATAGCAGTAGATGGAATGTTCTAGATACAACAAATATATAAGGTGGTACAAACTGATAATCACCCACCTAAGAGCAAAAGCCTCGAGTCCAGGAAAAAGTGCAAAAGAAGCAAAAGTATCCGCCGCTACAGTGCTGACGGAGTGGACCTGCAGAAAAACTGTGGCACAACGGGGTGAGTTGCCAGCTAGAGAGTAATAAATAACATCTACTAAGGCTATCGAATGCATGCACACAAGTGTCCTGGCATCCCTAACACAGGTATGGCTACATGTACTAGCAGGTATGTATGCATCAACTGTGTGCTAGCAAGTATACATATAGATATGTCGCATAGATATAATACCGGTATGTAGCCACATGAAGGTACTATCAAGTATGTATGAGAATTACCCTTTTCCTTTGTTTTGAAACTTTCCTTTTTAAACATCAGCATAATATCCAAGAAATCAGTAAAAACCGTGTCCAGCAGCGACACGTCAAAACTATCCAAATCCCATATATCCATGTCCAGCATCTCTGGCTTCAGCCATCCGGCTGATCCACAACAAAATCCATGTCTCAATCCAGCGGCCACGGTCAGTATCCTCTGGATATCCGCCGTGCCAAATGAAGTCACCGGTAGGTAATCTGTCCCCAGCCAGGCTCAACGCCATCTCCTGCGATCTTCTTGCCCCGGGGTACCGTACCGGGCCCACCATGTATCCGTGACGGTTCCTCCACTCCTCGACACGGATCTCAAAAACCACAGCAAACTCATGGTGGACGACACTTTACATCACTAGAAAACCACAACCTTTTATCCTTTTAAACAGTTAATAGTTGTGAAATCTTGCGGCTTTCCCCAAAATCCAGAAATATCATAAATCTCATGAACTCATCATAATGCATATGTCGATGATTATGAATGCTTATGGTATCAATTTGCAATGCATGATTTACACTAGGCATGAGCAGATGATATGATAACATATATGCACGAGTATTGTAATTCTTATGGTTTCATTTTAAACATTTATTTCAATATCACATTCCTGGGCAATTAACATGTTTCAGATTTATAGTTATCTAGTGTTGTGACATGGCAATTACCAGGGTGTGTGTGTCCACATGAATAGTGCTCATGCTGCATATAAAACCTGGTAATGGTGCATGTGTCCTATAATGAATCTGTGTATGTGGAACATCATATAGATACTAACTACAGCAGTTATCATGCAGGTATTTTTATCATAATTTCACAAGTAATATCAAGTTTACTAATTACGAGTTTATTAAATCTAACGGGCGACTCGCGCCATCCAAACGATCATCCCCCGTAGATGTTAAATTTACTCACCCGTGGTCCCGTGCTAAGTGTGCCCGACCACCTGCTTGCCTTTCTCTGTTGCGCTCGAAGTCCCCGCCTGCGAACCTAGAATTTATACAAAGCAGTACATAAGCTAAGATATTGCAAAAACACGATATTAAACCAAACCAAAAACTCGCGTCGCGAACTAAGCGCGCGCGTGAACGTAACAGGTGTGCGTACGCCAAAACCCAACGCGACACTTGGTGACACACGGCGACACACCGTGATACACAGCAAACTAACTCGACACGTGTCGCACGTGTCGCGCAAGTCCCGCAACGCTAAATCTAGGTAACAGGCTCCAGATTTCAGTTGGAACAAAAATAAGGGAAATAAACAAGACCAAATACATCACCCAACCTAAAGACACTTACCTACCCAAAAATCAGGACAACCCTACCCTATTGGGCCGGCGGCAGGGGGGGTCAGGCCGGCCCAAATCCGGCGACATGGGTCTAGGTTTCTACCCTAGGGTCCTAGCACAGTTTATATCCTAATGTATATATTTGTTTACCTAAAATGTTAACCTAAGTACAGCAGATTTCCATTAACAAACAAAAGGGCTTAGCTACAGCACCAAGTGTGCACAAAGGGGTAATTTAAGGAGCTAAATAGGTTAAACAGGAAACAAGTGATACCAACAGCGTAACTTAGGGTAATCCTAACTTTAAACACCTTAAAACTCCCTGTTCTCCAACAAAATTTCCCAAGTTAGTTTCAAAGTCTTCCAAAACACAATAATATGGCTACACAACCCCAGATTTAGTTTCAGGTGAAAACCCAACAAGTAAACAATACCACTCTAAGTAAAATGTCCACAGACCCTTACCTACACAAACACACACACTCACCTCACCAGGAGGCCGACATCGCCGGTCAGGGAAGAGGAGGCCGCCGGCCAACTTCCGGCGAGAGGGGCTCGGGTCCCACAAAACACTTCATAAAACCCCGCATACTAATCTAATCTTGTTTGCTACTCTAGAATAAGTACCCCAAAATAGCAGATCCTAATATCTTAAAAAGGTGACAGAACCCGTATTTTAAGGTTTCACTTTTAGCAAATTAAGATTATCCATCTAAATTTAATGACACTACTAGGCTAAAACAGACTAATTAACACCAAAAAGGGTCTATTAAGCTACAAACACTCCAAGGAACTAGATTCAGCATTACTACACAATTCTAGCACAAAAATTCCATTTATCACTAAAACTAGCTAATCAAGCACATAATCTACACAATATGGGAAAAGTTTAAGAGTTATACCCCCCTAGGACCCTTGCAACCAAGGAGAAGGAGAAGAAGAAGAGGGTAGGTACCTCAAAACGTGGTTGGAATGATCGGAACTTCACCAGGACTGCTGTTGCTGTTGCTGTTGCTGGTATGGTGTGGTATAAGGTGGTGTGTGGTGTGGTATGAGGTGGTGTGTGTGTGGTATGAGGTGGTGTGTGTGTGGTATGGGGTTGAGGGGCTGAAGCAGCTGTGGCTGTTGCTGTCTGCAGCAGTTTAAAGGATGAAATGGTGAGAAAAGATGGGTTGAAGGCTGATGTTTCAGGTGGCTGATCTGAATGAAATTTGGGCTGATGTGTAGTGTGAGTGAGGTGGTAGTGTTGTGTGTTTGTAGTTTGAGGTCGAGGGGGATGAAGTAGCAGCTGTAGATGAACAAATAGGGGCTGGGAAGGCTGGAAACTGCTGTTGCAGATGCTGAAAACAGAGCTAGGCATGGGGGCTGATGTGTGGTGCTGATTTGGGCTGAAAAGATGAAAAATGGGGCTGATCTGATGCAGATTTTCTGGCTGAACTGATGTGTGAGTGAGTGAGTGGGAGAGAGGTGAAAAAGTTGTGAAATGAGTGAGGAGACTCAACCTTAATTCATCATGACACATCACATCCCTCATCCTCACTCTAAGTCAACCTTAAACTCTCCAAAACCCCATGGTCAAAGCCAACCATCTCCAACTAAGCTAATTTAGCTCTAAACAACACCATTAACTTAACTAAGGACCTAACCCATCATGGTCAAATTAAACATGGCTAACCTACAATCCCAAATGTGTGGCAACCATAGTCTTAACCCTTGTTAACATGCACAAGTTTGTATGGTTGCGATAAAATTCCGCAAAACTAACCATAATTCCAGATAGATTACTAGAATCCCGTTTTGGTAAGCTTTTTACCGAAAACCCCAAAATTAACACTTAATTATTACTAACCCTAAAAACGCAAGTGTTACAGTAACACTCCCGTACAGTTCGGTCTGTTCGTCTGATATGTCGCATATCAAGTCTAGGGGTGGTAAACATCAGACCCCAGTAACCGATAAGTCGTGTCGATGTATGGCTCATAACGGGTCGAGAAACTACTAGTAACACTTACTAGTAAATCTATATATCAGCCCTGGCCAGGGACTTCCAGTTATAGCCAATCGAACACAGCCCAACATCAACTCCCTATACCGGGAGAGACGAATCCCCTCCTATCGCTCATTGCCTCCATGTGATTCGGGACTGTACCCAAAAGCCACCATTTTGCACGCCCTCTTGGACGTGGTAAGGTGGAAATCAAAGCACAGTGGGAATCACACAAGACTCTATGACGATCTCGGGTCTACAGACTACCCTGTACCAGTGTCACCGGAGAACTGCCATCTGACGTGTGGTATATCACCATCCGGGAGTTCTTGGCGAGTCCGTCCAGTGTACCCAGTCTCCACTGAGCACCCGTACACTATCTCTGATGTCAAACACCGATGGATATGGGATCATCCATCGCCCATCATATAGGTCAAGATGCGTATACGCTAGTCTACTTTGGTGTATCGATGCCCTGTCTCGATATACCCTCGACTAGGAACAGTTATAGGATGTACTCATTGACTACCGTGGCCCCACTAGTATGATCTCATCATAGTCCAAGTAGTTGAGTACATGTCCTAAGGGCTTTATCAACATGTGAGAGAAAAACAGTAAACTAGTACAAGTCAACATGTTAAGATAAAGTGAAACCAAATAGCATACTATCATGACGAGCAAGAAAGTCATCTATGTATATATCTAAGCATCCATCATAATATACATCATTTGTACAACAATGGCCTCTAGGGCATATACAAAACTAACAACGCTAGGGGCAAAATATTATCGGGAATTTCAAGTGTTGAGATTTGCAATGAGATTGCATACTTTCTATGAGATAGTTGGATCTCGATACCCACTGCGAGTAATTGTTACTCCTAGGAGAGTTTTACACAGGATAATTAGCCGATCAAGTAGGTGTCTAGAAAGGTGTCAACGGGGTTACCCCTCTGGGAAAACGAGGTTTACTTTAATTAGGTCCGTGCGAAAGCACGGGGAACCTCCCTCAAAGTACCGACACAGGCCTGGCTGAAAGATCGGCGAAGTTGTAGGGTGTAATTAATCCCGGCTAGTCTTTCCTTTTAGGATTTGAAGGAAGATTTGATAAAAACAGTGGGAGCCATCCTGATTAGATAAAATAAAAACCAATCTGATCTTGCAAGAGCATACGCTAAATTGTTTTCTTCTCTCTCTCTTCAGGTAGCGACCATGTCATGCCTTAATCAAGATAATAATATGGATGTATTGACCGAACCCGCATGTTATACTGTGCAGGGGAACGTTGGACCCGTTCTTTCTTATAAGAGTTATAAGACTGAACAGGGAATAAGAGAATATCTAGATTCTCAAGCCGCCCAAAAGAACATGCATGTTGATGCATCTTCTTCAGGTGTGTTAGTTATTGAGAACTGTTTCTCAGTTCACCCTACGTCCTGGGTATTAGATACTGGATCAGGATCCCACATATGTAAAATGTTACATGGGCTACGGAAAGGTAGAGAACTGGGAAAAGGTGATCATTCCGTTGATGTAGGGAATGGGGCAAATGTTGCAGCCAAAGCAGTTGGCGAATATCACCTAGTATTACCAAGTGGTAATACACTGATTCTAAATGAATGCTATTATATACCAAACTTGATGTGCAACATTATATCAGTTTCTTTATTAAGTAAAGAAGGATATAATTTTGTAGTAAAGGATAATGTTATGAACATATTCCTAGATCAAAAGTTGATTGCATCAGGCTCGTTACATAATGGCATATTCATTCTAAATCAAAATACAGTCCTCAATATACAAAACACACACAAGAGGAAAAGTTCAGAAATGAACGAATCCTTCTTGTGGCATTGTAGACTTGGTCACATCAATGCGACACGACTAGCTAAGTTGCATAAGGATGGATATTTGAATCCGTTTGAATTTTCATCTTTTGACACTTGCCTGTCATGTCTCAAAGGCAAGTTGACCAAAACACCGTTTACGGGACACGGAGAAAGAGTTATGGAACTCTTAGGGATGATACATAGTGATGTATGCGGTCCCATGTCTACACATGTCAGGGACGGTTCTTCCTACTTCATTACATTCACTGACGATTTCTCTAGATACGGACATGTGTTCCTGATAAAACACAAGTCTGAAGCTTTTGAGAAATTCAGAGAATATAAGCACGAAGTAGAGAACCAAACGGGCAAAAGTATTAAGATCCTTCGATCTGATCGAGAAGGAGAATACTTGAGCAACGATTTTCTGGATTATTTAAAAGAGAATGGGATTCTCTCTCAGCTCACTCCTCCTTATACACCACAGCACAAGGGTGTATCAGAACGGAGAAACCGCACCCTATTAGATATGGTGCACTCAATGATGAGTACAGCTGAGTTACCTGTTTCCTTTTGGGGATATGCGCTTGAGGCAGCCATGGACCTATTGAATAGAGTTACTACCAAATCAGTGCCTACCACTCCATATGAGATATGGAAAGGGAAGAGACCACATCTTAATTACATTAAGATATGGGGTTGTCCAGCCTATGTCAAAAGACAAAATCCAGACAAACTCGAGGCAAGATCAGTCTTATGTAAGTTTATAGGATATCCCAAAAATTCACAAGGGTATATCTTCTACCATCCCGAGGAACAAAAGGTGTTTGTTTCTCGACATGCCACTTTCTTAGAAAACGGTTTTCTTATGAAACAGACAAGTGGCATTGAGGTAGAACTGAAAGAGGTTCCAGCGACACAAACTATAACAGAAGACTTGGTAGAACCAGAGGATTCAGTAGCACCTGACGAACCCCAGCCGCTCTGCCGATCTAGCAGGGTTTCTCATCCGCCTGAGAGATACTACGGTTTTCTCATTGATGGTGGAAGCGAGGATTGTATCATGGAAGATGATGACCCAACTAGCTTCGAGCAGGCCATCACTAGTAGGGACTCAGTGAAATGGCTGGATGCAATGTGGTCTGAGATGGAATCCATGTACACCAACAAAGTATGGACTTTGGAAGTTGCTCCTGAAGGGGTAAAACCCATTGGGAGCAAGTGGATCTTCAAGAAAAAACATGGTGTAGATGGGAAAGTGGAGACTTTCAAAGCTAGACTTATTGCAAAGGGTTTTCGTCAAAGGCCAGGTATGGACTATGACGAAACCTTTTCTCCAGTGGCTATGCTTAAATCCATCTGGATCATGCTTGCCATCGCTGCATATCATGATTACGAAATCTGGAAAATGGATGTTAAGACCGCCTTTCTAAACGGTGATTTAGAAGAGTGCATATACATGACTCAGCCAGAGGGCTTCGTAGATAGTGGGAGCAGCGGGAAGGTGTGCAAGCTGCTTAAATCCATTTATGGATTAAAATAAGCATCGCGGAGTTGGAACATCTGCTTTGACGTCGTTATCAAAGAGTTTGATTTCGTCAAAAACGTAGATGAACCTTGTATCTATAAGAAGGTGGCAGAGAGTAAGGTTGTCTTCCTCGTATTGTACATGGACGACATACTTTTGATAGGAAATGACATTCCTATGCTGCAATCGGTCAAGCTCTTCTTGTCACAAAGATTCTCAATGAAAGATCTTGGTGATGCCTCCTGCATATTGGGGATTAGGATCTATAGAGATAGATCCAAACGGATAGTGGGATTGTCCCAATCCAGGTGCATTGACCCCATACTAAAGAGGTTTAGTATGGAAGAATCCAAGCGTAGGAACTTACCCACGATCTCTGGAGTCACTCTCTCCAAAGAGATGTCTCCCAAGACTGATTTGGAGAGAGCTCGCATGCAAGGGATACCCTATGCTTCGGCTGTAGGCTCTATCATGTACGCGATGCTATGTACCAGACCCGATGTAGCATACTCACTAAGTGTAGTGAACAGGTATCAAGCTGATCCTAGAGAGAGTCACTGGACAGCTGTGAAGAGCATTCTCAAGTACTTACGAAGGACTAAAGAGATGCTATTGTTGTATGGTAACGGAGAACTCCAAAAGGAGTCCTTTACCGATTCGAGCTTCCAGAGTGATAAGGACGACTCTAAGTCGCAGTCGGGATTTGTCTTTACCCTTTACGGAGGGGCGGTTAGCTGGAAGAGTTCCAAGCAGGAAACCGTGGCAGACTCGACGATGGAGGCTGAATACATCGCTGCCAACGATGCTACCAAAGAAGCTGTCTGGATCAAGAAGTTCATTACTGAACTTGGAGTGGTTCTATCCATTGAGCATCAATACCTTTGTATTGTGATAACAATAGAGCGGTGGTTTTGGCCAAGGAACCCAGGTCCCATCAGCGATCCAGGCATATTCTGAGGCGGTATCACCTGATCCGGGAGATAGTTGATCGCCGGGAGATTGAGGTCAGCAGGGTTGACACGAAGAATAACACAGCGGATCCACTCACGAAGGCCATTCCCCAGACACAGTTTGAGAGACTCTTCGGGATGCTCGGTATGCGATACTGCAGCAGCTGGCCTTAGTGCAAGTGGGAGATTGTTAGTTGTATGTATGCCCTAGAGGCCAGTATTGTACAGATGATGTATATTATATTGGATGCTTGGACATATATAGATATGACTTTCTTGCTCGATATGATAGTATGCTATCTGGTTGCACTTTATCTTAACATGTATACTTGTCTCTTTATACTGTCTTAGAGTTACATGTTGGTAAAGCCCTTAGGATGTGTACTTGACTACCTGGACTATGATACAGATCATACTAGTAGGGACATGGTAGTCCATAAGTACATCCTTCAAGGTCCCTAGTCATGGGTGTATCGAGACGGGGCATCGATACACCAGTGTAGACTAGCGTATACGCTTCTCGACCCATGAGATGGGCGATGGATGATCCCATATCCATTGGTGTTTGACATCAGAGATGGTATGCGGGTGCTCTGTGGAGACTGGGTACACTGGATGGACTCGCCGAGAACTCCCAGTTGGTATTATACCTCACGTCAGATGGCAGTTCTCTGGTGACACTTGTACAGGTTAGTCTGTAGACCCGAGATCGTCATAGAGTCTTGTGTGATTCCCACTGAACTTTGATTTCCACCTTACCACGTCCATGAGGGCGGGCGAAACGGTGGTTTTTGGGTACAGTCCCGAGTCACATGGAGGCAATGAGCGATAGGAGGGGTTTCGTCTCTCCCGGTATTGGGGGTTAGTGTTGCGCTGTGCTCGATTGGCCGTAACAGGGAAGTTCCTGGCCAGGGCTGATTCAGAGATTTGCTGGTAAGTTTTACCAGCAGTTTCTCGACTCGTTATGAGCTTCACATCGGCACGACTTATCAGTTATTGGGGTCTAACGTTTACCACCCCTAGACTTGATATGCGACATATCAGACGAGGAGACCGGACTGTACGGGAATTGTTTCCGATTGGCTCGACGGGAGTTGTAGCAGGTTCGCTTGTTTTCTTCTGATCGCTCAATACCCGGGTGGCCGTTACGTTTAGCTGACCGCTTGCGGCTTGGGGGTGCTTGATATGATCATCACCCACTACCGGCGTATTGACGAGTCTTAGAGTCCCACAATGGAGTTTCCTAGTCCAGGCGAAAAGTTGTGGTGCGCGTATGCGATATGCGCATGGACCCGATTAAAATGTGCGTATAGGATACCGTATAATGATCGGGCGGCTTGCTTTTGGTAGGGGTCGTATGTGATATGGCCGGATTGATAAATCAAGTGTTGATTTATCATTTAACCTTAGTTTCTCACTTGAAATCCTTTCTTGAGTTTGATGGATGTATGCATGCATGTATGCTTTCTTTATAGATTCATGCACATATGGATGTACATACATACATACATACATACATACATACATCCTTCATGGTTGTACATACATGAAAATGGTGGCAATATAAGACTCACACCATGGTTTTAAATATGGATTTTATTGCATTTGATTTAAAACAAAATGAAAAAGGAAAATGGTTATCATGGATTTATTTCTACACTCTTCTTTTGACCTAACCATCCTCACCCACCTTTTAACCTTGGGTAAACTTTCCTTTTGTGTTTTAACTCAAATTCAATAAGATATTCATTGTTTAACCATGGTTTGAGATGAGAATAAGAAAACATATATATATATTTTCATTTTTCTCAACAAGAGTTATTCTTTTCACTCTTGTTAAAGAATAGCCATCATCTTCTTCTTCCTTTCTCTTTTGCTCTCTAGATTTTTGTAGTGAGCAATTTACATAACAAGATTGGATTTTGAAGTGAGAATAAGAACCACAACATCATTCTACACAAGTTTAGCCCACTTGTTTAGAGTGTTATCTTCGTTTCTTCTTTTGAAAAGTGAAGTTGCAAGCTTGGACTAGGAGCTTTGGGTGGATCGTCGTGGACACTAGGAGACTTCAAGCGAACCCTCCTCCAACCCTCAAGTGGCCAAGGAGTCCAGCGTAGGGAGCTACAAAGGTTGTACTCTGAAAACCCTAGCATTTCTTTCATGTGATGATGTGTAGTTTATGAAACCCTAATTTTTCTAGGAACGATCCGATGTTTGTTAACTTAGCACCCTAAAAATTCCATCTTTGGTACATGTGATGCTTCCAAACCCATCATGAGGTGCTAGGCTAACCCAACAGGAATTCCAAGATTACTTAAAAGAGAATGGTATTCTCTCTCAGCTTACTCCTCCTTATACACCACAGCACAACGGTGTATCGGAGAGGAGGAATCGTACCCTATTGGATATGGTTCGCTCCATGATGAGTAATGCTGAGTTACCTCTTTCATTCTGGGGACTTGTGCTAGAAACAGCAACATACTTACTGAATTATGTTCCGTCTAAATCTGTGCCTAAGACTCCATATGAAATATGGAGTGGTAAAAGACCGTATCTTGAACGTACTTAGATATGGGGTTGTCCGGCCTATGTTAAGGTACAAAATCAGGACAATCTTAAAGAACGAACAGTTTTGACAAGTTTGTGGGATATCCTAGAAATTCTCTGGGATATTTGTTCTACCACACTAAGGAACAGAAGGTGTTCGTTTCTCGTCGCGCTACCTTTTTAGAGTGGCAATTTCTTGCAAAAGAAATAAGTGGGAGCACGGTAGAACCGGATGAAAGATCTGATCCACAAACTCAAATTGAGGATTTAGTAGAACCAGAAAATTCAATTGTCCCAGACGAACCTCATCCACTCCGCAGATCTAGTAGGATTTCTCATCCGCCCGAGAGATACTACGGTTTTCTCATAGACGAGTATCGAGAGGATTGCATCTTGGAAGAAGATGACCTTACCAGTTTCAGACATGCCATTATCAATAGGGACTCTGATAAGTGGCTGGAAGCTATGCAATCCGAAATAGAGTCTATGTACACCAATAAAGTGTGGACCTTGGATATTGCTCCACCTGGGGTAAAACCCGTTGGATGCAAATGGATCTACAAAAGGAAACTTGGTGTGGATGGGCAGGTGGAAATCTATAAGGCTAGACTCGTTGCAAAAGGTTTTCGTCAAATACCTGGTGTGGACTATGACGAAACTTTTTCTCCAGTGGCTATGTTCAAATCCATTCGGATCCTACTTGCTATTGATGCCTTCCATGATTATGAAATCTGGCAGATGGACGTAAAAACGGCTTTTCTAAATGGCTGTTTAGAAGAGTACGTTTACATGGATCGGCCAGAAGGTTTTGTAGACAGTGGGAGCAGCGGTAAGGTGTGCAAGTTGCTTAAATTCATTTATGGATTAAAGCAGGAACGCTGAGCTGGAACATCTGTTTTGATGAGGCAATCAAGGAATTTGATTTCATCAAGAACGAAGATGAACCTTGTATCTATAAGAAAATTGCAGGACGAACTGTCGTGTTCCTAGTCTTGTACGTGGACGACATTCTTTTGATAGGAAATGACATTCCTATGCTACAATCGGTCAAGCTATTCTTGTCACAACGGTTCTCCATGAAGGACCTGGGTGATGCCTCGTACATTGTGGGGATCAAGATCTACAGAGATAGATCCAAGAGACTACTGGGACTTTCGTAGTCCAGGTACATAGAGACTGTACTAAAGAGATTTAGTATGGAAGATTCCAAGCGCGGTAATATACCCGCATTGCACGGAATCACCCTCCCCAAGAAGATGTCTCCTAAGACTGACGAGGAGAGGGTTCGCATGAGCACTATACCTTACACTTCGGCGGTAGGATCTATAATGTATGCGATGCTATGTACAAGACCAGATGTAGCTTACGCGCTAAGCGTGGTGAGCCGGTATCAGTCTGACCCAGGTGAGAACCACTGGACGGCAGTGAAGCACAATCTCAAGTACCTGAGAAGGACTAAGGAGATGTTCCTGGTATACGGTAATGGAGACCTCAGGGTCGAGTCCTTTACAGATTCAAGCTTCCAAAGTGACAAAGATGACAGCAAGTCTGTCTCGGGTTTTGTGTTTACCCTCAACGGAAGGGCGGTGTGTGAAAGGTTCCGAGGCCCACTAGTGAGGTCTCATAAGGCATCAACCATGCCAATTTCAAAAAGTTACGGTGCCGAGAAACCCTAATACGGATCGTTGGCTAGAAGTTTAGGCGAAAAAGAAACTAGTTAACAACTTAACTACGAGTAGACGGAAAATACAACCTTTGTAGATCCGGTCCTCCACCTCCATAGCTCCGCAATGAAGTCTCCTCGCTGTCCATATCAAATCCCGGGCTCTAGCGTCGGCTTCATCAGAGAAATGGGCGAGCAAGGTCGTCGGCTTCGTGCCGAAGATGATCTACGTCGAGGCATCGCAAGATCAAGCTCCCACTTCACCAAGTCATGAAAATTGTGAAGAAAACACCCTATACTACTTGGCAAGAGGTAGAGGATGAAGAAATAGGAGGTGGGTTCACTTTAGAATTGGATTTCTCACATGATTTCATCATTTGCCATTGATGAGGCAAGCTTTTCTTCTTTGA
Organism: Agapanthus africanus; assembly: GCA_030015575.1. Lineage (NCBI taxonomy): Eukaryota > Viridiplantae > Streptophyta > Magnoliopsida > Asparagales > Amaryllidaceae > Agapanthus > Agapanthus africanus. Next base: position 290,667,716 of record JASDDO010000010.1, read on the forward strand.
AGATGAAGAAGAAGAAGAAGATAATATTATGATAAGTCTTTTTAAAAAGGATAAATGATATGAATACTTATCATAACCAAACCCTAGTTAAGTGTAGAGAATAGACCATGGTTTGTTTAAATGGTTAGGGTTAAGTATGAAGACAAGAATGGTGACTAAGTCAAAGCTTCATGAATCTTCAACAAACAAACAAACAAAGCCACCATTCTTTCTTTATCTTTTCCAAAACAAACAAACAAATAAATAAATAAATAAGATAATCAAAACCCTAATCATTAACTTAACCATGGTTTAATCTTTACACTTAACCAAGTTAACATGTATCATCAAACATGATACAATCAAGTGCACAAAAGTATATCACATATACAACTTGTGAATTTCAAGTGAGAAAATCCATTTAAGTGAACCTATATTAGTTAATGTAAAGTGATATATCAAATATATAATTATACATTAAATCACTAAATCAACACTTGATTTAACGACCCGGTCATATCGCATATAACCGACTAATATCAATAGTAACAACTTATCGAATCAACACTTGATCCGACAACCCGGCTATAACGCATATAACCGATCAATGTTACAAATCGCGGGAATCGAATACAGTATCACATACTGGTATTATTCTCGGTCCCGCACATATCTCATATGCGCTCCTATTTCGTTTTGCTTGAGCCAGGAAACCTCTGTGTAGGACTCTAAAGACTCGTCAATACGCCGGCAGCAGGTGATGATCATATCAAACACCCATAAGCCGCAAGCGGTCTGCTAAACGTAACGGCCACCCGGGTATTGAGCGATCAGAAGATCGACGAGCAAGCCCGCTCACACTCCAGTGAATCCAACCAGTAACACTACCGTACAGTCCGGTCTCGTCGTCTGATATGTCGCATATCTTGCCTAGGGGTGGTAAACGTCAGACCCCAATAGCTCGATAAGTCGTGTCGATATGAGGTCTATAACTGTTCGAGAAACTACTGATAACACTTACCAGTAAATCTCAGCAACCCTGGCCAGGGATTTCCTGTTATAGCCAATCGAACACAGCGCAACATCAACCCCCTATATCGGGAGAGACGAATCCCCTCCTATCGCTCATTGCCTCCATGTGACTCGGGACTGTACCCAAAAACCACCATTTTGCATGCCCTCTTGGACGTGGTAAGATGGAAATCAAAGCACAGTGGGAACCACACAAGACTCTATGACGATCTCGGGTCAACAGACTACTCTGTACCAGTGTCACCAAAGAACTGCCATCTGACGTAAGGTATAATACCATCTGGGAGTTCTCGGCGAGTCCGTCCAGTGTACCCAGTCTCTACTGAGCACCCGTATATCATCTCTGATGTCAAACACCGATGGATATGGGATCATCCATCGCCCATCTGTATGGGTCGAGAAGGTACACGCTAGTCTACTCTGGTATAACGATGCCCCATCTCGATACACCCACGACTAGGGACTTTGAAGGATGTACTTATGGACTACCATGTCCCCACTAGTATGATCCGCATCATAGTCCAGGTAGTCAAGTACACATCCTAAGGGCTTACCAACATGTAACAGAGAGACAATTAGTATACACGTTAAGGTCAAGAGTAACCAGATAGCATACTATCATGTCGAGCAAGAAAGTCCTCCCTATATATGTCCCAGCATCCACTACAATATACATCCAATGTACAGTAATGGCCTCTAAGGCATACATATAACTAGCAATCTCCCACTTGCACTAGGGCCATTTGTAGCAGTGGTTGTAGTATCTCATACTCAACCATCCCATAAAAGTCTCTCTATGGGAATAGGCCTTCGTGAGTGGATTCGCCGTGTTGTCCTCTGAGTCTACTCTCCAAACCTCGATCACTCTGGAGATTAACTATCTCCATGATCAGGTGATACTGCCTTAGAATATGTCTGGATCACTGATGGGACCGGCGTTCCTTGGCATAAGCCACAACTCCATTGTCTCACAATGGTAGGAACATAGTTCATCTCATGAACCAATATACACCCAAACATCCTCTTTGGTAGCATCTTAAGTAGCGATGTATCCAGCCTTTATCGTCTAGTATGCCACGGTATCTAGCTTGGAACTCTTCCAACATACCGTCCCTTTACCGAGGGTAAAGACAATGCTTGTGACTGACATTCAGTCGTCTTTATCACCCTGGAACACTTCCAGTGATTCTCCCCAGGATCAATTGATACCATCTCACTACAACTAGTGAGTATCCTAACATCCAATTAGATATATCTCATAGATCCAAAGCTTAGGATTTTGTAGGTATCACTTTGATCCTTTATGGAGAATCATTGTGATATGCGGAGATTGATCGAGCGTAGCATTGGAAACTCCTTACCTATCAAGAGTAAGTCATCCACGTACTCTACGAGGATCGTCACCATACTCCCTACTACCTTTTTGTTTATACAAGGTTCATCTACTATTTTGATGATGTCAACTTCTTTGACTAATCCATCAAAACAGATGTTCCAACTCCGCGATGCCTGCTTTAATCCTATAAAGCATCTTGCACACGTTTCCGCTGCTCCCACTGTCTACGAAGCCCTCTGGCTTTGTACTTATAGACGCACTCTTCTAAAACATCATTTAGAAAAGCAGTCATGACACCCAACCACCAGATATCGTAGTCATGGTATGTAGCCGTGACAAGTAGGATCTGGATAGACATAAGCATAGCTACTTGAAAAGTTTTCATCATTATCCACACCTGGTCAATGATGCAAACTTTTAACAAGTCTAGCTTTGAAAGTCTCAACTTTTCTATCTACACCAAGTAATCTTCTCAAGATATACTTGCTCCTGATGGGGATTTAACCCTTCAGATATAGCAACTAAAGTCCATATTTTGTTGGTGTATAAGGATTCCATCTCAGATCACTAAGCATCCAGCCATTCTGACAGAGTCTTACTCCTGATGGCCAGCTCGAAACTAGTTGGGTCATCATCTCATGATGCAATCCTCGCTCCCACTATCATATAGAAACCGAAGTATCTCTCAGGTGGGTGAGGAACCCTACTAGATCGGCGGAGAGGCTGAGGTTCGTTGGTATCTACTGAATCCTTTGGTTCTACCAAATCATCTGCTGTAGTTTGTATAGCTGGAACTTTTCCAGTTCTACATTACAGACTTTGCCTCGAGCTTGTCCGGATTATGCTTTCAGACATAGGCCGGACAACCCCAAATCTTAACTAGCTTAAGACATGGGCTCTTCCCTTTCCATATCACATATGAAATGGTAGGCAACTGATTTGATTGGAACCCTATTCAATAGGTATGCAGCTTCTCAAGTGCATAACTCCCAAAAGGAAATAGGTAACTCAGTAGTACTCATCATAGAGCACACCATATCATATAGGGTGTGATTGCCCCGCCCCGATATACCATCTTGCAATGGTGTATACGGAGGAGTGATGCTGAGAGAGAATCTCATTCTCCTTTGGAATAGACCAGGATTTCCGTGCTCAAGTATTCTCTTCCCTGATCACATCAAAGGACATAATACTTATACCCATATTAGTTCTCTACTTCTAACTTATATTCTGTGAATATCTCAAAAGGTTCGGACTTGTGTTTCAACAGGAACATAGGTCTGAATCTCGAAAGATCATCAGAGAATGTAATGAAGTAAAAAGAACTGTTCTTGGTATGTGTAGACTGGGGACCTTCATACATCAACATGTATCATCCCAAGAGTTCAACTAACTCTTTCTCTGTTTCCAGTAAACGGAGCTATGGTCATCTTATTTGTGTGACATGACTAGCAAGTTTCAGAAGAAGTAAATTCAAACTGATTTAAATATACATCTAAATGTAACTTCAGCCAGTCGGGTCGCATTGATCTGACCTAGTCTACAATACCTCAAGAAGGATTCGTTCATTTCTGAACTCTTCCTATTTTGTGTGTTCCGTATACTAAGAACTGTAGTTTGATTTAGAACATCAATGCTTTTAGATACCGTGCCTGAACCGATCAACTTTTGATATAGGAAATGTTCAAAACATTGTCCAACAATACAAAATTTTACCGTATCTTTACTAATAAAGAGACAGATATGATTTTGTATATCAGGTTCGGTATCTAATAACATTTATTCAGAATCAATGTATATATAATACAGGGTGACAGTGACAAACAGACTTGGCTGCAACACTTGCCCCGTTTTCTGTCTCATGAAACTTATCACCCGTTCTCAGTTTTTCTACCTTTTTGCAGCCCTATGTAACAGATTACATATCTGGGATCCTGATCCGGTATCATATACCAAAGATGCAGAGGATACTGAGAAACAGTTCTGTATAATGAACACACCCGAAGATGATGCATCAGCATGCACTCTCTTCGTTTGGGCGGCACGGGAAATCTGGTATTCCCCAATTTCCTGCTCTGTCTTATAACAATTATAAGTTGGAGCGGGACTAACGTTCCCCAGCTCAGTATAACAAGCGGGTTCGGTCAATAATCCGTATTATTATCTTGATCAAGGCGTGATATGGTCGCTACCTGGAGAGAGAGAGAGAAGAAAACACTCAGCGTGCGCTCTTTGCAAGAATAGATTGGTTATTATTTTATCTAATCAGGATGGCTCCCACTGCTTTTTATCAAATCTTCCTTCAAACCCTAAAAGGAAAGACTAGCCGGGATTAATTACACACTACAAGTTCGCCAATCTTTCAGCCAGGCCAGTGTCGGTACTTTGAAGGAGGTCACCCGTGCTTTCGCACGAACCTAATTAATGTAAACCTCGTTTTCCCAGAGGCGTAACCTCGTTAACACCTTTCTAGACACCTACTTGATCGGCTAATTGTAATGTGTAAAACTCTCCCAGGAGTAACAATTACTCGCAGTGGGTATCGGGATCCAACTATCTCATAGAAGGTATGCAATCTCATTGCAAATTTCAACACTTGAAATTCCCGATAATTTTGCCCCTAGCGTCCTATGACCTTGACGCAGGCCAACAAACCATAGTGCGCTAGTCAAGTTCAACCCGTCATTTCCTGATTGAATTAAACCCACCCGCACGACCCTTGACGTAGGCCAACAAAGTCACACGACTACCCTAATCCAATCTGCATCATATGCATAAGAAGATAAATACCAGTTAGCTACCGCACACTACGCCTTGACGCAGGCCAACAAACGTAGCACGAATACTAACTACTACTTATCTGAAATGACGGAGGGCTACGACAGGTTTTTCTGAAAACCTATTGCGTAATAAACTTGATATCATTGTAGAATCAAATGATTTTAAAAATGGAGTGCTTTTGAGGCTTTTCTAGTTTTGCTAAAGGAGTCACTCCCGGTGAAGGGATCGTCGGTCCTTTCCTCGTCGAATGAGGTGTGGGATATATCATATATATCACTGTGCAAAGCAGAAACACATAAAAGCAATCAAAAGACAAACCGAGGGGTGTAGCATCTGCCAGTTATTGCTCAAGGAGTCACTCCCGGTGAAGGGATCTCGGTCCTTTCCTTATCGAATAAGATGCAGGATATATCATATATACCACTGTGCAAAGCAAGAACTGTAGCTACCTGTTTTATTTTTGAAATTCGATTCTACAACATCTTTAGGTTTCTTTTATTTCATTAATCATATTAATGAAGTCCCATCATTTAAGTACCTAAACATCACAGATAAATACGACGTACACTTATGCCATCCGCATTCGCCTCGATGTCCCCTCATGCACCGTTAGGTTAGGTAACTAACGGCAGAGCAGGGCAGGGCTAGCACGGGTGTAAAACATAAGTAACGTCTATATAATATATCATATATACTATATACTGTATTGTTGGAGATAGTGCCCTCAGAGTCAATTATTGGATCACAGGCACGTGATTGCAATGATTGAGGGAGGACCTATCCCAGGAGGACAGTCTTACTCGAGATGATAGTATGCTATCCGGTTTACCTTTATCATCGTGTACTGCTTCAGGTGACCTTACAGGTCACTATTACACGCTGATAGAGCCTCTGGGATTCTTGCTTGACTGCCGGCAGTATGATGGCGATCATATACGTGAGAGCTGGTGGTCTATAAGCACATCCTTAAAAGGTCCCTAGTCGTGGGAGTTTCGAGACAGGGCATCGATTCTCCAGAGTAGACTAGTGTATACAGTCGAGACCCCGACGAGGGACGGTGGCCGGTCTCACAAGCCACTGGTGTCAGTTGGTTCACCTAAGATATATACAGGTGCTCATTGGGTTATGAGTACACTGGACAGGACTCGCCGGGAACATGCTAGTTGGTCTTATACCTGACGTCAGATAGCAGTTCCCTGGTGACATGTGTACAGGTTAGTTCATCGACCTGGGGATCGTCATTTGTCTCGTGTGAGTTCCCACTGTACTTTGATTACTACCGTACAACGGCTCAAAGGAGTCGTGCAAACAGGTTTTAGTTCGGTACAGTCCCGAGCCACATGGAGGCAGTGAGCGGATCTTCAGGGGTTCGTCTCTCCCGGTATTGGGGGTGAGGTTGCGCTGTGTCTAGGAGAGCTATTACACAAAGCCCTCGGCCGAGGCAGGAGATTTAGTGGTAGGTATTCCAGTAGTATCTCAGGGTGTTCTGGGCTACACTCCGACACGACTTGTACCGCTTTTGGGGGTCTGACTTTTACCAACCCCCTAGGCCCGCCATGCGATACTCATAGACGAACGGACCGGACTGTACGGATATTGTCACTGACAGGCTCAGTAGGGTGTCAGGATGAGTTCGCTCATCGACGTCCCTTTTGGTCAATAGCTGGTGGCCCGTCACGTATTGGCTTATACCTCTGACGTGCTTGTGGTTAAATCCACAGCCATAGTACTGACGAGTCTTTAGAGTCCACCACACTTTCAGTTACTCAAGCTTTCGGGCGAAACACTGTAGAGGCCGTATGGAGATATGGCAGGGTCCGATCAGATACGTGCGGTATTGCACGGATCAGGATCGGACGGTTTGTACTAGTGGCCGTATAGATATATGGCAAGGTTCGATCAGATACGTGCGGTATTGCACGGATCAGGTTCGAACGGATATTACTAGCCGGTTTTGGTTTAAGCCGGATTCTAGTTTAGTACAGTGTAGATTTTATCTCATTGCATTTGTATCCGGTAGGAATACAGATGCGGGTGTGTATGCACAGTATCGGGGTTTTCCTGTAATTTATTACGGGACCAGTTTTCTGGAGTTGCCAGTTTGCATTCCGTTCCGGCCGGTTTTCCTTTGTTCTTTCCCGGCCTGACATTTCCGATGGAGGGGGTTATTTGCAAGTTTGCAAATAACATTTGTGGAGGGGGGTTTCTTGCATTATGAGGCATTATGAAAGATTAAGCATCTTTGCTTTTCATGATGGCTTGCTTTTTGAGATTAGAAGTGATTAGAATGTGATTTGAGTGGTTGATGTGAGATTCGCTTTTGGGGTGTGGTCACCCATTCACTTTTACTACACTCACCTCCCTTATACATGTTGCTTTCCTTCCACCATTTCCTAGTGAGCTTGGCCGGCCACACTTTTTTTTGGATGAGGGGAGAAAAAAGAGAGGAGTTCATTTGTATGAGGAAAATTATTCACCTCTCATTTTTCTTGCTACACTATTTCTAGCTCTCTTCAATGTTCTTCATCCCTCCATCATCATGGCAACTACTACTCCAAAGAGACATAGACTCTACACTACTTCTACAGCAAATCTTGGGCGCGTCGGCCAGCCAACTTCGCGCCCGAGTTGCCTCGGTATTGATGTGGGAGCCCGTAAAAGATGCAGACGATGTGGTGCCCTTCCGGCAAGGATGCGACGACCGGAGTTTCCGCGGGAGATCGGGACGACGACGAGAAGACCGGAGGACTCGGATCACTCGGTATATCTCTCACCCTTTCTCTTGTTAGCTAGTATCGGTTAATGGTTACGATCCGGGTATATTGTCCGCGGTAGCGCCAGTTTGAAAGTTAAGAAAAATTTTGATTCCGCATTTTGGCCTCGGATAGACGGCCGGGGCACTGCCGGGGCGCAACATGTATCTATCACAGAACATCACATGATCACATCACAGATATCACAGCAGAAGAAACATATGAAATATTGGATATACTAGGACGTCCGTGTTTTCAATACGAGCCAGTATAAAACACGGATTCCACGGTCGCGATGAATAGCCAAACTCACACCCCTAGACCCCTACGAGAGCGGCAAGCAACCCTACCAATTCTAGAGTTAGGAGACCCGGACTCGACTCCTCGAGTTGGTCTCCCACTGGACTCCAGAACCTGGTTACTTGTGCCCTCCTCCTTGGGTCTATCCTAGTGCAGAAAAGTAAATAATATACAAATGGTGACATCTTCCGCTACCTGGAAGTGCCCCAATAAAAGAATATTACATACAAGTTTTTACATGAATGAAAATGAAAAACACTCATCTCACATAAAAACCCCCGGCTATTCAAACACGACGATCCAATATAACATATCCAGCAACACATAACATCATATGTCATCAACGTAAGTAATATGCGCATCCCAATTGTCGTTGACATATAGCAACGAAACCGGCGATATCATATATTACACTTCCGGTCACAGAAAAGAAAGTGTAAAACTACAACAGTTGGAATCCGCAACTACCTCAGACATCGCATGCCTGACCAAATGAATTACTTAGACATCGCATGCCTAACAATTATAAACCCCGCATTTTAGTCTCTTTATCGAAAACACTTTTCAATATTAAGTCGGGAAATTCAACAAGATTCCCGACATCCTGATCGAATGCTCGTCGCAAACTTTAGTAGACGGTCGCACCCCCGATACCGTCGACGAAGTGCACCAAGGCGGAACACCGCTACCGGGAGCACCCGAACGGATGCTTTCGGCGACGGGGTTCTCCTACAGTCACTTGGTCGGGGCTATGGAGTGAGGCTGTCTATTAAGTTTACCCGGCGAGTATCCGCGTACGCTACGTGATTGCGACGGACTTTTGATCACATCAAAATTCCGTGGCAACCGATCAAGTGAGACTAAACCGCTAGATTTATAACATTCATTCAGTTATCTCATAACTATTTGTGAATTCCAATTATTGTATCCCATTCCAGATAATTAGAAAATGGTAAACTTTCCGATCGAACATTCAAACACCCAAGTTTTCCCGATACAGATCAACACATGAAACAAGTCTAAAAACTTTCAGTTCGTGCCTCAGTACCAACGGTCCAGCCGTAGAAGGGTCAAGCCAACGCCTCACATGTGGCACGCCGTACTGCCCCAAACCCGAAAGTTCAAAGGGCGGTTCAAGACGGTCACATAATCGAGTTAAGGTTTGTTGACTTCTAGAGGGTCCATCGAGTTACTTGCACTACTTAGAACGTCGTTAAACTACGGAAAAATCCAACACTTGGAAATTTCCCGACAAGGGAAAAATTGGGTATTTATATCCAGTCGAACTTTTTAACATATTCAAAAATTATCCGGAAAGCCACATAGACAAAATCTGATACTCCGATCGAATCATCGAATCCCCAAAACAACCCCAGAAAATTCAACTCTTGAATAAACATTAAAAAATCCCAAAAAATCCAGCACCAGAAATCATGAATTACTGGACAAAAATTATAGGACAATCTAATAATATGGCCGCGGAACCGCCGCATAAGCAGGGATTATGCAGCGGTTCCGCCGCACTCTGGAAGCTTCACTCGAAAAATTTTGCATCGTAATTCTTAGAATTCCCTGCTGAATTTTTTAGCAATTTTTAATTTGGAAAAATCCACGTTTTCAGAAAAAGTCCAGAGAGCGTGGAAAAATGGGGTTTCGGGTTCGATCGGGTTTCAAACATCGTCTAGACTTCACCTAAGGCTCTAGCTAGGCTCTGATACCAATGAAAGGTTCCTAGGCACACTAGTGAGGTCTCACAAGGCATCAACCATGCCAATTTCAAAAAGTTACGGTGCCGAGAAACCCTAATACGGATCGTTGGCTAGAAGTTTAGGCGAAAAAGAAACTAGTTAACAACTTAACTACGAGTAGACGGAAAATACAACCTTTGTAGATCCGGTCCTCCACCTCCATAGCTCCGCAATGAAGTCTCCTCGCTGTCCATATCAAATCCCGGGCTCTAGCGTCGGCTTCATCGGAGAAATGGGCGGGCAAGGTCATCGGCTTCGTGCCGAAGATGATCTACGTCGAGGCATCGCAAGATCAAGCTCCCACTTCACCAAGTCATGAAACTTGTGAAGAAAACACCCTATACTACTTGGCAAGAGGTAGAGGATGAAGAAATAGGAGGTGGGTTCACTTTAGAATTGGATTTCTCACATGATTTCATCACTTGCCATTGATGAGGCAAGCTTTTCTTCTTTGAAGATGAAGAAGAAGAAGAAGATAATACTATGATAAGTCTTTTTAAAAAGGATAAATGATATGAATACTTATCATAACCAAACCCTAGTTAAGTGTAGAGAATAGACCATGGTTTGTTTAAATGGTTAGGGTTAAGTATGAAGACAAGAATGGTGACTAAGTCAAAGCTTCATGAATCTTCAACAAACAAACAAACAAAGCCTCCATTCTTTCTTTATCTTTTCCAAAATAAATAAATAAATAAATAAATAAATAAATAAATAAATAAATAAGATAATCAAAATCCTAATCATTAACTTAAACATGGTTTAATCTTTACACTTAACCAAGTTAACATGTATCATCAAACATGGTACAATCAAGTGCACAAAAGTATATCACATATACAACTTGTGAACTTCAAGTGAGAAAATCCATTTAAGTGAACCTATATTAGTTAATGTAAAGTGATATATCAAATATATAATTATACATTAAATCACTAAATCAACACTTGATTTAACGACCCGGTCATATCGCATATAACCGACTAATATCAATAGTAACAACTTATCGAATTAACACTTGATCCGATAACCCGGCTATAACGCATATAACCGATCAATGTTACAAATCGCGGGAATCGAATACAGTATCACATACTCGTATTATTCTCGGTCCCGCACATATCTCATATGCGCTCCTATTTCGTTTTGCTTGAGCCAGGAAACCTCTGTGTAGGACTCTAAAGACTCGTCAATACGCCGGCAGCAGGTGATGATCATATCAAACACCCACAAGCCGCAAGCGGTCTGCTAAACGTAACGGCCACCCGGGTATTGAGCGATCAGAAGATCGACGAGCAAGCCCGCTCACACTCCAGTGAATCCAACCAGTAACACTACCGTACAGTCCGGTCTCGTCGTCTGATATGTCGCATATCTTGCCTAGGGGCGGTAAACGTCAGACCCCATTAGTTCGATAAGTCGTGTCGATATGAGGTCTATAACTGTTCGAGAAACTACTGGTAACACTTACCAGTAAATCTCAGCAACCCTGGCCAGGGATTTCCTGTTATAGCCAATCGAACACAGCGCAACATCAACCCCCTATACCGGGAGAGACGAATCCCCTCCTATCACTCATTGCCTCCATGTGACTCGGGACTGTACCCAAAAACCACCGTTTTGCACGCACTCTTAGACGTGGTAAGATGGAAATCAAAGCACAGTGGAACCACACAAGACTCTATGACGATCTCGGGTCAACAGACTACTCTGTACCAGTGTCACCAGAGAACTGCCATCTGACGTAAGGTATAATACCATCTGGGAGTTCTCGGCGAGTCCGTCCAGTGTACCCAGTCTCTACTGGGCACCCGTATATCATCTCTGATGTCAAACACCGATGGATATGGGATCATCCATCGCCCATCTGTATGGGTCGAGAAGGTACATGCTAGTCTACTCTGGTATATCGATGCCCCATCTCGATACACCCACGACTAGGGACTTTGAAGGATATACTTATGGACTACCATGTCCCCACTAGTATGATCCGCATCATAGTCCAGGTAGTCAAGTACACATCCTAAGGGCTTTACCAACATGTAACAGAGAGACAATTAGTATACACGTTAAGGTCAAGAGTAACCAGATAGCATACTATCATGTCGGGCAAGAAAGTCCTCCCTATATATGTCCCAGCATCCACTACAATATACATCCAATGTACAGTAATGGCCTCTAGGGCATACATATAACTAACAGTGTGTTGGAGGAGTTCCAAACATGATACCGTTGTCGACTCGACGATGGAGGCTGAATACATTGTTGCAGGCGATGCCGCAAAAGAGGCGGTCTGGATGAAGAAGTTCATTAGTGAGCTTCAGGTGGTTTCGTCCATTGTTGAGCCAATACCTTTGTATTGCAATAACAATGGGGCTATAGCTTTAGAGAAGGAACCAAGGTCCCATCAGAAATCCAGACACATCTTAAGGCGGTATCACCTGTTCAGGAAGATCATTGATCGCCAGGAGATCGAGGTACGGAGAGTGGACACAAAAGATAACAAGGAGGAACCATTCACAAAGGCCCTCCCTCAAACACAGTTCAAGTGACTTTTTGAGCTATTAGGGATGCGGTACGCCAGCAGCTGGCCTTAGTGCAGACGTTGGGTAAGCGGTACATCAATTACTGGCCTTTAGTGCAAGTGGGAGATTGTTGAATATGTATGCCCTAGAGGCCATTATTGTATAGTACTAGTTTGTATAATACATTTTGGAGGCTTTGGATATATATACGGGTTTAAGACAGTCTTGCTCAATATAGTAGTATGCTACTTGGTTTGTTTCTATCTTAATATGTATATATGTTTCTTTTTACATATCGCTAAAAACATATTGATGGAGCCCTTAGGATCTTTGCTTGACTACCGGCGTTGTGATGACGATCACACTAGTGGGGGCTGGGTAGTCTATAAGAATATCCTTATTTTAGTCCCTAGTCGTAGGATTATCGAGACAAGGCACCGATACTCCAGAGTAGACTGGTGCATACGCTTCTCGTCCCAGCAAGGGAGATGGTCTGTCCTATGGCTATCAGTACGTCGTACTGGAGATAGTTTGCAGGTGCTCATTAGGTTATGAGTACACTGGACATGACTCGTCGGGAACTGTTTGTTGGTATTGTACCTATCGTCAGTTAACAGTTCCCAGGTGACATGAGTACAGCTTAGTCCGTTGACTTGACACTGTCACTTCGCCTCAAGTGTGTTCCCACTGTTCTTAGATTACTACCCTACCACGGCTCTATTGAGTCGTGCAAATAGGTAGTAGTTGGGTGCAGTCCCGAAGCACTTGGAGGCAGTAACGGTTTGACAGGATTCGTCTCTCCCGGTATTGGGGGTTGATATCGCGCTGTGCCTAGGAGAGCCATTACACATAGTCGTCCCTGGCCAGGGCAAGCGAGATTTGCTGGTATTGTTACCATTTGTTTCTCAGGGTGTTCTGGGATACACTCCGACACGACTTGTACCGCTATTAGGGGTCTGACGTTTGCCACCCCTAGGCCCGACATGCGATACTCTCAGACGAACAGACCGGACTGTGCGGAGATTGTCACATTCAGGCTCAGTAGGAGTTCGGATGGGTTCACCTCATCAGTCTTCTTATCGGCATCTACCTGGGGACCGTTACATACAGCTAGTACCGCTTGTAGCCTGTGGTTAAACCACCTGCCAGCATAGTGTTGAGTCTTTAGAGTCCCGCACAGAGGGCTATTCGTATTTGGGAAAAACAGAGTAGAGGTCGCATGGTTTTGCGACAGGGTTCGTTCACATCCGCACACTTGTGCACGTTTGGTGTCCGGGCAGTTATTACTAGCGGACTTTGGTTTAAGCAAGATCCTAGTACATGTTTTGGGATTGGTTTTATCTCATTATATTCGTGTTCCTCAGAACACGTATGCGGGTGTGTATGCACAGTTGACAGATGCAGAGGCATAGGATTCTCATTAGGGTTGTTGACCGTTGACTTTTTCTAAACCCTAATGAGATTAAGAAATATGACTAATAATACTAATTAAGGATTATTGTGCCATGGTTGAGTTGAACATTAAACTTTTGTTGACTTTTTGACTTTGTTGACCGGTTGACCATTGTGGACTTGTTGACCATCATCATATCATTTCAATAATGCTTCTTGTTCTTTGCAAAATGCATTAAATGCATGAAATGATAATGGTCATTGAAACTAACCATCACAATTCTTAATTATTATTATCATCATTATTCTTACTTTTGTGAGCATGGTTGCAAGATGAGAGCTCATTCTATCATATTCTTTCTCTCTCTTGAAAGAAAGCTCCCCATCTTCCTCTCTCAAAGTTTAAGTGTTCCATGAGTTGGAAATCATAAACTTTTGAGACAAAACCACCATAACTCCTCTCTACTCATTCTAGGGTTCTAGGTTTAGCAAATCAATCACCTTAGTTACCTCTAGGTTGAGGTAGGAGCTCAAGTTCGAGGCCCTCGGGTGGATCTATCTTCGGCAAAGAGGAGACGACAAGGAGGAGCCGTTCAAACCACTACAAGGAGCAAGAACGGAGGAGAACCACAAAAGAAGAGAAGGAGTTCAAGACCTAGGTATAACTATTCTACATAGTGGCTAAAACTGGTAGTTTATTTGTTAGTTTTGTTTAGCAAAGATCCTTCATGGATGGTCCATGTTGCCTAGTTAGAAAAATTTGATTTTTACCTATTCCGCCTCCTCGAAAGAACCGGGGTGGGTAACGTGGACCTAACAGTGGTATCATAGCCTAGCTAAACAACAACTAACTGTTAGCAAAGTGTTTATAACTTCGATCCGTAAAAAATATCCCGAAAACATGTCAAAAACCATAGTTTCTGGCGATTTTAAAACTGCTCTTAAAATTATTCCACATGCCTTCAAAATTAGTGCAGGGTTTTTTAGAAATAGAGAAGAAAAATGAGCCTCTGACTCGGTCAAAGCGCAGCGGAAGCGCGGCGAAACCAAGCGTTTCGCCGCGGTTCCGCGGCCGAGTTGACTCGGGCCGCGAATCGGTTTTCTGCAGTTTGTTCAGTATGTGATTTTGGGATTTGTAAGATGTTTTGTTTCTGCCCAGATTTTCCAGAGAACAATATTATGTTTGGGGTAGTTACAAACTGATATTTTGATCGAAGTTCTACAAACTCTTGCTAAATGGTTATATCTGTGATGTGATTTATGCACTGAACGTCGACTAATCACTATACGTCGATAAGTGGGGGTTGTGCATATCTGTGATCTGTAATGTTGTTGGATTGTGTATATGAACTTGTTGGATTGTTGCGGATGAATAGCCGGGGTTTGTGAGATGAGAGTTTCTTTATCTTTCATTTGATGTAATATGTAAATTGATGTAATATTATTTTATGGCTGCACATCTGGGATGAGTTTGTAGGCGCCATTTTATATTATTTCTTTTACTGTTTGTGCTCCTAGGATAAACCCAAGGTAGGGTGCACAAACTACCGGGTACCTCGAAGTGCCGAGTGGCCTACTCACGTTGTTGAGGGAGGTTGCTTCACTTCGGATACTTGGCGGGTAGTTTGACGCACCGTAGGGCTCTAGGGTAGGGTTTGGCTATTCATCGCGACCATGTAATCCTTCTTTCATTGCAGGCTCGAACGAAACACGGATTCCTAGCATATCCAATGTGTTCATTTGTGATCTGGAATGGTTATCATTGCATCTGACGAATGTATATATTTATATATGATATCTAGTAGGCGTTGCTTATGTTTTGCATCTGCGCTAGTCCAACCCCCGCTCTGTCGTTAGTTAAGTAACCTAACGGGTGATGACGGGGCCCCGTGGCGAATGCGGATGGCATAAGCGTACGTCATATTTTCGTTGTTTTCTGCAATGGTGGGATTAATTGATGGGACGCATTATATTAATGCAAAGAAAAAACAAACCTAAATGACGTTGTTGGAACAATTTTAAAAAAAAAGGGTTGTTATTGCAAGGACGTTCTCTTTTGTTTTGCATAGAGGTAATCGGTTATGAATGCCCAACACCTCATTCGACGAGGCAAGGGCCGAGATCCCTTCATCGGGAGTGACCCCTTGGATAAAATGTTTGCGTCAGGGTAATAACTTCACTATAGTCGATTATTCTTGCTTTGCATCGAGGTATTCAGTTTGGAATATCCTGCATCTCATTCGACGAGGAAAGTGCCGAGATCCCTTCACAGGGAGTGACCTCTTTAGCAAAAGTTTTCGCCACTATATTTTAAAAAAAAGGTTAGCAGGTTCCTTCAACGATATCAAGTTCATTATGTTAACGGGTTTTTTCTCCAAAAACCCAGCCGTAGTCCTACGTCATTTCCTACAAGTTCTACTTAGTATTCGAGCTACGTATTTTGGCATTGTCAAGGCGTAGTGATCGGTAGCTAAGTATTGCTTGTTTGCAGCTTTATTTTCAGATTATTTAGGACTGTCGCATAGCTATGTTGGCATTGTCAAGAGATATGCGGGTGGGTCTAAGTTAATCAAGATAATGACGGGCCGAACTTGACTAGCGGTTTATGATATGTTGGCATTGTCAAGGTCATAAACCGTTAGGGGCAAAAATCCATATCGGGAGTTTCTAAAGAAACTGAAACTTGCAGATT
Organism: Agapanthus africanus; assembly: GCA_030015575.1. Classification (NCBI taxonomy): domain Eukaryota; kingdom Viridiplantae; phylum Streptophyta; class Magnoliopsida; order Asparagales; family Amaryllidaceae; genus Agapanthus; species Agapanthus africanus. The sequence continues at coordinate 290,684,254 of JASDDO010000010.1, forward strand.
TAGCATACCTTCTAGAGTGTGGTGACTAGAGTGGATTCCATCTAGGTTATCACACGATGATAGTTCGATCCCGATCCCACTGATGAGTTGGATTACTCTCGGGAGATTATTTCACATAACAATCAATGCTATAAACCAAGTAGGTGTCTAGAACGGTGTTAGCGGGGCTACGCCTACAGGGAAAAGAGGTTATTTAATTAAGGAACTTCGCGAAAGCGTTGGAAAACTTCCCTCGAAGTACCAACACTAGCCTGGCTGAAAAGTTAAGCAAGTATTGTGACGTGCGATTAATCCAGACTAGTTCTTCTTTCAGGGTTTGAAGATGAATTTGAGGAAACAGTGGGAGCCATCCTGATTAGATAAATTAATAAACCAATCTAATCTTGCAAGAGCGCACGCTGAGTGTTTATTTTCTCTCTCTCCAGGTAGCAGCCATTTCACGCCCTAATCAAGATAATAAAATGTATCGCTTGACCGATCCGAATTCTTATTCGGGGCTGGGGAACGTTGGATCGGCTCTAACTTACAACAACAGTCATAAGTATGAGCAAGGGAAAGAGGATTGTATGGATTTCAAGGATACCCAGTTGAAGAAGAAGCATAGTTTTGCATCTACTTCAGGCGTTCTTGTAATTGAGAACTGCTTTACGGTCAGCCCTACCTCCTGGGTACTTGTTACCAGATCAGGATCTCATATCTGCAATTTACAGCAGGGACTGAGAAAAAGTAGGAAAGTTGCACCTGGTGATATGTCGCTCAGGGTAGCGAATGGAGCACAAGTTAATGCTGCAGCCGTCGGTGAATAACACCTAGTGTTGCCAAATGGCAATACTATGATTTTGAACGATTGCTACTATGTACCTTCCATGGTTTGCAACATCATATCAGTTTCTTTACTCGATAAAGATGGATATAACTCTGTTCTTGATAGAAATATCATGAACATCTACCTTCATAAGGTACTGGTTGCAGAAGGTACACTGTATAATGGTATCTACGTTCTAAATCAGAATACAGTTCCCAATGTACAAAACACACGCAAGAGGAAGAGTTCGGATACGAACGAATCCTATTTATGGCATTGTAGACTTGGTCATATCGGAGAGAAAAGACTAAGTAAGTTGCATAATGATGGACTCTTGAATACGATCGAGTTTTCATCCTATGAAACTTGTCAGTCTTGTCTCAATGGAAAGATGACCAAATCTCCGTTCACCGGACATAGAGAAAGGGCAGCAGAGCTCTTGGGACTCATACACAGTGATGTATATGGTCCAATGTCTATACATGCAAGGGGTGGGTTCTCGTACTTCATCACATTCACTGACGATCTCTCTAGATTCGGATATGTGTATCTTATGAAACACAAATCTGAAACTTTTGAGAAATTCAAGGAATTCAGAAACGAAGTGGAGAACCAGATAGGCAAAAGTATCAAGATCCTCCGGGCTGATAGAGGAGGGGAGTACTTAAGCATAGAATTCCTAGATTACTTAAAAGAGAATGGTATTTTCTCTCAGCTTACTCTTCCTTATACACCACAACACAATGGTGTATCGGAGAAGAGGAATCGTACCCTATTGGATATGGTTTGCTCCATGATGAGTAATGCTGAGTTACCACTTTCATTCTGGCGACTTGCGCTAAAAACAACAGCATACTTACTGAATCAGGTTCCGTCTAAATCTGTGCCTATGACCCCATATGAAATATGGAGTGGTAAAAGACTGTATTTTGAACTTATTAAGATATGGGGTTGTCCGGCCTATGTAAAGGTACAAAATCCGGACAAGCTTAAAGCACGATCAGTTTTGTGCAAGTTTGTGGGATATCCTAGAAATTCTCTGGGATATTTGTTCTACCACACTGAGGAACAGAAGGTGTTCGTTGCTCGTCGCGCCACCTTTTTAGAGTGGTAATTTCTTGCAAAAGAAATAAGTGGGAGCACGGTAGAGCTGGATGAAAGATCTGATCCACAAACTCAAATTGAGGATTTAGTAGAACCAGAAAATTCAATGGTCCCAGACGAACCTCAGCCACTCCACAGATCTAGTAGGATTTCTCATCCGCCCGAAAGATAATACGGTTTTCTCATAGACGGGGATCGAGAAGATTGCATCTTGGAAGAAGATGACCCTACCAGTTTCAGGCAGACCATTATCAGTAGGGACTCTGATAAGTGGCTGGAAGCTATGCAATCCGAAATGGAGTCCATGTACACCAATAAAGTGTGGACCTTGGATATTACTCCACGTGGGGTAAAACCCGTTGGATGCAAATGGATTTATAAAAGGAAATTTGGTGTGGATGAGCAGGTGGAAACCTATAAGGCTAGACTCGTTGCAAAAGGTTTTCGTCAAAGACCTGGTGTGGACTATGACGAAACTTTTTCTCCAGTGGCTATGTTCAAATCCATTCGGATCCTACTTGCCATTGATGCCTTCCATGACTGTGAAATCTGGCAGATGGACGTAAAAACAGCTTTTCTAAACGGCAGTTTAGAAGGGAGCGTTTACATGGATCAGCCAGAAGGTTTTGTAGACAGTGGGAGCAGTGGGAAGGTGTGCAAGTTGCTTAAATCCATTTATGGATTAAAGTAGGCATCGCGGAGCTGGAACATCTATTTTGATGAGGCAATCAAGGAATTTGATTTCATCAAGAACGAAGATGAACCTTGTATCTATAAGAAAATTGCAGGACGGACTGTCGTGTTCCTAGTCTTGTACATGGACGACATTCTTTTGATAGGAAATGACATTCCTATGCTACATTCGGTCAAGCTATTCTTGTCACAACGGTTCTCCATGAAGGACCTGGGTGATGCCTCGTACATTCTGGGGATCAAGATCTACAGAGATAGATCCAAGAGACTACTGGGACTTTCGCAGTCCAGGTACATAGAGACCGTACTAAAGAGATTTAGTATGGAAGATTCCAAGCACGGTAATATACCCGCATTACACGGAATCACCCTCTCCAAGAAGATGTCTCCTAAGACCGACGAGGAGAGGGTTCGCATGAGCACTATACCCTACGCTTCGGCGGTAGGATCTATAATGTATGCGATGCTATGTACAAGACCAGATGTAGCTTACGCGCCAAGCATGGTTAGCCGATATCAGTCTGACCCAGGTGAGAACCACTGGACTACAGTGAAGAACATTCTCAAGTACCTGAGAAGGACTAAGGAGATGTTCCTGGTTTACGGTAATGGAGACCTCAGGGTTGAGTCCTTTACCGATTCAAGCTTCCAAAGTGACAAAGATGACAACAAGTCTGTCTCGGGTTTTTTGTTTACCCTCAACGTAGGGGCGGTGTGCTGGAGGAGTTCCAAACAGGATATCGTCGCAGACTCGACGATGGAGGCTGAATACATTGCTGCAAGCGATGCTGCAAAAGAGGCGGTCTGGATGAAGAAGTTCATTAGTGAGCTTCAGGTGGTTCCGTCCATTGTTGACCCAATACCTTTGTATTGCGATAACAATGGGGCTATAGATTTAGCGAAGGAACAAAAGTCCCATCAGAAATCCAGACACATCTTAACGCGGTATCACCTGTTCAGGGAGATCATTGATCGCCAGGAGATCGAAGTACGGAGAGTGGACACAAAAGATAACACGGCGGATCCATTCACAAAGGCCCTCCCTCAAACATAGTACGAGCGACTTTTTGAGCTATTGGGTATGCGGTACGCCAGCAGCTGGCCATAGTGCAAACGTTGGGTATGCGGTACACCAATTACTGGCCTTTAGTGCAAGTGGGAGATTGTTGAATATGTATGCCATAGAGGCCATTATTGTATAGTACTAGTTTGTATAATACATTTTGGAGGCTTGGGATATATATACGGGTTTACTACAGTCTTGCTCGATATAGTAGTATGCTACTTGGTTTGTTTCGATCTTAATATGTGTATATGTTTGTTTTAACATATCGCTAAAAACATATTGATGGAGCCCTTAGGATCTCTGCTTAACTACCGGCGTTGTGATGACGATCACACTAGTGGGGGCTGGGTAGTCTATAAGCACATCCTTATTTTGGTCCCTAGTCGTAGGTTTATCGAGACAGGGCATCGATACTCCAGAGTGTAAGTCGATGTACAACACCCCATGAGTTGCGGGGAGGCGGAAATATGAAAAACGAGCTTGTTCTATATGCAAATATCGATTAACCGAAGATCTTTACTAAACGATAACTAATAATAACCATAGAAGTTCTTAATTACTATGAGAAGAGATTATACCTAGTGAACCTTGTCCTTCATCTTTTCGTTCTCTACGTCCTACTCGGCCTCTTCTACGTGATAGATGATCCACCCGAGAGCTTCTATTCCAAGCTTCACCTCTAATCTTGAAGTAACTAAGTTTCTTTTGTTGCTAATCAAAGGAACCTAGGTGATATAGAGTGAGGTTATGGATTGATTAGTCTATTCTAATCCTTGATCTCAACACATGAGTGGTAGGATTAGGGTTTGAAGAGAGAGTGGGCTTGAGGAGAGAGAAGGTGAACATGATAATGAAATTGTTCCTCACTTGAATATATGAAGCATAATTTTTTATCAAATAAATGAATAAAAGTGATTAATCATCATGCTTCATTAATTCCATATGTGTGATTCACTATATGAGTCATTTAACCAATAAATGATGCATTAATGATATGGATGAATCACAAAAATGAGTCACAAATGCATTTAATCAAAATGCCACCTAAACCCTCAAGTCACCATGCTTCTAGAAGCTTCCCGCAAAATTACGAGAATGCCCCTCCCATCCGTGAAAACACGGAAAAACTTTAGACTGTATAAATCCAATATCCCGATACTAGAATCTGGCTTAAACCAAACGGCTATTAAAAACTGTCCGGACGTCGTACGTGCGTAAACACACGTATGCGTCCGAACCCTTGTCGTAAAACCATACGACCTCTATATCGTTTCACCTGGAACAGGGAAACCCTCTGTGTGGGACTCTAAAGACTCGAATACTACGCTGGCAGTGGGTTTAACCACAGACTACAAGCGACACTAGCTGTACGTAACGGTCCCCAGGTAGATGTCGATAAGAAGGCCGATGAGGAAACCCATCCGAACTCCTACTGAGCCTGTCCGTGACAATATCCGCGCAGTCCGGTCTGTTCGTCTAAGAGTATCACATGTATGGTCTAGAGAGGTGGTGAACGTCAGACCCTTAATAACCGTACAAGTCGTGCCAGTATGGCTCAAGACCATCCGAGAATCTACTGATCAGTCCACCAGTAATCCTCAATCATCCCTGGCCAGGGACTTATGGTAATGACCAACCGATCACAGTGTGATATCAACTCCCTATACCGGGAGAGACGAATCCCTAACAGTCGCTCACTGCCTCCACGTGGCTCGGGACTGTACCCAACTAAAACCTGTTTGCACGACTCCTTTGAGCCGTGGTAGGGTAGTAATCAAAGTACAGTGGGAACTCACATGAGAAAAATGACGACCATAAGTCAACAGACTATCTGCACACATGTCACCTGAGAACTGCAATCTGACGTTAGGTATAATACCATCCAGTCAGTTCTCGGCGAGTCATGTCTGGTGTACTCACACTCAGTGAGCATCTGTATACAATCTTAGGTGTACATCACCAAATGCTGCGGGACCAATCCATCGCCCCTCGTCAGGGTCTAGATATGTATACACTAGTCTGCTCCGGAGCATCGATGCCCAGTCTCGATACTCCTGCGACCAGGGACATTTAAGGATGTGCCTATTGACTATCCAGCTCCCACAAGTATGACTGCCATCACAACGCCGGTAGTCAGGCAAACACCCTATGGGCTTTATCAACATGTTTACAAATACAAAGTAAAATATATCACAAGTTAAGATAAAGTCAAACCAAATAGCGTACTATCATATCAAGCAAGATTGTCATGTACATACATATCCCTAGCATCCTATACAATGAAGGCCTCTAGGGCATATATATCCAACACAGAGTAGACTGGTGCATACGCTTCTCTTCCCAGCGGCGGAGATGGTCTGTCCCACAGCCATCAGTACGTCGTACTGGAGATAGTATGCAGGTGCTCGTTAGGTTACGAGTACACTGGATATGACTCATTGGGAACAGTTGGTTGGTATTATACCTATCGTCAGTTAACAGTTCCCAGGTGACATGAGTACAGCTTAGTCCGTTGACTTGACACTGTCACTTCGCCTCAAGTGTATTCCCACTATTCTTAGATTACTACACTACCACGGCTCTATTGAGTCGTGCAAACAGGTAGTAGTTGGGTGTAGTCCCGAAGCACTTGGAGGCAGTGACGGTTAGACATGATCCGTCTCTCCCGGTATTGGGGGTTGATATCGCGTTGTGTCTAGGAGAGCCATTACACATAGTCGTCCCTGGCCAGGGCAAGCGAGATTTGCTGGTAGTGTGACTAGTAGTTTCTGTGGGTGTTCTGGGCTACACTCTGACATGACTTGTACCGCTATTAGGGGTCTGACGTTTGCCACCCCTAGACCCGACATGTGATACTCTCAGACGAATAGACCGGACTGTGCGGAGATTGTCACATTCAGGCTTAGTAGGAGTTCGGATGGGTTCACCTCATCAGTCTTCTTATCGGCATTACCTGGGGACTGTTACGTACAGCTAGTACCGCTTGCGACCTGCGGTTAAACCCACTGCCAGCGTAGTGTCAAGTCTTTAGAGTCCCACACAGAGGACTATTCTCCTTTGGGCAAAACAGAGTAGAGGTCGCATAGTTTTGCGATAGGGTTCGTTCACATCCGCGCACTTGTGCACGTTTGGTGTCCGGGAAGTTATTACTAGCGGGTTTTGGTTTAAGCCAGATCCCAGTGCATGTTTTGGGATTGGTTTTATCTCATTGTATTCGTGTTCCTCCGAACACGGATGCGGGCGTGTATGCACAGTTGACAGAGGCAGAGGCAGAGGATTCTCATTAGGGTTGTTGACCGTTGACTTTTTCTAAACCCTAATGAGAATACGAAATTTGATTAATAATATTAATTAAGGATTATTGTGCCATGGTTGAGTTGAACATTTGACTTTTGTTGACTTGTTGACTTTGTTGACCGGTTGACCATTGTGGACTTGTTGACCATCATCATTTTATTTCAATGATGCTTCTTGTTCTTTGCAAAATGCATTAAATGCATGAAATGATAATGGTCATTGAAATTAATCATCACAATTCTTAAATATTATTATTATCATCATTATTCTTACTTTTGTGAGCATGGTTGCAAGATGAGAGCTCATTCTATCATATTCTTTCTCTCTCTTGAAAGAATGCTCTCCCTCTTCCTCTCTCAAAATTTAAGTGTTCCATGAGTTGGAAATCATAAACTTTTGAGGCAAAACCACCATAACTCCTCTCTACTCATTCGAGGGTTCTAGGTTTAGCAAACCAAGCACCTTAGTTACCTCTAGGTTAAGATAGGAGCTCAAGTTCGAGGCGCTCGGGTGGATCTATCTTCGGCAAAGAGGAGACGATGAGGAAGAGCCGTTCAAACCACTACAAGGAGCAAGCAAGGAGGAGAACCACAAAAGAAGAGGAGTTCAAGACCTAAGTATAACCATTCTACATAGTGGCTAAAACTTGTAGTTTATTTGTTAGTTTTGTTTAGCAAAGATCCTTCATGGATGGTCCATGTTACCTAGTTAGAAAATTTTGATTTTTACCTATTCCGCCTCCCCGAAAGAACCGGGGTGGGTAACGTGGACCTAACAAATAGGCTCTTCCCATACCATATCACATATGGAGTGGTAAGCACCTCATTTGGTTGGAACCATATTCAATAGGTACGCAGCTTCACAAGTGCATAACCCCCAAAAGGAAATAGGCATCTCAGTAGCACTCATCATAGAGCACACCATATCACATAGGGTGCGATTGCTCCGCCCCAATACACCAATGTGTTATAGTGTATACGGAGGAGTAATGCTGAGAGAGAATCACATTCTCCTTTAAAATAGTCCATGAATTCCGTGCTCAAGTATTCTCCTCCCTGATCATATCAAACGACATAATACTTATACCCATTTTGGTTCTCTACTTCTGACTTATATTCTTTGAATTTCTCAAAAGCTTCAGACTTGTGTTTCAACAGGAACACATTTGCGAATCTTGAGAGATCATCAGTGAATGTAATGAAGCACAATGAACCAGGCCTGGCATGTGTAGACAGGGGACCTACATACATCATCATGTATCAATCCCAAGAGTTCATCTAACTCTTTCTCTGTTTCCAATAAACGGAGCTATGGTCATCTTGTTTTTGTGACATGACTGGCAAGTTTCACAAGATATATATTCAAACAGATTTAAATATGCATCTCTATGTAACTTAGCTAGTCGGGTCACATTTATATAACCTAGTCTACAATGCCTCAAGAAGGATTCGTTCATTTCTGAACTCTTCCTCTTGTGTGTGTTTTGTACGTTAAGAACTGCGGTTTGATTTAGAACGTAAATGCTTTTAGATAATGTGCCTGAGCCGATCAACTCTTGATATAGGAAATGTTCAAAACATTATCCAACAATACAAAATTATATCCTGTAAGTGCACGGCGGCGCCCCGGCCGTCAATCCGACGGCCAAATGCGGAAGCGGTGATAAACTTTAATTTTGCGAACTTAGCAAACCGGCACCACCGCGCACTTTTCACCCGGATCGTGCCATTAAACTAGTTCTAGCTAACTACAAGATAGAGAAGAGATATACCGAGTGATCCGAGTCCTCCGGTCTTCTCGTCGTCGTCCCGATCTCCTGCGGAAACTCCTGTCTCCATATCGTCGCCTCCTCGCCGGAAGGGCACCACATCGCCTGCGTCTTTTACAGGCTCTCGCCTCAATACCGAGGCAACTCGGTCATGAAGCTGGCAAGTCGACATGCCCAAGATTTGCTGTAGAATGTAGTGGGGTTGTTTCTCATTTGGGGTTTTGTTGCCATGGAGGTGGAGGAAGAGGTAAGGAAAATTGGTGCTTTCAATTTTCTAGCAAGAAGATGATGAGATGAAGAATTCTTCACATAACCAAAATGAACTCTCTCATTTTCTTCTCTCAAGTGTGGCCAACCTCTTCTTGTGAGAATGGTGGAGGAATGAATATGAATCCATAACAAGAAGGAAGGTGAGTGTAGGAAAAGAGAAAGGGTGACCATATCCAAAACCATCATCACAATATCAAATCAAGTCCTAATCCATTCTAATCACCAAAAAGCAAAGGAAAAGACTAAGAAAGCATCTCATGATTATGAACCATCATGAAGCCCCACAAATGCAAGAAAACCCCTCCACAAATACCAATTTGCACAATTGCAAATTAGTCCCTCCATCGGAAAAGTCCGGCCGGGAAAGAACAAAAGAAAACCGGCCGGAACGGAATGCAAACTGACAACTCCAGAAAACTGGTCCCGTAATAAATTAAATGAAAACCCCGATACTGTGCATACACACCCGCATCTGTATTCCAACCGGATACAAATGCAATGAGACAAAATCTACACTGTACTATACTAGGATCCGGCTTAAACCAAAGCCGGCTAGTAATATCCGTTCGATCCTGATCCGTGCAATACCGCACGTATCCGATCGAACCTTGCCATATATCTATACGTCCTATAGTACTAACCGTCCGATCCTGATCCGTGCAATACAGCACGTATCTGATCGGACCCTGCCATATCTCCATACGGCCTCTACAGCGTTTCGCCCGAAAGCTTGAGTAACTGTAGGTGTGGTGGACTCTAAATACTCGTCAATACTATGGCTGTGGATTTAACCACTAGCACATCAGAGGTATAAGCCAATACGTGACGGGCCACCAGCTATTGACCAAAAGGGACGTCATACGTGCGTAAACACAGGTATGCGTCCGAACCCTTGTCGTAAAACCATACGACCTCTATATCGTTTCTCCTTGAACAGGGAAACCCTCTGTGTGGGACTCTAAAGACTCGACTACTACGCTGGCAGTGGGTTTAACCACAGACCGCAAGCGACACTAGCTGTACGTAACGGTCCCTAGGTAGATGTTGATAAGAAGGCCGATGAGGAAACCCATATGAACTCCTACTGAGCCTGTCCGTGACAATATCCGCGCAGTTCGGTCTGTTCGTCTAAGAGTATCGCATGTATGGTCTATGGAGGTGGTGAACGTCAGACCCCTAATAATCGTACAAGTCGTGCCGGTATAGCTCAAGACAATCCGAGAATCTACTGATCAGTCCACCAGTAATCCTCAATCAGCCCTGGCCAGGGACTTATGGTAATGACCAACCGATCACAGTGCGATATCAACTCCCTATACCGGGAGAGACGAATCCCTAACAGTCGCTCACTGCCTCCACGTGGCTCGGGACTGTACCCAATTAAAACCTGTTTGCACGACTCCTTTGAGCCATGGTAGGGTAGTAATCAAAGTACAGTAGGAACTCACACGAGACAAATGATGACCTTAAGTCAACGGACTATCTGCACACATATCACCTGAGAACTGCAATATGACGTTAGGTATAATACCATCCAGTCAGTTCTCGGAGAGTCATGTCCGGTGTACTCACACTCAGTGAGCATCTGTATACAATCTTAGGTGCACATCACCAATGGCTGTGGGACCAATCCATCGCCCCTCATCAGGGTCTAGATATGTATACACTAGTCTACTCTAGAGCATCGATGCCCAGTCTCGATACTCCTGCGACCAGGGACATTTAAGGATGTGCCTATTGACTATCCAGCTCCCACAAGTATGACTGCCATCACAACGCTGGTAGTCAGGCAAACACCCTATGGGCTTTATCAACATGTTTATAAATACAAAGTAAAATATATCACACGTTAAGGTAAAGTCAAACCAAATAGCGTACTATCATATCAAGCAAGATTGTCATGTACATACATATTCCTAGGATCCTATACAATGAAGGCCTCTAGGGCATATATATCCAACAATCTCCCACTTGCACTAAGGCCTATAATTGGTGCAATGAGTACCCACTGTCTGCACTAGATCCAGTTGCTGGCGTACCGCATGCCCAACATCTTAAACAGCCTCTCGAATTGGATTTGAGGGATGGCCTTAGTGAATTGATCTACCGTGTTGTATTTTGTGTCCACTCTCCGCACCTCGATCTCCCGACGATCCACGATCTCCCTGATCTGGTGATACCGCCTCAAGATATGCCTGGATTTCTGATGGGACCTTGGTTCCTTCGCTAATGCTATAGCCTTATTGTTATCACAATACAAAGGTATTGGATTAGCAATGGATGGAACCACCTGAAGTTTAGAGATGAACTTCTTCATCCAGACAGCTTCTTTCGCGGCTTCGCTAGCAGCTATATACTCAGCCTCCATAGTTGAGTCTGCGACGGTATCCTGTTTGGAACTCCTCCAACATACCGCTCCTCTATTGAGGGTAAACAAAAAACCCAAAATGGACTTAGAGTCATCTTTGTCACTTTGGAATCCAGAGTCGGTAAAAGCCTCAACCTGGAGGTCCCCATTACCGTAAATTAAGAACATCTCCTTAGTCCTTCTCAGGTACTTGAGAATGTTCTTTACCGCTATCCAATACTTCTCACCTGGGTCAGACTGATACCTGCTTACCACACTAAGTGCGTAAGCTACATCTGGTCTGGTACATAGCATCGCATACATTATGGATCCTACTGCCGAAGCGTAGGGTATAATGCCCATGCGAGCCCTTTCTTCATCAGTCTTTGGAGACATCTTTTTGGAGAAGGTGATCCCGTGACAAGCGGGTAAATTACCGCGCTTGGAATCTACCATACTAAATCTCTTTAGTATAGTGTCAATATACCTGGACTGTGAAAGTCCCAACATTCTATTTGATCTATCACGATAGATCTTAATGCCCAGAATGTAGGATGCATCTCCCTGTTAGTTATATGTATGCCCTAGAGGCCATTACTGTACATACGATGTATATTGTAGTGGATGCTAGGACATATATAAGGAGGACTTTCTTGCTCGACATGATAGTATGCTATCTGGTTGTACTTTATCTTAACATGTACTCTGATTGTCTCTATGTTACATGTTGATAAAGCCCTTAGGATATGTACTCGACTACTGGGACTATGATGAGATCATACTAGTGGGGCCACGGTAGTCGACGAGTACATCCTATAACTGTTCCTAGTCGAGGGTGTATCGAGACAGGTCATCGATGCACCAGAGTAGACTAGCGTATACGCATCTTGACCTATATGATGGGCGATGGATGATCCCATATCCATCGGTGTTTGACATCAAGGATGGTGTACGGGTGCTCAGTGGAGACTGGGTACACTGGACGGACTCGCCGAGAACTCCCAGATGGTATTATACCATACGTCAGATGGCAGTTCTCCGGTGACACTGGTACAGAGTAGTCTGTTGACCCGAGATCGTCATAGAGTCTTGTATGATTCCCACTGTGCTTTGATTTCCATCATACCACGTCCAAGAGGGCGTGCAAAAAGGTGGCTTTTGGGTACAGTCCCGAATCACATGGAGGCAATGAGCGATAGGAGGGGATTCGTCTCTCCCGGTATAGGGAGTTGATGTTGTGCTGTGTTCGATTGGCTATAACCGGAAATCCCTGGCCAGGGTTGCTGAGATTTACTGGTAAGTGTTATCAGTAGTTTCTCGAACTGTTATAGACCTCATATCGACACGACTTATCGAGCTACTGGGGTCTGACGTTTACCACCCCTAAGCGAGATATGCAACATATCAGACGACGAGACCGGACTGTACGGGAGTGTTACTGTTTGGATCCACAGGAGAAAGTACAGGCTTGCTTGTTGATCTTCTGAGCGCTCAATACCTGGGTAGCTGTTACGTTTAGCTGACCACTTGCAGCTTGTGGGTGTTTGATATGATCATCACCTACTGCCGGCGTATTGACGATTCTTTAGAGTCCTACACAGAGGTTTCTTGACTCAGGCAAAACGGAGTAGGAGCACATATGTGATATGTGCGGGACCGAGGATAATGCGATATGTGATACCGTATTCTATTCTCGCGATATTTGATATCAGCCGGGTCGTCGGATCAAGTGTTGATTCGATGAATCGGTACGGATAAATATTAGTCGGTTATATGCGATATAGCCGGATTGTCGGATCAAGTGTTGATTCGATAATTTAATGTATAATAATATATTTGATATATTAAATTACATTAACTAATATTTGCTCACTAAAAGATTCTTTTTCTCACTCGGGTAATACATTGATATATATGCGATATATGTTAATTGTATTATTTTATTTTGTTACGATAAATATTGTATATGTGATATATAATATTGTAACATGATATGATAAATAATGCAACTTGTTTAGTGGAGTTTAAACATGATTAGGGTTTGGATTAGGGTTAAACCTTCTAGAAGTTTCTAGAAGATTTTATTTTGTTTTGTGAAAGATATTTGTTCATGACTCATGCTTTAACCAAACCCAAACCCTAACCCTAGTCTATTCTCTACAATGGTTAAGTGAACCATGGTTGCATAATCTATCATATATTATTCTTTCTATTCATCACAAATGATTAATCTTCTTCTTCCTCCTTCATTCTTCCATGAAAAAGCTTACTAGATTTTTCAAAGGTGATGAATAATTGTGAGAAAAAGATAAATAAATAGAGCAAAAATCCTACTTCATCATCCTCATCTTCCCTTGCCATTTAGATGAGGGTGTTCACATCATTTCATGAGTGTTAGCTTGTGTTAAAGAAACTTCGAGGTAGATCATCTTAGTATCGAAGATCGGAAGCAAAGGTTGCGTCTTTCTCTTCGTGGAACCTCTCGAGAGTCCGGATCCCGATGATCGCAGCGAAGGGACCACAACACGGAGCATATGAAGTGAAGGACCGGATCTACAAAGGTTGTAATCCCTCTCACTTAGTGTTAAAGTGTTTAGCATGTTGTTTTCGCCTAATCTCTAGTTTAAAGTTCCGTATTCGGGTAGTTCGGCACGGCTAAAATTTTAATCGGGCATGGTTGATGCCTCGTTGACCCTTGTGCGCGTGCCTAGCAACCCAACAGTGGTATCAGAGCCAAGCTAGAGCTTTAGGCGAAGTCTAGACGAAGTTTAAAGTCCGACTGAACCCGGAACCCCGACTCCAAAATGCTCTCTGGAAATTTTCTGAAAATTTGGATTTTTGTCAATTAAAAGTTTCTAAAAAATTCAGCAGGGTCTAATTAGAATTACTGTGAAATTCGAGGGGGTAATTCGTCAAAAGTGCGGCGGAACCGCGGCAGAAGCCTGGCTTCTGCGGCGGTTCCGCGGCCACTTGATGACGTCACCCCTCCTATTTGGCACAGTAATTCCAATTACACAGTGCTGAGTTCTTTGGAATGTTTTAATTTTTATTCTACAGTTGAGTTTTCTGGAGTTATTTTGGGGATTCGATGTTTCGATCGGAGTATTAGATTTTGTCTATGTGGCTTTCCGGATATCTTATAGAAACTGTTAAAAAGTTCGAACGGATATCAATAACTCACTTTTTCCCCTGTCGGAAAATTTTTCAAAAGTTGGATTTTTCCTCGTGTTTAAGAACGTTCTAAGTCGTGCAAGTAACTCGGTGGACCCTCTAGAAGACAACAAACCTTAACTCGATTATGTGACCGTCTTGAACTGCCCTTTGAACCTTAGGGTTTGGGGCAGTACGGCGTGCCACATGTGAGGCGTTGGCTTGACCCTTCTACGGCTGGACCATTGGTACTGTGGCATGTAATGGATGTTTTAAAACTGATTTCAAGTGTTGATATATATTGGGGAAATCTTGGGTACTTGACAATTCGATCGGAAAGTTTAATTTTTTCTATTTATCTGGAATGTGATACAATAATTGGAATCCACAGGTAGTTATGTGATAACTTATTTGAATATTATAAACATAGCAGTTTAGTCTCAGATGATCGGTTGCCACGGAATTTTGATGTGATCAAAAGTCCGTCGCAATCATGTAGGGTACGCGGATACTCGCCGGGTAAACTTAATAGGCAGCCTCACTCCATAGCCCCGACCAAGTGACTGTAGGAGAACCCCGTCGCCGAAAGCATCCGTTCGGGTGCTCCCGGTAGCGGTGTTCCGCCTTGGTGCACTTCGTCGACGGTATCGGGGGTGCGGCTGTCTACTAAAGTTTGCGACGAGCATTCGATCAGGACGTCGGGAATCTTGTTGAATTGGCCGACTTGATATTGAAAAGAGTTTTCGATAATGAGACTAAAATGCGGGGTTTATAATTGTTAGGCATGCGATGTCTAAGGAATTCATTTGGTTAGGCATGCGATGTCTAAGGAGGTTGCGGATTCCAACTGTTGTAGTTTTACACTTTCTTTTCTGTGACCGTAAGCGTAGTATGTGGTGTATCGCCGGCTTCGTTGCTATACATCAACGACAATTGGGATACGCATACTTGCTTACGTTGATGATATGAGATATTATGTGTTGCTGTGATATGTTATATTGGATCGTCGTGTTAGAATAGCCGGGGGTTTTATGTGAGATGAGAGTTTTTCTTTTTCATTCATGTAAAATTCATTTGTATGTAATATTCTTTTATTGGGGCACTTCCAGGTAGCGGAAGATGTCACTGTTGTATATTATTTACTTTTCCGCATTAGGTAGACCCAAGGCGGGGAGCACAAGTAACCGGGTTCTAGGGTCCAGTGGGAGACCATCTCGAGGAGTCGAGACCGGGTCTCCTAACCCTAGAATTGGCAGTGTTACTTGCCGCTCTCGTAGGGGTCTAGGGATGTGGGTTTGGCTATTCATCGCGACCGTGGAATCCGTGTTTTATACAGGCTCGTATTGAAAACACGGACGTCCTAGTATATCCAATATTTCATATATGTTCTTCTGCTGCAATGTTCTGTGATGAGATCATATTACTGCCTGAGACGAATGTTTATATATTATATATATGAGATATATGTTATATTGCAGATTTCGTTTCAAAAGAGATGCTTATGAAGCATAATTAAAATGGGACTTCATTAATGAGATTAATGAATTAAAAGAAACCTAAGATGTTGTAGAAACTTGTTTAAAAACTGGTAGCTACATTTCTTGCTTTGCTTAGCGGTGTTCCTTGTAGAACATCCAGCACCTTATTCGATAAGGAAAGGACCGAGATCCCTTCACCGGGAGTGACTCCTTTAGCAATAACTGGCAGATGCTACAAACTCGTTCTGTCTTTTGATTGCTTCTATAGTTCCTGCTTTGCACAGCGGTATATATGATATATCCTGCACCTTATTCGATGAGGAAAGGGCCGACGATTCCTTCACCGGGAGTGACCCCTTTAGCAAAACTAGAAAAAGCCTCAAAAGCATTCCATTTAAAATCACTCGTTTCTACAACGATATCAAGTTCATTACGCTTATGGTTTTCTTAAAAACCTGCGTAGCCCTCCGTCATTTCAGATAAGTACTAGTTAGTATTCGTGCTGCGGTAGTTTGGCATTCGTCAACGCGTAGTGTACGGTAGCTAACTAGTGCTTATCTGCTAGCATATGATGCGATTGGATTAGGGTATTCGTACGGCGTTGTTTGGCATTCGTCAAGGGTCGTGCGGGTGGGTTTAATTCAATCAAGAAATGTACGGGTTGAACTTGACTAGAGGACTATGAGAGTTTGGCCTTCGTCAAGGTCATAGGACGCTAGGGGTAAAATATTATTGGGAATTTCAAGTGTTGAAATTTGCAATGAGATTGCATACCTTCTATAAGATAGTTGGATCCCGATACCCGCTGCGAGTAAGAGTTACTCCTGGGAGAGTTTTACACATTACAATTAACCGATCAAGTAGGTGTCTAGAAAGGTGTTAACGGGGTTACGCCTCTGGGAAAACGAGGTTTACTGTAATTAGGTTCGTGCGAAAGCACGGGGGACCTCCCTCAAAGTACCGACACTGGCCTGGCTGAAAGATTGGCGAACTTGTAGCGCGTAATTAATCCCGGCTAGTCTTTCCTTTTAGGGTTTGAAGGAAGATTTGACTAAAACAGTGAGAGACATCCTGATTAGATATATTAGATAACCAATCTAATCTTGCAAGAGCATACGCTGAGTGTTTTCTTCTCTCTCTCTCCAGGTAGCGGCCATATCACGCCTTAATCAAGATAATAAAACGGATATATTGACCGAACCCGCTTGTTATACTGAGCTGGGGAACGTTGGTCCCGCTCCAACTTATAATTGTTATAAGACAGAGCAAGAAATTGGGGAATACCAGATTTCCCGTGCCACCGAAACGAAGAAAGTGCATGTTGATGCATCATCTTCGGGTGTGTTCATTACACAGAACTGTTTCTCTCTATCCTTTACGTCCTGGGTATGTGATACCGGATCAGGATCCCGTATATGTAATCTGTTACATGGGCTACAGATAGGTAGAGAACTGAGAACGGGTGATAAGTTTCATGAGGCAGAAAACGGTGCAAGTGTTGTAGCCAAGTCTGTTGGTCACTGTCACCCTGTATTACCGGAATACATTGATTCTGAACAAATGTTATTAGATACCGAACCTGATATACAAAATCATGTCAGTCTCTTTATTAGTAAAGAAAGGATATAATTTTGTATTGTTGGATAATGTTTTGAACATTTCCTATATCAAGAGTTGATCGGTTCAGGCACGTTATCTAAAAGCATTGACGTTCTAAATCAAATTACAGTTCTTAACGTACAGAACACACACAAGAGGAAGAGTTCAGAAATGAACGAATCCTTCTTGAGGCATTGTAGACTAGGTCATATCAATGCGACCCGACTGGCTGAAGTTACATAAAGATGCATATTTAAATTAGTTTGAATTTACATCTTGTGAAACTTGCCGGTCATGTCACAAAGATAAGATGACCACAGCTCTGTTTATTGGAAACAGAGAAAGAGTTAGTGAACTTTTGGGATTGATACATGCTGATGTATGAAAGTCCCCTGTCTACACATGCCAAGACCGGTTCTTTGTACTTCATTACATTCTCTGATAATCTCTCAAGATTCAGACATATGTTCCTGTTGAAACATAAGTCCGAACCTTTTGAGATATTCACAGAATATAAGTTAGAAGTAGAGAACCAAAATACGGGTATAAGTATTATGTCCTTTGATGAGATCAAGGAGGAGAATACTTGAGCACGGAATTCCGGGACTATTCTAAAGGATAATGAGATTCTCTCTCAGCATTACTCCTCCGTATACACCATAGCACGATAGTATATCGGGGCGGAGCAAACTCACCCTATGTGATATGGTGTGCTCTATGATGAGTACTACTGAGTTTCCTATTTCCTTTAGGGAGTTATGCACTTGTGAAGTCGCATACCTATTGAATAGGATTCAAATCAAATCAGTTGCCTACCACTTCATATGTGATATGGAAGGGGAAGAGCCTATATCTTAAGTTTGTTTAGATTTGGGTTGTCCGGACTATGTCTAAAAGCAAAATCCGGACAAGCTCGAGGCAAGGTCTGTTATGTAGAACTGGAAATGTTCCAGCTATACAAAATACAACACATGATTTGGTACAACCAAAGGATTCAGTAGATACCAACGAACCTCAGCCTCTCCGCCGATCTAGCAGGGTTCCTCACCCACCTGAGAGATACTTTAGTTTCTCTATGACAGTGGGAGCGAGGATTTCATCATGAGATGATGACCCAACTAGTTTCGAGCTGGCCATCAGGAGTGGGACTCTGTAAGAATGGCTGGATGCTTATCGATCTGAGATGGAATCCTTATACACCAACAAAGTATAGACTTTGGTTGCTTTATCTGAAGGGTTAAATCCCCATTAAGAGCGAGTATATCTTGAGAAGATTACTTGGTGTGCATGGAAAAGTTGAGACTTTCAAAGCTATGCTTAAGTCCATCCAGATCCTACTTGCCACGGCTACATACCATGACTACGATATCTGGTGGTTGGGTGTCATGACTGCTATTCTAAATAATGTTTTAGAAAAGAGCGTCTATAAGTACACAGCCAGAGGGCTTCGTAGACAGTGGGAGCAGCGGAAACGTGTGCAAGATGTTTTATATGATAAAACAGGCATCGCGGAGTTGGAACATCTGTTTTGATATGGTAGTCAAAGAGTTTGACTTCATCAAAATGGTAGATGAACCTTGTATATACAAAAAGGTAGTAGGGAGTATGGTGGTGATCCTCATAGAGTACGTGGATGACATACTCTTGATAGGGAAAGAGTTTCCTATGCTACGCTAGGTCAATCTCCGCTTATCACGAGGATTCTCCATTTAGGATCAAGGTGATACCTCCTAAATCCTGGGTTTTGATTTATGAGATAGATCTAATTGGATGTTAGGATACTCACTAGTTGTAGTGAGATGGTATCAATCGATCCTGAGGAGAATCACTGGAAGGGTTCCAGAGTGATAAGGATGACTGAATGTCAGTCGCAGGCTTGTCTATACCCTCAGTGGAGGGACGGTATGTTGGAAGAGTTCCAAGCTAGATACCGTGACATACTAGAGGATTAGAGGCAAGATACATCGTTACCAAGGATGCTACCAAAGAGGCAGTCTGGATATTTATAAGTTCATAAGTTGAACTTCGTTCCTACCATTGTGTGACAATGGAGTTGTGGCTTTAGCCAAGGAACTACCGTCCCATCAGAAATCCAGATATAATTCTTAGGCAGTATCACCTGATCATGGAGATGGTTGATCTCTAGGGAGATCGAGGTTAGGAGAGTAGACACAGAGGACAACAGCGCGAATCCACTCACGAAGGCCTTTTTCCCAGTAGAGACTTTTACGGGATGGTTGAGTATGAGATACTTCAACCGCAGCTAATTGTTGGGTATGTGATACCATAACAGATGGCCCTAGTGCAAGTGGGAGATTGTTAGTTATATGTATGCCCTAGAGGCCATTACTGTACATACGATGTATATTGTAGTGGATGCTAGGACATATATAAGGAGGACTTTCTTGCTCGACATGATAGTATGCTATCTGGTTGTACTTTATCTTAACATGTACTCTGATTGTCTCTATGTTACATGTTGATAAAGCCCATAGGATATGTACTCGACTACTGGGACTATGATGAGATCATACTAGTGGGGCCACGGTAGTCGACGAGTACATCCTATAACTGTTCCTAGTCGAGGGTGTATCGAGACAGGGCATCGATGCACCAGAGTAGACTAGCGTATACGCATCTTGACCTATATGATGGGCGATGGATGATCCCATATCCATCGGTGTTTGACATCAAGGATGGTGTACGGGTGCTCAGTGGAGACTGGGTACACTGGACGGACTCGCCGAGAACTCCCAGATGGTATTATACCATACGTCAGATGGCAGTTCTCCGGTGACACTGGTACAGAGTAGTCTGTTGACCCGAGATCGTCATAGAGTCTTGTGTGATTTCCACTGTGCTTTGATTTCCATCATACCACGTCCAAGAGGGCGTGCAAAAAGGTGGCTTTTGGGTACAGTCCCGAATCACATGGAGGCAATGAGCGATAGGAGGGGATTCGTCTCTCCCGGTATAGGGAGTTGATGTTGTGCTGTGTTCGATTGGCTATAACCGGAAATCCCTGGCCAGGGTTGCTGAGATTTACTGGTAAGTGTTATCAGTAGTTTCTTGAACTGTTATAGACCTCATATCGACACGACTTATCGAGCTACTGGGGTCTGACGTTTACCACCCCTAAGCGAGATATGCAACATATCAGACGACGAGACCGGACTGTACGGGAGTGTTACTGTTTGGATCCACAGGAGAAAGTACAGGCTTGCTTGTTGATCTTCTGAGAGCTCAATACCTGGGTAGCTGTTACGTTTAGCTGACCGCTTGCAGCTTGTGGGTGTTTGATATGATCATCACCTACTGCCGGCGTATTGACGATTCTTTAGAGTCCTACACAGAGGTTTCTTGACTCAGGCAAAACGGAGTAGGAGCACATATGTGATATGTGCGGGACCGAGGATAATGCGATATGTGATACCGTATTCTATTCTCGCGATATTTGATATCAGCCGGGTCGTCGGATCAAGTGTTGATTCGATGAATCGGTACGGATAAATATTAGTCGGTTATATGCGATATAGCCGGATTGTCGGATCAAGTGTTGATTCGATAATTTAATGTATAATAATATATTTGATATATTAAATTACATTAACTAATATTTGCTCACTAAAAGATTCTTTTTCTCACTCGGGTAATACATTGATATATATGCGATATATGTTAATTGTATTATTTTATTTTGTTACGATAAATATTGTATATGTGATATATAATATTGTAACATGATATGATAAATAATGCAACTTGTTTAGTGGAGTTTAAACATGATTAGGGTTTGGATTAGGGTTAAACCTTCTAGAAGTTTCTAGAAGATTTTATTTTGTTTTGTGAAAGATATTTGTTCATGACTCATGCTTTAACCAAACCCAAACCCTAACCCTAGTCTATTCTCTACAATGGTTAAGTGAACCATGGTTGCATAATCTATCATATATTATTCTTTCTATTCATCATAAATGATTAATCTTCTTCTTCCTCCTTCATTCTTCCATGAAAAAGCTTACTAGATTTTTCAAAGGTGATGAATAATTGTGAGAAAAAGATAAATAAATAGAGCAAAAATCCTACTTCATCATCCTAATCTTCCCTTGCCATTTAGATGAGGGTGTTCACATCATTTCATGAGTGTTAGCTTGTGTTAAAGAAACTTCGAGGTAGATCATCTTAGTATCGAAGATCGGAAGCAAAGGTTGCGTCTTTCTCTTCGTGGAACCTCTCGAGAGTCCAGATCCCGATGATCGCAGCGAAGGGACCACAACACGGAGCATATGAAGTGAAGGACCGGATCTACAAAGGTTGTAATCCCTCTCACTTAGTGTTAAAGTGTTTAGCATGTTGTTTTCGCCTAATCTCTAGTTTAAAGTTCCGTATTCGGGTAGTTCGGCACGGCTAAAATTTTAATCAGGCATGGTTGATGCCTCGTAGACCCTTGTGCGCGTGCCTAGCAACCCTACACTCCCAAGTCTTTCATGGAGAATTTCTGTGAAAAGAAGAGCTTTATTGATTGTAGTATAGGGACATCATTCCCTATCAGTCGTATGTCATCGACGTACAAAACGAGGAAGACTACTGCTCCTTCTACAATCTTCCAGTAAATGCATGGTTCATCTACATTTTTGATAAAGTCAAATTCTTTGACCGTCTCATCAAAGCAGATGTTCCAACTCCGCGATGCTTGCTTTAATTCATAAATGGATTTAAGCAATTTTCACACTTTTCCGCTGCGCCCACTGTCTAAGAAACCTTCTGGTTGATCCATGTAAGCACTCTCTTCTAAATGTCCATTTAGAAAAGCTGTTTTTACGTCCATCTGCCAGATTTCATAGTCATAGAAGGCAGCAATGGCAAGCAGGATCCGAATGGATTTAAGCATAGCTACTGGTGAAAAGGTTTCATCATAGTACAATCCTGGTCTTTGACGAAAACCTTTTGCAACGAGTCTAGCTTTGTAGGTTTCCACTTGTCCAAATGTACCAATCTTCTTTTTGAAGATCCATTTGCATCCAACTGGTTTCACCCCAGGAGGAGCAACCTCTAAACTCCATACTTTATTGGTGTACATGGATTCCATTTCGGATCTCATAGCATCCAGCCACTTCACCGAGTCGCTACTCGTGATAGCCTGCTGAAAATTAGTAGGCTCATCATCATCGATGATGCAATCATCTCGATCCTCATCTAGAAGAAACCCATAGTATCTTTCAGGAGGATGAGAAAGCCTACTAGATTTGCGGAGTGGCGTTGGTTCGTCGGGTTCTATTGAAACCTGAGGTTCTATTAAGTCCTCGACAGTAGTTTGAGGTTCTGGAATTTCTTCCGGCTCTACCGCGCTCCCACTAATTTCTTTTGCAAGAAATTCGCTCTCTAAGAAGACAATGTGGCGAGCGACAAACACCTTTTGTTCTTCAGTGTGGAAAAATAAATATCCCCTTGAATGCTTGGGGTATCCTACAAACTTGCACAAAACCGATCGTGTCTCGAGCTTGTCCGGATTATGCCTTTTAACATATGACGGACACCCCCATATCTTGATATACTTAAGATATGGTCTCTTCCCGCTCCATATTTCATATGGAGTTGTAGGCACAAACTTAGTTGGAACTCTATTCAATAGGTATGCTGCTGATTCTAGCGCAAAACCCCAGAAGGAAAGTGGCAACTTAGCACTACTCATCATTGAACGCGCCATGTCAAGTAGCGTGCGATTCTTCATTTCTGATACACCATTATGCTGAGGTGTATATGGCGGAGTAAGCTGAGAGAGAATTCCATTCTCTTTTAAGCATTCAAGGAAACTGGTACTTAAGTATTCTCCACCTCGATCAGATCGAAGTGTCTTGATGCTTTTACCAGTTTGCTTCTCCACTACATTTTTATACTCCTTAAACTTCTCAAAAGCCTCGGATTTATGCTTTATTAAGAACACATGTCCATACCTAGAGAAGTCATCAGTAAAAGTGATGAAGTAGGAGTGACCGCTTCGTACATGTGTAGACATTGGACCACACACATCTCTGTGTACAAGTCCCAAGAGTTCTGTAGCTCTTTCTCCGTGTCCGGTGAATGGAGATTTGGTCATTTTTCCTTTGATACATGATTGACAAGTTGCATATGATGAATATTCAAACGAATCTAAATATCCATCATTATGTAACTTAGTCAACCTTGTTTCGTTTATATGACCAAGTCTACAATGCCATAGGAAGGCTTGGTTTGAATCTGGAGCGTTTCTTTTAAGCGTGTTTTGAATATTGAAAACTTGAGGTTGATTAAGTATGTATATGCCATTTTCCAGTGTGCCAAACCCAATCATTTCTTGATTTAGGAGAATTTTCATGACATTTCATTCAAGAGCAAAATTATATCCTTCATTAGATAACAAAGATACTGATATAATATTACATAGCATACCGGGAATACAAAAACAGTTGTACAATACCAAAATGTTCCCACTAGTCAACCCTAGGTGATATTCTCCTATTGCAATAGCATCTACGTGCATTCCATTGCCCATCCGGAGAGTCATATCATATGTCTCCAGTACTCTACTATTTCTCAGATCCTGCAAAGAATTACAGATGTGAGAATCAGAACCGGTATCAAGTACCCATGATGTAGAGTTTACTGAGAGACAATTTTCGTTAACAAACACACCTGAAGCAGAAGCAATTTCTTGCTTCGTGTCTTTGTCTTTGAAGGCCACACAGTCCTTCTTCCAGTGCCCTTGCTTGTGACAATAATAGCATTCGTTTTTATCCGCCTTCACCTTTCCTGCCTTGTTCGTTCCCAGCACCTTCTTGACCGTGCCTTTCGGTTTGGTGGCTTTCATCTTCTTCTTCCCTTTAGCTATTGCTTTAGATTTAGAAGATGATGATTGGCCAACATACAGAACGGGGGTCTTCTACTTTTTCAAGGAGGTCTCTGCTACCCTCAACATGTTGAGGAGATTTGGAAGATCAGCTTCCATTTCGTCCATGTTGAAGCTCAGCACGAACTGAGAGAAGGTGTAGGGAAGGGACTGCAAAATCAAGTCGATATACAAATCATTCTCTAGAACTCATCCCAGGTTTGCGAGTTCCTCAATTAGGCGGATCATTTTCTGGACGTGCTCTCCTACAGGTGATCCTGGAGCTAACCTCATCTGGAAGAGTTTCCTTGAGGTCTCGTACCTCGCGATACGGGAGTGCTCCCCCATACAATTCCTTGCAATGGAGAAAGATGGATATAATATCCATACTCTCGTGCTGTTTTTGGAGTTCATTGTTCATGGACGCCAGCACGATACCCTTAGCTCTCTCACAGTCTAAATACCAGGTTTTGCGAACCTCCTTGTCCGCAACTGAAGAATCTGGTCCTGGGATAAGGGGAGGAACAGCGGTGGTAACATATGCTACTTTTTCATAAGTCGGTGCAATGTTGACGTTCCTTAGCCAATCTTTATAGTTTTGCCCGGACAGTATATTTTTTTCAAGTAATAGTTTTAGTCATGTCATGGTAGCTGTCAGAGAGAGAGAGAGAAAAGAAACACTCAGCATATGCTCTTGCAAGTTTAGATTGGTTTATTAGTTTATCTAAACTGGATGGCTCCCACTGTTTCCTCAAATCCTTCTTCAAAACCTAAAATAAGAATTAGTCAGGATTTAATCACACGTCATAATACTTGCTTAACCTTTCAGCCAGGACAGTGTTGGTACTTCGATGGAGGTTTTCCAACGCTTTCACGAAGTTCCTTAATTAAATAACCTCTTTTCCCTGAAGGCGTAGCCCCTCTAATACCTTTCTGGACACCTACTTGGTTTATAGCATTGATTGTTAAGTGAGAAAATTTCCCGGGAGTAATCCTACTCATCAGTGGGATTGGGATCCAACTATCATTGTATGATGCCCTAGATGGAAGCCACTCTAGTCACCACACTCCAGAAGGTATGCTAAATTTGCAAGTTTCCTTTATGTTTGAAACTCCCGATGTTATTTTTACCCTAAGCTCTTATGACCTTGACGTAGGCCAACAAATCATAAGACGCAAGTCAAGTTCTACCCGTCGTTGTCCTGATTAATTTAGGTCCATCGTACATGCCCTTGACGTAGGCCAACAGGGTTGTACTTTTGTCCTACACTAATGCATCTATCTATGCAATAAATAAGCAACACATTGCTACCATACACTATGCCTTGACGTAGGACAACAAACATAGCATGAATACGATGTGCTGTTTATTTGAAACGACGGAGGGTTACGGCTGGTTTTTGGCAAAAAACCGTTAACATAGTGAACTTGATATAATCGAAGGAACCAAGATAGCTCTTTTTAAAAGGAGTGGTTTAAGTTCCGCATTTAAAATTTGCTTTTTGAAGAAAACCGAGTGGTTTTGAAATTGTTCCAACGATTAAGTTTAGGTTTTATTTTCTTTGCATTAATGATAATGCGTCCCATCATTAACCTATCATTGCAGAAAACAACGAAAATATAACGTCCTCTTATGCCATCCGCATTCGCCATTGGGTCCCGTCATCACCCGTTAGGTTACTTAACTAACGACAGAGCGAGGGCTGGGCTAGCGCAGGTGTAAAACATAAGTGACGTCTAAATAGCTATCATATATAGATATTGTACATTCGTCAGACGCAATAATAGGCATTCCAGATCACAGATGAACATTATTGGATATGCAAGCAATCCGCGTTTCTTTTGAGCCTGCAACGAAAGACGGATTACACAGTTGTGATGAATAGCCATTATCCCACCCTAGATCCCTACGGGTATGGCAAACTACCCGCCAAGTACCCGAAGTGAAGCGGTCTCCCTCAACAACGTGAGTAGGCCACAAAACACTTCAAAGTACCCGGTAGTTTGTGCACCCCACCTTGAGTCTATCCTAGGAGCAAAAACAGTAAAAAGAAATAATACAATGGTGGCTACAACCGCAACGTGGATGTGCCCCGCAAAATAATATTACAACATATTACAATTACATCAAATGAATGAATATAAAAATCCATCTCAAACCCCGGCTAATCATCACAACAATCCAATACAGTTCATAATCACAAACAGTTAAATCATTACAGAAATGTGCAACCCCCTGCCAACCGACATACTAGCAGTTAGGGGAGGTTTACGAACACATTATACAGTTCCCAGATATAATCAAATTAGCAAACATCGTATAATTTCGATCGATCAAACACATTAAATTCTGCTCCAAAAAACTTCTCTGTGCACCCGAGACTTGAGCAGAAAATAAACATTCCAGAAAAGACATAATATTCACAGAAGAGTTACTGGGAGATTTGGAGTGAATCGGTCTCAACTCGGCCGCGGATCCACGGCGGATCGGTGGGATCGGCCGTGGTTCCACGGCTGTTTGGCCGATTCATGCACCCAAATTTCACCAGTGTTCTTAGGTTTCCCTGCTTGTATTTTTAGAGGTCCCTTAAAAATTTTTAGACCTCGATTTAAATTCGATAGAAACTATGTGAATACGATATGTTTTCCGGTTCGTTTTACGTTCGAAATTCTTACAACTTTGCAAATAAGTTAATTATTGTTTAGCGAGGCTCTGATACCACTGTAAGTCGATATACAACACCCCACGAGTTGCGGGGAGGCGGAAATATGAAAAACGATCTTGTTCTATATGCAAACATCGACTAACTGAAGATCTTTACTAAACGATAACTAACAATAACCATAGATGTTCTTAACTACTATGAGAAGAGATTATACATAGTGAACCTTGTCCTTCGTCTTTTCGTTCTTTACATCCTCCTCAGCCTCCTCTACGTGATAGATGATCCACCCGAGAGCTTTTATTCCAAGCTTGACTTCTAATCATGAGGTAACTAAGTTTCTTTAGTTGCTAATCAAAGGAACCTAGGTGATATAGAGTGAGGTTATGGATTGATTAGTCTATTCTAATCCTTGATCTTAACACATGAGTGGTAGGATTAGGGTTTGAAGAGAGAGTGGGCTTGAGGAGAGAGAAGGTGAACATGATAATGAAATTGTTCCTCACTTGAATATATGAAGCATAATTTTTTATCAAATAAATGAATAAAAGTGATTAATCATCATGCTTCATTAATTCCATATGTGTGATTCACTATATGAGTCATTTAACCAATAAATGATGCATTAATGATATGGATGAATCACAAAAATGAGTCACAAATGCATTTAATGAAAATGCCACCTAAACCCTCAAGTCACCATGCTTCTAGAAGCTTCCCGCAAAATTACGAGAATGCCCCTCCCATCCGTGAAAACCCGGAAAAACTTTAGACTGTATAAATCCAATATCCCGATACTAGAATCTGGCTTAAACCAAACGGCTATTAAAAACTGTCCGGACGTCGTACGTGCGTAAACACACGTATGCGTCCGAACCCTTGTCGTAAAACCATACGACCTCTATATCGTTTCACCTGGAACAGGGAAACCCTCTGTGTGGGACTCTAAAGACTCGAATACTACGCTGGCAGTGGGTTTAACCACAGACTACAAGCGACACTAGCTGTACGTAACGGTCCCCAGGTAGATGTCGATAAGAAGGCCGATGAGGAAACCCATCCGAACTCCTACTGAGCCTGTCCGTGACAATATCCGCGCAGTCCGGTCTGTTCTTCTAAGAGTATCACATGTATGGTCTAGGGAGGTGGTGAACGTCAGACCCCTAATAACCGTACAAGTCGTGCCAGTATGGCTCAAGACCATCCGAGAATCTACTGATCAGTCCACCAGTAATCCTCAATCATCCCTGGCCAGGGACTTATGGTAATGACCAACCGATCACAGTGTGATATCAACTCCCTATACCGGGAGAGACGAATCCCTAACAGTCGCTCACTGCCTCCACGTGGCTCGGGACTGTACCCAACTAAAACCTGTTTGCATGACTCCTTTGAGCCGTGGTAGGGTAGTAATCAAAGTACAGTGGGAACTCACATGAGAAAAATGACGACCATAAGTCAACAGACTATCTGCACACATGTCACCTGAGAACTGCAATCTGACGTTAGGTATAATACCATCCAGTCAGTTCTCGGCGAGTCCTGTCCGGTGTACTCACACTCAGTGAGCATCTGTATACAATCTTAGGTGTACATCACCAAATGCTGCGGGACCAATCCATCGCCCCTCGTCAGGGTCTAGATATGTATACACTAGTCTGCTCCGGAGCATCGATGCCCAGTCTCGATACTCCTGCGACCAGGGACATTTAAGGATGTGCCTATTGACTATCCAGCTCCCACAAGTATGACTGCCATCACAACGCCGGTAGTCAGGCAAACACCCTATGGGCTTTATCAACCTGTTTACAAATACAAAGTAAAATATATCATACGTTAAGATAAAGTCAAACCAAATAGCGTACTATCATATCAAGCAAGATTGTCATGTACATACATATCCCTAGCATCCTATACAATGAAGGCCTCTAGGGCATATATATCCAACACAGAGTAGACTGGTGCATACGCTTCTCTTCCCAGCGGTGGAGATGGTCTGTCCCACAGCCATCAGTACGTCGTACTGGAGATAGTATGCAGGTGCTCGTTAGGTTACGAGTACACTGGATATGACTCATTGGGAACTGTTGGTTGGTATTATACCTATCGTCAGTTAACAGTTCCCAGGTGACATGAGTACAGCTTAGTCCGTTGACTTGACACTGTCACTTCGCCTCAAGTGTATTCCCACTATTCTTAGATTACTACACTACCACGGCTCTATTGAGTCATGCAAACAGGTAGTAGTTGGGTGTAGTCCCGAAGCACTTGGAGGCAGTGACGGTTAGACATGATCCGTCTCTCCCGGTATTGGGGGTTGATATCACGTTGTGTCTAGGAGAGCCATTACACATAGTCGTCCCTGGCCAGGGCAAGCGAGATTTGCTGGTAGTGTTACTAGTAGTTTCTGTGGGTGTTCTGGGCTACACTCCGACATGACTTGTACCGCTATTAGGGGTCTGACGTTTGCCACCCCTAGACCCGACATGTGATACTCTCAGACGAATAGACCGGACTGTGCGGAGATTGTCACATTCAGGCTTAGTAGGAGTTCGGATGGGTTCACCTCATCAGTCTTCTTATCGGCATTACCTGGGGACTGTTACGTACAGCTAGTACCGCTTGCGACCTGCGGTTAAACCCACTGCCAGCGTAGTGTCAAGTCTTTAGAGTCCCACACAGAGGACTATTCTCCTTTGGGCAAAACAGAGTAGAGGTCGCATAGTTTTGCGATAGGGTTCGTTCACATCCGCGCACTTGTGCACGTTTGGTGTCCGGGCAGTTATTACTAGCGGGCTTTGGTTTAAGCCAGATCCCAGTACATGTTTTGGGATTGGTTTTATCTCATTGTATTCGTGTTCCTCCGAACACGGATGCGGGCGTGTATGCACAGTTGACAGAGGCAGAGGCAGAGGATTCTCATTAGGGTTGTTGACCGTTGACTTTTTCTAAACCCTAATGAGAATACGAAATTTGATTAATAATATTAATTAAGGATTATTGTGCCATGGTTGAGTTGAACATTTGACTTTTGTTGACTTGTTGACTTTGTTGACCGGTTGACCATTGTGGACTTGTTGACCATCATCATTTTATTTCAATGATGCTTCTTGTTCTTTGCAAAATGCATTAAATGCATGAAATGATAATGGTCATTGAAATTAACCATCACAATTCTTAAATATTATTATTATCATCATTATTCTTACTTTTGTGAGCATGGTTGCAAGATGAGAGCTCATTCTATCATATTCTTTCTCTCTCTTGAAAGAAAGCTCTCCCTCTTCCTCTCTCAAAATTTAAGTGTTCCATGAGTTGGAAATCATAAACTTTTGAGGCAAAACCACCATAACTCCTCTCTACTCATTCGAGGGTTCTAGGTTTAGCAAACCAAGCACCTTAGTTACCTCTAGGTTAAGATAGGAGCTCAAGTTCGAGGCGCTCGGGTGGATCTATCTTCGGCAAAGAGGAGACGATGAGGAAGAGCCGTTCAAACCACTACAAGGAGCAAGCAAGGAGGAGAACCACAAAAGAAGAGGAGTTCAAGACCTAAGTATAACCATTCTACATAGTGGCTAAAACTTGTAGTTTATTTGTTAGTTTTGTTTAGCAAAGATCCTTCTTGGATGGTCCATGTTACCTAGTTAGAAAATTTTGATTTTTACCTATTCCGCCTCCCCGAAAGAACCGGGGTGGGTAACGTGGACCTAACAAATAGGCTCTTCCCATACCATATCACATATGGAGTGGTAAGCACCTCATTTGGTTGGAACCCTATTCAATAGGTACGCAGCTTCACAAGTGCATAACCCCCAAAAGGAAATAGGCATCTCAGTAGCACTCATCATAGAGCACACCATATCACATAGGGTGCGATTGCTCCGCCCCGATACACCAATGTGTTATAGTGTATACGGAGGAGTAATGCTGAGAGAGAATCACATTCTCCTTTAAAATAGTCCATGAATTCCGTTCTCAAGTATTCTCCTCCCTGATCATATCAAACGACATAATACTTATACCCATTTTGGTTCTCTACTTCTGACTTATATTCTTTGAATTTCTCAAAAGCTTCAGACTTGTGTTTCAACAGGAACACATTTGCGAATCTTGAGAGATCATCAGTGAATGTAATGAAGCACAATGAACCAGGCCTGGCATGTGTAGACAGGGGACCTACATACATCATCATGTATCAATCCCAAGAGTTCATCTAACTCTTTCTCTGTTTCCAATAAACGGAGCTATGGTCATCTTGTTTTTGTGACATGACTGGCAAGTTTCATAAGATATATATTCAAACAGATTTAAATATGCATCTCTATGTAACTTAGCTAGTCGGGTCACATTTATATAACCTAGTCTACAATGCCTCAAGAAGGATTCGTTCATTTCTGAACTCTTCCTCTTGTGTGTGTTTTGTACGTTAAGAACTGCGGTTTGATTTAGAACGTAAATGCTTTTAGATAATGTGCCTGAGCCAATCAACTCTTGATATAGGAAATGTTCAAAACATTATCCAACAATACAAAATTATATCCTGTAAGTGCACGGCGGCGCCCCGGCCGTCAATCCGACGGCCAAATGCGGAAGCGGTGATAAACTTTAATTTTGCGAACTTAGCAAACCGGCACCACCGCGCACTTTTCACCCGGATCGTGCCATTAAACTAGTTCTAGCTAACTACAAGATAGAGAAGAGATATACCGAGTGATCCGAGTCCTCCGGTCTTCTCGTCGTCGTCCCGATCTCCTGCGGAAACTCCTGTCTCCATATCGTCGCCTCCTCGCCGGAAGGGCACCACATCGCCTGCGTCTTTTACAGGCTCTCACCTCAATACCGAGGCAACTCGGTCATGAAGCTGGCAAGTCGACATGCCCAAGATTTGCTGTAGAATGTAGTGGGGTTGTGTCTCATTTGGGGTTTTGTTGCCATGGAGGTGGAGGAAGAGGTAAGGAAAATTGGTGCTTTCAATTTTCTAGCAAGAAGATGATGAGATGAAGAATTCCTCACATAACCAAAATGAAATCTCTCATTTTCTTCTCTCAAGTGTGGCCAACCTCTTCTTGTGAGAATGGTGGAGGAATGAATATGAATCCATAACAAGAAGGAAGGTGAGTGTAGGAAAAGAGAAAGGGTGACCATATCCAAAACCATCATCACAATATCAAATCAAGTCCTAATCCATTATAATCACCAAAAAGCAAAGGAAAAGACTAAGAAAGCATCTCATGATTATGAACCATCATGAAGCCCCACAAATGCAAGAAAACCCCTCCACAAATACCAATTTGCACAATTGCAAATTAGTCCCTCCATCGGAAAAGTCCGGCCGGGAAAGAACAAAGGAAAACCGGCCGGAACGGAATGCAAACTGGCAACTCCAGAAAACTGGTCTCGTAATAAATTACAGGAAAACCCCGATACTGTGCATACACACCCGCATCTGTATTCCGACCGGATACAAATGCAATGAGACAAAATCTACACTGTACTATACTAGGATCCGGCTTAAACCAAAGCCGGCTAGTAATATCCGTTCGATCCTGATCCGTGCAATACCGCACGTATCCGATCGAACCTTGCCATATATCTATACGGCCTATAGTACTAACCGTCCGATCCTGATCCGTGCAATACCGCACGTATCTGATCGGACCCTGCCATATCTCCATACGGCCTCTACAGCGTTTCGCCCGAAAGCTTGAGTAACTGTAGGTGTGGTGGACTCTAAATACTCGTCAATACTATGGCTGTGGATTTAACCACTAGCACATCAGAGGTATAAGCCAATACGTGACGGGCCACCAGCTATTGACCAAAAGGGACGTCGATGAGCGAACTCATCCTGACACCCTACTGAGCCTGTCAGTGACAATGTCCGTATAGTCCGGTCCGTTCGTCTATGAGCATCGCATGGCGGGCCTAGGGGGTTGGTAAAAGTCAGACCCACAAAAGCGGTACAAGTTGTGTCGGAGTGTAGCCCAGAACACCCTGAGATACTACTGGAATACCTACCAGTAAATCTCCTGCCTTGGCCAAGGATTTCGTGTAATGGCTCTCCTAGACACAGCGCGAACTCACCCCCAATACAGGGAGAGACGAACCTCTGATGATCCGCTCACTGCCTCCATGTGGTTCGGGACTGTACCTAACTAAAACCTGTTTGCACGACTCCTTTGAGCCGTGGTAGGGTAGTAATCAAAGCACAGTGGGAACTCACACGAGAAAAATGACGATCCCCAGGTCGATGAACTAACCTGTACACATGTCACCTGGGAACTGCTATCTGACGTGAGGTATAAGACCAACTATCATGTTCCCGACGAGTCCTGTCCGGTGTACTCATAACCCAATGAGCACCTGTATACATCTTAGGTGAACCAACTGACACCAGTGGCTTATGAGACCGGCCACCGCCCCTCGTCGGGGTCTCGACTGTATACACTAGTCTACTCTGGAGAATCGATGCCCTGTCTCGAAACTCCCACGACTAGGGACCTTTTAAGGATGTGCTTATAGACTCCAGCTCTCACTTATATGATCGCCCTCATACTGCTGGAAGTCAAGCAAGAATCCTAGGGGCTCTATCAACGTGCAATAGCGACCTGTCAGGTCACCTAAAGCAGTACACGATGATAAAGGTAAACTAGATAGCATACTATCATCACGAGTAAGACTGTCCTACCGGGATAGGTCCTCCCTCAATCATTGCAATCACGTGCCTGTGATCCAATAATTGACTCTGAGGGCACTATCTCCAACAATCTCCCACTTGCACTCAAGGCTAATTATTGCGATGTCGTATACTCACAGCCTGTGTGATACCGAACACCCAACTCCCCTACTAGTCAGTCTCACAAAATTCGTTTGCGAAACTATTATGTTCGAGGAATAGACTCAGTGAGTGGATCCGCCTAGATGTTTCTTTCTATGTCTCTCTATATCTCAAGTTCGCGGAGAAAGCCATCTCCCGAAATGAGCAATACCTGTCTTAGAATGTCTGGATGTCTGATGGGACCTAGCTCGTAAATGAACTCCAAATCCAAACTTCTTAGACTGTATCGTCAACTGAACTTAATCAGTATCCTGCGCCATGCCTCCCTTAGTATCTACCTGGATCACCTGTCCAAAATACTGCCCCTTATCAGAGGGAAAACTATAACTCTGACAATCACCCTGTCGTCCATGTCACCTTGGAAGCCTGGAATGATAATTGTCTCCTTAATGAGGATGTCGTTACCATTTCCCTAGAACATCTACTTATGTTCTAAA
The DNA here is from genome assembly GCA_030015575.1 of Agapanthus africanus. Classification (NCBI taxonomy): domain Eukaryota; kingdom Viridiplantae; phylum Streptophyta; class Magnoliopsida; order Asparagales; family Amaryllidaceae; genus Agapanthus; species Agapanthus africanus. The sequence continues at coordinate 290,718,634 of JASDDO010000010.1, forward strand.
GTTGCTTCCGACTGTTTCTCCAGGATTGGATCAATATCAACTTATTGCATCTAGTGCAAGAACAACATCTGGTGTGGTACTTGACATCTCATGATTGACTCAATTGCCTAAGCAAGTGATCTGCCAATCATGCACATCCCTCTCTACATTAGTCTGTAAGACACCTTTAGAGAGGGTGACTCCATCTTCTGCAGGTAGACTACCGTGCATGGAGTCGTCCATTCTAAATACCCTTAGAATGCTGTCTAAGAACCCAGATTGGGAGACTACCCAAATCTAGATCTAAAACCAAAGATCTAGTAACCAGTATGTCTGATATAATGTCCAAGTCCAATGTGGAGAAACCACTGTGTGACGACCAAAGTATAACCGATCATAGTATAGGAATATCACTTCCTACACTGCGTATGTCATCCAAATACCAGGATATCACACCGTACTACCTTCTCGACAGATCCATCCCCTATTCTGATGACGTCAAGCCTATGACTGTCACATCAGAAATAGATGATCTATCTCCGCTATATCTGCTTTAGTCTATAAATAGACATAATCCTGATGTCCACCAATGCTTCCGCTGCTCCCACTGACTACGACAACCCTCTGGCAGAGTCATATAGACGTGCACTTCCAAAGCTAGTTTAGAACGACGGTATACTCATCCTCCCACCGGGTCTCGCAGCCTGGAACAACAGCAATGGCAAGTGTGGGTAAACAAGAACTTCCCTGTCACCGTCCTTGAGGCTACCGGAGCACCTCTCGGGTGCCTAAAGTTACCCACCTTATCTGCGGAGTGGCCAATGGAATGTCAAACCAGATCGAATCTTTAGGTTCCTTATCAAATCTTCAGTAATCGTTTGCGGTTCTGTAATCACTTCCAGTTCTACCATACTCCCACTACTGTTTTTGAAAAAATCCATTTTTAATAAAACTGTGGCGAGTCTAGAGCAATATTACTATTGATCTTCCAGATGGTCGAAAATCAACCCTCGTCATAGCCTGGGTCAACCCACAAACAGCCATTACAGAAACGTGCCTTGAGTTATCCAGTGTCTGGTTTTAATCATAAGCCGGACAACTCCTCGTACCTTAACATCGTTATGATATGAACTGTTCTATATCCAATATAGAACCAGAGGCACTGATTTAATTGAACCAGATTCAAATCATGCAGTTGTCTCCAGTGCATGTCAACTAAATGGAAAGAGGCCGATCAGCGTTACTCAACTTAGGAATACTTCCAATTATGAGTAACCTGTAAGAGAAGCAAGTTCTCTTAATCATTACTATCACTTGAATACCATACTCAAGTATCTACATCTTCGATCACTTTGAAGAATCCCGATACTTGCTACACTTGGTTCTCAACTCTATTCTAATACCTATAACTCCTCAAAACTTAGACCCTGTGTTTCTACGAAACACATGTCTAAGAACTAGAGAAGTTAAAAGTAAACAGAATATAGTATGAGGAACCCCTCTGTCATAATGGACACTGGACAACATACAATACTCTGTATAAGTCCACTGAGTCTAACAACTCTTTCACTGTGTGTCGTAGGTTGAAAACTGTACTTGTGGTTAAGAAGAATTACACCGCTGTTTAATGCTCCTTACCTAACCATCCACTGATATAGGTAAATGTCATCGACATAATATCAAAAGGTATATCTCACTCTATGAAAATAGACGTACAGATATATCAATTTGAAATTGGTGCACAACAGCGGATATTCAAAACCAAATATTTGCCGACCGGCAAACAGCCCAGGTGATCTCCTCAAATATCACCGATTACAACGAATCCCGATATAATGAGGATGATAACCCTATTCCCAATAACTTACTCCCATACAGATGTGAGAATCAAACCTGGTAAATACATACCCTGGAGCAAGTGTCTAATCGGGAAATCAGTTTTCTTTTAACAGTACACAGTTGAACTGAAACATTGAAATGTTTCGATGGGGTATCCTGGTATTCCTAGTAATGCCTCTACCATTATCCAGATTCACAACTATAACCGTATAATTCTTTGCCACCACTCCAAATCCCTTTATATGTCTTTAGTCATTACCTTCTGCACACCCCTTAGGCCAAATGGTTTTCTTCCTTCCCTACCGTTCGGCACCAGCCTATGGTTTGGAAGAAGACTATCCAATAAGCATAATGGGTGTACTGTCCTAGTCCTAGGAGCACTCACAATGCGAGAGAAGGTGAAGATAAATGACAACTGAATAAACCTTATTCCTATTTCTCCTGGACCAGAATCCATCCCCGAACTGGAACAAGTTCCTTTCGAGTTCGTATATAACCATACGATGGATTATCCAATAAACTGGGATCTTCGTAGTGATACGGAGTGTCCTGGAGAAATACAAAGGTGATTTATGATTGGCGAAGAAATACTTGGTTTGTTCGTGAATAGTAGTCGCATTTTACTTTGCCCTCTTACTAATCTCTTGCTTTGTCTGAACTTAATGCATTCTGCACACCATCGTTATGCTAATTGGTTTTCTTCATTCCCTACCGGTCGGCACCAGCCTAAGGTTTGGAAGAAGACTATCCAATTTGCGTAATAGGTGTACTATCTCCTAAGCCAAGGAGTACTCGCAACCTGAGAGAAGGTAAAAGGAAAAGACAACTGAATAATCCTATCCGTTTTCTCCAAAATCGGAAACCATCCTCGAATTCCTTCGAGTTCGTATCTAACCATACGATGGTTTTGTCCAATGGAAGTGGACGTTCGTAGTAATACGGGGTGTCTTGGAAAAAAGGGTAAAAGTAGGAGTGGCAATGAGTTCTGCAACTCTGACAATCCAAAAGCCAGTGTTTAAGAAGGTTCGGTCAACTTGGTCACTGAGTCATAGTCTATGGTCGGGTCAATGGTCGTTGCCAGAGAGAGAAAGAAAAGAAACACTCAGCGTGCACTCTAACCTAGATCAGAATGGTTACCAATTTATCTAATCTGGAAACCTCCCACTGTCACCTCAAATTCTTCTCCAAACCCGAAAGAAGAATTAGTCGGGATCACCCGAGGAGTAAACCAACTCATCAGTGGGAATCGGGATCCAACTATCATCGCATTATAACGTGACGGAATCCGCTCACGCTATCACACTCCAGAAGGTATGCGCATATCTGGCAATTTTCAGTTCTTTTGAAACTCCCGATGTGATTTTTACCCCATGCTCTTATGACCTTGGCGTGAGGTCAAAATATCATAAGTCACATGTCAAGTTCTACCCATCATTGTTCAGGTTAATTTGAACCCACCCGTACATACCCTTGACGTAGGCCAAAATAGTAGTACGACTGTCCCAAACCAACGCATCTATCTATGCAACAGATAAATACCCGGAAGCTACCAAACTCTATGCCTTGGCGTGAGGTTAAAATACATAGCTTGAATACTACCGAATATTTAACTGAAATGATGGAGGGCTACGAATGGTTTCTGGCGAAAACCTTTAACGTAATGAACTTGATATCGTTGAAGGAACGGATAGCTTTTTAGAAAATATTGTGACGAAAACCTTTACTAAAGAGGTCACTCCCGGTGAAGGGATCTTGGCTCTTTCCCCGTAGAATGGGGTGCAGGATATTCCAACTGAATACCACGATGCAAAGAAAAAGTAATCGGCTATAGTGAAGTTAATGCCCTGACGCAAACTTCTGTCCAAGGGGTCACTCCCGGTGAAGGGATCTCGGCCCTTGCCTCGTCGACTGAGGAGCAGGATATTCCAAATGAATACCACGATGCAAAACAAAAGTGAACGTCCTTGCAATAACAGCTTTTTGAAAAGTGTTCCAACAACATCAGATTAGGTTTGTTTTAACTTGCATTGATCTGAATCAACGCAGTCCCATCAATTGATCACACCACAAAGAACGAAAATATACTGATGTACGTATATGCTATCCGCATTCGCCACTGGGTCCCGTCATTACCCGTTAGGTTAGCTAATTAACGACAGAGCGGGGACTGGACTAACGCAGATGCAAAACATATACAACATCTACTAATATATATACCAATATATTATATTCGCTCAAGGCATGATAAAATGCAACATCACAGAAATGTACAGCATCACAGAACAATATAGATAACTGGGATCCCCGGGTTTCACAGAGCCACTACTGAAACCCGACGTTCCCCTGGTCATGTGGATAGCCTGTGCAATGAAATCCTAGACCCCTACGGGCGCGGCAAGTTACCCGCCAAAACCTGAAGCGAGGCAGCCCCTTTCAGCACCGTGGATGGACCACCCAGCACTTCACGGAATCCGGTAACTTGGGCACCCCTCCTGGGTCAACCTGTACACCCAACGAGTGCGGCAAATAGCCCGCCAATTCTAGAGTGAAGCCCCCTCCGTCCCAATGCCATGAGATGCGGGCTTGTTGCCCTCCAGAACCCGGCTATCCGTGCACCCCCCCGCGGGGAAATCCTAGTACAGAAAGTAAAATATACATACAACGGGTACATCGACCGCAACCTGGTCGTGCCCTAAAATAATAATACAAACAGGCAGTGACGGCAGTCCACATGTCGGACGCTCTCCCCGCAATATCAAATGTACATAATACAACAAAACACTGTACTTGCGTTGCATCCAGGCTATCCCCCACGACCGATCCGCAACATCACAGCAAAATCACAGAACATCAACGTGAAAGTCACGTTCGCAAATCCGTCTAACCGGGCTATAGCAGTTAGACTGGATTTACCGATCAAGTGACATTCACGGTCGCAGATATAATGTAAATACTGTGAAAATAATGTGTTTAAAATATCCGATCGATCAAAAATTAACAAGTGGGCCCCCAAGCAATACTGTAGCACTCACAGAAATTCTGGGCCCAAGTTTAATATTCCAAAACCCCTATTTACAGCCCACAAGCCCACTGGAAAATTTCGACGCATTGATCCCTCAAACCTGCGGCGGAACCGCGGCGCCAAGTGGGGTTTGGCCGCGGTTCCGCGCTCTACCTGAACGATAAATGTCTCGAATTTTCCCAGAACTCTTAGAACTTCTTGTACATCAGTTTTCTACAACCCGAAAAATTTTTAGAGCCAGGAAAAATTCGACAGAAAACTGATGTGAAGAAAACGCGGGTTTTTGGAATTTTGGTCGATCGGAAATGCAAACACATCAAACAAAGCTAGACTATGTTAATGGCGAGGCTCTGATACCACTGTAAGTGCACGGCGGCGCCCCGGCCGTCAATCCGACGGCCAAATGCGGAAGCGGTGATAAACTTTAATTTTGCGAACTTAGCAAACCGGCACCACCGTGCACTTTTCACCCGGATCGTGCCATTAAACTTGTTCTAGCTAACTACGAGATGGGGAAGAGATATACCGAGTGATCCGAGTCCTCCGGTCTTCTCGTCGTCGTCCCGATCTCCTGCTGAAACTCCTATCTCCATATCGTCGCCTCCTCGCCGGAAGGGCACCACATCGCCTGCGTCTTTTACGGGCTCCCGCCTCAATACCGAGGCAACTCGGGCATGAAGCTGGCAAGTCGACATGCCCAAGATTTGCTGTAGAATGTAGTGGGGTTGTGTCTCATTTGGGGTTTTGTTGCCATGGAGGATGGAAGAAGAGGTAAGGAAAATTGGTGCTTTCAATTTTCTAGCAAGAAGATGATGAGATGAAGAATTCCTCACATAACCAAAATGAACTCTCTCATTTTCTTCTCTCAAGTGTGGCCAACCTCTTCTTGTGAGAATGGTGGAGGAATGAATATGAATCCATAACAAGAAGGGAGGTGAGTGTAGGAAAAGAGAAAGGGTGACCATATCCAAAACCATCATCACAATATCAAATCAAGTCCTAATCCATTCTAATCACCAAAAAGCAAATGAAAAGACTAAGAAAGCATCTCATGATTATGAACCATCATGAAGCCCCACAAATGCAAGAAAACCCCTCCACAAATACCAATTTGCAGAATTGCAAATTAGTCCCTCCATCGGAAAAGTCCGGCCGGGAAAGAACAAAGGAAAACCGGCCGGAACGGAATGCAAACTGGCAACTCCAGAAAACTGGTCCCGTAATAAATTACAGGAAAACCCCGATACTGTGCATACACACCCGCATCTGTATTCCGACCGGATACAAATGCAATGAGACAAAATCTACACTGTACTATACTAGGATCCGGCTTAAACCAAAGCCGGCTAGTAATATCCGTTCGATCCTGATCCGTGCAATACCGCACGTATCCGATCGAACCTTGCCATATATCTATACGGCCTCTAGTACTAACCGTCCGATCCTGATCCGTGCAATACCGCACGTATCTGATCGGACCCTGCCATATCTCCATACGGCCTCTACAGCGTTTCGCCCGAAAGCTTGAGTAACTGTAAGTGTGGTGGACTTTAAATACTCGTCAATACTATGGCTGTGGATTTAACCACTAGCACGTCAGAGGTATAAGCCAATACATGACGGGCCACCAGCTATTGACCAAAAGGGACGTCGAGGAGCGAACTCATCCTGACACCCTACTGAGCCTGTCAGTGACAATGTCCGTACAGTTCGGTCCGTTCGTCTATGAGTATCGCATGGCGGGCCTAGGGAGTTGGTAAAAGTCAGACCCCCAAAAGGGGTACAAGTCGTGTCGGAGTGTAGCCCAGAACACCCTGAGATACTACTGGAATACCTACCAGTAAATCTCCTGCCTTGGACAAGGACTTCGTGTAATAGCTCTCCTAGACACAGCGCGAACTCATCCCCAATACCGGGAGAGACGAACCCCTGATGATCCGCTCACTGCCTCCATGTGGCTCGGGACTGTACCCAACTAAATCCTGTTTGCACGACTCCTTTGAGCCGTGGTAGGGTAGTAATCAAAGCACAGTGGGAACTCACACGAGACAAATGACGATCCCCAGGTCGATGAACTAACCTGTACACATGTCACCTGGGAACTGCTATCTGACGTGAGGTATAAGACCAACTAGCATGTTCCCGGTGAGTCCGGTCCGGTGTACTCATAACCCAATGAGCACCTGTATACATCTTAGGTGAACAAACTGACACCAGTGGCTTGTGAGACCGGCCACCGCCCCTCGTCGGGGTCTCGACTGTATACACTAGTCTACTCTGGAGAATCGATGCCCTGTCTCGAAACTCCCACGACTAGGGACCTTTTAAGGATGTGCTTATAGACTCCAGCTCTCACTTATATGATCGCCCTCATACTGCTGGAAGTCAAGCAAGAATCCTAGGGGCTCTATCAACGTGCAATAGCGACCTGTCAGGTCACCTAAAGCAGTACACGATGATAAAGGTAAACCAGATAGCATACTATCATCACGAGTAAGACTGTCCTACCGGGATAGGTCCTCCCTCAATCATTGCAATCACGTGCCTGTGATCCAATAATTGACTCTGAGGGCACTATCTCCAACAATCTCCCACTTGCACTCAAGGCTAATTATTGTGATGTCGTATACTCACGGCCCGTGTGATACCGAACACCCAACTCCCCTACTAGTCAGTCTCACAAAATCCGTTTGCGAAGCTATTGCGTTCGAGGAATAGCCTCAGTGAGTGGATCCGCCTAGATGTTTCTTTCTATGTCTCTCTATATCTCAAGTTCGCGGAGAAAGCCATCTCCCGAAATGAGCAATACCTGTCTTAGAATGTCTGGATGTCTGATGGGACCTAGCTCGTAAATGAACTCCAAATCCAAACTTCTTAGACTGTATCGTCAACTAAACTTAATCAGTATCCTGCGCCATGCCTCCCTCAGTATCTGCCTGGATCACCTGTCCAAAATACTGCCCCTCGTCAGAGGGAAAACTATAACTCTGACAATCACCCTGTCGTCCATGTCACCTTGGAAGCCTGGAATGATAACTGTCTCCTTAATGAGGCTGTCGTTATCATTTCCCTAGAACATCTACTTATGTTCTAAAGTTGCTTCCGACTGTTTCTCCAGGATTGGATCAATATCAACTTATTGCATCTAGTGCAAGAACAACATCTGGTGTGGTACTTGACATCTCATGATTGACTCAATTGCCTAAGCAAGTGATCTGCCAATCATGCACATCCCTCTCTACTTTAGTCTGTAAGACACCTTTAGAGAGGGTGACTCCATCTTCTGCAGGTAGACTACCTTGCATGGAGTCGTCCATTCTAAATACCCTTAGAATGCTGTCTATGTACCCAGATTGGGAGACTACCCAAATCTAGATCTAAAACCATAGATCTAGTAACCAGTATGTCTGATATAATGTCCAAGTCCCATGTGGAGAAACCACTGTGTGACGACCAAAGTATAACCGATCAAAGTATAGGAATATCATTTCCTGCTCTGTGTATGTCATCCAAATACCAGGATATCACACCGTACTACCTTCTCGACAGATCCATCCCCTATTCTGATGACGTCAAGCCTATGACTGTCACATCAGAAATAGATGATCTATCTCCGCTATATCTGCTTTAGTCTATAAATAGACATAAGCCTGATGTCCACCAATGCTTCCGCTGCTCCCACTGACTACGACAACCCTCTGGCAGAGTCATATAGACGTGCATTTCTAAAGCTAGTTTAGAACGACGCTATACTCATCCTCCCACCGGGTCTCGCAGCCTGGAACAACAGCAATGGCAAGTGTGGGTAAACAAGAACTTCCCTGTCACCGTCCTTGAGGCTACCGGAGCACCTCTCGGGTGCCTAAAGTTACCCACCTTATCTGCGGAGTGGCCAATGGAATGTCAAACCAGATCGAATCTTTAGGTTCCTTATCAAATCTTCAGTAATCGTTTGTGGTTCTGTAATCACTTCCAGTTCTACCATACTCCCACTACTGTTTTTGAAAAAATCCATTTTTAATAAAACTGTGGCGAGTCTAGAGCAATATTACTATTGATCTTCCAGATGGTAAAAAATCAACCCTCGTCATAGCCTGGGTCAACCCACAAACAGCCATTACAGAAACGTGCCTTGAGTTGTCCAGTGTCTGGTTTTAATCATAAGCCGAACAACTCCCCGCACCTTATCATTAAGATATGAACTATTTTATATCCAATATAGAACCAGAGGCACTGATTTAATTGAACCAGATTCAAATCATGCAGCTGTCTCCAGTGCATGTCAACTAAATGGAAAGAGGCCGATCAGCGTTACTCAACTTAGGAATACTTCCAATTATGAGTAACCTGTAAGAGTAGCAAGTTCTCTTAATCATTACTATCACTTGAATACCATACTCAAGTATCTACATCTTCGATCACTTTGAAGAATCTTGATACTTGCTACACCTGGTTCTCTACTCTATTCTAATACCTATAACTCCTCAAAACTTAGACCCTGTGTTTCTACGAAACACATGTCTAAGAACTAGAGAAGTTAAAAGTAAACAGAATATAGTATGAGGACCAACCCCTCTGTCATAATGGACACTGGACAACATACAATACTCTGTATAAGTCCACTGAGTCTAACAACTCTTTCACTGTGTGTCGTAGGTTGAAAACTGTACTTGTGGTTAAGAAGAATTACACCGCTGTTTAATGCTCCTTACCTAACCATCCACTGATATAGGTAAATGTCATCGACATAATATCAAAAGGTATATCTCACTCTATGAAAATAGACGTACAGATATATCAATTTGAAATTGGTGCACAACAGCGGATATTCAAAACCAAATATTTGCCGACCGACAAACAGCCCAGGTGATCTCCTCAAATATCACCGATTACAACGAATCCCGATATAATGAGGATGATCACCCTATTCCCAATAACTTACTCCCATACAGATGTGAGAATCAAACCTGGTAAATACATACCCTGGAGCAAGTGTCTAATCGGGAAATCAGTTTTCTTTTAACAGTACACAGTTGAACAGAAACATTGAAATGTTTCGATGGGATATCCTGGTATTCCTAGTAATGCCTCTACCATTATCCAGATTCACAACTATAACCGTATAATTCTTTGCCACCTCTCCAAATCCCTTTATATGTCTTTAGTCATTACCTTCTGCACACCCCTTAGGCCAAATGGTTTTCTTCCTTCCCTACCGTTCGGCACCAGCCTATGGTTTGGAAGAAGACTATCCAATAAGCATAATGGGTGTACTGTCCACTCGCAATGCGAGAGAAGGTGAAGATAAAAGACAACCGAATAAACCTTATTCCTATTTCTCCTGGACCAGAATCCATCCCAGAACTAGAACAAGTTCCTTTCGAGTTCGTATATAACCATACGATGGATTATCCAATAAACTGGGATCTTCGTAGTGATACGGAGTGTCCTGGAGAAATACAAAGGTGATTTAGGATTGGCGAAGAAATACTTGGTTTGTTCGTGAATAGTAGTCGCATTTTACTTTGCCCTCTTACTAATCCCTTGCTTTGTCTGAACATAATACCTTCTGCACACCATCGTTATGCTAATTGGTTTTCTTCATTCCCTACCGGTCGGCACCAGCCTAAGGTTTGGAAGAAGACTATCCAATTTGCGTAATAGGTGTACTATCTCCTAAGCCAAGAAGTACTCGCAACCTGAGAGAAGGTAAATGGAAAAGACAACTGAATAATCCTATCCGTTTTCTCCAAAACCGGAAACCATCCTCGAATTCCTTCGAGTTCGTATCTAACCATACGATGGTTTTGTCCAATTGAAGTGGACGTTCGTAGTAATACGGGGTGTCTTGGAGAAAAGGGTAAAAGTAGGAGTGGCAATGAGGTCTGCAACTCTGACAATCCAAAAGCCAGTGTTTAAGAAGGTTCGGTCAACTTGGTCACTGAGTAATAGTCTAGGGTCGGGTCAATGGTCGCTGCCAGAGAGAGAGAGAAAAGAAACACTCAGCGTGCACTCTAACCTAGATCAGAATGGTTACCAATTTATCTAATCTGGAAACCTCCTACTGTCACCTCAAATTCTTCTCCAAACCCGAAAGAAGAATTAGTCGGGATCACCCGAGGAGTAAACCAACTCATCAGTGGGAATCGGGATCCAACTATCATCGCATGATAACGTGACGGAATCCGCTCACGCTATCACACTCCAGAAGGTATGCGCATATCTGGCAAGTTTCAGTTCTTTTGAAACTCCCGATGTGATTTTTACCCCATGCTCTTATGACCTTGGCGTGAGGTCAAAATATCATAAGTCACTTGTCAAGTTCTACCCATCATTGTCCAGGTTAATTTGAACCCACCCATACATACCCTTGACGTAGGCCAAAATAGTAGTACGACTGTCCTAAACCAACGCATCTATCTATACAACAGATAAATACCCGGCAGCTACCAAACGCTATGCCTTGGCGTGAGGTCAAAATACATAGCCTGAATACTACCGAATATTTAACTGAAATGATGGAGGGCTACGAATGGTTTCTGGCGAAAACCTTTAACGTTATGAACTTGTTCTCGTTGAAGGAACGGATAGCTTTTTAGAAAATATAGTGACGAAAACCTTTACTAAAGAGGTCACTCCCGGTGAAGGGATCTCGGCTCTTTCCCCGTAGAATGGGGTGCAGGATATTCCAACTGAATACCACGATGCAAAGCAAAAGTAATCAGATATAGTGAAGTTAATGCCCTGACGCAAACTTCTGTCAAAGGGGTCACTCCCGGTGAAGGGATCTCGGCCCTTGCCTCGTCGACTGAGGAGCAGGATATTCCAAATGAATACCACGATGCAAAACAAAAGTGAACGTCCTTGCAATAACAGCTTTTTGAAAAGTGTTCCAACAACATCAGATTAGGTTTGTTTTAACTTGCATTGATCTGAATCAACGCAGTCCCATCAATTGATCACACCACAAAGAACGAAAATATACTGATGTACGTATATGCTATCCGCATTCGCCACTGGGTCCCGTCATTACCCGTTATGTTAGCTAACTAACGACAGAGCGGGGACTGGACTAACGCAGATGCAAAACATATACAACATCTACTAATATATATACCAATATATTATATTCGCTCAAGGCGTGATAAAATGCAACATCACAGAAATGTACAACATCACAGAACAATACAGATATCTGGGATCCCCGGGTTTCACAGTGCCACTACTGAAACCCGACGTTCCCCTGGTCGTGTGGATAGCCTGTGCGATGAAATCCTAGACCCCTACGGGCGCGGCAAGTTACCCGCCAAAACCTGAAGCGAGGCAGCCCTTTTCAGCACCGTGAATGGACCACCCAGCACTTCACGGAATCCGGTAACTTGGGCACCCCTCCTGGGTCAACCTGTACCCTCTACGAGTGCGGCGAATAGCCCGCCAATTCTAGAGTGAAGCCCCCTCCGTCCCAATGCCTTGAGATGCGGGCTTGTTGCCCTCCAGAACCCGGCTATCCGTGCACCCTACCGCGGGGCAATCCTAGTACAGAAAGTAAAATATACATACAACGGGTACATCGACCGCAACCTGGTCGTGCCCCAAAATAATAATACAAACAGGCAGTGACGGCAGTCCACATGTCGGACGCTCGCCCCGCAATATCAAATGTACATAATACAACAAAACACTGTACTAGCATTGCATCCAGGCTATCCCCCACGACCGATCCGCAACATCACAGCAAAATCACAGAACATCAACGTGAAAGTCACGTTCGCAAATCCGTCTAACCGGGCTATAGCAGTTAGACTGGATTTACCGATCAAGTGACATTCACGGTCGCAGATATAATGTAAATACTGTGAAAATAATGTGTTTAAAATATCCGATCGATCAAAAATTAACATGTGGGCCTCCAAGCAATACTGTAGCACTCACAGAAATTCTGGGCCCAAGTTTAATATTCCAAAACCCCTATTTACAGCCCACAAGCCCACTGGAAAATTTCGACGCATTGATCCCTCAAACCTTCGGCGGAACCGCGGCGCCAAGTGGGGTTTGGCCGCGGTTCCGCGCTCTACCTGAACAATAAATGTCTCGAATTTTCCCAGAACTCTTAGAACTTCTTGTACATCAGTTTTCTACAACCTGAAAAATTTTTAGAGCAAGGAAAAATTCGACAGAAAACTGATGTGAAGAAAACGCGGGTTTTTGGAATTTTGGTCGATCGGAAATGGAAACACATCAAACAAAGCTAGACTATGTTAATGGCGAGGCTCTGATACCACTGTAAGTGCACGGCGGCGCCCCGGCCGTCAATCCGACGGCCAAATGCGGAAGCGGTGATAAACTTTAATTTTGCGAACTTAGCAAACCGGCACCACCGCGCACTTTTCACCCGGATCGTGCCATTAAACTAGTTCTAGCTAACTACAAGATGGGAAGAGATATACCGAGTGATCCGAGTCCTCCGGTCTTCTCGTCGTCGTCCCGATCTCCTGCGGAAACTCCTGTCTCCATATCGTCGCCTCCTCGCCGGAAGGGCACCACATCACCTGCGTCTTTTACGGGCTCCCGCCTCAATACCGAGGCAACTCGGGCATGAAGCTGGCAAATCGACATGCCCAAGATTTGCTGTAAAATGTAGTGGGGTTGTGTCTCATTTGGGGTTTTGTTGCCATGGAGGATGGAGGAAGAGGTAAGGAAAATTGGTGCTTTCAATTTTCTAGCAAGAAGATGATGAGATGAAGAATTCCTCACATAACCAAAATGAACTCTCTCATTTTCTTCTCTCAAGTGTGGCCAACCTCTTCTTGTGAGAATGGTGGAGGAATGAATATGAATCCATAACAAGAAGGGAGGTGAGTGTAGGAAAAGAGAAAGAGTGACCATATCCAAAACCATGATCACAATATCAAATCAAGTCCTAATCCATTCTAATCACCAAAAAGCAAAGGAAAATACTAAGAAAGCATCTCATGATTATGAACCATCATGAAGCCCCACAAATGCAAGAAAACCCCTCCACAAATACCAATTTGCACAATTGCAAATTAGTCCCTCCATCGGAAAAGTCCGGCCGGGAAAGAACAAAGGAAAACCGGCCGGAACGGAATGCAAACTGGCAACTCCAGAAAACTGGTCCCGTAATAAATTACAGGAAAACCCTGATACTGTGCATACACACCCGCATCTGTATTCCGACCGGATACAAATGCAATGAGACAAAATCTACACTATACTATACTAGGATCCGGCTTAAACCAAAGCCGGCTAGTAATATCCGTTCGATCCTGATCCGTGCAATACCGCACGTATCCGATCGAACCTTGCCATATATCTATACGGCCTCTAGTACTAACCGTCCGATCCTGATCCGTGCAATACCGCACGTATCTGATCGGACCCTGCCATATCTCTATACGGCCTCTACAGCGTTTCGCCCGAAAGCTTGAGTAACTGTAAGTGTGGTGGACTCTAAATACTCATCAATACTATGGCTGTGGATTTAACCACTAGCACGTCAGAGGTATAAGCCAATACGTGACGGGCCCCCAGCTATTGACCAAAAGGGACGTCGATGAGCGAACTCATCCTGACACCTTACTGAGCCTGTCAGTGACAATGTCCGTACAGTCCGGTCCGTTCGTCTATGAGCATCGCATGGCAGGCCTAGGGGGTTGGTAAAAGTCAGACCCCCAAAAGCGGTACAAGTCGTGTCGGAGTGTAGCCCAGAACACCCTGAGATACTACTGGAATACCTACCAGTAAATCTCCTGCCTTGGCCAAGGACTTCGTGTAATGGCTCTCCTAGACACAGCGCGAACTCACCCCCAATACCGGGAGAGACGAACCCCTGATGATCCGCTCACTGCCTCCATGTGGCTCGGGACTGTACCCAACTAAAACCTGTTTGCACGACTCCTTTGAGCCGTGGTAGGGTAGTAATCAAAGCAGAGTGGGAACTCACACGAGACAAATGACGATCCCCAGGTCGATGAACTAACCTGTACACATGTCACCTGTGAACTGCTATCTGACGTCAGGTATAAGACCAACTAGCATGTTCCGGCGAGTCCTGTCCGGTGTACTCATAACCCAATGAGCACCTGTATACATCTTAGGTGAACCAACTGACACCAGTGGCTTGTGAGACCGGCCACCGCCCCTCGTCGGGGTCTCGACTGTATACACTAGTCTACTCTGGAGAATCGATGCCCTGTCTCGAAACTCCCACGACTAGGGACCTTTTAAGGATGTGCTTATAGACTCCAGCTCTCACTTATATGATCGCCCTCATACTGCTAGCAGTCAAGCAAGAATCCTAGGGGCTCTATCAACGTGCAATAGCGACCTGTCAGGTCACCTAAAGCAGTACACGATGATAAAGGTAAACCAGATAGCATACTATCATCACGAGTAAGACTGTCCTACCGGGATAGGTCCTCCCTCAATCATTGCAATCACGTGCCTGTGATCCAATAATTGACTCTGAGGGCACTATCTCCAACATATCTTTCTTTACTTAATAAAGAGACTGTTATGGTGTTGTATATCAAGTTCGGTATCTAATATCGTTCCGAATCAACGTATTTGGTAATACAGGGTGATAACTGCCAACAGATTTGGCTGCAACACTTGCACCATTTCCAACTCTTGAAACTTATCACCTATTCTCAGTTCTCTACTTATTTGTATCCCATATAACATATTACATATGTGGGATCCGGATCCGGTATCACATACCCAGGAAAAGAATACTGAGAAACAGTTCTCGGTAATGAACACACCCGAAAATGATGCATCAGCATGCACTTTCTTCGTTTGGGCGGCTCGGGAATCCTGGTAATCCCCTATTTCCTGCTCGGTCTTATAACAATTATAAGTTGCAGCGGGACCAACGTTCCCCAACTCAGTATAACAAGCGGGTTCGGTCAATACATCCATATTATTATCTTGATTAAGGCATGATATGGTCGCTATCTGGAGAGAGAGAGAAAAAATACTCAGCGTATGCTCTTGCAAGATTATATTGGTTATTAATTTATCTAATCAGGATGGCTTCCACTGGTTTTATCAAATCTTCCTTCAAACCCTAAAAGGAAAGACTAGCCGGGATTAATTACACCTTACAATTTTGCTAATCTTTCAGCCAGGCCAGTGCCGGTACTTTGAGGGAGGTTCCCCATGCTTTCGCACGGACCTAATTAAAATAAACCTCATTTTCCCAGGGGCGTAACCTCGTTGACACCTTTCTAGACACCTACTTTATCAACTAATTGTAAAGTGCAAAACTCTCCCAGGAGTAACTCTTACTCGCAGTGGGTATCGGGATCCAACTATCTCATAGAAGCTATGCAATCCCATTCCAAATTTCAACACTTGAAATTCCCAATAATATTTTGCCTCCAACCTCCTATGACCTTGACAAAGGCCAGCAAACCATAGGATGCTAGTCAAGTTCAACCCGTCATTTTCTGATTGAATTAAACGCACCCGCAAGACCCTTGACAAAGGCCAACAAAGTTGCATGACTACCCTAACTCAATCACATCATTTGCTTATGCAGATAAGCAGTAATCAGCTACCGCACACTACACCTTGACAAAGGTCAACAAACGCAGCACGAATACTAACTATTATTTATCTGAAATGACGGAGGGCTACGACAGGTTTTTAAGAAAACCTTTTGCGTAATGAACTTGATATCTTTATAGAATCAAATGATTTAAATGGAGTGTTTTTAGGCCTTTGATAGTTTTCCTATAGAGGTCACTCCCGGTGAAGGGATCTCGGCTCTTTCCTCATCAAATAAGGTGCAGTATATATATATATATACATATACATATATATATATATATAAACATATACATATATATATATATATCACTATGCAAAGCAAAAACTCCAAAAGCAGTCAAAAGACAAACCGAGTGTTGTAGCATCTGCCAGGTTTGCTAAAGAGGTCACTCCCGGTGAAAGGATCTCGGCTCTTTCCTTATCAAATAAAGTGCAGGATGTTCTACAAGGAACACCGCTATGCAAAGCAAGAACTGTAGCTACCTGTTTTTGAAAATTCGATTCCACAACATCTTTAGGTTTCATTTCTTTCATTAATCTCATTAATGAAGTCCCATCATTTTAAGTTACCTAAACATCACAGATAAATACAACATACGCTTATGCCATCCGCATTCGCCTCGATGTCCCCTCGTGCACCGTTAGGTTAGGTAACTAACGGCAGAGCGGGGCAGGGCTAGCGCGGGTGTAAAACATAAGCAACGTCTATATAATATATCATATATACTATATACAGTATCTATCTCAACATATCAAATGATCACATCACAGATATAGCAGCAGAACACAACATATGAAATATTGAATATACTAGGATTTCCGGGTTTTATCTTAAGCCTGTATAAAACATGGATTCCACGGTCGTGATGAATAGACAAACCCACATCCTTAGACCCCTACGAGAGCGGCAGGCAACCCTACCAATTCTAGAGTTAGGAGACCCGGTCTCGACTCCTCGAGATGGTCTCCCACTGGACCCTAGAACCCGGTTACTTGTGCTCCCCGCCTTGGGTCTATCCTAATGCGGAAAAGTAAATAATATACAATGGTAACATCATGTCACGACCCAAAATTGGCCCGTGACGGCCCTAATACTACACAACGCCTAAAGACGCAACGTAGTAAAAGAAAGCCAAACCCAGAAATCTAAACCATGAAAAATACAGAAAATATAATATAAGTTTTGAAACAATTGAAATCGCAACCCAAATTCTTTAAAAGTCTTACTTTCTTTCTTTAAAATTTTAGCAACACCCCCTTTTTGTAAAGACAAGTCAAGATGAATGCAACACAAAAATAATGACAGTAGAGAAAAAGCTGTATATAAAAGACATCAAATCCACAATAATACACATAACGTCCTCACCAAGTCTTTATGTCCACAAATACAATAGTAGATGGAGAGTACAAATACAACGAATATACAATATGAAATACAGATAACCATCTAACCCACCTAAGCAAAATGGTACTGTGAGCTGATGCGGTATCTGTAGCAAAAGATGGTAGCTGGATAGCTGAATAGAGGAATAGCCTGCCTCGACTACTCTGGGGAAACAACCTGAAACACTTGTGGCACAACGGGGGTGAGTTGCCAACTCGTGAATAGTATAAAACATATGCAGGTAATCGCAGGAATGCACGTACAGCATGAATCTAAGATATGCGATTACAATAATAATATGTCATGTAAATGCAGAATAGTGGAAAGTATCCTAGCAGGTACAATCAATATATGAAGCAATGATGGCATGATAATAGTATGCAATAACCATGCAAAAAGGATATGAGAATGTAGATATGCAACTTATCATAAGGGTACACTAACAGGTACTACCAATGTATGAAACTGTGCATAAATAGATAAGGGTGAGGTATAGGGTGGAATATGTCATTTCCACGGAAACCTGACATCGTGGCAGGATCACAATCCATCAAGACACTCAAATCCCAAATCCTCAAATCAGCCCCCACATTGGGCTCTCACAATATATAAGTTTCACATCACCTCAACGTACAATATCGAATAGCTCTCCTATATCTCGAATGTACAATTCAACAATCTCATTCATATCTAATATCCAATGTCAATGAATCACCTATATCCCAAGTCGAATCTCAAGTAAGAATCTAACATCCTAAAGGTAAGTATAAACAGAAATAAGTATGATGGAGGCAATACACATATATTAGCGTCCCATTCCACTAATATTGGTGTAAGGGTATATATAACAACGGCTAAATCCCCTGTTATATATACAAAAAAGGGGTTAGAGAAATATCATGAAAACAGTGTGCCAAGCATCGGCACAGAAATCCTCGTATATCGGGCTCCGTCAGTCCGGATCAGCCCACGGGGTCCGTCTGCGGTATCGGCCCTCGGCCCCGACAGTACAGATCATCCCGCATCCATCTCTCGACTCTGGCCAGTATCCTCCGGACAACTGCCAGGTCCAACCAATCACCGGTAGGTACTCGCCCGCCTCCAGGCTCAATCGGCAAACCCATCGATCTTCTTGCCGAGGGGAACCATACCGGGCCCCACCATGTACTCTCATACGGCAACCACACCTCGTATGGAGTATATAATCAGCACCGATAAAACCAATGGGGGACGCTCAAATATCATATCAAGGAAACCGGGTTGTTCAATGTATGCATAATTTCATGAACTCCCGCGGTTCCCAAATCCCGAAAACATCATATAAAATCCAGGAATAAATGTATGCGATATATCTGAATGCGAGCAGATAAACACAAGTATATAGCTGAACCAGATGTATGCGAAATCAAAATAAGGTACAGCTAAGTAACATCAGTAAATGTAAATAGGTATCTGCAGCTGAATATGTGTGTAACATACAGGTGTAGCAATGCACAGGTATCTACCTATAGGAACTGATGTCGTATACCCCCATGGGTATAAGTAACATATGTAGGAAATCCCTCCCGGTATAAGTAAAATATGTAGGAGGTATACCTGTAGCTGTATCGCAAGGTGAAAATATACCTATCACTAAAGGTATGATACACTATAGGTATACCGATAAGCTAGATGTCATGTGTGGCAAGCAATAGTAGCTATAAGGGGTAGTGTGTGACATGGCAATTATTGACGGTGTGTGTGTAGCATACAATACGTGCTCGTACAACATGAACCGTCAATAATGTGTGCAGTGTCCTACGACTGCTAGTCACAGTAAAACTATATCAAGGCAAAAGGTAAAGGCGCAATTCTACAATGACGTAGAATGTGCGACAGGTAGTTGAATCCTAGCCCAGACGCATAACGCCATGCGGGCGATTCCGCTGTAGATGTCAAATCTACTCACCTACACTCCACGCTAGGTGAATCCTACCATCTGCTCCCCCCTGTAGCCGTGTCCGTAGTCCCTGCATGCAAACCTGCAAATACGACATGAAAATCACATATAAGCCAAAATATTCCGCGAAACGCGATATCGAACCAAAACGATAAACTCGCGTCGCGAGCTAAACGCGCGTGTGCACGATACGCTGAATCGTGTGTGTACGCATCAAAAACCATCGCGACACGCCGCGATACGCTGGATCACAGAACCCACTCACGTATCACGCGTATCGCGCAAACACAACGGACACCAAAAACGATATATAGTCCCAGATTTTCCTACAGGAGAGATATCACAAAACTAGACATGCCAAAGACCTAGGCACACAGCAGGAAACCCTACACCAAAACCCCAACACCCCTACCCCCCACTCGGCCGCAAATTGCGGCCAAAACCAAGGAATTGGCGGCCTGGGTTGGGAGAGGGTGACTCGTGTTCTTGTGGTGGTATCTAGACCTAGTGAGCATGCCCCAGTTTTCTCAATTTTGTTCTGTAGGGTCCGGGTCAATAGAAGATCACAAATGTCACAAATATCACTTTAAAACACCAATTTTTGCACAAAACACAACCCTATGGTATTTTAGTGTAATCTGGGGTATTTCTCAGTTGAAGTGGCCTTATTAGCACTTAAATAAGCTAAAGTAGCTAACACAATCAACAATTTACCAAAATTCCACTTAAACACCATAATCTAGCACTAAACTAGCAATTTAACACTAATCGACACAAAACCACACACAATTAAGAAAACTAGGGATTGGGGTTCAGAAATATACCCTATTGGACCCTAGAGAGCTGGAGAAGAGGTGTATGGAGCTACTGTAAGTGCTGGAGCTGCTGCTGCTACAGTTGCTGCCTGTTGCTGCTGCTTCTGCTACTTGCTGCTGCTGAAGCCTGCTGCTGCTGCTGCTGAAGTTGATGTTGTTGTTGTTGTTGTTGTTGTTGATGTTGCTGATGGTGATGGTGATGCAAGCTGCTGCTGCTGGAGCTCTCTCAGGTAAGTGTGTGTGTGTGTGTGTGAGTGTGTGAGGGAAATGAGAGAAAGAAAATGAGATGGAGAAATGGGCACTCACCAAAGGCCTCCTTCTCACTCTCTCTCTCTCATAATGAGGCATGGGCAAAGCCATGATGCCCATGCTCACTCTCTCTCTCTCTCCAAAGTCAACCAAAATAAAGAAATCCCTTTTTAAAATTCATTTAATTAAAAACAACCATGATACTTAACAACCCATAACACCTAAACCAAACTTAACACTAGATTAAGCAAGGGTTAAACCACAATTTACATCCTAGTTTACATGCACAAGTGTGTGTGCGCCTAACAAAATTCTAATAAAATATTCATTAAATAGGATAAAATATTTAAAACTTAATTTGGTAAACTTTTATTTAAAAACTACCCTCTAAAAATATAATTAGCTACAAAACACATTCTAAGGTGTTACAATCTCCCCCCCTTAAAAGAAATTCGTCCCCGAATTAAAAAAAAATATACTGATACGCGTACCTTCAAAGAGATGATTTAAAATCCTCATATCTCGCTCGCAGCCTTTCAAGTGACTATCTCACTATACGGCTATGTCCAAGGAAACCCTTCACGGATAGCAAGACCCTTGACCGATGTCCCTCCACCTGCCGAGCCATAAACATACATGGCTGCTGGTGAACGGAAGATCGCGTCCAGCTAAATGGTCTGGTGCCAAATCAGTGAGAAAGGTCAAGAAGGTAATTGTAAAGTATCATCACAAGGAATACGGGGTGAAAATCCAATAATCTGGGCGGAAGTGCCAAACTAAAGGCAACGAAACTAACTCGCTGATAGGATCTCAGAAGGACCCAAATCTTGGGACAAACTTCCCAAAATCCAACACGTCATTCATCGGAAAGTCCGTAGGAATACATGATTTGCCACTGCGCACTCAAGCCTGCGACCAGCACAGTCGCATAAAACATCTGTTTGCAATGGACAGTTCTCATCCTGACCTGAACACAACTGGACTATCTCCAAAGCTCTGGACTAGCTGGGGTCCAAAATCCTACTTACGCAGAGTCAGAAAAACAACAGGCTGGTGGTCGACACGACCTAACCCCTAAGCCTAAGGGTGGCCAATTGGAGTGTCTCTTGATAATAGCTATCGAAGGAGAACCCTAACGATGGCGAGTGACGATCCCCAACTGTTGACGACAAACAAAACAAACACACAACTTAACAAAGAATAACTGAGCAAACCGAGTATAACCGGATGACAAGAATCCGAATGGAGTCACACCCTGACCAAACTTGGGTAGAAACCATAACGAAATTCGTGGAGATCTGCTCCCATTCCTATTTCGGAACGGTAAAAGGTTGCAACTCTCCAGCCGGCCTCAGATGCTCGACTCAAGCACACAACAAGACTGACACCTTGAAACGAAACCTAAAACTTCTCTTTACATCCCTGTCCACCCGTAACCATCTCACAAGTCACGTCACTATTGGCGGAACTTGAATGCATAAAGAGAGTTGACAGATGTGCATGTTCTAGGATTGCACGTCTCTACCTGATAATGTCAGGTATACAAACGCGTCCCTAACTTAGCACACCATTGTCACAATTCAAGGTCTCCGAATCATTACCCAGCCAAATATGCTCAAGTATCTCTAATGTACGAGCATCGACGGGCAGTGTCTCACGAAAACGATTCAAGAAAAGTGGTCGGGCGCAGACATGACCAAGCTGTCCCCTCCGTAGAGACGAACTAAGCTATACTCAACGATCACACAAAACTGTAAATCTGCAGAAGACTAACACAACAATCCAACTCTACTGCAGGAAGATGTACATTAAGCTCTAGTGGTCCGTGAAAATATGACACGACTCTCAAACAAGTAGCGTTTACAAATTTCCAACGTAAAACCACCGCGGCCATCTCCAGATCATGAGTGGGATATCCTTCTCGTACTTCCTCCAAATGTAGGGAAAGCAAAAGCAATATCTCTATAGTGTCACCTCAGTACACACTCGAACCCACTCAAGAAACACTACAGTCAAACAACAAGGTCGCCCGAACCAAAAGCAAAGAAAGACTGATGCAGTTGTTAACAGAATCTTCAACTGCCGAAAACTCCGTACACATGCCTCGGTCCACAGAAAAGAAACCTCCTTTCTGGACAATTCAGTCGACGGTGCAGCACTACTCTAGCAATCCTGCATGAAACGGCGGTAAAAACCCTGCTAAGCCCAACAATCTGCGGATCTCTGTCCTGCACACAAGTCTGGGCCTAAGCTGCACGGCCACGATCTCCCTCGGAACCATACGGAACCGTCTCCCGTGACGACAAGACCTAGGAGTCAACACAAAACAAGCCTGAAGGAACACTCTGAGAATTTAGCAACTGCTGGTGCTCTCCAAGTATCTGCATAACAAATCCTCACGTGTTGCTCCTGTTCCTCAAGACACATTAAGTAGACCAAAGTGTCGTAAATAACACAACAAAAACTGGTCGAGGAACGGCCTGCAGAAATCTGGTTCATCACCTCTACGAATGCAGCTAGGGCATCAGGGAATCCAACGACTCACTGATACACACAAAGCCCGTAGCACGCATAAGGCAGTCTTCGGAATGCCATCATCCCGAATCCGCGATAATGATGACCTGATCCCAAGCAAACTTAGAAAAATGTCTCGCACTCTGGAGCTGATCGAAGAAATCGTCACGGCGAGGTGAAGGATACCTATCCGTACCGTAAGCCGATTCAATTGACGATCCGTCGATGCGCAACCTCCAAACTGCCGTCTTTCTCCTCGACGAACAGAAATAGGAGCTTCCAAAAGCGAAACACTCAGACGCACAAAACTCCCCAAACTACAACTCTGCAGCTGATCCTTTAGCTCCCAAGCTTCGCCGGCTCATCCGGAACAACGTCGGAAAAACTCTCGCACGAAAGAAACCCGGTCCAACAATCCCACTGTGGCTCCGGTATCACGAATGAACGCCAAGAATCCACGACATCTCCTCAGTAGCCGACAAGCGAAAAAGGCTGAATTCAAGCTGTGAGAGGCGGCACAACTATCCACCTGCACAACAAGAACTGACTTGCCGGGGAAAACAAAACCTAACTTGTTTCCTCACGGTAGTCCACAGACGCCTAGCACGTAGTTAACCAGTCCGTGCCCAGGAGAACATCAAATCCAACATCTCTAGAAGGATCAAAGCGACGGACGAATCTCTATCTCCTATCCGATTGGCACAAAACTGAAATACGTGTCGCGCAACAAAAGGATCGCTGACAGAAGTTAACACCACTATGACTAATCTACCCGACCACGGTACAAGCAAGAAAACAAACAAATACACCAAGAGAACATATAACTCAAGGGTACCTGAAAACTCCATATTGGACGTCTGCGCGTCCCGATGAGTAGAAGCAAACTCCTGTCTGCCCTCTACTCGCAGCTGGATGAACTCCTCTGGTAGGCTGAGCCCTCTGAGCGAATCTTCCACATCCACGGCCTCTCTGAAAACGATCCTGACGGGGTGCCAAGGAACAATCCTTGACGAAGTGCTGAAGGCTCTCGCATCGAAAACATCCACATGCTGACTGCTGACCATCCTGGGGCTGAGAGCTGAACGATTGTCCTCGTCCTAAGCCTCTGCTACTCCCGCGACGGCCACGAAATCTGTCTCGACGACCAAACCTCTGTCTCTGGGCTGGTACACTGGTACGAGTCCTCCACTGTCCTGGAACTCTCTGAGCCTCTGGAATATGCGCCTCATCAACTGGAGCTGCAACCACTGGTGCTATGTAAGTGACGGACTGCTGCATGCTGACCGTAAGCGACAACTGGGTAACAGGGGTAACAACCTCCTGTCGTAGCTCCCGAACGATATCAACCAAAGAACTCATCGTCTGGCGGAAGTCCTGCATCTCTACCAAAAGTATATCCATAGTATAGGTCGTAGGCTGATCCGTCTGCACCTGTGCAACTAGAGTGCCGTCCTGGTCAGTACTCATCTCACCCGAGCTAACTCTGACCTCGGCCCTCACTGCATCGCTCTGAATCCCCATAGTCATCGGCGGCAAGGCTATAAATAGATATAAGATGAGATTCGATAGGAATAAGGAAATCGAATCTCAAAGATGTGAATCATCAAGGAAGGAATATCAAGCAAATTGTACTTAGGCCACTTAATGCAAAGTACCGCGCTGTGGGTATGCTGCAGACATACACACACTACGTTACTCTGCTTAAGCTACCTACTCCATCATACTAAGGTCATCCTACACTCCGAAAGGTAAAACCTAACGCTCTGATACCAACTTTGTCACGACCCAAAATTGGTCCGTGACGGCCCTAATACTACGCAATGCCTAAAGACGCAACGTAGTAAAAGAAATCCAAACCCAGAAATCTAAACCATGAAAAATACGGAAAATATAATATAAGTTTTGAAACAATTGAAATCGCAACCCAAATTCTTTAAAAGTCTTACTTTCTTTCTTTAAAATTTTAGCAACACCCCCTTTTTGTAAAGACAAGTCAAGATGAATGCAACACAAAAATAATGACAGTAGAGGAAAAGGTTGTATATAAAAGACATCAAATCCACAATAATACACATAACGTCCTCACCAAGTCTTTATGTCTACAAATACAATAGTAGATGGAGAGTATAAATACAACGAATATACAATATGAAATACAGATAACCATCTAACCCACCTAAGCAAAATGGTACTGTGAGCTGATGCGGTATCTGTAGCAAAAGATGGTAGCTGGATAGCTGAATAGAGGAATAGCCTGCCTCGACTACTCTGGGGAAACAACCTGAAACACCTGTGGCACAACGGGGGTGAGTTGCCAACTCGTGAATAGTATAAAACATATGCAGGTAATCGCAGGAATGCACGTACAGTATGAATCTAAGATATGCGATTACAATAATAATATGTCATGTAAATGCAGAATAGTGGAAAGTACCCTAGCAGGTACAATCAATATATGAAGCAATGAAGGCATGATAATAGTATGCAATAACCATGCAAAAAGGATATGAGAATGTAGATATGCAACTTATCATAAGGGTACACTAACAGGTACTACCAATGTATGAAACTGTGCATAAATAGATAAGGGTGAGGTATAGGGTGGAATATGTCATTTCCACGGAAACCTGACATCGTGGCAGAATCACAATCCATCAAGACACTCAAATCCCAAATCCTCAAATCAGCCCCCACATTGGGCTCTCACAATATATAAGTCTCACATCACCTCAACGTACAATATCGAATAGCTCTCCTATATCTCGAATGTACAATTCAACAATCTCATTCATATCCAATATCCAATGTCAATGAATCACCTATATCCCAAGTCGAATCTCAAGTAAGAATCTAACATCCTAAAGGTAAGTATATACAGAAATAAGTATGATGGGGGCAATACACATATATTAGTGTCCCATTCCACTAATATTGGTGTAAGGGTATATATAACAACGGCTAAATCCCCTGTTATATATACAAAAAAGGGGTTAGAGAAATATCATGAAAACAGTGTGCCAAGCATCGGCACAGAAATCCTCGTATATCGGGCTCCGTCAGTCCGGATCAGCCCACGGGGTCCATCTGCGGTATCGGCCCTCGGCCCAGAAAGTACAGATCATCCCGCATCCATCTCTCGACTTTGGCCAGTATCCTCCGGACAACTGCCAGGTCCAACCAATCACCGGTAGGTACTCGCCCGCCTCCAGGCTCAATCGGCAAACACATCGATCTTCTTGCCGAGGGAAACCATACCGGGCCCCACCATGTACTCTCATACGGCAACCACACCTCGTATGGAGTATATAATCAGCACCGATAAAACTCATGGGGGACGCTCAAATATCATATCAAGGAAACCGGGTTGTTCAATGTATGCATAATTTCATGAACTCCCGCGGTTCCCAAATCCCGAAAACATCATATAAAATCCAGGAATAAATGTATGCGATATATCTGAATGCGAGCAGATAAACACAAGTATATAGCTGAACCAGATGTATGCGAAATCAAGATAAGGTACAGCTAAGTAACATCAGAAAATGTAAATAGGTATCTGCAGCTGAATATGTGTGTAACATACAGGTGTAGCAATTCACAGGTATCTACCTATAGGAACTGATGTCGTATACCCCTATGGGTATAAGTAACATATGTAGGAAATCCCTCCCGGTATAAGTAAAATATGTAGGAGGTATACCTGTAGCTGTATCGCAAGGTGAAAATATACCTATCACTAAAGGTATGATACACTATAGGTATACCGATAAGCTAGATGTCATTTGTGGCAAGCAATAGTAGCTATAAGGGGTAGTGTGTGACATGGCAATTATTGACGGTGTGTGTGTAGCATACAATCTGTGCTCGTGCAACATGAATCGTCAATAATGTGTGCAGTGTCCTACGACTGCTAGTCACAGTAAAACTATATCAAGGCAAAAAGGTAAAGGCGCAATTCTACAATGACGTAGAATGTGCGACAGGTAGTTGAATCCTAGCCCAGATGCATAACGCCATGCGGGCGATTCCCCTGTAGATGTTAAATCTACTCACCTACACTCCACGCTAGGTGAATCCTACCATCTGCTCCCCCTTGTAGCCGTGTCCATAGTCCCTGCCTGCAAACCTGCAAATACGACATGAAAATCACATATAAGCCAAAATATTCCGCGAAACGCGATATCGAACCAAAACGAGAAACTCGCGTCGTGAGCTAAACGCGCGTGTGCACGATACGCTGAATCGTGTGTGTACGCATAAAAAACCATCGCGACACGCCGCGATACGCTGGATCACAGAACCCACTCACGTATTGCGCGTATCGCGCAAACACAACGGACACCAAAAACGATATATAGTCCCAGATTTTCCTACAGGTGAGATATCACAAAACTAGACATGCCAAAGACCTAGACACACAGCAGGAAACCCTACACCAAAACCCCAACACCCCTGCCCCCCACTCGGCCGCAAATTGCGGCCAAAACCACGGAATTGGCGGCCTAGGTTGGGAGAGGGTGACTCGTGTTCTTGTGGTGGTATCTAGACCTAGTGAGCATGCCCCAGTTTTCTCAATTTTGTTCTGTAGGGTCCGGGTCAATAGCAGATCAAAAATGTCACAAATATCACTTTAAAACACCAATTTTTGCACAAAACACAACCCTATGGTATTTTAGTATAATCTGGGGTATTTCTCAGTTGAAGTGGCCTTATTAGCACTTAAATAAGCTAAAGTAGCTAACACAATCAACAATTTACCAAAATTCCACTTAAACACCATAATCTAGCACTAAACTAGCAATTTAACACTAATCGACACAAAACCACACACAATTAAGCAAACTAGGGATTGGGGTTCAGAAATATACCCTATTGGACCCTAGAGAGCTGGAGAAGAGGTGTATGGAGCTACTGCAAGTGCTGGGGCTGCTGCTGCTACAGTTGCTGCCTGTTGCTGCTGCTTCTGCTACTTGCTGCTGCTGAAGCCTGCTGCTGCTGCTGCTGAAGTTGATGTTGTTGTTGTTGTTGTTGTTGTTGATGTTGCTGATGGTGATGGTGATGCAAGCTGCTGCTGCTGGAGCTCTCTCAGGTGAGTGTGTGTATGTGTGAGAGAGTGTGAGGGAAATGAGAGAAAGAAAATGAGATGGAGAAATGGGCACTCACCAAAGGCCCCCTTCTCACTCTCTCTCTCATAATGAGGCATGGGCAAAGCCATGATGCCCATGCTCACTCTCTCTCTCTCTCCAAAGTCAACCAAAATAAAGAAATCCCTTTTTAAAATTCATTTAATTAAAAACAACCATGACACTTAACAACCCATAACACCTAAACCAAACTTAACACTAGATTAAGCAAGGGTTAAACCACAATTTACATCCAAGTTTACATGCACAAGTGCGTGTGTGCCTAACAAAATTCTAATAAAATATTCATTAAATAGGATAAAATATTTAAAACTTAATTTGGTAAACTTTTATTTAAAAACTACCCTCTAAAAATATAATTAGCTACAAAACACATTCTAAGGTGTTACACATCATCCTCAACCCGGATGTGCCCTAATAAAAGAATATTACATACAATGAATTTTACATGAATGAAAATGAAAAACTCTCATCTCACATAAAACCCCCGGCTATTCAAACACGACGATCCAATATAACATATCCCAGCAGCACATAACATCACATGTCATCAACGTAAGTAAATATGTGTATCTTAATTGTCATTGACATATAGCACCGAAATCGGCAATACACCACATATTACACTTACGGTCGTAGAAAAAAAAGTGAAAAACAACAACAGTTGGAATCCGCAACCACCTTAGTGTAGGGTTACTAGGCACACTAACAAGGTTCTACAATGCATCAAACATGCCCGATTAAAATTTTAGCCGTACCAAATAACCCTAAACAAGATCGTCGCTAGATTATTAGGGTTTCACAAGCTACTAAACTACATTTACTACTAAGTGAATACGAAATACAACCTTTGTAGATCGGTCCTTCACTTCTTTAGCTCCTTGTTGATGTCCCTTCGCTGCGATCGTGGTTCTCCCAGACCCTTGCATGGCTTCACGAGGCGAAAGACGCGTCCTTTCTTGAAGTCTTCGAGGCCGAAGATGATCTACGTCGAGGGGATGCCAACTCAAGCTTCTACTTCACTAACATGAGAATTAGTGAAGCAAACACCCTAAACTAAAGTGCTAGTCTAGTAGAGGATGGAGAAATAGGAAGTGGCTTCTCTTTAGAATTTTATTTCTCACAATCTTTCTCACTTTGGATCAAACCCTAGCAAGCTTTTTCTTTTTAACAAAGAAGAAGAAGATGAACAAAAGAAAGAGATGAGGGTAATGATCAAGTGAGAAAGCTAACCATGGTGAGTGAGTATCATATACTAACTCATGTAGAGACATAACCATGGCTAATACTTATGGTTGGGTTAAGAAATATCCATAGTAAAATCAAATTTAGTGGAATTAGTCAATGCATCCATAAGCTTCCACAAGCTTCATGCATTGTGCTAATCCTCCACTAATTTTGTAATTACTTAAAATATAAAAATCCAACATAATAGATAGCATAGTGTAAGTCTCATACACCCAAGTCTTGTGTATCATCAACCATGATACAGAAAGAAAACACAATTTTAATATATATCACATATATATCAAAGGTGTGTTCATGTGAGGAAAAAAACTGTTAGTTATATGTATGCCCTAGAGGCCATTACTGTACATTGGATGTATATTGTAGTGGATGCTGAGACATATATAGGAAGGACTTTCTTGCTCGACATGATAGTACGCTAGCTGGTTGCTCTTTATCTTAACATGTATACTTTCTGTCTCTCTGTTACATGTTGATAAAGCCCTTAGGATGTGTACTCGACTTCCAGGACTATGATGCAGATCATACTAGTGGGGCCTGGGTAGTCCATGAGTACATCCTTCAATGTTCCTAGTCGTGGGAATATCGAGACGGGGCATCGATATTCCATAGTAGACTAGCGTATATCTTCTCGACCCATGTGATGGGCGATGGATGATCTCATATCCATTGGTGTTTGACATCAGAGATGGTATGCGGGTGCCCGGTGGAGACTGGGTACACTGAACGGACTCGCCGAGAACTCCCAGATGGTATTATACCGCACGTCAGATGGCAGTTCTCTGGTGACACTGGTGCAGCTTAGTCTGTTGACCCGAGATCGTCATAGAGTCTTGTGTGTCTCCCACTGTGCTTTGATTTCCACCCTACCACAGCTCTACTGAGTCATGCAAACAGGTGGTTTTTGGGTACAGTCCCGATTCACATGGAGGCAATGAGCGATAGGAGGAGATTCGTCTCTCCCGGTATTGGGGGTTGATGTTGCGCTATGCTCGACTGGCCATAACAGGAAATCCCTGGCCAGGGTTGTAGTGATATACTGGTAAGAGTTATCAGTAGTTTCACGAATGTTATGGACCTCAAGTCGGCATGACTTATCGAGCTATTGGGGTCTGACGTTTACCACCCCTAGGCGAGATATGCGACATATCAGACGAACAGACCGGACTGTACGGTAAGTGTTACTGGTTGGATTCACAGGAGTGTGAGCGGGCTTGCTCGTCGATCTTCTGATCTCTCAATACCCGAGTGGCCGCTACGTTTAGCAGACCGCTTGCGGCTTGTGGGTGCTTGATATGATCATCATCTGCTGCCGGCGTATTGACGAGTCTTTAGAGTCCTACACAGAGGTTTCCTGGCTCAAGCGAAACGAAATAGGAGCGCATATGAGATATGTGCGGGACCGATAATAATGCGTGTATGTGATACCGTATTCTATTCCCGCGATGAATGTATCGATTGGTTGTATGCGATATATCCTCGTTATCGAATCAAGGATTGATTCGATAAGCCGATACATTGGATATTAGTCGGTTATATGCGATATGACCGGATCGTTAAATCAAGTATTGATTTAATGATTTAATGTATAATTATATATATTAGATATATTACTTTGCATTAACTAATATTAGTTCACTTTAAATGGATTTTCTCACTTGAAATGCACATTGTATATGTGATATATTTTTGTGCACTTGTTTGTATCATGTTTGATGATACATGCTCACTTGGGTTTGTGTAAAGAATTGAACCATGGTTAGTTAATGGTTAGGGTTTCTTTTGATTTACTTATTCATTTATTTATTTATTTTGGCAAAAGAAAATTGATATGGTGGCTTTCTTTGTTTGCTTGTTGAAGCTTCATGAAGCTTTGAACAAGTCCACCATATTTGTCTCATGCTTAACCCTAACCATTCCACCTAACCATAGTCTATTCTCTACACCTAACCATGGTTGGTATATGATAAGTATTCATATTATTTTCCTTTTTGAAAGACTTATCATATATTCTTTCTTCTTCTTCTTCATCTTCAACAAGAAGAAAACCTTGCCTTCATCAATGGCAACTTGAGAAAAAGAGTGAGAAATCCAATTCTAAAGTGAACCTACTTCCTATTTCTTCATCCTCTACCACTTGGCAAGTAGTATAGGGTGTTTTCTTCACAAGTTTCATGACTTGGTGAAGTTAGGGCTTGATCTTGAGTTGCCACGACGTAGATCATCTTCGGCATCGTAGTCGACGACCAAGCCCGCCCATTTCTCCGATGAAGCCGACGCTAGAGTCTAAGATCTGATTTGTACAGCGGAGGGTCGTCTACGTGGAGCTAAGGATGTGGAGAACCGGATCTACAAAGGTTGTAGTCACTTCCCTTTTAAGTTAAAGTTGTTTATTTACATTGCATCACCTATACATCTAGTTAACGATCAGTATAAGGGTTTGTAGGCACTTGGAAAATTTTTGAATTGGCCATGTTTGATCACTTGTGAGACCTTATTAGTGTGCCTAGGAACCCTACAGTAGTATCAGAGCTACTAGGCATTGGATTTCGACCTATGGGGGGTTCTCACTGTGTGACAGTGTGGCGAAGCATAGGCTCTTACCCCCAGGGTGTCCCGAGACCGGAAGGTGTTCCGGAGGGTTGTAGTCCTCGCGAGGGGGCATGCGTAAAAAGTAGCGGCTGAGGGACCCGTTGGTGCCACGGCGACCCCATTGGATGGAGTGGCTGCCTGACCTACAGTGGTATCAGAGCCTAGCAAGAGCCTTAGGCGATGCGTAGACGGAGTAAGAAGTCCGATCGAACCGAAACCCTAATTCAAAGTTGCTCTCTGTACATTTTTTGAAAACGGGGATTTTTTAGAATTAAAAATATGCAGAAAACTAAGCAGGAATTTCTAAGAATTACTGTGAAGCCTGAGAACCTAAATCGATTATAGCGCGGCGGAACCGCGGCATTAGCATGCCTAATGCGGCGGTTCCACGGCCACTTGGTCTCTTCAGACAATTATTTCTGCACAGTAATTCTTATATTTTGTTGCTGTATTTTCTGGGAATTTTTAAATCTGACTCAAGAGTTGAGTTTTCTGGGTTGTATTGGGGACTCGGTGTTTCGATCGGATTGTCTAATTTTGTCTATGTGTTTTTCCGGATAACTTTAGAATATGTTAAAAAGTTCGACCGAATAAAAATAACCACTTTTTCCCCTGTCGGGAAATTTCCAATTGTTGGATTTTTCCGTAGTTTAACGACGTTCTAAGTAGTGCAAGTAACGCTATGGTCCCTCTAGAAGACAACAAACCTTAACTCGATTATGTGACCGTCTTGAACTGCCTTTTGAACCTTCGGGTTTGGGGCAGTACGGCGTGCCACATGTGAGGCGTTGGCTTGACCCTTCTACGGCTGGACTGTTGGTATTGAGGCATGAACTGAATGTTTTTCGACTTATTTCATGTGTTGAGCTATATCGGGAAAACTTAGGTGTTCGATTGTTCGATCGGAAAGTTTAACATTTTTCTATTTATCCAGAATGTGATACAATATTTGGAATTCACAAGTAGTTATGAGATAACTGAATGAATGTTATAAACATAGCAGTTTAGTCTTACTTGATCGGTTGCCACGGAATTTTGATGCGATCAAAAGTCCGTCGCAATCACGTAGTGTACGCGGATACTCGCCGGGTAAACTTAATAGACAGCCTCACTCCATAGCCCCGACCAAGTGACTGTAGGAGAACCCCGTCGCCGAAAGCATCCGTTCGGGTGCTCACGGCAGCGGTGTTTCGCCTTGGTGCACTTCGTCGACGGTATCAGGGGTGCGGCCGCCTACTAAAGTTTGCGACGAGCATTCGATCAGGATGTCGGGAATCTTGTTGAATTACCCGGCTTGATATTGAAAAGTGTTTTCGATAATGAGACTAAAATGCGGGGTTTATAATTGTTAGGCATGCGATGTCTAAGGAATTCATTTGATTAGGCATGCGATGTCTAAAGAGATTGCGGATTCCAACCGTTGTAGTTTTACACTTTCTTTTCTGTGACCGTAAGTGTAATATGTGATATCGCCGGTTTCGTTGCTATATGTCAACGAAAATTGGGATGCGCATATTTACTTACGTTGATGACATGTGATGTTATGTGTTGCTGGATATGTTATATTGGATCGTCGTGTTTGAATAGCCGGGGGCTTTTATGTGAGATGAGTGTTTTTCATTTTAATTCATGTAAAAACTTGTATGTAATATTCTTTTATTGGGGCACTTCCGGGTTGCGGAAGATGTCACCGTTTGTATATTATTTACTTTTCCGCACTAGGATAGACCCAAGGAGGAGGGCACAAGTAACCGGGTTCTGGAGTCCAGTGAGAGACCAACCCGAGGAGTCGAGTCCGGGTCTCCTAACTCTAGAATTGGTAGGGTTGCTTGCCGCTCTCGAAGAGGTCTAGGGGTGTGGGTTTGGCTATTCATCGCGACCGTGGAATCCGTGTTTTATATTGGCTCGTATTGAAAACACGGACGTCCTAGTATATCCAATATTTCATATGATTCTTCTGCTGCGATATCTGTGATGTGATCATTTGATGTTCTGTGATAAATACTGTATATAGTATATATGATATATTATATAGGCGTTACTTATGTTTTACACCCGCGCTAGCCCTGCCCCGCTCTGCCGTTAGTTACCTAACCTAACGGTGCATGAGGAGACATCGAGGCGAATGCGGATGGCATAAGTATACGTCGTATTTATCTATGATGTTTAGGTACTTAAATGATGGGACTTCATTAATGTAATTAATAAAAGAAAAAGAAAGATAAAGATGTTGTGGAATTGAATTTCAAAATAAAACAGGTAGCTACAGTTCTTGCTTTGCATCGCGGTGTTCATTGTAGAACATTCTGCACCTTATTCGATGAGGAAAGGACCGAGATCCCTTCACCGGGAGTGACTCCTTTAGCAATAACTGGCAGATGCTACAACCCTCGGTTTGTCTTTTGATTGCTTCTATAGTTTCTGCTTTGCACAGTGATATATATGATATATCCCGCACCTCATTCGACGAGGAAAGGGCCGACGATCCCTTCACCGGGAGTGACCCCTTTAGCAAAACTAGAAAAGCCTCGAAAACATTCCATTTAAAAACTATTTGATTCCGCAATGATATCAAGTTCAAAGCGTTAAAGGTTTTCAGAAAAACCATTCGCAACCCTCCGTCATTTTAGGAAGTAGAGTACTTAGTATTCGTGCTGTGTTTGTTGACCATAGTCAAGGCACAGTGTACGGTAGCTAAGCGATGTCTTCCTACACTGCATATGATGCGATTAGTTAGGACAGTCGCGTGACTTTGTTGACCTTAGTTAAGGGTCATGTGGGTGGGTCTAATTAATCACGAAATGACGGGTAGAACTTGACTAGTACTTATGATTTGTTAACCATAGTTAAGGTCATAAGTGCTAGGGGTAAAAACCTTTATCGGGAGTTTCAAGTGTTGAAATTTGGAATGAGATTGCATACCTTCTATATGATAGTTGGATCCCGATACCCACTGCGAGTAATTGTTACTCCTGGGAGAGTTTTGCACTTTGCAATTAGCCGATCAAGTAGGTGTCTAGAAAGGTGTCAACGGGGTTACGCCTCTGAGAAAACGAGGTTTACTGTAATTAGGTCCGTACGAAAGCATGGGGAACCTCCCTCAAAGTACCGACACTGGCCTAGCTGAAAGATTGGTTAACTTGTAAAGTGTAATTAATCCCGGCTAGTCTTTCCTTTTAAGGTTTGAAGGAAGATTTGATAAAAATAGTGGGAGCCATCCTGATTAGATAAAATAAATAACCAATCTAATCTTGCAAGAGCACACGCAGAGTGTTTTCTTCTCTCTCTCTCCAGGTAGCGACCATATCACACCCTAATCAAGATAATAATATGGATGTATTGACCGAACCCGCTTGTTATACTGAGCTGGGGAACGTTGGTCCCGCTCCAACTTATACTTGTTATAAGACAGAGCAGGAAATTGGAGAATACCAGAATTCCTATGCCGCCCAAACGAAGAAAGTGCATATGATGCATCTCCTTCGGGTGTGTTCATTACAAAGAACTGTTTCTCTGTATCCTCTACGTCCTAGGTATTTGATACCAGATCAGGATCCCAGATATGTAATCTGTTATATAGGGCTACAGAAAGGTAGAAAACTGAGAACGGGTGATAAGTTTCATGAGACAGAAAACGGGGCAAGTGTTGCAGCCAAGTCTGTTAGTCACTGTCACCCTGTATTATCAGTACATTGATTATGAACAAATGCTATTAGATACCGAACCTGATATACAAAATCATATCAGTCTCTTTATTAGTAAAGAAACGATAAAATTTTGTATTGTTGGATAATGTTTTGAACATTTCCTATATCAAAAGTTGATCGGTTCAGGCACGTTATCTAAAAGTTTTGACGTTCTAAATCAAACTACAGTTCTTAGTATATATAACACACACAAGAGGAAGAGTTCAGAAATGAACGGATCCTTCTTGAGGTATTGTAGACTAGGTCATATCAATGTGACCCGACTAGCTGGAGTTACATAAAAATGCATATTTAAATTAGTTTGAATTTACATCTTGTGAAACTCGCCAGTCATGTCACAAAGATAAGATGACCATAGCACTGGAAACAGAGAAGGAGTTAGTGAACTTTTGGGATTGATACATGTTGATGTATGTAGATCCCCTGTCTACACATGCCAAGACCGGTTCTTTTTACTTCATTACATTCTCTGATAATCTCTCAAGATTCCGATATATGTTCCTATTGAAACACAAGTCCGAACCTTTTGAGATATTCACAGAATATGATTTAGAAGTAGAGAACCAAAATACGGGTATAAGCATTATGTCCTTTGATGTGATCGAGGAGGAGAATACTTGAGCACGGAAATCCTGGACTATTCTAAAGGAGAATGAGATTCTCTCTCAGAATTACTTCTCCGTATACACCATAGCACGATGGTATATCGGGGCAGAGCAGATACACCCTATATGATATGGTGCGCTCTATGATGAGTACTACTGAGTTTCCTATTTCCTTTTGGGAGTTATGCAATTATGAAGTTGCATACCTATTGAATAGGGTTCGAATCAAATCTGTGCCTACCATTCCATATAAGATATGGTATGGGAAGAACCCATCTCTTAAGATAGTTAAGATTTGGGGTTGTCCGGCCTATGTCTAAAAGCAAAATCCGGAAAAGATCGAGGCAAGGTCTGTTATGTAGAACTGGAAATGTTCCAGCTATACAAACTGCAGCTGATGATTTGGTAGAACCGAAGGATTTAGTAGTAACCAACGAACCTCAACCTCTCCGTCGATCTAGTAGGGTTCCTCACCCACCTGAGAGTTACTTCGGTTTCTCTATGACAGTGGGAGCAAGGATTGCATCATGAGATGATGACCCAACTAGTTTCGAGCTGGCCATCAGGAGTGAGACTCTGTAAGAATGGCTGTATGTTTATCGATCTGAGATGGAATCCTTATACACCAACAAAGTATGGACGTTAGTTGTTATATCTAAAGGGTTAAATTCCCATCAGGAGCAAGCATATCTTGAGAAGATTACTTGGTGTAGATGGAAAAGTTGAGACTTTCAAAGCTGGACTTGTTAAAGGTTATCGTCATCGACCAGGCATGGATAATGATGAAACTTTTTCCAAGGGCTATGCTTAAGTCCATCCGGATCCTACTTAACATTGCTACATACCATGACTACGATATCTGGTGGTTAGGTGCCATGACTACTTTTCTAAATAGTGATTTAGAAGAGAACGTCTATAAGAACATAACCAGAGGGCTTCATAAACAGTGGGAGCAGGGGAAACATGTACAAGTTGCTTTACAGAATAAAGTAGGCATCGCGGAGTTGGAACATCTGTTTTGATGAGTTAGTCAAACAGTTTGACTTCATCAAAATGGTAGATGAACCTTGTATATACAAAACGGTAGTAGAGAGTAAGGTAGTCATCCTCGTATTGTACATGGACAACATACTCTTGATAGGGAAGGAGTTTCCTATACTACACTCGGTCAATCTCCGCTTATCACAAAGATTCTCCAATAGGATCAAAGTGATACCTCCAAAATCCTGAGTTTTCATCTATGAGATAGATGTAATTGGACGCTAGGATTCTCACTAGATGTAGTAAGATGGTATCAATCGATCCTGGGGAGAATCACTGGAAACGTTCCAGGGTGATAAGGACGACTGAGTGTCAGTCGCAGGCATTGTCTTCACCCTCAGTGGAGGGACGGTATGTTGGAAGAGTTCCAAGCTATATACCCTGACAAACTAAAGGATAAAGGCTGGTAACATTGCTATTAAAGAAACTACCAAAGAGGCACTTTGGGTGTATATTGGTTCATGAGATGAACTAGGTTCCTGCCATTGTATGACAATGGAAGTGTGGCTTTGTCCCTGGAACTCTGGTCCCATCAGTGACCCAGACATATTCTGAGGCAGCATCACCTGATCATGGAGATAGTTGATCTCCAGGATGATCGAGGTTAGGAGAGTAGACTCAGAGGACAACACAGCGGATCCACTCACGAAGGCCTTTTCCCAAAGAGAGACTTTTAGGGGATGGTTGAGTATTAGATACTACAACTACTGCTACAGATGGCCCTAGTGCAAGTGGGAGATTGTTAGTTATATGTATGCCCTAGAGGCCATTACTGTACATTGGAAGTATATTGTAGTGGATGCTGGGACATATATAGGTAGGACTTTCTTGCTCGACATGATAGTACGCCATCTGGTTGCTCTTTATCTTAACATGTATACTTTCTGTCTCTCTGTTACATGTTGATAAAGCCCTTAAGATGTGTACTCGACTTCCAGGACTATGATGCAGATCATACTAGTGGGGCCTGGGTAGTCCATGAGTACATCCTTCAATGTTCCTAGTCGTGGGAATATCGAGACGGGGCATCGATATTCCAGAGTAGACTGTTAGTGTATATGCCCTAGAGGCCATTACTGTATCATACTAGTTTGTATATTACTTAATGGATGCTTGGGATATTCACCTTGTATATACAATCTTGCTCAAAATAGTAGTATGCTACTTGGTTTGTCTCTACTTCAATGTGTACTTGTGTTTATTTTACTATATCACTTATACGCATTAGTGGAGCCCTTGGGATCTTTGCTTGATTACCAGCGTTGTGATGGCAGTCACACTAGTGGGGGCTGGGTAATCTATAAGCACATCCTTATACAGGTCCCTAGTCGCAGGACTATCG
This sequence comes from Agapanthus africanus, assembly GCA_030015575.1. Lineage (NCBI taxonomy): Eukaryota > Viridiplantae > Streptophyta > Magnoliopsida > Asparagales > Amaryllidaceae > Agapanthus > Agapanthus africanus. The sequence goes on from JASDDO010000010.1 coordinate 290,757,628, forward strand.
AGACAGGGCATCGATACTCCGGAGTAGACTAGCGTATGCGCTTCTCATCCCAGTGTGGGAGATGGTCTGTCCCACAGCCATCAGTACGTCGTACTGGAGATAGTATACGGGTGCTCGTTGGGTTACGAGTACACTGGACAGGACTCGTCGGGAACTGACAGGTTGGTATTATACCTATCGTCAGTCATCAGTTCCCAGGTGACATGAGTACAGCTTAGTCCGCTGACTTGACACTGGCACTTCGCCTCGAGTGTGTTCCCACTGCACTTTGATCACTACCCTACCACGGCTCAAAGGAGTCGTGCAAACAGGTGGTGGTTGGGTGCAGTCCCGAAGCACTTGGAGGCAGTGACGGTTAGACAGGATTCGTCTCTCCCGGTATTGGGGGTTGACATCGCGCTGTGTCTAGGAGAGCCATTACACGAGTAGTCCCTGGCCAGGGCAAACGAGATATACTGGTAGGTTTCCAGTGTTATCTCAGGGTGTTTTGGGCTTCGCTCCGGCACGACTTGTACCGCTATTGGGGGACTGACGTTTACCGCCCCCTAGGCCCGCCATGCGATGTATCAGACGAACAGACCGGACTGTACGGAGAATGTCACATTCAGACTCAGTAGGAGTTCAGATGGGGTTTCACCTCGTCAGCCTTCTTGTCGGCATCTACCTGGGGACCGTTACGCACAGCTAGTGCCGCTTGCGGTCTGTGGTTAAACCCACTGCCAGCGTAGTGTCGAGTCTTTAGAGTCCCACACAGAGGGTACTCGCCTCTGGGCAAAACAGAGTAGAGGTCGCATGGTTTTGCGACAGGGTTCGTTCTCATCCGCGCACTTGTGCACGTTTGGAGTCCGGACGGATTATCCTGGCAGGCTCTGGTTTGAGCCAGATACTGGTATATGTTTCGGGGGTTGCTTTTATATCTTGGTATTCTTGTTTTTCGGAACGAGAATGCAGGTGTGTATGCACAGTTGCTTGAGGCGGAGAATGAGGTTTTTCATTAGGGTTTCGGATCGGGTGCGTATGCACAGTTGACAGTTATCATTTTCCAAACCCTAATGGATTTATATATTATCTATTAATAATAATAATTAAATGAGAATTATGTTATGGTTGTTCTTGTTGACTTGTTGACCTTGGTTGACTTGTTGACCATTGACCACTTTCATGCCTTGAAAGTCTTCCTTGATTCATGCTTACTTTTTATTAAATGAAGCATGGTTGTGGTCATTCATAACACTACCATCAACTATTCTCATTTTCAATTATTATCATTTTAGATAATTCATTTCTTTTGCAATATGGTTGCAAGAAAGAAATAATTGAGCTCATTCTATCATAACCTCTCTCTCTCCTCATTTTCATCTTCTTCTTCCTCTTGAAAAGAGAAACCCTCTCATGTGTTGAGAATCATTCTCTTTTGATAGAAAAGCAAACCCTAATCTCTCTCTACTCATTCTAGGATGAAGGTTTAGCAAACCGGAAACCCTAGTTCACTCAAAGATCGAGGAAGAGCCCAAAGTCGAACCTTCGAGGTGGATCCATCTTCGACGGGAGAAGGCGACGCAAAGAGAACCATCAACCTCTACAAGTTTTGAAGAAGAAGGAGTTCAAGTTTAGGTATAACCATCTTCCAAAGTAGCTAACTCTCTTTAGCTAGAATACTAGTTTTAGTTTAGACAACGATCCCGACCAAGTTTAGTCCATGTTGCCTCTTGCGATAAAAATTCGTTTTTTATACCGTTTCCGCCTCCCCGTAAGCACCGGGGGTCGCAATATGGACTTACAGTGGTATCAAAGCCTAACTAAACTTAAACTAGCTTGGTAGTGAAGTGTAACGAAGTTCGGAACCGTAAAAAACCCAAAAACCGTATTTTCAAAAACCTGAGTTTCTGTTGAAATTTTTTGGGCTCAAAATAAAAAAATTTATATTTGTAAAATCATCTCAGGCTTTTCTAAGAATACCCATGAAAAACGATCCAGTGAGGAGCTCAAAGCGCCGCGCATCCGCGGCACGAGGTAGGCTCGTGCCGCGGAACCGCCGCGCTTTGTCATCTTCTGCGCCTCGTTTTTCGTGCAGTGTCTGTAGTTGGGGATTTTGGGATTTTTAAAATATATTATATGTGCCCAGATTTTCCAGAAAAGAAATTTCCTTTTGGGGTCCTATAATTCCGTATTTTTCCGAACTTCACTACACTTTGGCTATATTGGTTATATCTGTGATGTTTGCATGTATTGAACGTCGGCTAATCGCTATAGGTCGATTAGTCGGGGTTATACATGATCTGTAATGTGCTGGAATGTGTATATGAATGTGTTGGACTGTCGCGGGTGAATAGCCGGGGTTGGATGTGAGATGAGCTTTTGTTTTTCTTTCATTCATTTGTAAATGTAAATTGATGTAATTATATTATTTGTTTGGCCGCACAACCGGGTCGGGGTTGTAGCCGTCATTGTATAATTCTTTTTACTGTTTTTGCTCCTAGGATAGACCCACGGTGGGGTGCACAAACTACCGGGAACTTGGCGGGTAGTTTGCCGCACCCGTAGGGGTCTTGGGTGGGGTATTTGCTATTCACCGCGACCGTGTTATCCGCTTTTCGTTTCAGGCTCGAAAGAAATGCGGATTGCTAGTATATCCAATGTATTCATCTGTGATCTGTAATGTCTATCATTGTTTTCTATTTAGGCGTTGCTTATGTTTTACAGCCGCGCTAGCCCAGCCCCCGCTCTGTCGTTAGTTAAGTAACCTAACGGGTGATGACGGGGCCCCGTGGCGAATGCATATGGCATAAGCGTACGTCATATTTTGGTTGTTTTCTGCAATGGTAGGATTTAAATGATGGGACGCATTAAAAGTACTAATGCAAGAATATCACGCATTAAAAGAACTAATGCAAGAGAATAAACCAAGTTAAAGTCGTTGGAACACTTTCGAAAAACCACTCGGTTCTTTTCAAAACTAACTTTTAAATGCGGAGTTTGAGCCACTCCTTTTAAAAGCTATCTCGTTCCATCGACCAAATCAAGTTCACTACGTTCACGGTTTTGCCAAAACCATCCGTAGCCCTCCATCATTTCAGTTAAATATTCGGTAGTATTCAAGCTATGTATTTTGACCTCACGCCAAGGCATAGTGATTGGTAGCTGCCGGATATTTATCTGTTGCATAGATAGAATGCGTTGGTTTGAAACAGTCGTACTGCCATTTTGGCCTACGTCAAGGGTATGTACGGGTGGATTCAAATTAACCTGGATAATGATGGGACGAACTTGACATGTGACTTATGACATTTTGACCTCACGCCAAGGTCATAAGAGCATGGGGCAAAAATCCACATCGGGAGTTTCATAAGTACTGAAACTTGCTAGATTTGCATACCATTTGGAGTGTGATGATTCTGGTAGGATTCCTTCAGTTTCGTCACGCGATGATATTTGGATCCCGATCCTACTGTGAGTATATGCTACTCCTCGGGAAATTTCTCACTTAACGATCAATGCTATAAACCTAGTAGGTGCCTAGAAAGGTGTTAGCGGGGCTACGCCCCCAGGGAAAAGAGGTTCTTTAATTAAGGAACTTCGCGAAAGCGTTGGAAAACCTCCCTCGAAGTACCGACACCAGCCTGGCCGAACGGTTAAGCAAGTATTGTACGGTGGGATTGATCCTGACTAATTCTTCCTTTATGGTTTGAGGAGGGATTCGAGAAACAGTGGGAGCCATCCTGTTTAGACAAACTAAAAACCACTCTAAACTTGCAAGAGCATCATGCTGAGTGTTTCTTCTTCTCTCTCCTAATTGCAGCGACCAATCAACATGACTGGACTTAAGTTACTCCTAGATAAAAACAAGCTGACAGGGCCAAACTACAAAGATTGGCTCAGGAATGTCAAGATAGCAATCACTTATGACAAGCTGGGGTATCTTCTTACCACCAAAGCTCCCCCTGTCCCTGGTCCAACTTCCAGCGTCGCGGATAAGGAAATCCGCAAGACTTGGGAGATTGATAGCGCGAAGGCCAAGTGCCTCTTGCTTGCCTCGATGGACAACGAACATCAGAGGAGGCATGAGAATATGGACATGGAGTCCATATTGCTTCATACAAAAGAACTGTATGGGGAGCAATCACGTATCGCAAGATACGAAGCGTCGAAAAAGTTGTTTTCGACAAGAATGGCCGTCGGATCATCAGTAGCCGAGCACGTGCTAAAGATGATCGGTTACATTGAGGAGCTCGCTGACCTAGGGATCACATTGGAGAGTGAGCTATATACGGATATAGTTCTCCAGTCCCTTCCTTCCACTTACGCCCAGTTTATAATGAATTTCAACCTACAAGAAAAGGAGGTTGAACTTTCAGAACTCCTCAACCTGCTGAGGAGCGCAGAGGGCACCCTACAGAAAGGTAGGGAAACATCCACTTTGTTTGTAGGAGGATCATCTTCTTCTAGGTCCAAGGCGAAAGCCAAGGGAAAGAAGAAGAAAGCCCCCGCCAAACCAAGGGGCGGTGTTGGTAAAGTGGATACGAAGGGAAAAGGAAAAGCAACAAAGATAGCTGGGAAGCTTGTGGATAAGGAAGAATGCTTCTTTTGTCATAAGAAAGGACACTGGAAGAATGATTGCAGGGCCTGGAAGGCCAGAACACAGGAATTGAAGCAGGTTGCAGCTTCAGCTTCAGGTGTGTATGTTATTGAAAACTGTCTTTCAATAAACTCTACTTCCTGGGTATTGGATACCGGATCAGGATCTCATATCTGTAATTCTTTGCAGGCGTTGAGAAACCGTAGGGATTTGAAGGCAGGTGACATGACCCTCAGAGTTGCGAACGGAGCTAGCATGGATGCTAAAGCCGTGGGGGACTATCACCTGGGAATGTCAGATGGACATGTTTTGGTTTTGCGTAATTGCTTTTTTGTACCCAACGCAACTTGTAATATCATTTCTGTATCTTTAGTTTCTAAAGAAGGTTATGAATTTGCGTTTGTAAGTAATGTTGTAAACATTCGCCTTAATCAAGTTTTGATTGGGTCAGGTACTTTGAGTAATGGTATATACGTATTGAACCAACCACAGATTTTTAATGTCCAGAATACACACAAAAGAAAGTCTCCAGAAATAAACCAGACTTTCTTATGGCATTGTAGATTGGGTCACATCAATGAGAGAAGGTTGACCAAGTTACATACAGAAGGGTATTTGAATGCGTTCGAATATCAGTCGTATGCCACTTGTCAATCCTGTCTCAAGGGAAAGATGACAAAGACTCCGTTTACTGGACATGGAGAAAGAGCGAGCGAGCTCTTGGGACTCGTACACAGTGACGTGTGCGGTCCAATGTCTACACATGCCCGAAGCGGACATTCTTACTTCATTACTTTTACGGATGACTTCTCTAGGTACGGTCATATCTTCTTAATGAAGCATAAGTCCGAAGCCTTTGGAAAATTCCAGGAGTATAAGAATGAAGTAGAGAAACAGACCGGCAAAAGTATTAAGATTCTAAGATCGGATCGAGGTGGAGAATACTTAAGTGCCGAGTTCCTGGACTATTTAAAAGAGAACGGAATTCTCTCTCAGCTTACTCCTCCATACACCCCGCAACATAACGGTGTATCAGAGAGAAGGAACCGCACCCTATTGGATATGGTGCGGTCCATGATGAGTAACGCTGAGTTACCGCGATCATTCTGGGGGTATGCGCTAGAATCAGCTGCATACCTTTTGAACCGAGTTCCGACTAAGACTGTGCCTACCACCCCATATGAAATGTGGAGTGGGAAGAAACCATATCTTCAATATCTGAAGATCTGGGGATGTCCAGCTTTTGTCAAAAAGCAGCATGCGGACAAACTCGAGGCACGCTCAGTGCTGTGCAAGTTTGTGGGATACCCAAAGAGCACCAGGGGGTATCTTTTCTACTACGCAGAGGAACAAAAAGTCCTTGTTTCTCGCAATGCCCACTTTCTAGAACACCAGTTCTTGGAAAAGGAAATTAGTGGGAGCGCAGTAGAACTGGAAGAAGTTCCAGAACCACAGACTGTCACTGAAAGCTTAGTGGAACCAGAGGGTTCAACAGAACAGGACATTCCTACGCCGCTCCGCAGAAGTAGTAGGCAGTCTCATCCGCCCGAGAGATACTACGGTTTTCTCATAGACGGGGATAGAGAAGATTGCATGATGAACCTACTAGCTTCCAGCAGGCCGTTCAGAGCGTTGACTCAGTGAAATGGCTGGATGCAATGCGGACCGAAATGGAGTCCATGTACACCAACAAGGTATGGACGTTGGACATTGCTCCAGACGGGGTAAAACCCGTAGGATGCAAGTGGATCTTCAAAAGGAAGATTGGTGTAGATGGACAGGTTGAGACCTATAAAGCTAGGCTGGTAGCAAAGGGTTTCCGTCAAAGACCTGGCTTGGACTATGACGAAACCTTTTCTCCAGTAGCCATGCTGAAATCCATTCGGATCCTTCTTGCCATCGCTGCTTTCCACGATTATGAGATCTGGCAAATGGACGTAAAGACAGCTTTTCTAAATGGAAATTTAGAGGAGTGTGTCTATATGGACCAGCCAGAGGGCTTCATTCAGAGTGGGAGCAGCGGAAAGGTGTGCAAGTTGCTTAAGTCCATCTATGGACTAAAGCAGGCATCGCGGAGTTGGAACATCTGCTTTGATGAGACGGTCAAAGAATTTGGCTTTATCAAAAATCCAGATGAACCATGCATCTATAGTAGATTTGTAGCGAGAACTGTAGTATTCCTCGTTTTATACGTGGATGACATTCTCTTAATAGGAAATGACATTCCTATGCTACAATCTGTCAAGGGGTTCTTGTCACAAAGGTTCTCCATGAAAGACCTGGGTGATGCCTCATACATCCTGGGGATCCGGATCCATCGTGATAGATCCAAGAGGATATTAGGACTTTCACAGTCCAGGTACATCGACACCGTACTGAAAAGATTCAGTATGGAAGATTCCAAGCGCGGTAACTTACCGGCTTGTCACGGGATCACCCTCTCTAAAGAGATGTCTCCCAAGACTGATTTAGAGAGGGATCGCATGTCTATTATACCCTACGCTTCTGCGGTAGGCTCTATAATGTATGCGATGTTGTGTACCAGACCGGATGTAGCTTATGCACTGAGTGTAGTAAGCCGGTATCAGTCAAACCCTGGGGAGAAACATTGGATAGCAGTAAAGAACATTCTCAAGTACCTGAGGAGGACTAAGGAGATGTTCTTGGTGTATGGCGGAAAAGACCTCCAGATCGAGGCTTTTGCTGACTCCAGCTTCCAGAGTGACAAGGATGATTCCAAGTCCATGTCGGGTTTTGTCTTTACCCTCAATGGAGGGGCGGTGTGTTGGAAGAGTTCCAAACAGGAAACCGTTGCAGACTCGACTATGGAAGCGGAATACATCGCTGCATCTGATGCCGCAAAAGAAGCTGTCTGGATGAGGAAGTTCTTGAAAGAACTACAGGTGGTTCCGTCCATTGCTGATCCAATACCTCTGTATTGCGACAACAATGGGGCTATAGCTTTAGCGAAGGAACCGAGGTCCCATCAGAGATCCAGGCACATCTTGAGGCGGTATCACCTGATCAGGGAGATCGTGGATCGCAAGGAGATCGAGGTTCGGAGAGTTGCTTCGGAAGACAACACTGCAGATCCATTCACCAAGGCCCTGCCCCAGACTCAGTTCGAGCGGCTGATCGAGATGATAGGTCTTCGATACGCCAGTACATGGCCTTAGTGCAAGTGGGAGATTGTTAGTGTATATGCCCTAGAGGCCATTACTGTATCATACTAGTTTGTATATTACTTAATGGATGCTTGGGATATTCACCTTGTATATACAATCTTGCTCAAAATAGTAGTATGCTACTTGGTTTGTCTCTACTTCAATGTGTACTTGTGTTTATTTTACTATATCACTTATACGCATTAGTGGAGCCCTTGGGATCTTTGCTTGATTACCAGCGTTGTGATGGCAGTCACACTAGTGGGGGCTGGGTAATCTATAAGCACATCCTTATACAGGTCCCTAGTCGCAGGACTATCGAGACAGGGCATCGATACTCCGGAGTAGACTAGCGTATGCGCTTCTCATCCCAGTGTGGGAGATGGTCTGTCCCACAGCCATCAGTACGTCGTACTGGAGATAGTATACGGGTGCTCGTTGGGTTACGAGTACACTGGACAGGACTCGTCGGGAACTGACAGGTTGGTATTATACCTATCGTCAGTCATCAGTTCCCAGGTGACATGAGTACAGCTTAGTCCGCTGACTTGACACTGGCACTTCGCCTCGAGTGTGTTCCCACTGCACTTTGATCACTACCCTACCACGGCTCAAAGGAGTCGTGCAAACAGGTGGTGGTTGGGTGCAGTCCCGAAGCACTTGGAGGCAGTGACGGTTAGACAGGATTCGTCTCTCCCGGTATTGGGGGTTGACATCGCGCTGTGTCTAGGAGAGCCATTACACGAGTAGTCCCTGGCCAGGGCAAACGAGATATACTGGTAGGTTTCCAGTGTTATCTCAGGGTGTTTTGGGCTTCGCTCCGGCACGACTTGTACCGCTATTGGGGGACTGACGTTTACCGCCCCCTAGGCCCGCCATGCGATATATCAGACGAACAGACCGGACTGTACGGAGAATGTCACATTCAGACTCAGTAGGAGTTCAGATGGGGTTTCACCTCGTCAGCCTTCTTGTCGGCATCTACCTGGGGACCGTTACGCACAGCTAGTGCCGCTTGCGGTCTGTGGTTAAACCCACTGCCAGCGTAGTGTCGAGTCTTTAGAGTCCCACACAGAGGGTACTCGCCTCTGGGCAAAACAGAGTAGAGGTCGCATGGTTTTGCGACAGGGTTCGTTCTCATCCGCGCACTTGTGCACGTTTGGAGTCCGGACGGATTATACTGGCAGGCTCTGGTTTGAGCCAGATACTGGTATATGTTTCGGGGGTTGCTTTTATATCTTGGTATTCTTGTTTTTCGGAACGAGAATGCAGGTGTGTATGCACAGTTGCTTGAGGCGGAGAATGAGGTTTTTCATTAGGGTTTCGGATCGGGTGCGTATGCACAGTTGACAGTTATCATTTTCCAAACCCTAATGGATTTATATATTATCTATTAATAATAATAATTAAATGAGAATTATGTTATGGTTGTTCTTGTTGACTTGTTGACCTTGGTTGACTTGTTGACCATTGACCACTTTCATGCCTTGAAAGTCTTCCTTGATTCATGCTTACTTTTTATTAAATGAAGCATGGTTGTGGTCATTCATAACACTACCATCAACTATTCTCATTTTCAATTATTATCATTTTAGATAATTCATTTCTTTTGCAATATGGTTGCAAGAAAGAAATAATTGAGCTCATTCTATCATAACCTCTCTCTCTCCTCATTTTCATCTTCTTCTTCCTCTTGAAAAGAGAAACCCTCTCATGTGTTGAGAATCATTCTCTTTTGATAGAAAAGCAAACCCTAATCTCTCTCTACTCATTCTAGGATGAAGGTTTAGCAAACCGGAAACCCTAGTTCACTCAAAGATCGAGGAAGAGCCCAAAGTCGAACCTTCGAGGTGGATCCATCTTCGACGGGAGAAGGCGACGCAAAGAGAACCATCAACCTCTACAAGTTTTGAAGAAGAAGGAGTTCAAGTTTAGGTATAACCATCTTCCATAGTAGCTAACTCTCTTTAGCTAGAATACTAGTTTTAGTTTAGACAACGATCCCGACCAAGTTTAGTCCATGTTGCCTCTTGCGATAAAAATTCGTTTTTTATACCGTTTCCGCCTCCCCGTAAGCACCGGGGGTCGCAATATGGACTTACATAGACTAGCGTATATCTTCTCGACCCATGTGATGGGCGATGGTTGATCTCATATCCATTGGTGTTTGACATCAGAGATGGTATGCGGATGCTCAGTAGAGACTGGGTACACTGAACGGACTCGCCGAGAACTCCCAGATGGTATTATACCTCACGTCAGATGGCAGTTCTCTGGTGACACTGGTGCAGCTTAGTCTGTTGACCCGAGATCGTCATAGAGTCTTGTGTGTCTCCCACTGTGCTTTGATTTCCACCCTACCACGGCTCTACTGAGTCGTGCAAACAGGTGGTTTTTGGGTACAGTCCCGATTCACATGGAGGCAATGAGCGATAGGAGGGGATTCGTCTCTCCCGGTATTGGGGGTTGATGTTGCGCTATGCTCGACTGGCCATAACAGAAAATCCCTGGCCAGGGTTGCAGTGATATACTGGTAAGAGTTATCAGTAGTTTCACGAATGTTATGGACCTCAAGTCGGCATGACTTATCGAGCTATTGGGGTCTGACGTTTACCACCCCTAGGCGAGATATGCAACATATCAGACGAACAGACCGGACTGTACGGTAAGTGTTATTGGTTGGATTCACAGGAGTGTGAACGGGCTTGCTCGTAGATCTTCTGATCGCTCAATACCCGGGTGGCCGTTACGTTTAGCAGATCGCTTGCGGCTTGTGGGTGCTTGACATGATCATCATCTGCTGCTGGCGTATTGATGAGTCTTTAGAGTCCTACACAGAGGTTTCCTGGCTCAAGCGAAACGAAATAGGAGCGCATATGAGATATGTGCGGGACCGAGAATAATGCGTGTATGTGATACCGTATTCTATTCTCGCGATGAATGTATCGATTTGTTGTATGCGATATATCCTAGTTATCGAATCAAGGATTGATTCGATAAGCCGATACATTGGATATTAGTCGGTTATATGCGATATGACCGGATCGTTAAATCAAGTATTGATTTAATGATTTAATGTATAATTATATATATTAGATATATTACTTTGCATTAACTAATATTAGTTCACTTTAAATGGATTTTCTCACCTGAAATGCACATTGTATATGTGATATATTTTTGTGCACTTGTTTATATCATGTTTGATGATACATGCTCACTTGGGTTTGTGTAAAGAATTGAACCATGGTTAGTTAATGGTTAGGGTTTCATTTGATTTACTTATTCATTTATTTATTTATTTTGGCAAAAGAAAATTGATATGGTGTCTTTCTTTGTTTGCTTGTTAAAGCTTCATGAAGCTTTGAACAAGTCCACCATATTTGTCTCATGCTTAACCCTAACCATTCCACCTAACCATAGTCTATTCTCTACACCTAACCATGGTTGGTATATGATAAGTATTCATATTATTTTCCTTTTTGAAAGACTTATCATATATTCTTTCTTCTTCTTCTTCATCTTCAACAAGAAGAAAACCTTGCCTTCATCAATGGCAACTTGAGAAAAAGAGTGAGAAATCCAATTCTAAAGTGAACCCACTTCCTATTTCTTCATCCTCTACCACTTGGCAAGTAGTATAGGGTGTTTTCTTCATATGTTTCATGACTTGGTGAAGTTGGAGCTTGATCTTGAGTTGCCTCGACGTAGATCATCTTCGGCATCGTAGTCGATGACCTAGCCCGCCCATTTCTCCGATGAAGCCGACGCTAGAGTCTAAGATCCGATTTGTACAGCGGAGGGACGTCTACGTGGAGCTAAGGAAGTGGAGAACCAGATCTACAAAGGTTGTAGTCACTTCCCTTTTAAGTTAAAGTTGTTTATTTGCATTGCGTCGCCTATACATCTAGTTAACGATCTGTATTAGGGTTTGTAGGCACTTGGAAAATTTTGAATTGGCCATGTTTGATCACTTGTGAGACCTCATTAGTGTGCCTAGGAACCCTACAAAAACTAGAGTGAACATGTGTTAGTTAATGTAAACTAGTATATCAAATATACAATTATACAATAAATTATCGAATCAACACTTGATTCGATAACCCGGCTATATCATATATAACCGACTAACATCCAATGTATCGACTTATCGAATCAACACTTGATTCGATAACCCGGCTATATCATATATAACCGACTGATACATAAAGTCGCGAGAATAGAATACGGTATCACATACACGCATTATTCTCGGTCCCGCACATATCACATACGTGCTCCTATTTCGTTTTGCTTGAGCCAGTAAAACCTCTATGTAGGACTCTAAAGATTCGTCAATACGCCAGCAGTAGGTGATGATCACATCAAGCACCCACAAGACATCAGCGATACTAGCTGGACGTAACGACTACCAGGGTATTGAGCGATCAGAAGATCAGCAAGCAAGCCCGCTCAAACTCCTGTAAAAGCCTGCCGGTAACACTTCCCGTACAGTCCGGTCTCCTTGTCTGATATGTAGCATATCAAGTTTAGGGGTGGTAAACGTCAGACCCCAATAACGGATAAGTCGTGCCGATGTGAGGCTCATAATGGGTCGAGAAACTACTGGTAACACTTACCAGTGAATCTCTAAATCAGCTCTGGCCAGGGACTTCCCTGTTACGGCCAATCGAGCACAGCGCAACATCAACCCCCAATACCGGGAAAGACGAAACCCCTCCTATCGCTCATTGCCTCCATGTGACTCGGGACTGTACCGAAAAACCACCGTTTTGCACGCCCTCATGGACGTGGTAAGGTGGAAATCAAAGCACAGTGGGAATCACACAAGACTCTATGACGATCTCGGGTCTACAGACTAACCTGCACAAGTGTCTCCAGAGAACTGCCATCTGACGTGCGGTATAATACCATCTGGGAGTTCTCGACGAGTCCGTCCAGTGTACCCAGTCATCACTGAGCACCCGCATACCATCTCTGATGTCAAACACCAATGGGTATGGGATCATCCATCGCCCATCTCATGGTTCGAGAAACGTATACGCTAGTCTACACTAGTATATCGATGCCCCGTCTCGATACACCTACGACTAGGGACCTTGAAGGATGTACTTATGGACTACCATGTCCCCACTAGTATGATCCACATCATAGTCCAGGTAGTCAAGTACACATCCTAAGGGCTTTACCAACATGTAACTATTAGACAATATAAAGAGACAAGTATACACGTTAAGATAAAGAGCAACCAGATAGCATACTATTATGTCGAGTAAGAAAGTCCTCTCTATATATGTCCAAGCATCCAATAAAATATACATCATCTGTACAATACTGACCTCTAGGGCATACATACAGCTAACAATCTCCCACTTGCACTAGGGCCAGCTGCTGTAGTATCGCATACCAAGCATCCCGAAGAGTCTCTCAAACTGTATCTGGGGAATGGCTTTCGCGATTGGATCCGCAGTATTGTTATTCGTGTCAACCCTCCTGACCTCGATCTCCCGGCGATCAACTATCTTCCGGATCAGGTGATACTGCCTAGAATATGCCTGGATCGCTGATGGGACCTGGACTCCTTGGCCAAAGCCACCGCTCCATTGTTATCGCAATACAAAGGTATTGGATGCTCAATGGATGGAACCACTCTAGGTTCAGTAATGAACTTCTTGATCCAGACAGCCTCTTTGGCAGCATCGTTGGCAGCGATGTATTCAGCCTCCATCGTCGAGTCTGCCACATTTCCTTCTTGGAACTCTTCCAGCTAACCACCCCTCCGTAAAGGGTAAATACAAATCCCAACTGCGACTTAGAGTCGTCCTTATCACTCTGGAAGCTCGAATCGGTAAAGGACTCCACTTGGAGTTCTCCGTTACCATATACTAAGAGCATCTCTTTAGCCCTTCGCAAGTACTTGAGAATGCTTTTCACAGCTGTCCAGTGACTCTCTCCAGGATCAGCTTGATACCTACTCACTACACTTAGTGAGTATGCTACATCGGGTCTGGTACATAGCATCGCGTACATGATAGAGCCTACTACCGAAGCATAGGGTATGCCTTGCATGCGAGCTCTCTCCAAATCAGTCTTGGGAGACATCTCTTTAGAGAGAGTGAGCCCTGAGATCGTGGGTAACTTCGCACGCTTGGATTCTTCCATACTAAACCTCTTTAGTATGGTGTCAATGTACCTGGATTGGGACAATCCTAATATCCTTTTAGATCTATCTCTATAGATCATAATTCCCAATATGTAGGAGGCATCACCAAGATCTTTCATTGAGAATCTTTGTGATAAGAAGAGCTTGACCGATTGCAACATAGGAATGTCATTTCCTATCAAGAGTATGTCGTCCACGTACAATACGAGGAAGACAACCTTTCTTTCTGCCACCTTCTTGTAGATACAAGATTCATCTACGTTTTTTACGAAATCAAACTCTTTGATAACGACGTCAAAGCAGATGTTCCAACTCCGCGATGCTTGCTTTAATCCATAAATGGATTTAAGCAGCTTGCACACCTTCCCGCTGCTCCCACTATCTACGAAACCCTCTGGCTGAGTCATGTACACGCACTCTTCTAAATCACCGTTTAGAAAGGCGGTCTTAACATCCATTTGCCAGATTTCGTAGTCATGATATGCAGCGATGCAAGCATGATCCAGATGGATTTAAGCATAGCTACTGGAGAAAAGGTTTCGTCATAGTCCATACCTGGTCTTTGACGAAAACCCTTTGCAACAAGTCTAGCTTTGAAAGTCTCCACTTTCCTATCTACACCAAGTTTTTTCTTGAAGATCCACTTGCTCCCAATGGGTTTTACCCCTTCAGGAGAAAATTCCAAAGTCCATACTTTGTTGGTGTACATGGATTCCATCTCGGACCGCATTGCATCTAGCCATTTCACTGAGTCCCCACTCGTGATGGCCTGCTCGAAGCTAGTTGGGTCATCATCAACCATGATGCAATCCTTGCTCCCACCATCCATGAGCAAACCGTAGTATCTCTCAGGTGGGTGAGAAACCCTACTAGATCGGCGGAGTGGCTGGGGTTCATCGGGAACTACGGAATCCTCCGGTTCCACCAGATCTTCTGTTGTGGTTTGTACAGCTGGAATCTCTTCCAGTTCTACCTCAGAGCCACTAATCTCTTTTGTAAGAAATTCCTTTTCTAAAAAGGTGGCGTGTTGAGCAACAAACACTCTTTGTTCCTCACTGTGGTAGAAGATATACTCTAGCGAATGCTTGGGATATCCAACAAACTTACACAAAACAGACCTTGCCTCGAGTTTGTCCGGTTTTTGTCTTTTGACATAAGTCGGGCAACCCCATAGCTTAATAAAATTAAGATATGGTATCTTCCCCTCCCATATCTCATATGGGGTGGTAGGTACAGATTTGGTAGGAACTCTATTCAGTATGTATGCTGCTGTCTCCAGTGCATATCCCCAGAAGGAAATAGGTAACTCAGCTATACTTATCATAGAGCGCACCATATCTAATAGGGTGCGGTTCCTTCGTTCCGATACACCGTTGTGCTGTGGTGTATATGGAGGAGTTAGCTGAGAGAGAATCCCATTCTCTTTTAGGAAGTCCAGGAATTCATTGCTCAAACATTCACCTCCTCGATCAGATCAAAGGATTTTAATACTTTTCCCGGTTTGGTTCTCGACTTCTTGTTTATATTCTCTAAATTTCTCAAAATCTTCAGACTTGTGTCTTATTAAGAACTCATGTCCGTATCTTGAGAGATGGTCCGTGAATGTAATGAAGTACGAAGAACCATCCCTGGCATGTGTAGACATGGGACCGCATACATCACTATGTATCAGTCCCAAGAGTTTGGTAACTCTTTCTCCGTGTCCCGTAAACGGAGTTTTAGTCATCTTGCCTTTGAGACATGACTGGCAAGTGTCATAAGATTAAAATTCGAACGGTTTCAAATATCCATCCTTATGCAACTTAGCTAGTCGTGTCGCATTTATATGACCAAGTCTACAATGCCACAAGAAGGATTCGTTCATTTCTGAACTCTTCCTCTTGTGTGTGTTTGTTATACTCAGAACTGTAGATTGATTTAGAACATAAATGCCATTGCACAACGTGCCTGATCCAACCAACTTTTGGTTTAGGAAAATGTTCATAACATTATCCTCTGATACAAAATTATATCCCTCTTTACTCAACAAAGAAACCGATATAATGTTGCATATCAGGTTCGGCATGTAATAGCATTCGTTCAGAATCAATGTATTACCAGTTGGCAATACAAGGTGATATTCCCCGACGGTTTTAGCTGCAACAATTGCACCATTTCCAACCCATATGTCTTTATCACCTTCTCCAAGTTCTCTACCTTTCCTAAGCCCATTTAACTGATTACATATATGGGATCCTGACCCGGTATCTAATACCCAGGACGTAGAGCAAATGGAGAAACAGTTCTCTGTAACGAACACACCCGAAGAAAATGCATCAACATGAACTTTCTTCATTCGGGTGGCATGGGAATCCTGGTATTCCCCTATATCTTGTTCAGTCTTATAACTTTTATAAGAAAGAATGGAACCAACGTTCCCCAGCACAGACATGTGGGTTCGGTCAATACATCTATATTATTATCTTGATTAGGGCATGATATGGTCACTACCTGGAGAGAGAGAGAAGAAAACACTTTAGCGTATGCTCTTGCAAGATCAGATTGGTTTATTATTTTATCTAATCAGGATGGCTCCCACTGTTTTTATCAAATCTTCCTTCAAACCCTAAAAGGAAAGACTAGCCGGGATTAATTACACCCTACAACTTCGCCAATCTTTCAGCCAGGCCAGTGTCGGTACTTTGAGGGAGGTTCCCCGTGCTTTCGCATGGACTTAATTAAAGTAAACCTCGTTTTCCCAGAGGCATAACCCCGTTGACACCTTTCTAGACACCTACTTGATCGGCTAATTGTCCTGTGTAAAACTCTCCCAGGAGTAACAATTACTCGCAGTGGGTATCGGGATCCAACTATCTCATAGAAGGTATGCAATCTCATTGCAAATTTCAACACTTGAAATTCCAGATAATATTTTTCCCTAAGCATCCCATGACCTTGACGGAGGTCAACAAACCACAGGGTGCAAGTCAAGTTCAACCCGTCATTTCTTGATTGAATCAAACCCACCCACACGACCCTTGACGGAGGTCAACAAGGTCGTACGACTACCCTAATCCAATCTGCATCATATGCATAAGCAGATAAATACTAGTTAGCTACCGCACACTACGCCTTGACTGAGGTCAACAAATGTAGCACGAATACTAAGTAGGACTTATCTGAAATGACGGAGGGCTACGACAGGTTTTTCTGAAAACCTATTGCGTAATGAACTTGATATCATTGTAGAATCAAGTGAATTTTGAAATGGAGTGATTTTGAGGCTTTCATTAGTTTTGCTAAAGAGGTCACTCCCGGTGAAGAGATCTCGGCTCTTTCCTCATTGAATAAGGTGCAGGATATATCATATATATCGCTATGCAAAGAAAAACTCGAAAATCAATCAAAAACCAAACCGAGTGTTGTAGTATCTGCCAGTTTTGCTAAAGAGGTCACTCCCGGTGAAGGGATCTCGGCTCTTTCCTCATCGAATAAGATGCAGGATATATCATATATATCGCTATGTAAAGCAAAACTGTAGCTACCCTTTTTGAAAAATTTGATTCTACAACATCTTTTTAGGTTTCTTTTCTTTCATTAATCATATTAATGAAGTCCCATCATTTAAGTCACCTAAACATCACAGATAAATACGACGTACACTTATGCCATCCGCATTCTCCTCGATGTCCCCTCATGCACCTTTAGGTTAGGTAAGTAACGGCAGAGCGGGGCAGGGCTAGCGCGGGTGTAAAACATAAGTAACATCTATATAATATATCATATATACTATATACAGTATTTATCTCATCACATCACATGATCACATCACAGATATCGCAGCAGAAGAAACATATGAAACATTGGATATACTAGGACGTCCATGTTTTATTTTGAGCCTCTATAAAACACGGATTCCACGGTCGCGATGAATAGATAAACCCACACCCCTAGACCCCTACGAGAGAGGCAAGCAACCCTTCCAATTCTAGAGTTAGGAGACCCGGACTCGACTCCTCGAGTTGGTCTCCCACCGGACTCCAGAACCCGGTTACTTGTGCTCTCCTCCTTGGGTCTATCCTAGTGTGGAAAAGTAAATAATATACAAATGGTGACATCAACCTCATCCCGGAAGTGACCCAATAAAAGAATATTACATACATTTAATTTTACATGAATGGAAATAAAAACTCTCATCTCACATAAAACCCCCCGGCTATTCATAACGCGACGATCCAATATAACATATCCAGCAATACATAACATCACATGTCATCAACGTAAGTAAATATGCGCATCCCAATTGTTGTTAACATATAGCAACGAAGCCGGCGATATCACATATTTCTCTTACGGTCGCAGAAAAGAAAGTGTAAAACTACAACATTTGGAATCCACATTCTCGTTAGACATCGTAAATCCGAAATATCACATACTTCGCATTTCATGCCTAACCGTATGAATTCCACATATTGTATCATATTCCAGATAAATAGACAGTATTAAACTTTCCGATCGGATAATCAAATACCCAAGATTTCCTAAATAGCTCAACACTTGAGCGGAGTTCAAAAATTTCAGAATACGTCACAGTAGCAACGGTCCAGCCGTAGAAGGGTCAAGCCAACGTCTCACATGTGGCACGCCGTACTACCCCAAACCCTAAGGTTCAAAAGGCAGTTCAAGACGGTCACATAATCGAGTTAAGGTTTGTTGTCTTCTAGAGGGTCCATCGCATTACTTGCACGTTTTTTCGAAAGATTTAAACCCGAGAAAAATTCAACACTTGAATGTTTTTCGTGCCGGGAAAAATTGAGTTAATGATATCCATTCGAACATATTAATACATTCTAAATTATCCGGAATAACAAAACAAAATTAAATTCTCCGATGGAATCGACGATTACAAAATAAACCCCAAAAATACTCAACACTTGAGTCATAATAAAAATACCCAGAAAGATTGTCACGAACCGAACGTTTCGACTCGTGACCGGCACTTAACCACGCAACGTCTACAGGCGTAACGCGACTAAGTAAGCCGAACCTAGAAATCAAAACCTTTTAAAGGTAGCGAGTGTTGAAAACATTTAATTAAGACATTTAGAAAACCTTAAATAGTTCAATAAGTTCCTTTAAAGTTACATTATCATTTAAATATTTTTGGCAGCATTTACTTTGTAAAAGTAACCCCGAAATCGGGTATAAAACAGGATATGAGTGAAAATGAGAGATAATGAAACAAAACATTCCCAAACGGGAGCAATCACGCCCAACGGCGGAAACCATCATCACGAGAGTAATATACGACGCCGTAGTGAAGAATGAGCAATAATAAACATCACAGAATAATAAACTGCAATAAATAAACAGTCGGCTCCCACGAGCTTGACACCAAAATACAAAGAAATATACATCATTGTCCTCACACTGTCTCTAAGTCCAGTACATATATGGTAGATGGAGAATACTAGATACAAAAGGGGTACAATAAAAGTAATCAGATACCACAACCCACCTAAAAGCAAAACAGCTCTCGCACCAACTGCAGTGGTATCTGTAGCCAAAGGATGCAAAAGGAAGCCTGCCGCGACTACTCCGAGGGGCAACCTGCGAATACCGTGGCACAACGGAGGTGAGTTGCCAACTCGTGAATAGAGATAACATATAAAGGTAATCGCGAGCATGCACGTACTGCGCTACTCTATCATATGCTAGCAGATGATATCAATGCGTGATAAGCAGCATGTGCAATAGTCATGCAAGTGCTCTATCAGGTAATATAACTACAGGATGAGATACAATAATGAATGCTGAGCATGGGAAACATAACATCTACACGGAATGTCAACGTGGAATATATAATAGGTGTCCATCCATGCACCCAGATCCCTAAATAGCTCAGGCGCCGGCACTCTCATCGGCCCTCCAATCCTGTAAATCTCTGAGAATCACGAGTGCCCAACATCGGCACCCAAATATCATAAGTACTCGTGTCCAGTATCGACACGCAAATCCTCATCCATCGGGCCCCGTCAATCCGGGTCAGCCCACGGGCTCCGTCTGCGGTATCGGCCCTCAGCCCCGGCAGCACGGATCATCCCGCATCCATCTATCGACTCTGGTCAGCATCCTCCGGATAACCTCCAGGTCCAACCAATCACCAGTAGGTAGTAGTCCCTCTGCCAGGCTCACCGTCTACTACACATCGAAACCGTTCTCGCCCCGGGGTACCATACCGAGTCCACCATATACCCGTAATCGGCCTTATCCAACTCCTCGATTCGGGTTCACATATATCACTCTCGTACCGAGAAAACACATGGTGGACGCACCGAAATATCATATCAAGGGAAACCGGGTTTTTAAATGATTACATATTCTTTTTGAAATAGCCACGGTTCCCAAATCCAGAAATTTCATGTAATCCAAAAACCAACGTACATGTCAATGCGATGTAATATAGGCATCATGTATGAATATCATATCAAGTCAAATAAAAAGATGAGCTACAGCATAATGATCATGGAAATTCTACAGTGTGAGTGTCATGGCAATTACTAACGGTGTGTGTGTAACATGCAGAATAGTGCTCGTGCAACATGAACCGTTAGTAATAGTGCGGTGTTCTATCAATTGTAGTTTATAAACATATAGCAGGGAATGCAGTATGCACAAAATAGTAGCCATGAACAGTCAATATATGTAAATGTAATATGCAGCTACAAGGTCCTATCAGCCCAGACGCATAACGCCATACGGGCGATTTCCCCGTAGATGTTAAATTTACTCACCGAAGTCTCGCGCTAAGTGTAGCCGACGACTTGCTTCCCCTTCTTCGCAGCGTCCGTCTCACTCGCCTGCGAACCTAGAATCATACAATATATCACACATAAGCTCAAATCCATAAAAACATGATATGAAGGTCAAACTAGAAACCCGAGTCGCAAACCAAGTGCGCGTGTGCGCGATACGCTAAAACGTGTGATTACGCGCCTGAAACTACTCCGACGCGTCGCGATATGCAGAAACCCCAAACCCACACACGTATCACGCGTGTCGCGAAGGTTTAAAATACGAGAAATAGGTATATAGCTCCAGATTTTTCTACAGCAAGAATTAAATAAAATTATAGATGCCATGGGTCTAAGGGTAGCAGCAGGAACCTACAGAGCCAAACCAAACCCAAATCCCTCCCCATCTGGCCGCAAAATGCGGCCAGAATCAATATTCTGGCGGCGTCAGTATGGAATTTGGGGGTCGTATTCTACACATAGGATCCGCACCTCACAACTATACTGCAGTCATCTTAATTTTAATCTTAACACACTGGGTCGATAGCAGTTTGCAGAAAGCTAGATTTTGCTCAAAAACGATGAATTGCATCAAATGGAAATCTGGTGGTATTTTAGTGCAATTGGGGGCTAAGCTAGGTTAACATGGCCCGAACAACTCCTCATCAACTTACTAAAACCAGTTCATACATCACTTGGTCAAGGTTCCCCCTAATTACCACATATCGCACTAAAACGCACCAATAATCACTAATCGAAGCTAAGCTATACTAATTAAGAAAACTAGGGGGTAAGTTCAAGAAGTATACCCCACACTCGACCCTAGGGAGCTGGAGGAAGAAGAAGGAGTGAAGGGAAGGAGCTGCAGTTGAAGTTGTGTTGTTGCTACTGCTCACTGTTGCTGCTGTTGCTGCTATTGCTGGCTGCTGCTGCTGCTGCTGTGCTTGCTTCAGCTGCTGCTGAGATGGTGTGGGTGTGTGAGTGTGAGAGTGAGGTTGAAAGAAATGAGCACAAGAATGAGAGGAAATGATAACTCCCAATGTCAACCCCTCCTTTCTCTCTCATCATTAAATGCAAGCATGGCTTTTGCCATGATGCATTCTCTCTCTCTCATTCTCACCAAGTCAACACTCCAAAAGAAAATTCAAATTAAAACAACCATCCCTTAACTAAATAAACTTAATTAAAACCCAAAAGTCTTAATCCCCCTTTATTAAACCCACCATGGTTGCTAATCATGGTACAACCTCATTTTAAAACCCTAGTTTACATGCACATGTGTGTGCAAGCCTAGGAAAATTATAGAAAAATATTTATTAAATTTGGAAAAATATTTGAAACTCAAATTGGTAAACTTTTTACTAAAAACCCTTTATTTAAATATAATTAGCCACTAAACACATCCTAAGGTGTTACAGAGATGCAGGAATGGTAGTGGATATTACTGCATGAAGAACCGTCCCCAATACTCCTTTTCTGCCGCGGAACCGCCGCAAAGGGTGGCTTAGTGCCGCGGTTCCGCGGCCACGTGGAGGCTTTGAGGGCTCATTTTTCATGGTAACCCTTAGAATTCCTTGTTGATTTTTTTAGGTATTTTTAATTCACAAAAACCCAGTTTTTATAAAATGTACAGAGAGGGGGTTATCTTGACGTTTCCGGGTTCAATCGGGGTTTTAACTTCGTTAACACATCGCCTAATGCTCTAGCTAGGCTCTGATACCACTGTAGGGTTACTAGGCACACTAACAAGGTTCTACAACGCATCAAACATGCCCGATTAAAATTTTAGCCGTGCCAAATAACCCTAAACAAGATCGTCGCTAGATTATTAGGGTTTCACAAGCTAGTAAACTACATTTACTACTAAGTGAATACGAAATACAACCTTTGTAGATCGGTCCTTCACTTCTTTAGCTCCTTGTTGAAGTCCTTTCGCTGCGATCGTGGTTCTCCCGGACCCTTGCATGGCTTCACGAGACGAAAGACACGTCCTTGCTTGAAGTCTTCGAGGCCGAAGATGATCTACGTCGAGGGGATGCCAACTCAAGCTTCTACTTCACAAACTTGAGAATTAGTGAAGCAAACACCCTAAACTAAAGTGCTAGTCTAGTAGAGGATGGAGAAATAGGAAGTGGGTTCTCTTTAGAATTTTATTTCTCACAATCTTTCTCACTTTGGATCAAACCCTAGCAAGCTTTTCTTTTTAACAAAGAAGAAGAAGATGAACAAAAGAAAGAGATGATGATAATGATCAAGTGAGAAAGCTAACCATGGTGAGTGAGTATCATATACTAACTCATGTAGAGACATAACCATGGCTAATACCTATGGTTGGGTTAAGAAATATCCATAGTAAAAACAAATTTAGTGGAATTAGTCAATGCATCCACAAGCTTCCACAAGCTTCATGCATTGTGCTAATCCTCCACTAATTTTGTAATTACTTAAAACATAAAAACCCAACATAATAGATTGTAGGGTTTTCTTAACACCTCTATTAAGGGTTAGAAGCATCATACATGCTATAACAATAAAATTTTTGAGGTGCTAAGCAAACTATACAAAGAATTGAACTAGAATATATGAAGTAACAATTAATAATATCAAGATTAAGAGTTAAGTTATACTAAGTGAAGAGACTAAAACCTTTGTAGACCTCTTTGGAAGACTCCTTGGCTTTGAAAAGGTTCACTTGATCAACTCCTCGTCCACGACGATCTACCCGAAGCACTTTGCTCTAAGCTTGATGCTTCCATCGATTTTTGACAAACTTGAAGCACAACACCCTACACAAGATAGCTAAGGTTGTGTAGGATGATGAAGTGGTTGCTATTCTTATTTATTACCTTTTCTTTTCTTTTTCTAACTCCTTTTTAACATTTAAAAGAGAGCTAGGGTTTTTGAGGAAGAAGATGGCTCATTTTTCTTTTGGAATGATAATGATAATGTTGTAAAAGAAAAATGAGAGAGAGAAAAGAGATCTTATCATAACCACAACCATGGTTAAAATAATATCTAGATATTTCAACTAAGGTTAAAGGGCAAAAGCAAAAGAAACCATGGTTGAGTCAAATTCAACCATGGAATTGTGTAGAAGAGTGTGGAAAAGAATGAGTCATTATCCTTTTTCTTTTGCCTTTTATCTTTATTGAAAATATCTATATATCATTTTATCTACAATATGATTCTTATATTGCCATCCTCTTTGTATCATCAACCATGATACTTTTCATGTATGTATGTATGTATGCACATCATCATGTACATATACATGCATGTATCCATAAGAAGAAAAGGATTTAAATAAATAATAGAAAAGCCAATATTAAATCAACACTTGATTTAATAAATTGGTCATATCTTATATGACCCGACTAATATTAAATGCCCGATTAAAATACAGTATCATATACTAGTATTTAATCGAGGCTCCGCGCATATCTCATATGTGCACCACTTCGTTTCGCCAGAGCCGAGAAACTTCTATGTGGGACTTTAAGACTCGTCAATACACCAGCAGTAGATGATGATCATATCAAACACCTACAAGCCGCAAGCGGTCAGCTAAACGTAACGGCCACCCGGGTATTGAGCGATCAGAATAAGAACAAGCGAACCTGTCAAAACTCCTGTCAATCCATCAGGCAACACTAACCGTACAGTCCGGTCTCTTCGTCAGATATGCTGCATATCGAGTCTAGGGATGGAATCGTCGACCACAATAACTCAATAAGTCATGCCGGTATATGGTCTATAACAGATCGAGAAACTTACTGATAACACTTATCAGTAATATCTCAGCAGCCCTGGCTAGGGACTTCCTGTTATAGCCAATCGTGCACAGCACAGCATCAACCCCCAATACCGGGAGAGACGAAACCCCTCCTATCGCTCACTGCCTCCACATGCCTCGAGACTATACCCAAAATCCACCTGTTTGTACGACTCAGTAGAGCCACAGTAGGGTGGAGATCAAAGTACAGTGGGAGGACACACAAGACTCTATGAAGATCTCGGGTCTACAGACTAACCTGTACCAGTGTCACCTGAGAACTGCTATCCGACGTATGATATAATACCATATAGGAGTTCTCGGTGAGTCCGTTCAGTGTACCCAGTCTCACTGAGCACCCGTATACTATCTTCGGTGTCAACACACCAGACGGATATGGGATCATCCATCGCCCATCATATGGAACAAGAATGGTATACGCTAGTCTAAGCTAGAATATCGATGCCCTGTCTCGATATACCTACGACTAGGAACATTTCAAGGATATGCTTATAAACTACAGATGTCCCACTAGTATGATCCGCATCATAATTCCAGTAGTCAAGCCAATATCCTTAGGGCTTTATCAACATGCACCAAATGAATATAAACATGATCAAGTGAACATATGATAAAGTAAAAACCAGATAGCATACTATCATTTTGAGCAAGACTGTCCCCCGAATATATATATATATATATATATATATATATATATATATACACACATCAGTACATACACTATCTCATAATGGCCTCTAGGGCATACATATATCCAACAATCTCCCACTTGCACTAAGGCCAGTTATTGGCATATCTCATACCTAACATCTCAAAAATTCGCTCATGCTGCGGCTGAGGGAGGGCCTTGGTGAATGGATCCACAGCGTTGTTCTTTATGTCTACTCTCTTAATCTCGATCTCGCGGCGATCAACTATCTCCCGGATCACATGATATCGCCTCAGGATGTGTCTGGACTTCTGATGGGACCTGGGCTCTTTGGCCAACGCCATAGCCCCATTATTGTCACAATACAGAGGTATTGGATCAATAATGGTTGGAACTACTCCTATCTCCGTGATGATCTTTCTCATCCAGACGGCTTCCTTGGCAGCATCATTTGCAGCAATATATTCAGCTTCCATCGTTGAGTCTGCAACGGTATCCTGTTTGGAACTCTTCCAACTCACCGTCCCTCCATTGAGGGTAAATGCAAACCCTGAGATAGACTTGCTGTCATCCTTGTCACTCTAGAAGCTCGAATCGGTAAAGGCCTCCATTTGGAGATCTCCATTACCATACACTAAGAACAATTCTTTAGTCCTTCGCAAGTACTTAAGAATGTTCTTTACAGCAATCCAGTGATTCTCCCCTGGGTTAGATTGATACCCGCTTACTACACTAAGTGCATAAGCAACATCAGGGCGTGTACATAACATTGCATACATTATCGATCCTACTGCCGAAGCATAGGGAATAATGCTCATGCGAGCTCTCTCTATGTCAGACTTTGGGCAATCGTCTTTTGAGAGAGTGACTCCATGGCAAGCGGGTAAGGCGCCCCGCTTGGAGTCTTCCATACTAAATCTCTTTAGGATGGTGTTTATGTACTTGGTTTGGGACAATCCCAATAACCGTTTGGATCTATCCCTATAGATCCGTATACCCAATATGTATGTGGCATCTCCCAGGTCCTTCATGGAGAACCTTTGTGATAAGAATGATTTGACCGACTGTAGCATAGGAATGTCATTTCCTATCAGAAGTATGTCATCTACGTACAATACGAGGATTGCGACATTTCTTCCTACAGTCTTCTTATAAACACAAGGTTCATCTGGATTTTTGATGAAATCAAACTCTTTGATAACATCATCAAAACAGATGTTCCAACTCCGTGATGCCTGCTTTAATCCATAAATGGATTTAAGTAGCTTACATGCTTTACCGCTGCTCCCACTATCAATGAATCCCTCTGGTTGATCCATATAAACGCATTCCTCTAAATCACCATTTAGGAATGCAGTTTTAACGTCCATCTGCCAGATTTCATAGTCGTAGTGAGCAGCAATAGCAAGTAGGATTCGAATGGATTTAAGCATGGCTACCGGAGAGAAAGTATCGTCATAGTCCAAACCTGGTCTTTGACGAAAACCTTTCGCTACCAACCTTGCCTTATAGGTCTCTACCTGTCTATCTACACCGATCTTTCTTTTAAAGATCCATTTGCATCCCACAGGTTTTATCCTGGAGGGTACATCTTCCAAAGTCCATACTTTGTTGGTGTACATGGACTCCATTTCGGATCTCATGGCATCCAGCCGGTTCACAGAGTCACCACTCGTGATAGCCTGATGAAAACTGGAAGGATCATCATCATCCATGATGCAATCTTCTCTATCACCATCAACGAGAAAACCGTAGTATCTCTCCGGTGGGCGAGAAATCCTGCCAGATCTACGGAGTGGCTGAGGTTCATTAGATTCTGTTATAACTTCAGGTTCAGCCAAGTTGTCATTTGTAACTTGTGTTTCTAGAACTTCTTCTAGATTTACCACATTGCCATTTGTATTGTTTGAAAAAATCTCATCTTCTAAAAAGGTGGCATACTGAGAAACAAACACTTTTTGTTCCTCTTTGTGGTAAAAAAGATACCCAAACGAATGTTTAGGATATCCTACAAATATACATTTGACTGATCGTGTCCCGAGTTTGTCTGGATTCTGCTTTTTAACAAAAGCAGGACAACCCCAAATCTTAACTCTTTTAAGAGATGGTTTCTTCCCATGCCATATCTCATATGGAGTGGTAGACACGGTTTTGGTTGGAACTTTGTTTAACAGAAAAGCTGTTGTTTCCAATGCATGCCCCCAAAACGAGAGAGGTAACTCAGCATCACTCATTATGGATCGTACCATATCTAATAGGGTACGGTTCCTTCGTTCTGACACACCGTTGTGCTGTGGTGTGTAAGGTGGAGTGAGCTGAGAGAGAATCCTATTCTCTTTTAGGAAGTCTAAGAATTCAGTACTTAAGTACTCTCCACCTCGATCTGATCGAAGTATCTTGATACTCTTTCCCTTTTGGTTTTCTACTTCATGTTTATACTCCTTGAATTTCTCGAAAGCTTCAGATTTATGTTTTATCAAATATACATGACCAAATCTTGAGAAATCATCAGTAAAAGTTACGAAGTATGAAAAACCGCCTCTTGCATGTGTAGACATTGGTCCGCATACATCACTATGTATGAGGCCTAGGAGCTCAGTAGCTCTTTCTCCGTGTCCTGTAAACGGGGTTTTGGTCATTTTACCTTTGATACAAGACTGGCAAGTTGCATAAGATTTATACTCAAATGAATTTAAATATCCATCTTTATGAAGCTTGTTTAGTCTTGTTTCATTAATATGACCAAGTCTACAATGCCAAAGAAAAGCTTCATTTATCTCTGAAAATTTTCTTTTATTTTTATGTTGTACGTTGAAAACCGTGTGTTGATTAACGACGTATATCCCGTTATTTAATGTACCACAACCAATCAACTCTTGATTCAGTCTAATGTTCATAACATTGTGTTGTACAGCAAAATGATACCCTTCATTGTCTAACAAGGAAACAGATATAATATTACAAAGCATACTTGGTACAAAATAACACGGGTTCAAAACCAATATACAACCCGAAGGCAAACCTAGGTGATACTCTCATACTGAAACTGCATTTACATTGGAACCATTTCCAACTTGGAGAGTATGATCACCTGTCTTCAGAACTCTGCTATTTCTCAACACCTGCACAGAATTGCAAATATGAGAACCCGAACCGGTATCCAATACCCAGGAAGCAGAATTAATAGAAAAACAGTTTTCAATTACGAACACACCTGAAGCTGAAGCATCATCATGCTTCTTCTTAAGTGCTAGGTACTCGATACAGTTCCTCTTCCAGTGTCCCGTCTTCTTGCAATGGAAACATTCACCTTTCTCTGTTGCCCCAACCTTGGACTTGCCTTTTCCCTTTACCTTTTTGACTCCACCCTTAGATTTGGTGGGTTTCTTCTTCATCTTTCCCTTGGCCTTAGCCTTTGGGTAAGATGAGGAGGATTGCCCAACAGACATAACGGGAGTCTTCACTGACTTCAGTGTGCTCTCTGTACTCCTTAACATATTAAGGAGTTCAGGCAGTTCCTTCTCCATGTTGTACATGTTGAAGTTAACGATGAACTGAGCAAAGGTGGAGGGGAGAGACTGTAGAATAATATCTGTATACTGTTCATTGTCCATTGTCTACCCAAGGTCCTCAAGCTCTTCTATGAGAGCTATCATTTTCAGAACATGGTCTCCTACTTCTGTGCCAGCGGTCATGCGCATCTGAAACAGTTTCTTAGACGCTTCGTATCATAATACGCGGGATTGCTCTCCATACAACTCTTTTGTATGGAGGAATATGGCTTGTACGTCCATATTCTCGTGCTGCTTCTGATGTGTGTTATCCATCGATGCAAGCGCGAGGCATTTTGCCGTGGCACAATCAGCGTCCCATGTCTTGTGGATTTCTATATCCGCAACTGAAGGTTTAGGACCTAGGGGGCAAGGCTGGAGCTGTAAGGACATATGATACTTTATCATAAGTCAAGGCTATATTTAAATTCCTCAGCCAGTCTTTATAGTTGGTCCCATTCAGCTTGTTTTTATCTAATAGAAGCTTAAGTCCTGTCATGGGTATCTTCCATTAAGAGAGAGAAAAGAATACACTTAGCGAATGCTCTTGCAAAGATCAGATTGGTTATTATCTTGTCTAATCGATGTCTCCCACTGTTTTTTATCAAATTTTCTTTAAAACCTTTTAAAAAGAAAACTAGCCGGGATTAATTACATTTTACAACTTCGCCAACCTCTCAGCCAGGCCAGTGCTGGTACTTGAGGGAGGTTCCCCGTGCTTTTGCACGGACCTAATTAAAGTAAACCTCGTCTTCCCAGAGGCATAGCCCCATTTAGCACCTTTCTAGACACCTACCGAGTCAGCTAATTGTAAAGTGCAAAATTCTCCCGGGAGCAACATTTGCTCGCAGTGGGATCGGGATCCTATTATCATATAGTAGGTATACAATCTCATTGTAATTTTCAACTCTTGAAATTCCCGATATGATTTTTACCCCTAGTACTTATGACCTTAACTACAGTCAACATATCATAAGTACTAGTCAAGTTCTTCCCGTTATTTCGTGATTAACTAGACCAACACATATGACCCTTAACTAAAGTCAACATAATCATATGAATGTCCTAACTAATCTGCATCATATGCAGTGTAGGAAGACATCACTCAGCTACCGTTCACTGCGCCTTAACTAAAGTCAAAATACGCAGCACGAATACTAAGTACTCTGCTTCCTAAAATGACGGAGGATGGCGGATAGTTTTTAAGAAAACTTTTGACGCTTTGAACTTGATATCATTGTAGAATCTAATGGGTTTTAAAAAGGAGTGGCTTAAGCTCCGCATTTAGAAACTTGCTTTTTGAAAAGAAAAAAAAGGCCGAGTGTGTTTCAAATCTTGATTCTACAATATCCTGTTAGGTTCATTTATCTTTTACATTAATCTCATTGATGTAGTCCCATCATTTAAATCCTAAGCCATTACAGAGAGAAACGAAAAGATAACGTACACTTATGCCACTCGCATTCGTCACAGTGTCCTGATATGTACCGTTAGGTTACTTAACTAACGGCATACCGGAACGGGGCTAGTGCGGGTGTAAAATATAAGTAACGTTTAATATATATCATATATAAAATTCCATTCGTCTCAGACATGTATTAAAAGATCACATCAGATAATGAAAACAGCAGAAGCACATAAAGGATATCTAGGAGCTCCGTATTTTATATTTAGCCAGCAATAAAAATACGGATTCCACGGTCGCAATAAATAGCCAAGCCCACACCCCTAAACCCCTACGAGAGCGGCAAGCGACCCTACCAATTCTGGAGTTTAGGAGACCCGATCTCGACTCCTCGAGATGGCCTCCCACTGAACCCAAGAACCCGGTCACTTGTGCCCTCCACCTTGGGTCTGTCCTAATGCGGAAAAGTAAATAATATACAACACTGGTGACAACAACCTCACCCCGGAAGTGCCCCAAATAAAAGAATATTACATACAAATTAATATTACATGAATTAAAAGAATTCTCTCTTCTCACATAAAAAGAAAACCCCCGGCTATTCATTGCGGAAATCCTGCATATCAAATCTCATCGGCACAGAGAAATAAAATGGGAAAAATACAACAATTGGAATCTTTAACCTCCTTTAGACAACACAAATACGGAATATCACATATACAAGATTTCATGCCTAAATAATGTAAAGCTCGCATTTGGGTCTCATTCAAGAAAACACCTTTTCAAAACAAACCGGATAATTCAACAAGATTTCCGTTTATCCCGAGACCGAACTGCTAGATTTACACGCAACAAACAAATTTGTAGATTTCAATTATTGTAACACATACTATTAAACTAAGCGACGTTGGAACATCCGATCAAACAAATTAAACAACCACAAACTGCTCTGAAAGCTCAACACCTAGGCAGATTATAAAAATACCAGTAACAACAGAGAACACATACGGGCCAACACAAGAAAATACGGCCCATGAATCAACTATACCGCCGCGGAACCGCCGCATAAAGCCTCTTGGGCCGCGGTTCCGCGGCCGTATGGTCGATTTATGGGATCGTTTTTCTGGTGAGCCCTTATATTTCCCTGCTTAATTTTTTACATATTTTTAATTTGAAAAATTCCAGGTTTTTAAAAAATTTCCAGAGAGCACCCCCCGGGTGTCGATTTTCGTCCGTTCGATGTTTTCAACGTCGTTTAGGTTACCACAAAGCTCTAGCTTGTCTCTGATACCATGTAGGGTTTTCTTAACACCTCTATTAAGGTTTAGAAGCATCATACATGCTATAACAATAAATTTTTTGAGGTGCTAACCAAACTATACAAAGAATCGAACTAGAATATATGAAGTAACAATTAATAGTATCAAGATTAAGAATTAAGTTATACTAAGTGATGAGACTACAACCTTTGTAGACCTCTTTGGAAGACACCTTGGCTTTGAAAAGGTTCACTTGATCAACTCCTCGTCCACGACGATCCACCCGAAGCACTTTGCTCTAAGCTTGATGCTTCCTTCGATCTTTGACAAACTTGAAGCACAACACCCTACACAAGATAGCTAAGGTTGTGTAGGATGATGAAGTGGTTGCTATTCTTATTTATTACCTTTTCTTTTCTTTTTCTAACTCCTTTTTAACATTTAAAAGAGAGCTAGGGTTTTTGAGGAAGAAGATGGCTCATTTTTCTTTTGGAATGATAATGATAATGTTGTAAAAGAAAAATGAGAGAGAGAAAAGAGATCTTATCATAACCACGACCATGGTTAAAATAATATCTAGATATTTCAACTAAGGTTAAAGGGCAAAAGCAAAAGAAGCCATGGTTGAGTCAAATTCAACCATGGAATTGTGTAGAAGAGTGTGGAAAAGAATGAGTCATTATCCTTTTTCTTTTGCCTTTTATCTTTATTGAAAATATCTATATATCATTTTATCTACAATATGATTCTTATATTGCCATCCTCTTTGTATCATCAACCATGATACTTTTCATGTATGTATGTATGTATGCACATCATCATGTACATATACATGCATGTATCCATAAGAAGAAAATGATTTAAATAAATAATATAAAAGCCAATATTAAATCAACACTTGATTTAATAAATTGGTCATATCTTATACGACCCGACTAATATTAAATGCCCGATTAAAATACAGTATCATATACTAGTATTTAATCGAGGCTCCGCGCATATCTCATATGTGCACCACTTCGTTTCGCCAGAGCCGAGAAACTTCTATGTGGGACTCTAAGACTCGTCAATACGCCAGCAGTAGATGATGATCATATCAAATACCTACAAGCCGCAAGCGGTCAGCTAAACGTAACGGCCACCCGGGTATTGAGCGATCAGAATAAGAACAAGCGAACCTGTCAAAACTCCTGTCAATCCATTCGGCAATACTAACCGTACAGTCCGGTCTCTTCGTCAGATATGCTGTATATCGAGTCTAGGGATGGAATCGTCGACCCCAATAACTCAATAAGTCATGCCGGTATATGGTCTATAACAGATCGAGAAACTTACTGATAACACTTATCAGTAATATCTCAGCAGCCCTGGCGTGGGACTTCCCGTTATAGCCAATCGTGCACAGCACAACATCAACCCCCTATACCGAGAGAGACGAAACCCCTCCTATCGCTCACTGCCTCCACATGCCTCGAGACTATACCCAAAATCCACCTGTTTGTACGACTCAGTAGAGCCACAGTAGGGTGGAGATCAAAGTACAGTGGGAGGACACACAAGACTCTATGACGATCTCGGGTCTACAGACTAACCTGTACCAGTGTCACCTGAGAACTGCTATCCGACGTATGATATAATACCATATAGGAGTTCTCGGTGAGTCCGTTCAGTGTACCCAGTCTCACTGAGCACCCCTATACTATCTCCGGTGTCAACACACCAGACGGATATGGGATCATCCATCGCCCATCATATGGAACAAGAATGGTATACGCTAGTCTAAGCTGGAATATCGATGCCCTGTCTCGATATACCTACGACTATGAACATTTCAAGGATATGCTTATAAACTACAGATGTCCCACTAGTATGATCCGCATCATAATTCCAATAGTCAAGCCAATATCCTTAGGGCTTTATCAACATGCACCAAATGAATATAAACATGATCAAGTGAACATATGATAAAGTAAAAAGCAGATAGCATACTATCATTTTGAGCAAGACTGTCCCCCGAATATATATATATATATATATACACATCAGTACATACACTATCTCATAATGGCCTCTAGGGCATACATATATCCAACATAGATAGCATGGTGTAAGTCTCATACACCTAAGTCTTGTGTATCATCAACCATGATACAAAAAGAAAACACAATTTTAATATATATCACATATATATCAAAGTTATGTTCATGTGAGAAAAAACCCTAAAGTAAACAAGTGTTAGTTAATGTAAACTAGTATATCAAATATACAATTATACAATAAATTATTAAATCAACACTTGACTTAATAATCCGGTCATATCATATATAACCGACTAACATCCAATGTATCGAATTATCGAATCAACACTTGATTCGATAACCCGGCAATATCATATATAACCGACTGATACATAAAGCCGCGAGAATAGAATACGGTATCACATACATGCATTATTCTCGGTCCCGCACATATCACATACGTGCTCCTATTTCGTTTTGCCTGAGCCAGTAAAACCTTTATGTAGGACTCTAAAGACTCGTCAATACGCCGGCAGTAGGTGATGATCACATCAAGAACCCACAAGCCGTCAGCGGTACTAGCTGGACGTAACGGCTACCCGGGTATTGAGCGATCAGAAGATCAGCAAGCAAGCCCGCTCCAGCTCCTGTAAAAGCCTGCCAGTAACACTTCCCGTACAGTCCATTCTCCTCGTATGATATGTGGCATATCAAGTCTAGGGGTAGTAAACGTCAGACCCCAATAACCGATAAGTCGTACCGATATGAGGCTCATAACGGGTCGAGAAACGATTGGTAACACTTACCAGCAAATCTCTAAATCAGCCCTGGCCAGGGACTTTCCTGTTACGGCCAATCGAGCACAGCGCAACATCAACCCCCAATACCGGGAGAGATGAAACCCCTCCTATCGCTTATTGCCTCCATGTGACTCGGGACTGTACCCAAAAATCACCGTTTTGCATGCCCTCATGGACGTGGTAAGGTGAAAATCAAAGCACAGTGGGAATCACACAAGACTCTATGACGATCTTGGGTCTACAGACTAACTGCACAAGTGTCACCAGAGAACTGCCATCTAACGTGAGGTATAATACCATCTGGGAGTTCTCGGCGAGTCCGTCCAGTGTACCCAGTCATCATTGAGCACCCGCATACCATCTCTGATGTCAAACACCAATGGATATGGGATCATCCATCGCCCATCTCATGGGTCGAGAAGCGTATACGCTAGTCTACACTGGTATATCGATGCCCCGTCTCGATACACCTACGACTAGGGACCTTGAAGGATGTACTTATGGACTACCATGTCCCCACTAGTATGATCCACATTACAGTCCAGGTAGTCAAGTACACATCCTAAGGGCTTTACCAGCATGTAACTATTAGACAATATAAAGAGACAAGTATACACGTTAAGATAAAGAGCAACCAGATACCATACTATCATGTCGAGCAAGAAAGTCCTCTTTATATATGTCCAAGCATCCAATATAATATACATCATCTGTACAATACTCGCCTCTAGGGCATACATACAACTAATAATTAGACATCATAAACCCAACGCATCTCATACTTTGGATTTCATGCCTAACCAAATGAATTCCTTAGACATCGCATGCCTAACAATTACAAACCTCGCATTTTACTCTCGATCTCGAAAATACTTTTCAATATCTAGTCGAGCAATTCAACAAGATTCCCGACATCTGATCGAATGCTCATCGGAAACTTTAGTAGACGGCCGTACCCCCCGATACCGTCGACAAAGTGCACTAAGGCGGAACACCACTGCCGCGAGCACCCGAACGGATGCTTTTAGCGAAGGGGTTCTCATACAGTCACTTGGTCGGGGCTATGGGGCATGGCTATCCATTAAATTTACCCGGCGAGTATCCGCATACGCTACGTGATTGCGACGGACTTTTGATCTCATCAAAATCCCGTGGCAACCGATCATCTGAGACTAAACTGCTAGATTTATAACATTCAAACTAGTTATCCCATAACTACTTGGGGATTCCAAATATTTTATCCCATCACATAATATCCTGACGACGTTAAACTCTTCGATCGATTCATCAAAGTCCTACAATTTCCCGACAGCTCAACACTTGAGCACAGTTTTAATAATACCCAGAAGATGCTATGGTACCTATGAACCAGCCATAGAAGGGTCAAACCAAGACCTCACATGTGACAACGCTAAACTAACATAAACCCTAGGGTTCAAGTGGCGATTTTGACGGCCACATAATCGAGTTAAGGTTTACGTTCTTCTAGAGGGTCCACAAAATCATTTGCATGTTTTTCCGAATACGTTAAACTTGGAAAAATGGGTTTTTGACATTCGATCGAACTTTTTAACTTTGCCTAGACAATACGTGAATAACCCAAAACAATGTTAAAACTACGAATATGAAACACTCCGACTTTCTTATAGTGTAAGATTACATCACATGCAAAATCAGCAAAAATAAACAACACCTGAAACACCAAAACCCAGCACTTGGAGCACACCCAAAAACTTAACCCCAAACTCCATTTAAAATCCGAACAGACCGGAATTTCAAGCCTTGTCGCCGGCCATTTTCCGAGGGGAGGGGTCCATTTTTGGGTAGTGTTCATGATGCATCTCATACAACATTCTGCACTTGTTTAAATAATTTTTTGACAACAATTTAAAATCGACAGAAACTAGGGTTTTGCGTTTCAAGTTTCGGAGTTGTTTCGGTTTCGTGATCTTTACAAAATCCGTATTAATTTCTAGCATGGCTCTGATACAACTGAAGGGTTACCCAAGACGGCAGCAAGGTTTCGGGAGGCATCATCCATGCCAAATTCAAAAATTTGCCGTTTTATCTAACCCTAAACAAGAATCGTATATTAGAAATCGTCGGAAAGTAATATACAAACACTTTGCAATAAGAAGTGAGCAAGGAATACAACCTTTGTAGACCGGTCCATCACTTCAATAGCTCCGTGTAGTAGTCCTTTTCACTGTGATCGTAAACTCCGGACTCTAGAGAAGCTCCACGAAGAAATGAACATGCTTGCTTCAATGACTTCGAGGCCGAAGATGATCTACGTCGAGGAGATACTAACCCAAGCTATTTCTTCACTAGGTCAAGAATTTTGTGATGAGAACACCCTATACCAAATGGCAAGTGGTAGAGGATGATGAAGTATGAAGTGGGCTCACTTTAGAATTGATTTTCTCACACTTTTTCTCATAACTCCATTAGAGCTAGAAATCTTTTGAGGAGGAAGAAGAAGAAGAAGAAGAAGAACTAACTCATCCAAATGAATTATTGATGAGGTTAATAATGCAACCAAGGGTTAAGCATGTCATGCTTAACTCTTGTAGAGAGTTAACCTTGTGCTATAGTTAAAGGTTAGGTCAAAAATATCTTAAGCAAGACAAAGAGAGAGAACAAAGTCAAAGATGCCTTGAAGCTTCTACAAGCTTTCAACAAATATCAACCATGACTAATTCCTCAATTTTGAATTACTTAATGATAAATTTAAACCCTAATCTTAACCCTAGCATGTTTTAACCCTCATTAACCCTAGTTGCATTTGTAACCTAACATGATACATTTAACATATATCACATATACATCAATGTACAATGTGAGAAAAGAAATCATAAGTGAGCTAATATTAGTTAATGTAATGTAATATATCAAATATATAGTTATACATTAAATTATTAAATCAACACTTGATTTAATACTCCAGCTATATCACATATAACCGACTAATATCATACTGTAACATCTTATCGAATCAACACTTGATCCGATAACCCGGCTATATCATATATAACCTTTCATGTCACACATCGCGAGAATATAGTGCGGTATCACATATCGCATTAATCTTGGTTCCGCACATATCACATATGTTCTCCTACTCCGTTTCTCTTGAGCCATGAAACCCTTGTGTAGGACTCTAAAGACTCGTCAATACGCCGGCAGTAGGTGATGATCATATCAAACACCCACAAGCCGCAAGCGGTCTGCTAAACGTAATGGCCACCCGGGTATTGAGTGATCAGAAGATCAACAAGCAAGCCTGCTCACACTCCTACGAATCCAATCAGTAACACTACCGTATAGTCCGGTCTCTTCATCTGATATGTTGTATATCTCGTCTAGGGGTGGTAAACGTCAGACCCCAGTAACTCGATAAGTCGTGTCGATATGAGGCTCATAACGGGTCGAGAAATTACTGATAACACTTACCAGTATATCTCTGAAGCAGCCTTTACCAAGGACTTCCTGTTATAGCCAATTGAGCACAGCGCAACATCAACTCCCTATACCGGGAGAGACGAAACCCCTCCTATCGCTCATTGCCTCTATGTGACTCGGGACTGTACCCAAAAGCCACCGTTTTGCACGTTCTCTTAAACATGGTGCTTGAATGAAATTCTTGTTTGTGTAACTCGAATAAGTTTCTTTGTGTGTCGGTATTTAGAAAATGAATAAAATTCACAATCAAAGAATTATTTTGACCGCAATCAACTACGGTTTCAGTAGTAGATCGTTAGCGAGTGCGGATCGTCCACAGGGATTGTGCGATTCGTTTGTATGTTTGATTTGTTTGAATTGAAAAGTTAATCGAAAAGAAAAGAAAACATGATTTAAGATTTTATCGATGGATTCAAGTGTCACTATTCTAATCAAGAATCAAGAAAATGATAAACAATCGTGAATCGAGTTACGATGATTTTTCCAACCAAATATCAAGAATCTAAATGAGGCTCGTAGGAATCGATCGGATCTATAGATGTGATGTAATCTCAAGATGTCGTATTCTTGTCCTTCGAAGAATTGATACTAGATCGATGATGATCGACGAGAGTTAGGGATTTCTAGCGAAACTTGGGTTTCATCTTTTATCCTTTGTTCTTTCGTCGATATCATTCATATTCTAGGCTCTAGTAAATTCAAG
This sequence comes from Agapanthus africanus, assembly GCA_030015575.1. Classification (NCBI taxonomy): domain Eukaryota; kingdom Viridiplantae; phylum Streptophyta; class Magnoliopsida; order Asparagales; family Amaryllidaceae; genus Agapanthus; species Agapanthus africanus. The sequence continues at coordinate 290,795,944 of JASDDO010000010.1, forward strand.
AAACGATCGTAAATCCCTAATTTCGAGCGATAACAATCAAGATAGCATCGCAACGAAACTAGGTCGTCGATTCTTGAACTTGCTAGGGTTTACAAAACTCGTAGGACTCAAGAATCGTTTTAAGATTTGTACATCATCATTCTATTGATCGTCTCGACTCCTCGACGAGCGGAGTTTTACTCAAACATCACAACAAGAACTACAACTACAAATTGAGATCGAATCATGATGCAAGAATTTAAAGGAAACAAGATTAAAGAATTTCGCCTTTTATTTATATCAACAATTTCATTACAGTGGCTCAAGAACTACAAAAGGAAGAACTAGATTGTCGATTTGGCTTCGCTTTTCTCCGTAAGTCGTGGATCGGCTTGGACCACTTGCTTTGTTGAAGATCGGCTCCGCTTCTAAAAGGTTGAAGGGCTTCTTGCTTGATTTGGTACTCGGGATCTTGAATTTTGATTGGAATTAGGGTTAGGGTTTCACACAATTCTTGTCACTAGACTTGTGGAAGAAGATGAAGAAAGAGGTAAAGATTAGAGATTGAAGAAGTAGAGATCTATTATGAGATATTAGATTCTAGTCATTCCCCTTAACCCTAGGTCTAGGCTTCTATTTATAAACTTCCCAAACCCTAGGTCTAGGTTTTGAAATTACAATTCCCTCCAAAAGTTTGTTGAGGAGCTTCTAGAAATAGTTTGTTAGGAGCTAGTTTAGGCTTTAAGCTAGGATTGTTTAAGCTTAGAAACCCTAGTTTGCTGAACTGGCAGAAGCCTATGGAGTCTTCCGGAACTTTAAGTATATTTCTGAGCTGTAGGAGCTGAGGGAAAACTTTTGCACCAAAAATGGGGAGCTGAATCCTTGGACCCACCGCGGATCCGCGGCGCAAGCAGGCTCCTGCCGCGGATCCGCGGCTCTTTGTGTGCCTTGGGCTTTAGGCCTTCTGGTGTGGTCTTGGGTTGACATGTAAGCCTTTTTCTGATATGTTGAATTGTATTTTTCCCTTTTGATTGCTACTGTTAGTGTATATGCCCTAGAGACCATTACTGTATCATACTAGTTTGTATATTACTTAATGGAAGCTTGGGATATTCACCTCGTATATACAATCTTGCTCAAAATAGTAGTATGCTACTTGGTTTGTTTCTACTTCAATGTGTACATGTGTTTATTTTAGTATATCGCCTATACACATTAGTGGAGCCCTTAGGATCTTTGCTTGATTACCAGCGATGTGATGGCCGTCACACTAGTGGGGCTGGGTAATCTATAAGCACATCCTTATGCAGGTCCCTGGTCGCAGGACTATAGAGACAGGGCATTGATACTCCGGAGTAGACCAGCGCATGCGCTTCTCATCCCAGTGTGGGAGACGGTCTGTCCCACAGCCGTCAGTACGTCGTACTTGAGATAGTATGCGGGTGCTCGTTTGGTTACGGGTACACTGGACAGGACTCGTCGGGAACTGACTAGTTGGTATTATGCCTATCGTCAGTTATCAGTTCCCAGGTGACATGAGTACAGCTTAGTCCGCTGACTTGACACTGTCACTTCGCCTCGAGTGTGTTCCCACTGCACTTTGATTACTACCCTACCACGGCTCAAAGGAGTCATGCAAACGGGTAGTAGTTGGGTGCAGTCCCGAAGCACTTGGAGGCAGTGACGGTTAGACAGAATTCGTCTCTCCCGGTATTGGGGGTTGACATCGCGCTGTGTCTAGGAGAGCCATTACACGAGTAGTCCCTGGCCAGGGCAAACGAGATATACTGGTAGGCTTCCAGTGTTATCTCAGGGTGTTTTGGGCTTCGCTCCGACACGACTTGTACCGCTATTGGGGGACTAACGTTTACCGCCCCCTAGGCCCGCCATGCGATGTATCAGACGAACAGACCGGACTGTATGGAGAATGTCACACTCAGGCTCAGTAGGAGTTCAGATGGGTTTCGCCTCGTCGGTCTTCTTGTCGGCATTACCTGGGGACCGTTACGCACAGCTAGTGCTGCTTGCGGTCTGTGGTTAAACCCACTGCCAGCGTAGTGTCGAGTCTTTAGAGTCCCACACAGAAAGCTTTTCGCCTTTAGGCAAAAGAGTAGAGGTCGCATGGTTTTGCGACTGGTCGCATGGTTTTGCGACAGGGTTCGGTCACAGCCGTGCACTTGTGCACGTACAGTGTCCGGACAGTTTGCACTAGCGGGCTTTGGTTTAAGCCAGATCCTAGTGTACGTATTGGGATTGGATTTATCCAGTTTGCATTCGTGTTCCTGGGAACGCGGATGCGGGTGTGTATGAACAGTTGACAGGGAGACAGAGGCAGCGGATTCTCATTAGGGTTGTTGACGGTTGACCGTTGACTATTTGACTTTTTGCTCAACCCTAATGAGAATATGATATATGATTAACAATTATATTAATTAAGTATTATGGTGACATGGTTGTTGACTTGTTGACTTGTTGACTTTTGTTGACTTGTTGACTTTGTTGACCGGTTGACTAGGCTTGACTAGTTGACCATCATGATAACCATAGCCATCATTTCATGGCAAAGACTTTTGCTTGCTTGCTCATTTGTGCAAAATGAGTGCATGAAATGATATGGTTATGGTTGCTTCAACCATCACATAACACTTATTTGGTATGATGAGTTGTCATTACTTTGGATTATGAGAGGGTGAAAGGAAAAGAAAAGGATTATTCTCACTTGACCATTCTCTCTCTTGTTCTAGAGCTCTCTTGCTTTTGCTCTCACCCTCTTGCTCTTGCTCCCTCTCTTGACTCTATGGTTCTCTTGTCTCATGTGTTGAGAATCAAGAACCATAGATAAAATCCCATACAAACTCTTCTCTACTCACTCTAGTTCACAAGGTTTAGCAAACCGAGTGAACTAGTTTCTTCAAAGTTCGAAGAAGGAGCCAAAGGTTGGAGCTTTCAGGTGGATCTATCTTCGGCGTAAGGAGACGACGGGAAGAAGCCAATCCGGACCACCCTTAGAGCTTGAAGACGAAGGAGTTCAAGACAAGCAAGGTATAACCCCCTAACCGAGTAGTTAGCAACTCGTAGTTAGGTTGTTAGTTAGATGTTTAACCAAGATCCGGGTTATAAGTCCATGTTACCACCTCCATAAAAATCGTTTTTTTAACCAAATTCCGCATGCCCGAAAGTACCGGGAGAGGTAGCATGGACTTACAGTGGTATCAGAGCCTAGTTAAACTCTTTCTAACATGTTAGCAAGTAACTAGAAGATCGATCAAAGAAAAAGTCCCGAAAACGAACCCGAGAATTTCAAGTTTCTGTCGATTTTTATACTGTTCAAAAGTTGATTATTTTCATCTCTAAAATCGGCTCAGGGTTTTATTAGAATAACCACCAAAGATGGTCCAACGATCGATTCAAAGCGCCGCGGAAACGCGGCGGGAGCACGCTCCCGCCACGGATCCGCGGCCGAGTTGACTCGGCCGAGGTCCATCTTTGGTGCAGTGTTATTCTTGGGGTATTTTGGGATTTTTGATATATGTGTTTTCTGCCCAGATTTTCCAGAACGAAAATTTTATTTTTGGGGTCCCGAAAATCCGTATTTTTGATCGAACTTCTAAAAGACTTAAGCTAACGGGTTTTTCTGTAATGTGATATTTGTATTGAACGTCTGCTAATCGCTATATGTCGATTAGTGGGGGTTATACAAATCTGTGATCTGTAATGTTGCTGGAATGTGTATATGAATATGTTGGATTGTCGCGGGTGAATAGCCGGGGGGTTGTGAGACGAGAGTTTTCTTTTCTTTCAATTCATGTAAATTTTTAAATTGATGTAATAATTATTTGTATGGCCGCACAACCGGGTCGGGGTTGTAGCCGTCATTGTATAATTTCTTTTTACTGTTTTTGCTCCTAGGATAGACCCATGGAGGGGGTGCACAAACTACCGGGTATGCCGAAGTGCCGAGTGGCCTACTCATGGAGATGAGGGAGGTTGCTTCGCTTCGGGTACTTGGCGGGTAGTTTGCCGCACCCGTAGGAGTCTTGGGTGGGGTATTGGCTATTCACCGCGACCGTGTAATCTGTTTTTTGTTACAGGCTCGTACGAATTACAGATTCCTAGTATATCCAATGTATTCATCTGTGATCTGAAATGTTTATCATTGCAGTATATCTATATATGATATTATTTAGGCGTTGCTTATGTTTTACAGACGCGCTAGCCCAGCCCCCGCTCTGTCGTTAGTTAAGTAACCTAACGGGTAATGACGGGGCCAATGGCATAAGCGTACGTCATATTTTGGTTGTTTTCTACAATGGTAGGATTAAATGATGGGACGCATTAAAAGAACTAATGCAAGAATATCACGCATTAAAAGAACTAATGCAAGATAATAAACCAAGTTAAAGTCGTTGGAACACTTTCGAAAAACCACTCGGTTCTTTTCAAAACCAACTTTTAAATGCGGAGCTTGAGCCACTCCTTTTAAAAGCTATCTCGTTCCATCGACCAAATCAAGTTCACTACGTTTACGGTTTTGCCAAAACCATTCGTAGCCCTCCGTCGTTTCACATGAATAGTCAATAGTATTCAAGCTGTGTATGTTGGCCAAAGTCAAGGCATAATGATTGGTAGCTATTGGGTGTTCATGTGTAGCATAGATAGATGCGTTGGTTTGGGACAGTCGTACTGCCATTTTGGCCAAAGTCAAGGGTAGGTACGGATGGATCCAAATTAACCTGGATAATGACGGGTAGAACTTGACACGTGACTTATGATATTTTGGCCAAAGTCAAGGTCATAAGAGCATGGGGCAAAAATCCACATCGGGAGTTTCATAAGTACTGAAACTTGCTAGATTTGCATACCATTTAGAGTGTGATGATTCTGGTAGGATTCCTTCAGTTTCGTCACGCGATGATATTTGGATCCCGATCCTACTTTGAGTATATGCTACTCCTCAGGAAATTTCTCACTTAACGATCAATGCTATAAACCTAGTAGGTGCCTAGAAAGGTGTTAGCGGGGCTACGCCCCCAGGGAAAAGAGGTTTTTTAATTAAGGAACTTCGCGAAAGCGTTGGAAAACCTCCCTCGAAGTACCGACACTGGCCTGGCTGAACGGTTAAGCAATTATTGTGCGGTGGGATTGATCCCGACTAATTCTTCCTTTATGGTTTGAGGAGGGATTCGAGAAACAGTGGGAGCCATCCTGTTTGGACAAACTAAAAACCACTTAAACTTGCAAGAGCATCATGCTGAGTGTTTCTTCTTCTCTCTCTTAATTGCAACGACCAATCGACATGACTGGACTTAAGTTACTTCTAGATAAAAACATACTGACAGGGCCAAACTACAAAGATTGGCTCAGGAATGTCAAAATGGCAATCACTTACGACAAGCTGGGGTATCTTCTTACCACCAAAGCTCCCCCTGTCCCTGGTCCCACTTCCAGCGTCGCGGATAAGGAAATCCGCAAGACTTGGGAGATTGATAGCGCGAAGGCCAAGTGCCTCGTACTTTCCTAGATGGACAACGAACATCAGAGGAGGCACGAGAATATGGACCTTGAATCCATATTTCTCCATACAAAAGAACTGTATGGAGAGCAATCACGTATCGCAAGATACGAAGCGTCGAAAAAGTTATTTTCGGCAAGGATGGCCGTTGGATCATCAGTAGCCGAGCACGTGCTAAAGATGATCGGCTACATTGAGGAGCTTGCGGACCTGGGAACCACATTGGAGAGTGATCTCTATACAGACTTAGTTCTCCAGTCCCTTCCTTCCACTTACGCCCAGTTTGTACTGAACTTCAACTTACAAGAAAAATAGGTTGAACTTTCAAAGCTCCTCAACATGCTGAGGAGCGCAGAGGGCACCCTACATAAAAGTAGGGAAACATCCACTTTGTTTGTAGGAGGATCATCTTCTTCTAGGTCCAAGGCGAAAGCCAAGGGAAAGAAGAAGAAAGCCCCCGCCAAACCAAGGGACGGTGTTAGTAAAGTGGATACGAAGGGAAAAGCTAAAGCAACAAAGAAAGTGGGGAAGCTTGTGGATAAGGAAGAATGCTTCTATTGTCATAAGAAAGGTCACTGGAAGAATGATTGCAGGGCTTGGAAAGCCAGGACACAGGAATTGAAGCAGGTTGTAGCTTCAGCTTCAGGTGTGTATGTTATTGAAAACTGTCTTTCAATAAACTCTACTTCCTGGGTATTGGATACCGGATCAGGATCTCATATCTGTAATTCTTTGCAGGCGTTGAGAAACCGTAGGGTTTTGAAGGCAGGTGACATGACCCTCAGAGTTGCGAACGGAGCTAGTATGGATGCTAAAGCTGTGGGGGACTATCACCTGGGAATGTCGGATTGACATGTTTTGGTTTTGCGTAATTGCTTTTTTGTACCCAACGCAACTTGTAATATCATTTCTGTATCTTTAGTTTCTAAAGAAGGTTATGAATTTGCGTTTGTAAGCAATGTTGTAAACATTCACCTTAATCAAGTTCTGATTGGGTCAGGTACATTGAGTAATGGTATATACGTATTAAACCAACCACAGATTTTCAATGTCCAGAATACACACAAAAGAAAGTCTCCGGAAATAAATCAGACTTTCTTGTGGCATTGTAGACTGAGTTACATCAATGAGAGAAGGTTGACTAAGTTACATACAGAAGGATATTTGAATGCGTTCGAATATCAATCGTATGCCACTTGTCAATCCTGTCTCAAAGGAAAGATGACAAAGACTCCATTTACTGGACATGGAGTAAGAGCGAGCGAGCTCTTGGGACTCGTACACAGTGACGTGTGCGGTCCAATGTCTACACATGCGCGAAGCAGGTATTCTTACTTCATTACTTTTACGGATGACTTCTCAAGGTACGGTTATGTCTTCTTAATGAAACATAAGTCCGAAGCCTTTGAAAAATTCCAGGAGTATAAGAATGAAGTAGAAAAACAAACCGGCAAAAGTATTAAGATTCTAAGATCGGATCGAGGTGGAGAATACTTAAGTACCGAGTTCCTGGACTATTTAAAAGAGAATGGAATTCTCTCTCAGCTTACTTCTCCACAACATAACGGTGTATCGGAGAGACGGAACCGAACCCTATTGGATATGGTACGGTCCATGATGAGTAACGCTGAGTTGCCGCGATCATTCTGGGGATATGCGCTAGAATCAGCCGCATACCTTTTGAACCGAGTTCCCACTAAGACTGTGCCTACCACACCATTTGAGATGTGGTGTGGGAAGAGGCCCCATCTTAATCACATTAAGACATGGGGAAGTCTAGCTTTTGTCAAAAAGCAGCATGCGGACAAGCTCGAGGCACGCTCAGTACTGTGCAAGTTTGTGGGATATCCAAAGAATTCCAAGGGATATTTCTTCTACTGCGAAGAGGAACAAAAAGTTCTTGTTTCTCGTCATGCCCACTTTTTAGAACACCAGTTCTTAGAAAAGGAAATTAGTGGGAGCGCAGTATAACTGGAAGAAATTCCAGAACCACGAACTATTACTGAAAGTTTAGTGGAACCAGAGGGTTCGAAAGAACAGGACATTCCTACGCCGCTCCGCAGGAGTAGTAGACAGACTCATCTGCCCGAGAGATACTACGGTTTTCTCATAGACGGGGATAGAGAGGATTGCATCATAGATTATGATGAGCCTACTAGCTTCCAGCAGGCCGTTCAGAGCGTTGACTCAGTGAAATAGCTGGATGCAATGTGGACCAAAATGGAGTCCATGTACACCAACAAGGTATGGACGTTGGACATTGCTCCAGACGGGGTAAAACCCGTAGGATGCAAGTGGATCTTCAAAAGGAAGATTGGTGTAGATGGGTAGGTTGAGACCTATAAAGATAGGCTGGTAGCAAAGGGTTTTCGTCAAAGACCTGGCTTGGACTATGACGAAACCTTTTCTCCAGTAGCCATGCTGAAATCCATTCGGATCCTTCTTGCCATTGCTGCCTTCCACGACTATGAGATCTGGAAAATGGACGTAAAGACAGCTTTTCTAAATGGAAATTTAGAGGAGTGTGTCTATATGGACCAGCCAGAGGGTTTCATTCAGAGTGGGAGCAGCGGAAAGGTGTGCAAGTTACTTAAGTCCATCTATGGACTAAAGCAGGCATCGCGGAGTTGGAACATCTGCTTTGATGAGACGGTCAAAGAATTTGGCTTTATCAAAAATCCAGATGAACCATGGATCTATAGTAGATTTGTAGTGATAACTGTAGTATTCCTCGTTTTATACGTGGATGACATTCTCTTAATAGGAAATGACATTCCTATGCTACAATCTGTCAAGGGGTTCTTGTCACACAGGTTCTCCATGAAAGACCTGGGTGATGCCTCATACATCCTGGGGATCCGGATCCCTCATGATAGATCCAAGAGGATATTAGGACTTTCACAGTCCAGGTACATCGACACCGTACTGAAAAGATTCAGTATGGAAGATTCCAAGCACGGTAACCTACCGGCTTGTCACGGGATCACCCTCTCTAAAGAGATGTCTCCCAAGACTGATTTGGAGAGGGATCGCATGTCTATTATACCCTACGCTTCTGTGGTAGACTCTATAATGTATGCGATGTTGTGTACCAGACCGGATGTAGCTTATGCACTGAGTGTGGTAAGCCGGTATCAGTCAAACCCTGGGGAGAAACAATGGATAGCGGTAAAGAACATTCTCAAGTACCTGAGAAGGACTAAGGAGATGTTCTTGGTGTATGGCGGAAAAGACCTCCAGATCGAGGCATTTGCTGACTCCAGCTTCCAGAGTGACAAGGATGATTCCAAGTCCATGTCGGGTTTTTTCTTTACCCTCAATGGAGGGGCGGTGTGTTGGAAGAGTTCCAAACCGGAAACCGTTGCAGACTCGACGATGGAAGCGGAATACATCGCTGCATCTGATGCCGCAAAAGAAGCCGTCTGGATGAGGAAGTTCTTGAAAGAACTTCAGGTGGTTCCGTCCATTATTGATCCAATACCTTTGTATTGTGACAACAACGGGGCTATAGCATTAGCGAAGGAACCCAGGTCCCATCAGAGATCCCGACACATCTTGAGGCGGTATCACCTGATCAGGGAGATCCCCAGGAGATCGAGGTTCGGAGAGTCGCTTCAGAAGATAACACTGCAGATCCATTCACCAAGGCCCTGCCCCAGACTCAGTTCGAGCGGCTGATCGAAATGATAGGTCTTCGATACGCCAGTACATGGCCTTAGTGCAAGTGGGAGATTGTTAGTGTATATGCCCTAGAGGCCATTACTGTATCATACTAGTTTGTATATTACTTAATGGAAGCTTGGGATATTCACCTTGTATATACAATCTTGCTCAAAATAGTAGTATGCTACTTGGTTTGTTTCTACTTAAATATGTACATGTGTTTATTTTAGTATATCGCCTATACAAATTAGTGGAGCCCTTAGGATCTTTGCTTGATTACCAGCGATGTGATGGCCGTCACACTAGTGGGGCTGGGTAATCTATAAGCATATCCTTATGCAGGTCCCTGGTCGCAGGACTATCGAGACAGGGCATCGATACTCCGGAGTAGACCAGCGCATGCGCTTCTCATCCCAGTGTGGGAGAAGGTCTATCCCACAGCCGTCAGTACGTCGTACTTGAGATAGTATGCGGGTGCTCGTTAGGTTACGGGTACACTGGACAGGACTCGTCGGGAACTGACTAGTTGGTATTATTCCTATCGTCAGTTATCAATTTTCAGGTGACATGAGTACAGCTTAGTCCGCTGACTTGACACTGTCACTTCGCCTCGAGTGTGTTCCCACTGCACTTTGATTACTACCCTACCATGGCTCAAAGGAGTCATGCAAATAGGTAGTAGTTGGGTGCAGTCCCGAAGCACTTGGAGGCAATGACGGTTAGACAGGATTCGTCTCTCCCGGTATTGGGGGTTGACATCGCGCTGTGTCTAGGAGAGCCATTACACTAGTAATCCCTGGCCAGGGCAAACGAGATATACTGGCAGGCTTCCAGTGTTATCTCAGGGTGTTTTGGGCTTCGCTTCGACACGACTTGTACCGCTATTAGGGGACTGACGTTTACCGTCCCCTAGGCCCGCCATGCGATGTATCAGACGAACAGACCGAACTGTACGGAGAATGTCACACTCAGGCTCAGTAGGAGTTCAGATGGGTTTCACCTCGTCGGTCTTCTTGTCGGCAGTACCTGGGGACCGTTACGCACAGCTAGTGCCGCTTGCGGTCTGTGGTTAAACCCACTACCAGCGCAGTGTCGAGTCTTTAGAGTCCCACACAGAAAGCTTTTCACCTTTAGGCAAAAGAGTAGAGGTCGCATGGTTTTGCGACAGGGCACATGGTTTTGCGACAGGGTTCGGTCACATCCGTGCACTTGTGCACGTACAGTGTCCGGACAGTTTGCACTAGCGGGCTTTGGTTTAAGCCAGATCCTAGTGTATGTATTGGGATTGGATTTATCCAGTTTGCATTCGTGTTCCTCGGAACGCGGATGCGGGTGTGTATGCACAGTTGACAGGGAGACAGAGGCAGCGGATTCTCATTAGGGTTGTTGACAGTTGACCGTTGACTATTTGACTTTTTGCTCAACCCTAATGAGAATATGATTAACAATTATATTAATTAAGTATTATGGTGACATGGTTGTTGACTTGTTGACTTTGTTGACTTGTTGACTTTTGTTGACTTGTTGACTTTGTTGACCGGTTGACTAGGCTTGACTAGTTGACCATCATGATAACCATAGCCATCATTTTATGGCAAAGACTTTTGCTTGCTTGCTCATTTGTGCAAAATGAGTGCATGAAATGATATGGTTAGGGTTGCTTCAACCATCACATAACACTTATTTGGTATGATGAGTTATCATTACTTTGGATTATGAGAGGGTGAAAGGAAAAGAAAAGGATTATTCTCACTTGACCATTCTCTCTCTTGTTCTAGAGCTCTCTTGCTTTTGCTCTCACCCTCTTGCTCTTGCTCCCTCTCTTGACTCTATGGTTCTCTTGTCTCATGAGTTGAGAATCAAGAACCATAGATAAAATCCTATACAAACTCTTCTCTACTCACTCTAGTTCACAAGGTTTAGCAAACCGAGTGAACTAGTTTCTTCAAAGTTCGAAGAAGGAGCCAAAGGTTGGAGCTTTCAGGTGGATCTATCTTCGGCGTAAGGAGACGACGGGAAGAAGCTAATCCGGACTACCCTTGGAACTTGAAGACGAAGGAGTTCAAGACAAGCAAGGTATAACCCCCTAACCAAGTAGTTAGCAACTCGTAGTTAGGTTGTTAGTTAGATGTTTAACCAAGATCCGGGTTATAAGTCCATGTTACCACCTCCATAAAAATCATTTTTTTTACCAAATTCCGCACGCCCGAAAGTACCGGGAGAGGTAGCATGGACTTACAGCTACCAGATCTCAAAATTTGGAGTTGGTGTAATGTTTTCAGCTTCTTTTGTCTTTTGTTTGGATTTTCCTGCACAATTTCTCAAGACAAGCGTTGCACAATATAGGGATGATGCGATGCCATGAAATGCAGTCAATTTCCTTTATTGTGCCGGCTTTAGAGTCTAACACATGCAATCTGATATTTAACGACTGATTTTCTAATATGTGAAATATGAATACCGCACACTTCTAAATGAGTGCAAATGATAGGGAAGTTGCCGGTTAAAAGATGCAGTATTTTCGACCGATCAAATTCCCCCAAACTTATTTTCGATTGTCTCGAGCGAACTGTTTATTAAAAAGAAGGAGAAAATAAAGAAAGAGAAAAGCTAACTAGCACACTTTCGTAGGCAACACGATTGCACTGAGCATGTGCAACAAGCCTTTAAACCTCTAGGTGTCCCTAGGAGGAGGAGTGTTGTCTCGTGAGGGTTTTCAGCGGATTGCACCCACAAAATCCAATAATAAAAGGAAGATCATGAATATTACATTTAAAGAAAAGAATTGTAAAAGAAAAGCTTAGAAAATTAGGGTTTCCAACTAAGCTAGCTTTTCGGTTGCCATGAGCCCTATCTTAATGGTCATGATAAGATGTCGGAAATCATGTCCTCCCTCAATAAAACATCGTCTTATTTTTCATTCCTATCTTTCTTCCAAACATCGATCATATAACCCTGCGTGTGTGTAAAGACATCCCTACACCCGGAGAATTCAATTCAAGCTATCATACTCTTGCCCATCAGCCTCAGTACTTTTTAATTAATGAATATTTAGATGAGATTGCTCACACACTTTCATGCGAACGTTAATACTTCTTAAGGTACTAACCGACCGATTACTCATGTGCTTGCTTACTTGTCGTATTTTCCTCGTCTTGCACCACCTAAGGCTTAGCAGTGACTCCCAGACCAGTTGGCCTTAGGGCACTAGGTGAAGAGGCACCTTCGCTATATTTTTTTATTGCTGCCTTGGCGATAACAAAACCAGTGTTTATTTTTCTCACCACTTTATATTTTCTTCATTTTTTTTCCTTCATACTTTTGGCTTTAAGACAAGAGCATTTCAAGGTATCCTCTACTATCCCAGGCTTTAAGACGTGTGTAAGTGCGAATAGCAGGGTATCAACGTTCAAAATGTTTGGCTTCCAGAATAGAAACTATTTTTCAGACTTATTTTTATCCTTAGATTAGTGACGTCCTTTATCTTACTAACCCTTGGGACAATGGCTCATAACTACTTATTACTAGTTCGTATAAGAAAACTTCTAATTTTCTTGGTTTTCTTAAATTTTTCTAATCTCATGGATGTAATTTTTCACTATCTAAATTTTCATTATCTTATTTATGTACAAAAAATGTTTAAATGTTAAAATATTTTTATATTTTGAAAATTTTAAATTTTTATGGATTTTGAGAATTTTTAAATTTTATAAGTTTTTAAAGAAATGTTTTGTGCTTATGCAAATGATATGCAAATAATGCGAAAATAAGCACAAACCTACCCCAAACTTGTTTTCAACAGTCTCCTCACTTTTGCCAACAGCTATATCTACAAAAATGTAAGTCTGGGAGGAATTATTAGTGGCGACAACATATATAAGTGAAGAACTTCCCCCAAACTTACTCTTTTCACTCACCTCCATTCAAATGGTGATGCAGTGATATGCATGACATGAAGGTGAGACGGAGGAATTTTAATCAAGATAAACTGGCTCCTGTAAGAACAGGAGCTCCTCCGTGGGGTCAGTGGAAAAATACAGCTTTAGTCTATGTCCATTCACTTTGAATAATGTGCCATTTTTAACATTTTCTACTTTTACTGCCCCGTGCGGGTATATAGTCCGCACAACAAAAGGTCCCTTCCACCGAGATCGGAGCTTACCCGCGTGAAGGTGTAATCGTGAATCATAAAGAAGGACATGTTGACATTGTGAAAATGTTTTCCTCAAATGATTTTATCATTAAAAACCTTAGTTCTATTCTTTATGATCACAACGTTATCATAAGCTTCATCGCGGAGTTCGCTTAGCTCATTTATTTGCAGCTTCCGAAAGTTGCAAGATTGGTTTAGATCAAAATTTATTTCCTTAATAGCCCACAATACTTTATGCTCAATCTCGACGGGTAAATGACATGCCTTTCCAAACACTATCCTATATGGAGACATCCCTAGGTCGGTTTTAAATGCAGTTCGGAATGCCCAAAGAGCATCCGTCAGTTTGGTCGACCAGTCTTTTCTATTTTTAGCAACAGTCTTCTCCTGGATTAGTTTGATTTGTCTGTTTGAGATTTCAGCCTGCCCGCTTGTTTGGGGATGATAGGGTGTAGAAAGTCGGTGGTTGATTGAGTATTTCCGCATCAATGTCTCGAAAGACCTGTTATAGAAATGTGTCCCATTATCGCTAATAATAGCGCGTGGGTGTCCAAATCGCGAAAAGATATTCTCTTTCAAGAACTTAATGACAACTTTCCTGTCATTAGTGCGACATGGAATGGCTTCAACCCACTTTGAGACATAATCAACCGCCAGCAGTATGTACAAATTCCCAAAGGAGTTGGGAAAGGGACCCATAAAATCAATGCCCCAAACATCGAATATTTCAACAACCAGAATGTGTTGCTGAGGCATTTCATTTCTCTGGGAGATTCTACCCGTGTACTGACATTGTGTACAGGTTTTGCAATAGTCGAATGCGTCCTTAAATAAGGTCGGCCAATAAAATCCACGTTGCAATACCTTCTCCACCGTCTTTTTAGGACCGAAGTGACCCCCACTGGTCTGATCATGACAAAAAGAAAGAACACTCTTGAACTCTTCTTTCGAGACACACTGGCGAATGATCTGATCAGGACAATACTTAAACAAATATGGATCATCGCAATAAAAGTGTTTTACTTGGGATAGAAAATGGTATTTGTCCTGTTTTGACCAATCGCTGGGTATAAGTCCCGTGACAAGATAGTTCACAATATCCCTGAACCATGGTTCATTGGATACGCTCAAGAGTTGTTCGTCAGGAAACGAGTCATTGATCGGCAGGGTCACAGGGGAAGAAGAGATGCGCGAAAGATGGTCGGCTACTACGTTTTCACATCCTTTCTTGTCTTTGATAACAAGATCAAATTCTTGTAACAGAAGGATCCAACGTATTAGTCGACCTTTTGCATCTTTCTTCGCCATAAGATGTTTTAAGGCGGAATGGTCAGTATACACAACTATAGGTGAGCCAATTAACTAAGGCCTGAATTTTTCTAATGCAAATACAACCGTTAAAAGTTCTTTTTCAGTGGTTGTATAATTGATTTGTGCATCATTCAGGGTCTTACTTGCATAGTATATCACGTGTGGCATCTTTTCGTTGTGCTGTCCAAAGACTACACCAACTGCAAAATCAGATGCGTCACACATCAGCTCAAAAGGGTAGTCCCAATTTGGAGACGATAAAATGGGGGCTGAAGTGAGTGAGTGTTTAAGTGAGTCGAAAGCTTTCTCACAGTACGAGTCAAAATGGAAGGTCGTATCCTTGGCCAGGAGAAGAGTTAAAGGTCTAGCAATTTTGCTAAAGTCCTTAATAAATCTCCTATAAAAGCCCGCATGGCCAAGGAAAGATCGAATATGTTTGACGCTTTTAGGATGAGGGATGTTTTGAATGACATCTATCTTAGCTCTGTCAACCTCAATGCCTTTCTGTGAAATAACATGTCCAAGAACAATTCCTTCTTGGACCATGAAATGACATTTCTCCCATTTCAAAGTTAATTTCTTCTCTTTGCAACGAGTAAGAACAGCGTCAAGATTCGATAGGCAATCAGAAAAAGAATCTCCAAAAATCGAGAAATCGTCCATAAAGATCTCCAGAAAATTCTCTACCATATCAGAGAATATCCCCATCATACACCGCTGAAAGGTAGCGGGAGCATTACATAACCCAAAGGGCATGCGACTGTAAGCAAAGGTACCAAAAGGACAAGTAAAAGTGGTTTTATCTTGATCCTTTTTGGCGATGGAGACCTGATTATAGCCTGAGTATCCGTCCATAAAACAATAATACTCTCGTCCCTCTAAGCGTTCCAGCATTTGATCAATGAATGGTAAAAGAAAGTGGTCTTTCCACGTGGCAGCATTGAGTTTTCTATAATCGATACATACACGCCACCCAGTTTGGGCGCGTGTCTGAATCAACTCATTTGCCTCATTGGTTATAACAGTGATGCCGGATTTCTTAGGAATGACATGTATAGGACTCACCCATTGGCTATCGGAGATGGGGTATATAATACCATTATCTAAGCATTTGACGATCTCTTTCATTACTGCTTCCTTCATGACGGGATTCAACCGTTTCTGTGGTTCTCGGGTTGGTCTGGCATCATCCATCACATATATATGATGTTCAACTATCAAGGGACTAATCCCTTTGATGTCCGCCATACTCCAACCAAACGCCTCTTTGTTAGATCTCAATACCGATAAAAGTGCATTCTCTTGTTCTAATGCTAGAGAAGCGGATATTATAACCGGTAAAGACTCCTTCTCACCTAAATAAGCATATTTCAGATGAGAAGGTAACATTTTGAGATCTAATTCAGGCGGAGAAATGATAGAAGGAGGGATCATCGAGTGATTTTTGGATTTACGAAGAAGCTCAGAGCCTGTGAAAGATACAGACTCGGGTGGAGAAAAGTAAGGAGTGCAGGACTCAAGTGTAGGAAAAGTGTCATCACTAAGATCTTGTGTAGATTCAAACAGAGATGTGGTAATGTCATCGAGATCAGTAAAGCAAAGATCCACAACTCCACAACTATCGGGAGCGATCTCGTGGACAGAGCAAACATCTAGAATATGAGCAGAGGGTTCTGATGGCTGACTTCCAACCTTGTAGATATTTAGTTCAATGGTCATATTTCCAAATGATAAGTTCATTGAACCGTTTCTATAGTTTATAATAGCGATGGAAGTTGTAAGGAAAGGACGACCCAGAATCACCGGAATTTGGCCCCGGGGGTTTGCTACAGGCTGTGTGTCGAGCACAATGAAGTCTATAGGGAAAACAAATTCCCCGACCTTTATCAACACATCCTCTAGTTCACCCCTTGGTTTAGTGATTGAACGGTCTGCCATTTGGAGAGTGCAGTGAGCAGGTTTCAGCTCTCCAATCCCTAATTGCTCATATACAGAATATGGAAGTAGGTTAACACTTGCGCCAAGGTCTAAAAGAGCACGATTTATGTTTTTACCCCCAATAGAAATCGATATTGTAGGACATCCTGGGTCCTTTCGTTTCTTTGGTAGCTGGAAAATAAAAGCAGTGCTGATATTATTAGACATAAAGACCTTCTTCGGCACTTGAGTCTTCCTCTTCCTAGTGCACAAGTCCTTAAGAATTTTCGCATAAGCGGGGACTTGTTGAATCGCATCTAGGAGAGGGATGTTGATGTTAACCCATTTGAACATTTCCATAATTTTCTCCATATGAGGACTCGTTCTGTTACTCCTTAACCGATTCGGGTAAGGAGCTTTCGCAATAAGCGCCGGGTCCATCATAAGAGAAGGAAGAGGGGGTAGACGAGATCCCAAAAGAGGAGTGGGGACCATCTGTGGAGAACTATAAGGGTTGGGTTGAGGTGTCGAGCCTAGTGGAAAATGGAGAATAGGCTCGCGAGAAGGTGGTGGGTTAGAAGAACAAGGATCAGAAGTAGAAGTGTGTGTGTGAGGAAAGGTCTCAGCCGGGGTGTTATTGATAGGATTTTCAATATCATCAATTCCTTTCCCAACATGATTGTTCAGCACTCTTCCCGATCTGAACGTTGTGACGGCATTTACATTGTAATGCCCAGGATTCTGTAGGGGTTGAGAGGGAAGTTTCCCTTTTTCTCTCGCGCTCATTTCGGCTTTAAGTCGTGCTATTTCAGCTTCCATCGATCTGATACTCTCAGCTTGGGATGCTGAGTTTTTTTTATCTCACTGACGGAAGTTCTAACCTCAACCGAAACTTCTATAAAATTTGACAAGATTGATTTCATGGTTTGATTGAATTGAGAGAATTCGTCAGAACAGGATAACTGCATAGGATTAGACTGTGCAGGAGTGTTGACCTGGTTTTGGAAATTTTGTGACTGGTAGGGGTGCTGAGTGAGTTGAAGTGGTTGCTGTTGTGGTGGAAGAGCCCTTTGAAAATTATTTTGTCTTGGAACCGTGTTTTGAGATTGTTGTTGGTTCCAAGAAAAATTCGGGTGATTCCTCCAACCCTGATTGTACGTGGAAGAATATGGATCGTTTCTAGGTCATTGAAATGCGGCATTTGTATGCTCGTGACCTTGAAACGCAGAGTTTAATGGACATTATTCCGTTAAATGAGACAGATCAGAACAGCAGCCACATACAGTTTTGGGGAGCGACATTGGGTTTAGGGAGGCTGCAGAAAATTTGTGTTCCATAGCGTCGAGCTTCTTTTGCATTGCCGCCATCTCAGCTCGAACACCTATGGACACATCTATTTGTTGTACGCTACCCCTATTCAATGGTTGGGTTCCACTCTCCCACTGTAGTGATTTTTCAGCGAACTCTTCTAAAAACTTCCATGCTTCCCCATCATCCTTGGTCATAAAAGTACCTTGACACATGTTTTCATGGTTCTGTTTAGTGTTTGGGTTAATGCCCTCATAAATGATTCGGCAAAGATCCCATCTCGGGATGCCGTGATGAGGACATTGAACCAATAGATCCTTGAAACGTTCAAAGCATTTAGAGAATAGTTCAGTTGGGAGCTGGGTATATTGATTCAGTTCGCTACGGATTCGAGCTGTCTTTTGCATTAGGTAAAATTTCTTAAGGAATGCCGCGACGAATTCTTCCCAATTCGTGATAGAGTGTGTGGTAGTGTTATATAGCCACTTCTCGGCTATATCGCACAAAGTAAATGGAAGAAGTCGTAGACGCATAGTATCCACTGAAAGTTGTGACGTACCCATCATCGCGCATACGTTTTCAAATTTGGTAATGAAAACGTAAGCGTCCTCAGTCTCGAGTCTGTGGAATTTGGGTAAAAGGTTGATGTATTAGGGTTTAATCTCAAAGTTATCCCCATTGGCTGGTGGAATGGATAAGCAGGTCGAAAGAGGACCTCGCAGTGGATAGCACCTCTCTTGGAGAGAGATGCGGGGTGGATTCTGCGCCCCAACGGACGGCGGCAGATTAGGGTTAAAGAAGTTCGATGGAGGTGGATCCATCGATGTGGGTGTGGTAGTGGGTAAAGAAGAAGTAAATGGAGAAATATCGACTTCGGAGTCGATAAAGGGTACGTGAACTAAACGGGCATTAGAATCCCGTGTCCAGCCTATCTTGTAGTAAAAAGGGTTAGTACAAGTGGCAGCGTTGACTTATAATTAGGGGTAATGACTGAATGAATGCGGTGTTTGTTTTGAAAAAGTGGACGGATTTTTGAAAATATGATGCAACACAACAAATGCAGCACACAAAACCCTAATTCTAGGGGTCGCCTAGGTCAGATATCTAGACCACTCCTAACCGCCAGAAGACAAGACGCAGGATAAATCTTCCACTGCCTCTTTGTCTCTCCGGTGGCCAGGTAAGTGCCAGGTAAGTGGGAGGTTCTCCACTACGTAAGTAGTGGGCCTAATTAAGTAACCACTAGCCATCGAAACACTTGCCTAGACACCACAAGAGAAACGCGGATAAGCAATGAATTACCCACGTCCTTCTTCTGTCCTAAGTGAGCGCGACGGTCCTTAGAGTCTTCTCTAGATTTTTTTTAGTTAATTGGGGTAAATGCGGATGCAAGTTTTGCGATTTTCAGGGCTTAGGAAGGGTAATGAACTCCCCACGTAATCTGGATTTGGTCTTTGCCTCTTAATGTCCGTATTAGTTATGCAAACTACCACAAGAATCAAAACAACCACAATTTAATTTTACAATTTGCGCGCCGCGAATATTTTCAAAGAAACCTGCACAAAATGTTAATTGGAGAAGATGAGGAGGGAGATAAGAAAGATAGAGGCTTACAGAGAAATTTCCGTGCAGTGAAGCTTCAAGCCCACCGCGGTTCCGCCGCAATAGCTGCCTAATGCCACGTTTCCGCCGCGGTATGAACAGTACTTTGCACAAAAATTGTACAGAGAGCTCCTGTCTACTTCCTGAGTCCTCTGGAATTCTCCAAAAAAAATTCCAATTCCTCAGCAAGCTCCAGATCTCCTTGCAATAAACCACAACAAATTGTTTAGATTTTTGCGCGAATTTTGATCTCAAAATAACAATGGAATAAATCTTTTAATTCAAATTTCAATATAAAACGAATTAGCACGCGATCCCCGGCAACGGCGCCATTTGATTGAATGAAATTCTTGTTTGTATAACTCGAATAAGTTTCTTTGTGTGTCGGTATTTAGAAAATGAATAAAATTCACAATCAAAGAATTATTTTGACCGCAATCAACTACGGTGTCAGTTGTAGATCGTTAGCAAGTGCGGATCGTCCACAGGGATTGTGCGATTCGTTTGTATGTTTGATTTGTTTGAATTGAAAAGTTAATCAAAAAGAAAACATGATTCAAGATTTTATCGATGGATTCAAGTGTCACTATTCTAATCAAGAATCAAGAAATTGATAAACAATCGAGAATCGAGTAACGATGATTTTTCCAACCAAATATCAAGAATCTAAATGATGCTCGTAGGAATCGATCGGATCTATAGATGTGATGTAATCTCAAGATGTCGTATTCTTGTCCTTCGAAGAATTGATACTAGATCGATGATGATCGACGAGAGTTAGGGATTTCTAGCGAAACTAGGGTTTCATCTTTTATCCCTTGTTCTTTCGTCGATATCATTCACATTCTAGCCTCTAGTAAATTCAAGAAACGATTGTAAATCCCTAATTTCGAGCGATAACAATCAAGAAAGCATCGCAACGAAACTAGGTCGTCGATTCTTGAAGTTTCTAGGGTTTACAAAACTCGTAGGACTCAAGAATCGTTTTAAGATTTGTACATCATCATTCTATTGATCGTCTCGACTCCTCGACGAGCGGAGTTTTACTCAAACATCACAACAAGAACTACAACTATAAATTTAGATCGAATAATGATGCAAGAATTTAAAGAATTTTTCCTTTTATTTATATCAACAATTTCATTACAGTCGGTCAAGAACTACAAGAGGAAGAACTAGATTTTCGATTTGGCTTCGCTTTTCTCCGTGAGTCGCGGATCGTCTTGGACCACTTGCTCTGTTGAAGATCGGCTCTGCTCCTAAAAGGTTGAAGGGCTTCTTGCTTGATTTGGTACTCGGGATCTTGAATTTTGATTGGAATTAGGGTTAGGGTTTCACACAAGTCTTGTCACTAGACTTGTGGAAGAAGATGAAGAAAGAGGTAAAGATTAGAGATTGAAGAAGTAGAGATCTATTATAAGATATTAGATTCTAGTCATTCCCCTTAACCCTAGGTCTAGGCTTCTATTTATAGACTTCCCAAACCCTAGGTCTAGGTTTTGAAATTACAATTCCCTCCAAAAGTTTGTTGAGGAGCTTCTAGAAATAGTTTGTTAGGAGCTAGCTTAGGCTTTAAGCTAGGATTGTTTAAGCTTAGAAACCCTAATTTGCTGAATTGGCAGAAGCCTCTGGAGTCTTCTGGAACTTCAAGTACATTTCTGAGCTGTAGGAGCTGAGGGAAAACTTTTGCACCAAAAATGGGGAGCTGAATCCTTGGACCCACCGCGGATCCGCGGCGCAAGCAGGCTCCTGCCGCGGATCCGCGGCTCTTTATGGGCCTTGGGCTTTGGGCCTTCTGGTGTGGTCTTGGGCTGACATGTAGGCCTTTTTCTGATATATTGAATTTTATTTTTCCCTTTTGATTGCTACCAGATCTCAAAACTTGGAGTTGGTGTAATGTTTTTAGCTTCTTTTGGCTTTTGTTTGGATTTTCCTGCACAATTTTTCAAGAAAAGTGTTGCACAATATAGTGATGATGCGATGCGATGCCATGAAATGCAGTCAATTTCCTTTATAGTGCCGGTTTTAGAGTCTAACACATGCAATCTGATATTTAACGACTGATTTGCTAATATGTGAAATATGAATACCGCACGCTTCTAAATGAGTACAAATGATAGGGAAATTGCCGGTTAAAAGATGCAGTATTTTCGACTGATCACGTGGTAAGGCGGAAATCAAATCACAGTGGGAATCACACAAGACTCTATGACGATCTCGGGTCTATAGACTAACCTGTACCGGTGTCACCAGAGAACTGCCATCTGACGTGAGGTATAATACCATCTGGGAGTTCTCGGCGAGTCCGTCTAGTGTACCCTGTCTCCATTGAGCATCCGTATACTATCTCTGATGTCAAACACCAATGGATATCGGATCATCCATCGCCCATCTACATGGGTCGAGCAGCTATACGCTAGTCTACTCTAGTATATCGATGCCCTGTCTCGATACACCCCCGACTAGGAACATTTGAAGGATGTACTTAGCGACTACACTATCCCCACTAGTCTGATCTACATCATAGTCCTGGTAGTCAAGTACTCATCCTAAGGGTTTTATCAATATGTAACATAGAGACAATCAGTGTACACGTTAAGATAAAGAGCAACCAGATAGTATACTATCATTTCGAGCAAGAAAGTCCTCCATATATATGTCCAAGCATCCATTACAATATACATCGTATGTGTATAGTAATGGCCTCTAGGGCATACATATCACTAACTGAATCAAGTGTTGATTTTATAATGTAATATACAGATAAATGATATTAGTCAGTCATATGTGATATAACCGGATTATTAAATCAAGTGTTGATTTAATAATGTGATATATATTATATGTGATATAATTATATCTTAACTAATATTATTAGCTCACTAAATATTTTCTTATATGTATTAATATATATATATATATATATATATATATAATATATATAAATATATATGAAGCATGACATAGATTTTTATTTTATGAAAATGGAAATGAGGTGGAAAATGGGAAGACTTTGGGAGCATGGTTGCAAGCATGGGCTTTTATCATTGTTTATTCATCTTGACTCACTATTCAAGCATGGGTGCAATTTTATATTGCAATAATTCCATGCTTGAATGAGTGAGGTCAAGGGGTTAGCCATTGACTTGCTCATTCTAACACTTACCTATTTTTCTTCAGTTGCTCCCATATGCTCTCTAGCTTCTTCATCTTCCTCATTGTCATGGTTCAAGCTTCAACCGTCACATGTGATGTGAACCATGAAGCTTGAACACAAACTTGTGAGCAAAATCATATCCCCTACTTCACCATCCTACACTTGTCTAGCGATAGAGTGTAGCGTGTTTCTAACGCTAAAGAGTTTGGTGTAGAGGTAACTTGAGTTGAAGGGACTTCGTGTGGATCATCTTCAGCACGAAGGTCATCGAAGGAAGCTCTTCCAAACCCTCAAGTAGAGCCTAATGGAGCCACGAGACTACTACACGGAGCATGTGAAGTGAAGGACTCGATCTACGAGGGTATAGCCATCTTTCACTTCTTCTAGTTTTCTTGATATCAAACATAAACCCTAATCAACTAGCTAAAGATCTTGGATAGTCTAGCTTAGCACCTATAAAAAAATTTCTTAGGCATGCTTGATGCCACTTGGACCTCATGGTGGTGCTAGGGTAGACTTTCATGGTATTAGAGCCAAAGCTGGAAGATTAGACGATGTGATTAGAATCACGAAACCAAAAAAATTCGAAACACCGAAACCCAAGATCAAAGTTTCTGTCGATTTTAAAACTTCCTCTGAAAATTTTTTAAACAACTGCAGAAGGTTACATTTGATGTAACTAGAACACTCTACAAAAATGAACCCCAAATGACAAAATTAGTCCGGCGAAAATGGTGAAAAAACCCATCCTGGACGTTTTTTGCTTTTAATTTGGGTTTGGATTTTGTACGGTGTTCTTATCTGTTGATTTTGGAGTTTCAGGTATTGTTTGATTAGCCCAGTTTGCATGTTGCAACACCTTAGGATTTCGATTAGTGTTAATTAGACGATAATGCGGGTTTTCTGTAAAAAGTTTACCAATTTGGTTTCCTCATATTTTATTATATTTAATTAATAATTTATTATTAATTGTTATGGCTTGCACATACTTGTGCATGTTAATGTGAGGTTTGTTTGTGTTAATCTAGTTTAGTGACCTTGACACTTTAATCTAATCCTTGCTTGTTTAAACCCTAACCCTAGATATTTGTGTGAGATATTTGTTTTGGATTGAGAGAGGTGGCTTGTGATTCATGGAGGCATTTATGTAGGCATTAATGGAGGTGAGGGAGAGAGAGTAAGAATAAGGACTTATCTCACCCTACACTCACCTCTCTCTCTCACCCTCTCTCATTCTCTCTCACTCTATCTCTTTCTCCAATTCCTCAACCCTTTTCTTCATTCCTCAACCCTCAAACTGAACCCTTATCACTTCCATCACAAAACCTTCACAAACTTCACAAAATCACACCCAAATCACATCTCAAGCTTGTTTTGCCTCTAGGATTCCTTGGAGCTTGGAAAGCTAGGATCTTTGAGGTTGTGGGAGTAGGTAATGATCTCTATCTGTGAAGTAAGTCTTTTTAATGTTGTGTAGTTTGTTAGTTTCAGTTTAGAACGCGTAAAGTTTTCTTTCGTGCAATATCGTATTTTTAGTATAGTTTTGGGTCTCGGATGATCCGCTATCAAACCAGGTATTTGTTGGAAAAGTTCCTTTCAAAGTGACCTTGTGTAGTGACCTAGAACCCACCATAAAAACCTGAGCCCATTCCCTCTCTAACAGGCCGCAGATTTATTGGTTCTGGCCGCAATTTGCGGCCATAGTAGGGGCTGGGGGGTTATGTTTTGGGGTAGAGGGATCTGGGGTAGTGTGTGTCTTGTGGTACGTGCAACTTTTACAAATTGTTTCTGTAGCAAAACCTGGGTTCACTTATCTTGTTTTCTAGTATTTCGACTACACGCGTTACGTTATCCGATACGGTTCATGTTCTTGTGTAGCTGTTGCTCTTGAGTTGGTTTCGTAGTGTCGCTACGCACGTTATCCACTAGACGAACACTTGAGAGTTTTTTTGGAGTTGATGCGTCGGTCAAACATAGTTAATACTTGTTATTGTTCGATTGCTAATATACACTTGATATGTTGTTTTATGATCTTAGGGACGCAGGAGGTGACTTCGGACGCTGCGAAGAAGGGAAAGCGAGTGGTTGGCTTTACTTAGCCCCAGGATCATCTGTGAGTAGATTTAACATCTACAGGGGAATCGCCCTCATGGCGTTATGCGTCTGGGCTAGATATGATATGATATTAGTCGCATGTTTATATTGCACATATAGAGTTTGCGCATAAACATCATTTCATATTATTACTTGTTGTGCTTGGACTTATACCCATTGGACACTGCACTCTTATTGACGGCTCATGTTGCACGAGCACTGATACCTACATGCTTACACATATGCCTTGACATGCCTACATGCTAGCTACCCATATACCTATTGTTAGTTATATGTATGCCCTAGAGGCCATTACTGTACATTGGATGTATATTGTAGTGGATGCTGGGACATATATAGGTAGGACTTTCTTGCTCGACATGATAGTACGCTATCTGGTTGCTCTTTATCTTAACGTGTATACTTTCTGTCTCTCTGTTACATGTTGATAAAGCCCTTAGGATGTGTACTCGACTTCCAGGACTGTGATGCAGATCATACTAGTGGGGCCTGGATAGTCCATGAGTACATCCATCAATGTTCCTAGTCGAGGGAATATCGAGACGGGGCATCGATATTCCAGAGTAGACTAGCGTATATCTTCTCGACCCATGCGATGGGCGATGGATGATCCCATATCCATTGGTGTTTGACATCAGAGATGGTATACGGGTGCTCAGTGGAGACTGGGTACACTGAACGGACTCGCCGAGAACTCCCAGATGGTATTATACCTCACGTCAGATGGCAGTTCTCTGGTGACACTGGTACAGCTTAGTCTGTTGACCCGAGATCGTCATAGAGTCTTGTGTGTCTCCCACTGTGCTTTGATTTTGACCCTACCACGGCTCTACTGAGTTATGCAAATAGGTGGTTTTTGGTACAGTCCCGATTCACATGGAGGCAATGAGCGATAGGAGGGGATTCGTCTCTCCCGGTATTGGGGGTTGATGTTGCGCTATGCTCGACTGTCCATAACAGGAAATCCCTGGCCAGGGTTGTCGTGATATACTGGTAAGAGTTATCAGTAGTTTCACACATGTCATGGACTTCACGTCGGCATGACTTATCGAGCTATTGGGGTCTGACGTTTACCACCACAAGGCGAGATATGCGACATATCAGACGAACAGACCGGACTATACGGTAAGTGTTACTGGTTGGATTCACAGGAGTGTGAGCGGGCTTGCTCGTCGATCTTCTGATCGCTCAATACCCGGGTGGCCGTTACGTTTAGCAGACCGCTTGCGGCTTGTGGATGTTTAATATGATCATCAGCCGCTGCCGGCGTATTGACGAGTCTTTAGAGTCCTACACATAGGTTTCCTGGCTCAAGCGAAACGAAATAGGAGCGCATATGAGATATGTGCGGGACCGAGAATAATACCAGTATGTGATACTGTATTCGATTCTCGTGATTTGTGACATTGATCGGTTATATGCGATATAGCCGGGTTATCGAATCAAGTGTTGATTCGATAAGATGTTGCTAATGATACTAGTCGGTTATGTGCGACATGACCGGATCATTGAATCAAGTGTTGATTTAATGATTTAATGTATAATTATATATTTGATATATTACTTTGCATTAACTAGTATTGGTTCACTTTAAATGGATTTTCTCACTTGAATTGTGCAAGTTGTATATGTGATATACTTTTGTGCACTTGATTGTATCATGTTTGATGATACATGTTTACTTGGTTAAGTGTAAAGTATTAAGCCATGGTTAAACTAATGATTAGGGTTTTCTTTTCTTACTCATTTATTTATTTATTTATTTTGAAAAGATGAGAAAAGAATGGTTGCTAGTTTTGTCTTTTTCTTTGAAGCTTCTTGAAGCTTTGAACTAGTCCACCATTCTTGTCTTATACCTAACCCTAACCATTCAAGTTAACCATGGTCCATTCTTTACAATTAACCAAGGGTTTATATATGATAAGTATTGATTTATTTATCTAATAATTCATAACTTATCATATCATCTTCTTCTTCTTCATCTTCTTCTTACATGAAGAAAAAGCTTGCCTCTTCAATGGCAACTAGCCAAAACAAGTGAGAAATCCAATTCTAAAGTTTACCCAATTCCTATTTCTTCATCCTCTACCTCTTGACAAGTTGTATAGGGTGTTTCCTTCACAAGTTTTCATGGCTTGGTGAAGTTGGAGCTTGTTCTTGTGATGCCTCGACGTAGATCATCTTCGGCATCGAACCGACGATCAAGCTCGCCCATTTCTCCGATGAAGCCGATGCTACAATCATGGATTTGATTTGGATAGCGGAGGGACCTCATCACGGAGTCTAGGATGTGGAGGACCGGATCTACAAAGGTTGTAGCCCCTTTCCTTTAGATACATTTCCGTTTACTTGCTTGTTTCGCCTATTTATCTAGTTAACGATCCATATTAGGGTTTGTAGGCACTTGAAAAATTTAAATTGGCCGTGTTTGATCACTTGTGAGACTCCGTTAGAGTGCCTAGGAACCCTACATTGCTATCAGAGCCTAGCTAGAGCCTTAGGCGAAACCTAGACGACGTTTGAACTCCGAACGAACCCGAAACCCTAATACAACGTGCTCTCTGGACAATTTTCAAAATCGTGGTTTTTTACAGATTAAAAATATTCAGAAAAATCAGCAGGAAGATCTAAGGTTTACTGTAAAATTCGAGGGCCTAATTCCTTAATAACGCCGCGGATCCGCGGCATGAGCATGCTCATGCGGCTGTTCCGCGGCTAGTTTGTCTTGTTGTGCATCGAATTTTGCACCTTAATTCTTAGTTTACAGTTATAGTTTTCCTGGGATTTTTTAATATTTATTCAAGAGTTGAATTTTCTGGGGTTGTTTTGGTGATTCGGTGTTTCGATCGGAGTATCAGATTTTGTCTATGTGGCTTTCCGGATAAATTTTAGAATATGTTAAAAAGTTCGACCGGATATAAATACCCAATTTTTCCCCTGTCGGGAAATTTCCAAGTGTTGGATTTTTCCGTAGTTTAACGACGTTCTAAGTAGTGCAAGTAACGCGATGGACCCTCTAGAAGACACCAAACCTTAACTCGATTATGTGACCGTCTTGAACTGCCCTTTGAACCTTCGGGTTTGGGACAGTACGGCGTGCCACATGTGAGGCGTTCGCTTGACCCTTCTACGGCTGGACCGTTGGTACTGAGGCACGAACTGAATGTTGTTAGACTTATTTCATGTGTTGAGCTGTATCGGGAAAACATGGGTGTTCGATTGTTCGATCGAAAAGTTTAGCATTTTCTATTTATCCGGAATGTGATACAATAATTGGAATTCACAAATAGTTATGAGATAACGGAATGAATATTATAAACATAGCAGTTTAGTCTCACTTGATCGGTTTCCACGGAATTTTGATGTGATCAAAAGTCCGTCGCAATCACGTAGCGTACAAAAAGCAAACCTGGCCGTAGCCTTCGCTCCCCTTGACTAATAGGGGGACTTGCGCTAAAGACCGAGGGATCTTTCTTTGCTTTTCGTTTAGCGCGGATACTCGCCGGGTAAACTTAATAGACAGCCTCACTACATAGCCCCGACCAAGTGACTGTAGGAGAACCCCGTCGCCGAAAGCATCCGTTCGGGTGCTCGCGGTAGCGGTGTTCCGCCTTGGTGCACTTTGTCGACGGCGTCGGGGCTGCGGCCGTCTACTGAAGTTTGCGACGAGCATTCGATCAGAATGTCGGGAATCCTGTTGAATTGCCCGACTTGATATTGAAAAGAGTTTTCGATAATGAGACTAAAATGCGGGATTTATAATTGTTAGGCATGCGATGTCTAAAGAATTCATTTGATTAGGCATGTGATGTCTAAAGGAGTTGCGGATTCCAACTGTTATAGTTTTACAATTTCTTTTCTGTGACCGTAATTGTAATATGTGATATCGCCGGTTTCGTTGCTATATGTCAACGACAATTGGGATGCGCATATTTACTTACGTTGATGACATGTGATATTATGTGTTGCTGGATATGTTATATTGGATCGTCGTGTTTGAATAGCCGGGGTTTTTATGTGAGATGAGTGTTTTTCATTTTCATTCATGTAAAAAAAAACTTTATATGTAATATTCTTTTATTGGGGCACTTCCAGGTTGCGGAAGATGTCACCATTTGTATATTATTTACTTTTCCGCAATAGAATAGACCCAAGGAGGGGAGCACAAGTAACCGGGTTCTGGGGTCCAGTGGGAGACCAACTCGAGGAGTCGAGTCCGGGTCTCCTAACCCTAGAATTGGTAGGGTTGCTTGCCGCTCTCGTAGGGGTCTAGGGGTGTGGGATTGGCTATTCATCACGACCGTGGAATCCGTGTTTTATACTGGCTCGTATTGAAAACACGGACGTCCTAGTATATCCAATATTTCCTATGATAATTTCTGCTGCGTTATCTGTGATGTGATCATGTGATGTTCTGTGATAGATATAGTATATAGTATATATGATATATTATATAGACGTTGCTTATGTTTTACACCCGCGCTAGCCCTGCCTCGCTCTGGCGTTAGTTACCTAACCTAACGGTGCAGACGGGACATCGAGGCGAATGCGGATGGCATAAGCGTAAGTTATATTTATCTGTGATGGTTAGGTGGACTTAAATGATGGGATATTCATTAATGAGATTAATGAAAGAAAATAAACCTAATTGATGTTGTGGAATCGAATTTCAAAATAAAAACAGGTAGTTACAGTTCTTGCTTTGCATCGCGCTGTTCATTATAGAATATCCTGCACCTTATTCGATGAGGAAAGGACCGAGATCCCTTCACCGGGAGTGACTCCTTTAGCAATAACTGGCAGATGCTACAACCCTCGGTTTGTCATTTGATCGCTTCTATAGTTTCCGCTTTGCACAGTGATATATATGATATATCCCGCACCTCATTCGACGAGGAAAGGGCCGACGATCCCTTCACCGGGAGTGACCCCTTTAGCAAAACTAGAAAAGCCTCGAAAACATTCCATTTAAAAACCATTTGATTCCGCAACGAGATCAAGTTCGAAGCGTTAAAGGTTTTCACAAAAACCATTCGCAACCTCCGTCATTTTAGGAAGTAGAGTACTTAGTATTCGTGCTGTGTTTGTAGACCATAGTCAAGGCACAGTGTACGGTAGCTAAGTGATGTCTTCCTACACCGCATATGATGCGATTAGTTAGGACAGTCGCGTAACTTTGTTGACCTTAGTTAAGGGTCATGTGGGTGGGTCTGATTAATCACGAAATGACGGGTAGAACTTGACTAGTACTTATGATTTGTTGACCATAGTTAAGGTCATAGGTGCTAGGGGTAAAAACCTTTATCGGGAGTTTCAAGTGTTGAAACTTGAAATGAGATTGCATGCCTTCTATATGATAGTTGGATCCCGATACCCACTGCGAGTAATTGTTACTCCTGGGAGAGTTTTGCACTTTACAATTAGCCGATCAAGTAGGTGTCTAGAAATGTGTCAACGGGGTTACGCCTCTGGGAAAACGAGGTTTACTGTAATTAGGTCCGTGCAAAAGCACGGGGAACCTCCCTCAAAGTTCCGACACTGGCCTGGCTGAAAGATTGGCGAACTTTTAGAGTGTAATTAATCCCGGCTAGTCTTTCCTTTTAGGGTTTGAAGGAAGATTTGATAAAAACAGTGGGAGCCATCCTGATTAGATAAAATATATAACCAATCTGATCTTAAAAGAGCGCACGCTGAGTGTTTTCTTCTCTCTCTCTCTCTAGGTAGCGACCATATCATGCCTTAATCAAGATAATAATATGGATGTATTGACTGAACCCGCTTGTTATACTGAGCTGGGGAACGTTGGCCCCGCTCCAACTTATAATTGTTATAAGACAGAGCAGGAAATAGGGGAATACCAGAATTCCTATGCCGCCCAAACGAAGAAAGTGCATGTGATGCATCTTCTTCGGGTGTGTTCGTTAAACAGAACTGTTTCTCAGTATCCTCTGTATCTTGGGTATATGATACCGGATCAGGATCCTAGATATGTAAGCTGTTACATAGGGCTACAAAAAGGTAGAAAAACTGAGAACGGGTGATAAGTTTCATGAGACAGAAACCGGGGCAAGTGTTGCAGCCAAGTCTGTTGGTCACTGTCACCCTGTATTACCAGTACATTGATTCTGAACAAATGCTATTAGATACCGAACCTGATATACAAAATCATATCAGTCTCTTTATTAGTAAAGAAGGATATAATTTTGTATTGTTGGATAATGTTTTGAACATTTCCTATATCAAAAGTTGATCGGTTCAGGCACGTTATCTAAAAGCATTGACGTTCTAAATCAAACTGCAGTTCCTAGTATACAGAACACACACAAGAGGAAGAGTTCAGAAATGAACGAATCCTTCTTGAGGCATTGTAGACTAGGTCACATCAATGCGACCCGACTGGCTGAAGTTACATTTTAGATGCATATTTAAATCAGTTTGAATTTACATCTTGTGAAACTTGCCAGTCATGTCACAAAGATTAGATGACCATAGCTCTGTTTATTAGAAACAGAGAAAGAGTTAGTAAACTCTTGGGACTGATACATGATGATGTATGTAAAGTCTCCTGTCTACACATGCCAGGACTGGTTCTTCATACTTCATTATATTCTCTGATAATCTCTCAAGATTCAGTCATATGTTCTTGTTGAAACATAAGTCCGAACCTTTTGAGATATTCACAGAATATAAGTTAGAAGTAGAGAACCAAAATACGGGTATAAGTATTATGTCCTATGATAAGATCAGGGAGGAGAATACTTGTGCATAGAATTCCTGGACTATTCTAAAGGAGAATGAGATTTTCTCTCAGTGTTACTCCTCTGAATACACCACAGCACAACGGTGTATCAGGGCGGAGCAATTGCACAATATTAGATATGGTGTGCTCTATGATGAGTATCACTGAGTTACCTATTTCCTTTTGGGGTTATGCACTTGAGAAGCTGCATACCTATTGAATTAGGTTTGAATCAAATCAGTGCCTACCACTCCATATGAGATATGGTATGGGAAGAACCCATCTCTTAAGCGAGTTAAGATTTGGGGTTGTCCGGCCTATGTTTAAAGAAAAATCCGGACAAGATCGAGGCAGGATCAGTTCTGTAGAACTGGAAAGGTTCCTGCTATACAAAACTGCAGTTGATGATTTGACAGAACCAAAGGATTCTATAGTTCCCGACGAACCTCAGCCTCTCTGCCGATCTAGTAGGGTTCCTCATCCGCCTGAGAGATACCTCGGTTTCTCGATGACAGTGGGAGCGAGGATTGCATCATCAGATGATGACCCAACTAGTTTCGAGCAGGCCATCGAGAGTAGGGACTCTACAAGAATGGCTGGATGCTTAGCGATCTGAGATGGAATCCATATACACCAACAAAGTATGGACTTTGGTTGCTATATCTGAAAGGTTAAATCCCCATCAGGAGCAAGTATATCTTGAGAAGATTACTTGGTGTAGATGAAAAGGTTGAGACTTTCAAAGCTAGACTTGTTAAAGGTTTTCGTTATCGACCAGACACGGATAATGATGAAACCTTTTCCATGGAATATGCTTAAGTCCATCCAGATCCTACTTGCCACGGCTACATACCATGACTGCGATATCTGGTGGTTGGGTGCCATGACTACTTTTCTAAATAATGATTTAGAAGAGAACGTCTATAAGAACACAGCCAGAGAGCTTCGTAAACAGTGGGAGCAGCGGAAACGTATGCAAGTTGCTTTATATAATGAAGCAGGCATCGCGGAGTTGGAACGTCTGTTTTTATGTGATAGTCAAAGTGTTTGACTTCATCAAAATGGTAGACGAACCTTGTATATACAAAAGGGTAGTAGAGAGTAAGGTGGTCATCTTCGTGTTGTACGTAGACAACATACTCTTGATAGGAAAAGAGTTTCCTATACTACGCTCGGTCAATCTCCGCTTATCACAAAGATTCTTCAATAGGATCAAAGTGATACCTCCTAAATCCTGAGTTTTCATCTATGAGATAGATGTAATTGGATGCTAGGATTCTCACTAGATGTAGTGAGATGGTATCAATCGATCCTGGGGAGAATCACTGGAAGAGTTCCAGGGTGATAAAGACGACTGAATGTCAGTCACGGGCATTGTCTTTACCCTCGGTAGAGGGACGGTATGTTGGAAGAGTTCCAAGCTAGATACCGTGGCAAACTAGACAATAAAGGCTGGTAATATCGCTATTGAAGATACTACCAAAGAGGAAGTTTGGGTGTATATTGGTTCATAAGATGAACTAGGTTCATGCCATTGTATGACAATGGAAGTGTGGCTTCGGCCCTGGAACCTTGGTCCCATCAGTGACCCAGACAAATTCTGAGGCAGCATCACCTGATCATGGAGATAGTTGATCTCCAGGTTGATCGAGGTTAGGAGAGTAGACTCAGAGGACAACACGGCGGATCCACTCACGAAGGCCTTTTTCCAAAGAAAGACTTTTAGGGGCTGGTTGAGTATGAGATACTGCAACCACTGCTACAGATGGCCCTAGAGCAAGTGGGAGATTGTTAGTTATATGTATTCCCTAGAAGCCATTACTGTACATTGGATGTATATTGTAGTGGATGCTGGGACATATATAGGTAGGACTTTCTTGCTCGACATGATAGTACGCTATCTGGTTGCTCTTTATCTTAACGTGTATACTTTCTGTCTCTCTGTTACATGTTGATAAAGCCCTTAGGATGTGTACTCGACTTCCAGGACTGTGATGCAGATCATACTAGTGGGGCCTGGATAGTCCATGAGTACATCCTTCAATGTTCCTAGTCGAGAGAATATCGAGACGGGGCATCGATATTCCAGAGTAGACTAGCGTATATCTTCTCGACCCATGCGATGGGCGATGGATGATCCCATATCCATTGGTGTTTGACATCAGAGATGGTATATGGGTGCTAAGTGGAGACTGGGTACACTGAATGGACTCGACGAGAACTCCCAGATGGTAATATACCTCACGTCAGATGGCAGTTCTCTGGTGACACTGGTACAGCTTAGTCTATTGACCCGAGATCGTCATAGAGTCTTGTGTGTCTCCCACTGTGCTTTGATTTCCACCCTACCACGGCTCTACTGAGTTGTGCAAACAGGTGGTTTTTAGGTACAGTCCCGATTCACATGGAGGCAATGAGCGATAGGAGGGGATTCGTCTCTCCCGGTATTGGGGGTTGATGTTGCGCTATGCTCGACTGGCCATAACAGAAAATCCCTGGCCAGGGTTGCCGTAATATACTGGTAAGAGTTATCAGTAGTTTCACACATGTCATGGACTTCACGTCGGCATGACTTATCGAGCTATTGGGGTCTGACGTTTACTACCCCTAGGCGAGATATGCGACATATCAAACGAACAGACTGGACTATACGGTAAGTTACTAGTTGGATTCACAGGAGTGTGAGCGGGCTTGCTCGTCGATCTTCTGATCGCTCAATACCTGGGTGGCCGTTACGTTTAGCAGACCGCTTGCGGCTTGTGGATGTTTGATATGATCATCATCCGCTGCCGGCGTATTGACGAGTCCTTAGAATCCTACAAAGAGGTTTCCTGGCTCAAGCGAAACGAAATAGAAGCGCATATGAGATATGTGCGGGACCGAGAATAATACCAGTATGTGATACTGTATTCGATTCTCACGATTTGTGACATTGATCGGTTATATGCGATATAGGCGGGTTATTGAATCAAGTGTTGATTCGATAAGATGTTACTAATGATACTAGTCGGTTATGTGCGACATGACCGGATCATTGAATCAAGTGTTGATTTAATGATTTAATGTATAATTATATATTTGATATATTACTTTGCATTAATTAGTATTGGTTCACTTTAAATGGATTTTCTCACTTGAATTGTGCAAGTTGTATATGTGATATACTTTTGTGCACTTGATTGTATCATGTTTGATGATACATGTTTACTTGGTTAAGTGTAAAGTATTAAGCCATGGTTAAACTAATGATTAGGGTTTTCTTTTCTTACTCATTTATTTATTTATTTATTTTGAAAAGATGAGAAAAGAATGGTTGCTAGTTTTGTCTTTTTCTTTGAAGCTTCTTGAAGCTTTGAACTAGTCCACCATTCTTGTCTT
This sequence comes from Agapanthus africanus, assembly GCA_030015575.1. Classification (NCBI taxonomy): domain Eukaryota; kingdom Viridiplantae; phylum Streptophyta; class Magnoliopsida; order Asparagales; family Amaryllidaceae; genus Agapanthus; species Agapanthus africanus. The sequence continues at coordinate 290,830,778 of JASDDO010000010.1, forward strand.
ATACCTAACCCTAACCATTCAAGTTAACCATGGTCCATTCTCTACAATTAACCAAGGGTTAATATATGATAAGTATTGATTTATTTATCTAATAATTCATAACTTATCATATCATCTTCTTCTTCTTCATCTTCTTCTTACATGAAGAAAAAGCTTGCCTCTTCAATGGCAACTAGCCAAAACAAGTGAGAAATCCAATTCTAAAGTTTATCCACTTCCTATTTCTTCATCCTCTACCTCTTGCCAAGTTGTATAGGGTGTTTCCTTCACAAGTTTTCATGGCTTGGTGAAGTTGGAGCTTGTTCTTGTGATGCCTCGACATAGATCATCTTCGGCATCGAACCGACGATCAAGCTCGCCCATTTCTCCGATGAAGCCGATGCAAGAGTCATGGATTTGATTTGGACAGCGGAGGGACCTCATCACGGAGTCTAGGATGTGGAGGACCGGATCTACAAAGGTTGTAGCCCCTTTCCTTTAGATACATTTCCGTTTACTTGCTTGTTTCGCCTATTTATCTAGTTAACGATCCGTATTAGGGTTTGTAGGCACTTGAAAAATTTAAATTGGCCGTGTTTGATCACTTGTGAGACTCCGTTAGAGTGCCTAGGAACCCTACACCTATATGGTACTGTACCATTAGAGATAGGTATATACACATATGAGACATAACTACATGTACATCTTGCATACATACTTACACATACACCCGTATGGTATTACATCATTATTGATAGGTACATGCTCATAGACCTTGTTGTAGTTACATGTTCACCTTTATATGATGCTACGTTTGGTTTTGGAGAAATTAGGAACCGCATGATACTTAATAACTTGTTGCAGTTAAATAGCGGTTTTTCCTTTATATGCTCATATTACCGTTTCATGTTGCATATATTATATTTCATGGATATCGCATTGTAATGTGGTTTTCGTATGATATTTTCTGGATATTTTAATCCTACGTATATATATCAGTGGTATGGGACGTTGATATACATATGTATATTTACGTATATATATATCAGTGGTATGGGACGCTGTTATATATGTACACCTACATAATATATCATCATAATGATCTATGCAATTATACTTATTCATTTGATATGTGGGCCGATATTATGGTCGATATGAAGGGCCTATGTGCTCAATGTGAGGGGCCTATGTGCTCGATATGAGGATTCAGTGAGGATGACATGTTTTATTCCATACACCGCATTTATTTGATATGCATTGCTTCATGCATTAGTAGTACCTAATAGAGTACCTTTCATGACTGTTGCATATACATAGTGCCTTTTATTGCTATCATCTTGAATGTGATAGACCATCGTAGTACGTGCATACTTGCGATTACCTGCATATGTTATTTACTATTCAGGAGTTGGCAACTCACCCCGTTGTGCCACAGGGTTGTATAGGTTGTCCATCAGAGCAGTCAGAGGCAGGGCTTTCTTCTTCCTATCATATCATCTTTTGCAGCGGATACCGCTAAGGCTGACTGTGTGCAGTTTTGCTAGGTGGGTTTTGCGGTTATCCGATGATGCTCATTTGTATATTCGTTGTATCCAGTACTCTCCATCTACCATTTTCATGTATTGACTTAGAGACGAGTTGTGAGGACGATATTGTATATTAATTTGTGACTGGGTGTCATTTATGCTGTTTTTATTTATATCGTCTTTTTCTTCGCTATGGCATCGTATATCTGTTGTGGTGGTTTTTTTCCGCCTTTAGGCGTGGATTTGCTCCCATTTTGGGGATGCTTTACTTATATCTTTTGTTGTACCCTTTTTGGGGGCTTGTTTTACAAAGGAGGTGCTGCCAAATTTTAAAGGAAGTAAATTTGGACTTTAAAGAATTTGTACTTGAGATTTCAAAAGGTTTAACAATGTTCTTATCACTTACTACTTTTGATGGTTTAGATTGCTTGGCTTTCGGCTTACTTAAATTTCGTTACGCCTGTAGACGTTACGTGGTTTAAGGGCCGTCACGTGCCAAATTTCGGGTCGTAACAAAGTTGGTATCAGAGTGCTAGGTTTTACCTTTCGGAGTGTAGGATGACCTTGGTATGATAGAGTAGGTAGCTTAAGCAGAGTGATGTCGTGTGTATATGTCCGCGGCATACTTACGACACGGTACTCCGCCTAAGTGACATATGTACAAATTTCTTGAAATTCCTTCCATGATGATACATATCCTTGTTATTCGATTTCCGTGTTCTTATCGAATCCTATTTCCATTTATAGCCTTTTGCCGCCGATGACTATGAGGGCTCAGAGAGAGGCAGTGAGAGTCGAGGTCAAAGTTCACTCGTTTGGTATGAGGACTGACCAGGACGGTATGCTCGTTGTACAGGAGCAGTTTGATCCTCCTTCGATAGATCGTATCGTTAGGCTTGAGGCAGATATGTAGGACTTGCGCCAGATGATGAGGTCGTTGGTTGAGTCCAGTCGAGCATAGCGAAAGGAGGTTGCCACCCCTGTTACCCAGTTATTCCTTGCTATCAGCACACGGCATTGTGTTACATACACAGCACCAGTGGATGCAGCCCTATTAGCTGAGGAGCGTCTTTCCGAGACTTTGGGAGTTCGAGTACAGAGAAGGGCTCGTGCAGGTATACCTGCCCAGAGACAGAGGCTTAGTCGCCATGACAGGTTTCGTGCACGTTGCGAGAGTAGCAGAGGCTTGGGACGAGGCCGGTTGTTTAGCTCTTATCCCTAGGAGGGTCAGCAGATTTTATCTAGATGTTACCAGTGTGGGAGTTTGGGTCATCGGGTTCGAGATTGTACTGGGCCACGTGAGCGCGAGGCAGCTGTACCATGTGATACCGTATCACCTTCACCTCAGGGAGAGTCACCTTTTGCGCCTGTTGTTGATCCACATCAGATTTTTGTTCAGAGAGGTCGTGGTCATAGAGGGTTCGTTCCAAGTGTATAGGATGGTAGAGGAGGAAGACAGCCAGTTGCGGGTAGAGAGAAGACACGATCGTTTGCTTCTACTCATCGGGACGCGCGGACGTCCAATGTAGAGTTTTCAGGTATTCATATTCGTATGTTCTTTCGTTACACATGTTTGTTTAATTCGGAATCTATTCACTCGTTTGTTCTACACACTTCGTGCCGAGGTTGGGCCGAGAGTCGTGTATGCTAGATCAGCCGTTTGTTGTGTTTACTCTTATTAGCGATCCTTTTATTGCACGACACGTGTTTCGGTCATGTGCGAATCGGATAGGAGATAGAATTTCGTTCGTCGGTTTGATCCTTCTAGAGATGTTGGACTTTGATGTTCTCCTGGTCATGGACTTGTTGGCTACATGCTATGCATCTGTGGACTGCCGTGAGAAAACAGTCAGGTTTTCTTTTCCCGGCGAGTCAGTTCTTGTTGTGCAGGGGGACAATGGTGTCGCCTCTCACAGCTTGATTTCAGCCTTTTTCGCTAGACGGCTTTTGAGGAGAGGATGTCGGGGATTCTTGGCTTTCATTCATGATACCGGAGCTACAGTGGGTTTGTTGGACCGGGTTCCTATTGTGCGAGAGTTTTCCGACGTTGTTCCAGGTGAGCCGGCGGAGCTTAAGGAGCTTAAGGATCTTCTACAGAGTTGTTAGATACGGGGGACTTGTACGTCCGAGTGTTTCGCATTGGGGAGCTCCTATTCTGTTAGTCAATAAGAAAGACGGTAGTTTATGGTTGTGCATTGATTGATCGTCAATTGAACCGAGTTATGGTGCGAATAGGTATCCTTTACCTCGCATTGATGATTTGTTCAATCAGCTCCAGAGTGCAAGACATTTTCTAAGTTTGTTTTAGGATCAGGTCATCATTGTTGCGGGTTCAGAGTGATGACATTCCGAAGACTGCTTTTTGTGCACGCTATGGGCAATATGAGTTTTTGGTGGTGTCGTTGGACTCACCAATACCCTAGCAGCATTCGTGGATGTGATGAACCAAATTCTTCAGGCCGTTCCTCGACCAGTTTATTGTTGTGTTATTGATGACATTCTGGTCTATTCCAAGAGTCGTGAGGAACATGAGCAGCACTTGAGGATTTCTTTGCAGACATTGGGAGAGTACCAACTGTTTGCTAAATTCTTGAAATGTTCCTTCAGGCTTGATAGTGTTGACTTCCTAGGTCATGGGGTTACGGAAGACGTTATTCGTATGGACCCGAGGGAGATCGAGGCCGTACAGCTTTGGCCCAGACTTGTATCAGGGACAGAGGTCCGCAGATTTTTAGGCTTAGCCAGTTTTTACCGCCGTTTCGTACAGGATTTCGTGAGTATTGTTGCACCGTTGACCGTACTGACAAGGAAGGGAGTTCCTTTTCTTTAGACTGAGGCATTCGTGCTGAGTTTTCAGTGGTTGAAGACTTGATAGACGACTGCACCAGTTCTATCTTTGCTTTCTGGATCGGATGACTTTGTTCGTTTATTGTGATGTTTCGCGAGTGGGGCTCGATTGTTTACTGATGTAGCATGATATAGTTATCGCTTATGCTTCCTGAAAATTGGAGGAAGTACGAGTAGGATTTATCCCACTCATGATCTGGAGATAGCCGCGGTGGTCGTGCGTTGAAGATTTGGAGACACTACTTGTAGGATAGTCGTGTCAGATTTTCATGGACCACCAGAGCTTTGTGTACATCTTCCTGCAGAGGGATCTGAGTTGAGACAGCGCTGTTGGATGGAGCTTGTGAAGGAATGTGATTGTGAGATCCTTTATTTACCCGTGGCAAGACGATTGTGGTAGCTGATGCTTGAGTCGTAAGCCCGGGGGTAGCTTGTTCCAGTTGTGCGCAGTTCAGACAAAGTCTTCTGCAGATTTACAGTTCTTGTGTGAAAGATGAGTACAGTTTAGTTCGCCTCTACTAGGGGACAACTTTCTCATGTCCACGCCCGTCCACTTTTACTTAATCGTTTTCGTGAGGCACGGCCCGCCGATGCTCGTTTGTTTGAGATTCTGAGCATGTTCGGCAGGGTAAAGATTCGGAGTTCTTGATTTATGACCAGGGTGTGCTATGTTAAGGACTCGATGGCGTGTACCCGATACTGATGGGTAGAGACGCCAGGTCCTAGAGCAGGCACATCAGTCAGCTTTCAGTGTTCATCCAAGTGCCACCGAGATGTAACGTGACTTGAGAGTTGGTTACTGGTGGGTGGGGGTGAAGAGTGAAGTTTCGGATTTCGTTTTAAGGTGCTTATCTTTTCAGCGTGCTAAGGTTGAGCATTTGAGGCCGGCTGGAGAGTTGCAACCTTTTACCATTCCAGAGTGGGAATGGGAGCAAATCTCCATGAAATTCGTTATGGGTCTACCCAGGTCTAGTCGAGGGTATGACTCCATTTGGGTGATTGTTGTCCGGTTATGCTCAGTTCTTCTTTGTTAAGTTTGTGCGTTTGCATGGAGTTACTTCATGCGTTGTATCCAATAGAGGCACCCAGTTCACTAGCTGTCGTTGGCAGAAGCTTCAGGAAACCTTGGGTACTGGTTAAGCTTTAGCTCCGCTTTCCATCAGTAGACCGATAGTCAGATAGAGCGGACTATACAGACTCTGGAGGATATGCTTGTGTGTACGTACTAATAGTTTGTTGGCTGTTGGGATCGTCACTTGCCATTAATGGAGTTCTCCTACGATAAAAATTATCAGGAGACATTTCAAATGGCAACTTTCAGGCCTTGTGTGGTAGGTTGTGTCGATCGCCAGTCTGTTTTACTGACTCCGCGAGAGCAGGATTTTTGGACCCCGGCTAGTCAAGAGGCTTCGGAGAAAATCCAGTTGGTTCAGGTCAGGATGAGAGCAGCCCAGTGCAGACAGAAATCTTATGCCGACCGTAGTGGTCGCAGACTTGAGTTCGCGGTGGGAGATCATGTATTCCTATGGATTTTTCCGATGAATGGCGTGTTGAGTTTTGGGAAGCTTAGTCCCAGAATTTGTAGGTCTTTTTGAGATCCTTGAAGCGAGTTAGTACCGTTGCCTATAATTTGGCACTTCCGCCCGGATTTTTGAGTATTCACCCCATTTTCCTGTGTCGATACTTGCAAATACCTTCATGAACTCTCTCACATGATTTAGAACCAGACCATATAGCTTGGACGCGATCTTTTCATTCACTGGTAGCCGATGATGTTAGTGGATCGGCAGGTGGAGAAACTTCGGTCAAGGGACTTGCCATCTATGGAGGTTTTCTTTGGCGTAGCTGTAGGAGTACGGTAGTGCCCCGGCCGTCTATCCGAGGTCAAAATGCGGAAACGAAATTTTTTCTTGACTTTAAACCGGCACTACCGCATCCTAAAACCCCGGATCGTAACCATTAACCTACAACTAGCTATCAAGAGAAGGGATAGAATGTTATACCGATCGATCTGTGTCCATCGGTCTTTGGCCACCATCCCAAGCTCCCGCGGAAACTCCGGTCTCGATCTTCTCGTTGGAAAGGGCACCACATCATCGGTTCTTTTTACGGGCTCCCGCTTCATCCGAAGCAACTCGGGCGCGAAGTGTGCTAGCCGACGCGTCCAAGGTGTTGTAGAGAATGTTTGTGATCACTTTGACTCTTTGCATCCATGGCTTGGATGGAGGTTGAAGTTGTTGCCATTGGAGGAAGTCAATGAGCTAGTGGATGAAGAAGAAGAAGTGAAGGCTTTCTCATCTTTTCTTTTCTTTTTGATGCTATCAATAATGAGAGTGAGAGAGTGTAGAATAATATGAGAGCTCACTACCAATACTAGGCAGCCCCTCTCTCTCTCCATCTCATTTCATGACATAAAACAATTCATTAATGTGACACATTTGCTAAAAAAGAGACCATGACTCATGATATAAGTCTATGTCACATTAATGCATTGTCATGATGATTTCTAGCTCATTATTTCCTTAAGCAAACATTAACCCAAATGTTTGCTATAACAAAGAAAATCCGGCAACATCTAAAGTAAACTCGTGACGGATCACAAGGATACCCCTCACCTGTATATACATACCTGCACCCGCATTCCGACTGAATGCGAATGCGATGAGACTAAAGTAATCCAACAAATCTAATACTAGGATCTGGCTTAAAACAAAGCCCACTAGTATGATCCATCTGATAATGATCCGTGCAATACCGCACATATAAGATCGAACCCTGCCATATATCATACGGCCTCTACAACGTTTCACCCGAAACTTGAGAAACTGTCTGTGGGGGACTCTAAAGACTCGTCAATACTTTGGGTGTGGATTTAATCACTAGCACGTCAGAGGTATTAGCCGTAAGTAACGAGCTACCAGGTATTGACCAAAAGGGAGGTCGATGAGCGAACTCATCCTGACACCCTACTGAGCCTGTCAGTGACAATATCCGTACAGTCCGGTCCGTTCGCCTATGAGTATCGCATGGCGGGCCTAGGGGGTTGGTAAAAGTCAGACCCCCATAAGCGGTACAAGTCGTGTCGGAGTGTAGCCCAGAACACCCTGAGATACTACTGGAATACCTACTAGTAAATCTCCTGCCTCGGCCGAGGGCTTTGTGTAATGGCTCTCCTAGACACAGCGCGACCTCACCCCCAATACCGAGAGAGACGAACCCCTGCAGATCCGCTCACTTCCTCCATGTGGCTAGGGACTGTACCCAACTAAAACCTGTTTGCACGACTCCTTTGAGCCGTAGTAGGGTAGTAATCAAAGCACAGTGGGAACTCACACGAGACAAATGACGATCTCAGGTCGATGAACTAACCTGTACACATGTCACCATGGAACTTCTATCTGACGTCTGGTATAATCCCAACTAGCATGTTCCCGGCGAGTCCTGTCCGGTGTACTCATAACCCAATGAGCACCTGTATACATCTTAGGTGAACTAACTGACACCAGTGGATTGTGAGACCGGCCATCGCCCCTCGTCGGGGTCTCGACTGTATACACCAGTCTACTCTGGAGTATCGATGCCCTGTCTCGAAAACTCCCACGACTAGGGACCTTTAAGGATGTGCATATAGACCCCAGCTCCCACGTATATGATCGCCTTCATACTGCTGGCTGTCAAGAAAGAATCCTAAGGGCTCTATCAACGCGGAATAGTGACCTGTAAGATCACCTAAAGCAGTACACGATGATAAAGATAAACCAGATACCAAACTATCATCTTGAGTAAGACTGTCCTACCGGTATAGGTCCTCCCTCAATCATTGCAATCACGTGCCTGTGATCCAATAATTGACTCTGAGGGCACTATATCCAACAATCTCCCACTTTCACTCAAGGCTAATTATTGCGATGTCGCATACTCACAGCCCGTGTGACACCGAACACCCAACTTCTCTACTAATCAGTTTCACAAAGCTCGTTTGCGAAACTATTGCGTTCGAGGAATAGCCTCAGTGAGTGGATCCGCTCTGATGTTTCTTTCTATGTCTCTCTTTATCTTAAGTTCGCGGAGAAAGCCATCTCCCGAAATGAGCAATACTTGTCTTAGAATATGTTTTGATATCTGATGGGACCTGGTTTATAAATGAACTCCAAATCCAAACTTCTTAGACTGTATCATCAACTGAATCCAATCAGTATCCTGCGTCATGCCTCCTTCAGTATCCGCTTGAACCACCTATCCAAAATACTGCCCCTCGTCAGAGGGAAAAATATAACTCTGACTGTCACTCTGTCATCCATGTCACTCTGGAAGCCTGGAATGATAACTGTCTCCCGAAGGAGGATACCGTTATCATATCCGTAGAACATCCACTTATGTTCTAGAACTGCTTTTGATTGTTTCTCCAGGATTGAATAAATATCAAATTATTGCATCTAGTGCAAAAACAATATCTGGTGTGGTACTTGACATCTCATGATTGACTCAATTGCCTAAGCAAGTGATCTACCAATCATGCACATCCCTCTCCCCTTTAGTCTGTAAGACACCTTTAGAGAGGGTGATTCCATCACCTGCAGGTACACTACCGTGCCAGGAGTCGTCCATTCTAAAATACCATTAGAATGCTGTCTAAGTACCTTGATTAGAAAACTACTCAAATCTAGACCTAAAACCATAGATCTAGTAACCAGAATATCTGATATAATGTCCATATCCTTTGTGGAGAAACCACTGTGTGAAAACCAAAGTATAACCGACAGTAGTATAGGAATTTCACTTCCTACTCTGTGTATGTCATCCAAATATCAGGACATCACACCCTACTACCTTCTTAAAAGATCCATCCCCTATTCTGATGAAGTCAAACCTATGACTGTCATATCAGAAATAGATGATCTATCTCCGCTATATTTGCTTTAGTCTATAAATAGACATAAGCCACTTGTCCGCTATGCTTCCGCTGCTCCCACTGACTACGACAACCCTCTGGAGAGTCATATACATGTACACTTCTAAAGCGAGTTCAGAACGACGCTATATTCATTCTCCTGCCGGGTCTCACAGCCTGGAATAACAGCAATGGCAAGTCTGGGTAAACAAGAACCTCCATGTCACCGTCCTTGAGGCTACCAAAGTACCTCTCGAGTGCTTGAGGTTACCCACCATATCTGCGGAGTGGCCAATGGAATGTCAAACCAGATTGAATCTTTAGGTTCTTATCAAATTTTCAGTAATCGTTTGCGGTTTTGGAATCACTTTCAGTTGTACCATACTCCCACTACTGTTTTCTGAAAAAATCCATTTTTATTAAAACTGTGGCGAGTCAAGAACAATATGACTATTGATCTTCCAGATGGTAGAAAGTCAACCCTCGTCATAGCCCGGGTCAACCCACAAACAGCCATTACAGAAACATGCCTTGAGTTATCCAGAGTCTGGTTTTAAGCATAAGCCGGACAACTCCCCGTACCTTAACATAGTTAAGATATGAACTATTCTATATCCAATATAGAAATAGAGCCACTGATTTAATTGGAACCAGATTCATATCATGCAGCTGTTTCCAGTGCATGTCAACTAAATGGAAAGAGGCCAATCATCGTTACTCTGCTTAGGAATGCTTCCAATTATGAGTAACCTGAAAGAGAAGCATGTTTCTCAAAACCATTACTATTAACTGAATACCATACACAACTATCTACATCTTCGATCACCTTGAAGAATCCCGATACTTGTAATACCTGGTTCTCTACTTTACTCTTATACCTATAACTTCTAAAAACTCAGACCTTGTATTTCTACAAAACACTTGTCTAAGAATTAGAGAAGTCATAAGTAAACCGAATATAGTACGAGGACCAACCCCTCTGTCCTCATGGACGCTGGACAACATACAATACTCTGTATAAGTTCCCTGAGTCTAATAACTCATTCCCTGTGTCGTAGGTTGAAAACTGTACTTATGGTTAAGAAGAATTACACCGTTGTTTAATGCTCCTTACCTAACCATCCACTGATATAGGTAAATGTCATGGACATAATTTCAAAAAGGTATATCTCACTCTATAAAAATAGACGCAGAGATATATCAATTTGAAATTGGTGCATAACAGCGGATATTCAAAACCAAATGATTGTCGTCCGGCAAACAACCCAAGTGACTTCCTCAAATATCACCATTTACAACGAATTCCGATATAATGAGGATGATCACTTAATTCCCAATAACTTACTCCCACTCATCATCTGTAAAACCATACAGATGTGAGAATCAAATCTGGTAAATACATACCTTGGAGCAAGGACTAATTGAGAAATCAGTTTTTCTTTTAACAATACACAGTGAAACTGAAATATTGAAATGTTTCGTAGGTATCCCGGTATTCCTAGTAATGCCTCTTCCATTATCCAGATTCACAACTGTAACCGTATAATTCTTTACCATCTCTCCAAATCACTTTATATGTCTTTAGTCATTACCTTTTGTACACCCTCTTAGGCTAAATGGTTTTCTTCCTTCCCTACCGTTCGGCACCAGCCTATGGTTTGGAAGAAGACTATCCACTAAGTATAATGGGTGTACTGTCCTAATCCAAGGAGCACTCGCAACGCGAGAGAAGGTGAAGATAAAAGACAACTGAATAAACCTTATTCCTATTTCTCCTGAACCAGAATCCATCCCCGAACTAGAACAAGTTCCTTTCGAGTTCGTATATAACCATACGATGGAGTATCCAATAAACTGTGGATCTTCGTAGTGATACGGAGTGTCCTGGAGAAATACAAAGGTGAAGTGGGAGTGGTAATGAAATACTTGGTTTGGTCATGAATAGCAGTCGCAGTTTATTTTGCCCTCTTACTAATCCCTTGATATGTCTTTACTTAATACCTTCTGTACACCATCGTTATGCTAATTGGTTTTCTTCATTCTCCACCGTTCGGCACCAGCCTAAGGTTTGGAAGAAGACTATCCAATTTGCGTAATAGGTGTACTATCTCCTAAACCGAGGAGTACTCGCAACCTCAGAGAAGGTAAAAGAAAAAGACAACTGAATAGTCATATTCGTTTTCTCCAGAACCGGAAACCATCCTTAAATAAATTCCTTCGAGTTCGTATATAACCATACGATGGTTTTGTCCAATGGAAGTGGATGTTTGTAGTAATACGGGGTGTCCTAGAGAAAAGGGTAAAAGTAGGAGTGGCAATGAGGTATGCAACTTTGACAATTCAAAATCCAGTGTTTAAGAAGGTTCGGTTAATTTTGGTCACTGAATCATAGTCAAGGGTCGGGTTATGGTCGCTGCCAAAGAGAGAGAGAGAACAGAAACACTCAGTGTGCACTCTAACCTAGATCATAATGGTTACCAATTTATCTAATAAGGAAACCTCCCACTGTAACCTCAAATTCTCCTCCAAACCTGAAAGAAGAATTAGTCGGGATCACCCGAGGAGTAAACCAACTCATCAGTAGGAATCGGGATCCAACTATCATCGCATGATAACGTGACGGAATCCACTCATATTATCACACTCCAGAAGGTATGCGCATACCTGGTAAGTTTCAGTTTCTTTAGAAACTCCCGATGTGATTTTTACCCCTAGGACCCTAGTGACCTTGACACAGTCAACAAATCAAAGAGTCCTAGTCAAGTTCAACCCGTCATTATCCTGGATTGCATTAAACCCACCCGTACAAGCTCTTGACACAGTCAACAAGGCCGCACGACTGTCCTAACCAATCCCATTAATATGCCACAAACGAACACTACTTAGCTACCGTACACTATTCCTTGACACAGTCAACAAACGCAGCACGAATACTAAGTAATACTTGTAAGAAATGACGGAGGGCTACGTCTAGTTTTTGGTGAAAAACTTTTAACGTAATGAACTTGATATCGTTGAAGGAACTGCATAGCTTTTTATAAAAAAATATAGTGGCGAAAACCTTTGCTAAAGAGGTCACTCCCGGTGAAGGGATCTCGGCTCTTTTCCCGTAGAATGAGGTGCAGGATATTCCAACTGAATACCACGATGCAAAGAAAAAAGTAATCGGCTATAGTGAAGTTATTACCATGAAGCAAACTTCTGTCCAAAGGGTCACTCCCGGTGAAGGGATCTCGGCCCTTGCCTCGTCGACTGAGGTGCTGGATATTCATAACCGAATACCACTGTACAAAACAAAAGAGAACGTCTTTGCAATAACAGCTTTTTGAAAAATTGTTCCAACAACATCTGAATAGGTTTGTTTAGCTTGCATTGATCCGAATCAACGCAGTCCCATCAATTGATCACACCAATAAAGAACGAAAATACGATGTACGTATATGCCACCCGCATTCGCCACTAGGTCCCGTCATCACCCGTTAGGTTACTTAACTAACGACAGAGCGGGGACTGGACTAACTCGGATGCAAAACATATACAACATCTACTAGTATATATATCAATATATAATATTCACTCAAGGCGTGATAAAATGCAACATCACAAAAATGTAACAAGCATCACAGAACAATACAGATATCTGAAAGCCCCGGGTTTCACAGAGCCGCTGCTGAAACCCGACGTTCCCCTGGTCATGTGGATAGCCTGTGCAATGAAATCCTCGACCCCTACGAGCGCGGCAAGTTACCTGCCAAAACCTGAAGCGAGGCAGCCCCCTTCAGCAACGTGAATGCACCACCCAGCACTTCTCGGAATCCGGTAACTTGGGCACCCCTCCTGGGTCAACCTGTACCCCCTACGAGTGCGGCGAATAGCCCGCCAATTCTAGAGCGAAGCCCCCTCCGTCTCAATGCCATGAGATGCGGGCCCGTTGCCCTCTAGAACCCGGCTATCCATGCACCCCACCGCGGGGTAATCCTAGTACAGAAAGTAAAATATACATACAACGGTTACATCGACCTCAGCCCGGTCGTGCCGCAAAAGAATAATATACAAACAGGCAGTGACGGAAGTCCACATGTCGGACGCTCACCCCGCAATATCAAATATACATATAAAACCAAACTGTACTACCATTGCATCCAGGCTATCCCCCACGACCAATCCGCAACATCACAGCACAACACAGAACATCAACGTGAATGTCACATTCGCAAATCCGTCTAAAAGGGCTATAGCAGTTAGACAGGATTTACCGATCAAGTGACATTCACGGTCGCAGATATAATGTAAATACTGTGAACTAACATGTTAAAATTTTCGATCGACTAAAATTCCCAAAGTGGGCCCCAAGCACAATGCCCAGTACTCAAATAAATCTGGGCCCAAAATAAAATAACCAGAAACCACTTTTTTAAGCCAGGAATCACTGTAGGAAAAATGGTCCAGTGATGTCACTATTCGGCGGTGGAACCGCGGGCAAATGGGGGTTATGGCCGCGGTTCCGCGGCGCTACAGTGACATCATGCAACCAGTTTTCTTCAGTGGTCTCTAAAAACCCTGCCTGATTTTCTGCAGCACACCAAATAATTTTTTGACAACAAAAAAATTTCGACAGAAACTGCATATTTGAAAACGCGGTTTCGGAATTTTTGTTCGATCGAAGTTCTAAACATGCTAGAGCAAGCGAGTAAAGGTTAATGGCCTGGCTATGATATCATGTAGGCGTACGGTAGCGCCTTGGCCGTCTATCCGAGGCCAAAATGCGGAAACGAAAATTTTTCTTAACTTTAAACCGGCACTACCGCATCCTAAAACCCCAGATCGTAACCATTAACCTACAACTAGCTATCAAGAGAAGGGATAGAATGCTATACCGATCGATCCGTGTCTATCGGTCTTTGGCAACCATCCCAAGCTCCCGCGGCAACTCTGGTCTCGATCTTCTCGTCGGAAAGGGCACCATATCATCGGTTCTTTTTACGGGCTTTCGCTTCATCCGAAGCAACTCGGGCGCGATGTGTGCTAGCCGACGCGTCCAAGGTGTTGTAGAGAATGTTTTTGATCACTTTGTCTCTTTGCATCCATGGCTTGGATGGAGGTTGAAGTTGCTGCCATTGGAGGAAGACAATGAGCAAGAGGAAGAAGAAGAAGAAGAGAAGGCTTTTTCATCTTTTCTTTTCTTTTTGATGCTATCAATAATGATAGTGAGAGAGTGTAGAATAATATGAGAGCTCACTACCAATACTAGGCAGCCCCTCTCTCTCTCCATCTCATTTCATGACATAAAACAATTCATTAATGTGACACATTTGCTAAAAAAGAGACCATGACTCATGATATAAGTCTATGTCATATTAATGCATTGTCATGATGATTTCTAGCTCATTATTTCCTTGAGCAAAGATTAAACCAAATGTTTGCTATAACAAAGAAAATCCGGCAACATCTAAAGTAAACTCGTGACGGATCACAAGGATACCACTCTCCTGTATATACATACCTGCACCCGCATTCCGACTGAATGCGAATGCGATGAGATTAAAGTAATCCAACAAATCTAATACTAGGATCTGGCTTAAACCAAACTCCACTAGTATGATCCGTCCGATCATGATCCGTGCAATACCGCACGAATAAGATCAAACCCTGCCATATATCATACGGCCTCTACAACGTTTCGTCCGAAACTTGAGAAACTGTCTGTGGGGGCCTCTAAAGACTCGTCAATACTTTGGGTGTGGATTTAACCACTAGCATGTTAGAGGTATTAGCCGTACGTAACGAGCTACAAGGTATTGACCAAAAGGGAGGTCGATGAGCGAACTCATCCTGACACCCTACTGAGCCTGTCAGTGACAATATCCGTACAGTCCGGTCCGTTCGTCTATGAGTATCGCATGGCGGGCCCAGGGGGTTGGTAAAAGTCAGACCCCCATAAGCGGTACAAGTCGTGTCGGAGTGTAGCCCAGAACACCCTGAGATACTACTGGAATACCTACCAGTAAATCTCCTGCCTCGGCCGAGGGCTTTGTGTAATGGCTCTCCTAGACACAGCGCGACCTCACCCCCAATACCGGGAGAGATGAACCCCTGCAGATCCGCTCACTGCCTCCATGTGGCTTGGGACTGTACCCAACTAAAACTTGTCTGCACGACTCCTTTGAGCCGTGGTAGGGTAGTAATCAAAGCACAGTGGGAACTCACACGAGACAAATGACGATCTCAGGTCGATGAACTAAACTGTACACATGTCACCAGGGAACTGCTATCTGACGTCTGGTATAATCCCAACTAGCATGTTCCCGGTGAGTCCTGTCCAGTGTACTCAAAAGCCAATGAGCACCTATATACATCTTAGGTGAACCAACTGACACCAGTGGCTTGTGAGACCGGCCACTGCCCTTCGTCGGGGTCTCGATTGTATACACTAGTCTACTCTGGAATATCGATGCCCTGTCTCGAAAACTCCCACGACTATGGACCTTTAAGGATGTGCTTATAGACCCCAGCTCCCACGTATATGATCGCCATCATACTGCTGGCTGTCAAGCAAGAATCCTAAGGGCTCTATCAACGGGCAATAGTGACCTGTAAGATCACCTAAAGCAGTACACGATGATAAAGATAAACCAGATAGCATACTATCATCTTGAGTAAGACTGTCTTACCGGTATAGGTCCTCCCTCAATCATTGCAATCACGTGCCTGTGATCCAATAATTGACTCTGAGGGCACTATATCCAACAGTAGCAGTCTAGTGAGGGGATCACTTGGGAGGCTACGAGTGAGATATGGATGATTTGCACTCATCTCTTTAAAGGTATGCATAGTAAGAATTTTAAATTCGAGGACGAATTTTCTATAAGCGGGGGAGATTGTAACACCTTAGGATTTCGATTAGTGTTAATTAGACGATAATGCGGGTTTTCTGTACAAAGTTTACCAATTTGGTTTTCTCACATTTTATAACATTTAATTAATAATTTATTATTAATTGTTATGGCTTGCACACACTTGTGCATGTTAATGTGAGGGTTTGTTTGTGTTAATCTAGTTTAGTGACCTTGACACTTTAATATAATCCTTGCTTGTTTAAACCCTAACCCTAGATATTTGTGTGTGATATTTGTTTTGGATTGAGAGAGGTGGCATGTGAGTCATGGAGGCATTTATGTGGGCATTAATGGAGGTGAGGGGGAGAGAGAGTAAGAATAAGGACTTATCTCACCCTACACTCACCTCTCTCTCTCTTTTCATCTCACCCTCTCTCATTCTCTCTCACTCTTTCTCTTTCTCAATCCTTTTCTTCATTCCTCAACCCTCAAACTAAACCCTTATCACTTCCATCACAAAACCTTCACAAACTTCACAAAATCACTCCCAAATCACATCTCAAGCTTGTTTTGCCTCTAAGATTCCTTGGAGCTTGGAAAGCTAGGATCTTTGAGCTTTTAGGAGTAGGTAATGATCTCTATCTGTTAAGTAAGCCTTTTTAATGGTGTGTAGCTTGTTAGTTTCAGTTTAGAACGTGTAAAGTTTCGTTTCGTGCAATATCGTATTTTTAGTATAGTTTTGGATCTCGGATGATCTGCTATCAAACTAGGTATTTGTTGGGAAAGTTCCCATCACAGTGACCTTGTGTAGTGACCTAGAATCCACCATAAAAACCTGAGCCTATTCCATCTCTAACAGGCCATAGATTTATTTGTTCTGGCCGCAATTTGCGGCCAGAGTAAGGGCTGGGGGTTGTGTTTTGGGGTAGAGGTCTTTGGGGTTGTGTGTGGTCTTGTAGTACGTGCAACTTTACAAATTGTTTGTGTAGCAAAATCTGGGATCACTTTGCTTGTTTTCTAGTATTTCGACTACACGCGTTACGTTATCCAATACGGTTCGTGTTCTTGTGTAGCTGTTGCTCTTGAGTTGGTTTCGTAGTGTCTCTACGCACATTAGCCACTAAACGAACAATTGAGAGTTTGTTTGGAGTTGATGCATCGGTCAAACGTAGTTGGTACGTGTTATTGGTTGATTGCTAATATACACTTGTTATGTTGTCTTATGATCTTAGGGACGCAGGCGGGGACTTCAGACGCTGCGAAGAAGGAAAGCGAGTGGTTGGCTTTACTTAGCCCAAGGATCATCTATAAGTAGAATTAACAACTACAGGGGAATCGCCCACATTGAGTTATGCGTCTGGGCTAGATATGATATGATATTAGTCGCATGTTTATATTGCACATATAAAGTTTGCGCATAAACAGCATTTCATATTATTACTTGTTGTGCTTGGACTTATACCCATTGGACATTGCACTATTATTGACGGCTCATGTTGCACGAGCACTGATTGTATGCCACACACACCGTCGATAATTGCCATGACACGCACAACCCATATGCATACGAGATATAGTTGACACCTATACATACGTGATATTGTATGGTTAGGGACTTTGAGACATTGATTCAGATTCCATTATGCATATGACATATAACATACATGTATACCTACATGCTTATACATATGCCTAGACATGCCTACATGCTAGCTACCCATATACCAATATGGTAATGTACCATTAGAGATAGGTATATACACATATGAGACATAGCTACATGTACATCATGCATAAATACTTACACATACACCCGTATGGTATTACATCATTATTGATAGGTACATGCTCATACACCTTTTTGTAGTTACATATTCACATTTTTATGATGTTGTGTTTGGTTTCGGAGAAATTAGGAACCGCGTGATACTTAATAACTTGTTGCAGTTAAATAGCGGGTTTTCCTTTATATGCTCATATTACTGTTTCATGTTGCATATATTATATTTCATGGATATCACATTGTAATATGGTTTTCATATGATGTTTTCTCGATGTTTTAATCATGCATATATATATCAGTGGTATAGGACGCTGATATACATATGTATATTTACGTGTGTATATATATATATATATATATATATATATCAGTGGTATGAGATGATGTTATATATGTATACCTACATAATATATCATCATAATGATCTATGCAATTATACTTATTCATTTGACATATGGGCCGATATTATGGTCGATATGAGGGCTGATATTTTGGTCGATATGAGGGGCCTATGTGCTTGATGTGAGGGGCCTATGTGCTCGATATGAGGGGCCTATATGCTCGATATGAAGGGTGATTGATCTTTGATTTCGGATCGTGTTAATGAAAGATAAAATGTTCACAATCAAAGAAGTTTGTATCGCCGCAATCAATAATGGTGTCTCTAGTAGCGATTGTTAGTGAGCATGGATCGTCCACAGAGATTTGTATTTTGATCAATCTTGTTTTAGATGACCTGACATGAAAATAGTAAAGAAAATGATTCAAGATTCGTGAGATTTAGTTTCAAAAAATATAAAGAAAATAGATCTAGAATGAAGAATCAAGAAGTTATCCCCAATCAATTTGATTATCAAGATTATGAAGATTAGCTTGTAGGATTCAATTGAGTTAATTGCTACTGATGAATCTAATAATTCCTAATCGTATCTATTGATAATTTGTAGCTAGATTGATGATGATGAATGAAGATTAGGGATCAATTGAAGAAACTAGGGTTTCTCTTTCACTATTCCTTGTCTTTTGAATCATAATCATTGATCTAGCCTCTAGCAAAGAAAATAATCAATTGTTTGATCCCTAATTTTCAACGAAATAATCAAGAAGTGATCTCGCTCCAAATTAGGCCATCAACGATTCTTTTTGCTAAAGTTCACAAATCTCATAAGATTTAAAATTAGTATTAAGATTTGTTCATCATTAGATCTATCAACTCTCTCGAATCCTCCACAAGCGGAGAATTTACTCACACATCATAAAATATAAAAGAATCAAGAATCGATAAATTTTCATAATGCAAGAATGTAAAGAAAGCAAGAATTACAATTATCACCTTTATTAATCAATGACTAGGTACACATTCACTCAATTTGAGGTTACAAGATTTGAGGAGGTAACTAGATCCATCGAAATTAGCTTCGCATCGATCTTCGTGAGTCGTGGAACGGTTGCGATCACTTGCTCTTGAGGAAGAACGGCGTCGCAATAAAGGATCGTTGATGGCTTGCTTGATTTGCTTCTCGATGAATCTTGATTTGGCTTTGGAATTGGATTTGGGATAGGGTTTGGACTACAAGTTGTGTCACTTAACTTGTGTGTGGAATTGATGAATAATGATCAACAACCTTTGTAATGAAGCCATAGGTCCCCTTTTATAGTTTTTCTTTATCTTCTCCTAGAAGCTAGGTTGTTATGAGGCTTGCATAGGAAGATAGGTAGGTACCAAGCTTACACTAGAAGCTTGGCTGTTGTAGAGAAGCTTCTGGAAAAATCTAAGGTTTTTGAAGCATATTGAGGAAACTTGTAAGTTGAGAGGAAGCCTCGGGAAAAGTTCAGTTCGCCGACGAGTTGAAACGGCCGTGGATCCACGGCGGATCGGCCTGGATCGGCCGCGGCTCCGCTGCCATATGATGAGTTTGATGGCTGGTTTTCTCTGTGTCTCTTGATGTTGGCTTTAGGATTCTTCTATGATACCTGGAATCTTACTATTGTTTCTTTGTTACTGCCAGATTTCATGTCTTTGACTTGATGCATTTTATCGGCGCTTTTGTGATTCCGGTTCTTTGACCTGAAGAATTTTCTGCACACAATCTCGATAAAGTATGTTGAGATATACAAAATCATGCATGTAGTAATAAACACACAATTTCACTCATAATGTCGGTTATAGTGTATAACACATGTTATTTGATATTTTGCAGACAAATTACTAATATGTGCTATATTTATACCAAATACTTTTAGATGATTAATAAGTGTAGGGAAATTGATGTGTTAAGAATGCAATATTTTCGACTAATCAAATTCCCCCAAACTTAATTTTGGTCATCTCGAGCAAACATCTTTTATTCAAGAGAAGGAGAAAATATAAGAAAAGGAAAAGGCTAACGAGCACACTTTCGTAGGCAACACGATTGCACTGAGCACGTGCAACAAGCCTTTAAACCTCTAGGTGTCCCTAGTAGGAGGAGCGTTGTGTCCTGAGGGTTTTCAGCGGATTGCACCCACAAAATCAGATAATAAAAGGAAGACTGTGAAAGTTACATATAAAGATAAAAATTGTAAAAGAAAGACTTTGAAAGTTAGAGTTTCCTACACTAGCATTTCAGTTGCCATGAGCCCTATCTTAATAGTCATGAAAAGATATTAGAAATCACATTATCCCTCAATAAAACATCATCTTTATTCTTCATTCTTACATTTCTTCCAAACATCGATCATATACCCCTACGTGTATGTAAAGGACATCCCTACACTCGGAGAATTCAATTCAAGCTATCATACTCTTGTCCATCTACCTCAGTACTTTTTTAGTCGGTGAATATTAGATGGATTTGCTCATATATTTTTCATGCGACCATTAATACTTCTTGAGGTACTAACCGACCGATTACTCATGTGCTTGCCGATTAGGTGTAAATAGTATTTTTCTCGTCTTGCAACACCTAAGGCTTAGCAGTGACTCCCAAACCAGTTGGTCTAAGGCACTAGGTGATGAAGCACCCTCGCTATATTTTTTTTATGTTGCCTTAGTGATTACAAAACCAGTGTTCATTTTTCTACACCATTTTATATTTTATTCTTTATTTTTTATTTTCTTCATACTTTGGCTTTTAGACAAGAGCATTTCAAGGTATCCTCTACTATCCCGAGTTTCAAGACGTGTGTAAGTGCGTATAGTAGGGTATAAACATTCAAATGTTTGGTTTCCAGAATAGGAATTATTTTTCCGACTTATTTTTAACCTCAGATTAGAGACTTCCTTCATCTTACTAACCCTTGGAACAACGGCTCATAACTAATTATTACTAGTTTGTTTAAGAAAGCATCTAACTTTCTAGGTTTTCTTAAATTTTTCTAATCTTTTGGATGTAATTTTTCACTATCTAATCTTTTATTATAATATTAAATATATTTATTTATATGTTTTGTGCTTATGCAAAGTATGATGCAAAGTGATGCATAAATAAGCACAAACCTTCCCCAAACTTGTTTACAACAGTGTCATCACTATTGTCATCTGTTAAATCACAAAAACCTGTAAACTTAGGAGGAAATTTATTAACGGGGGCAATAATATATGAACATGAAAATCTCCCCAAACTTATTCTTTTCACTCACCTCCATTCTAAAGATGATACGGTATTTTTCAAGACATGGAGGTGAGACGGAGGAATTTTAGTCAAAATAAAGTGGCTCCTGTAGAAACAGGAGCTTCTCCGTGGGGTCAGTGGAAAAATACGGTTTTAATTTATGTCCATTTACTTTGAAAATTGTACCGTTTTCAACATTTTCAACCTCAACTGCCCCGTGCGGGTATACATACCACACAACAAAAGGTCATTTCCACCGAGATTTTAGCTTATCCGCATGAAGATGGAGACGTGAGTCGTAAAGAAGGACTTGTTGACCTGGTATAAAAGTTTTTCTCAAAATGTTTTTTTCATGAAATACCTTAGTCCGATTCTTTACTATCACGGTATTATCATAAGCTTCATCGCAGAGTTCGCTTAGCTCGTTTAATTGCAGCTTCCGAAAGTTGCAGGCTTGATTTAAGTCGAAGTTCAGTTCTTTAATAGCCCACATTGCTTTGTGTTCAATCTCGACCGGCAGGTGACAAGCCTTACCAAACTCTAGACGATATGGAGACATACCTAGATCAGTTTTAAAAGCAGTACGGAATGCCCAAAGAGCATCTGTCAATCAGGTTGACCAATCTTTTTTATTTTTAGAAACTGTTTTCTCCAAAAATTTTTTGATTTATCTGTTTGAAACCTCAGCTTGCCCGCTCATTTGGGGATGATAGGGTATGGAAAGTTTGTGGTTGATTGCATATTTCCGCATCAAAATCTCGAAAAACAGATTACAGAATGCGTCCCGTTATCGCTAATGATAGTGCATGGGTGTCCAAATCGCAAAAAGATATTTTCTTTTAAGAACTTAATGACAACCTTTTTGTTATTAGTGTGACATATAATAGCTTCCACCTATTTCGATACGTAATCAACCGCAAGCAATATGTACAAATTGCCGAAAGAGTTGGGAAAATGACCCATAAAATCAATGCCCCAAACATCAAAAATTTCAACCACCAGAATCGGTTGAAGTGACATCTCATTTCTTTGATAAATCCTACCCGTGTGTTGACATTGTGTACAGGTTTTGCAATGATCAAATGCATCTTTGAATAATGTCGGCCAGTAAAAACCGCATTGCAAAACCTTATCCGCCGTATTTCAAGGACCGAAGTGACCTCTACATGCCGGATCATGAAGAAAGATAGAACACTCTTGAATTCATCATTGAGGACACATTAACGAATGATCTGATCAGGACAATACTTAAACAGATAAGGTTCATCTCAGTAAAAATGTTTTACTTGGGATAGAAATCGATGTTTGTCCTGTTTAGACCATTCACTAGGAATAAGTCCCGTTGCAAGATAATTCACAATATCCACGAACCAAGGTTCAGTGAATACATTCAAGAGTTGTTCGTCTAGAAAAGAGTCATTAATTGGCTGGGTCACAGGTGAAGAAGAGATGCGTGAAAGATAGTCGGCTACTACGTTTTCACATCCTTTCTTACCTCGAATGACAAGATCAAATTCTTGTAATAGAAGGATCCAACGTATTAACCTACCTTTAGCATCCTTCTTCAACAAAAGATGTTTCAAGACGGAGTGATCAGTGTACACAACAATTGGTCAGCCAATCAAGTAAGGCCTGAATTTTTCTAATGCAAATACAACTGCCAAAAGTTCCTTTTTGGTAGTTGTATAATTAATTTGAGCATCATTCAGGATCTTACATGCATAATAAATCCCATGTGGCATCTTTTCAATGTGTTGTCCCAAGACTGCACCAACTGGAAAATTCGATGCATCACACATAAGCTCAAACGGGTGGTTCCAATCAGGAGATGATAGTGTTGGATATAGTGCCCTCAGAGTCAATTATTGGATCGCAGGCACGTGATTGCAATGATTGAGGGAGGACCTATACCGGTAGGACAGTCTTACTCGAGAGGTTTGTATACTATCTGGCTTGTCTTTATCATCGTGTAATTGCTTTAGGTGATATTGTAGTTCACTATTACACGTTGATAGAGAATAGTATGCTACCATGGATTATCTTTATCATCGTGTAATTCTTTAGGTGACCTTACAGGTCACTATTGCACGTTGATAGAGCCCATAGGATTCTTGCTTGACTACCAGCAGTATGATGGCGATCATATACGTGAGAGTTGGGTAGTCTATAAGCACATCCTTAAAGTGGTCCCTAGTCATGGGAGTTTCGAGACTGGGCATTGATACTCCGGAGTAGACTAGTGTATACACTCAAGACCCCGACAAGGGGCGGTGGCCGGTCTCACAAGCCATTGGTGTCAGTTGGTTCATCTAAGATGTATACAGGTGTCATTGGGTTATGAGTACACCGGACAGGACTCGCCGGGAACATGCTAGTTGGTATTATACCTGACGTCAGATAGCAGTTCCCTGGTGACATGTGTACAGGTTAGTTCATCGACTTGAGATCGTCATTTGTCTCGTGTGAGTTCCCACTGTGCTTTGATTACTACCCTACCATGGCTCAAAGGAGTCATGCAAACAGGTTTTAGTTGGGTATAGTCCCGAGCCACATGGAGGCAGTGAGCGGATCGGCAGGGGTTTCTTCTCTCCCGGTATTGGGGGTGAGATCGCGCTGTGTCTAGGAGAGCCATTATAGAAAGCCCTCGGCCGAGGTAGGAGATTTACTGGTAGGTATTCCAGTAGTATCTCAGGGTGTTCTTGGCTACACTCCGACACGACTTGTAACGTTTTTGGGGGTCTGACTTTTACCAACCCCCTAGGCCCGCCATGCGATGCTCATAGACGAACGGACCTGACTGTACGGATATTGTCACTGACAGGCTCAGTTGGGTGTCAGGATGAGTTCGCTCATCGACCTCCCTTTTGGTCAATACCTGTTAGCCCGTTATGTATAGCTAGTACCACTGACGAGGTAGTGGTTAAATCCAATGCCAAAGTATTAACGAGTCTTTAGAGTCCTCCACAGACAGTTTCTCAAGTTTAAGGCGAAACGTTGTAGAGGCCGTATGATATATGGCAGGGTTCGATCATATACGTGCGGTATTGCACGGATCATGATCGGGCGGATCATACTAGTGGGCTTTGGTTTAAGCCGGATCCTAGTATTAGATTTGTTGGATTACTTTAGTCTCATCGCATTTGCATTCAGTCGGAATGCAGATGCAGCTATGTATATATAGGTGAGGGGTATTCTTGTGATCCGTCACAAGTTTTTTCTAAACTGACGAGGAAAATGTTTAGAAAAAGTTTTAGTTTAAATGGCGTGGCTCTGACGGCCGGGGCGCTACCGTACACTTACATGCTATCAGAGCCACGCCATTAACCTTTACTAGCTTGCTCTAGCGTGTTTAGAACTTCGATCGGACAAAATTTCAAAAAACTGCATTTCCAATCATGAAGTTTCTGTCGAATTTTTATTGTCGTCAAAAAATTATTTTGAGTGTTGCAGAAATTCGTACAGGCTTTTCTATGAACACTGCGAAAATTTGGTGCATTGATGTCCCTATAGCGCCGCGGAACCACGGCCGTACCCTCATTTTAGCCGCGGATCCTCCGCAGAACAGTAGCAACAATGAACCAAAATTTCCACAATGGTCTCTGACTTAGAAATGGGGTTTCTGGTATTTTTTGTTTGGGCCCAGATTTGTTTGAGTACTGGGTATTGTGCTTGGGGCCCACTTCGGGAAATTTTGTCGATCGAAAATTTAAATATGTTAGTTCACAGTATTTACATTATATCTGCAACCGTGAATGTCATTCGAGCGATAAATCTTGTCTAATTGCTATAGCCCTTTTAGACGGATTTGCGAACGTGACATTCACGTTGATGTTCTGTGTTGTGTTGTGATGTTGCAGATTTGTTGTGGTGGATAGCCTGGATGCAATGTTAGTAAAGTTTGGTTGCATTTGTACATTTAATATTACGGGGAGATCGTCCGACATGTGGACTGCCGTCACTGCCTGCTTGTATATTATTCTTTTAGGGAACGACCGGGCTGAGGTCGATGTACCCGTTGTATATATTTTACTTTCTGTACTAGGATTACCCGGCGGTGGGGTGCACGGATAGCCGGGTTCTAGAGGGCAACGGGCCCGCATCTCATGGCTTTGAGATGGAGGGGGCTTCACTCTAGAATTGGCGGGATATTTGCCGCACTCGGTACAGGTTGACCTAAGAAGGGGTGCTCAAGTTACCGGATTCTGTGAAGTGCTGGGTGGTCCATTCACGTTGTTGAAGGGGGCTGCCTCGCTTCATGTTTTGGCGGGTAACTTGCCGCGCCCATAGGGGTCTAGGATTTCATTGCACAGGCTATCCACACGACCAGAGGAACGTCGGGTTTCAGTAGCGGCTCTATGAAACCCGGGGATCCCAGATTATCTGTATTGTTCTGTGATGCTTATTACAATTCTGTGATGTCGCATTTTATCACGCCTTGAGCGAATATTATATATTAATATATATACTAGTAGATGTTGTATATGTTTTACACCCGCGCTAGTCCAGTCCCCGCTCTGTCGTTAGTTAAGTAACCTCACGGGTGATGACGGGACCCAGTGGCGAATGCGGATGGTATATACGTACATCGTATTTTCATTCTTTTGTGGTGTGATTAATTGATGGGACTGCATCGATTCGGATCAATGCAAGCTAAACAAACCTATTCTGATGTTGTTCGAATATTTTTCAAAAATCTGTTATTGCAAGGACGTTTTCTTTTGTTTTGCACAGTGGTATTCGGTTATGAATATCCTGCATCTCAGTCGACGAGGCAAGGGCCGAGATCCCTTCTCCGGGAATGACCCCTTGGACAGAAGTTTGCATCAGGGTAATAACTTCCCTATAGCCGTTTGCCTTTTGCTTTGCATCGTGGTATTCAGTTGGAATATCCTGCACCTCATTCTACTAGGAAAGTGCCGAGATCCATTCACCGGGAGTGACCTCTTTGGCAAAGGTTTCGCCACTATATTTTTCTAAAACGCTATCCGGTTCCTTCAACGATATCAAATTCATTACGTTAAAGGTTTTTCGCCAAAAACCATTCGTAGCCCTCCGTCATTTCAGAAAGGTAGCACTTAGTATTCATGCTATGTATGTTGTCCTTCGTCAAGTGGTCGCACGCTTTTGGCGTGTCGGATGTTCAAAGTTCTAAAGTTTACCGCGATCAGGACGGTGTCGCTATGCAGCTAGCCGGTTGAGCACGGGTCGATCCATAGGGAGATGGTTGTATGTCCGTTCTTGTTTTAGACGAGTCAATAAAGAATGAGTATATTTTGTTCAATCTAACCTATGTGTTTTATATGCAAGTATAAAGTTGTTAAGAAAAGATACGAAAGTGTAAGCTAAAGAAATCCGTACTCAAAACCTTTGAGCCGGGTCTTGACCAATTGAAGCTGGAGCAATCGGCAACAACGTGGATTAGGGGATTTAAGCGCGGTATTCGTGGAATATGGCTTATTTACTCTTGTCCTTCCGTTCTTGTCTCTTGCTTTCGCCTCCGGCCAAACCGAACACAACCGGTCGCGGTTAGGAATCACCGTTACCTTGGTAGGGTAGGGTGCCTAACGGAGCGCTTGCTTATCGTTTGGGCGGAGTTCAATGGAAAATAACGGGAAAAGGAAATGAGCAAAGAAATATTAACTTACAATATCGTATTTGTTCTTAACAACAACAATAATTACAACCATTCACAAAAAGAACCAAAAAAGAGAGAATAAAAAGATCAAAGAAAAGGAAAGATTACAAGCAAGTAATTAAAGTGCATGGTAATAAATTGCAAGTAATTAAAGACAAGAATGAAAAATGCAAGAAAGTAATTACAAGAACCATAGAACTCAAGACAAGCATGGGATCAATAGCCAACTCTTAAACTTGCAAGCTCAATCAAGAGGTTGCAAGATCAAGAGAAGGGTAAAGAACTCATGTGAAATGAAGCACTAAAGAGAGAACAAAATGATACAACCCCTTGAGACCAATGACCAAAGCTTAAACTTGCAAGCTCACTTAAGAGGTTGCAAGATCAAGTTAAGGTAGAGAGCTCAAGGGGGAAGCTAAGCAAAAAGAATAATACAAAAACCCTCATCTTCATTTCATCATCCACTCAAAAAGCTCTCACTACAATTTTCATGGAGGAAAGAATGAAGAAGAAGAAGAAGAAGACTAAAACCTAACAAAAAGAGGCTAATGAATTTAACACCAAGATGGACCCTTGGCTTTGCTCAGAACTGGGGTATTTATAGGCGGGGAAATGGAAACCTAGGGCAACAATCTGCCCCCAAATAAAATGACCAAAAAGCCCCTGAAAAAGAATCAGGAGAAGAGACCGTACGGTCGCGGTTCAGCGGCTTAAGCATGCTTAGGCCGCGGTTCCGCGGCCATATTAGGGGATTAGGCTCTGGGTTTTTGTGGGGATCCCTGGTTTTATGTTGTTTGCTGTTTGGTATATGACTTTTCTCAGAATCTCTTCACATTTCTTCCAGAATTTTAGTAGAACAAAAAGGTGATGTGATGTGGATCTTTTGCCTTGATTTTCTCGAGCTCCGCGTAGATTTCTTGGATCTTGTGTTGACATTGAGCTTTGTGCATGACATGACAATCGATTTGCCATCTTGTTCCTTAAACTGGTGTGTGGTAACACACGGATAGAGAGCAGAGACCCGTGTTTTATCTATTGTTGGCAGTAATCTAGAATTTGTCGTACTTTTCCATGATATTCACTGTTTAGAGCTGAGACCAGTATCCTGCAATTATGTAGCAAACACTGATAAAAAGCACCTGCCTATAAATAAACGAGCGTAAGAATGGGCGGTATAGAATGCAATATTCTGGTATGAACAAATACCCCCAAACTTAACTTTTGCTCATCCCGAGCAAAACCAATTATTCACAAAAATAAAATCTTAACCGCACTTTCGCAGGGAACGCGATTGCACTGAGCTCGTGCAATAGGCCGTTAAACCTCTAGGTGTCCCTAGTAGGAGGAGTGTTGTCTCCTGAGGGTTTTCAGCGGATACTACCCACAAAATCCCGTCAAGCTAGTGTCATAAGTTAACATTGATTCTACTCCTACAGTTTAGTATTTACATTAGAAACTCTATTATCCTAAGTTAGAAATATCCAACCCTTATTTTTCACACCTCCTATCTATTTAACCTTAGGTCCTATACGTTCCAAAAAAGTTTAGAAAGATGTTGGTTTCTCCTGAGTTTTCCTTCTAAAGTGTGGTCTTAAATCCGGGATTTTTGTCAACTTTACAGAAAATACAAGTCTTATTCTTCATTTCTATCTTTTGTCCAAACATCGATTGTATATCCCTATGTGTGTGTAAATTTTGCACCCATTCAATTCAAGCTATAATACCCTTGCCCTAATACCTAATACTACTTCTTTTCATTAAGGATGGACGGATTTGCTAACACACCTTTCATGCGACTATTAATGCTTCTTGAGGCACTAACGACCGATTACTGAATGTGTGAACTTTAAAGCGTAAATAGCAGTTTCCAGGTCTTGACTTTATTCTATTTTTCTTTTTCTTTTTCTTTTTCAAGACTGGATATTTTTTCAATATGCTCTTTTGGCATTTAGCTTTAAATACCGTTTTTTCTTTCATACTAAGCTTTCAGGCAAGAGTATCTCTAGGTATCCTCTACTATCCTAAGTTTCAAGGTGCGTGTATGTGCAGTTTGTAGGTTATATACTTTCTAAATTTGATCTCAAGAAAAGAAACTATTTTTCAGACTTATCCTTCAGTAAAGCATCAATACTTTCCCTTCATCTTGACTTAACTAAAGAACTGAACTCAAGATTACCTATTTCTCAAAAAAAAACTGTAAGGACGTATACTTACCAAGTTTAAACAGAATGAGGGTTATTTTTAGGGTTTTCAATTCCTAAGCCTAGAATTTAGTTATTTCTATCATATTAACTAATCTTTCGGAATTAAGATCTAAGTTACCCTATTAGCTAACTTGACGACAAAGTATTTATATTTTTGGAAAATTTTCGATTTTTGTGGGTTTTTAATAAGGTATGCAAATGCAAAATATACAAATGAATGCGAAGGAAGAAAGCTTACCGAGCACACCCCCAAACTTAAACTTGACAGTGCCCTCACTGTCAGGCTATACCAAGAGGGTCAAAATTGTCGACGCTCCCCCTAAAAACAAATTATATATAAAAACGAAAACCAAAAATATATACAAAAAAGATGTCCCCCCCAAACTTAAGTAAAACAGTGTTTCCTCTGTTAAGCGTTGAAGTTCAGGATTAGGGGGGAAAGAACAGTATCAAGCTATACAAGGCCTTACACAGGCCAAAAGTGAGCACCAACCATTCAAAGATCTTATCGTGATAAAGCAGTGGCTGGTGAAAGAATGCGGAGAGGTAAGAAATGGAGACTACGCGAGGCCGTATGGAGATAGAAGCGGGATACGGTCTCGGTATATCAGAAGAAGAATGGCGGAAGGGAAAAAGAAGTGGAGTACGAACTTGAGGGTGCAAATGGAGTGAATAGATTAGCACAATTTGTGATGACCGATGTGTAAACAGCGATTGTGCTAATTTATTAACCCGTCGAGAGATTGGGTCAAATCCCTCAAGATTCGTAAGAAACCATGGGTACGCTGAACTCGGTAAACCAGACATACGAAATGAAAGTGAGACGGTTGCTTGCATGGTCGGAACGATGGAAAGAATGGAGGGAAGTGATCGAGGAGGGGTATCGGTTAAAGGTTCAGGAGGGTGTACACAGTCAATGACAGGGACAGGATGAATGGGAAAATCCGACTCATCAATTAAAACTGGTTCATCCTCAAAACTATCCTCAATATTCTCCTCAAAATTTAGCACATCCATGCACTTCTATTCAAAATCCAGACGCATATGGGGTTCGGAAAAAACATTTAATGACTCGGGATGATGATTTGAAGAGAAAAACTCAGCCAAATCTATGGGTTCATCATCCAAAATATTCCCAGCGTCGATATCCTCAATCAAGTGAAAATCAATATTCTCAGACACCTCAACAAAAGCATGGATTTCAATCGATTCAGGTTCTAGATTGGAGGTGTAGAGGTCAAAAGGTTTGGGATTTGTTTCACTTGGAAGGGACCCTTCACAATCAGGTAAATCAAACACTACAAAGTCGCACAACTCATTAATCATTCTATCTTCAATTGATAAAGCATGTGGGACACTCGATAGACTTTCAAAACAAGAGTTGTGGGATTCAACTTGGGATGGGTAGGTTTGATTTGGAAGGGGGTACAGCTCACTCTCTCCACTCAAATTCACAGCCTGTCCTGCCGCCTCATCATACATTGAAAAATTAGGAGCTAGTTGAAATCTAGCTACCGGGTCAGTATGTTGTACGAGAGCGGCCATGGACGCATTCAAATCCATCATCTGTTGGCTTGACGCTACCCTAAAGTCTTCCAACGACTGTTCCAGACTAGACATGGGTTGTGAAGGGGTTTCAGTAAAAGATTCAAAGTTGTTTGGATACTGAAAACTCCCAAATGGCGGTTCTGATGCAATGTCTAGAGAAGGTGCAAAAGTAGGGTAGGATTGGTAGGAATTGAATGGTTGGACAGGGGTAGGATCAACATTTGGATAAGAAGGTGAATGAAATTGTTGATCCCAAGAATTTAAAGTGGTGACAGGAGTGAAAGATCGGCTACGAGATTGTTCAATATGTTTTGCAATAGACATAGGTCTTGGAGTTGCAACATGACTCGAAGAAGCGGTATCAACGTAAGAAGGGATGAATGTTTGAAATGGTTGATACGAAGTGGATTGCAGAGTCAAATTGTTTGTCCTAGACGCGTCTATCCGATCTCTCAATGAAATTTTTGGCATGGATGGATCGTTCGAAGTTCAGCCAAAGCAAGAACCATAAGAAGTAATGTCTGGTTGTGGGTACCAAAGTTCGGCAAGAGTTTTTCGAGGTGGGGTACCCATGATATGAAGAGAGAGAAAGAAAGGTAGAGAAAAGGAAGGGAAAAAGAAGGTTATATATTTTTTTTAAAGTTTATATATTAACAGAAGAATGAAATATACACACAAAACGAATATGGACAAAAACAATCACGACACAAAAATACCACACACCTAATCATTCTAGGGTACACCTAGGTCAACTAGACCTGCTCCAGAACTTGATTGTCGAAGTAAAACTGTGTCGAAAAACGGGCTCAAGATACACTGATCACGAGACCAGGTAAGTGCAGAGATAAGGGGAGGTTTTCCAACGCTTTCGCGAAGTTCCTTAATTAAATAACCCTTTCTCTTTTGGCGGTTTCGCCGTTAACACTTTCCTAGACACCCCGTAAACAATATACCGTTAAGCGAGGTTCTAAACACAGTCAACTTCTCCTAGTGAGCGCGAAGTCCTTAAGGCTTAAAGTCTAGTTTCTTTTAAATTTTGTGCGGGTAAACGTTATGCTCAAGTTCGTGATTTGTGGGCCACGGAAAAGGTGATGAAATCCTTTACCGTATGTTGTGGGGTTCGCTAGCCCTTAAGTCCGTATTAATGTATGCAATGCGCAATTCAATAAAAATTCTATAAAGAATCAAAACAATCGTTTTTTAGTTTTAGTACGGCACTGCAACAAATACGGGTTAGTCAATTTTTAGCGTTTTCTAGCGAACTTGCAAAGAATCCTGCAAAGAATAGTATATTGGATGCGTCGGATTTGAGAAGAAGGTGTTAGTAAAGTACGTACCGTTAAGATTTTGGGTAAGGAAACCCCCGTTGAATCAAATCCGATAAGCTTGAAAAGTTCGCTTGCGCGGGTCAAACTACCCGGATCTTTGGCACTGTACTTTGCAATCACCTTAGCCTTGAACGTACACTTTGCTCCCCACAATCGCTGTTTGCATATCCGCAAAAATCTGCACTCTTGCCCACAAAAATGACCAAAAATAACAAAAAGATTTTTTTTATAAATATATACAAAAAGAATATTAACCCGAATAACAAGAAAGAAAATACGCTACCGTCTCCCCGGCAACGACGCCATTTGGTCGCACGCTTTTGGCGTGTCGGATGTTCAAAGTTCTAAAGTTTACCGCGATCAGGACGGTGTCGCTATGCAGCTAGCCGGTTGAGCACGGGTCGATCCACAGGGAGATGGTTGTATGTCCGTTCTTGTTTTAGACGAGTCAATAAAGAATGAGTATATTTTGTTCAATCTAACCTATGTGTTTTATATGCAAGTATAAAGTTGTTAAGAAAAGATACGAAAGTGTAAGCTAAAGAAATCCGTACTCAAAACCTTTGAGCCGAGTCTTGACCAATTGAAGCTGGAGCAATCGACAACAACGTGGATTAGGGGATTTAAGCGCGGTATTCGTGGAATACGACTTATTTACCCTTGTCCTTCCGTTCTTGTCTCTTGCTTTCGTCTCCGGCCAAACCGAACGCAACCGGTCGCGGTTAGGAATCACCGTTACCTTGGTAGGGTAGGGTGCCTAACGGAGCGCTTGCTTATCGTTTGGGCGGAGTTTAATGGAAAATAACGGGAAAAGGAAATGAGCAAAGAAATATTAACTTACAATATCGTATTTGTTCTTAACAACAACAATAATTACAACCATTCACAAAAAGAACCAAAAAAGAGAGAATAAAAAGAACAAAGAAAAGGAAAGATTACAAGCAAGTAATTAAAGTGCATGGTAATAAATTGCAAGTAATTAAAGACAAGAATGAAAAATGCAAGAAAGTAATTACAAGAACCATAGAACTCAAGACAAGCATGGGATCAATAGCCAACCCTTAAACTTGCAAGCTCAATCAAGAGGTTGCAAGATCAAGAGAAGGGTAAAGAACTCATGTGAAATGAAGAACTAAAGAGAGAACAAAATGATACAAACCCTTGAGACCAATGACCAAAGCTTAAACTTGCAAGCTCACTTAAGAGGTTGCAAGATCAAGTTAAGGTAGAGAGCTCAAGGGGGAAGCTAAGAAAAAAGAATAATACAAAAACCCTCATCTTCATTTCATCATCCACTCAAAAAGCTCTCACTATAATTTTCATGGAGGAAAGAATGAAGAAGAAGAAGAAGAAGAAGAAGAAGACTAAAACCTAACAAAAAGAGGCTAAAGAATTTAACTCCAAGATAGACCCTTGGCTTTGCTTAGAACTGGGGTATTTATAGGCGGGGAAATGGAAACCTAGGGCAACAATCTGCCCCCAAATAAAATGACCAAAAAGCCCCTGAAAAAGAATCAGGAGAAGAGACCGTACGGCAGCGGTTCCGCGGCCTAAGCATGCTTAGGCCGCGGTTCCGTGGCCATATTAGGGGATTAGGCTCTGGGTTTTTGTGGGGATCCCTGGTTTTATGTTGTTTGCTGTTTGGTATATGACTTTTGTCAGAATCTCTTCACATTTCTTTCAGAATTTTAGTAGAACAAAAAGGTGATGTGATGTGGATCTTTTGCCATGATTTTGCCGAGCTCCGCGTAGATTTCTTGGATCTTGTGTTGACATTGAGCTTTGTGCATGACATGACAATCGATTTGCTATCTTGTCCCTTAAACTGGTATGTGGCAACACACGGATAGAGAGCAGAGACCCGTGTTTTATCTGTTGTTGGCAGTAATCCAGAATTTGTCGTACTTTTCCATGATATTCACTGTTTAGAGCTGAGACTGGTAACCTGCAATTATGTAGCAAACACTGATAAAAAACACCTGCCTATAAACAAACGAGCGTAAGAATGGGCGGTATAGAATGCAATATTCTGGTATGAACATCAATGCATAGTGTATGGTATCTATTTGTTACTTTTCTGATGCATAGATAGATGCGTTAGTTTGGGACAGTCGTACTACTATTTTGGCCTTCGTAAAGGGTATGTACGGGTGGGTTCAAATTAACCTGGACAATGACGGGTAGAACTTGACATGTGACTTATGATATGTTGGCCTTCGTCAAGGTCATAAGAGCATGGGGTAAAAATCACATCGGGAGTTTCTAAAGAAACTAAAACTTGCCAGATATGCGCATACCTTCTAGAGTGTGATAATGTAAGTTGATTCCATCACGTTATCATGCGATGATAGTTGGATCCCGATTCCCACTGATGAGTTGGTTTACTCCTCGGATGATCCCGACTATTTCTTCTTTCAGGTTTGGAGGAGAATTTGAGGTTACAGTGGGAGGTTTCCTGATTGGATAAAGTGATAACCATTCTGATCTAGGTTAGAGTGCACGCTGAGTGTTTCTTTTCTCTCTCTCTTTGGCAGCGACCATGGCCCGACTCTTGACTATGACTCAGTGACCAAGTTAACCGAACTTTCTTAAAACACCGGCTTTTGGATTGTCAGAGTTGCAACCTCATTGCCACTCCTACTTTTACCCTTTTCTCCAGAACACCCCGTATTACTACGAACATCCACTTCCATTGGATAAAACCATCGTATGGTTATATACGAACTCGAAGGAACTTATTCGAGGATGGTTTCCGGTTCTGGAGAAAAAAAATAGGACTATTCAGTTGTCTTTTCCTTTTACCTTCTCTCAGGTTTCAAGTGTTCCTTGGATTAGGACGGTACACCTATTATGCTAATTGGATAGTCTTCTTCCAAACCATAGGAAGGTGCCGAGCGGTGGGGAATGAAGAAAACCAATTAGCCAAACGAAGGTGTACAGAAGGTATTAAGTAAAGACAAATAAAGGGATTAGTAAGAGGGCAAAGTAAGCTGCGACTGCTATTCACGACCAAACCAAGTATTTATTCGACAATCCTACATCACCTTTGTATTTCTCCAGAACACTCCGTATCACTATGAAGATCCACACTTTATTGGATACTCCATCGTATGGCTATATATGAACTCGAAGGGACTTGTTCCAGTTCAGGGATGGATTCTGGTTCAGGAGAAATAGGAATAAGGATTTATTCAGTTGTCTTTTATCTTTACCTTCTCTCGGGTTGCGAGATCTCTTAGGATTAGGACAGTACACCTATAACGCTTATTGGATAGTCTTCTTCCAAACCATAGGCTGGTGCCAAACGGTAGGGAAGGAAGAAAACCATTTGGCCTAAAGGTGGTGTACAGAAGGTAATGAGTAAAGACATATAAAGGGATTTGGAGAGATGGCAAAGAAATATACGGTTACAGTTGTGAATTAGATAATGGAAGAGGCATTACTAAGAATACCAGTATACTCCTTCGAAACATTTTCATGTTTCAGTTTCACTATGTATTGTTAAAAGAAAACTGATCTCCCAATTAGTCATTGCTCCAGGGTATGTATTTACCAGGTCTGATTCTCATATCTGTATAGTTTTACAGATGATGAGTGGGAGTAAGTTATTGGGAATTGGGTGATCATCCTCATTATATCAGGATTCGTTGTAATTGGTGATATTTGAGGAAGTCGCCTGGGTTGTTTGACGGACGGCAAATATTTGGTTTAGAATATCCATTGTTATGCACCAATTTCAAATTGATATATCTGTATGTTTATTTTTATAAAGTGAGATATAACTTTTTGAAATTATGTCTTTGACATTTACCTGTATCAGTGGTTAGGGAAGGAGCATTAAATAGTGGTGTAATTCTTCTTAACCATAAGTACAGTTTTCAACCTACGACACACAGGGAATGAGTTGTTAGACTCAAGTGACTTATACAGAGTATTGTATGTTGTCCAGTATCCATTAGGACAGAGGGGTTGGTCCTCATACTATATTCTGTTTACTTATAACTTCTCTAGTTCTTAGACAAGTGTTTCGTAGAAACACAAGGTCCAAGTTTTGAGAGGTTGTAGGTATAAGAGTAAAGTAGAGAACCAGATGTTGCAAGTATCGGGATTCTTCAAGATGATCGAAGATGTAGATACTTTTGAATGGTATTCAGTTAATATTAATGATTAAGAGAACTTGCTTCTTTTTCAGGTTACTCATAATTGGAAACATTCCTAAGTTGAGTAATGTTGATCGGGCTCTCTCCATTTAGTTGACATGCACTGGAGACAGCTGCATGATTTGAATCTGGTTCCAATTAAATCAGTGCCCCTGTTTCTATATTGGATATAGAATATTTCATATCTTAACGATGTTAAGGTACGGGGAGTTGTCTGGCTTATGCTTAAAAGAAGACTCTGGATAACTCAAGGCACGTTTCTGTAATGGCTGTTTGTGGGTTGACCCGGTCTATGACGAGGGTTGACTTTCTACCATCTGGAAGATCAATAGTGATATTGTTCTTGACTCGCCACAGTTTTAGTAAAATGGATTTTTTCAGAATACAGTAGTGGGAGTATGGTAAAAATGGAAGTGATTCCAGAACCGCAAACGATTACTGAAAATTTGATAAGAACCTAAAGATTCAATCTGGTTTGATATTCCATCGGCCACTCCGCAGATAAGGTAGGTAACCTCAGGCACTCGAGAGGTACTTCGGTATGCTCAAAGATCGTGACAGGGAGGTTCTTGCTTACCCAGACTTAATACTACTATTGTTCCAGGCTATGAGACCCGGCAGGAGGATGAGTATAGCGTCGTTCTAAATTAGCTTTAGAAGTGTACGTGTATATGACTCTGCCAGAGGGTTTTCGTAGTCAGTGG
The DNA here is from genome assembly GCA_030015575.1 of Agapanthus africanus. Lineage (NCBI taxonomy): Eukaryota > Viridiplantae > Streptophyta > Magnoliopsida > Asparagales > Amaryllidaceae > Agapanthus > Agapanthus africanus. The sequence goes on from JASDDO010000010.1 coordinate 290,867,812, forward strand.
GAGCAGCAGAAGCATAGTGGACAAGTGGCTTATGTCTATTTATAGACTAAAGCAGATATAGCGGAGATAGATCATCTATTTCTGATGTGACAGTCATAGGTTTGACTTCATCAGAATAGGGGATGGATCTGTTAAGAAAGTAGCAGGGTGTGATGTCCTGGTATTTGGATGACATACACAGAGTAGGAAGTGAAATTCCTATACTACGATCGGTTATACTTGGTTGTCACACAGTGGTTTCTCCACATAGGATAAAGATATAATATCAGACGTTCTGGTTACTAGATCTATGGTTTTAGATCTAGATTTGGAAAGTGTCCCAATCTGGGTACTTAGACAACATTCTAAAGGTGCTTTAGAATGGACGACTCCTGGCACGGTAGTATACCTGCAGGTGATGGAGTCACCCTCTCTAAAGGTGTCTTACAGAGTAAAGGGGAGAGGGATGTACATGATTGGCAGATCACATGCTTAGGCAATTGAGTTGATCATGAGATGTCAAGTACCATACCAGATGTTTTTTTTGCACGAGATGCAGTAAATTGATATTGATCCAATCCTCGAGAAACATTCGGAAGCAGTTTTAGAACATAAGTGGATGTTCTAGGGATATGATAATGGCAGCCTCTTTCGGGAGACGGTTATCATTCCGGGCTTCCAAGGTGACTTGGATGACAGAGTGACTGTTAGGGATATAGTTTTTCCTCTGACGAGAGGCAGTAGTTTGGACAGGAGGTCCAAGCGGATACTGAGGGAGGCATGGCGCAGGATACTGATTAAGTTCAGTTGATGATACAGTCTAAGAAGTTTGGAAATGGAGTTCATTTATGAACTAGGTCCCATCAGATATCCAGACATATTCTAAGACAGGTATTGCTCTTTTCGGGAGATGGCTTTCTCCGCGAACTTGAGATAAAGAGAGACATAGAAAGAAACATCAGGGCGGATCCACTAGCTGACGCTATTTCTCGAACGTAATAGTTTCGCAAACGAGCTTTGTGAAACTGATTAGTAGAGGAGTTGGATATTCGGTATCACATGGGCTGTGAGTATGCGACATCGCAATAATTAGCCTTGAGTGCAAGTGGGAGATTGTTGGATATAGTGCCCTCAGAGTCAATTATTAGATCGCAGGCACATGATTCCAATGATTGAGGGAGGACCTATACCGGTAGGACAGTCTTACTCGAGAGGTTTGTATAGTATCTGGCTTGTCTTTATCATCGTGTACACGCTTTAAGTGACATTGTAGTTCACTATTACACGTTGAAAGAGACTAGTATACTACCATGGTTTATCTTTATCATCGTGTACTGCTTTAGGTGACCTTACAGGTCACTATCGCACGTTGATAGAGCCCATAGGATTCTTGCTTGACTACCAGCAGTATGATGGCGATCATATACATGAGAGTTGGGTAGTCTATAAGCACATCCTTAAAGTGGTCCCTAGTCGTAGGAGTTTCGAGACTGGGCATCGATAATCCGGAGTAGACTAGTGTATACACTCGAGATCCCGACGAGGGGCGGTGGCAGGTCTCACAAGCCATTGGTGTCAGTTGGTTCACCTAAGATGTATACAGGTGCTCATTGGGTTATGAGTACACCGGACAGGACTCGCCGGGAACATGCTAGTTGGTATTATACCTGACGTCAGATAGCAGTTCCCTGGTGACATGTGTACAGGTTAGTTCATCGACCTGGGATCGTTATTTATCTCGTGTGAGTTCCCACTATGCTTTGATTACTACCCTACCACGGCTCAAAGGAGTCGTGCAAACAGGTTTTAGTTGGGTACAGTCCCGAGCCACATGGAAGCAGTGAGCGGATCGACAGGGTTTCGTCTCTCCCGGTATTGGGGGTGAGATCGCGCTTTGTCTAGGAGAGCCATTACACAAAGCCCTCGGCCGAGGCAGGAGATTTACTCGTAGGTATTCCAGTAGTATCTCTGGGTGTTCTGGGCTATACTCCGACATGACTTGTACCTCTTTGGGGGTCTGACTTTTACCAACCAACTAGGCCCTCCATGCGATGCTCATAGAAGAACGGACCGGATGTACGAATATTGTCACTGACAGGCTCAGTAGGGTGTCAGGATGAGTTCGCTCATCGACCTCCCTTTTGGTCAATACCTGGTATCCCGTTACGTACAGCTAGTACCACTGACGAGCTAGTGGTAAAATCCACAGCCAAAGTATTGACGAGTCTTTAGAGTCCCCCACAGACAGTTTCTCAAGTTTCGGGCGAAACGTTGTAGAGGCCGTATGATATATGGCAGGGTTCGATCATATACGTGCGGTATTGCACGAATCATGATCGGACGGATCATACTAGTGGGCTTTGGTTTAAGCCGGATCCTAGTATTAGATTTGTTGGATTACTTTAGTCTCATCGCATTTGCATTCAGTCGGAATGCAGATGCAGGTATGTATATACAGGTGAGGGTTATTCTTGTGATCCGTCACAAGTTTACTTTAGATGTTGCCATTATTTTTTTGGATTAAATATTTTAGTTTAAATGTTTAGTGGAGGAAAATGTGAGTGCAAGTTTTGTCTTTTTGCATCATTTCATGTCACATTCATTTGGTGACTCATTGTCTTGGTTTGGGTGATAATTATATGTGACATGGATTGATTTTATGCCTAATCATGATTATTGGGGATAATATGGAGAGAGAGGGCAACCAAGTATTGGCTTGGGGATTATTCTTTTGGGATGATATATATATATATATATATATATATATATTTATATCTCACAAATTATCCAACACAACATAATAAGCAAAAGGGCTTTGTCTTCTTTCTTCTTGTGCTCACCTCTTCCTCCAATGGCAACACCTTCAACCTCCATCCATCTCATAGATGCAAGAGACAAAGTGATCACAAACATGCTCTACATCACCTTAGACATGTCGGCTAGCACACTTCGTGCCCGAGTTGCTTCGGATGAAGCGGGAGCCCGTAAAAAGAATCGATGATTTGGTGCCCTTTCCGACGAGGAGATCGAGACCGGAGATGCCGCAAGGAGCTTGGGATGGTGGTCAAAGACCGAAGGACAAGGATCGATCGGTATAGCTTTCCAACCCTCTCTCTTGATAGCTAGTTGTAGGTTAATGGTTCGATCCGGATTTTAAGCATACGATAGCGCCGGTTTCTTGTTTAGAAAAAATTTTCGTTTCCGCATTTTGGCCTAAGAAAGACGGCCGGGGCGCTACCGTACACTTACAGATAGAACAACGGCTGTAGTGAGGGAAATCTTAAGTGAGTCAAATGCAACCTCACAATCTGAGTCAAAGTGAAAGGTTGTGTGCTTGGCCAAGAGAAAAGTTAAGGGTCTAGCAATTTTGCTAAAATCCTTAATGAATCTCCGATAAAAGCCTGCATGGCCAAGAAAAGATCGTATATCTTTGACGCGTTTGGGATGAGGAAGGTTCTAAATGACATCTATTTTAGCTCTGTCAACCTCAATGCCTTTCCGTGAAATAACATGTCCAAGCACAATTCCCTCTTGGACCATGAAATGGCATTTTTCAAAATTGAAGGTTATGTTCTTCTCCTTACAACGAGTAAGAACCGGGTCAAGATGAGATAGGCAATCAGCAAAAGAATCTCCGAATATCGAGAAATCGTCCATGAAAATCTCCAGAAAATTCTCGACCATGTCCGAGAATATCCCCATCATACACCGCTGAAATGTAGCGGGAGCATTGCATAACTCAAAGGGCAAGCGTCTATAAGCAAATGTACCGAAAGGACAAGTAAATGTGGTTTTGTCTTGATCCTTTCGGTAATAGGGACCTGGTTATAGCCAGAGTATCCGTCCATGAAACAGTAATATTCTCGTCTAGCTAAGCGTTCTAGCATCTGGTCAATAAAAGGTAGAGGAAAGTGGTCTTTCCTCGTTGCGGCATTGAGTTTTCTATAATCAATACATACACGCCACCTAATTTGAGCACGTGTCTGGATTAACTCATTTTCCTCATTTATTATGACCGTGATGCCAGATTTCTGAGGGACTACATGAATTGGACTTACCCATTGGCTATCAGAGATTGGGTAAATGATACCGCTGTCAAGGCATTTGACGATTTCTTTCTTTACCGCCTCCTTCTTGACGGGGTTTAACTGTCTCTGTGGTTCTCGGGTTGGCTTGGCTTTATCCATCAGATGTATATGATGTTCAACAATCAAGGGACTAATCCCTTTGATGTCATCCATAGTCCAACCAAAATCCTGACAATTAGATCTCAATACCGTCAAAAGCGCATTCTCTTGCTCTGAGGCAAGAGAAGCAGATATCATCATAGGTAAAGACTCATTCTCACCTAAATATGCATATTTAAGATGAGAAGGTAATAATTTGAGATCTAATGTCGGCGGAGAAACAATAGAAGGTGGGGTAAAAGAATGACATTCAGATTCATGAAGGAGCTCGTAGCCTGCAAACGATACAGACTCGGAAAGTGATGAGTAAAAAGGTTCAGACTCAGGAGTGGACTCATCAAAAGTGTCCTCACTAAGATGTGCAGGATCAAACATTGATGTGCTAATGCCGTCGATATCATCAAAGCAAAGTTCATCAACATCGCAGCTTTCGTAAGCTATCTCGTGGACAGAACAGACATCAAGAATGTGAGCAGAGGGTTTAGACGGTTGACTTCCAATTTTGTAAATGTTCAGTTCAATTGTCATTTTTTCCAAAAGATAGGTTCATAGAACCATTTCGACAATTAATGACAGCATTGGAAGTGGCAAGGAATGGTCGACCCAGAATCACCAGAATTTGGTTTCATGGGTTCGCTACAGGTTGTGTATCAAGAATAATAAAGTCCATAGGGGATATAAATTCCCCGACTTTTATCAACGCATCCTCTAATTCACCCCTAGGTTTGGTGATTGATCGATCTACCATTTAGAGAGTGCAATGAGCTGGTTTCAACTCTCCAATCCCTAACTGCTCATAGACAAAGTATGGAAACAGGTTAACACCTGCGCCAAGGTCAAGTAAAGCACGGTTGATGTTTTTACCCCCAATAGAAATCGATATTGTAAGACATCCGGGGCCCTTACATTTCTTTGGTAACTGTGGGGTAAACGCAGTGCTAACATTATTTGTCATGAAGACCTTTTTGGGCACTTGAGTCTTCCTCTTACTAGTGCGCAAGTCCTTAAGAATTTTCGCATAAGACGGGACTTGTTGAATAGCATCTAGGAGAGGGATATTGATGTTAACCTATTTAAACATTTCCATAATCTTTTCCATATATGGACTTGATTTGTTTCCCCTTAACCGATTCGGATAAGGAGATTTAGCAATAATAGCTGGGTCCAACATTGGAGAAGGTGGTGTGTGTGGAAAAGATCCCAGAATAGGAGTCGGGATCGTCTTTGGTGGACTAGAAGAGATTTGCTGAGGGTGAGCCTTGAGGAAAACGAAGAATAGGCTTGCAAGAAGGTGGAGGGGTAAACGAACAAGGATCAGAAGTAGAAGTGGATGTGGAAGGAAAAGTGGAAGTGAAAGTCGGGGTGTTGTTGATTAATTCATCATGATTATCAATCTCTTCACCGACTTGGCTATTCAGCACTCTTCCAGATCTCAACGTTGTAATGGCATTCACATTGCAGTGTTGCGAATGTCCAGGATTCGGTAGGGGTTGAGACGGAAGTTCTCTTTCTCTCTAGCACTCATTTCGGCATTTATTCGTGCAATTTGTGCTTCAATCGATTTTATACTCTCAGCTTGGGTGGCGGAGTTTTTCTTTATATCATCAACAGAAGACTTAACCTCAACCGAAACTTGCATGAAATTTTTCAGAATCAAGTTCATGGTTTGTGCGAATGAAGAGGATTCATCAGTACCGGTCAATTACAAAGAATTATTATACAGTGCAGAAGTATTGACCGGATTTTGAAAATTTTGTGATTGATAGGGGTGCTAAGTCAGTTGTAGTGGTTGTTGTTGTTGTGGAGGGACCCTTTGAAAGTTTTTTTGGTTTGAAACCGTGTTTTGAGTTTAGTGTTGGTTCCAAGCAAAGTTAGGGTGATTCCTCCAACCCTGATTATAAGTGGAAGAATACGGATCGTTTCTAGGTTTTTGCTGGAAAGCAGCATTTGTGTCTCTTGACCTTGAAACGGAGAATTCAATGGACATTCTTCCGTAAGATGTGATGGATCAGAACAGCGTCCACAGACAGTTTTGGAGAGTGTCATCTGATTTAGGGAGGCTGATAAAAATTTGTGTTCCATAGCTTCGAGTTTCTTTTGCATTGCTGCCATTTCAGCTCTAACTTCTATAGAAATATCTAATTGATGGATACCACCCTTAGATGATGGTTGACTTACACTCTCCCACTGTAAAGATTTTTCAGCGAAATCTTCTAAAAATTTCCAAGCTTCACCATCGTCTTTAGACATGAAGTTGCCTTAACACATGGATTCAAGGTTTTGTTTTGTTGTAGGATTAATGCCCTCATATATGATTCTGCACAGCTCCCATCGGTGGATTCCGTGATGAGGAAATTGAACTAACAGATCCTTGAAGCGTTCAAAACACTTCGAAAATGGTTCATTGGGAAGCTGGGTAAATTGATTTATTTCTCTACGGACTCGAGCAGTCTTATGATTTGGATAGAATTTCTTAAGGAAAGCTACGACGAATTCATCCCAGTTTGAAATAGAATGTGCGGCTGTGTTCTAAAGCCACTTCTCGGCTAAATCGCACAAAGTGAACGGGAGAAGACGTAGACGCATAGCATCCACAGAAAGTTGTGAAGTACCCATCATAGCACATACATTTTCAAATTTGGTAATAAAAACATATGCGTCTTCAGACTCGAGACCGTGATATTTGGGTAAAAGATTGATGTATTGAGGATTGATTTCAAAATATTCCCCATTGGCTGGTGGAATGGAAAGACAGGTAGAAAGAGGATCTCGAATGGGGTAGCATCTCTCCTGGAGAGAGATGCGGGGTGGATTCTGCGCACCTCTGGACGGTGGCAGAGTGGTGTTAAAGAAGTTCGATGGAGATTTGTCCATCGAAGTGGGTGTGGTAATGGGTGAAGAAAAATAAGATATAGAATTACCGACTTCGGAGTCGATAGAAGAAACGCAGACAAGACGGGCACTAGAATCCCGTGTCCAACCGAGCATGCACTAAATGGTTTAGCACAAGTGGCAGCGTTGTGATAATTAGAGAAAAGATGGATTTGGTGTTTGTTTTTAAAAAAAATACGGATTTTTGAAAAATCAAATCAAAAAAATATGCACAAGTAACCTTAGATCTAATGGTCACCTAGGTCAAGTCTCTAGACCGCTCCTAGAATTCCAGAAGACAAATTGCAGGATAGATCCTCTACTGCCTCTTTATCCCTTCTGTGGCCAGGTAAGTGCCAAGTAAGCGGGAGGTTCTCCACTACGTAAGTAGTGGGACTAATTAAGTAACCACTTGCCTTAGACTCACTTGCTTTAGAAACCACAAAAGAAACGCGGATAAACAGTAGATTACCCACAACCACTTTCTGTCCTAAGTGAGCGCGACGATCCTCAGAGTCATGTCTAGATATTTTTTAGTTAATGAGGGTGATGCGGATGCAAGTTTTGTGATTTTTGGGGCATAGGAGGGTAATGAACTCCCCGCCTAATCTTAATTTGTTCTTTGCCCTTTAATTTCCGTGTTAAAATATGCAAACAACCAAGATCAAACACAACAATTTTTCTTTATCGGCGCTGCGAATTTTTGCAAAGAATCCTGCAGAAATTGGTTATTGGACAAATCAAGGAGGAGATAAGAAAGTAGGAGATATACCTGAGAAATTTGGAGCACTGAATCGACCAGAACGCCGCGGTTCCGCTATGAATTCAAGTTAAATGCCACGGTTCTACGGTTCAGTTGCAAGTTCTCTGAACAAACTTTGTTACAGATGCTCCTATTGCTTCACTGGCCTTCTTGAATGCTCCAGAGTATTTTTCCTCTTGCTCCGCTGATTCCAGATTCCCTTACAGAAATCACAACTAATCATTAAGCACATGTTGCGATTTTGATTGAAATTTTTGATGGAATAAAATAATTTTCAACTCAAATAACAAGAACGAACAAAATAGCACGCAATCCCCGGCAACAGCGCCATTTGATTGATCTTAGATTTCGGATCGTGTTAATGAAAGATAAAATGTTCACAATCAAAGAAATTTGTATCGCCGCAATCAATAACGGTGTCGCTAGTAGCGATTGTTAGTGAGCATGGATTGTCCACAAAGATTCGTGTTTTGATCAATCTTATTTTAGATGAATTGAAATGAAAATAGTAAAGAAAATGATTCAAGATTCATGAGATTTAGTTTCAAAAAATATAAAGAAAATAGATCTAGAATCAAGAATCAAGAAGTTATCCCCAATCAATTTGATTATCATGATTATGAAGATTAGCTTGTAGGATTCGATTGAGTTAATAGCTAATGATGAATCTAATAATTCCTAATCTTATCTATTGATAATTTGTAGCTAGATTGATGAAGATGAATGAAGATTAGGGAACAATTGAAAAAACTAGGGTTTCTCCTTCACTATCCCTTGTCTTTTCAATCATAATCATTCGGATCTAGCCTCTAGCAAAGAAAATCATCAATTGTTTGATCCCTAATTTGCAACGAAATAATCAAGAAGTGATCTCGCTCTAGATTAGGTCATCAACGTTTCTTTTTGCTAAGGTTCACAAATCTCATAAGATTTAAAATTAGTACTAAGATTTGTTCATCATTAGATCTATCAACTCTCTCGAATCCTCCACAAGCGGAGAATTTACACACGCATCATAAAATATGAAAGAATCAAGAATCGTTAAATTTTCATAATGAAAGAATATAAAGAAAGCAAGATTACAATTATCACCTTTGTTAATCAATGACTAGGTACACATTCACTCAATTTGAGGTTACAAGATTTGAGGAGGTAACTAGATCCGTCGAAATTAGCTTCGCATCGATCTTCGTGGGTCATGGAACGGTTGCGATCACTTTCTCTTGATGAAGACCGGCGTCGTGATAAAGGATCATTAATAGCTTGCTTGATTTTCTTTTCGATGAATCCTCATTTGGCTTTGGAATTGGATTTGGGCTAGGGTTTGGACTACAAGTTGTGTCACTCAACTTGTTTGTGGAATTGATGAATAATGATCAACAACCTTTGTAATGAAGCCATAGGTCCCCTTTTATAGTTTTCTTCTATCTTCTCCTAGAAGCTAGGTTGTTATGAAGCTTGCATAGGAAGCGAGGTAGGTACTAAGCTTACACTAGAAGCTTGGCTGTTGTAGAGAAGCTTCTGGAAAAATCTAGGGTTTTTGAAGCGTCTTGAGGAAGCTTGTCAGTTGAAAGGAAGCCTCGGGAAAAGTTTCAGTTAGCCGACGTGTCGAATCGGCCGCGGATCCGCGGCGGATCGGCCTGGATCGGCCGCGGTTCCACGGCCATATGATGAGTTTGATGGCTAGTTTTCTCTGTTCCTCTTGATGTTGGCTTTAGGATTCTTCTCTGATACCTGGAACCTTACAATTGTTTCTTGGTTGCTGCCAGATTTCATGTCTTTGAATTGATGCATTTTATCGGCGCTTTTATGATTCCGGTTTTTTGACCTGAAGAATTTTCTGCACACATTCTCGATAAAGTATGTTGAGATATACAAAATCATGCATGTAGTAATAAACAAAAAATTTCCCTTATAATGCCGGTTATAATGTATAACACATGTTATTTGATATTTTGCAGACGAATTGCTAATATGCGCTATATTTATACCAAATACTTTTAGATGATTAATAAGAGTAGGGAAATTGATGTATTAAGAATGCAATATTTTCGACTAATCAAGGGGCCTATGTGCTCGATGTGATGATTCAGTGAGGATGACATGTTTTATTCCATACACCGCATTTATTTGATATGCATTGCTTCATCCATTAGTAGTATCTGATAGAGTACCTTTCATGACTGTTGCATATACATAGTGTCATTTATTGCTATCAGCTTGCATGTGACAGACCATCGTAGTACATGCATATTTGCGATTACCTGCATATGTTATTTACTATTCATGAGTTGGAAACTCACCCCCATTGTGCCACAGGGTTGTTCAGGTTGTCTATCAGAGCAGTCAGAGGCAGGGCTTTCTTCATCTATCGTATCATCTTTTGCAGCGGATACCGCTACAGCTGACTGTGTGCAATTTTGCTAGGTGGGTTTTGCGGTTATCCGATGATGCTCATTTGTATATTCGTTGTATCCAGTACTCTCCATCTACCATTTTCATGTATTGACTTAGAGATGAGTTGTGAGGACGATATTGTATATTATTTTCTGACTGGGTGTCATTTATGCTATTTTTATTTATATCATCTTTTTCTTCATTGCGGCGTTGTATATCTGTTGTGGTGGTTGTTTTCCGCCTTTGGGCGTGGATTTGCTCTCGTTTTGGGGATGCTGTACTTATATCTTTTGTTGTACCCTTTTTGAGGGCTTGTTTTACAAACGAGGCGCTGCCAAATTTTAAAGGAAGTAAATTTGGACTTTAAAGAATTTGTACTTGAGATTGCAAAAGCTTTAACAATTCTTATCACTTATTACTATTAATGGTTTAGATTGCTGGGTTTTTGGCTTACTTAAATTTCGTTATGCCTGGAGACGTTACGTGGTTTAAGGGCCGTCACGTGCCAAATTTCGGGTCGTGACACATGTGATGTTAACGGTTTTATTGGGGCTAATACAGAGTGTTTCGTAGTCGTAATTGTTACGTCGTTTCGGGTTTAGTTTGATATGGATGCAGTAGTGAGGGTCCACATTTAATTGGTTTTTTGAAAACTAGTTAATGATTATAAATCTAGCGTTTTAGTCTCGGTAAATCGGTTGCCACGGAGTCTTGATTCGGATCAAAACTCCGTCGCAATCGCGTATTATACGCGAATACTCGCCAAATAACTTCGCTAGGTAGCCACGCCCCATTGTCCCGACCAAGTGACTGTAGGAGAACCCCGCTGCCAAAAGCATCCACTTGGGTGCTTGCGGCCACGGTGTTCCGCCTTTGTGCACTTCGTCGACGGCATCGGGGGTGCGGCCATCTACTAAAGTTTTTGACGAGTGTTTGATAATGTAGTCGGGAATCTTGTTGAATTCCCGACTAAGTAATTGAAAAGTGTTTTCAATTTGAGACTAAAATACAAAATTTATTAGGTTCGGCATGAAATCCGGAATATGAGATATTCCTGGTTTATGATGTCTAAGGAAATACGGATTCTAATTATTGCAGTTTTTCATTTCTTTTCTGCGACCGTAAGTGTAATATGTGGGGTATTCCAAATTTCGTTGCTATATGTCAACAGAATTTGGGATACGCATATTTAGTTACGTTGATGATTTGTGATATCATGTGTTGTTGGTGATATGTTTTATTGGATCGCCGTGATTGAATAGCCGGGGGTTTTATGCGAGATGAGAGTTTTTCAATTTTCATTCATGTAAAATTTTTATGTAATATTCTTTTATGCACTTCCAAGTTGAGGATGATGTCACCATTGATGTATGTTATTTACTTTTTCGCATTAGGATAGACCTAAGGCGGGGAGCACAAGTAACCGGGTTCTAGGGTCCAGTGGGAGACCATCTTAAGGAGTTGAGACCGGGTATCCTAACTCTAGAATTGGTAGGGCTACTTGCCGCTCTCGTAGGGGTCTATAGGATGTGGGTTTGGCTATTCATCACGACCGTGGAATCCGTATTTTACATTACTGGCTAAATTTAAAACACGGAAATCCTAGTATATCCAATATTTCATATGTTACTTCTGCTGCTTGGTTCTGTGATGTTGATCATATAACTGTGTGAGACGAATGTTGTATTATATATATGATATATAATAAACGTTGCTTATGTTTTGCACCCGTGCTAGTCCAGCCCCCGCTCTGCCGGTAGTTAAGTAACCTAACGGTGCATGACAGCGCCCAGTGGCGAATGCGGATGGCATAAGCGTACGTTCTATTTTCGTTTCACTTTTCTGTAATATTTAGGAAACATTAATTGATGGGAATTCATTAATGAGATTAATGAAAAGAAAGAAACCTAACGATATCGTAGAATCAAATTTTCAAAAATGGTAGCTGTAGTTCTTGCTTTGCATAGTGGTATTCCTTGATGAATATCCAGCACCTCATTCGATGGGAAAGAGCCGAGATCCCTTCACCGGGAGTGACCTCTTCAGCGAAACTAGAAAAAGCCTAAAAAACACTCATTTTCAAAATCATTAGATTCTACAACGATATCAAGTTCGTTATGCTCATTTTTTTCTTAAAAACCTGCGTAGCCCTCCGTCATTTCAGATACGTGCTATTTTAGTATTCATGCTACGGTTGTTTGGCCTCCGTCAAGGCGTAGTGCACGGTAGCTGATTAGTACTTATCTACAGCATGTGATGCGATTGGATTTGGGTAGTCGTACGACGTTGTTTGGCCTCCGTCAAAGTTCGTGCGGGTGGGTCTAATTCAATCAAGAAAAACCGGGTTGAACTTGACTAGCGGCCTATGGGTAGTTTGGCCTCCATCAAGGTTATAGGACGCTAGGGGTAAAAACATTATCGGGAATTTCAAGTGTTGAAATTTGCAATGAGATTGCATACCTTCTATATGAAAGTTGGATCCCGATACCCACTGCGAGTAAGAGTTACTCCTAGGAGAGTTTTGCACTTTACAATTAGCTAATCAAGTAGGTGTCTAGAAAGGTGTCAACGGGGTTTTGCCTCAAGAGAAACAAGGTTTATTTTAATTAGGTCCGTGCGAAAGAACGGGGACCTCCCTTGGAGTAGCGATACCTGCCTGGCCGAACGATTGGCAAACCTGTAGGGTGTAATTAATCCCAGCTAATCTTACAATTTAGGGTTTGAAGGAAGATTTGATAAAAATAGTGGGAGCCATCCTGATTAGATAAAATAACCAATCTAATCTTGCAAAGAGCACACGCAAAGTGATTATCCTTCTCTCTCTCCTGGTACCAACCAATGAAATGCCTTAATCATGATAATAATATGGATGTATTGACCCAACCTACTTATTATACTGGGCTAGGTTCCCCACTATCTTATGATTGTCATAAGTCTGAGCAACGAATAGGGGAATATTCGGATTCCCTCGCCACCCATACGAAGAAAAAACATGTTGATGCATCTTCTTCGGATGTGTTCGTTACCAGGAACTGTTTCTCAGTTTGTTCTACGTCCTGGGTATTGGATACCAGATCAGGATCTCATACATGTAATTTGTTACATGGGCTACAGATCGGTGGAGAATTGGGAAAAGGTGATATGTTTCTAGTAGTAGAGATGGTGCAATTGTTGCAGCCAAAGCAGTTGGCAACTATCACCTAGTGTTACCAGCTGGTAATACAATGATTATGAGCAACTGTTATTTTGTACCAATAATATTATGAATATTTTCTTAAATCATGTGTTGATTTGTTAAATTATGTTGTATAACAGTGTACACGTTATGAATCAAACTACAGTTCTAAACGTACAGAACACACACAAGAGGAACAGTTCAGAAATGAACGAAGTCTTCTTGAGACATTGTAGACTAGGTCATGTCGATGAGACAAGACTAGCTAAAGTTCCATAAGTATGCATATTTGAATCCGTTCAAATTTACATCTTATGAAACTTGCCAGTCATGTCTTAAAGGCTAGGTGACCAAATCTTCGTTTACTGGAAACGGAGAAAGAGCTACTGAACTCTTGGACAGATACATAGTGATGTATGCGGTCCTAGGTCTACATATGCCAGGGATGGTTCCACGTACTTTATAACATTCACCGATGTTCTCTCAAAATACGGACATGTGTTCTTGTTGAAACACAAATCTGAATCTTTTGAGAATTTCAAGGAATATAAGTACGAAGATGAGAACCAGATGGGTAAAGGTATTCAAGTCCTTCGATATGATCGAGGAAGAGAATACTTGAGCACGGAATTCCGGGATTATTTAAAAGAGAATGAGATTCTCTTTCAGCTTACTCCTCCGTATACACCACAGCACAATGGTATATATCGGGGAGGAGGAATCGCACCCTATGAGATATGGTGCGCTCTATGATGAGTAATGCTGAGCTGCCTATTTCCTTTGTGGACATGCACTTGAGACAGCTGCATACATATTAAATAGAGTTCCGACCAAATCTGTTTCCTACGACTCCATATGAGATATGGGATGGGAAGATACCATCTCTTAAACGAGTTAAGATATAGAGTTGTCCGGCCTATGTTGAAAAGCACAATCCGGACAAGCTTGAGGCAAGGTCAGTTCTGTGTAGGTTTGTAGGATATCCCAAACATTCGCGAGGGTATATCTTCTACAACACTGAGAAACAAAAGGTGTTTTGTTTCTCGACATGCCACCTTTTTAGAAAAGGAATTTCTTATGAAAGAAATTAGTGGTAAAGAGGTAGAACTGGAAGAACTTCCAGCAAAGCAAACTATAACTGACGATTTGGTGGAAGCGGAGGATTCAATAGTTCCCGATGAACCGCAGCCACTCCGCAGATCTAGTTAGGTTTCTCATCCACCTGAGAGATACTATGGTTTTCTCGTAGACGGTGGGAGCGAGGATTGCATCATGGAGATGTGTAACGTTTTAAAAATCGTTTAAGTTAATTGTCCGATAATCGGTAACATAACTTGTGTTTTCCGTAAAAATTTAATTATAATTATTTTTCAACATAGACTTAAATATACCTACTCGAGCTATGTAATTGCTAATATTTAGTATTTAATTGGTCACTTGTAAATTTCTAGTTTACTTAAATATTTTTCTTAATTAATTATTTTAAATATTATTTCAAGCTTTCACTTATACATTAAATTAGTGTTAATTACAAATGAGAATGGGTTAATCATATATTAGTGAACCATGGCAACTTAGAATCAATTTCGTAACATGCTCATTCTTTCTTAAGTGTGTCTCCATTGTTCTAGAAAAGTCTAGGATCAATTAGAAATAAAATAAAATAAAAAGAATATGAAGTATGCAAGCATTTATTTGAGTTATGGTGCATGTTCTTGTAGGGTTCCTAGGCACACTCATGAGGTTCCACAAGGCATCAACCATGCCAAATTCAAAAATTTATGTGCCGAGAAACCCTAATGAAGATCTTCAACTAGAGGATAGGCGAAACTAAAAGCTAGCAAACAACTTTACTAATAAGTGAAAGGGATTACAAGCTTTGTAGATCCAGTCCTCCATTTCTTTAGCTCCGTGTTGACGTCCCTCCGCTGCGATCATCGGGATCCCGGACTCTAGCGTTGGTTTCATGGGAGAAATGAGCGGGCTAGGTCGTTGACTTTGATGCCGAAAATGATCTATGTCGAGGCGACTCAAACTCAAGCTCCATCTTCACTAGGTCATAAACTTTGTGAAGATAACACCTTATACAACATGGCAAGTGGTAGAGGATGAAAAATATGATGTGGGTTCACTTTGGATTTGGATTTCTCACTTGATTTCATCACATGAAAATTTTCAAGAAAGGTTTTCTTCACTTGAAGAAGATGAAGAAGAAGAAGAAGGAAAATGAATTATTCTTGAAAATAATAAATCAAGTGAATACTTATCATAATGCAACCATGGGTGAAGTTAACACATGAAGAGAATAAACTAGGGTTTAGGTGTAATGGTTAGGTTAAAGGAAAAAACAAAATGGTTAAGACTTTTCAAAGATGCTAAGAAGCTTCATGAAGCTTGAAGCAAAGAAAGAAAAAAAACCATTTTATTTTTTTGCCAAAAATAAATAAATAAAATAAAATAAATAAGTTAAAACCCTAACCATTAACCTAAACATGGTTTAAAGCATACACACACCCAAGTTTGCATGTATCATCAAACATGATACAAACAAGTGCACAAACATATATCACATATACAAATTGTGCATATCAAGTGAGAAAATTAATCTTAAGTGAACTAATACTAGTTAATGTAAAGTAATATATCAAATATATAATTATACATTAAATCATTAAATCAACACTTGATTTAATGATCCGGTCATACTGCATATAACCGACTAATATCATGTGTAACAACTTATCGAATCAACACTTGATCCGATAACCCGGCTATATCGCATACAACCAATCAATATTACAAATCGCGAGAATAGAATACGGTATATCTTATCATATTAATCTCGGTCCCGCACATATCACATATGTGCTCCTACTCCATTTCGCTTCAGCCAGGAAACCCCTGTGTAGGACTCTAAAGACTCGTCAATACGCCGGCAGTAGGTGATGATCATATCAAACACCCACAAGCCGCAAGTGGTGTGCTAAACGTAACGGCCACCCGGGTATTGAGCGATCAGAAGATCAACAAGCAAGCCCGCTAATTCTCCTATGAATCCAATCAGTAACACTACCGTACAGTCCGGTCTCGTCGTCTGATATGTCGCATATCTCGCCTAGGGGTGGTAAACGTCAAACCCCAGTAGCTCGATAAATCGTGTCGATATGAGGTCTATAACAGTTCGAGAAACTACTGGTAACACTTACCAGTAAATCTCAGCAACCCTGGCCAGGGATTTCCGGTTATAGCCAATCGAACACAGCACAACATCAACTCCATATACCGAGAGAGACGAATCCCCTCCTATCGCTCATTGCCTCCATGTGATTCGGGACTGTACCCAAAAGCCACCATTTTCCATGCTCTCTTGGACGTGGTGAGGTGGAAATCAAAGCACAGTGGGAACAAGACTCTATGACGATCTCAGGTCAACAGACTACTCTGTACCAGTGTCACCGGAGAACTGCCATCTGACGTGAGGTATAATACCATCTGGGAGTTCTCGGCGAGTCCGTCCAGTGTACCCAGTCTCCACTGAGCACCCGTACTCCATCCTTGATGTCAAACACCGATGGATATGGGATCATCGATCGCTTATCATATGGGTCAAGATGCGTATATGCTAGTCTACTCTGGTGCATCGACGCCCTATCTCGATACACCCACGACTAGGGACCTTGAAGGATGTACTTATGGACTACCATGTCCCCACTAGTATGATCCGCATCATAGTCTAGGTAGTCAAGTACACATCCTAAGTGCTTTACCAACATATAACAGAGAGACAATCAGTATACACTTTAAGGTAAAGTGTAACCAGATAGCATACTATCATGTCGAGCAAGAAAGTCCTCCCTATATATGTCCAAGCATCCACTACAATATACATCGTATGTACAGTAATGGCCTCTAGGGCATACATATAACTAACAGTTCTTTAGGGTATGGTCACCTCCCTTACACACTCACCTCACTCTTTTCCCTTTCTCCTCTAGCTGGCCGAGCCAGGAAAGATTTCAACAGCCCCTCCCCATCTTCACCACTTCATTTCCACTTGAAAAATCCTTAAAATTTCATCAAAAAACCACACAAACTCACACAAATCTCTAATTAAACCTTTACCAAATTTTCCTTGGCCTAATCTAGCATGGATCTAGGAGCAAGGAAGTTATTTTGGAGGCAAGTTTGCAAGTTAGATATACAAAATTGTGAGGTATAAATCCTAACCCTATGGTTTAATTGTTGGTTAATTTCTTAAATCAAACTTAATTAGGTAGTTATATGGTTCTATATTACAAGTTTGGAATTTCAAGAGGATGTTTTGGGTTCAAGTTAGGATTTTTATCACTTGATTATCTTTGCAATGTGTAGTTTAACATGTTAAGACTTTGCAAAACCTAATCTAGTTGCTAATTTGCTAATTGTTACATTTAATTTGTCCTAATTATATATCCTTGCAAACTAATTTTTTTGATTAGTGTAATTAGGTGAGATTAAAATTTAGTTATGGTTTGTGTGGTTAATTAAGTCATTAAAAGAATATTGTGGCCACTAGTTTTGTTAAAACATCAAGATTTGAACTAAAATGGTAAATTGATGCTTTCTAGGTTTTTGGAATAAATCAATTTTAATTAAGTTTGAGGTTTTGATGATATACAACCTATTTCCTAAAATATTTAGTGTGTTGTGAATGCGTGATTGGTGCGATTGGGTTCTAGGTTTGGTAGTAGCCATGTATAGCGACCTAGTTGTGGTTTGTGGCGTTGTCGCGAGTGCGTTTTGTGCACCACGTGCGTGCGCGTCCTGTTAGTGCGCATAGTTGACTTGTATAGTTTGTGTCCGCGAATATTTATATCTATTCTCTTATTTACTTGTGTACATTTCAAGGATCGGGTGTAGAGGCATCGGATGTAGCGCGGAAAAGGCAAGGCTAAGATCGGATCAGATTGGCCGAGGCATCCCGGTGAGTAGATGCACACATCTACGGGGGAATCGTCTGGATAGCGCGAGGCGCCCGATAGTCAGGATTACTAGTAGTGCTTGTATTTATATGCGTATTCCCCTAGTCATTCATCTCATTGCATTGCATCATCATAAATATATATGATATTATCTCATTGGACACTTGCACCATTACCATTGGTTCATGCTGCACGTGCACTATTCATGCGAACACACACGCCTTTGGTAATTGCTATACCACGAACACTATAGAACTTGGTTAGAATCGGTATCTGTGCAATTGCATCATATATGATCTGTAGACTTGTACTTATATATTCTTTTCATCAGGATGGATACGTAGGATTGTTGTCATATATACATACCTCATTGCATCATGATTCATGCATAGCTTCTGGCCGTACTTCGCATGGTATATACTATCGTATCATAGACATTTATCATCACTGACATGTTTACATATTGTGATTTTTCTCGAGGATTTCAGTATTGATGAGATTTTTGGAATTTGGGGAAAACCGCAAGAATTTTATTAACCTATTATCATTTTAAAAATATAAATTTGCAGTTTTCTCGTGATATGATGTGTGTGGCGTCCACCATGTGTTTTTTCGGTTCTTGAGTTGTATCATATACCCAATTCGAGGAGGGGGATGCACCGTCTGCGGGTACATGATGGACCCGGTGCGGTACCTCGGGGTAAGAAGATCGCACAAATGGAGTTGAGCCCGGCAGGGGAGCATTACCGACCGGTTATTATTGACGCGGTGGATATCTGGATGATACCGACGTAGTCGTGAGATTTGATGATATGGGTCTATGCGGACTGACAGAGCCCGAGATATTGAGATATTGAGATATTGAGACATTGAGATATTGAGACATTGAGATATTGGGATATATATATTGTGTCGATGCTTGACACGGATTTTCTGTTGATTTCATTGATGATACTTCAGTTTATTGCACAGAGGTTTTTCTAAGATAAGAACAAAGATTTTATCATACCAGACTTGTTCAGGTTTCGTGTTTGATTATGCATTCATGTTGCATTCATGATAGTACATCATATCATATCGATATGCGTAGGTTGAGACGCATTTGCGTGCATGCTTACGATAACCTTATTAGATGTTACTTACTACTCACGAGTTGGCAACTCACCCCCGTTGTACCACAGTATCTTGCAGGTTCGACTCGTCAGCGCAGTAGCGGAGGGCGTACTTCCTCTTTTTTGCTTCATTGCATCGATTTGCAGCTTTTCTCATAGGTTGTTTGTGAGGATACTTTTGTTCCATATTGTATTATTATTTGTATCTAGTATACTCCATCTATCCTTGTATATTTGACTAGATGGTGAGACTCGTGAGACATGTATTTGTGGTGTTTGGTGTCGATCTCATTTGAGCCGACGTAGTGTTTCTCATTTCTTGCTTTCAGATACGTATTTTGCACTTTCGATATACATATTGTATGTGGTTGTGATTCCGCCATTGGCAAAGAGCTAGCTCCCTCTTAGGGATGATTTTATTCATTATTTATGTGTATTTTCATGTGTTGTACCCGTTTGGGGTCCAGGATTTACAAAGGAGACTCTGCCGAAATTTTCGGGAAAATATGATGTTGCTTTTAAATGTTTAATGCCACTTATTTATTAAAACCACTTGCTTTAAAACAAGTTTTCCTTCACTCTAATTGTTAAACGGTTTAGTTTTCTGAGCTTTGACTTACTCAGACTACGTTACGCCTTTAGACGTTTCGTAATTTAAGTGCCAGTCACGTTCCGTACCTTCGAGTCATGACAAAGTTGGTATCAGAGCCAGGTTTTACCTTTCTGAGTGTAGGATGACCCTTGGTAGATGTAGTAGGTGACTTAAGAAGAGTGGCGTAGCTTGTGTATGTTCCGCGGCATACTTACGATACAATACTCCGCCTAACTGACCATAGGAGATATATTTGCTTGTATTTCCTTCCTTGGTTCCGGAAATCCTTTGATTTGATTGCAATGTTCCTATCAATCCTGTTTCTTGTTCTAGCCACTATGCCGCCGGATACTACGAGGGCCAGAGGGATGCCGCCCGAGATGAGATTAGAGAAGTTTCGTTTGAGACGAGGACCGATCAGTGCGATACGCCTACCCCTCAGGGACAGAGTGATCCGCCTTTTCCAGGCCGGATAGCTAGGCTGGAGTCGAGTATTCAGGACTTATGATAGATGGTTGGATTGTTAGTTCAGGTTAGTCGAGCTCCGAGAGCCGATGATGTCCTTCCTACTGCGGGGACTGTGATTGTAACTGCTGCACAGGCAGCTGTTTATGTTGTTACCAAGACTATTTTCGTATCCTTATAGGATTTTTTGAGGCTGAAGCCTCTATTTTATACAGGCAAAGATGTAGTGAAGGATCCATAGACAATCCTTGACAGGATGGCTAGGATTTTTTGTTCACATAGATGTTCTGATGAGATCTGGATTAAGCTTTTGTGTTTTCGTCTAGAGGGTCTGGCTCAGACGTGGTGCGAGTCGGTTGAAAGAGGCCGAGCTGCAGACCTACTTCCTATGACTTGGGAGGAATTCACAGCTGTATTTCTTGCTCGTTTCCTTCTGAAGAGCGTTCGGGATGTCCGAGCTCGTAGTTTTGAGTCTTTGTGCAAGACTCCAGGGATGACAGTGTCCAAGTACGACATTCAGTTTACTCAGCGGTCCGATATGTGTAACGCCTTAGATTTCGGTTAGTGTTGGTTTAGACGGTAATGCGGGTTTACTGTAAGAAGTTTACCAATTTGGGTTCCTTAAATTTTATAACATTTAATTAATAATTTATTATTATTTGTTATTGGCATGCACGCACGTGTGCATGTTAGTGTGAGGGTTTGTTTGTGCTAATCAAGGTTAGTGGCCAAGACACTTAACCTAATCTAATCCTTTACTTTATCCTAATCCTTGTTTTAATCTAATCCTTAACCTTTATCCTTGATATTTGTGTGAGAAGAGAGAGATATTTTGTTTTGGAAGTGAGGAGGTGGCATGGTGTGTGTGAATGCATTAATTGAAAGTTAATGCAAAGGTTACACTCACCCCACTCTCACCCTACACTCACCTCTCTCTCTCTCTTTATTCTCACACTCTCTCATTTCTCTATCTCTTTTCAATTTCCTCATCTCTCTTCACTACAAACTGAAAACTTCATCATTCCAACAGAAAACTTCATCAATTATTCACAAAAACTCACAAAAATCACATCTTTGGACTTGATTTGCCTCTTAGATGCCTTGGAGCTTGGGAAGCTAGGATCATTGAGTTCTTTTTGTTAGGTAATAATCTCTTTCTGTTAGTTAAGTTTTTATTGTGTTGCGTAGCTTAGTCGTTTCAGTTTAGATCGCGTATCGCATCGTTTCGGGTAAATATCGTATTTTTAGTGTCGTTTTGGGGTCTGAGATGATCAGCTATCAAACCAGGTAATTGTTGCAAAAGTTCCCATCACAGTGACCTAGTATAGTGACCTAAAACCTACCCTCAAAATACGAACCAATTCCTTCATGAAATGGCCGCAATTTTATTGCTTATGGCCGCAATTTGCGGCCAGACTAGGGAGTTAGGGTTTGGGTTTTGGTGTAGGGGTCTCTGGGGTTGTATGTGGTCTCATGGTACTTGCAAATTTTACGGATTATTAGTATAGAAAAATCTGGGACCACTTTGCGTATTTCTTGTGTTTCGTTTCGCGCGTACGTTATCCGATACGGTTCGTGTTTTGTGTTGTTGTTGCTCTGAGTTGGTTTCGTAGTGTCGCTATGCACATTAGCTACAATACGAACACTTGAGAGTAAGTTTTATGTTGTCGCGTTGGTCATTGTAATTGTACGTGTTTTAGGTCTAATGCTAATATATACTTGTTTCATTGATTTATGTTATAGGTTCACAGGAGGGGACTTCGGACGCTGTGAAGAAAGGGAAATAGGTGGTAGGCTTTGCTTAGCCAGGAGCGTTAGTGAGTAGATTTAACATCTACAGGGGAATCGCCCGCATAGCGTTATGCTTCTGGGCTAGAGATGTTTTAATATTGTCGCATATTCTATTTCATATATAGAGTTGCACATACACCTTATTGCTTAGTTATCGTTGTGCTTGGACTAGTACCCTTAGGACACTGCACTATTATTGACGGCTCATGTTGCACGAGCACTGATTGTATGCCACACACACCGTCAATAATTGCCATGATACGCACAACACACATACCTATATGATGTTGTTGGTTAGGGACATTGAGACATTGATTCATATTCCTTATTGCATAGGACATATAGCATACATGTATACCTACATGCTTACACATATGCCTTGACATGCTTATATGCTAATTACCTGTATACCTATAAGGTATTGTACCATTAGTGATAGTTACATACACACATAATGACATAGCTACATGTATACCTTGCATACATACTTCACTTATACCTGGAGGGTATATCACATCATTACTGATAGGTAGATACATATACCTTACTATACCTCTATGTTTACACATATCTGATTATAGCTACATGTTTACCTTTATTTGATATTATATAGACTTGGAGAAATTAGGAACCGCATGATATATATTTTAACTTGTTGCCGTTAAATAGCGGTTTTTCCTTTATATGCTTACATTACAGTTTTCTGTGGCATATATTATATTCATGGATTTTCTCATTGAGATATAGATTTTTCATGATGTTTTCTGGATTTGAGGACCGTGGTAGTTTCATGAAATTATGCATTATTTGAAAAATCCGGTTTCTCTTGATATGGTATTTTAGCATCCACCATTAGTTTTATCGGTTCTGATATATATACCCCATGCGAGGAGGAGTCGGGAGCCGTATGAGGGTAGATGGTGGGGCCCGGAGGTACCCGGGGCAAGAAAGGGATTTTGATGTAACATGCCGATGAGGCCTGACAGGGGAACCATACCTTCCGGTGACATTACCTATGACTCGGTGGTTATCGTAGGGATACCGACGGGAGTCATGTACGTATAGATACATCGAAGGAAGAGGGTCAAAGATGGGCACTCGGGTTTTCGGATAGCGTATGATACTTACCTATCAGGGTGTCAGACGTGGTGACAACACCTGATAGATCAGCCTTTATGTGTCGATGCTAGACACTTGTTTTCCTGATATTTTTACTCCTAAATATATATAACAGTGGACTAGGACGCTGTATATATATATATATATATATATATATATATATATATATTAGTAGAATGGAACGCTAATATATATATGTATACATATCAATACATTTACATCATCATACTTATTCATGCAAATATAATTTTCAGGATATAAGAGATTCACTTGATATTGGATTCAAGATATTTGAGATTCACTTGATATCGGATACAGGATATATGAGATTTACTTGATTTTGTACATTCGGGATATATGAGATTTAGTTGATATTGTATATTCAGGATTTGTGAGACTTATATGATATGAGAGCCAATTTAAAGGCTGATTTGAGGAAATTGGGATTTGGATTGTCTTGATGGACTTTGGTTCCACCACAAGGTCAGGATTCCGTGGAAATGGCATGTTTCATCCCATACTCCACATTTATTGTTTATGCACTGTTTCATATATTGGTAGTACCTGATAGAGTACCTTTCATGACTGTTGCATTTACATACTTTATTTTATATGCATTGCTTCATGTGTTAGTTGTACCTGCTAGAGTACCTTTCATGACTGTTGCATATATACATTGTCATATCATTGTTCATTTATTCGTAATACCTGATAGGGTATCTTACATGATTGTTGCATACTGATTGTCATATTATTGGTTCATGTATTAGTTGTACCTGCTAGTGTACCTTTCATGACTGTTGCATACATATGACCATTTATTGCTATTAGCTTGCATATGTTAGATTCGCGCTGTACGTGCATACTTGGGATTACCTGCATATGTTATTTACTATTCACGAGTTGGCAACTCACCCCTGTTGTGCCACAGTGTTTTGCAGGTTGTTCCCCAGAGTAGTCGAGGCAGGCTATTCATCTATTTTATCATCTTTTGCTGCGGATACCGCTTCGACTCACAGTGTGCAGTTTTGCTTTAGGTGGGTTTTATGGTTATACGTTCATGTTGCTTATTGTATATTCGTTTTATCCTGTACTCTCCATCTACCATTATCTTGTATGACTTAAAGACTTAATGTGAGGACGATATTGTATATTATTTTTGTGACTTGGATGTCTTTTATACAGTTTTTTTATCGTCTTTTATTTCTTCGCTACGGCGTCGCATATCTGTTGTTGTGGTGGTTGTTTTCTACCTTTGGGCGTATTTTGATCCCGTTGGGGATGCTTTACTTATATTTATGTTATACCCATTTTTGGGGCTGGCTTTTACAAAGAAAGTGCTGCCAAAATTTTAAAGGAAATAAAATTGGGACTTTAAAGAATTTGGGTTGAGATTTCAAAGGTTTTAAAATTTGCTATTATTTCTTACTACTTTTGATGGTTTAGATTGCTGGGTTTTCGGCTTACTTAAATTGAGTTACGCCTGTAGACGTTGCGTAGTTTAAGGGTCATCACGTGCCAATTTCGGGTCGTAACAAAGTTGGTATCAGAGCGCTAGGTTTTACCTTTCGAAGTGTAGGATGACCTTGGTATGATGGAGTAGATAGCTTAAGCAGAGTAACGTAGTGTGTGTATGTCCGCGGCATACTTACGACACGGTACTCCGCCCAAAGTGACCTAAGTACAAATTGCTTGAAATTCCATCCTTGATGATACATATCCTTGTGATTCGATTTCCGTGTTCATATCAAATCCTTTTCCATTTATAGCCTTTGCCGCCGATGACTATGGGGACTCAGAGAAGTGCAGCGAGGGCCGAGGTCAGAGTTAACTCGTGTGGGACAAGGTCTGACCGGGATGGCATGCTCGTTGCACAGGAGCAGATGGATCCGTCTTCGACAGATCGTATCACTAGGCTTGTGACAGAGATACGAGACTTGCGCCAGACGATGAGATCTTTGGTTGAGACCAGTAGAGCGCAGCGACAGGAGGGTCACCCCTGTTACCCAGTTGTTCCTTGCGATCAGCACTCAGCATAGTGTTACTTACGCAGCACCAGTAGATGCAGCCATAGTTGACGAGGCACGTCTTTCCGAGACTTTGGGAGTTCCAGAATAGTGGAGGACGCATACCGGTGTACCAGCCCAGAGACAGAGGTTCAGTCATCGAGACAGTTTTCGTGTTCATTGCGGGAGTAGTGGAGGCTTGGGATGAGAATAAGTTAGCTAGATCAGCCGTTCGTTGTGTTAACTTCTGTTAGCGATTCTTTTATTGCGCGACATGTATTCGGTCATGTGCCAATTGTAAGTCGACGTTAGACACCCCACATGATGCGGGGAGGCGGAATAGGTAAAACAATCATTTTGTTCAACTTAACATCGACTAACTTTACAGATCTTTGCTAAATCCTAACTAACAACTATCTAGAAATGATTAACTACTATGATAGATGATCATACCTCAAGATTCTAGTCATTCTTGTTCTTGTTGTTCACCTCCTCGTCGGTCTCTTCGATGTGATAGAAGATCCACCCGAGAGTTCCTTCTCCAAGCTTTAACCTCTCACTTGAGGTAACTAAGTGGCTAGGATTGCTAATCCAAGTGACCTAGAAGATATAGAAGTGGATTAAGGATCTATTAGTCTTGCAAACCCTTGGGATCTCAACACATGAGAGGATTAGGGTTAGGTTTTTGAAGAGAGAGAGCTTGAGGAGAGAGAATGTGTTTGTAATTATGAAACGAAAAATATCTCATTTTTGTATATAATGAAACATAAAATATCTTGCACAAATATCTTCATGCTTCGTTTAATACAAATGAATGAGTCATAATTTCATTTAATGCAAATAACATATCATCTCCTGCACCTCATTAAGCTTAATCCATAAATGAGTAAAAACATAATGAGTCACCTTTCTTCTAGAAGCTTCTCGACTAATTACGAGAATGCCCCTCTCATTCCTAGAAACATGGAAATACTGAGACTGTATAAATCCAATAATCCAATACTAGAATCTAGCTTAAACTAAAGCCCGCTAGTATAATCTGTCCGAATATCGTACGCGCATAAATACACTTATGTGTCCGAACCCTGTCGTAAAACCATACGACCTCTATATCGTTTCGCCTGAAGGAGGTAAACTCTCTGTGTGGGACTCTAAAGACTCGACACTACGCTAGCAGTGGGTTTAATTACAGGACATAAGCGGTACTAGCTGTACATAACGGTCCCCAGGTAGATGTCGATAAGAAAGCCGATGAGGAAACCCATATGAACTCCTACTAAGCCTGATATGATAATCTCCGTACAGTCCGGTCTGTTCATCTAATACTATCGCATATCAGGCCTAGGGGGCGGCAAGCGTCAGTCCCCTAAAAGCGGTATAAGTCGTGTTGGAGTGAAGCCCACTACACCTTGAGAAGCTACTGGAAATCCTACCAGTAAATCTCGTTTGCCCTCGCCAGGGACTTTGCGTAATGGCTCTCCAAACACAATGCGATATCAACTCCCAATACCGGGAGAGACGAATCCTATCTAACCACCACTGCCTCCAAGTGCTTCAGGACTGCACCCAACTGCTACCTGTTTGCATGACTCCTTTGAGCCGTGGTAGGGTAGCAATCTAAGAACAGTGGGAACACACTCGAAACGAAGCAGCAATGTCAAGTCTGTGGACTATGCTGTACTCATGTCACCTGGGAACTGTTAACTGACGACGAGTATAATACCAACCAACAGTTCCCAGCGAGTCCTGTCCGGTGTATCCATAACCCAATGAGCACCTATATACTATCTCCAGTACAACGTACTGATGGCTGTGGGACAGACCATCTCCCCAACTGGGATGAGAAGTGTACACACTAGTTACTCCGGAGTATCGATGCCCTGTCTCGATAATCCTACGACTAGGGACCTGAAAAAGGATGTGCTTGTAGACTATCCAGCCCCCACTAGTGTGACTGCCATCACAACGCTGGTAGTCAAGAAAGATCCTTAAGGCTCTATCAATATATATTCACGATATGCTAACATATACACATATTAAGATAGATATAAACCAAGTAGCATACTACTATGTTGAGCGAGACTGTTAATATAACTGTGAATATCCCAAGCTTCCATTAAGTAATATACAAGCTAGTATGATACAATAATGGCCCCTAGGGCATATACATTAACAATCTCCCACTTGCACTAGGGCCATGTACTGGCGTATTGAAGACCTATCATCTCGAATGGCCTCTCGAACTGTGTCTGAGATAATGCCTTTGTGAATGGATCTGCAGTGTTCTCCTCTGTAGCAACTCTCCGGACCTCGATCTCCCGGTGATCTATGATCTCCCTGATCAGGTGATATTGCCTTAAGATATGTCTGGACTTCTAATGGGACCTGGGTTCCTTCGCTAAAGCTATAGCCCCGTTGTTGTCACAATACAGAGGTATTAGATCAATAATGGATGGAACCACCTGAAGTTCTGTGGGGAACTTCTTCATCCAGACTGCTTCTTTTGCGGCATCGCAAGTAGCTATATACTCCGCTTCCATCGTCGAGTCAGCAACGGTGTCCTGCTTAGAACTCTTCCAGCACACCGCCCCTCCATTGAGGGTAAAGACATAACCTGACATGGACTTGGAGTCATCCTTGTCACTCTGGAAGCTGGAGTCAGCAAAAGCCTCGATCTTGAGGTCTTTTCCTCTGTAAACCAAGAACATATCCTTAGTCTTTCTCAGATACTTGAGAATGTTATTTACTGCTATCCAGTGCTTCTCCCATGGGTCTGACTGATACCGGCTTACCACGCTCAGTGCGAAAGCTACATCTGCTCTGGTGCACAACATCGCATACATTATAGAGCCTACCGCAGAAGCGTAGGGTATAATTAACATGCGATCCCTTTCCAAATCAGTCTTGGGAGACATCTCTTTGGAGAGGGTGATTCCGTGACAAGCCGGTAAATTACCGCGCTTAGAATCTTCCATACTGAATCTTTTCAGTATAGTGTTGATATACCTGTACTGCGAAAGTCCCAACATCCTCTTAGATCTATCACGACAGATCTGGATCCCCAGTATGTAAGAAGCATCACCCAGGTCTTTCATGGAGAACCTGTGTGACAAGAATCCTTTGACAGATTGTACCATAGGAATGTCATATCCTATCAAGAGAATGTCATCCACGTACAAGACGAGGAATACGACAGTTCTTGCTACAATTTTACTATATATACATAGTTCATCTGGATTTTTGATAAAGTCATATTCTTTGACCGTTTCATCAAAACAGATGTTCCAACTCCGCGATGCCTGCTTTAGTCCATAAATGGACTTAAGCAACTTGCACACTTTCCCGCTGCTCCCACTCTGATTGAAACCTTCTGGCTGATCCATATAGACGCATTCTTCTAAATTACCATTTAGAAAAGCCGTCTTTACGTCCATCTGCCAGATCTCATAATCATGGAAGGCGGCAATGGCAAGAAGGATCCGAATGGATTTGTGCATAGCCACTGGAGAAAAAGTTTCGTCATAGTCCAAACCAGGTCTTTGACGAAAACCCTTTGCAACAAGTCTAGCCTTATAGGTTTCCACCTGTCCATCTACACCAATATTTTTCATGAAGATCCACTTGCATCCTATGGTTTTTACCCCATCTGGAGCAAAGTCCAAAGTCCATACTTTGTTGGTGTACATCGACTCCATCTCGGTCAGCATTGCATCCAGCCATCTTACTGATCCGCCGCTCTGTATGTCCTGCTGGAAGCTAGTAGGTTCATCATTATCAAAGACGTAATCTTCTCTATCCCCATCTATGAGAAAACCGTAGTATCTCTCAGGCAGATGAGACGGCCTACTACTCCTGCGGAGGGGTGCGGGAATGTCCTGTTCTTCTTGAACTTCTGGTTCTACCAAACTTTCAGTAGTAGTTTGTGGTTCTGGAATTTCTTCCAGTTCTATTGCGCTCCCACTTGTTTCCTTTTCTAAAAACTGTTGTTCTAGAAAATGGGCATTACGAGAAACAAAAACCTTTTGTTCCTCTGCGTAATAGAAACAATACCCCATGGAGTTCTTTGGATATCCCACAAACTTACATTGTACTGATCGTGCCTCGAGTTTGTCCGCATGCTTCTTTTTAACAAAAGCTAGACTTCCCCATAACTTCAGATACTGAAGATAGGGTTTCTTCCTACTCCACATCTGATATGGTGTGGTAGGCACATTCTTGGTAGGAACCCTATTCAAAAGATATGCAGCTGATTCTAGCGCATAACCCCAGAAAGATCGCGGTAACTCAGCATTACTCATCATGGAACGTACCATATCCAATAGGGTTCGGTTCCGTCTTTCTGATACACCGTTATGTTGTGGAGTGTATGGAGGAGTAAGATGAGAGGGAATTCCTTTTTCTTTTAGGTAATCCAGGAACTCGGCACTTAAGTATTCACCACATCGATCAAATCTCAGTGTCTTGATACTTTTGCCGGTTTGGTTTTCTACTTAATTCTTATATTCTTGGAATTTCTGAAAGGCCTCGAATTAATGTTTCATTAAGAAAATGAATCCATACCTAGAGTAATCATCCGTAAAAGTAATGAAATATGAAAAACCGTCTCTTGCATGTGTAGACATTGGACCACATACATCGCTGTGTATGAGTCCTAAGAGCTCGCTCGCTCTTACTCTATGTCCAGTGAATGGAGTCTTTGTCATCTTTCCTTTGAGACATGATTGACAAGTGGCATAAAATTGATATTCGAACGGATCCAAATACCCTTCTCTATGTAACTTAGTTAACCTTGTCTCATTGATGTGGCCTAATCTACAATGCCATAAGAAAGCCTGATTTATATCTGGAGACTTTCTTTTTAGTGTGTTCTGGACATTGAAAATCTGCAATTGGTTTAACACGTATATACCATTATCTAGTATACCAGACCCAATCAAACCATAATTAAGGTGGATGTTAACAACATCGCTTACAAACGTGAAATCATAACCTTCTTTTGATAACAACGATACTGATATGATATTACACGTTAAACTAGGTACACAAAAACAGTTGCGCAAAACCAAAATATGTCAACTCGTCAATCCAAGGTGATAATCCCCTACGGACACAGCACCCATGCTAGCTCCGTTAGCAACCTTGAGGGTCATATCACCAACCTTCAGCACTCTACGGTTTCTCAGTGCCTGCAATGAATTGCATATATGAGATCCTGATCCGATATCCAATACCCAGGAAGTATAGTTGATTAACAGACAATTTTCAATTACAAACACACCAGAAGCCGAAGCCACAACTTGCCTCGGGTCCTGGTTCTTGGAAATCCAAGCTTTGCAATCTTTCTTCCAATGGCCTTTTCTACGACAGTGGAAGAACTCGTCCTTTGCCACTACTGGCACCGCAACCTTTTCCTTTCCCTTGGCTTCCACCTTACTTACACCACCTCTCGGTTTGGTAGTGGCCTTCTTCTTCCTTCCTTTGGCCCTTGCCTTGGACCTGGAAGAAGAAGTACCGCGAACAAACATAGTGGGTGTTTCCCTCGCTTTCTGCAAGGTGCCCTCTGCACTCCTCAACATGTTAAGGAGTTCTGGAAGCTCAAATTTCTTACCTTGAATGTTGAAATTCAAGATAAATTGGGAGTAGGTGGAAGGAAGGAACTGAAGAACCAAGTCTGTATATAGCTCGTTCTCTAATGTTTTCTCGAGGTCTGCGAGCTCTTCAATATTGCCAATCATCTTAAGGACATGTTCTCCTACAGATGATCCGAAGGCCAGCCTCGTCTGAAACAAGTTCTTCGAGGTCTCGTATCTAGCTATACGAGATTGCTCTCCATACAGTTCCTTGGTGTGGAGAAATATGGATTCAAGATCCATATTCTCGTGCCTCCTATGATGTTCATTATTCATAGAGGAAAGCACGATGCATTTGGCCTTCGCGCAGTCAATCTCCCAGGTCTTGTGGATTTCCTTATCCGTGACACTGGATTCAGGACCTGGGACGGCAGGTGCCTTAGTAGTAAGGACATACCCCAATTTGTCATAAGTTATAGCCATCTAGACATTCCAGAACCAGTCTTTATAGTTTGGCCCTGTCAAAATATTTTTATCTAATAATAACTTAAAGCCTGTCATGTTCTGGGTCGCTGCAATTAGGAGAGAGAGATGAAACACTTTAGCATGATGATCTTGCAAGTTTAGAGTGATTTTTAGTTTATCTAAACAGGATGGCTCCCACTTTTTCTCGAATCCCTCCTCAAACCAAAAAGGAAGAATTAGTCAGGACTATTCTCACCGTACAATACTTGCTTAACCGTTCAGCCATGCCGGTGTCAGTACTTCGAGGGAGGTTTTACGACGCTTTCGCGAAGTTCCTTAATTAAATAACCTCTTTTCTCTGGGGGCGTAGACCCGCTGACACCTTTCTCGACACCTACTTGGTTTATAGCATTGATCGTTAAGTGACGAATCTCCTGTAGAGTAGCGGATACTCACAGTAGGATCGGGATCCAAATATCATCGTATGATAAAGCTGAAGGAATCCTACCAAAATTATCACACTCTAAATGGTATGCAACTCTTAGCAAATTTCAGTTTCTTTAGAAATTCCGGATATCAATTTCTTCCCTATGCTCTTATGACCTTGGCGTTGGTCAAAATGCCATATGTCACATGTCAAGTTCTATCCATCATTATCTTGTTAATCTGAACCCATCCGTACATACCCCTGACGTTGGCCAAATACCAGTACGACTGTCCCAAACTAACTCTGTAAGTGCACGGCGGCGCCCCGGCCTCCATCCCGAGGCCAAAATGCGGAAGCGGTGATTAACTTAAATTTTTCTTGAACCGGCACCACCGCGCACTAAAACCCGGATCGAACCATTAACTATTCCTAGCTAACTACAAGATGGGGAAAAGAAATATACCGAGTGATCCGAGTCCTCCGGTCTTCTCGTCGTCGTCCCGATCTCCCGCGGAAGCTCCGGTCTCCACCTCGTCTCCGGAAGGGCACCACGTCGCCTGCTTCTTTTACGGGCTCCCACCTCTATACCGAGGCAACTCGGGCACGAAGTTGGCGAGCCGACGTGCCCAAGGTTTGCTGTAGAATATAGTGTAGAAATCTATATCTCATTTGGGGTTGTGGAGGTTGCCTTTTTGGTGGAGGAATGAGATGTAGTTTGGAGATGGAACTTGTGGGAATTTTGCAAAGACGAATGAACAAAAACCCACACTCAAAATATTGGATAGCCCACCCCCTTCATTGGCCGGCCATGGCTTGAATGAATGAGAATTGGGAGTGAGAGAAAAGTCAAGAGGGGAGGAGGCTATCATCCAAGAGAGAGAAAGTGTTATGATGATAAAACAATGATCACAAAACAAGAACCACACTCCAAAACTTAATCATATCCAACAAAGGTCAAGCCATCATGAAAACTATCATGAAGCAAAAAGTCAAGCAATGATGGTGCAAGTATCATGATACAATAATATGCAAAGACCCCCTTCCAAATTTCTTATTTGCACAAATGCAAATAAGCCCTCCTCCACCAATCTTCGGCCAATGAACGATACAAAGGAAATTGGCCGAAACGGAAAGCAAACTGGCAACACCAGAAAACTGGTCCCGTAATAAATTACAGGAAAATCCCGATACTGTGCATACACACCCGCATTTGTATTCCGACTGAAATACAAATGCAATGAGACAAAATCTACACTGTACTATATTAGGATCCGGCTTAAACCAAAGCCGGCCAGTATTATCCGTCCGATCCTGATCCGTGCAATACTGCACGTATCTGATCGAACCCTGCCATATACCCATACGGCCTCTAGTACCAACCGTCCAATCCTGATCCGTGCAATACCGCACGTATCTGATCGAACCGTGCCATATCTCCATACGGCCTCTCCAGCGTTTCGCCCGAAAGCTTGAGTAACTGAATGTGGGGGACTCTAAAGACTCGTCAACACCTTGGTTGTGGATTTAACCACTAGCACGTCAGAGGTATAAGCCAATACGTAACGGGCCACCAGCTATTGACCAAAAGGGACGTCAATGAGCGAACTCATCCTGACACCCTATTGAGCCTGTCAGTGACAATATCCGTACAGTCCGGTCCGTTCGTCTATGAGCATCGCATGGCGGGCCTAGGGGGTTGGTAAAAGTCAGACCCCCAAAAGCGGTACAAGTCGTGTCGGAGTGTAGCCCAGAACACCCTGAGATACTACCGGAATACCTACTAGTAAATCTCCTGCCTCGACCAAGGGCTTCGTGTAATGGCTCTCCTAGACACAGCGCGACCTCACCCCCAATACTGGGAGAGACGAACCCCTGAAGATCCGCTCACTGCCTCCATGTGGCTCGGGACTGTACCCAACTAAAACCTGTTTGCACGTCTCCTTTGAGCGTGGTTAGGCAGTAATCAAAGTACAGTGGGAACTCACACAAGAAAAATGACGATCCCCAGGTCGATGAACTAACCTGTACACATGTCACCAGGGAACTGCTATCTGACGTCAGGTATAAGACCAACTAGCATGTTCCCGGCGAGTCCTGTCCGGTGTACTCATAACCCAATGAGCACCTGTATACATCTTAGGTGAACCAACTGACACCAGTGGTTTGTGAGACCGGCCACCGCCCCTCGTCGGGGTCTCGACTGTATACACTAGTCTACACTGGAGAATCGATGCCCTATCTCGAAACTCCCACGACTAGGGACCTTTTAAAGATGTGCTTATAGACCCCAGCTCCCACTTATATGATCACCCTCATACTGCTGGTGGTCAAGCAAGAATCCTAGGGGCTCTATCAACGTGTAATAGTGACATGTCAGGTCACCTAAAGCAGTACACGATGATAAAGGTAAACCAGATTGCATACTATCATCTCGAGTAAGACTGTCCTACTGGGACATGTCCTCCCTCAATCATTGCAATCACGTGCCTGTGATCCAATAATTGACTCTGAGGGCACTATCTCCAACAATCTCCCACTTGCACTCAAGGCTAATTATTGCGATGCCGCATACTCACAGCCCGTGTGATACCGAACACCCAACTCCTCTACTTGTCAGTCTCACAAAGCTCGTTTGCGAAACTATTGCGTTCGAGGAATAGCCTCAGTGAGTGGATCCGCCTTGATGTTTCTTTCTATGTCTCTCTATATCTCATGTTCGCGGAGAAACCCATCTCCCGAAATGAGCAATACCTGTCTTAGAATGTGTCTGGATGTCTGATAGGACCTAGCTCATAAATGAACTCCAAATCCAAACTTCTTAGACTGTATCGTCAACTGAATTTAATCTGTATCTTGCGCCATGCCTCCCTCAGTATTGCCTTGGACCACCTGTCCAAAATACTGGCCCTCGTCAGAAGGAAAAACTATAACTCTGACAACTTCCTTTTCGTCCAGGTCACCTTGGAAGCCTGGAATGATAACTGTCTCCCGAATGAGGCTGTTGTTATCATATCCCTAGAACATCCACTTATGTTCTAAAACTGCTTCCGACTGTTTCTCCAGGATTTGATCAATGTCAATTTATTGCATCTAATGCAAGAACAACATCTGGTGTGGTACTAGACATCTCATGATTGACTCAATTTCCTGAGCAAGTGATCTGCCAATCATGCACATCCCTCTCCCCTTTAGTCTGTAAGACACCTTTAGAGAGGGTGACTCCATCACCTGCAGGTACACTACCGTGCCAGGAGTCGTCTATTCTAAATACTCTTAGAATGCTGTCTAAGTACCCTTAATTGGGAAACCACCCAAATTTAGATCTAAAACCATAGATCTAGTAACCAATATGTCTGATATATTGTCCAAGTCCCATGTGGAGAAACCACTGTGTGACCACCAAAGTATAACCAATCGTAGTATAGGAATATCACTTCCTACTCTGTGTATGTCATCCAAATACCAGGACATCACACCCTACTACCTTCTCAACAGATCCATCCCCTATTCTGATGAAGTCAAACCTACGACTGTCACATCAGAAATAGAAGATCTATCTTCGCTACATCTGCTTTAGTCTATAAATAGACATAAGCCAGTTGTCCACCAATGCTTCCGCTGCTCTCACTAACTACGACAACCCTCTGGCAGAGTCATATAGACGTACACTTCTAAAGCCAGTTTAGAACGACACTATACTCATCCTCCTGCCGGGTCTCACTGTCTGGAACAACAGCAATGGCAAGTCTGGGTAAACAAGAACTTCCCTGTCACCGTCCTTGAGGCTACCGGAGTACCTCTCGGGTGCCTGAAGTTACCTACCTTATCTGCGGAGTGGCCAATGGAATGTCAAACCAGATTGAATCTTTAGGTTCCTATGAAATATTCAGTAATCGTTTGTGGTTCTGGAATCTCTTCCAGTTCTACCATACTCCCACTACTATTTTCTGAAAAAATCCATTTTTAATAAAACTGTGGCGAGTCTAGAACAATATCACTATTGATCTTCCAGATGGTAGAAAGTCAACCCTCGTCATCGCCTGGGTCAACCCACAAACAGCCATTACAGAAACGTGCCTTGAGTTGTCCAGTGTTTGGTTTTAATCATAAGCCGGACAACTCCCCGTACCTTAACATCGTTAATATATGAAATGTTCTATATCCTATATAGAACTAGAGGCACTGATTTAATTGAACTAAATTCAAATCATGCAACTGTCTCCAGCGCATGTCAACTAAATGGAAGGAGGCCTATCAGCGTTACTCAACTTAGGAATACTTCCAATTATGAATAACCTGAAAGAGAAGCAAGATCTCTTAATCATTACTATCATCTGAATACCATACACAAGTATCTACTTCTTTGATCACTTTGAAGAATCCCGATACTTGCAATACCTGGTTCTCTACTTTATTCAAATACCTATAACTTCTCAAAATTCGGACCATGTGTTTCTACGAAACACCTGTCTAAAAACTAGAGAAGTCATAAGTAAACCGAATATAGTACGAGGACCAACCCCTCTATCCTCATGGACGCTGGACAACATACAATACTTTGTATAAGTCCCTTGAGTCTGATAACTCATTCACTGTGTGTCGTAGGTTGAAAACTGTACTATGGTTATGAAGAATTACACCGCTGCTTAATGCTCCTTACCCAACAATCCACTGATATAGGTAAATGTCATCGACATAATTTCAAAAAGGTATATCTCACTCTATGAAAATAGACGTACAGATATATCAATTTGAGATTGGTGCATAACAGCGGATATTCAAAACCAAATATTTGCCGACTGGCAAACAACCCAGGTGATTTCCTCAAATATCACCAATTACAACGAATCCCGATATAATGAGGATGATCACCTAATTCCCAATAACTTACTCCCACTCATCATCTGTAAAACCATACAGATGTGAGAATCATACCTGGTAAATACAAACCCTGGAGTAAGTATCTAATCGGGAAATCAGTTTTCCTTTAACAGTACACAGTGAAACTGAAACATTTAAATGTTTCGATAGGGTATCCCGGTATTCCTAGTAATGCCTCTTCCAGATTCATGACTGTAACCGTATAAATCTCTGCCACCTCTCCAAATCCCTTTATATGTCTTTAGTCATTACCTTCTGCACACCCCTTAGGCCAAATGGTTTTCTTCCTTCCTTACCGTTCGGCACCAGCCTATGGTTTGGAAGAAGACTATCCAATAAGCATAATGGGTGTACTGTCCTAATCCTAGGAGGACTCGCAATGCGAGAGAAGGTGAAGATAAAAGACAACTGAATGAACCTTATTCCTATTTCTCCTGAACCAGAATCCATCCCCGAACTGGAACAAGTTCCGTTCGAGTTCGTATATAACCATACGATGGAGTATCCAATAAACTGTGGATCTTCGTAGTGATACGGAGTGTCCTGGAGAAATACAAAGGTGAAGTGGGAGTGGTAATGAAATACCTGGTTTGGTCGTGAATATCAGTTGCAATTTACTTTGCCCTCTTACGAATCCCTTGCTTTGTCTTAACTTAATACCTTCTGCACACCATCGTTATGCTAATTGGTTTTCTTCATTCCCTACCGGTCGGCACCTGCCTATGGTTTGGAAGAAGACTATCCAATTTGCGTAATAGGTGTACTATCCCCTAATCTAAGGGGTACTCGCAACCTGAGAGAAGGTAGAAGGAAAAGACAACTGAATAGTCCTATCCGTGTTCTCCAAAACCTGAAACCATCCTCGAATAAATCCCTTCGAGTTCGTATATAACCATACGATGGTTTTATCCAATGGAAGTGGACGTTCATAGTAATGCGGGGTGTCCTGGAGAAAAGGGTAAAAGTAGGAGTGGCAATGAGGTTCGCAACTCTGACAATCCAAAAGCCAGTGTTAAGAAGGTTCGGTTAACTTGGTCACTGAGTCATAGTCTTAGGGTCGGGTCAATGGTCGCTGCCAGAGAGAGAGAGAAAAGAAACACTCAGCGTGCACTCTATCCTAGATCGGAATGGTTACCAATTTATCTAATCTGGAAACCTTCCACTGTCACCTCCAATTCTCCTCCAAACCTGAAAGAAGAATTAGTCGGGATCACCCGAGGAGTAAACCAACTCATCAGTGGGAATCGGGATCCAACTATCATCGCATGATAACGTGACGAAATACGCTCACGGTATCACACTCCAGAAGGTATGCGCATATCTGGCAAGTTTCAGTTCTTTTGAAACTCCCGATGTGATTTCTGCCTCATGCTCTTATGACCTTGACTTTGGCCAACATATCATAAGTCACATGTCAAGTTCTACCCGTCATTCTCTAGGTTAATTTGAGCCCACCCGTACATACCCTTGACTTTGGCCAAAATAGTAGTACGACTGCCCCAAACCAACGCATCTATCTATGCTGCATATGAATACCCCAATAGCTACCAATCACTGTGCCTTGACTTTGGCCAACATATACAGCTTGAATACTATTGACCACCCATATGAAACGACGGAGGGCTACGAATGGTTTCTGGAGAAAACTTTTAACGTAATGAACTTGATATCATTGAAGGAACGGATAGCTTTTTTTTAAAAATATAGTGACGAAAAACCTTTGCTAAAGAGGTCACTCCCGGTGAAGGGATCTCGGCTCTTTCCCCGTAGAATGAGGTACAGGATATTCCAACTGAATACCACGATGCAAAGCAAAAGTAATCGGCTACAGTGAAGTCATTGCCCTGACGCAAACTTTTTGTCTAAGGGCTCACTCCCGGTGAAGGGATCTCGGCCCTTGCCTCGTCGACTGAGGAGCAGGATATTCCAACTGAATACCACGATGCAAAACAAAAGTAAACGTCCTTGCAATAACAGCTTTTTGAAAAGTGTTCCAACAACATCAGAATAGGTTTGTTTTTAACTTGCATTGATCCGAATCAACGCAGTCCCATCAATTGATCACACCACAAAAAACGAAAATATACTGCTGTACGTATATGCCATCCGCATTCGCCACTGGGTCCCGTCATTACCCGTTAGGTTAGCTAACTAACGACAGAGCGGGGACTGGACTAGCGCGGATGCAAAACATATACAACATCTACTAATATATATACCAATATATTATATTTCGCTCAAGGCGTGGAAAAAAATGCAACATCACAGAAATGTACAGCATCACAGAACAATACAGATATCTGGGATCCCCGGGTTCCACAGAGCCACAACTGAAACCCGACGTTCCCCTGGTCGTGTGGATAGCCTGTGCAATGGAATCCTAGACCCCTACGGGCGTGGCAAGTTACCCGCCAAGATCTGAAGCGAGGCAGCCCCCTTCAACAACGTGAATGGACCACCCGGCACTTCACGGAATCCGGTAACTTGGGCACCCCTCCTGGGTCAACCTGTACCCTCTACGTGTGCGGCGAATAGCCTGCCAATTCTAGAGTGAAGCCCCCTCCGTCTCAATGCCATGAGATGCGGGCTTGTTGCCCTCTAGAACCCGGCTATCCGTGCACCCCTCCTTGGGGTAATCCTAGTACAGAAAGTAAAATATACATACAACAGGTACATCGACCGCAACCTGGTCGTGCCCCAAAATAATAATACAAACAGGCAGTGACGGCAATCCACATGTCGGACGCTTGCCCCGCAATATCAAATGTACATAATACAACCACAACTGTACTAGCATTGCATCCAGCCTATCCCCACGACCGATCCGCAACATCACAGCAATATACAGAACATCAACGTGAAAATCACGTTTGCAAATCCGTCTAACCGGGCTATAGCAGTTAGACAGGATTTACCGATCAAGTGACATTCACGGTCGCAGATATAATGTAAATACTGTGAACTAATGTGTTTAAAATATCCGATCGATTAAATTTTACCAAGTGGGCCCCCAAGTAGTACTGTAGCACATCAAGAAATTCTGGGCCCAAAATTAATATTCCAAAACCCCTATTTTTAACCCAAAAGCCCACTGGAAAAAATTGGCACAATGATAACACAGAACCGCCGCGGAACCGCGGCCATAAGGGGGTTTTGGCCGCGGTTCCGCGGTCTTCTTGTTGAATCATGTTGTCGAATTTTTACAGTAGGTTTAAAAGTCCATGCACACACTTCTGCAACATACTAAAAAATTTTTGGAGCACAAAAAATTTTAACAGAGAACTGATGCATGAGAAAACGCGGATTTTGGAATTTTTGATTGATCGAAAATGTAAACACATTAAACAAAGCTAGACTATGTTAATGGCGAGGCTCTGATACCAATGTAAGTGCACGGCGGCGGCCCGGCCTCCATCCCGAGGCCAAATTGCGGAAGCGGTGATTAACTTAAATTTTTCTTGAACCGGCACCACCGCGCACTAAAACCCGGATCGAACCATTAACTAGTCCTAGCTAGCTACAAGATGGGGAAGAGAAATATACCGAGTGATCCGAGTCCTCCAGTCTTCTCGTCGTCGTCCCGATCTCCCGCGGAAGCTCCGGTCTCCACCTCGTCGTCGGAAGGGCACCACATCGCCTGCTTCTTTTACGGTCTCCCTCCTCTATACCGAGGCAACTCGGGCACGAAGTTGGCGAGCCGACGTGCCCAAGGTTTGCTGTAGAATATAGTGTAGAAATCTATATCTCATTTGGGGTTGTGGAGGTTGCCTTTTTGGTGGAGGAATGAGATGTAGTTTGGAGATGAAACTTGTGGGAATTTTGCAAAGCCAAATGAACAAAAACCCACACTCAAAATATTGGACAGCCTACCCCCTTCATTAGCCGGCTATGGCTTGAATGAATGAGATTTGGGAGTGAGAGAAAAGTCAGGAGGGGAGGAGGCTATCATCCAAGAGAGAGAAAGTGTTATGATGATAAAACAATGATCACAAAACAAGAACCACACTCCAAAACTTAATCATATCCAACAAAGGTCAAGCCATCATGAAAACTATCATGAAGCAAAAAGTCAAGCAATGATGGTGCAAGTATCATGATACAATAATATGCAAAGACCCCCTTCCAAATTGCTTATTTGCACAAATGCAAATAAGCCCTCCTCCACCAATCTTCGGCCAATGAACGATACAAAGGAAATTGGCCGAAACGGAAAGCAAACTGGCAACTCCAGAAAACTGGTCCCGTAATAAATTACAGGAAAATCCAGATACTGTGCATACACACCCGCATTTGTATTCCGACCGAAATACAAATGCAATGAGACAAAATCTACACTATACTATATTAGGATCCGGCTTAAACCAAAGCCGGCCAATATTATCCGTCCGATCCTGATCCGTGCAATACCGCACGTATCTGATCGAACCCTGCCATATACGCATACGGCCTCTAGTACCAACCGTCCGATCCTGATCCGTGCAATACCGCACGTATCTGATCGAACCGTGCCATATCTCCATACGGCCTCTACAGCGTTTCGCCCGAAAGCTTGAGTAACTGAATGTGGGGGACTCTAAAGACTCGTCAACACCTTGGTTGTGGATTTAACCACTAGCACGTCAGAGATATAAGCCAATACATAACGGGCCACCAGCTATTGACCAAAAGGGACGTCGATGAGCGAAATCATCCTGACACCCTACTGAGCCTGTCAGTGACAATATCCGTACAGTCCGGTCCGTTCGTCTATGAGCATCGCATGGCGGGCCTAGGGGGTTGGTAAAAGTCAGACCCCCAAATGAGGTACAAGTCGTGTCGGAGTGTAGCCCAGAACACCCTGAGATACTACCGGAATACCTACCAGTAAATCTCTTGTCTCGGCCGAGGGCTTCGTCTAATGGCTCTCCTAGACACAGCGCGACCTCACACCCAATACCGGGAGAGACGAACCCCTGAAGATCTGCTCACTGCCTCCATGTGGATCGGGACTGTACCCAACTAAAACCTGTTTGCACGTCTCCTTTGAGCGTGGTAGGGTAGTAATCAAAGTACAGTGGGAACTCACACGAGACAAATGACGATCCCCAGTTCGATGAACTAACCTGTACACATGTCACCAGGGAACTGCTATCAAACGTCAGGTATAAGACCAACTAGCATGTTCCCGGCGAGTCCTGTCTGGTGTACTCATAACCTAATGAGCACCTGTATACATCTTTGGTGAACCAACTGACACCAGTGGCTTGTGAGACCGGCCACCGCCCCTCGTCGGGGTCTCGACTGTATACACTAGTCTACTCTGGAGAATCGATGCCCTATCTCGGAACTCCCACG
The DNA here is from genome assembly GCA_030015575.1 of Agapanthus africanus. Taxonomy (NCBI): domain Eukaryota; kingdom Viridiplantae; phylum Streptophyta; class Magnoliopsida; order Asparagales; family Amaryllidaceae; genus Agapanthus; species Agapanthus africanus. The sequence goes on from JASDDO010000010.1 coordinate 290,909,907, forward strand.
ACTAGGGACCTTTTAAGGATGTGCTTATAGACCCCAGTTCCCACTTATATGATCGCCCTCATACTGCTGGTGGTCAAGCAAGAATCCTAGGGGCTCTATCAACGTGTAATAGTGACATGTCAGGTCACCTAAAGTAGTACACGATGATAAAGGTAAACCAGATAGCATACTATCATCTCGAGTAAGACTGTCCTACTGGGACAGGTCCTCCCTCAATCATTGCAATCACGTGCCTGTGATCCAATAATTGACTCTGAGGGCACTATCTCCACCAAACTCATCTATCTATGCAACAAATGAATAACCAGCAGCTTCCAAACACTATGCCTTGGCGTTGGTTAAAATACATAGCTTGAATACTACTGAATACCCAAATAAAATGACGGAGGGCTACGAATGGTTTTGTCAAAACCGTGAACGTAGTGAACTTGATATGATCGAAGGAACCTGATAGCTTTTAAAAGGAGTGGTTTAAGCTCCGCAATCAAAAAAAATCTTCTGTTTTAAAATAACCGAGTGGTTTCTTTTAAACTGTTCCAACGATTCAACTTTGGTTTATTTTCTTTGCATTAATATAATGCGTCCTATCAATTAACCTATCATTGCAGAAAACCACGAAAATACAACATCCACTTATGCCATCCGCATTCGCCACTAGGCCTGTAAGTCCATGTTTCTCACCCCGGTTCTTATGGGGAGGCGGAAACGGCAAAAAACAATGATTTTGGCGCATGGCAACATGGACTAAAAGTCGGATCTTTGCTAAACTAGAAACTAGTGAACACTTAGAGGTTTAGCTACTATGTTGTAGGAAGTATACCTCACAGAACCGGTCCTTCGGGTCTTCATCCCACTGTTCCACTCGTCCATCCAAGCTCCAAGCGTCGATCCGGACCTTGGGCACCTCCGCGGCCTTCTTGAGTCGAAGACGATCCACCTGAGAGTTGTACACTAAGCTCTGCCTCAAGCCAAGGCAACTAGGGCAAGGAGATTGCTAATCTAAATGCCTTAGAATGTGTAGAGGAGATGTATGGATGTATTTGTCTTTGTGGATTCTTTTTCTCTCAACACATGAGATCAAAAGAAGAGATCAAGAGGAGGAAGAAGAAGGAGAAAGTTTGCAACCATGGAACTTTTCTTTTCTTCTCACTTCATGAGAGAGAATGAGAAGAGCATAATGAAAAAAAATTAACCCAAAAAAAGAAAAGAACCATGGTTGCAATAATACACTAAATCATCATTACAAATCCTATCATGATATAAGTTGATGGCACATTGAATTGACCATTATCATAACATATAAATTAAAATGAAAATAAAAGAAGAGTGTGGATCTCTCTTGAAGGTCAATGGTCAACATGGTCAACATGGTCAAGAGATCTAAGTGGTCAAATGGTCAATGCAATTAGCCATCACTAATCTATCACTAAAAGGATTAGTAAACAATGCCTCCGGCTCATAACGGTTTTGACCAAACGAACTGTCAAAACCCTAATGAGTGTGCCACATTATGGTTTTGGCCGAACCAACTGCCAAAACCCTAATGGGGCACCTCCTTCTTCATCCCTCCTCAAAACTGTGCATACACACCCGCATCCGCATTCCGTAGAATGCGAATGCACAGAAGACAAATCAAATCCATCTGTGCAATACTAGGATCTGGCTTAAACCAAAGCCCGCTAGTATTGCCTGCCCGAACAGCATTTGCACACAAGTGCACGTAAGTGATCGTAGCCCTGCCGTAAAACCATACGGCCTCTACACGTTTCGCTCAGTGTAGGGAAACTCTCTGTGTGGGACTCTAAAGACTCGACACTACGCTGGCAGTGGGTTTAACCACAGACCGCAAGCGGCACTTGCTGTACGTAACGGTCCCCAGGTAGATGTCGATAAGAAGGACGATTAGGTAAAACCATCCGAACTCCTACTGAGCCTGTATGTGACAATCTCCGTACAGTCCGGTCTGTTCATCTGATACATCGCATGGCGGGCCTAGGGGGGCGGTGAATGTCAGTCCCCTAATAGCGGTACAAGTCGTGACGGAGTGTAGCCCAGAACACCCTAAGATAACACTGGAAACCTACCAGTATATCTCGCTTGTCCTGGCCAGGGAATACTTGTGTAATGGCTCTCCTAGACACAGCGCGATGTCAACCCCCAATACCGGGACAGACGAATCATGTCTAACCGTCACTGCCTCCAAGTGCTTCAGGACTGCACCCAACTACTACCTGTTTGCACGACTCCTTTGAGCCATGGTAGGGTAGTAATCTAAGTACAGTGGGAACACACTCGAGGCGAAGTGACAGTGTCAAGTCGGCGGACTAAGCTGTACTTATGTCACCTGGGAACTGATAACTGACGATAGGTATAATACCAACCAACAGTTCCCGACGAGTCCCGTCCATTGTACTCGTAACCTAACGAGCACCCGCATACTATCTCAAGTATGACGTACTGACGGCTGTAAGGCAGACCGTCTCCTCCGCGGGGATGAGAAGCGCATACGCTAGTCTACTCCGGAGTATCGATGCCCTGTCTCGATAGTCCAACGACTAGGGACCAGTATAAGGATGTGCTTATGGATTACCCAGCCCCCACGAGTGTGAGCGCCATCACAACGCTGGTAATCAAGCAAAGATCCTAAGGGCTCTACTAATATGTATATAAGCGATATGCTAAAAGAAACACATGCACATATTGAAGTAGAGACAAACCAAGTAGCATACTACCATTTCGAGTAAGATTGTCTATACAACTGTGAATATCCCAAGCTTCCATCAAGTAATATACAAGCTAGTATGATACAGTAATGGACTCTAGGGAATATACACTAACAATCTCCCACTTGCACTAAGGCCATGTACTGGCGTATCGAAGACCTATCATCTCGATCAGCCGCTCGAACTGAGTCTGGGGTAGGGCCTTCGTGAGTGGATCTGCAGTGTTGCTCTCTGTATTTACTCTCTTCTCCTCGATCTCCCGGCAATCTACGATCTCCCTGATCAGGTGGTACCGCCTCAAAATGTGCCTGGACTTCTGATGGGACCTGGGTTCCTTCGCTAAAGCTATAGATCCATTGTTGTCGCAATACAGCGGTATTGGATCAACAATGGTAGGAACCACCTGAAGCTCTGTGAGGAACTTCTTCATCCAGACAACTTCCTTTGCGGCATCGCAAGCAGCTATGTACTCCGCTTCCATAGTTGAGTCAGCAACGGTCTCCTGCTTGGAACTCTTCCAGCAAACTGCCCCTCCATTGAGGGTAAAGACATAATCCGACATGGACTTGGAGTCATCCTTGTCACTCTGGAAGCTGGAGTCAGCAAAGGCCTCGAGCTGGAGCTCTTTTCCGCCATACACTAAGAATCCTTAGTCCTTCTCAGGTAGTTGAGAATGTTCTTTACCGCTATCCAGTGTTTCTCCCCTGGGTTTGACTGATACCGGCTTACAACGCTCAATGTGTATGCTACAGCTGGTCTGGTACATAACATCGCATACATTATAGAGCCTACCGCAGAAGCGTAGGGTATAATAGACATACGATCCCTCTCCAAATCAGTCTTGGGAGACATCTCTTTGGAGAGGGTGATCCCGTGACAAGCCGGTATATTACCGCGCTTGGAATCTTCCATACTGAATCTTCTCAGTATGGTGTCGATGTACCTTGACTGTGAAAGTCCCAACATCCTCTTAGATCTATCACGATAGATCTGGATCCCCAAAATGTAGTTGGCATCGCCCGGGTCCTTCATGGAGAACCTCTGCGATAAGAATCCTTTGACTGACTGTAGCATAGGAATATCATTTCCTATTTGGAGAATGTCATCCATGTACAAGACGAGGAATACTACAGTTCTCCCTACAATCTTACTGTAAATGCATGGTTCATCTGGGTTTTTGATAAAGTCGAATTCTTTGATAGTATCATCAAAGCAGATGTTCCAACTCCGCGATGCCTGCTTAAGTCCATAAATTGACTTGAGCAACTTACGCACTTTACCGCTGCTCCCACTCTGATTGAATCCCTCCGGCTGATCCATATAGACGCACTCTTCCGAATTTCGATTTAGGAAAGTTGTCTTTACGTCCATCTGCCAGATTTCATAATCGTGGAAGGCAGCAATGGTAAGAAGGATCCGAATGGATTTCAGCATAGCCACTGGAGAAAAGGTCTCATCATAGTCCAAACCAGGTCTTTGACGAAAACCCTTTGCTACAAGTCTAGCTTTATAGGTCTCAACCTGCCCATCTACACCAATCTTCTTTCTGAAGATCCATTTGCAGCCTACGGGTTTTACCCCTTCTGGAGCAAAGTCCAAAGTCCAAACTTTGTTGGTGTACATAGACTCCATCTCGGCCCGCATTGCATCCAGCCATTTTACCGAGTCACCGCTCTGAATGGCTTGCTGGAAGCTAGTAGGCTCACCATAATCCATAGTGCAATCCTCTCTATCCCCGTCAATGAGAAAACCGTAGTATCTCTCGGGTGGATGAGACTGCCTACTACTCCTGCGGAGTGGCGTTGGGATGTCCTGTTCTTTCGAACCCTCTGGTTCTACCAAGCTTTCAGTAATAGCTTGTGGTTCTGGAATTTCTTCCAGTTCTATTGTGCACCCACTTATCTGATTTTCCAAAAACTCAGTTTCCAAGAAGCGGGCATGACGAGAAACAAAAACCTTTTGTTCCTCTGCGTAATAGAAAAGATACCCCTTGGAGTTCTTTGGGTATCCCACAAACTTACACTGTACCGAACGTGCCTCGAGCTTGTCCGCATGCTGCTTTTTTACAAAAGCTGAACATCCCCATGTCTTAAAATGTTTAAGACTGGGTTTCTTCCCACTCCACATCTGATATGGTGTGGTAGGCACTGACTTGGTAGGAACTTGGTTCAAAAGATATGCAGCTATTTCTAGTGCATAACTCCAGAAGGATCGCGGCAACTCAGCCTTACTCATCATGAAACGAACCATATCCAATAGGGTTCGATTCCTCCTTTCCGATACACCGTTGTGTTGTGGTGTGTATGGAGGAGTAAGCTGAGAGATAATTCCATTCTCTTTTAGGAAGCCCAGAAACTCGGCACTCAAGTATTCTCCACCTCGATCAGATCTCAGTGTCTTGATACTTTTGCCTGTTTTTTTTTTCAACTTCATTCTTGTATTCCTGAAATTTCTCAAAGGCCTCGGATTTGTGCTTCATTAAGAAGACATGCCCATACCTAGAGAAATCATCTGTGAAAGTAATGAAGTATGAATAACCACTTCGTGCATGTGTAGACATTGGACCACACACATCACTGTGTATGAGTCCCAAGAGCTCGCTCGCTCTTTCTCCGTGTCCAGTGAACGGAGTCTTTGTCATCTTTCCCATGAGACAAGATTCACAAGTGGCATAAGACTGGTACTCGAACGGATCTAAGTATCCTTCTTTATGTAACTTTTTCAACCGTGTCTCATTAATGTGACCCAGTCTACAATTCTATAAGAAAGCCTGATTTAATTCCGGAGACTTTCTTTTAAGTGTGTTCTGGACACTGAAGACTTGAGCTTGATTCAAAATGTACATACCATATTTCAATGTACCTGACCCAATCAGCACTTGATTTAGGTAGATGTTTACTACATCGCTTACAAAAGTAAAATCATATCCTTCCTTAGAAAGTAAGGATACAGATATGATGTTACAAGTTGCACCTGGTACATAAAAACAGTCACGCAGAATCAATATATGCCCAGTTGTCAGTCCTCGATGATATTCCCCTACGGATTCAGCATACATGCTCATTCCGTTAGCAACCCTGAGAGTCATATCACCTTTTCTGATAACCCTATGGTTTCTCAAAGCCTGTAATGAATTACAGATATGAGATCCTGATCCAGTATCCAATACCCAGGAAGTAGGGTTAACCGACATACAGTTCTCTATCAAAAACACACCTGAAGCCGAAGCCACAATATGCTTCGAATTCTGGCTACTGGCTTTACAAGCCCTGCAATCCTTCTGCCCATGTTGATTCCTGTAACAATAGGAACATCCCTCTTTTACTACATCTGTTCCTGAAACTTCTGCCCTTCCCTTTCTTTCTACTTCCCTAGTTTCCTTTAGGGTAGTAGGTAGAGACTATTGAACTGAGTCAGCATCTGACCCGTTCTTCAACATGGTCTGCAGGTCCGAGAGCTCAAAAGAGCTGGTCTCTGTAAGGACGTTCCCCCTTACAGATGACCCGATAGCCAACCTCGCTGGAAGCAATTCGTTCGAGGTCTCATATCTAGCGATACGAGATTGCTCTCCATATAAAACTTTGTTATGGAAGAAGATAGAAGCTGAGTCCATCTTCTCATGTTGCCTCTGGTATACACCATCAACTGAGGCTAACACGAGGCACTTGGCTTTCGCACAGTCTTCTTCCGATGTCCTACGAATATCAATATCCGTGACAGGGGAAAATGGACCTGAGACGGCAGGGGTTGGATCAGTCAAGAGGTGTCCCAGCTTGTCCTGGGCAATGGACATCTGGACAGACCTTTGCCAGTCATAACAGTCAGATTCAGTCATTTTATTATCTAGATGTAACCTAGGTGCGGTCACTGGGTCGCTGCAATTAAGAGAGAGAGAAGAAAACACTTAGCATGTTGCTCTTACAAGTTTAGATTGGTTTTTAATTTATCTAAACAGGATGGGTCCCACTGTCTCTCGAATCCCTCCTCAAACCACAAAGGAAGAATCAGTCGGGATCTTTCTCACCGTACAATACTTGCTTAACCGTTCAGCCAGGCCAGTGTCGGTACTTCGAGGGAGGTTTTCCAACGGTTTCGCGAAGTTCCTTAATTTAAGAACCTTTTTCCCTGGGGGGCGTAGCCCCGCTAACACCTTTCTAGACACCTACTTGGTTTATAGCATTGATCGTTAAGTGAGAAAGTTCCCGAGGAGTAGCATATTCTCACAGTAGGATCGGGATCCAAATATCATCGCGTGATAAAACCGAAGGAATCCTACCAGAATCAACACACTCCAAATGGTATGCAGCGCTAGCGAGTTTCAGTACTTTTGAAACTCCCGATGTGGATTTTTGCCCCATGCTCTTATGACCTTGACTAAGGCCAACAAATCATAAGTCACATGTCATGTTCTACCCGTCGTTATCCAGGTTAATTTGAACCCATCCGTATATACCCTTGAATATGGCCAACAAAGCAATACGACTGTCCCAAACTAACGCATTCTATCTATGCAACATATGAATACCCACCAGCTACCAAACACTGTGCTTTGACTAAGGCCAACAAACACAGCTTGAATACTGTTGAATATTCATATGAAACGACGGAGGGCTACAGATGGTTTTGGCGAAACCGTGAACGTAGTGAACTTGATATAGTCGATGGAACGAGATAGCTTTTAAAAGGAGTGGTTCAAGCTCCGCGTTTAAAATGCTTGCTTTTGATAAGAACCGAGTGGTTTTCAAAGTGTTCCAATGACTTTTACTTAGTTTATTTTCTTGCATTAGTTCTTTTAATGCGTCCCATCATTTAATCCTACCATTGCAGAAAATAACCAAAATATGACGTACGCTTATGCCATTCGCATTCGCCACGGGGCCCCGTCATCACCCGTTAGGTTACTTAACTAACGACAGAGCGGGGGCTGGGCTAGCGCGGCTGTAAAACATAAGCAATGCCTAAATAGTTATCATATATAAATATATAGCAATGATAGACATTACAGATCACAGATGAACACTTTGGATATACTAGGAATCCGCGATTCGTTCGAGCCTGCAACGAAAAACGGATTACACGGTCGCGATGAATAGCCAAACCCCTCCCTAGACCCCTACGGGTGCGGCAAACTACCCGCCAAGTACCCAAAGCGAAGCAACCTCCCTCATCACCGTGAGTAGGCCACTCGGCACTTCGAAATACCCGGTAGTTTGTGCACCCCTCCTTGGGTCCATCCTAGGAGCAAAAAACAGTAAAAAGAAATTATACAATGACGGCAACAACCCCGACCCGGTTGTGCGGCCAAACAAATAATATTACATCAATTTACATATTTTACAATGAATGAAAGAAAAAGAAACTCTCATCTCACACCCATTCCCGGCTATTCATCCGCGACAATCCACCGAGTTCATATACACAAACCATCAACATTACAGATCACAGATATGTATAACCCCCACTAATCGACGTATAGCGATTAGCGGACGTTCAATACATATATTACATCACAGATAATATACATTAGCCAAAGAGTACGGAATATCGATCAAAATACGGATTTTTAATCACCCTAAAAGTCAATTTGCTCTCTGGAAAATCTGGGTAGAAAAAACATGTATTAAAAATCCCAAAACATCCAAACTAAAACACTGCACCAAACCCGATCCAGTGCCGAGTCAGAACAGCGGCGGAACCGCGGCAATGAGCATGTCATTGCCGTGGAACCGCGGTCGTTTGATCAAATCATTGGATCGTTTTTCTGTAGTGTTTTCACAAAACCCTGAGACGATTTTTGAAGTATGATTTTTTATTTTTAGAGCAAGAAAAAAAATCAACAGAAAGTTATGGTTTTGCGGATGTGTTTTGCGACTTTTTTCCGATCGATGTTCTTAACACTTTGCTAACTTACTAGTTTATGTTTAGCTAGACTCTGATACCACTGTAAGTCCACGTTGCTCACCCCGGTTCTTACGGGGAGGCGGAAACGGCAAAAAACAATGATTTTGGCGCAAGGCAACATGGACTAAAAGTCGGATCTTTGCTAAACTAGAAACTAGTAAACACTTAGAGGTTTAGCTACTATGCTGTAGGAAGTATACCTCACGGAACCGGTCCTTCGGGTCTTCATCCCACTGTCCCACTCGTCCATCCAAGCTCCAAGCGTCGATCCGGACCTTGGGCACCTCCGCGGCCTTCTTGAGTCGAAGACGATCCACCCGAGAGTTGTACACTAAGCTTCGCCTCAAGCCAAGGCAACTAGGGCAAGGAGATTACTAATCTAAATGCCTTAGAATGTGTTGAGGAGATCTATGGATGTATTTGTCTTTGTGAATTCTTTTTCTCTCAACACATGAGATCAAAAGAAGAGATCAAGAGGAGGAAGAAGAAGGAGAAAGTTTGCAACCATGGAGCTTTTCTTTTCTTCTCACTTCATGAGAGAGAATGAGAAGAGCATAATGAAAAAAAATTAACTCAAAAAAAGAAATGAACCATGGTTGCAATAATCACTAAATCATCATTACTAATCCTATCATGATATAAGTTGATGGCACATTGAATTGACCATTATCATAACATATAAATTAAAATGAAAATAAAAGAAGAGTGTAGATCTCTCTTGAAGGTCAATGGTCAACATGGTCAACATGGTCAAGAGAGATCTAAGTGGTCAAATGGTCAATGCAATTAGCCATCACTAATCTATCACTAAAAGGATTAGTAAACAATGCCTCCGGCTCATAAGGGTTTTGACCAAACGAACTGTCAAAACCCTAATGAGTGTGCCACATTACGGTTTTGGCCGAACCAACTGCCAAAACCCTAATGGGGCACCTCCTTCTTCATCCCTCCTCAAAACTGTGCATACACACCCGCATCCGCATTCCGTAGAATGCGAGTGCACAGAAGACAAATCAAATCCATCTGTGCAATACTAGGATCTGGCTTAAACCAAAGCCCGCGAGTATTGCCTGCCCGAATAGCATACGCACACAAGTGCACGTAAGTGATCGTAGCCCTGCCGTAAAACCATACGACCTCTACACGTTTCGCTTAATGCAGGGAAACTCTCTGTGTGGGACTCTAAAGACTCGACACTATGCTGGCAGTGGGTTTAACCACAGACCGCAAGCGGCACTAGCTGTACGTAACGGTCCCCAGGTAGATGTAGATAAGAATGCTGATGAGGTAAACCCATCCGAACTCCTACTGAGCCTGTATGTGACAATCTCCGTACAGTCCGGTCATTTCGTCTGATACATCGCATGGCAGGCCTAGGGTGTCGGTGAACGTCAGTCCCCTAATAGCGGTACAAGTCGTGTCGGAGTGTAGCCCAGAACACCCTGAGATAACACTGGAAACCTACCAGTATATCTCGCTTGACCTGGCCAGGGACTACTTGTGTAATTGCTCTCCTACACACAGCGCGATGTCAACCCCCAATACCGGGAGAGACGAATCCTGTCTAACCGTCACTGCCTCCAAGTGCTTCGGGACTGCACCCAACTACTACCTGTTTGCACGACTCCTTTGAGCCATGGTAGGGTAGTAATCTAAGTATAGTGGGAACACACTCGAGGCGAAGCGACAGTGTCAAGTCGGCGGACTAAGCTGTACTCATGTCACCTGGGAACTGATAACTGACGATAGGTATAATACCAACCAACAGTTCCCGATGAGTCCTGTCCAGTGTACTCGTAACCTAACGAGCACCCGCATACTATCTCAAGTACGACGTACTGACGGCTGTAGGACAGACCGTCTCCCCCGCTGGGATGAGAAGCGCATACGCTAGTCTACTCCGGAGTATCGATGCCCTGTCTCGATAGTCCAACGACTAGAGACCAGTATAAGGATGTGCTTATGGATTACACAGCCCCCACGAGTGTGAGCGCCATCACAACGCTGATAATCAAGCAAAGATCCTAAGGGCTCTACTAATATGTATATAAGCGATATGCTAAAAGAAACACATGCACATATTGAAGTAGAGACAAACCAAGTAGCATACTACCATTTCGAGCAAGATTGTCTATACAACTGTGAATATCCCAAGCTTCCATCAAGTAATATACAAGCTAGTATGATACAGTAATGGCCTCTAGGGCATATACACTAACAGGTCCCCGTCATTCACCCGTTAGGTTACTTAACTAACGACAGAGCGGGGGCTGGGCTAGCGCAGGTTCAAAACACAAGTAACGCCTACTAGATATCATATATAGATATTGTACATTCGTCAGACGCAATAATAGGCATTCCAGATCACAGATGAACATATTGGATTTTCTAGAAATCCGCATTCCTTTTGAGCCTGCAAATAAAGACGAATTACATAGTCGCGATGAATAGCCAAAACCCCACCCTAGACCCCTACGGGTACGACAAACTACCCGCCAAGTACCCGAAGTGAAACGGTCTCCCTCAACGACGTGAGTAGGCCACTAAGCACTTCAAAGTACCCGGTAGTTTGTGCACCCCACCTTAGGTCTATCCTAGGAGCAGAAAACAGTAAATGAAATAATACAACGGTGGCTACAACCTCAACCCGGATGTGCACCGCAAAAGAATATTACAACAAATTATAATTTACATTTGAATGAAAGAAACACTCGTCTCACATCCCAGGCTATCCATTCACGACAATCCAACAAGTTGACAATCATAAACCAGTAAAAACCATTGCAGAAATGTGCAACCCCTACTAACCGACATACTAGCAGTTTGGGGAGATTTACGAACACATTAAACACAATACAGATATAATCCAGTTAGCCAAACATCTTAGAATTTCGATCAAGCAACACAAATGAATCTACTCCAAACAATTCTCTGTGCACATAAAATCTGAGCAGAAACAAAACATCCCAGAAAACACAACATCAACATAGAAGAATAACTGAGCAAATTTGGGTTGACTCGGTGTCAACTCTGCCGCGGATCCGCTATAACATTTCAAAAAAATAAAATATTATTTTTGGGAATTTTTATAATTTAATATTATTTTAATGAATATTTTAATATTTCGGTATAATCAAATACCAATAAAATGGAGAAAATTTTGGAAAAATTTTGGAAAATTCTAAAATAGGGTATTTTATGGAATTATGCCATTTTTAAGTTTTTATGATCAATTATATGCTAATTTAGTGCTAATCGCGATTAAAAATCGCTAATCGGATTTTTTGAATTTTTGTGCAAAACATGCACATATCTTTCTCCACACTTGTCACATTTTCTTACATGTTGTGGGTGTATGGTTGCCTAGGGTTACCATTGTGTGAGAAGAAATAAAAGAAAAAGGAAAAGAAAAGAAAAAGTAAGGTATGATGAAGAGAGAGAAAGATGTAGGTCAACCCTTTTGTTTTGAGCCATCCCCATCATTTCTTCTTCTCATTCTCTCCCCTCTCCCTCTTGGGCTGCTTCTGCTCTTGCTCCTCCCTCTTCCTCCTCCCTCTTCAATCCCCCATAACACCATGAATACAACTCCAAAACCCTATTCCCATTTCACAAAAATTGTTCCCAAGCCCACTAGCTACACATTGGACCAAGAAAGAATGGATTTTGAGGACTTTGAGCAACTCAAGAAAATTCTTGAGTTTCCAAAGGAGGTAATTTCTGCACCCTTAGAGTAGTATTTCGATTCCTTATGCATCTATACGTGGTTCATGTCGATATCGTGTCATTTTGAGGACTTTGGAAATTTCAAGTTAGGGTTTAGGGTTTGATTTGAAATCAAAGATGAATTGAGGTGTAATTAGAGACTACAACCCATGTTGTGATGTTATATTAGACAAACCAGAAACTAGTACCTGGAATACAGATTTATAGAAACGATATCAGGGAAAACTGTAATTCAACGAGTGTTTTTGGAAATCTGCTATCACCCGAGCCACCTGAAAATAATTTTGGTTTGACAGTAAGATGTGCAGGCTCCTAGGAACCACCACCCAAAGCCCTAGCCCCTACCACCATTTTCAGGCCGCAAAAAAATCCTTTCTAGCCGCAAATTGCGGCCAGAGCAGGTGGGTTTGGCCTCGTTTTTGTTTCAGGGCCCCATCTCCAGTAAATTCGACCTTTAGTATATGCAATTTTGACTGATTCCATCTAGGGTAGAATCTGGGGTAGTTTTCTTGTGTTGGCACATGTTTTACGACTGTTTTAGCATGGATTTTGGTATTTGGTGATTCGTTTCTGTCGGGTGGCATTTGAACGTCAACGGCAAAGGGTTATTGATCGTGTTTGCATGCGAGACTATAGGTTTTTACCTATGGGCGTAGCGTATGCCGTTCTGGTTTCCGATGTGATGTTCATGTGCTTTAGCGTTTGTGATATCCTTGTAGGTACCCCACGTAACGTCGAGGCGTTGAAGATAAAGACGGCGACATCGGCATCGGCACACAAGAATCAAGGTGAGTAGATTTATATCTACGACGAGAAGTCGGGCGGATGGCGTATAGCACCCACGCAGTTCGTGGTGATGTATACGAATACGTATACACATATATATTTATTATATGTTGTTTGAGTTGATTGATGATAAAGATGGATTTTTGGTGTTCTTGGATTGGTTTAGTGGTAGTTGCAAAACCCTGGAGTAGTGGTTGCACCCACACACACACGCATGCACATACTTGCATACATTCTTTCTTTCACATGTGCGTATATGGGAATATATATTTATGTGTATATTTACACATGGGTATGGGAATATGTGTTCATATACTGGATTTGAGGATAGTACTTGGGATTTGAGATGAGTCCATGAGATTTGATTTGAGGCCGTGAGATCAGTGATTTGGCAGGGTTCGTAATTGAGATACGACATTACGTTGTAGCGGGTCCTTTGACGTAGTATTTCACACACGTGCATGCATACGTAGGTGGTATCAGTATAGTACTAGACATAGATCAGTACCCGGATTATGATCTTTGATAAAGGGGATACCAGATGAATAGTGTGATGAATGTGATATTGACCCGTGCCCAGATTTGGGATGTCATACGACGGATTTACGTACGGGCTATATATTGATGATAGATCCGCACTCTTGACTTGGGAATGTCTGATTATAGTATTGTATCGGATGTGATATTATTGAGGCGGGATCACCGACTAATATATATATATATGTATGTATGTATGTATGTATGTATGTATGTATGTATCGACTCAGATGTTAGGCGGTTTCCTTACCTTTAGTTCAGCTTGTTAGCTCACCCCTATAATTTAGTGTAGTTGTTAGACTATATTAGATTCCTACCTATTTCAAAAACTAATGAATCATGGGTATTATAAAAGACAGTTTGATTGAATTGATTTTCCGATTGTGTTGTGTTTTGAGAAAATGGATTTTAAAAAATCAAAATCAAAAATATTTTGACCGCAATCAATAACGGTGTCGGATGTAGCGCGTTAGTAAGTTGCGGATCGTCCACAGGGAAAGTGAGTTTCGTTCAATTTCCGAATTAGATGAGTTGAAAATTTAAGGCAAAGAAAAGAAAAAAATTCATGATTTGCATTTAAAGATCAAGAAATAAGAAAAATCTAGATCTAGAAAAGACATTAAAAGCAAGAATTGAGATGTGTGATAATTTCCAACCAACAATCAAGATTAGAAGTATGGCTCATAGGAGTAGATCGGATCTATAGATGTGATGAGATCTAAAGATTACTAATTCTTATCCATTAATAAATTGATACTAGATCGATGCAAATTCATCGCGGGTTAAGGATCTTTGCGAGAAAATTAGGGATTCCGTAACTCATCCTTTGTCCTTTCGATGGATCACATTCAAATTCTAGCTCCTAGTCAATCAAATGTTTAATAGTTATTCCCTAGTTTCGAGTGAACACGATCAAGAAAGCATCATCTCGAAACTAGGTCATTAATCATTTGATTCACTAGAATTTCCAAACATTATAGGATTTAAGAATTGTAGAAAGATCTAAATCATCATCATCTAAAGATCGTCACAACTCCTACACGAGCGGAGATTACTCAAACATCATGATCACAAACACAATCACAAATTGAATTCTAATCATTATGCTTGAATTAAAAGATAAGCAAGAGTATAGAAAATTCACCTTTATTTATCAACAAATTTCGTTACAACTCTCTTGAATTTACAAAAGGAAGGAACTAGATCGTCGATTTCGGCTTCGCTCGGCTCCTTGAGTCGCGGATCGGCGTGAATCTCTTGCTCCGTTGGAAATCCGGCGTCGCTTGCTAAAGGTTGAAGGCTCTCTTGCTCAAATTGATCTCGGGATCTTGATCTTGATTTTGAATTGGAGAATGGAATTGAATTTGGCACAAGCTTTTGTCACTAAACTTGTGGGTAGAAGATGATGATAATTCTTGAACCATTTCCACCCTTGATCTAAGCTCCTTTTTATAGACCTCTTGATTTAGAATTGAAATTTGAATTTTCCCTCCAAAATGAACCACTTTTCCCTCCAAAATGAGCAACTTTTCCCTCCAAAATGAACTACCTCATTTGAATTTTCCCTCCAAAATGAACCAGCTCATTTGAATTTGAATTTTCCCTCCAAAATGAACTACCTCATTTGAATTTTCCCTCCAAAATGAACTACCTCATTTGAATTTTCCCTCCAAAATGAGGTTGTTAGAAAGAATCTTCTAGAAGAAGTTTGTTGGAGGGAATATTCTAGAATGAGGTTGTTACAAGGAGGCTTCTAGAAGAAGGTTGTTAGAGGGAATATTCTAGAATGAGGAATATTCTTGGGTAAGGTTGTTAGGCCGAGCCTTCTAGATGAAGCCACGTGCATTCTGGAGTATTCTGGAATTTCCTGCACAATTTCTCGGAACAAGAGTTGCGCAATACAAGGATGATGCGATGCCATGATAAGCACACAATTTCCCTAAAAGTGCCGGTTTTAAAGTACAGTACAAGCAATCCAATATTTTACATGTGTTTTGCAAATATGAGTGATATGAATACCGGATAGCTTTACTTGACTGCAAAATGTAGGGAAATTGCTGTGTTAGAAATGCAGTATTTTCTACTGATCAAATTCCCCCAAACTTATTTTCGATCGTCTCGATCGAACTGTTTTATTAAAAAGAGAAGGAGAAAACAAAGAAAGAGAAAAGCACACTTTCGTAGGCAACACGATTGCACTGAGCACGTGCAACAAGCCTTTAAACCTCTAGGTGTCCCTAGTAGGAGGAGTGTTGTCTCCTGAGGGTTTTCAGTGGATTGCACCCACAAAATCCAATAATAAAAGGAAGATCATGAATATTACATTTAAAGATAAGAATTGTAAAAGAAAAGCCTTGAAAATTAGGGTTTCCAACTAAGCTAGCTTTTCGGTTGTCATGAGCCCTATCTTAATGGTCATGAAAAGATGTTAGAAATCACATCCTCCCTCAATAAAACATCGTCTTATTCTTCATTCCTATCTGTCTTCCAAACATCGATCATATAACCCTGCGTGTGTGTAAAGGACATCCCTACACCCAGAGAATTCAATTCAAGCTATCATACTCTTGCCCATCAACCTCAGTACTTCTTGATAAACGAGATTGCTCACACACTTTTATGCGACCGTTAATACTTCTTGAGGTACTAACCGACCGATTACTAATGTGCTTGCTAACTTGGTGTATTTTTCTCGTCTTGCACCACCTCAGGCATAGCAGTGACTCCCAGACCAATTGGCCTTAGGGCACTAGGTGAAGAAGCACCCTTTTGCTATATATTGTTTTATTGCCCTCGGTGATAACAAAACCAGTATCCATTTTTCTCACCACTTTAAATCAAATTTTTTTTCATACTTTTGGCTTTAAGACAAGAGCATTTCAAGGTATCCTCTACTATCCCAGGCTTTAAGATGTGTGTAAGTGCGAATAGCAGGGTATCAACGTTCAAAATGTTTGGCTTTCAGAATAGAAACTATCTTTCAGACTTATTTTTATCCTCAGATAGTGACGTCCTTCATCTTACTAACCCTTGGGACAACGGCTCATAACTACTTATTACTAGTTCGTATAAGAAAACTTCTAATTTTCTCAGTTTTCTTAAATTTTTCTAATCTCATGGATGTAATTGTTCACTATCTAATCTTTTATTATTATAAATATTAAATATTTTTATATTTTGAAAATTTTCGAATTTTTATGGGTTTTGAAAAATTTTAAATTTTTATAGATTTTCAAAGAAATGGGTTTTGAAAAGCTATTTACAAAAATTGATGAACCAAAAGAAAAATATTTACACAATTTTTTTTAATTTTTTATGGTTTTTAAAGAAATGTTTTGTGCTTATGCTAATGGTATGCAAATGATGCAATACTAAGCACAAACCTCCCCCAAACTTGTTTTCAACAGTGTCCTCACTGTTGCCATCTGCTAAGTTTCGAAAACCTGTAAGCCTGGGAGGAATTTATTAGTGGGGGCAAAATATATAAGTGAAGATCCTCCCCCAAACTTATTTTTGGCTTTTAAAAAAATGTCCCCCCCAAACTTGAGTTATGCAATGTTAAACTTTGAAAATCACATGAGGGGGTCAAGAATCATTGGTCGATGCCAAGCTTTGCAAAGACCGAAGATCAACACCAGCCATTCGAAGATTTTATCAATGCAGTGCTCGGGTTGGTGGAAGAAGAAGTGGGGAAAGGGTAAGGGTTGGAATAGAGTGTGTGTGCGTCTCATTTTGGAGAGACGATGCAGTGAATGTGATGGATTACTCACATTCTTTTTACAATTCAGAAGAAGGGGTGGAGGTTCAATTTCAATGATTGGGACATGATTCATCTCAACACCCGTGTTATTCAGAAATGCGAGTTCATCAGCGAAGATCTCCTCAAAAGTTTCATCAATACCCCGAAGAATAATGTTATCACAAAGTGCGGGGTGATCTTCAGACTCTAAAAGCAATTCATAATCGGTGTTAGTTGTTGACCCGGACATCTCGGTGGAAGAGTCCGTATGTGTATGATACATAGTTGGGTCAAACAACAACGTATGAAAAAAGTAAAGATCGGTATCAGGAGGATCATCAAATTCGCTGCTGTCGACATCCATTAAGTCGACAGAACAGACATGAGCAGTAGGTTCGGAGGGTACACTTCCAATCTTGTAAATGTTCAGCTCTATTGACCTATTCCCAAAGGATAAGGTCATAGAGCCATTACGACAGTTGATGATAGCGTTGGAAGTGGCCAAAATGGGACGACCTAAAATCACCGGAATTTGATTCCGGGGGTTCGCTACAGGTTGTGTATCAAGTACAATAAAATCCACAGGGAATACAAACTCCCCGATTTTTATTAACACATCCTCCAGTTCACCCCTAGGTTTGGTGATTGATCGGTCAGCCATCTGGAGAGTGCAATGGGCTGGTTTCAACTCTCCGATCCCTAGTTGCTCATAGACTGAGAAAGGAAGCAGGTTAACACTAGCGCCAAGGTCTAAAAGAGCACGATTGATGTGTTTATCCCCAATAGAAATCGATATCGTAGGACATCCTGGGTCCTTACATTTCTTTGGTAGTGGAGGGATAAAAGCAGTGCTAATGCTATTAGACATGAAGACCTTCTTTGGCACTTGAGTCTTCTTCTTCCTAGTGCACAAGTCCTTAAGAATTTTCGCATAAGCGGGGACTTGTTGGATGGCATCTAGGAGAGGGATGTTGATGTTAACTTGCTTGAACATGTCCATAATCTTCTCCATATGTGGACTTGATGTGTTAGCCCTTAACCGGTTCGGGTAAGGTGCTTTAGCAATGAGCGCAGGGTCCATCATAGGAGAAGGAAGTGTGTGTGGCCCCGATCCCAAAATAGAAGTGGGGATCGTCTGTGGAGGAGTAAAAGAGGTGGGCTGAGGTGTTGAGCCTAGAGGGAAATGGAGAATAGGCTCGTGAGAAGGCGGTGGGGTAGAAGAATAAGAATCAGAAGCAGAAGCGTGTGTGTGAAGAAAGGTCTCAGCCGGGGTGTTGATAGGATCATCAATATCATCAACTTCTTCCCCAACATGGTTATCCAGCACTCTCCCAGATCTCAACGTGGTGATTGCATTCACATGATGTGAATAGCCAGGATTGGGTACAGGTTGAGCTGGGAGTTTCCTTTTCTCTCTTGCACTCATTTCGGCCTTAAGTCGTGCAATCTCAGCTTCCATCGTTTTGATACTCTCAGGTTGGGACGCTGAGTTTTTCTTTATCTCACCAACGGAAGACTTAACCTCGGCCGACACTTCCATGAAATTTGACATGAGTGATTTCATGGTTTGAGCGAATTGAGAGAACTCGTCAGAACAGGTCGACTGCATAGGATTAGAAGGTGCAGGAGTGTTGACCTGGTTTTGGAAATTTTGTGACTGGTAGGGGTGCTGGGTGAGGTGAAGTGGTTGTTGTTGTGGTGGAGGGACCCATTGGTATTGATTCGGGTTTGGAACCGTGTTTTGGGACTGGTTCCAAGCAAAATTCGGGTGATTCCTCCAACCCTGATTGTATGTGGAAGAAAAAGGGTCGTTTCCAGGTCTTTGAAATGCGGCATTGGTATGCTCGAGACCTCGAAACTGAGAGTTTAATGGACATTCTTCCGTCAAGTGAGAAGGATCAGAACAGCACCCACAAACAGTTTTGGGGAGCGACATTGGGTTTAGGGAGGCTGCTAGGAATTTGTGTTCCATAGCGTCGAGCTTCTTTTGCATTGCTGCCATCTCCGCTCGAACACCTATGGACACGTCTATTTGGTGTACGCCACCCCTACTCGATGGCTGGGTTCCAGTCTCCCACTGTAGTGACTTTTCGGCGAACTCTTCTAAAAATTTTCATGCTTCCCCATCATCCTTGGTCATAAAGGTGCCTTGACACATGTTTTCAAGGTTTTGTTTAGTGGTAGGGTTACTGCCCTCATATATGATTCGGCAAAGTTCCCATCTCGGGATGCCGTGATGTGGGCATTGAACCAAAAGATCCTTGAATCGGTCAAAGTGTTTTGATTGGATGATTTTCCGATTGTGTAGTGTTTTTGAGAAAATAGATTTTAGAAATCACAACCAAAAATATTTTGACCGCAATCAATAACGGTGTCGGATGTAGCGCGTTAGTAAGTTGCGGATCGTCCACAGGGAAAGTGAGTTCCGTTCAATTTCCGAATTAGATGAGTTGAAAATTTAAGGCAAAGAAAAGAAAACAATTCATGATTTGCATTTAAAGATCAAGAAATAAGAAAAATCTAGATCTAGAAAAGACATTAAAAGCAAGAATTGAGATGTGTGATAATTTCCAACCAACAATCAAGACTAGAAGTAAGGCTCATAGGAGTAGATCGGATCTATAGATGTGATGAGATCTAAAGATTACTAATTCTTATCCATTAATGAATTGATAATAGATCGATGCAAATTCATCGAGGGTTAAGGATCTTTGCGAGAAAACTAGGGATTCCGCAACTCATCCTTTGTCCTTTCGATGGATCGCATTCAAATTCTAGCTTCTAATCAATCAAATGTTTAATAGTTGTTCCCTAGTTTCGAGTGAACACGATCAAGAAAGCATCATCTCGAAGCTAGGTTATTAATCATTTGATTAACTAGAATTTCCAAACATTATAGGATTTAAGAATTGTAAAAATATCTAAATCATCATCATCTAAAGATCGTCACAACTCCTACACGAGCGGAGATTAATCAAACATCATGATCACAAACACAATCACAAATTGAGATCTAATCATTATGCTTGAATTAAAAGAGAAGCAAGAATATAGAAAATTCACCTTTATTTATCGACAAATTTCGTTACAACTCTCTTGAATTTACAAAAAGAAGGAACTAGATCGTCGATTTCGGCTTCGCTCGGCTCCTTGAGTCGCGGAT
Source organism: Agapanthus africanus (assembly GCA_030015575.1). NCBI lineage: Eukaryota > Viridiplantae > Streptophyta > Magnoliopsida > Asparagales > Amaryllidaceae > Agapanthus > Agapanthus africanus. The sequence continues at coordinate 290,930,479 of JASDDO010000010.1, forward strand.
CGGCGTGGATCTCTTGCTCCGTTGGAAATCCGGCGTCGCTTGCTAAAGGTTGAAGGCTCTCTTGCTCAAATTGATCTCGGGATCTTGATCTTGATTTTGAATTGGGGATGGGGATTGAATTTGGCACAAGCTTTTGTCACTAAACTTGTGGGTTGAAGATGGTGGTGATTCTTGAACACTTTTCACCCTTGATCTAAGCTCCTTTTTATAGACCTCTAGATTTAGAATTGAAATTTGAATTTTCCCTCCAAAACGAACCACTTTTCCCTCCAAAATCAGCAACTTTTCCCTCCAAAATGAACTACCTCATTTGAATTTGAATTTTCCCTCCAAAATGAACTACCTCATTTGAATTTGAATTTTCCCTCCAAAATGAACTACCTCATTTGAATTTGAATTTTCCCACAAAATGAACTACCTCATTTGAATTTTCCCTTCAAAATGAGGTTGTTAGAAAGAATCTTCTAGAAGAAGTTTGTTGGAGGGAATATTCTAGAATGAGCTTGTTACAGGAGGCTTCTAGAAGAAGGTTGTTATAAGGAGGCTTCTAGAAGAAGTTTGTTGGAGGGAATATTCTAGAATGAGGAATATTCTTGGGTAAGGTTGTTAGGCCGAGCCTTCTAGATGAAGCCACGTGGCATTCTGGAGTATTTTGGAAGCTTTAGCCGTTACATAAGACACGTGGAGAAAATCTGCTGCGCTGCTGACGTCATACCACCGCGGATCCGCGGTGACAAAGGGGTTTGGGCTGTGGATCCGCGGTCCTTTGAGGGCCTTGGGGCTTGAGTTTTCTGGTACATGCTTGGGCTGAGTTTTGGGCATGTTTTTGATATGTTGATTTTCCAATTGAGTCCCTGATCTCTGCCAGATCTCCAGCCTTTGAGTTGGCGTATTTTATCAGCACTGTTTCACAATTTTAGCTCGGTTTCTGGAATTTCCTGCACAATTTCTCGGGACAAGAGTTGCGCAATACAAGGATGATGCGATGCCATGATAAACACACAATTTCCCTAAAAGTGCCGGTTTTAAAGTCTAACACATGCAATCTGGTATTTCAGTGATGTTTTGCTAATATGTGCAATATGAATACCGAACACTTCTAGATGAGTGCAAATTATAGGGAAATTGCCGTGTTAAAAATGCAGTATTTTCGACTGATCAAATTCCCCCAAACTTATTTTCGATCGTCTCGATCGAACAGTTTTATTAAAAAGCGAAGGAGAAAATAAAGAAAGAGAAAAGCACACTTTCGTAGGCAACACGATTGCACTGAGCACGTGCAACAAGCCTTTAAACCTCTAGGTGTCCCTAGTAGGAGGAGTGTTGTCTCCTGAGGGTTTTTAGCGGATTACACCCACAAAATCCAATAATAATAGGAAGATCATGAATATTACATTTAAAGATAAGAATTGTAAAAGAAAAGCCTTGAAAATTAGGGTTTCCAACTAAGCTAGCTTTTCGGTTGTCATGAGCCCTATCTTAATGGTCATGAAAAGATGTCAGAAATCACGTCCTCCCTCAATAAAACATCGTCTTATTCTTCATTCCTTTCTTTATTCCAAACATCGATCATATCACCCTGCGTGTGTGTAAAGAACATCCCTACACCCGGAGAATTCAATTCAAGCTTTCATACTCTTGCCCATCAGCCTTAGTACTTTTTAATTTTGATGAGCTCACACACTTTCATGCGACCGTTAATACTTCTTGAGGTACTAACTGACCGATTACTCATGTGCTTGCATATTTGGTGTATTTTCCTCGTCTTGCACCACCTTAGGTATAGCAGTGACTCCCAGACCAGTTGGCCTTAGGGCACTAGGTGAAAAGGCACCCTTGCTATAGATTTTTTTATTATTGCCCTTGGTGATAACAAAACCAGTGTCCATTTTTTTCTCACCACTTTCTTCATTTTTTTTCCTTCATACATCGGCTTTAAGACAAGAGCATTTCAAGGTATTCTCTACTAACCCGGGCTTTAAGACGTGTGTAAGTGCGAATAGCAAGGTATCAATGTTCAAAATGTTTGGCTTTCCAGAATAGAAACTATTTTTCAGACTTATTTTTATCCTCAGATTAGTGACTTCCTTCATCTTACTAACCCTTGGGACAACGGCTCATAACTACTTATTACTAGTTCGTATAAGAAAACTTCTAATTTTCTCAGTTTTCTTAAATTTTTCTAATCTCATGGATGTAATTGTTCACTATCTAATCTTTTATTATCATAAATATTAAATATTTTTATATTTTGAAAATTTTGAATTTTTATGGATTTTGAAAATTTTTAAATTTTTATAGGTTTTTAAAGAAATGGGTTTTGAAAAAAATATTTACAAAAAATGATGAACCAAAAGAAAAATATTTACACAAAATTTTTATGGGTTTTGAAATTTTTTAATTTTTTATGGTTTTTAAAGAAATGTTTTGTGCTTATGCTAATGGTATGCAAATGATGCAATACTAAGCACAAACCTCCCCCAAACTTGTTTTCAACAGTGTCCTCACTGTTGCCATCCGCTATATCTACAAAAACCTGTAAGCCTGGGAGGAATTTATTAGTGGGGCAAAATATATAAGTGAAGACCCTCCCCCGAACTTATTTTTGACTCGCAATTTTTTTGTAAAAATTTTCTTTTGAAGAGCCAGAAAAATCCCCCCCCCCAAACTTGAGTTATGCAATGTTAAACTTTGAAAATCACATGAGGGGGTCAAGAATCATTGGTCGATGCCAAGCTTTGCAAAGACCGAAGATCAACACCAACCATTCAAAGATTTTATCAATGCAGTGATCGGGTTGGTGGAAGAAGAAGTGGGGAAAGGGTAAGGGGTGGAAGAGAGTGTGTGTGCGTCTCATTTTGGAGAGACGATGCAGTGAATGTGATGGATAACTCGCATTCTTTTTACTGTTCAGAGGAAGGGGTGGAGGTTCAATTTCAGTGATTGGGAAATGATTCATCTCAACACCCGTGTTATTCAGAAATGCGAGTTCATCAGCGAAGATCTCCTCAAAAGTTTCATCAATACCCCGAAGAATAATGTCATCACAAAGTGCGGGGTGATCTTCAGACTCTAAAAGCAATTCATAATCGGTGTTAGTTGTTGACCCGGACATCTCAGTGGAAGAGTCCGTATGTGTATGATACATAGTTGGGTCAAACAACAACGTATGAAAAAAGTCATGATCGGTATCAGGAGAATCATCAAATTCGCTGCTGTCGACATCCATTAAGTCGACAGAACAGACATGAGCAGTAGGTTCAGAGGGTACACTTCCAATCTTGTAAATGTTCAGCTCTATTGACCTATTCCCGAAGGATAGGGTCATAGAGCCATTACGACAGTTGATGATAGCGTTGGAAGTGGCCAAAAAGGGACGACCTAAAATCACCGGAATTTGATTCCGTGGGTTCGCTACAGGCTGTGTATCAAGTATAATAAAATCCACAGGGAATACGAATTCCCCGATTTTTATTAACACATCCTCCAGTTCACCCCTAGGTTTGGTGATTGATCGGTCAGCCATCTGGAGAGTGCAATGGGCTGGTTTCAATTCTCCGATCCCTAGTTGCTCATAGACTGAGAAAGGAAGTTGGTTAACACTAGCGCCAAGGTCTAAAAGAGCACGATTGATGTGTTTATCCCCAATAGAAATCGATATCGTAGGACATCCTGGGTCCTTACGTTTCTTTGGTAGTGGAGGGATAAAAGCAGTGCTAATGCTATTAGACATGAAGACCTTCTTTGGCACTTGAGTCTTCCTCTTCCTAGTGCACAAGTCCTTAAGAATTTTCACATAAGCGGGGACTTGTTGGATGGCATCTAGGAGAGGGATGTTGATGTTAACTTGCTTGAACATGTCCATAATCTTCTCCATATGTGGACTTGATGTGTTAGCCCTTAACCGGTTCTGGTAAGGTGCTTTAGCAATGAGCGCAGGGTCCATCATAGGAGAAGGAAGTGTGTGTGGCCCCGATCCCAAAATAGAAGTGGGGATCGTCTGTGGAGGAGTAAAAGAGGTGGGCTGAGGTGTTGAGCCTAGAGGGAAATGGAGAATAGGCTCATGAGAAGGCGGTGGGGTAGAAGAATAAGAATCAGAAGCAGAAGCGTGTGTGTGAGGAAAGGTCTCAGCCGGGGTGTTGATAGGATCATCAATATCATCAACTTCTTCCCCAACATGGTTATCCAGCACTCTCCCAGATCTCAACGTGGTGATTGCATTCACATGATGTGAATAGCCAGGATTGGGTACAGGTTGAGCTGGGAGTTTCCCTTTCTCTCTTGCACTCATTTCGGCCTTAAGTCGTGCAATCTCAGCTTCCATCGTTTTGATACTCTCAGCTTGGGACGCTGAGTTTTTCTTTATCTCACCAACGGAAGACTTAACCTCGGCCGACACTTCCATGAAATTTGACATGAGTGATTTCATGGTTTGAGCGAATTGAGAGAACTCGTCAGAACAGGTCGACTGCATAGGATAAGAAGGTGCAGGAGTGTTGACCTGGTTTTGGAAATTTTGTGACTGGTAGGGGTGCTGGGTGAGGTGAGGTGGTTGCTGTTGTGGTGGAGGGACCAGTTGGAATTGATTCGGGTTTGGAACCGTGTTTTGGGACTGGTTCCAAGCAAAATTCGGGTGATTCCTCCAACCCTGATTGTATGTGGAAGAAAAAGGGTCGTTTCCAGGTCTTTGAAATGCGGCATTGGTATGCTCGAGACCTCGAAACTGAGAGTTTAATGGACATTCTTCCGTCAAGTAAGAAGGATCAGAACATCACCCACAAACAGTTTTGGGGAGCGACATTGGGTTTAGGGAGGCTGCTAGGAATTTGTGTTCCATAGCGTCGAGCTTCTTTTGCATTGCTGCCATCTCAGCTCGAACACCTATGGACACGTCTATTTGGTGTACGCCACCCCTACTCGATGGCTGGGTTCCAGTCTCCCACTGTAGTGACTTTTCAGCGAACTCTTCTAAAAATTTCCATGCTTCCCATCATCCTTGGTCATAAAGGTGCCTTGACACATGTTTTCAAGGTTTTGTTTCGTGGTAGGGTTGCTGCCCTCATATATGATTCGGCAAAGTTCCCATCTCGGGATGCCGTGATGTGGGCATTGAACCAAAAGATCCTTGAATCGGTCAAAGTATTTTGAAAATGGTTCAGCCGGAAGCTGGGAGAATTGATAGAGTTCACTACGGATTCGAGCTGTCTTTTGCATAGGGTAAAATTTCTTAAGGAATGCCGCAACGAATTCTTCCTAATTCGTTATGGAATGTGCGGTGGTGTTATATAGCCACTTCTCGGCTAAATCGCACAAGGTAAATGGAAGAAGTCGTAGACGCATGGCATCCACAGAAAGTTGTGATGTACGCATCATTGCGCATACGTTTTCAAATTTGGTAATAAAAACGTACACGTCTTCAGTCTCGAGACCGTGGAATTTGGGTAGAAGGTTGATGTACTGGGGCTTGATCTCAAAGTTATCCCCGTTGGCTGGTGGAATGGATAAGCAGGTCGAGAGAGGACCTCGCAAAGGGTAACACCTCTCTTGGAGAGAGATGCGGGGAGGATTCTGTGCACCAACGGACGGCGGCAGAGTAGTGGTAAAGAGGTTTGATGGAGACTGATCCATCGGTGTGGGTGTGGTGGTGGGTAAAAGAAAGGTAAATGGAGAAATACCGACTTCGGAGTCGATCGAGGGGACGCGGACAAGACGGGCACTAGAATCCCGTGTCCAGCCTATCTTGCACTAAAAGGGGTTAATACAAGTGGCAGCGTGATTTATAATTAGGGGAATGAAGTGAGTGTGGTGTTTGTTTTGAAAAATGATACGGATTTTGAAAATATGATGCAACAAGCAATACCCTAAAATTTATGGTCACCTAGGTCCAATCTCTAGACCGCTCCTAACTGCCAGAAGACAAGACGCAGGATAGAATCCTCCACTGCCTCTTTGTCCCTCCTGTGGCCAGGTAAGTGCCAGGTAAGTGGGAGGTTCTCCACTACGTAAGTAGTGGGCCTAATTAAGTAACCACTAGCCTTCGACACACTTTCCTAGGCACCACAAGAGAAACGCGGATAAGTAATGAATTACCCACGGCCTTCTTCTGTCCTAAGTGAGCGCGACGGTCCTTAGAGTCATCTCTAGATATTTTTTAATTAATGAGGGTAATGCGGATGCAGGTTTGTGATTTTTGGGGCCTAGGAAGGGTAATGAACTCCCCACCTAATCTGGATTTGGCCGTGCCCCTTAATTTCCGTATTAGTTATGCAAACAACCACAAAATCAAAAACAAGCACAAATTTTAGTTTGCTTTTTGCGCGCTGCGAATATTTGCAAAGACACCTGCATTAAATGTTAATTGGAGCAGATTTTAGGAAGGAGATAAGAAAGTTAGAGATTACCAGATGAAAATTTTACAGAGAAGCCCTCATTCAGCCGCGGAAGCGCCGCATTTGGCTCCCCATGCCGCGGAAACGCAGTTCTACAGTGGGATCTCTGCACTGAATTTTTCCAGCAAGCTCCAGATCACTTCCTTATTCCTCTGGAATTCTTCAAACAATTTTCCAATTTTCCAGCAAGCTCCAGATCCTCCTTGCAATTAACCACAACAACACGTATTAGTATTTTGCGCGAGTTTTGATCTAAAAAATATTGATGGAATAAACTTTTCAACTCAAATTTCAAAAAATGAACAAATAGCACACGATCCCCGGCAACGGCGCTATTTTGATTGTTACGATTGTGTTGTGTTTTGAGAAAATGGATTTTAAAAAATCACAATCAAAAATATTTTGACCGCAATCAATAACGGTGTCGGATGTAGCGCGTTAGGAAGTTGCGGATCGTCCACAGGGAAAGTGAGTTTCGTTCAATTTCCGAATTAGATGAGTTGAAAATTTAAGGCAAAGAAAAGAAAACAATTCATGATTTGCATTTAAAGATCAAGAAATAAGAAAAATCTAGATCTAGAAAAGACATTAAAAGCAAGAATTGAGATGTGTGATAATTTCCAACCAACAATCAAGATTAGAAGTATGGCTCGTAGGAGTAGATCGGATCTATAGATGTGATGAGATCTAAAGATTACTAATTCTTATCCATTAATGAATTGATACTAGATCGATGCAAATTCATCGCGGGTTAAGGATCTTTGCGAGAAAATTAGGGATTCCGCAACTCATCCTTTGTCCTTTCGATGGATCACATTCAAATTCTAGCTCCTAGTCAATCAAATGTTTAATAGTTATTCCCTAGTTTCGAGTGAACACGATCAAGAAAGCATCATCTCGAAACTAGGTCATTAATCATTTGATTCACTAGAATTTCCAAACATTATAAGATTTAAGAATTGTAGAAAGATCTAAATCATCATCATCTAAAGATCGTCACAACTCCTACACGAGCGGAGATTACTCAAACATCATGATCACAAACACAATCACAAATTGAATTCTAATCATTATGCTTGAATTAAAAGATAAGCAAGAGTATAGAAAATTCACCTTTATTTATCAACAAATTTCGTTACAACTCTCTTGAATTTACAAAAGGAAGGAACTAGATCGTCGATTTAAGCTTTGCTCGGCTCCTTGAGTCGCGGATCGGCGTGGATCTCTTGCTCCGTTGGAAATCCGGCGTCGCTTGCTAAAGATTGAAGGCTCTCTTGCTCAAATTGATCTCGGGATCTTGATCTTGATTTTGAATTGGAGAATGGAATTGAATTTGGCATAAGCTTTTGTCACTAAACTTGTGGGTAGAAGATGATGATAATTCTTGAACCATTTCCACCCTTGATCTAAGCTCCGTTTTATAGACCTCTTGATTTAGAATTTAAATTTGAATTTTTCCTCCAAAATGAACCACTTTTCCCTCCAAAATGAGCAACTTTTCCCTCCAAAATGAACTACCTCATTTGAATTTTCCCTCCAAAATGAACCACCTCATTTGAATTTGAATTTTCCCTCCAAAATGAACTACCTCATTTGAATTTTCCCTCCAAAATGAACTACCTCATTTGAATTTTCCCTCCAAAATGAGGTTGTTAGAAAGAATCTTCTAGAAGAAGTTTGTTGGAGGGAATATTCTAGAATGAGGTTGTTACAAGGAGGCTTCTAGAAGAAGGTTGTTAGAGGGAATATTCTAGAATGAGGAATATTCTTGGGTAAGGTTGTTAGGCTGAGCCTTCTAGATGATGCCACGTGCATTCTGGAGTATTCTGGAATTTCCTGCACAATTTCTCGGAACAAGAGTTGCGCAATACATGGATGATGCGATACCATGATAAACACACAATTTCCCTAAAAGTGCCGGTTTTAAAGTACAGTACAAGCAATCCAATATTTTACATGTGTTTTGCAAATATGAGTGATATGAATACCGGATAGCTTTACTTGACTGCAAAATGTAGGGAAATTGCTGTGTTAGAAATGCAGTATTTTCTACTGATCACAGTTCAAGGGATTCTACGGATATTACAAAGAACGTATCTTTTCTTAAAAACACCATAGCCCTTATTTTCAAAACACCGCGATTCGTATTATTTCAAAACGCACTACTGTATGATTTATATTTATATTAAATGCGGATTAGTTATCGTTGTGTCTAGTATTAAGCTCCCGCTCATTATTGTTGTTCGCTCCGCATCGCATACTTATATTGTGATTCATATACCATTATTGATATCATACTGTTAGGACACCAGCACCATTACCGATGATGCGTATGTTCCACGCACACTTACTTGCCGGCTCACACACATCATCATCGAAAATTGCCATGTCACGTACACTTTAGAAAATACTATTACATTGACATAGCTTGTTAGCTAATAACTTCGACATGATATTAGTGTACTTGCCTTATATACTAGTTTAGACATTGCAGTTATTATTTGCTACTTCATGTATATTGTTATTCACTGTTATGCCGCAATCATGGATTATTATGCCTATATTCACTGTTTACATGTTATTGATGATTTGGATTCGGATTTTCATGAGATTTCCTGGATTTTGGGGAAAACCGAAAGAACATATATAAACTTCTTCTCTCTCTTTTTAAAATGAAAAGTGCGATTTTCCCATGATGTATGAGTCGTCCACCATGAGTTTGCTGATGGATTTCGAGACCCGATTCGAGGAGTTGGATGAACTATCTCGGGTACATGGTGGACCCGGTAAGGTACCCTGGGGCGAGAAGGTCGCAGATGATGGCGTTGAGCCTGGCAGGGGAAGACTACCTACCGGTGATTTTATCTGACGCGTCGGATATCCGGAGGATACCGTCGTGGTCTTAAGATTGATGGTAGGGGCCGGTCTGGACTGACGGCGCCCTAGATAGTGAGATTGCGACACTGAGATATTGGGATTCATGTTTTGTAACGATGCTAGACACTGTTTATGCTGATTTCACTTATGATACATCGTTTTAAAGATACAGAAATCTCACTAAGTTATGAAAGCTGTTTCTTCATTTTCATGTATTCTGTTTTCATGCATTCATACCTCATCCATATGATATATTGCTACCTGAGGCACTGACACGAGCACATGGGATTACACTTGGGTTAGATATTTACCCTTGCTGCCTTTTCATGCTCCAGACTTGTCATTTTTGAGGATTGTATATATATAGTGATCGTATGACCTAGGATTGCGTTATTCATGCGATTTCTATTCGTAGATGTTTTCTACTCGCGAGTTGGCAACTCACCCCCGTTGTGCCACAGTTTCTTGCAGGTTTTGCCATACAGGTTTCATTACGGCTTTGCTGGCACTACTTCCATTTCCGGGTGATTTGCTAGTAGGTGGGTTCACTTGCATCGTGACCATCATTATACTTTGTATATTATTATTCTGTTTTATCTAGAAGCTCCATCAACCAAACATGTATTTATTTGAGATAGAGACCAGTGATGTTATTGTTTCGACCTTAGAGTCGCGCGTTGTATTTCTATGGTATTCCTGCTGTTTGAGTTTTCTTTTCTGTTGTGATCCTCGCCCTTCGGCATTATATATTATTGCTTGCGTGGTTTTGACCGTCGATTGACGAAGAGCTAGCTTCCGCTTGAGGATGCCTTTACTCATTATATATGCTTTATCAGGTTTTGTACCCGTTTGGGGTCAGTTTTTACAAAGGAAACTCGGCCGAAATTTTTAGAAAAGATTTGTGATTTTAAAATTCATATTTCGGCGTATGTTGCAAACTACTTGATTTAAATTGGTTTTTTCTTCACTCTACTACTTTTCTTGGTTTGGATTTCTGGGTTTTCGGCTTACTTAGATTACGTACGCCTCGAGACGTTTTGTAGTTTAAGTGTCGGTCATGTTCCGTACTTTCGGGTCATGACAAAGTTGGTATCAGAGCGTTAGGTTTTACCTTCGGAGCATAGGATGACCCTTGGTTGATGGAGTAGGTAGCTTGAGTAGAGTGACGTACCGTACGTATGTTTCGCGGCATATTTACGATACGCTACTCCACTTAAGAAGCCTTGGGATGTACATTTCTTTGCTCAGTATTATATTCATTCATTATCTAGCCTCATCGGTACCGGTTATGGTTTTACTGCCACGATTGCAGGCAGGGAGAGCTACGACTAGAGTTGCGGTCAGCACGAGCTCGTCACGGACGAGGACTAACCAGGGCGTAATTCCGGTGACACACGATTGCAGAGATGTGCCTTTTTATTGTGTTTTCGCGCCATGAGCGTTTGATGGGTCGCTGTATGAGATTACTCGGACATGCAGATCAGCACCAGAGGATTGGGCCACTGATAGAGGTCGGCCAGATTTTGATGACCGTTGATGTATGGCTTATTCTTGATGATTGAGGCACTGTTCAGCGTGCAGACGAGTGAGCCAGTTGTTGCTGCGAACGACGAGATATCGACCCAGATGTTAGAGCTATTGCAGTACGAGTTGTACTAAGAGATGATAGAAGGTCTCTAGTTACCGAGGATGAATGACTATGTAACGTTTTAGAAATCATTATGCGAATTTTTCTGTTTTAGGGTTAAATAGTCGGTAATTTCCGCTTTAACCCGACTGTGTTCAAACGACCATATAGACTTGCCGGCACCTAGTTTAGCTAAAATAAAGCTAGTGCGCAAGCTTTGGGTATATGGGACGTTTTGGTTCAATTAGAATTTTTCCCAATTTTAATATTATTTTAATGCGGTATTCACATTTTAGGAAATTTCCTTTTAAGCGATCTTTTCATCAAATTATTCTTGAGTAACCTAACCCACATGTATCTAGATATTTGTGTGGAGGTTAGGTTTATTGGATTTAAGAAAAGAGAAGATGCATGCATGTGTGCTTGTGTAGTGTGAATGCATTAACTTTGTATTTAATGGGAAATTTCTAGGTAATTCCTCACAAAAACTCTCCCTTATCCCCCTTGGCCGAAATCCCTTCATTCTCTACTGCCCTTGAGCTCTTCTCTCTCATTTTCTCCAATCTTAACTCAAAAATTCCATATATATCACAAAAATACCACAAAATCCTTGTTCTTGCTTCTTGGATCACTTAGAGCTTGGAGCTTGTGAGAAAAGTAGTTAAGTATAATCCCTATACTGTTAAATTAGAGTTTTTATGTTGTTTTGCTCGTTGGTTGTAGCGTAGAACGCTTTCTATATCGATTAGTGCGATATCGGGTTTTTAAAGTCTTTTTAGAGCTTCTATACCTACTGTGATATAGAGTTTTTAGTGTTCGACCAAACAAAATTTTAGAGATGTACTGGTGAACCTGAGACATCACCTGAGTGACGGGGAACACCTCACCGGCCGGGGCCGGCGACCCCTAAGGCGCGATCCGGCGACACCGGCTAGGTAGGAGAGGGATGGGGTGGGTCTTCTATGGGTAGTTATCTGCTGTTGGTTAGGTGTGTTTGGTACTGTTCACTTTTTTAGTAATTGAAGTATACAAAATTTGGGATCGATTACCTATAATCTAATATTTTGAGTCTGCGTGATACATGTTGCGACACGAGTCGTGAGTTTGTGCTGCTGCTGTACTCAGTTAGGTTTTGAGGTATCGCAATGCGCGTTAGCCACTAGACGTGCACTCGCGAGTTAGTTTAGTGTGTTGGTACGTTTTTGAATACGTAGTTTTGCGTTATATTGATCGATTCTGAGATGTTCGCATTATTTCTTGTTTTTGTGAAATTATAGCGTCGTAAGCGGGGACTTCGGACGCTGTGAACAAGGGGAAGCAGGTGGTCGGATTTTCATAGCTGGAGACCATTGGTGAGTAGATTTAACATCTATGGGGAAATCGCCCGTATGGCGCTAAGCTTCGGGGCTAGATATGATATGATATTAGCCATATGTTTATGTGTTTATATAGAGATATTGCATAATTCACGTTACATATAGTTACTTGTTGTGCCTGATACTGTATATATTGTACACTGCACTATTATTGACAGTCCATGTTGCACGAGCACCAATGATATGCTACACACAATGTCGGTAATTGCCATGATACGCACAACACAAATGCTCATTGACATACCATGTTATTAGTTAGCGACACTGAAACAGTTATACTTGTGCAATAGCACATATGACATATGGCATACCTGTGTACCTACATGCCTATACATATGCCATACCATATTTACATGCTCGCACATATACTTTGCTATTGTACATGATCAGTTTTATAACATATATATTGGTGGAATGGGACGCTGTATATATATGTGTTTTGGATTTGGATTTTGGGAACCGCGAGATATATTTAATGATTTGATGCTTTTAAATAGCGGACTTTTCCCGTGATATCCTCATATTGATATTTTATGTTGCATATGTTGTTTTACGTGGATTTACGCATTTGAGATATGTTTTCATGCGATATGGGAATTTCAAGTGTCAATATTAGGCACTTATATTCCGAGAGATATATGGATTTTGACAGACTGATATGTGGAACACAAGTGTCGAGATGGGATACTTGGGTTTCGAGGAACGTATGGATATCAGAAAGACCGATTCGTGGAACACAAGTGTCGAAGTGGGATACTTGGGTTTCGAGGAACGTATGGATACGAGTAATTACGTGTCGATGTTAGGCACCGGTTTTCATGATGTTTTAGAGTGTCGATGTTTGACACTCAGGTTCTATGAGACGTATAGGATTTGAGGGCCGATCTGTGTATTTTTGGATTTGAGGTGTTGTTGAGTTACACCGTGTTTTTCCATGCTTATGATTTGTGCATGAGATTATTTACTATCCCGCACTTAGTATTCAGTTGATATGCATTGATTCATGTAGATATAGTACCCTGGTGGTGTACCCTGATCATGATAGTTGCATATTCATATTGTCATACTCATGCTACCAGCTTACATGTTATTGATCATTGCTGTTAGTGTATACTTGCGATTTCAGTATGATGTTATTTACTATTCACGAGTTGGCAACTCAGCCCCGTTGTGCCACAGGGTTTTGCTGGACTTTCTCTCAGAGTTGTCGCGGCAGGGCGTCTTATCATCTCTACATTTGCGGATACCGCTACTTTAGGCAGTGAGGCCTTTGCTTTTAGGTGGGTTTGCAGTTATCTGTTTGGACATTGTATATCTTTTTTTTTTGGATCTAGTATTCTCCATCTACCACTGTTTGTATATGTCTTAGAGACGACTTGTGTTGACTCTGTGTTGTATATTTTGGGTGACTTTGGGTGCCGTGCTCGTGGGAACCGGTTATGTTGGCAAGTTTTACCTGTTTATGCAGTTTCCTTGATATTTCTTCGCTTCGGCGTCGTATACTTGTTGTGGTGATTGTCTCCGCCGTTGGGCGTGATTTTGCTCCCAATTGGGATGCTTTTTATATTATCTGTGTTGTACCGTTTTCGGGGCTTGTTTTTACAAAGGAGGTGCTGCCGAAATTTTCAAGAAAGAAAACTAGAGTTAGAGATTTTACTTGTGATTTTCAAAATGTTTTAAACTATGTTTTCTCCGTTGATCCAGTTTTAGGTGGTTTAGATTTCTCGGCTTACTTGAGTTGCGTACGCCTGTTGACGTTACGTAGTTTAAGTGCCAATTACAGGCCAAACTTGGGTCATGACAAAGTTGGTATCAGAGCGTTAGGTTTTACCTTTCGGTGTATCGAACGACCTTGGTATGATGGAGTAGGTAGCTTAAGCAGAGTGACGTAGCGTGTGTATGTTCCGCGGCATACTTACGACACGGTACTCCGCTTAAGTGACCTTAGGACTTATTGATTGATATTCCTTCCGTGATTGATATACATCTTTGTGATTCGATTTCCGTTTCATTATCAAATCTTGTTTCAATTTCCAGCCCATATGCCGCCGAAGACTACGAGGGCACAGAGAGTGGCCGCGAGGGCCGAGGTCAGAGTTGACTCGCCTGAGGCGAGGACTGACCAGGGCGGTACGCCAGTCGTACCGGAGCACATTGCTATGATTGGAACTGGTATGCAGGATCTGCGCCGGACTGTGGGACTTTGGTTGAGACCATCTGAGCGCAGGGGCAGGTAATTGTTCCACCCGCTGCAGGGACCACGATGGTACCTACTGTTCCGGCAGTCACAGTTGCAGCTCCGGAGGTTATTGATGTGTCGTTGATAGATTTTATGAGGCTGAGGCCTCCGGTGTTTACTGGCACAGAGGTTAATGAGGATCCGCAGTCATTCATTGACCGGATGGCCAGGATTTGTCGTTCGCTCCGATGCTCCGACGAGAGATGGGTGGAGTTTTCGAGTTTCCGGCTGGAGGGTCTGGCCCAGAAGTGGTGTGAGTCGTTGGAGAGGGGAAGAGCCGCGGGTCTTTCTCCTATGACATCTGCTGAGTTTGTGACGCCGTTTCTTACTCGTTTTCTTCTACCGAGCGTCAGGGATGCGCGAGCGCGTAGATTTGAGTCGTTACGCCAGACGCCAGGGATGACGGTGTCGGAGTATGATGTATTGTTTACCGAGCTGTCAGTGTATGCTCCGTACCTGGTAGCGACTGAGGAGATGAGGGTGAAGAGGTTTGTTCGAGGCCTGCTTACCCAGTTGTTTCTAGCCATCAGCATTCAGCATTGCAACACATATGCGGCAGCGGTGTGTAGCCCTATTGGTAGAGGAGCGTCTTTCTGAGTCGTCAGTTGCTCCAGAACCGAAGAGGGTTCGTACTGGTGATCCGGCAGCAAGGCGGACATTTAGACGTCGTGACAGTTCACGTTCAGATAGTGGAGGTTCGGGCCGAGGTCGGCTTTTTAGCTCTTACCCTCAGGAGGGTCGGCAGTTTGTATCTGGATGTTACCGGTGCGAGAGTATGGGTCATCGGGTTCGAGATTGTGCTGAGCCACGTATGAGCGAGACAGCTGTACCGCCGGTTACCTTACCACCTTCTCCACCTCAGAGGGCGTTGCCCCTTATGCCGGTTGTTGTTCCGTGTCAGACGCTTATGCAGAGAGGTCGGGGTCGCGGTGGTTTTGTACCGAGAGGGCTGGGTGGTAGAGGCGGAGGTCATCCAGTTGCCAGTAGAGGGCAGGCTCGGGTGTTTGCCTTGACTCACCAGGACGCTCAGGCGTCCAATGCTGTGGTTTCAGGTACCCTTTCTGTATGCTCTTATGATGCACATGTTCTTTTTGATCCGGGATCTACGCATTCGTATGTTTCTACGCACTTCGTGCCGAGGTTAGGCCATGAGTCTTGTTGGCTGGATCAGCCGCTGGTCGTGGATACTCCTATAGGAGGGTCGTTTGTTACGCGACACGTATTCTGATCGTGTGCTGCCCGTTTAGGAGACAGAGTTTTGCCCGTCGACTTGATCCTTCTTGAGATGTTGTACTTTGACGTTCTGTTGGGCATGGACCGGCTAGCTACTTGCTATGCGTCCGTGGACTGCCGCGAGAAGACAGTTAGATTTTGTTTTCCCGGCGAGTCAGTGTTTGTTGTGCAGAGGGACTGTGGTGCCGCCCCTCACAGTTTGATTTCTGTTCTGTGCGTTAGTTGGCTTTTGAGGAGGGGATGTCGGGGATTCTTGGCTTTCATTCATGATACTGGAGCCACAGTGGAATTGTTGGACCTGGTTTCTACCGTGCGAGAGATTCCCGATGAGTTTCCTGGGTTGCCTCCAGAGCGGGATATTGAGTTCTGCATTGATTTGATTCCTGGCACAGAGCCTATTTGTATACCGCCTTGTCGGATGGCTCCGGTGGAGCTTAAAGAGCTTAAAGATCAATTACAAGAGTTTCTTGATTTGGGACCTGTGCGTCCGAGTGTTTCGCCGTGGGGAGCTCCTGTTCTGTTCGTTAAGAAGAAGGACGGCAGTTTGAGGCTATGTGTGGATTATCGTCAGTTGAACCGAGTTACGGTGCGGAAAAGGTATACTTTACCCCGCACTGACGATTTATTTGATCAGCTCCAGGGTGCAAAACATTTTTCAAAGATTGATTTACGTTCGGGATATCATCAGTTGCGGGTTCGGAATGATGACATTCCGAAGACTGCTTTTCGTACGCGCTATAGGCATTATGAGTTTTTAGTGATGTCGTTCGGACTCACCAATGCGCCAGCAGCATTCATGGATCTGATGAACCACATTTTCAGGTCGTTCCTCAACCAGTTTATTATAGTGTTTATTGATGACATACTGGTCTACTCTAGGAGTCGTGAGGAGCATGAGCAGCACGTGAGGATTACTTTGCAGATATTGAGAGAGCACCAGCTGTATGCTAAATTCTCAAAGTGCGTATTTTTTCTTGATAGAGTTGACTTCCTGGGTCATGTGGTGACTAGTGATGGTATTCTTGTGGACCCGAGGAAGATCGAGGCTGTACAGCATTGGCCCAGACCTGTATCGGTGACTGAGGTCCGCAGCTTTTTAGGCTTAGCTGGTTATTATCGCCGTTTTGTGCAGGATTTCTCGAGTATCGCTGCACCGCTGACAGGACTGACCTGGAAGGGAGTTCCTTTTCTCTGGACTGATGCGTGCGAGTAGAGTTTTTAGCAGTTGAAGACTCGGTTGACGACAGCACCAGTTCTTTCTTTACCTTCTGGATCGGGCGGCTATGTTGTGTATTGTGATGATTCTCAAGTGGGGCTCGGCTGTATTTTGATGTAGCATGATAGGGTGATTGCGTATGCTTCTAGGTAGCTGAAGAAGCACGAGCAGAATTACCCCACTCACGATCTTGAGATGGCTGCGGTAGTCTTTGCATTGAAGATTTGGAGACACTACTTGTACGGAGAGTCGTGTCAGATCTTCACGGATCACAAGAGCTTGAAGTATATATTCCAGTAGCGGGATCTGAACCTGAGACAGTGCCGATGGATGGAGCTAGTGAAGGATTATGATTGTGAGATCCTTTATCACCTGGGCAAGGCGAATGTGGTAGCTGATGCTTTGAGTCGTAGGCCCGGGGGTAGCTTGTCCCAGTTGAGCGCAGTTCAGCATCAGTCTTCTGCAGATTGGCAGCTCTTGTGTGATAGTAGAATGCAGTTCGAGTTTACTTCCGCTGGGGGACAGCTTGCTCATGTCCGGGCCCGTCCACTACTATATGATCGTATCCGTGAGGCGCAACCCAGTGATACCCGTTTGTCCGAGATTCTTGAGCTTGTTCGACAGGGTACAGTTTCAGAGTTTATGATTGATGACCAGGGAGTGCTACGATGCGGGACTCGCTTGTGTGTACCAGATGCTGATGGGTTGAGACGCGAGATCCTAGAGCAGGCACATCAGTCGGCTTTTAGCGTTCATCCAGGTTCCACCAAGATGTACCATGACTTGAGAGACTTTTACTGGTGGGAAGGGATGAAACGCGATATTTCGGACTTCATTTCGAGGTGCCTGACTTTTCAGCAAGTCAAGGCTGAGCATCAGAGACCGGCTGGAGAGTTGCAGCCTTTACCCATTCCGGAGTGGAAATGGGAGCAGATTTCTATGGATTTCATTGTGGGTCTACCCAGGACCAGTCGAGGGTATGACTCAATTTGGGTTATTGTAGACCGGTTTATGAAAGAGGCTCACTTTATTCCAGTGAAGACCACTTTCGGGTATGCTCAGTATGCGCAGCTATATATATATGAGATTGTGTGTTTGCACGGTGTTCCCACATGCATAGTATCCGGTAGAGGCACCCAGTTGACTAGCCGTCTTTGGCAGAAGCTTCAGGAAGCTTTGGGTACCCGGTTGAGTTTCAGCACCGCTTTTCATCCGCAGACCGATGGTCAGTCGGAGTAGACTATTCAGACTCTGGAGGATATGCTTCGTACATGTGTGCTTGATTTTGGTGGCAGTTGGGATCGTCACTTGCCGTTGATTGAGTTCTCCTACAACAACAGCTTTAAGGAGACTATTCAGATGGCACCTTTTGAAGCTTTATATGGTAGGAAGTGTCGATCGCCAGTCTGTTGGACCGAGCTTAGTGAGAGTCTAGTTTTGGGACCCCAGCTAGTTCAGGAGACCACGGAGAAGATCAAGCCGATTCAGGACAGGATGAGAGCAGCCCAGTGCAGGTAGGAGTCTTATGCCGACCGTCGTCGTCGCAGACTTGAGTTCGCAGTTGGGGATCATGTATTCCTGAGGATTTCTCCGATGAAGGGCATTATGCGATTTGGGAAGAAGGGGAAGCTTAGTCCCAGATTTGTAGGTCCTTTCGAGATCCTTGAGCGAGTGGATTCCGTTGCTTATCGTTCAGCGCTCCCACCTAGTTTTCCGGATGTTCACCCCGTTTTCTATGTGTCGATGCTTCGTAGATATCTTCATGATCCTTCTCACATGATTCAGCATGAGACCGTTCAGCTTGAGCGCGATCTTTCGTTCACCGAGCAGCCGGTAGTTATTTTGGATCGGCAGGTGAAGAAACTTCGGTCAAGGGTCTTGCCGTCTGTGAAGGTTCTTTGGCGTAGCCCTACTAGTGAGGAGATCACTTGGAAGGCCGAGAGCGAGATGCGGAAGAAATTCCCTCATCTCTTTGAAGGTACGCTTAGCAGTTAATTTTAATTCGGGGACCGAATTTCTATAAGGGGGGGGGAGATTGTAACGTTTTAGAAATCATTATGCGAATTTTTCCGTTTCAGGGTTAAATAGTCGGTAATTTCCGTTTTAACCCGACTGTATTCAGACCACCATATAGACTTGCCGGCACCTAGTTTAGCTAAAATAAAGCTAGTGCGCAAGCTTTAGGAGTATATGGGACGTTTTGGTTCAATTAGAATTTTTCCCAATTTTAATGTTATTTTAATGCGGTATTCACATTTTGGGAAATTTCTCTTTAAGCGATCTTTTCATCAAATTATTCTTGAGTAACCTAAACCACATGTATCTAGATATTTGTGTGGAGGTTAGGTTTATTGGATTTAAGAAAAGAAAAGAAAAGAGAAGATGCATGCATGTGTGCATGTGTAGTGTGAATGCATTAACTTTGCATTTAATGGGAAATTGCTAAGTAATTCCTCACAAAAACTCTCCCTTATCCCCCTTGGCCAAAATCCCTTCAAGGTACATAGTACAAGTCATAACAATTGTTATGACTTGTACTATGTACCTTTTTTTTCTCTACTGCCCTCGAGCTCTTCTCTCTCATTTTTCTTCCATCTTAACTCAAAAATTCTATATATATCACAAAAATACCACAAAATCCTTGTTCTTCCTTCTTGGATCACTTAGAGCTTGGAGCTTGTGAGCAAAGTAGTTAGGTATAATCCTTATACTGTTAAATTAGAGGTTTTATGTTGTTTTGCTCGTTGGTTGTAGCGTAGAACGCTTTCTATATCGATTATTGGGATATCGGGTTTTTAAAGACTTTTTAGAGCTTCTATACCTGTTGTGACCTGGAGTTTTAGTGTTCGACCAAACAAAATTTTAGAGATATACTAGTGAACCTGAGACGCCACCTGAGTGACGGGGACCACCTCACCAGCCGGGGCCGGCGACCCCTAAGGCGCGATCTGGCGATGCCGGCTAGGTAGGAGAGGGATGCGATGGGTCTTCTGTGGGTAGTTGTCTGCTGTTGGTTAGGTGTGTTTGGTGCTGTTTACTTTTTTAGTAATTGTAGTATACAAAATCTGGGATCGATTACCTATAATCAGGTGTATTGATTCCGCGTGATACGTGTTACGACACGAGTCGTGAGTTTGTGTTGCTGCTGTACTCAGTTAGGTTTTGAGGTATCGCAACACGCGTTAGCCATTAGACGTGCACTCGCGAGTTAGTTTAGTGTGTTGGTACGTTTTTGAATACGTAGTTTTGCATTATATTGATCGATTCTGAGATGTTCGCATTATTTCTTGTATTTGTGAAATTATAGCGTCGCAAGCGGGGACTTCGAACGCTGCGAACAAGGGGAAGCAGGTAGTCGGATTTTCATAACTGGAGACCATTGGTGAGTAGATTTAACATCTACGGGGAAATCGCCTGTATGGCGCTAAGCGTAGGGGCTAGATATGATGTGATATTAGCTGTATGTTTATATGCTTATATAGAGATATAGCATAATTCACATTGCATATAGTTACTTGTTGTGCCTGATACTGTATATATTGTACACTGCACTATTATTGACAGTCCATGTTGCATGAGCACCAATGATATGCTACACACACACTGTCGGTAATTGCCATGATACGCACAACACAAATGCTCATTGATATACCATGCTATTAGTTAGCGACATTGAAACAGTTATACTTGTGCGATAGCGCATATAACATATAGCATACCTGTGTACCTACATGCTTATACATATGCCATACCATATTTACATGCTCGCATATATACTTTGCTATTGTACATGATCAGTTTTATAACATATATATCGGTGGAATGGGACGCTGTATATATATATGTGTTTTGGATTTGGATTTTGGGAACCGCGAGATATATTTAATGATTTGATGCTTTTAAATAGCGGACTTTTCCCGTGATATGCTCATATTGATGTTTTATGTTGCATATGTTGTTTTATGTGGATTTACGTATTTGAGATATGTTTTCATGCGATATTGGAATTTCAAGTGTCGATGTTAGGCACTTATATTCCGAGATATATATGGATTTTGACAGACCGATACATGGAACACAAGTGTCGAGATGGAATACTTGGGTTTCGAGGAACGTATGGATATCAGAAAGACCGATTCGTGGAACACTAGTGACGAAGTGGGATACTTGGGTTTCGAGTAACGTATGGATATGAGTATTTATGTGTCGATGTTAGGCACTGGTTTTCATGATGTTTTAGAGTGTCGATGTTTGACTCTCAGGTTCCATGAGACGTACAGGATTTGAGGGCCGATCTGAGTATTTTGGGATTTGAGGTGTTGTTGAGTTACACCGTGTTTTTCCATGCTTATGATTTATGCATGAGATTATTTACTATCCCGCACTCAGTATTCAGTTGATATGCATTGATTCATGAAGATATAGTACCCTGGTGGTTTACCCTGATCATGATAGTTGCATATTCATATTATCATAATCATACTACCAGCTTACATGTTATTGATCATTGCTGTTAGTGTATACTTGCGATTTCAGTATGATATTATTTACTATTCACGAGTTGGCAACTCACCCCCGTTGTGCCACAGGGTTTTGCTGGACTTTCCCTCAGAGTAGTCACGGCAGGGCGTCTTATCATCTCTACTTTTGCGGATACCGCTACTTTAGGCAGTGAGGCCTTTGCTTTTAGGTGGGTGTGCGGTTATCTGTTTTTACATTATATATCTTTTTTTGTTGGATCTAGTATTCTCCATCTACCACTGTTTGTATATGTCTTAGAGACGACTTGTGAGGACTCTGTGTTGTATATTTTGGGTGACTTTGGGTGCCGTGCTTGTGGGAGCCGGTTATGTGGGAAAGTTTTACCTCTTTATGCAGTTTCCTTGATATTTCTTCGCTTCGGCGTCGCATACTTGTTGTGGTGATTGTCTTCTCCGTTAGGTTTGTTGTGGTGATTGTCTTCTCCGTTGGGCGTGATTTTGCTCCCAATTGGGATGCTTTTATATTATCTGTGTTGTACCGTTTTCGGGGCTGGTTTTTACAAACGAGGTGCTACCGAAATTTTTAAGAAAGAAAACTAGAGTTAGAGATTTTACTTGTGATTTTCAAAATGTTTTTAACTATGTTTTCTCTGTTGATCCAGTTTTGGGTGGTTTAAATTTCTGGGTTTTCGGCTTACTTGAGTTGTGTATGCCTGTTGACGTTACGTAGTTTAAGTGCCGGTTATGGGCCAAACTTAGGTCGTGATAGACTAGGACATGTTGTTCGTTCGCCTACCCCGATGCGGGGTCATCAGATAGATTGATTCCAGCTAGAGACGACGTCACGCGGATACATTGAGAGTCGATAGAGGCGATCGAATGTCAGAAACCTATTATTCCAAGTTTAAAGTATTCGGAAAGACATGCAGGCAATTCTATGGACCCTCTCGAAGAATGAAACCCTAACTCGACATAATGACCGTGTGAAAGCCTTTGAACCTTAGGGTTTGCGGCAGTTCCGCGGCGCCATTAGTGAGGCTTGGGTTTTCCCTTCTACGGCTGGACCATCGATGCTATGGTATGTACTTGATACTATTAAACTATATCCAAGATGTTGAGCTCTTGGGGGATTATGAGGTTTTGACGAATCGATCGGATGGTTCGACTTCATTCGGATGCTAGGTGGTGAGATGTACTTCTTGGGAGACTCCAGATACGAGGATAGCCGTTTGAGCTCAGTCCATGCAGCCACGACGAGACGAGTCCGAATCAGTCGAAATTAGAGAAAAGTGGAGTAAGAGGTTCGTACAAGATCTGGATAAGATGACGTTCCACTCCGCCGACATCAGAGATGCGATACACATGCCGAGGCATTGTACTTGGATATACCTTCCAGATGGAGTCGCGATGTGTATGCAGCCGTTCTGGAACAAGAAGCAGATATAGTAAAAGACAATGACTTCCGGACAGTTCGGCAGAGACGAGATTTGGGAGAGACCTCGATAGGACATTTCTGGAATAAATTATGAGAAGACTTGGACCCAGGAGTGGTCATGTTACGCACACCAGCAGGCCAGATTTCAGGATCGTCGACGAGACATGCTATGAGTGACCACGACAGTTGGCCAGAGATCCTTAGAGGATGTTCTTGAGCGGGACAATTCAGCCATACTTGATTTCGGTATTTTGGGCGATCTATTCGCATGATGGATTTTGACGATTGAGTTTCATGATATTTGTTTTCATGCACCATGGTTGCACTTACTGAGTATTTACGATCATGCACAGTTGTTGCACTTGATATCGTTTCCGTGCCTTGGTTTCACATGTTTATGATTTTATGGGTGTCATACAGTCGAGTTGATTTTGTGCATATTTATGCACACGATTTGGTTTTTGCACTCGGTGTAGTTCACATATGCTTGCGGTGCAGTGATATGCATTTTGTGCACTTAGATGCACTGGACTTCGATTTCGATTGTGATGTTCGATATTTTTTTGTGCACCTTGTGCACCTGATTGGATTTTGCGCATGTTCGGCGCTTGATATTGGATTTCATGATTTCATGCATGATGGATGCACCTGTTTTGGGTTTTCGCGCATGTTGGGCACATATTATGAGTTGCGATTTCGGTGCACACCAGATGCACTAAATCAAGATTCTTCATGCATGTCAGATGCACCTGTTTTTGCTGTCAGGCACACCTATTGCCCTTGACAGATGTTGTGTGTACACCCATTGCACCTAGATGTTGTTTCTGTGCACATATATGGCACATACATGGATGTTGATTTCTGTGCGCACCAGACGCACGTAGTATTCATATGCATATTTTGGGATTGATTTCTTATGGAGCAGTACATTTTTATGATAATTGCTATGTGTTTTTGTACTGAGCAGGACTAGTCAAAGGACAGTACCTGAATATATTTTGCATGCATTGATAGATTTCAAAGGGATTTCCAAAAAGCGAGCTATAGTCCTTGTATTTACCTACGTGTCTGATGTGACACGAAATGTTTAAAACAAGGAAACCCTTCTAAATTGTTTTCAAAACGGCGGAACGTACATATTAAACGAAAGATATATACGTATATGGTTATTTTCTTTTGATAGACGTCCGCCACTGTGCAGTGTTATGCGCATTGCACATCGACTATAAAAGAATTGGCATGCATTCCCTTGTGATATTTACATGTATAGATTTGATATTTACAGGTATAGTTCCGAGTTATATCATATTGGTTTTGCTTTGGATTTGGCATTCGTGTCTTTACCTTGACTCCGATGATTGCGGGACGCTTGACGGAGTTTTGATTTTGAGTTATCTGCTCATTACTCATGCGCATGCATTGCGCTTTAATGCGTTTTATGTATTGATGATTCCGGAGCCCCGACGACTTGGACGTTCCTTTGAAATGTTTTAGAATTTTGGGGTTTAAATTTAAATAAGGGGACCGAATTTCTTTAAGGGGGGGGGGGGAATATTGTAACATTTCAAAAAAATAAAATATTATTTTTGGGAATTTTTATAATTTAATATTATTTTAATGAATATTTTAATATTTCGGTATAATTAAATACCGATAAAATGGGAAAAATTTTGGAAACATTATGGAAAATTCTAAAATAGGGTATTTTATGGAATTATGCCATTTTAAAGTTTTTATGATTAATTATATGCTAATTTAGTGCTAATCGTGATTAAAAATCGCTAATCGGATTTTTTGCATTTTTGTGCAAAACATGCACATATCTTTTTCCACCCTTGTCACATTTTCTTACACGTTGTGGGTGTATGGTTACCTAGGGTTACCATTGTGTGAGAAGAAATAAAGGAAAAAGGAAAAGAAAAGAAAAAGTAAGGTATGATGAAGAGAGAGAAAGATGTAGGTCAACCCTTTTGTTTTGAGCCATCCCTATCATTTCTTCTTCTCGTTCTCTCCCCTCTCCCTCTTGGGCTGCTGCTGCTCTTGCTCCTCCCTCTTCCTCCTCCCTCCTCCCTCTTCAATCCCCCATAACACCATCAATACAACTCTAAAACCCTATTACAATTTCACAAAAATTGTTCCCAAGCCCACTAGCTACACATTGGACCAAGAAAGAATGGATTTTGAGGTCTTTGAGCAACTCAAGAAAATTCTTGAGTTGCCAAAGGAGGTAATTTCTACACCCTTAGAGTAGTATTTCGATTCCTTATGCATCTATACATGTTTCGTGTCGATATCGTGTCGTTTTGAGGACTTTGGAAATTTCAAGTTAGGGTTTAGGATTTGATTTGAAATCAAAAATGAATTGAGGTGTAATTAGAGACTACAACCCCTGTTGTGATGTTATATTGAACAAACAGAAACTAGAACCCGGAATACGGATTTATAGAAACGATATCGGGGAAAACTGTAATTCTGCGAGTGTTTTTGGAAATCTGCTATCACCCGAGCCACCTGAAAATAATTTTGGTTTGACAGTAAGATGTGCAGGCACCTAGGAACCACCACCCAAAGCCCTAGCCCCTACCACCATTTTCAGGCCGCAAATAAATCCTTTCTGGCCGCAAATTGCGTCCAGAGCAGGTGGGTTTGGCCTCGTTTTTGTTTCAGGTCCCCATCTCCAGTAAATTTGACCTTTGGTATATGCAATTTTGACTGATTCCATTTAGGGTAGAATCTGGGGTAGTTTTCTTATGTTGGCGCATGGTTTACGGCTTGTTTTAGCATGGATTTTGGTATTTGGTGATTCGTTTCTGTAGGGTGGCGTTTGAACGTCAACGGAAAAGGGTTATTGATCGTGTTTGCATGCGAGACTATAGGTTTTTACCTATGGGCGTAGCGTATGTTGTTTTGGTTTCCGATGTGATGTTCATGTGCTTTAGCATTTGTCATATCCTTGTAGGTACCCCACGTGACATCGAGGCGTTGAAGATAAAGATGGCGACATCGGCATCGGCACACAAGAAGTAAGGTGAGTAGATTTATATCTACGGGGAGAAGTCGGGCGGATGGCGTATAGCACCCCCGCGGTTCGAGGTGATGTATACGAATACGTTTACACACATATATTTATTATATGTTGTTTGAGTTGATTGACGATAAAGATGGATTTTTGGTGTTCTTGGATTGGTTTAGTGGTAGTTGAAAAACCCTAGAGTAGTGGTTGCACTCACACACACGCATGCATATACTTGCATACATTCTTTCTTTCACATGTGCGTATATGGGAATATATATTTATGTGTATATTTACACATGGGTATGGGACTATGTGTTCATATACTGGATTTTAGGATAGTACTTGGGATTTGAGATGAGTCGATGAGATTTGATTTGAGGCCGTGAGATCGGTGATTTGGCAGGGTTCGTAATTGAGATACGATATGACGTTGTAGCGGGACCTTTGACGTAGTGTTTCACACACGTGCATGCATACGTAGGCGGTATCAGTATTGTACTAGACATAGATCAGTACCCGGATTATAATCTTTGATAAAGGGGATACCATATGAATAGTATGATGAATGTGATATTGACCCGTATCCAGATTTCGGATGTTGTACGACGGATTTAAGTATGAGCTATATATTGATGATAGATCCGCACTCTTGACTTGGGAATGTCTGATTATAGATATTGTATCGGATGTGATATTATTAAGGCGGGATCACCGACTAATATATATATATGTGTGTGTGTGTGTGTGTGTGTGTGTGTGTGTATCGACTCAGATGTTAGGCGGTTTCCTTACCTTTAGTTCAGCTTGTTAGCTCAGCCCTGTAGTTTAGTGTAGTTGTTAGACTAGATTAGATTCCTACCTATTTCATAAACTAACGAATCGTGTGTATTATAAAAGACAGGTTAAGGGATTCTACGGATATTTCAAAGAACGTATCTTATCTTAATAACACCGTAGCCTTATTTTCAAAACCCCACGATTCGTATTATTTCAAAAGGCACTACTGTATGATTTATATTTATATTAAATGCCGATTAGTTGTCGTTGTGTCTAGTATTCAGCTCCCGTTCATTATTGTTGTTCGCTCCGCATCGCATACTTATATTGTGATTCATATACCATTATTGATATCATACTGTTAGGACACCAGCACCATTACCGATGATGCGTATGTTCCACGCACACTTACTTGCCGGCTCACACACATCATCATCGAAAATTGCCATGTCACGTACACTTTAGAAAATACTATTACATTGACATAGCTTGTTAGCTAATAACTTCGACATGATATTAGTGTACTTGCCTTATATACTAGTTTAGACATTGCAGTTATTATTTGCTACTTCATGTATATTGTTATTCACTGTTATGCCGCATTCATGGATTATTATGCCTATATTCACTGTTTACATGTTATTGATGATTTGGATTCGGATTTTCATGAGATTTCCTGGATTTGGGGGAAAACCGAAAGAACATATATAAACTTCTTCTCTCTCTTTTTAAAATGAAAAGTGCGGATTTTCCATGATGTATGAGTCGTCCACCATGAGTTTGCTGATGGATTTCGAGACCCGATTCGAGGAGTTGGATGAACCATCTCGGGTACATGGTGGACCCGGTAAGGTACCCCAGGGCGAGAAGGTCGCAGATGATGGCGTTGAGCCTGGCAGGGGAAGACTATCTACCGGTGATTTTATCTGACGCGTCGGATATCCAGAGGATACCGTCGTGGTCTTGAGATTGATGGTAGGGGCCGGTTTGGACTGACGGCGCCCTAGATAGTGAGATTGGGACACTGAGATATTGAGATATTGGGATTCATGTTTTGTATCGATGCTAGACACTGTTTATGCTGATTTCACTTATGATACCTCGTTTTAAAGATACATAAACCTCACTAAGTTATGAAAGCAGTTTCTTCATTTTCATGTATTCTGTTTTCATGCATTCATACCTCATCCATATGATATATTGCTACCTGAAGCACTGACACGAGTACATAGGATTACACTTGGGTTAGATATTTACCCTTGCTACCTTTTCATGCTCCAGACTTGTCATTTTTGAGGATTGTATATATATAGTGATCGTATGACCTAGGATTGCGTTGTTCATGCGATTTCTGTTCGTAGATGTTTTCTACTCACGAGTTGGCAACTCACCCCCGTTGTGCCACAGTTTCTTGCAGGTTTTTCCGTACAGGTTTCATTACGGCTTTGCTGGCACTACTTCCATTTCCGGGTGATCTGCTAGTAGGTGGGTTCACTTGCATCGTGACCATCATTATACTTTGTATATTATTATTCTGTTGTATCTAGAAGTTCCATCAACCAAACATGTATTTATTTAAGATAGAGACCAGTGATGTTATTCTTTCGACCTTTGAGTCGCGCGTTGTATTTCTATGGATTTCCTGCTATTTGAGTTTTCTTTTCTGTTGTGATCCACGCCCTTCGGCGTTTTATATTATTGCTTGCGTAGTTTTGACCGTCGATTGACGAAGAGATAGCTCCCGCTTGGGGATACCTTTACTCATTATATATGCTTTATCGGGTTTTGTACCCGTTTGAGGTTAGTTTTTACAAAGGAAACTCTGCCGAAATTTTTAGAAAAGATTTGTGATTTTAAAATGCATATTTCGGCGTATGTTGCAAACTACTTGATTTAAATTGGTTTTTCCTTCACTCTACTACTTTTCTTGGTTTGGATTTCTGGGTTTTCGGCTTACTTAGATTACTTACGCCTCGAGACGTTTCGTAGTTTAAGTGCCGGTCATGTTCCGTACTTTCGGGTCGTGACATCCGTGGCGGATCGCTTGGATCGGCGGCGGTTCCGCGGTGGTTTGGTCGAGTCACGATCCCAAATTTCTTCACGATTCATAAAAAACTCTGCTTGTAAATTAAGGGTCCGTGAAAAAATTTTAGACCCTGTTTTAAAATCGGCAGAAACTATGTGAAAATGTCGTTTTTTCGGGTTCATTTTGCGATCGAATTTCTAAAGACTTTGCTAACATGTTAGTTATGGTTTAGCCAGGCTCTGATACCACTGTAAGTCAACGTTGGACATCCCACATGATGCGTGGAGGCGGAATAGGTAAAGCAATCATTTTGTTCATATTGA
The DNA here is from genome assembly GCA_030015575.1 of Agapanthus africanus. Taxonomy (NCBI): domain Eukaryota; kingdom Viridiplantae; phylum Streptophyta; class Magnoliopsida; order Asparagales; family Amaryllidaceae; genus Agapanthus; species Agapanthus africanus. Next base: position 290,959,494 of record JASDDO010000010.1, read on the forward strand.
CATCGACTAACTTTACGGATCTTTGCTAAACCCTAACTAACAACTATCTAGAAGTTATTAACTACTATTATAGATGATTATACCTCAAGATTCTAGTCCTTTTTCTTGTTGTTCACCTCCTCGCCGGCCTCCTCGATATGATAGAAGATCCACCCGAGAGTTCCTTCTCTAAGCTTTAACCTCTCACTTGAGGTAACTAAGTGGCTAGGATTGCTAATCCAAGTGACCTAGAAGATATAGAAGTGGATTAAGGATCTATTAGTCTTGCTAACCCTTGAGATCTCAACACATGAGAGGATTAGGGTTAGGTTTTTGAAGAGAGAGAGCTTGAGGAGAGAGAATGTGTTTGTAATTATGAAATGAAAAATATCTCATTTGTGTATATAATGAAATATAAAATATCTTGCAAAAATATCTTGCACAATTATCTTCATGCTTCATTTAATACAAATGAATGAGTCATAATTTCATTTAATGCAAATAACACATCATCTCCACCACATCATTAAGCTTAATCCACAAATGAATAAAAACATAACGAGTCACCTTTCTTCTAGAAGCTTCTCGACTAATTACGAGAATGCCCCTCCCATCCGTAAAAACATGGAAATACTGAGACTGTATAAATCCAATAATCCAATACTAGACTCTGGCTTAAACTAAAACCCGCTAGTATAATCTGTCCGAACATCGTACGTGCATAAATACACGTATGTGTCCGAACCCTGTCGTAAAACCATACGACCTCTATATCGTTTTGCCTGAAGCAGGGAAACTCTCTGTGTGGGACTATAAAGACTCGACACTACGCTGGCAGTGGGTTTAACCACAGGCCGCAAGCGGTACTAGCTGTACGTAACGGTCCCCAGGTAGATGTCGATAAGAAGGCCGATGAAGAAACCCATCTGAACTCCTACTGAGCCTGATGTGACAATATCCGTACAGTCCGGTCTGTTCGTCTAATACTATCTAATATCGGGCCTAGGGGCGGCAAGCGTCAGTCTCCTAAAAGCGGTATAAGTCGTGTCGGAGTGAAGCCCACTACACCTTTAGAAGCTACTGGAAATCCTACCAGTAAATCTCGTTTGTCCTGGCCAGGGACTTTGCGTAATGGCTCTCCAAATACAGCGCGATATCAACTCCCAATACCGGGAGAGACGAATCCTATCTAACCGCCACTTCCTCCAAGTGCTTCGGGACTGCACCCAACTGCTACCTGTTTGCACGACCCCTTTGAGCCGTGGTAGGGTAGCAATCTAAGAACAGTGGGAACACACTCGAGACGAAGCAGCAGTGTCAAGTCTACAGACTATGCTGTACTCATATCACCTCGGAACTGTTAACTGACGACGGGTATAATAGAAACCAACAGTTCCCTGCGAGTCCTGTCCAGTGTACCCATAACCCAACGAGCACCTGTATACTATCTCCAGTACAACGTACTGATGGCTGTGGGACAGATCATCTCCCCAACTGGGATGAGAAGCGTACACACTAATCTACTCCGGAGTATCGATGCCCTGTCTCAATAATCCTACGGCTAGGGACCTGAAAAAGGATGTGCTTGTAGACTACCCAGCCCCCACTAGTGTGACTGCCATCACAACCCTGGTAGTCAAGAAAGATCCTTAGGGCTCTATCAATATGTATTCGCGATATGCTAACATATACACATATTAAGATAGATATAAACCAAGTAGCATACTACTGTATTGAGCGAGACTGTTAATATAACTGTGAATATCCCAAGCTTCTATTAAGTAATATGCAAGCTAGTATGATACAATAATGGCCCCTAGGGCATATACACTAACACCATTCGGACAAGAGATAGAGATTCGTCCGTCATTTTGTTCCTTCTAGAGACGTTGGATTTGACATTCTTCTGGGCATGGACTGGTTAACTACGTGCTTGGTGTCTGTGGACTGCCACGAGAAAACAGTCAGGTTTTGTTTTCCCGGCGAGTCAGTTTTCGTTGTGCAGGGGGACAGTGGTGCCGCCTCTCACAGCTTGAATTCAGCCTTTTTCGCTAGTCGGCTTTTGAGGAAGGATGTCGAGAATTCTTAGCGTTCATTCGTGATACCGGAACCATGGTGGGTTTGTTGGACCGAGTTCCTTTTGTGCGAGAGTTTTCCGACGTTGTTCCAGATGAGCCGGTGGAGCTTAGGGAGCTTAAGGATCTGCTGCAAAGTTGCTAGATAGGGGGGCTTGTGCTTCTGAGTGTTTTGCTTTGGGGAGCTCCTATTCTGTTCGTCAAGGAGAAGGACGGCACTTGAGGTTGGGTATTGATTAATCGTCAATTGAACTGGCTTACGGTGCGGATAGGTATCCTTTACCGCGCATTGACGATTTCTTCGATCAGCTCCATAGTGCGAGACATTTTCTAAGTTTGTTTAGGATTAGGTCATCATTGGTTGCGGGTTCGGGGTGATGTCATTCCGAGTCTTCTTTTGTGCGTGCTACGGGCAGTACGAGTTTTGGTGGTGTCGTTGGACTCACCAATGCCCTAGCAGCATTAGTGGATATGATGAACCAGATTTTTTCAGGCCGTTCCTCGACCAGTTATTGTTGTTTCATTGATGACATTCTGGTCTATTCCAATGTGTCGTGAGGAACTTCAGCAGCACTTGAGGATTTTTTTTGCGGACACTGGGAGAGCACCAGCTGTTTGCTAAATTCTCGGAGTGTTCATTCAGGCTTGATTGTGTTGACTCCTAGGTCTTGTAGTTACGGGAGACAGTTTTGTATGGTTCCGATGAAGATCGAGGCCGTACAGCTTAGGTCCAGACTTGTGTATGGGACGGAGGTCCGCAGATTTTTGGGCTTAGCAGGATTTTACCGCCGTTTCGTGCAAGATTTCTAGTGTATCGCTGCACCATTGACTAAACTGACCGGAAAGGAGGTTCTTTTCTTTGGATTGAAGCATGCGTGCGGAGTTTTCAGCAGTTGAAGACTTGGTTGACAACTGCACTAGTTCTTTCTTTCTTTCTGGTTCGGGCGAATTTGTTGTTTAACTGTGATGTTTCACGAGTAGGGCTCGATTTTGCGTTGATGCGACATTATAGAGTTATCGCTTTTGCTTCCCTACTTTTGAAGGAAGTACGAGAAGGATATCCAATTCATGATCTGGAGATGGCCGCAGTGGTCGTGCGTTGGAGATTTGGAGACACTACTTGTTCGGAGAGTCTTGTCTGATTTTCACGGACCACCAGAGAGCTTAATGTACATCTTCCTGCAGTATGTTTTTGATTGTTGAGACAGTCTTCTGCAGATTTACAGTTCTTGTGCGATTGTAGAGTATAGCTTAACTTCGCCTCTACTTGGGGGGACGGCTTGCTCATGTCCGCGCCCGTCCACTTTTTCCTTAATCGTTTTCGCGAGGCACTGCCCGCCGATACTCGTTTGTCGGAGATTCATGAGCATACTCGGCTGGGTAAAGATTCGGAGTCCTTGATTTGTGACTAGGGTGTGCTAAGTTTAAGGACGCGTTTGTGTGTACCTGATATTGATGGGTAGAGACACGAAATCCTAGAGCAGGCACATCGGTCAGCTTTCTATGTTCATTCAAGTTCCACCAAGATGTAACGTAACTTGTGAGATAGTTACGGGTGGGCAAGGATGAAGAGTGAAGTTTCGGATTTCGTTTCGAGGTGTCTGTCTTGTTGTGAGCTAAGGTTGAGCATTTGAGACTGGCTGGAGAGTTGCAACCTTTAACCATTCCGTAGTGGGAATGGGAGCAGATCTCCATGAATGTCGTGGTGTCTACCCAGGTTTAGTCAGGGTGTGACTCCATTTGGTGTTGGTTGTCCGGTTATGCTCAGTTGTTCTTTGTTAAGTTTGTGCGTTTGCACAGAGTTCCTTTATGCATTGTATCCAATAGAGGCACCCTGTTCGCTTGCCGTCTTGGGCAGAAGCATCAGGAAGCCTTGGGTACTGGTTGAGCTTTAGCTCCGCTTTCCATCCGTTGGCTGATGGTTTGACAGAATGGACTATAAAGACTCTGGAGGATATACTTGTGCGTACATACTAATTGTTGTCGGCAGTTGGGATCGTTATTTGTCATTGTTAGGATTCTCCTTCGATAGCAGTTATCAAGAGACATTCCAATTGACAACCTTTAGGTTTTGTTTGGTAGGTCGTGTCGATCGCCGGTCTGTTTTTCTGAATCTGCGAGAGTACGATTTTTGGACCCCGGCTTGCCTAGAGACTTCGGAGATGATCCAGTTTATTCAGGTCATGATGAGAGTAGCCCAATGCAAACAGAGGTCTTATGCCGACCGTGGTGGTTGCAGATTTGAGTTTGCAGTGCGAGATCATGTATTCCTAAGGATTTTCCAATCAATGACGTGTTGAGTTTTGGGAAGCTTATCCCAGGATTGTAGGTCATTTTGAGATCCTCAAGCGAGTTAGTTCCGTTGCCTATAATTTTGCACTCCCACCCAGATTATTGAGTATTCACCCCGTATTCCATGTGTCAATACTTCGCAAATACCTTCATGACTTTCTCACATGATTCGGCACCAGACTATTTAGCTAGGACGTGATCTTTTCGTTCACCAGCAGCCAATTGTGTTAATGGCTCGGCAGGTGGAGAAACTTCGTCAAGGGTCTTTCCATCTGTGGAGAGTTTTCTTGAATGTAGCCGTATAGTGAGGTGATCACTTGGGAGGTTGCGAGCGAGATATGAGAGTTTTGTAATCATCTCTTTGAAGGTACGCTTAGTAAGAATTTTAAATTCGGGGACAAATTTTTATAAGGGGGAGATTGTAACGCCTTAGATTTCGGTTAGTGTTAGTTTAGATGGTAAAGCGGGTTTACTGTAAAAAGTTTACCAATTTGGGTTCCTCACATTTTATAACATTTAATTAATAATTTATTATTATTTTTTATGGGCATGCACGCACGTATGCACGTTAATGTGAGGGTTTGTTTGTGCTAATCTAAGTTAGTGGCCATAACTCTAAACATAATCTAATCCTTTGCTTTATCATAATCCTTGTTTTAATCTAATCCTTTGCTTTATCCTAATCCTTGTTTTAATCTAATCCTTAATATTTATCTTTGAAATTTGTGTGAGAAGAGAGATATATTTTGTTTTGGAAGTGAGGAGGCGGCATGGTGTGTGTGAATGCATTAATTGGAAGTAAAAGCAAAGGTTACACTCACCACACTCTCACCCTACACTCACCTCCCTCTCTCTTTATTCTCACACTCTCTCATTTCTCTATCTCTTTTCAATTTCCTCATCTCTCTTCACCACAAACTGAACACTTCTTCATTCCAACACAAAACTTCATCAATTATCACAAAAACTCACAAAAATCACATCTTTGGACTTGATTTGACTCTTGGATGCCTTGGAGCTTGGGAAGCTAGGAACTTTGAGTTCGTTTGGTTAGGTAATGATCTCTTTCTGTTAGTTAAGTTTTTATAGTGTTGCGTAGCTTAGTCATTTAATTTTAGATCACATATCGTATCGTTTCGGGTAAATATCATATTTTTAGTGTTGTTTTGGGGTCTGGGATGATTTGCTATCAAACCAGGTAATTGTTGCAAAAGTTCCCATCACAGTGACCTAGTATAGTGACCTAGAACCTACCCTCAAAAAACGAACCAATTACTTCATGAAATGGCCGCAATTTTATTGCATCTGGCCGCAATTTGTGGCCAGACTAAGGAGTTAGGGTTTGGGTTTTGGTGTAGGGTCTCTGGGGTTGTATGTGGTCTCATGGTACTTGCAACTTTTACAGATTATTAGTATAGCAAAATATGGGACCACTTTGCGTATTTCTTGTGTTTCGTTTCACACGATACGTTATCCGATACGGTTCGTGTTTTGTGTTGTTGTTGCTCTGAGTTGGTTCCATAGTGTCGCTATGCACGTTAGCTGCAATACGAACACTTGAGAGTAAGTTTTGTGTTGTCGCGTTGGTCATTGTAGCTGTACGTATTTTAGGTCTATTGCTAATATATACTTGTTTCATTGATTTATGTTTTAGGTTCGCAGGCGGGGACTTCGGACGCTGCGAAGAAAGGGAAACAGGTGGTAAGCTTTACTTAGCCAGGAGCATTGGTGAGTAGATTTAACATTTACAGGGGAATCGCCCGCATGGCGTTATGCGTCTGGGCTAGAGATGTTTTAATATTGTTGCATATTCTATTTCATATATAGAGTTGCGCATACACCTTATTGCTTAGTTATTGTTGTGCTTGGACTAGTACCCTTAGGACACTGCACTATTATTGACGGCTCATGATGCATGAGCACTGATTATATGCCACACGCACCGTCAATAATTTCCATGACACACACAACACACATACCTATATGATGTTGTTGGTTAGGGACATTGAGACATTGATTCATATTCCTTATTGCATAGGACATATAGCATACCTGTATACCTACATGCTTACACATATGCCTTGACATGCTTACATGGTAGTTACCTGTATACCTATAGGGTATTATACCATTAGTGATAGGTACATACACACATAATGACATAGCTACATGTATACCTTGAATACATACTTCACTTATACCTGGAGGGTATATCACATCATTACCGATAGGTAGATACATATACTTTGCTATACCTCTATGTTTACACATATATCTTGTTAGTTATATATATGCCCTAGAGGCCATTACTGTACATAGGATGTATATTGTAGTGGATGCTGGGACATATATAGGGAGGACTTTCTTGCTCGACATGATAGTATGCTATCTGGTTACTCTTTACCTTAACGTATACACTGATTGTCTCTTTGTTACATGTTGGTAAATCCCTTAGGATGTGTACTTGACTACCTAGACTATGATGAGGATCATACTAGTAGGGACATGGTAGTCCATAAGTACATCCTTCAAGGTCCTTAGTCATGGGTGTATCGAGACGGGGCATCGATATACCAGAGTAGACTAGCGTATACCTTCTGGACCCATACAGATGGGCGATGGATGATCCCATATCCATTGGTGTTTGATATCAGAGATGATATACGGGTGCTCAGTGGAGACTGGGTATACTGGACGGACTCGCCGAGAACTCCCAGATGGTATTATACCTTACGTTATATGGCAGTTCTCTGGTGACACTGGTACAGGTTAGTCTGTAGACCCGAGATCAACATAGAGTATTTTATGATTCTCACTGTGCTTTGATTTCCACCTTACCACATCCAAGAGGGCATGCAAAACAGTGGTTTTTGGGTACAGTCCCGAGTCACATGGAGGCAATGAGCGATAGGAGGGGATTCGTCTCTCCCGGTATAGGGAGTTGATGTTGCGCTGTGTTTGATTGGCTATAACCAGAAATCCCTAGCCAGGGTTGCTGAGATTTACTGGTAAGTGTTATCAGTAGTATCTCGAACTGTTATAGACCTCATATCGACATGACTTATCGAGCTAGTGGGGTCTGACGTTTACCACCCCTAGGCGAGATATGCAACATATCAGACGATCAGACCGGACTGTACGGTAAGTGTTACTGGTTGGATTCACAGGAGTGTGAGTGGGCTTGTTCGTCGATCTTCTGATCGCTCAATACCCGGGTGGCCGTTACGTTTAGCAGACCGCTTACGGCTTGTGGGTGTTTGATATGATCATCACCTACTGCCGGCGTATTGACGAGTTTTTAAAGTCCTACACAGAGGTTTCCTGGCTCAAGCGAAACGAAATAGGAGCGCATATGAGATATGTGCGGGACCGAGAATAATACCAGTATGTTATACTGTATTCGATTCTCGCGATTTGTGACATTGATCGGTTATATACGATATAGCCGGGTTATCGGATCAAGTGTTGATTCGATAAGTTGTTACTATTGATATTAGTCGGTTATATGCGATATGACCGGATCGTTAAATCAAGTATTGATTTAATGATTTAATGTATAATTATATATTTGATATATAACTTTACATTAACTAGTATTGGTACACTTAAGATTATTTTCTCACTAGATTGTGCACATTGTATATATGATATATTTTTGTGCACTTTATTGTATCGTGTTTGATGATACATGCAAACTTGGCTTAGTGTATGCTTTAAACTATGATTAGGTTAATGGTTAGGGTTTTCATTTACTCATTTATTTACTTTATTCTTTTTGGCAAAAGAAAATAAAATGGTGGCTTGTTTGTTTTATCTTTGAAGCTTCATGAAGCTTTGACCATTTTGTTTCTTTTGCTTAACCTAACCATTCACCTAACCCTAGTTTATTCTCTACACTTAACCATGGTTGCATTATGATAACCATCACTTCATTTTTATTTTTGGAATTAATTCATAATTCTTTTTCATTCTTTTCTTCTTCTTCTTCTTCATGAGAAAGAAAAGAAAAGCTTGCTTCAAAAATGTCAAGTGATGATTCCAAGTGAGAAATCCAAATCCAAAGTGAACCCACTTCCTATTTCTTCATCCTCTACCACTTGCCATGTAGTATAGGGTGTTTTCTTCACATGTTTCATGAGTTGGTGAAGTTGGAGCTTGATCTTGAGTTGCCTCGACGTAGATCATCTTCGGCATCGAAGTCGACGACCTAGCCCGATCATTTCTTCGACGAAACCATCGCTAGAGTCTGGGATCCGATGATCGCAGTGGAGGGACATCATGATGGAGCTAAGGAAGTGGAGGACCGGATCTACAAAGATTGTATTTCTATTCACTTTAGCAGTGAAGTTGATAACTAGCTCGTAGTTCGCTTAAACTCTAGTCAACGATCTATATTAGGGTTTCTCGGCACCCGAATTTTTTGAATTTGGCATGGTTGATGCCTTGTGGGACCTCCTTAGAGTGCCTAGGAACCCTACAGTGGTATCAGAGCCTAGCTAGAGCTTTAGGCGATGTGTAGACGAAGCTAGAAGTCCGATCGAACCCGATATCCCCCGATTTCAACCATCTCTATACAATTTTTCAAACAGTGGATTTTTGTGAATTAAAAATTCTCAAAAAATTAATCAGGAAAAACTAAGAATTACTGTGAAGTACAGTCTACTAAGTCAATAATTTGACCGCGGAACCGCGGCGAAACCATGGGTTTTGCTGCGGTTCCGCAGCCACAATTTGGACTTAGTCCCTGAAATTTCATATATTTATTCTTAGGTCCTGTATTAGCAATTTTTTATGGGAATTTTTTAATTACACTCAAATGTTGAGTATTCTAGGGTTTTATTGGGGACTCGTTAATTTGATCGGATAATTTAACTTCGCTTAAGTTTTTCCGGATATTTTAGAAACTGTTAAAAAGTTCGACCGGATATAAATACCCACTTTTCCCCTGCCGGGAAATTTCCATGTGTTGGATCTTTCTGTAGTTTTAAGAACGTTCTAAGTAGTGAAAGTAACGCGATGAACCCTCTAGAAGACAACAAACCTTAACTCGATTATGTGACCGTCTTGAACTTCCCTTTGAACCTTAGGGTTTGGGGCAGTACGGCGTGCCACATGTGAGGCGTTGGCTTGACCCTTCTATGGCTGGACCGTTGGTACTGAGGCATGAAGTGAATGTTTTTAAACTTATATCATGGGTTGATCTGTTTTGGGAAAACTTGGGTGTTTGATTGTTCGATCGGAAAGTTTAACAATTTCTATTTATCTGGAATGTGATACAATACTTGGAATCCACAAGTAGTTATGAGATAACTGATATGAATGTTATAAACATAGCACTTTAGTCCCACTTGATCGGTTGCCACGGAATTTTGATGTGATCAAAAGTCCGTCGCAATCACGTAGTGTACGCGGATACTCGCCGGATAAACTTAATAGTCTGCTACACCCCATAGCCCCGACCAAGTGACTGTAGGAGAACCCCATCGCCGAAAGTATCCGTTCGGGTGCTCGCGGCAGCGGTGTTTCGCCTTGGTGCACTTCGTCGACGGCATCGGGGGTGCGGTCGTCTACTGAAGTTTACGACGAGCATTCGATCAGGATGTCGGGAATCTTGTTGAATTGCCCGACTTGATATTGAAAAGTGTTTTCGATAATGAGACTAAAATGCGGGGTTTATAATTGTTAGGCATGTGATGTCTAAGGAATTCATTTGATTAGGCATGCGATGTCTAAAGAATTTGCGGATTCCAACTGTTATAGTTTTACACTTTCTTTTCTGTGACCGTAAGTGTAATATGTGATTTCGCCGGTTTCGTTGCTATATGTCAACGACAATTGGAATACGCATGTTTACTTACGTTGATAACATGTAATGTTATGTGTTGCTGGATATGTTATATTGGATCGTCGTGTTTGAATAGCGGGGTTTTTTTATGTGAGATGAGTGTTTTTCATTTTCATTCATATAAAAGCTTGTATGTAATATTCTTTTATTGGGGCATTTCCAGGTTGCGGAAGATGTCGCCGTTTGTATATTATTTTCTTTTCCGCACTAGGATAGACCCAAGGAGGAGGGTACAAGTAACCAGGTTTTGGAGTCCAGTGGGAGACCAACTCGAGGAGTCGAGTCCGGGTCTCCTAACTCTAGAATTGGTAGGGTTGCTTGCTTCTCTCGTAGGGGTCTAGGGGTGTGGGTTTGGCTATTCATCACGACCGTGGAATCCGTGTTTTATACTGGCTCGTATTAAAATCACGGAAGTCCTAGTATATCCAATGTTTCATATGTTTCTTCTGCTGCGATATCTGTGATGTGATCATGTGATATGTTCTGTGATAAATACTGTATATAGTATATATGATATATTATATAGACGTTGCTTATGTTTTACACTCGCACTAGCCCTGCCCTGCTCTGCCGTTAGTTACCTAACCTAACGGTGCACGAGAGGACATCGAAGCGAATGTGGATGGCATAAGTGTACGTCGTATTTATCTGTGATGTTTAGGTAACTTAAATGATGGGACTTCATTAATATGATTAATGAAAGAAAAGAAACCAAAGATGTTGTGGAATCGAATTTTCAAAAAAAAAAACAGGTAGCTACAATTCTTGCTTTGCATCGAGGTGTTCCTTGTAGGACATCCTGCACCTTATTCGATAAGGAAAGGACCGAGATCCCTTCACCGGGAGTGGCTCCTTTAGCAATAACTGGCAAATGCTACAACCGTCAGTTTTTCTTTTGATTGCTTCTATAGTTTCTTCTTTGCACAGTGATATATATGATATATCCCGCACCTCAATCGACGAGGAAAGGGCCGATGATCCCTTCACCGAGAGTGACCCCTTTAGCAAAACTAGAAAAGCCTAAAAAACGCTCCATTTTAAAATCATTTGATTCTACAACGATATCAAGTTCATTACGCAATAGGTTTTCAGAAAAACCTGTCGTAGCCCTCCGTCATTTCAGATAAGTACTAGTTAGTATTCGTGCTGCGGTAGTTTGGCATGCGTTAAGGCGTAATGTACGGTAGCTAACTAGTGCTTATCTGCTTGCATACGATGCAATTAGATTAGGGTATTCGCACGGCATTGTTTGGCATGCGTCAAGGGTCGTGCGGGTGGGTTTAATTCAATCAAGAAATGTACGGGTTAAACTTGACCAGCGGACTATGGGTTGTTTGGCATGCGTCAAGGTCATAACACGCTCGGGGCAAAATATAATGGGGAATTTCAAGTGTTGAAATTTGCAATGAGATTGCATACCTTCTATGAGATAGTTGGATCCCGATACCCACTGCGAGTAATTGTTACTCCTGGGAGAGTTTTACACATTACAATTAGCCGATCAAGTAGGTGTCTAGAAAGGTGTCAACGGGGTTACGCCTCTGGGAAAACGAGGTTTACTGTAATTAGGTCCGTGCGAAAGAACGGGGAACCTCCCTCAAAGTACCGACACTGGCCTGGTTGAAAAATTGGCGAACTTGTAGCGTGTAATTAATCCCGGCTAGTCTTTCCTTTTAGTGTTTGAAGGAAGATTTGATAAAAACAGTGGGAGCCATCCTGATTAAATAAAATAATAACCAATCTGATCTTGCAAGAGCGCACGCAGAGTGTTTTCTTCTCTCTCTCCAGGTAGCGACCATATCACGCCTTAATCAAGATAATAAAATGGATATATTGACTGAACCCGCTTGTTATACTGAGCTGGGGAACGTTGGAACCCGCTCCAACTTATAATTGTTATAAGACAGAGCAGGAATTGGGGAATACCAGATTTCCCGTGCCGCCCAAACGAAGAAAGTGCATGTTGATGCATCTCCTTCGGGTATGTTCATTATAAAGAATTGTTTCTTAGTGTCCTCTGCATCCTGGGTATTTTATACCGGATCAGGATCCCAGATATGTAATCCGTTACATGGGCTACAGAAAGGTAGAGAACTGAGAACGGGTGATAAGTTTCATGAAGGCAGAAAACGGGGCAAGTGTTGCAACCAAGTCTGTTGGTCACTGTCACCCTGTATTACCAATACATTGATTCTGAACAAATGCTATTGGATACCGAACCTGATATACAAAATCATATCAGTCTCTTTACTAGTAAAGAAAGGATATAATTTTGTATTATTGGATAATGTTTTGAACATTTCCTATTTCAAAAGTTGATCGGTTCAGGCACGTTATCTAAAAGCATTAACGTTCTAAATCAAACTACAGTTCCTTGTATACAGAACACACACAAGAGGAAGAGTTCAGAAATGAACGAATCCTTCTTGAGGCATTGTAGACTAGGTCATATCAATGCGACCCGACTGGCTGAAGTTACATTTAGATGCATATTTAAATTAGTTTGAATTTACATCTTGTGAAACTTGCCAGTCATGTCACAGAGATAAGATGAACATAGATCCGTTTACTGGAAACAGAGAAAGAGTTAGTGAACTCTCGGGATGATACATGTTAATGTATGTAGGTCCCCTGTCTACACATGCCAAGACCGGTTCTTTGTACTTCATTACATTCTCTGATAATCTCTCAATATTCAGACATATGTTCCTGTTGAAACACAAGTCCGAACCTTTTGAGATATTTACAGAATATGATTTAGAAGTAGAGAACCAAAATACGGGTATAAGTATTATGTCCTTTGATGTGATCAAGGAGGAGAATACTTTAGCACAGAATTCCTGGACTATTCTAAAGGAGAATGAGATTCTCTCTCAGCATTACTCCTCCGTATACACCATTGCACGATGGTATATCGGGGCGGAGCAAACACACCCTATTTGATATGGTGTGCTCTATGATGAGTACTACTGAGTTTCCTATTTCCTTTTGGGAGTTATGCACTTATGAAGTTGCATACCTATTGAACAGGGTTCCGATCAAATCAGTTGCCTACCACTTCATATGTGATATGGAAAGGGAAGAGCCCATCTCTAAAGTAAGTTAAGATTTTGGGTTGTTCGGCCTGTCTAAAAAGCAAAATCCGGACAAGCTCGAGGCAAGGTCTGTTATGTAGCACCGGAAAGGTTCCAGCTATACAAACTGCAGCTGATGATTTGGTAAAACCAAAGGATTCAATTGTTTCCAACGAACCTCAGCCTCTCCGCCGATCTAGTAGGGTTCCTCACCCACCTGAGAGAAACTTCTGTTTCTCCATGATAGTGGGAGCGAGGAATGCATCATGAGATGATGACCCAACTAGTTTCGAGCTGGCCATTAAGAGTGGGACTCTGTAAGAATGGCTGGATGCTTAGCGATCTGAGATGGCATCCTTATACACCAACAAAGTATGGACTTTAGTTGGTTTATCTGAAGGGTTAAATCCCCATCAGGAGCAAGTATATCTTGAGAAGATTACTTGGTGTACATGGAAAAGTTGAGACTTTCAAAGCTAGACCTGTTAAAGGTTTTCGTCATCGACCAGGCGTGGATAATGATGAAACCTTTTCCTGTGCCTATGCTTAAGTCCATCCAGATCCTACTTACCACGGCTACATACCATGACTACAATATCTGGCGGTTGGGTGTCATGACTGCTTTTCTAAATATTGATTTAGAAGAGAGCGTCTATAAGTACACAGCCAGAGGGCTTCGTAGACAGTGGGAGCAGCGGAAACGTGTGTAAGATGTTTTATGTGATAAAGCAGGCATCGCGGAGTTGGAACATCTGTTTTGATCTGTTAGTCAAACAGTTTGACATCATCAAAATGGTAGATGAAGCTTGTATATACAAAAGGGTAGTAGGGAGTATGGTAGTAATCCTCGTAGAGTACGTGGATGACATACTCTTGATAGGGAAGGAGTTTCCTATGCTATGCTCGGTCAATCTCCGCTTATCACAAGGATTCTCCATATAGGATCAAAGTGATACCTCCTAAATCCTGAGTTTTCATCTATGAGATAGACGTAAATGGATGTTAGGATACTTACTACATGTAGTGAGATGGTATCAATCGATCCTGGGAAGAATCACTGGAAGGGTTCCAGGGTGATAAGGACGACTGAATGTCAGTCACAGGCATTGTCTTTACCATCAGTAAAGGGACGGTATGTTGGAATAGTTCCAAGCTAGATACCGTGGCATACTAGAAGATAAAGGCTGGATACATCGCTACTTAAGATGCTACCAAAGAGGCAGTCTGGATGTATATTTGTTCATGAGATGAACTTAGTTCCTCCCATTGTGTGACAATGGAGTTGTGGCTTATGCCAAGGAACGTGCGTCCCATCAGTGATCCAGACGTATTCTGAGGAAGCATCACCTGATCACGGAGATAGTTGATCTCCAGGATGATCGAGGTTAGGAGGGCGGACTCAGAGGATAACACGGCGGATCCACTCACGAAGGCCTATTCCCAGAGAGAGACTTTTATGGGATGGTTGAGTCTGAGATACTTCAACCACTGCTACAGATGGCCCTAGTGCAAGTGGGAGATTGTTAGTTATATGTATGCCCTAGAGGCCATTACTGTACATAGGATGTATATTGTAGTGGATGCTGGGACATATATAGGGAGGACTTTCTTGTTCGACATGATAGTATGCTATCTGGTTACTCTTTACCTTAACGTGTACACTGATTGTCTCTCTGTTACATGTTGGTAAAGCCCTTAGGATGTGTACTTGACTACCTGGACTATGATGCAGATCATACTAGTGGGGACATGGTAGTCCATAAGTACATCCTTCAAGGTCCCTAGTCGTAGGTGTATTGAGACGGGGCATCGATATACCAGAGTAGACTAGCGTATACCTTCTCGACCTATACAGATGGGCGATGGATGATCCCATATCCATTGGTGTTTGACATCAGAGATGATATACGGGTGCTCAGTGGAGACTGGGTACACTTGACGGACTCGCCGAGAACTCCCAGATGGTATTATACCTTACGTCAGATGGCAGTTCTCTGGTGACACTGGTACAGGTTAGTCTGTAGACCCGAGATCGTCATAGAGTCTTATGTGATTCCCACAGTGCTTTGATTTCCAACTTACCACGTCCAAGAGGGCGTGCAAAACGGTGGTTTTTGGGTACAGTCCCGAGTCACATGGAGGCAATGAGCGATAGGAGGGGATTCGTCTCTCCCGGTATAGGGAGTTGATGTTGCGCTGTGTTCGATGGGCTATAACCGGAAATCCCTGGCCAGGGTTGCTGAGATTTACTGGTAAGTGTTATCAGTAGTATCTCGAACTGTTATAGACCTCATATCGACACGACTTATCGAGCTACTGGGGTCTGATGTTTACCACCCCTAGGCGAGATATGCAACATATCAGACGATCAGACCGGACTGTACGGTAAGTGTTACTGGTTGGATTCACAGGAGTGTGAGCGGGCTTGTTCGTCGATCTTCTGATCGCTCAATACCCGGGTGGCCGTTACGTTTAGCAGACCGCTTACGGCTTGTGGGTGTTTGATATGATCATCACCTACTGCCGGCGTATTGACGAGTTTTTAAAGTCCTACACAGAGGTTTCCTGGCTCAAGCGAAACGAAATAGGAGCGCATATGAGATATGTGCGGGACCGAGAATAATACCAGTATGTTATACTGTATTCGATTCTCGTGATTTGTGACATTGATCGGTTATATACGATATAGCCGGGTTATCGGATCAAGTGTTGATTCGATAAGTTGTTACTATTGATATTAGTCGGTTATATGCGATATGACCGGATCGTTAAATCAAGTACTGATTTAATGATTTAATGTATAATTATATATTTGATATATTACTTTACATTAACTAGTATTGGTTCACTTAAGATTATTTTCTCACTAGATTGTGCACATTGTATATATGATATATTTTTGTGCACTTTATTGTATCATGTTTGATGATACATGCAAACTTGGCTTAGTGTATGCTTTAAACTATGATTAGGTTAATGGTTAGGGTTTTCATTTACTCATTTATTTACTTTATTCTTTTTGGCAAAAGAAAATAAAATGGTGGCTTGTTTGTTTTATCTTTGAAGCTTCATGAAGCTTTGACCATTTTGTTTCTTTTGCTTAACCTAACCATTCACCTAACCCTAGTTTATTCTCTACACTTAACCATGGTTGCATTATGATAACCATCACTTCATTTTTATTTTTGGAATTAATTCATAATTCTTTTTCATTCTTTTCTTCTTCTTCTTCTTCATGAGAAAGAAAAGAAAAGCTTGCTTCAAAAATGTCAAGTGATGATTCCAAGTGAGAAATCCAAATCCAAAGTGAACCCACTTCCTATTTCTTCATCCTCCACCACTTGCCATGTAGTATAGGGTGTTTTCTTCACATGTTTCATGAGTTGGTGAAGTTGGAGCTTGATCTTGAGTTGCCTCGACGTAGATCATCTTCGGCATCGAAGTCGACGACCTAGCCCGATCATTTCTTCGACGAAACCATCGCTAGCGTCCGGGATCCGATGATCGCAGCGGAGGGACATCATCATGGAGCTAAGGAAGTGGAGGACCGGATCTACAAAGATTGTATTTCCATTCACTTTAGCAGTTAAGTTGATAACTAGCTCGTAGTTTCGCTTTAACTCTAGTCAACGATCTATATTAGGGTTTCTCGGCACCGGAATATTTTGAATTTGGTATGGTTGATGCCTTGTGGGACCTCCTTAGAGTGCCTAGGAACCCTACATATCTGACTATAGCTACATGTTTACCTTTATTTGATGTTATATAAACTTGGAGAAATTAGGAACCGCATGATATATTTTTAACTTGTTGCCGTTAAATAGCGGCTTTTCCTTTATATACTTACATTACAGTTTTCTGTGGCATATATTATATTCATGGATTTTCGCATTGAGATATGGATTTTTCATGATGTTGTCTGGATTTGAGGACTGTGGTAGTTTCATGAAATTATGCATTATTTGAAAAACCCGGTTTCTCTTGATATGATATTTCAGCATCCACCATGAGTTTTATCGGTTCTGATATATATACCCCATGTTAGGAGGAGTCGGGAGCCGTATGAGGGTACATGGTGGGGCCCGGAGGTACCCGGGGCAAGGAAGGGATTTTTATGTAACATGCCGATGAGGCCTGATAGGGGAACCATACCTTCCGGTGACATTACCTATGACTCGGCGGTTATCGTGGAGATACCGACAGGAGTCATGTAAGTATAGATACGTTGAAGGACGAGGGTCGAAGCTGGGCACTCGGGTTTTCGGATAGCGTATGATACGTACCTATCAGGGTGCCAGTCGTGGTGATAGCACCTGATAGATCAGCCTTTATGTGTCGATGCTAGACACTTGTTTTCATGATATTTTTACTACTAAGTATATATAACAGTGGAATGGGATGTTGTTATATATATATATATATATATATATATATATATATATATATTAGTGGAATGGGACGCTAATATATATGTATACATATCAATTCATTTACATCATCATACTTATTCATGCAAATATACTTTTCAGGATATAAGAGATTCACTTGATATTGGATTTATGATATTTGAGATTCACTTGATATCGGATACAGGATATATGAGATTTAATTGATTTTGTACATTCAGGATACATGAGATTTACTTGATATTGTACAATCAGGATTTGTGAGACTTATATGATATGAGAGCCAATTTGGGAGCAGATTTGAGGAAATTGTGATTTGGATTGTCTTGATGGACTTTGGTTCCACCACGAGGTCTGGATTCCGTGGAAATGGCATGTTTCATCCCATACTCCACATTTATTATTTATGCACTGCTTCATGTATTAGTAGTACCTGATAGAGTACCTTTCATGACTGTTGAATTTACATACTTTATTTTATATGCATTGCTTCATGTGTTAGTTGTACCTGCTAGAGTACCTTTCATGAATGTTGCATATATACATTGTCATATCATTGTTCATTTATTAGTAGTACCTGATAGGGTACCTTACATGATTGTTGCATACTGATTGTCATATTATTGGTTCATGTATTAGTTGTACCTGCAAGTGTACCTTTCATGATTGTTGCATACATATGACCATTTATTGCTATTAGCTTGCATATGTTAGATTCGCGCTGTACGTGCATACTTGCGATTACCTGCATATGTTATTTACTATTCATGAGTTGGCAACTCACCCCCGTTGTACCACGGTGTTTTGCAGGTTGTTCCCCAGAGTATTCGAGGCAGGCTATTCATCTATCTTATCATCTTTTGCTGCGGATACCGCTTCGACCACAGTGTGCAGTTTTGCTTTAGGTGGGTTTTATGGTTATCCGTTCATGTTGCTTATTGTATATTCGTTGTATCATGTACTCTCCATCTACCATTATCTTCTATGACTTAGAGACTTGATGTGAGGACGATATTGTATATTATTTTGGTGACTTGGATGCCTTTTATACAGTTTTTTTTATCGTCTTTTATTTCTTCGATACAGGGTCGAATATCTGTTGTGGTGGTTGTTTTCCGCCTTTGGGCGTGTTTTGCTCCTGTTGGGGATGCTTTACTTATATTTATGTTGTACCCATTTTTGTGGCTGGCTTTTACAAAGGTGGTGCTGCCAAAATTTTAAAGGAAATAAAATTAGGACTTTAAAGAATATGGGTTGAGATTTCAAAGGTTTTAAAATTTGCTATTATTTCTAACTACTTTTGATGGTTTAGATTGTTTGTTTTTCGGCTTATTTAAATTGTGTTACGGCTGTAGACGTTGCATAGTTTAAGGGCCGTCGCGTGGCAATTTCGGGTCGTGACAATATACTTCTTACCTGGTGGACACTGAAGAGAAATGGATAAAGAGGTTCATGTAGAGATTGGACATGCAGTTATTTCTTACCATCAGCACCCAGCATTTTGACACTTATGCAGCCATGAAGGATGCAGCCTTACTGCTAGAGGAGCGCATTTATGAGATTTCGGTCGTTTTTGGATCGAAGCGGATTTGTACCGGTATGATAGCTCAGAGGCGGTTAGGTATGTAAGTGCACGGCGGCGCCCCGGCCGTCAATCCGACGGCCAAATGCGGAAGCGGTAATAAACTTTAATTTTTCATGAACTGGCACCATCGCGCACTAATACCCGGATCGAACCATTAACTAGTCCTAGCTAACTACAAGATGGGGAAGAGAGATATACCGACTGATCCGAGTCCTTCGGTCTTCTCGTCGTCGTCCCGATCTCCTGCGGAAACTCCGGTCGTCGTCTCCTTGCCGGAAGGGCACCACATCGTCTGCATCTTTTACGGGCTCCCACCTCAATGCCGAGGCAACTCGGGCATGAAGCCGGCTAGTCGACGTGCCCAAAATTTGCTGTAGAATGTGTAGTGCTCATGTCTCACTTGGGGTAGTGGATGTTGCCTTTGTGGTGGAGGGATGATACATGGAATTTTTGTGGAGCTATATGATTTTTCCAAAACCAAAAGAGATGAAATCCCACAGCCTCAAATTTGGACAGCCCCCATACATAGTGGCCGGCCAAGGCTTGGAAAAAAAGATGGTGAGAGAGGGAGTGAATGTATCAAAAGATAATCAATCTCATAATGCAAGAGAGAGAGAGAAAAAGACTATCATGCATAAGCATGATAACAAGCTAAAACCAACACTCCACCACAACCATCATCAAGCATGATGACTTCAAAAAGTCAAGCCATCATGAAGAAGTCAAGAAGTCAAGGTCAAGGAATGGTGCAACCATCATGACACAAGAATATGCAAAGAACCCCTCCACAAATACTTATTTGCAACAATGCAAATAAGCCCTCCTCCACCAATCTTCGGCCAATGAACGATACAAAGGAAATTGGCCGAAACGGAAAGCAAACTGGCAACTCCATAAAACTGGTCCCGTAATAAATTACAGGAAAACCCCGATACTATGCATACACACCCGCATTTGTATTCCGGCCGAAATACAAATGCAACGAGACAAAATCTACACTGTACTATACTAGGATCCGGCTTAAACCAAAGCCGGCTAGTAATATCCGTTCGATCCTGATCCGTGCAATACCGCACGTATCTGATCGAACCCTGCCATATATCCATACGGCCTGTAGTACAAACTGTCCTATCCTGATCCGTGCAATATCGCACGTATCTGATCTGACCTTGCCATATCTCCATACGGCCTCTACAACTTTTCGCCCGAAAGCCGAGTAACTGAATGTGGGGGACTCTAAAGACTCTTCAACACCTTGGTTGTGGATTTAGCCACTAGCACGTCAGAGGTATAAGCCAATACGTAACGGGCTACCAGGTATTGACTAAAAGGGACGTCTGTGAGCGAACTCAGCCTGACAACCCTACTGAGCCTGTCAGTGACAATATCCGTACAGTCCGATCCGTTCGTCTATGAGTATCGCATGGCGGGCCTAGGGGGTTGGTAAAAGTCAGACCCCCAAAAGCGGTAAAAGTCGGGTCGGAGTGTACCCCAGAACACCTTGAGATACTACTGGAATACCTACCAGTAAATCTCCTTGCCTCGGCCGAGGGCTTCGTGTAATGGCTCTCCTAGACACAGCGCGACCTCACCCCCAATACCGGGAGAGACGGACCCCTGAAGATGCGCTCACTGCCTCCATGTGGCTCGGGACTGTACCCAACTAAAACCTGTTTGCACGACGCCTTTGAGCCGTGGTAGGGTAGTAATCAAAGTACAGTGGGAACTCACACAAGACAAATGACGATCCCCAGGTCGATGAACTAACCTGTACACATGTCACCACGGAACTGCCATCTGACGTCTGGTATATGACCAACTAGCATGTTCCCGGCGAGTCCTGTCCGGTGTACTCATAACCCAATGAGCACCTGTATACATCTTAGGCGATCCAACTGACACCAGTGCCTTGTGAGACCGGCCACCGCCACTCGTCGGGGTCTCGACTGTATACACTAGTCTACTCTGGAGTATCGATGCCCTGTCTCGAAACTCTCACGACTAGGGACCATTTAAGGATATGCTTAAAGACTGCCAGCTCCCACGTATATGATCGCCCTCATACTGCTGGTGGTCAAGCAAGAATCCTAGGGGCTCTACCAACGTGTAATAGTGACCTGTAAGGTCACCTAAAGCAGTACACGCTGATAAAGGTAAACCAGATAGCATACTATCATCTCGAGTAAGACTGTCCTACCGGGATAGGTCCTCCATCAATCATTGCAATCACGTGCCTGTAATCCAATAATTGACTCTGAGGGCACTATCTCCAAGAATCTCCCACTTGCACTCAAGGCTAATTTTTGCGATGTCGCATACTCACAGCCCGTGTGATACCGAACACCCAACTCCTCTACTAATCAGTCCCACAAAGCTCGCTTGCGGAACTATTGCATTCGAGGAATAGCCTCAGTGAGTGGATCCGCTTTGTTGTCTCTTTCTATGTCTCTCTATATCTCAAGTTCGCGGAGAAAGCCATCTCCCGAAATGAGCAATACCTGTCTTAGAATGTGTCTGGATGTCTGATGGGACCTATCTTAAAAATGAACTCCAAATCCAAACTTCTTAGACTGTATCGTAAACTGAACTTAATCAGTATCCTGCGCCATGCCACCCTCAGTATTGCTTTGGACCACCTGTCCAAAATACCGCCCCTCGTCAGAAGGAAAACTATAACTCTGACAACCTCCTTGTCGTCCATGTCACCTTGGAAGCCTGGAATGATAACTGTCTCCCGAATGAGGCTGTCGTTATCATATCCCTAGAACATCTACTTATGTTCTAAAACTGCTTCCGACTGTTTCTCCTGGATTGGATCAATGTCAACTTATTGCATCTAGTGCAAAACAACATCTGGTGTGGTACTTGACATCTCATGATTGACTCAATTGCCTGAGCAAGTGATGTGCCAATCATGCACTTCCCTCTCTACTTTAGTCTGTAAGACACCTTTAGAGAGGGTGACTCCATCACCTGCAGGCATACTACCATGCCAAGAGTCGTCCATTCTAAATACTCTTAGAATGCTGTCTATGTACCCTGATTGGGAAACCACCCAAATCTAGATCTAAATGTAAGTCCACGTTGCGACCCCCGATTCTTACGGGGAGGCGGAAACGGTATAAAAATCAAATTTTTAGCGCAAGGGGCAACATGGACTAACAAAGTCGGGATCTTTTCCTAAACTAAAACTAGCAAACAAGCTAAAGAGAGTTAGCTACTCGGAAAGGAGGTTATACCTAACTTGAACTCCTTCTTCTTCAAACTTTTGTAGGGGTTGATGGTGCTTTCCTCGTTGCCTTCTTCCGTCAAAGATGGATCCACCTGAGGGTTCAACTTTCGGGCTCTTTCTCGAACTTTGAGAGAACTAGAATCTCCGGCTTGCTAAACCTTTAACCCTAGAGTGAGTAGAGAGTGTCTTTGGGGTGTTTTTATCTCAAGGAGAGGGATTCTCAACTCATGAGAAGGATTCTCCTTGAACTAGAGGAGGAAGAAGAACAAGTGAGGAGAGAGAATGGTTATGATAGAATGAGCTTATTCTTTTCATTTCTTACAACCATATCACAAATGAAAAGAATTATCAATTAACAATAATAATAAAATGAAATAGTTGATGGATGGTTTGGAATGACCATTATCATTACAATCTTTAAATGGTTTTGCAAGAATCAAAAAGCATCTTTCTTTTGTAATGATGATGGTCAAACCTTCAACCATGGTCAACAAGTCAACCATGGTCAACAAGTCAACAAAATCCAACCATGACACAATTTCATTTAATTAATATTATTAATTGATATATCATAATTCCATTAGGGTTTAGAAAAAGACGACTGTGAACTGTGCATACGCACCCGTTCCGAAACCCTAATGAAAATCCTGTTCCTCCGCCTCAATCAACTGTGCGTACACACCTGCATTCTTGTTCCGAGGAACATGAATACGAAGAGATAAAATCAACCCCAAAACATATACCAGTATCTAGCTCAAACCAGAGCCTACTAGTAATATCCGTCCGGACTCCAAACGTGCACAAGTGCACGGATGAGAACGAACCCTGTCGCAAAACCATGTGACCTCTACTCTGTTTTGCCCAGAGGCGAATACCCTCTGTGTGGGACTCTAAAGACTCGACACTATGCTGGCAGTGGGTTTAACCACAGACCGCAAGCGGCACTAGCTGTGCGTAACGGTCTCCAGGTAGATACCGACAAGAAGGCTGACGAGGTGAACCCCATTGTTCAGTCGAAAATAATGTATTTTTAACACGGCAATTTCCCCATCTTTTGCATACATTTAGAAGTGTTCGGTACTCATATTTCACATATTAGTAAATCAGTTGTAAAATACCAGATTGCATGTATTAGACTTTTAAACCGACACTTTAAGGGAAATTGACCGCATTTCATAGCATCGCATCATTTCTTTATTTGCGCAACACCTGTCTTGAGTCTGTGCAGGAAAATACGGAAGAAAAACCAAGAGCTGATCAAAAATTACGCCAACTCCAAATTTTGAGATCTGGTAGCAATCCAAAGGTAGAAATATAATTCAACATATCAAAGAAAGGCCCACAACTTAGGCCCAACAATTACCAGAGAGCCAGAGCCATGAAGACTCCAAAGCGCCGCGGATCTGCGGCGGGAGCCTGCTTGCGCCGCGGATCCGCCGCGCTTCTGCCACATCATCAGTTGATTTTTAGGGCATTATTCTTATCTCAGGGCCCACATTCATTTTTGATACGTCAAATTCCATAATTCTCCAGAAGCTACTGCCAGATCAGCAAAGAAGATTAAGCAAGGCTAATCCTAATTAAGCTCCTAATTAATCCTCTTCTAGAAGCTCCCTCCTAACTAATCACATCTAGAAGCTTCTCCCCTAACTAACTTTTGGATGAAATTTGAATTTCTTCAACAAACTTTAGGAGGGAAACTTAGAATTTGAAATCCTAGATCAAGGGTTTAGATGTCTATAAATAGGAGCCTAGATCTAAGGGTTGAGGTTGTTCATCATTAGTTGTTCATCAATAATCTCCCATTCCTAAATCTCAATTCTCCATCTTCCTCCACAAGTCTAGTGACAAGGCTTATGAGAAACCCTAACCCTAATACCACTCCAAATTCAAGATCTTGAGTACCAATCAAGCGAGAAGCCTTCAACCTTTTAGGAGCCGAGCCGATCTTCAATCGGGCAAGTGATCCAAGCCGATCCGCGATCCACAGAGACGAGCGAAGCCAAATCGACGATCGGGTGCTTCCTTTTGTTGTTCTTGAGCGAATGTAACTAAATTGTTGATATAAATAAAAGGTGAAATTCTTGAATCTTGCTTTCTTTTAATTCTTGCATCATGATTAGATCTCAATTTTTAATTGTTGTTCTTGTTGTGATGTTTGAGTAAAACTCCGCTCGTAAAGGAGTCGAGACGATTGTAGAATGATGATGTAACAAATCTTAATACGATTTTTAAGTCCTACGAGTTTTGTAAACCCTAGCAAGTTCAAGAATCGATGACCTAGTTTCGTAGCGATGCTTTCTTGATTGTGATCGCTCGAAATTAGGGATCTACGATCGTTTCTTGAATTTACTAGAGGCTAGAATATGAATGATGTCGATGAATGAACAAGGGATAAGATGAAATCCTAGTTTCACTAGAAATCCCTAATTCTTGTCGATCATCATCGATCTAGTATCAATTCATCGAAGGATAAGAATACGTCATCTTAAGATTGCATCATATCTATAGATCCGATCGATTCCTTTGAGCCTCATTTCGATTCTTGAGATTTGGTTTGGAAAAATCAACAAACTATCAATTCTTGATTCTATCTTTTTCTTGTTATTAGATCTATATTTTCTCATTCTTGAACTTCAATTTTAAATCATGAATTGTTTTGTTTTCTTTTCATTAAAGTTTCAACTCATCTAATTCGAAAGACAAACGATTACACATTCCCTGTGGACGATCCGCATTCACTAACAATCTACATCCGACACCGTAGTTGATTGCGGTCAAATAATTTTTGGTTGTAATTTCTTTACAAATTTTCATACTACACATCAAGAATTCTTTTCAATCAAATGGCGCCGTTGCCGGGGACCTTTGAATTGATTCATACTACACAACGGGAAAAACGATCAATCAAAATGGCGCCGTTGCCGGGGACTATTTGATTTGATAAACACAATCGGAAATCTTTACAATCAAATGACGCCGTTGCCGGGGACTATTTGATTTGATAAACACAATCGGAAATCTTTACAATCAAATGGCGCCGTTGCCGGGGATAGTGCGCTAATAGTTCGTATTTTGAAATTTGAGTTGAACAATTTATTCCATCATAATTTTTAGATCTAAACTTGTAACACCCAAGACCAATAATACTATTTATATTACTAGTTGAGGGTTATATTTTGCTCATTCCAATTTTCCTGATTTTCTGGTGTTTATTGCTAAATTTTACCCGGTTAAGTCATTTTGGCACATAACAAATTTTAACTCCGAAAATGAAATTTGAGATGTCCATGTTGGCCTACTCGTCGCCACTAGTCGCGTGGTAGCGTTCGCGTGTCGAGATTCCGTTCCGTTTGGCTAAACGGGCCAGTTTGGGCGACTACGCGCGCGTGCAGATGTCCGACTTGGGGGCATGCATTTTAATCACTAAACACCTATTTTCAAAATTTGGAACCCGCTTAAAATCCTATAATTTGAATTTGGAACACTTGGGCGCAACCCGGGCGCGATTTGGAAATGTGTCATTTTGCGCCAAAATGGGCCCATTTAATTTAATATACTAAAACTAAAATAAAATACTCACGATTATTTTCTTAACAGATTATCCCCTCAAATCCTTAATCAAATATTTTCCTTTACCTCCTGCAGCCAATCACGAGCTCACAATCGAGCTCGTGGGCCCCGCCTCGATTTTCCCCATCTATCTCTCTCTCTCTCTCTCCTATCCATCTCTCTCTCTTCTTATATTAAAACCCCATGCACGCAGCCGCCTCCTTCGACCCACCTTCCATCACGAGAAACCCAACAAACCCTAACCCTAGCTCACCGCAGACCTCACCGCCGGTTCCCCCGCGACCTCGCCGTCGCCGTCAGCACCCTCAGCCTAGCCGCGCCTTCCTCCTCCCTCCTTCCTCCTCTCTCCTGCGCCTGCACCCATTCCCGACCTCGCCTCCACCCTCGCAGACCTCGCCGTCGACGTCGCCTCTCACCGTCGACGCCTCCCACGACTCCCTTTCACCCTACTCAACCCGACCTCGTCGTCGTTTCCCTCCTCCCCTCGCCGGAACAGCAAACTCGAGCCTTCATCCATTGCCTACCAGCTGTTCACCGGAGAACGCACCGGCGACCTCGTCGACACCACCTCCGACCACCTCCTTCTCTCCCTCGACCACCACAGCCGACCACACTCTTCCCCACTCACCGCAGCACCCCTTTCCAGCGACCCCGAGCCCTTTCAGCCGTTCCAGCACCCTGCCGCACCTCCTGTTCACCGCCGGTGGGTCCATCGCCGTCGGGCCCGTCATAGTTACCCCTGTTTCTCCTCTGTAAGCATCACTTTACTTCCTTTGGTGCAAAATCCCGCTGATCTTGTATGTTTATCTTATTGCTAACTTGTTGCCGATAACTTTTGCCGGAATCCGACCGTGCCGTCTGACGAACCCGACGCTCCAGCGAAGTCCCCTGGTCCGTGTGATCCCGTTGACCTCTGTTGGGACTCGATCCGTGGCCCGTGCTATCTTATCGCGTTTTCTACCGACATCGCATCCGTGTTCCCGTTTGCAGACCGTCGAGGCAAGTATCTGAATACTTGCTTAAACATGCTAGTGTGCGAGATCTAGTCTTGCCACGCAATTGAATTCATACTATAAGACAACCTATTGATGATAATTGATATCATATTATTGCAGTTATCTTTAACCTGGAATCGTTACAACCGTTCCTCGTAATTAATCAACCCACATCAATCCATGCTTTAACTAAATAAAACGACTGAATCACATCTGCTTAAACTGTTAAATCATTCTTGAGACCATTATTATATTTAGTATAATTTCATGTAGTTCCTAAATTTATAATTGTGGATATTGCTTTACCTTGTGGCTATTGCACCCTAAGATGATTGAACCTGTTAATAAGAGAATATAAACATCACTGTGGTTATATGGAATAGTGTGGTTAACTACTGTTTCCTGCTGTTGTTCATTATTGATTGTGTACCTGTTGTGAGCACTTACCCGATTGCACGACATATTGGCCTGACCCTGATACACCTGACATATACATACATACCGACCCATCCTGTTGTACCATGACATTACTTGTTCCCTGATTTCATGCCTAATGCCGACAAACCTAACCATTCCTGCTGTCGATCCAGACATACCTACTTTTACTTGACTTTGTTGGCATTAATCCTTGACTACTGAATACCTGACCTGACATACATAGTTTGGGGGTATGGGGAAATCAAAGGTGAAACCGACTTGTAACTCAACAGTTCGATACATTGTTCTGATCAGTCTTACGGGCTTGGCCAGTCCGGGAGTGATGATGCTGACATCACTCGTCCATCCTACTACCTTTTACTGCTTAGCGGCACGTCTCGGACTCAGCCCCGAGGATCATGACCGTGGTCCCGGGCACGCACGGGATACTATTGAGTTACATCGACGATTCATCAATTGGTTTCAAAGACTATAGAGTAGAAAACCTGATAGGACAGTTTAGCCACCATTGCACATTACCCTGCTTGTTATTACTGCTTTATTCATATTCATACTTGCACTGCTTTTTACCATATTTATGCTATATACTTGATATCATGACGCGCTGACGACTGGGTTTTGCATGGCCCAGATTCCGTACCTTTGTCGTCGACCGAGCAGGAGTACTTCAGCCAGCAGGCTGAACTGTGAGTTCCTTAGAGTTTAGTTTATTTATATCATTTCATTTCCAGATGTGAGCCGGCATTATGGGACGTACTGTTTATTCATTGTATTGGATCATTAGCTTTCGCACTTATTGTTTATTGATTCTTGTTATTATGGATTTGGACATGTATTAGTTTAGTTTATTTTTTCTGTTCTTGATATCTTTACAACCGTAATGTGACTGTGGACGGATGCGTCCTACCCACAGGTAGCATGGTTGGCTATGTCACGTGCCCAATTTTGCGTACTCTGGGAAGCGGGGCGTGACATGGTTCTTTTGGTATCAGAGCCATAGGTTAATTGGGTTGATTCTTTGTAGTTGGGTATTGCACCCGATACACGAATTATAATACCCGTGATTAGGAAACATGTCCTGCCACCTTGACCGTTTTACCGTCCTTGAATCACTCTTCCAGATCATGTCGACATGCAAACTTACTTTGCATTGTCAACTCGAAAACCTAATTTCTTGTTATCTCTAGGACTTAGGCGACTTGGGTGGAGTTAAGTAATTGCGGATATGATACCGCGGCATAGCTACAATGCAGTACTCTATTTAAGTATCTTGGAGTTCTAGCTTTGGTTTATATATTGAATCTATCATCATGCTAATGTTGTTTGTTTTGATTTCAGGACCATGGCAGATAAGAATTTCAAGACGTATCAGAGGCGTGTGGATGAAGCCGCCATGTTAGGAGTGATACGTGGGATGTTGGAAAATCAGAAGAGGCAAACTGAGCTGATCCAGCAGCAAGCAGATTCATTTCAGGAGGGTTTGCAGGCTATGCAGCAGTCTGTAAACACCGCTGTAGCGAAGCCAGTCGATCGAGTAGGGACCGTGGCAGATTTCAGACGATTGGGTCCTACTACTTTCACTGGCTTGGAGGAGCCGTTGCCAGCCGAGCAGTGGCTTGTGGACACGGAGAATTTACTGATTGCGGCACAGATCCCAGAAGACAAGAGAGTTGATGTGGTGCGCATTCAGCTGGTGGATTACGCCCGAGAGTGGTGGCTTGTGGAGGAGACCCGCTTGTCCAAGCCAATCAGTTGGGCGGATTTCTCCAAAAGTTTCTTGGAAAAGTTCTTCCCGCGGACTGCACGGGAGGAAATGGAGGAGAAATTTATCGGGCTGAGACAAAATGGAGCAGCTGTGGATATACATGCAGCGGAATGGACGAGACTCAGCCGTTTCGCTGGACCCTTGGTCGCCAAGGAGGCAGACAGGGCGCGAAGGTTCTTGCGCAGTTTGGATGTGGACATCCAGAGGCAGATTGTCTCCCTGGGTTTGACCACTTTCTCGCAGGTTCTTACGGCAGCCAGAGAGCAGCAGAGTTTATCAGGATCGAAAGGGAACCTTCACCAGACAGCAGTTGCAGCCAGGAAGCCTGCATTTGTGCCTAACCGAGATCATGGGCGCAGAGGTATTCCTGTGGACCGTCGAGGTGTAGCGCCAATGAAGAAGCCTGTGATCGTTGACCGAAGGAAGAGCGTGACCTGTGCCTACTGCCACTTACCTGGGCACGTACATAAGGAGTGTAGAAGAAGGCTGGGACTTTGTCTGGGTTGTGGAGCAGCCGATCACGCAGTGGGTGCTTGTCCGTCGAAGATTCGCACGAGAGATGATATACAGAAGCCTCCGCAGAGACCGTTCCAGGGGCAGAAGCAGCTGACACAAGGACCCAACCAGGGTCGAGCTTTCACATTGACAGCCGAGGAAGCCAAGGCATCAGGAGAAGTGGTTTCAGGTACTGTACTCGTTCGTGGTTTTCCCGCTTTGGCATTATTTGATTCCGGAGCATCCCACTGTTTTATGTCATCCAAATTTATAACTACACACTCGATCACCTGCACGACCCTGTCTAGTTTCTGGGACATACACACTGGGAATGGGAAAATCATAGCTAGTAAGGAATGTAGAGATTGTACTGTTGTTGTTTGTGGACGGGAGCTCTTTGCAGATTTCTTGGTGATTGATACGGGCAGTTATGAAGTAGTCTTGGGAATGGATTTTCTTGGCGCTTTCCACGCACACATTGATTGTAGGGCAAGGAAAGTAATTTTCCAGATTCCCGGGCACCCTGAGTTTACTTTCATCGGAGGAAGCAGTTCTGTCGGGCCAGTCGAGTTTAGGGCTAGGCCGACGAATAATGTTCTTGCGGCTATGGTAGTGGATAGTAATGAAGAGCCGGCAGTTGTTCGCGACTTTATGGATGTGTTTGAAGATATTTCGGGCTTACCGCTGAAGCGAGATGTGGAGTTTGCGATTGACCTCATTCCTGGTGCAGCGCCAGTGTCAAAATCTTATTATCCGATGGCACCGGTGGAATTGGAAGAAGTTAAGAAACAAGTGGGTGAATTACTCGAGAAGGGATGGATTCGAAGCAGCAACTCGCCTTGGGGAGCTCCAGTTCTTTTAGTAAAGAAGAAGGATGGCACGAGAAGGATGTGCATCGATTACCGAGAATTGAACCGGGTGACTATTAAGAACAAGTACCCGATCCCTCGCATTGGAGAACTCTTTGAGCAGCTTAGTGGCGCGAGGGTATTCTCGAAACTGGACTTGCGATCAGGATATCATCAGGTCCGAGTGAAGGCGGAAGATATTTGCAAGACGGCGTTTCGGACTCGGTACGGGCATTTCGAGTACTTAGTGATGCCCTTCGGAGTGACTAATGCGCCGGCAATATTTATGGATTTGATGAACAGGATCTTTTCACCGTTCTTGGACCAGTTTATTGTGGTATTCATTGACGATATTCTGGTGTACTCGAAGAGTCCGGAGGAGCATGCTGAGCACTTAAGGATCGCACTGCAAACGCTAAGACAGGAGAAATTATTCGCGAAGATGAGTAAGTGCGAATTCTGGCTGGAAGAAGTGAAGTTTCTGGGGCATGTTGTGTCGGGCAATGGAATCGCCGTTGATCCCGAGAAGATTGCAGCAGTTCGAGATTGGCTTGTTCCAAAGAATGTTGCAGAGATAAGAAGTTTTCTTGGACTCGCCGGTTACTACAGAAGATTTATGGAGAACTTCGCTCGTTTAGCTGAGCCTTTAACCAAGCTTACGCGTAAGGAGGTACCGTTTGTTTGGACGGATGGATGTGCATTGGCCTTCGAGACGTTGAAGCAGAAGTTGATAACCGCCCCGATCCTGACCGTACCGGATAATTCAGGAGGACTGGTGATTCACAGCGACGCATCTGGAAAAGGATTGGGATGTGTTTTAATGCAGAACGGGAAAGTCGTCGCTTACGCATCGAGACAACTGAAGACTCATGAGAAGAACTATCCGACTCACGACTTGGAGCTTGCAGCCGTGATCTTCGCCGTGAAGATTTGGAGACACTATCTTCTGGGCGAGAGAGTTGAAGTCTTTACGGATCACAAGAGTTTGAAATATGTGTTCACTCAGAAGGAGTTGAACATGAGGCAACGCAGATGGTTGGAGCTGATGGCCGACTACGACCTTGACCTTAAGTACCATCCGGGAAAAGTTAACGTCGTGCCAGATGCGCTAAGTCGGTTACCAGCAATTCAGTTATTGACTGCACAGAGAGAGATCATCGAGGATTTTAGGAGATTTGACTTGGAGGTTGTGCTACCGCGGGCTACAGGACAGTTGATGCAGTTGCAAGTACA
The DNA here is from genome assembly GCA_030015575.1 of Agapanthus africanus. Classification (NCBI taxonomy): domain Eukaryota; kingdom Viridiplantae; phylum Streptophyta; class Magnoliopsida; order Asparagales; family Amaryllidaceae; genus Agapanthus; species Agapanthus africanus. Next base: position 290,991,329 of record JASDDO010000010.1, read on the forward strand.
ATCGTCCTTAGTTGAGAAGATTAAAGCGGCGCAATCGCAGGATCCTAGACTGCAAAAGTTTAGAGAGCAGGTTGAAGCCGGACTGCGAACCGATTTACTGATCCATGAAGATGGTTCGTTGAGATATGGTAGCCGTGTGTGTGTGCCAAAGGGAGATGTGCGTGAAGAGCTTATGAGGGAGGCACACAGTTCAGCTTACTCTGTAAATCCAGGAGGGACAAAGATGTACCGAGATATTCGACAGCATTTCTGGTGGGAAGGTATGAAACGGGAAATTGCTCGCTTCGTGGCTAAGTGCTTGGTGTGTCAGCAAGTCAAAGCTGAACACCAAAGGGTTACTGGTTTGTTGCAACCACTTCCGATTCCTCAATGGAAGTGGGAACATATAACCATGGATTTCGTGACGGCTTTACCGCGGAGTCCAAAGGGAAACAATGCAGTATGGGTGATTGTCGATCGGTTGACCAAGGCAGCTCACTTTATTCCTTTTCGGGTTGGTCAATCGACAGAGACTTTGGCAGAGCGGTACATGCAGGAGATTGTCAGATTGCATGGAGTACCGGTAAGCATCGTGTCCGATCGGGACACTCGGTTCTTGTCACACTTTTGGAGGAGTTTACAAGAAAGTTTGGGGACTCGATTGAAGTTTAGCACAGCTTATCATCCCCAGACTGATGGACAATCGGAGAGAACGATCCAGACCCTTGAAGATATGTTGAGGGCTTGCATGTTAGACTTCAAAGGTTCTTGGGAAGATCATCTACACCTGGTGGAGTTTTCGTACAACAATAGCTTCCAAGCGACAATTCAGATGGCTCCGTTTGAAGCGTTGTATGGTCGTAAGTGCCGTTCGCCGGTTTGTTGGGATGATGTTGGTGAACGAAGGTTACTGGGACCAGATTTGGTGGTGCAGACAGTCGAGAAGGTGAATACAATCAGGAAGCATATGAAGGCAGCTCAAGACAGACAAAAAAGTTGGGCCGACACGTCAAGAAGACCTCTAGAGTTCGCCGTGGGTGATTTGGTATTCCTGAAGATATCACCGACTAGAGGGGTGATTCGCTTTGTAAGTCGGGGAAAGCTTAGTCCCCGATTCGTTGGACCCTTCGAGATATTGGAGCGTGTTGGAGAGGTATCGTACTGGTTGGCGTTACCACCGTCATTAGCAGGAGTTCACGATGTGTTTCATGTGTCTCAACTACGGAGATATGTCCGTGATGAGACTCATGTCTTGGATCATTCGGAGTTGACCGTTCGGAAGGACCTGACTTTTGAGGAGCGACCAGTCGAAATCAAGGATCGAAGAGAAAAGGTTCTTAAGAACAAGTTTATCCCTCTTGTGCTAGTCTCATGGGGTAATCGATCGCATGGGGAATCCACTTGGGAGCGAGAAGACGAGATCCGGCAGAAATTCCCTCATCTTTTCCAGTAGTTAGCTATCTTGTATTCTTGGAATTTCGAGAACGAAATTCTTTTGTAGTTGGGTATGATGTAACACCCGAGCCCAATAATACTATTTATATTACTAGTTGAGGGTTATATTTTGCTCATTCCAATTTTCCTGATTTTCTGGTGTTTATTGCTAAATTTTACCCGGTTAAGTCATTTTGGCACATAACAAATTTTAACTCCGAAAATGAAATTTGAGATGTCCATGTTGGCCTACTCGTCGCCACTAGTTGCGTGGTAGCGTCCGCGTGTTGAGATTCCGTTCCGTTTGGCTAAACGGGCCAGTTTGGGCGACTACGCGTGCGTGCAGATGTCCGACTTGGGGGCATGCATTTTAATCACTAAACACCTATTTTCAAAATTTGGAACCAGCTTAAAATCCTATAATTTGAATTTGGAACACTTGGGCGCAACCCGGGCGCGATTTGGAAATGTTTCATTTTGCGCCAAAAAGGGCCCATTTAATTTAATATACTAAAACTAAAATAAAATACTCACGATTATTTTCTTAACAGATTATCCCCTCAAATCCTTAATCAAATATTTTCCCTTACCTCCTGCAGCCAATCACGAGCTCACAATCGAGCTTGTGGGCCCCGCCTCGATTTTCCCCATCTATCTCTCTCTCTCTCTCTCCTATCCCTCTCTCTCTCTTCTTATATTAAAACCCCATGCACGCAGCCGCCTCCTTCGACCCACCTTCCATCGCGAGAAACCCAACAAACCCTAACCCTAGCTCACCGCAGACCTCACCGCCGGTTCCCCCGCGACCTCACCGTCGCCGTCAGCACCCTCAGCCTAGCCGCGCCTTCCTCCTCCCTCCTTCCTCCTCTCTCCTGCGCCTGCACCCAGTCCCGACCTCGCCTCCACCCTCGCAGACCTCGCCGTCGACGTCGCCTCTCACCGTCGACGCCTCCCACGACTCCCTTTCACCCTACTCGACCCGACCTCGTCGTCGTTTCCCTCCTCCCCTCGCCGGAACAGCAAACCCGAGCCTTCATCCATTGCCTACCCGCTGTTCACCGGAGAACGCACCGGCGACCTCGTCGACACCACCTCCGACCACCTCCTTCTCTCCCTCGACCACCAGAGCCGACCACACTCTGCCCCATTCACCGCAGCACCCCTTTCCAGCGACCCCGAGCCCTTTCAGCCGTTCCAGCACCCTCGCCGCACCTCCTGTTCACCGCCGGTGGGTCCATCGCCGTCGGGCCCGTCATAGTTACCCCTGTTTCTCCTCTGTAAGCATCACTTTACTTCCTTTGGTGCAAAACCCCGCTGATCTTGTATGTTTATCTTATTGCTAACTTGTTGCCGATAACTTTTGCCGGAATCCGACCGTGCCGTCTGACGAACCCGACGCTCCAGCGAAGTCCCCTGGTCCGTGTGATCCCGTTGACCTCTGTTGGGACTCGATCCGTGGCCCGTGCTATCTTATCGCGTTTTCTACCGACATCGCATCCGTGTTCCCGTTTGCAGACCGTCGAGGCAAGTATCTGAATACTTGCTTAAACATGCTAGTGTGCGAGATCTAGTCTTGCCACGCAATTGAATTCATACTATAAGACAACCTATTGATGATAATTGATATCATATTATTGCAGTTATCTTTAACCTGGAATCGTTACAACCGTTCCTCGTAATTAATCAACCCACATCAATCCATGCTTTAACTAAATAAAACGACTGAATCACATCTGCTTAAACTGTTAAATCATTCTTGAGACCATTATTATATTTAGTATAATTTCATGTAGTTCCTAAATTTATAATTGTGGATATTGCTTTACCTTGTGGCTATTGCACCCTAAGATGATTGAACCTGTTAATAAGAGAATATAAACATCACTGTGGTTATATGGAATAGTGTGGTTAACTACTGTTTCCTGCTGTTGTTCATTATTGATTGTGTACCTGTTGTGAGCACTTACCCGATTGCACGACATATTGGCCTGACCCTGATACACCTGACATATACATACATACCGACCCATCCTGTTGTACCATGACATTACTTGTTCCCTGATTTCATGCCTAATGCCGACAAACCTAACCATTCCTGCTGTCGATCCAGACAGACCTACTTTTACTTGACTTTGTTGGCATTAATCCTTGACTACTGAATACCTGACCTGACATACATAGTTTGGGGGTATGGGGAAATCAAAGGTGAAACCGACTTGTAACTCAACAGTTCGATACATTGTTCTGATCAGTCTTACGGGCTTGGCCAGTCCGGGAGTTATGATGCTGACATCACTCGTCCATCCTACTACCTTTTACTGCTTAGCGGCACGTCTCGGACTCAGCCCCGAGGATCATGACCGTGGTCCCGGGCACGCACGGGATACTATTGAGTTACATCGACGATTCATCAATTGGTTTCAAAGACTATAGAGTAGAAAACCTGATAGGACAGTTTAGCCACCATTGCACATTACCCTGCTTGTTATTACTGCTTTATTCATATTCATACTTGCACTGCTTTTTACCATATTTATGCTATATACTTGATATCATGACGCGCTGACGTCTGGGTTTTGCATGGCCCAGATTCCGTACCTTTGTCGTCGACCGAGCAGGAGTACTTCAGCCAGCAGGCTGAACTGTGAGTTCCTTAGAGTTTAGTTTATTTATGTCATTTCATTTCCAGATGTGAGCCCGCATTATGGGACGTACTGTTTATTCATTGTATTGGATCATTAGCTTCCGCACTTATTGTTTATTGATTCTTGTTATTATGGATTTGGACATGTATTAGTTTAGTTTATTTTTTCTGTTCTTGATATCTTTACAACCGTAATGTGACTGTGGACGGATGCGTCCTACCCACAGGTAGCATGGTTGGCTATGTCACATGCCCAATTTTGCGTACTCTGGGAAGCGGGGCGTGACAAAACTCGTACAAACCCTAATACGTGTGTTGTGATTTGTTGCGAGAAAATCTGGAATCATTGGAGCCGTGGAAAAAATTTTCAGATAGTTCCAGAGAGCTTGGGGAGTGAACAGGAGCCTCTGTAGAAAATTGTATGCAGTGATCTTGCTACAGTACCGCGTTTCCGCAGCAATAGGCAGCTCACGCGGCGGATCCGCGGTGGATTAGGGGCTTCTCTGTACCAAACATTCAGGTATACTCCTTTTCTTTCTCCTCTCTCCTCTTTTAGCTCCAATTAACATTTTTCTGCAGGTTTTCTTTGCAAATAATCGCAGCGCCGCAAAAGCAAAATAAAATCTGTGCGTGTTTTTGATTTTTGGTTGTTTGCATATTAATACGGAAATTTAAAGGGCACGACCAAATCCAAATTAGGTGGGGAGTTCATTACCCTTCCTAGGCCCCGAAAATCGCAAAACTTGCATCCGCATTTACCCTCATTAATTAAAAGAAATCTAGAGATGACTCTAATGACCGTCGCGCTCAATTAGGACAAGAGAAGGCCGTGGGTAATTCATTGCTTATCTGCGTTTTCTTGTGGTGCCTAAGGCGAGTGTGTCTAAGGCTAGTGGTTTTTAATTAGGCCCACTACTTACGTAGTGGAGTACCTTCCCACTTACCTGGCACTTATCCGGCCACAGGGGAACAAAGAGGCAGTGGAGGATTTATCCTGCGACTTGTCTTTTGGCAGTTAGGAGAGGTCTAGAGCTTTGACCTAGGTGACCACTAAAATTAGGGTTTTGTGTGTTGCGTTTGTTGTGTTGCATCATTTTTTCAAAAATCCGTATCAATTTTCAAAACAAACACCGCATACATCATTTCCCCTAATTATAAATCCAACGCTGCCACTTGTACTAACCCTTTTTAGTGCAAGATAGGCTGGACACGGGTTTCTAGTGCCTGTTAAGTCCGCGTTTCCTTTGATCGACCCAAAGTCGGTATTTCTACATTTACCTTTTCTTTACCCACCACCACACTCATATCGATGGATCCACCTCCATCGAACTTCTTTTCCACTACTCTGCCGCCGTCCGTTGGTGTGCAGAATCCACCTCACATCTCTCTCCAAGAGAGATGCTATCCAACACGAAGTAAACTTTCCACCTGTCTTTCCATTCCACCAGCCAACGGGGAAAATTTTCAAATAAAACCCCAATACATCAACCTTCTACCAAAATTTCACGGTCTCGAGTCTGAAGACGCATACGTGTTTATCACGAAATTTGAAAATGTATGCGCAATGATAGGTACCTCACAGTTGTCTGTGGATGCTTTACGTCTACGTCTTCTCCCATTCACTTTGTGCGATTTAGCCGAGAAGTGGCTATATAACACTACCGCACATTCCATTTCAAATTGGGACGAATTCGTCAAAGCATTCCTTAAGAAATTCTACCCACATCACAAAACAGCTCGAGTCCGTAGCGAAATCTATCAATTCACCCAGCTTCCAAATGAAACATTTTCAAAATGTCTTGACTGCTTCAAGGATCTGTTAATCCAATATCCTCATCACGGCATCCCGAGATGGGAACTGTGCCGAATCATTTATGAGGGCATTACTCCTTACACAAGACAGACCCTTGAATCCATGTATCAAGACAACTTTATGATCAAAGATGATGGGGAAGCATGGAACTTTCTAGAAAATTTCGCTGAAAAATCTTTACAGTGGGAGGGTGCGAGTCAATCGTCTAGGGATGGCAATGATATTTCCATAGGAGTTAGAGCTGACATTGCAGCTATCAATAAGAAACTCGAGACTATGGAAAATAAATTTTTAGCCGCCATCCTAAATCAAATGTCACTCTCCAAAACTGTATGTGGTTGATGTTCTGATCCGTCTCACTTGACGGAAGAATGTCCGTTTCAAGGTCATGAGCATACCAATGCCGCATTTCAAAGACCTAGAAACGATCCATCTTCCTCCACATATGATCAAGGTTGGAAGAATCACCCAAATTTTGCTTGGAACCAATCACAATCTCAAAACACGGTTCCAAACACGAATCATTTCCAAAGGGTCCCACCACCACAACAGCACCCACAACTTCAATTGAGTCAGCACCCCTTTCAAGCACAAAACTTTCAAAATCCGGCCAACACTTTTGCACCGTCTAGTCCTTTGCAATTGACCGGTACAGATAATACCTCTGCACTAGCACAAACCTTGGATACTTTCATGAAACAATCCATCCAAGGGACGGCAAGTTTGCAATCTTCCGTTGAGATTGTGATGAAGATCATTATCTCGCAAAATGAAAACATCAAATCGATGGAAGAACAAATTGCACAACTAAAAGCCGAAATAAGTGCACGAGAGAAAGGGAAACTTCCAACTCAACCTTTACCTAATTCTGGCTATTCACATCATGTGGATGCACTCACGTTGAGATCTGGAAGAGTGCTTGACAATCACGTTGGGGAAGAGTTTGATGATACAGAAAAATCAATTAATAACACCCCGGCTGAGACCTTTCCTCACACACACACTTCTAATTCTAACCCCAGTTCTTCTACCCCACCACCTTCTTCCGAGCCTATTCTTCATTTCCCAAAAGGCTCGCCACTACAGCCCACCTCTTTTACCCCTCCACGGACGATCCCCACTTCTATTCTGGGATCGGTTCCACACCCACTCCCTTCTCCTATGATGGACCCAGCGCTTATTGCTAAAGCACCTTATCCTAATCGGTTAAGGGATAATACACCGAGTCCACATATGGAGAAGATTATGAACATTTGTAAGCAAGTAAACACCAACATCCATCTCCTAGATGCTATCCAACATGTTCCGTCCTATGCGAAAACTCTTAAGAACTTGTGCACTAGGAAGAGGAAGACTCAAGCTCCCAAGAAGATTTTTATGGAAAAAACAATAGACACGGCTTTCCCCCAACAATTACCGAGGAAACGTAAGGATCCTGGATATCCTACTATTTCCATTTCTATTGGGGAAAAACACATTAACCGTGCTCTACTAGACCTTGGCGCTAGTGTTAACTTGCTTCCATACTCAGTCTATGAGCAACTAGGTATCGGAGAGTTGAAGCCAACCAATTGCACTCTCCAGATGGCTGACCGATCAATCACCAAACCTAGGGGTGAACTGGAGGATGTGTTAATAAAAATCGGGGAATTCATATTCCCTGTGGATTTTATTGTAATTGATACACAGCCTGTAGCGAACCCAAGGAATCAAATTCCGGTGATTTTAGGTCGCCCATTTTTGGCCACTTCCAATGCAATAATCAACTGTCGTAACGGTTCTATGACCCTATCCTTCGGGAATAGGTCAATAGAACTGAACATTTACAAGTTGGGAAGTGTACCCTCCGAACCTACTGCTCAGGTCTGTTCTGTCGACTTAATGGATGTCGACAGCAGCGAATTTGATGATCCTCCTGATATCGATCTTGACTCTTTTCATACGTTATTGTTTGACCAACTATGTATCATACACATACAGACTCTTCCACCGAGATGTCCGGGTCAACAACTAACACTGAATATGAACTGCTTTTAGAGTTTGAAGATCACCCCGCACTTTGTGATGACATTATTTCTCGGGGTATTAATGGAACTTTTGAGGAGATCTTCGCTGATGAACTCGCATTTTTGAATGACACGGGTGTTGAGATGAATGATCTCCCAACCAATGAAATTGAACCTCCACCCATTCTTTTGAACTGTAAAAAGAATGCGAATAATCCATCACATACACTGCATCGTCTCTCCAATATGAGACGCACACACACTCTCTTCCACCACTTAACCTTTCCCCACTTCTTCTTCCACCAACCAGAGCACTGCATTGATAAATTTTTTGAATGGTTGGTGTTAACCTTCGGTCTTTGCAAAGCTTGGCATCGACCAATGATTTTTGACCCCCACTTGTGATTTTAAAAGATTAACATTGCATAACTCAAGTTTGGGGGGTACATTATCTGGCTCTTGAAAAAAAAAATTTTACAAAATGATGAGCCAAAAATAAGTCTGGGGGAGGTTCTTCACTTAAATACTTTTCCCCCACTAATAAATTCCTCCCAAGCTTACAGGTTTTTCGAGATTTAGCAGAAGGCAACAGTGAGGACACTGTTGAAAACAAGTTTGGGGGAGGTTTGTGCTTATTTTCGCATCATTTGCATATCATTTGCATAAGCACAAAACATTTTTTTTAAAACCTATAAAAATTTAAAAAATTTTAAAAATATAAAAAAAATTTTGTACATAAATAAGATAATGAAAGTTTAGATAGTGAAAAATTACATCCATGAGATTAGAAAAATTTAAGAAAACTAAGAAAATTAGAAGTTTTCTTATACGAACTAGTAATAAGTAGTTATGAGCCGTTGTCCCAAGGGTTAGTAAGATGAAAGACGTCACTAATCTGAGGATAAAAATAAGTCTGAAAAATAGTTTCTATTCTGGAAGCCAAATATTTTGAACGTTGATACCATGCTATTCGCACTTACACACGTCTTAAAGCCTGGGATAGTAGAGGATACCTTGAAATGCTCTTGTCTTAAAGCCAAAAGTATGAAGAAAATAAAAAGAAAAAAAAATTGATGAAAAAATATAAAGTGGTGAGAAAAATGGACACTGGTTTTGTTATCACCGAGGGCAATAAAAAATTTATAGCAAGGGTGCCTCTTCACCTAGTGCCCTAAGGCCAACTGGTCTGGGAGTCACTGCTATGCCTGAGGTGGTGCAAGACGAGGAAAATACACCAAATAAGCAAGCACATGAGTAATCGGTCGGTTAGTACCTCAAGAAGTATTAACGGTCGCATGAAAGTGTGTGGGCAATCTCATCTAAATATTCGTTAATTAAAAAAGTACTGAGGCTGATGTGCAAGAGTATGATAGCTTGAATTGAATTCTCCGGGTGTAGGGATGTCCTTTACACACACACAGGGTGATATGATCGATGTTTGGAAGAAAGATAGGAATGAAGAATAAGACGATGTTTTATTGAGGGAGGACGTGATTTCTGACATCTTTTCATGACCATTAAGATAGGGTTCATGACAACCGAAAAGCTAGCTTAGTTGGAAACCCTAATTTTCGAAGCTTTTCTTTTATAATTCTTTTCTTTAAATGTAATATTCATGATCTTCCTTTTATTATTGGATTTTGTGGGTGCAATCCGCTGAAAACCCTCAGGAGACAACACTCCTCCTACTAGGGACACCTAGAGGTTTAAAGGCTTGTTGCACGTGCTCAGTGCAATCGTGTTGCCTACGAAAGTGTGCTAGATAGTTTTTCTCTTTTTAATAAAACATTCGCTCGAGACGATCGAAATTGAGTTTGGGGGTATTTGATCAGTCGAAAATAATGTTTTTTTAACACGGCAATTTCCCCATCTTTTGCATACATTTAGAAGTGTTCGGTACTCATGTTTCACATATTAGCAAATCAGTTGTAAAATACCAGATTGCATGTATTAGACTTTTAAACCGACACTTTAAGGGAAATTGACCGCATTTCATGGCATCGCATCATTTCTGTATTTGCGCAACACTTGTCTTGAGTCTGTGCAGGAAAATACGGAAGAAAAACCAAGAGATGATCAAAAATTACGCCAACTCCAAGTTTTGAGATCTGGTAGCAATCCGAAAGGAGAAATATAATTCAACATATCAAAGAAAGGCCCACAACTCAGGCCCAACAATTACCAGAGAGCCAGAGCCATGAAGACTCCAAAGCGCCGCGGATCCGCGGCGGGAGCCTGCTTGCGCCGCGGATCCGCCGCGCTTCTGCCACATCATCAGTTGATTTTTAGGGCATTATTCTTATCTCAGGGCCCACATTCATTTTTGATACGTCAAATTCCATAATTCTCCAGAAGCTACTGCCAGATCAGCAAAGAAGATTAAGTAAGGCTAATCCTAATTAAGCTCTTAATTAATCCTCTTCTAGAAGCTCCCTCCTAACTAATCACATCTAGAAGCTTCTCCCCTAACTAACTTTTGGAGGGAAATTTGAATTTCTTCAACAAACTTTAGGAGGGAAACTTAGAATTTGAAATTCTAGATCTAGGGTTTAGATGTCTATAAATAGGAGCCTAGATCTAAGGGTTGAGGTTGTTCATCATTAGTTGTTCATCAATAATCTCCCATTCCTAAATCTCAATTCTCCATCTTCCTCCACAAGTCTAGTGACAAGTCTTGTGCGAAACCCTAACCCTAATTCCACTCCAAATTCAAGATCTTGAGTACCAATCAAGCGAGAAGCCTTCAACCTTTTAGGAGCCGAGCCGATCTTCAATCGGGCAAGTGATCCAAGCCGATCCGCGATCCACAGAGACGAGCGAAGCCAAATTGATGATCGAGTGCTTCCGCTTGTAGTTCTTGAGCGAATGTAACTAAATTGTTGATATAAATAAAAGGTGAAATTCTTGAATCTTGCTTTTTTTAATTCTTTCATCATGATTAGATCTCAATTTGTAATTGTTGTTCTTGTTGTGATGTTTGAGTAAAACTCCGCTCGTAAAGGAGTCGAGACGATTGTAGAATGATAATGTAACAAATCTTAATACGATTTTTAAGTCCTACGAGTTTTGTAAACACTAGCAAGTTCAAGAATCGATGACCTAGTTTCGTAGCGATGCTTTCTTGATTGTGATCGCTCGAAATTAGGGATCTACGATCGTTTCTTGAATTTACTAGAGGCTAGAATATGAATGATATCGATGAATGAACAAGGGATAAGATGAAACACTAGTTTCACTAGAAATCCCTAATTCTTGTCGATCATCATCGATCTAGTATCAATTCATCGAAGGATAAGAATACGTCATCTTAAGATTGCATCACATCTATAGATCCGATCGATTCCTACGAGCCTCATTTCGATTCTTGAGATTTGGTTTGGAAAAATCAACAAACTATCAATTCTTGATTCTATCTTTTTCTTGTTATTAGATCTATATTTTCTCATTCTTGAACTTCAAGTTTAAATCATGAATTGTTTTGTTTTCTTTTCATAAAAGTTTCAACTCATCTAATTCGAAAGACGAATGATCCGACTTTCCCTATGGACGATCCGCACTCACTAACAATCTACATCCGACACCGTAGGTTATTGCGACCTCAACTCTGTTTTGCCCAGAGGCGAATACCCTCTGTGTGGGACTCTAAAGACTCGACACTATTCTGGCAGTGGGTTTAACCACAGACCGCAAGCGGCACTAGCTGTGTGTAACGGTCCCCAGGTAGATGCCGACAAGAAGGCTGTCACGACCCGAAAGAGCACGTGACTGGCCCTTGAACCATATGAAGCCTATAGGACTCCATCTGATCCAAGTAAGCCAAAAGCCCAGAAATCTAAAACCATTTTAAGAATAAGTAAAGAAATACAGGTTTGAAATCAAGGTTTTTAAATAACTAAGCCGAATGTGCTTTTTAAAAACAGTAAGTCTTTTCTAAAAATTTCGGCAGAGTTTCTTTTGTAAAAATGGCCCCGAATGGGGTAAAACAAGAACAACAATATATATATGCAATGATAAGGGCATCCCCAAGCGGGAGCTAGCTCTTCGTCAATCGACGGTCACAACCACACATGCAACAATAGTATACAACGCCAAGTGGCGAGGATCAAATCCAAAAGAAAGCTCAAAGCAACAAGAAACCGCAATACTACTAAGCGCGACTCTAAGGTCGAATAATACATCACTAGTCTAGGTCTGAAAGAATATACAAGTTTTGGTTGATGGAAATTCTAGATACACTGAATAAATAAATACAAGGGTGGTTCTTGATGCGAAAGAATCCACCTACCAAAAGCAAACCACCCGCAAGAAAGTAGTGTGCCAGAAATACCGCAACGAAACCTGTACGGCAGAACCTGCAAGAACTGTGGCACAACAGGGGTGAGTTGCCAACTCGTGAATAGAAATATCTACAAGCAGAAACCGAATGCGAGACATAAACCTAGGTCAACAATCAGTAATATAATCCACAAAAGTACATCTGAGTGCAATAAGGTGGCAAGGTAACATCTAATCAGGTATGTAGTGCCAGATACTCAGGTAATAACATGTCATCAGTATAAGGTATGTCTGCAAGAGGTAAATATGATGCAGTATCAATGATATCAATACACATATATTAGCGTCCCATACCACTAATATTGGTGTAAGGGTATATATAACAGCGCCCTCACACCCTGTTATATATACAAATGAAGTATGATCAGTGTAAATCCAGTCTGAATAGGAATCATGTCTGTATATGATCCATATCTGTATATGATCTATGTCTGTATATGATCCATATCTGTATATGATCTATGTCTGTATATGGTCCATATCTGTATATGATCTATGTCTGTATATACGTGGAACCCGTCCACCCGTCACCCAATGACAATAAGCATCATGTATGCAATATGAGGATATAAACAAAATCATAGAAAAACATCATGAAACCCGTGCCTAGCATCGACACGTAAATCCTCATCCATATGGGGCTCCGTCTGCGGTATCGGCCCTCGGCCCCTGCAGTACGAGTCAACCCATGTCCATCTCTGGGCTCCGTCTGCGGTATCGGCCCTCGGCCCCAGCAGTACGGGTCAGCCCATATCCATCTCTCAACTCCGGTTGGAATCCTCCAGATATCCGCCGAGCTCAAATACAATCACCGGTAGGTAGTAGTCCCTCTGCCGGGCTCACCGTCTATCACACAGCGAAACCGTTCTCGCCCCGGGGTACCATACCGGGTCCACCATGTACCCATAATCGGCCTCAACCGCCTCCTCGATTCGGGTTTCCATATATCACTCTAGCACCGAGAAAACACATGGTGGACGCACCGAAATATCATATCAAGGGAACCGGGTTTTTAAATGATTACATATTTGAAATAGCCACGGTTCCCAAATCCAGAAATCACATATAATCCAAACCAAAATGTAAGTCACTAATCTGATATGATATGTGCGTCAAATATACATATCATGTCAAGTCACATATAGATGAGCTACAATATAATGATCAGATGTGATATAAGCATCAAATATGAGTATCAAGTCATGTCACATATAAATGAGCTACAACATAATGATCAGATGTGATATAAGCATCAAATATGAGTATCAACTCATGTCACATATAAATGAGCTACAACATAATGATCAGATGTGATATAAGCATCAAATATGAGTATCAAGTCATGTCACATATAGATGAGCTACAACATAATGATCAGATGTGATATAAGCATCAAATATGAGTATCAAGTCATGTCACATATAGATGAGCTACAACATAATGATCAGATGTGATATAAGCATCAAATATGAGTATCAAGTCATGTCACATATAGATGAGCTACAACATAATGATCAGATATGATATAAGCATCAAATATGAGTATCAAGTCATGTCACATATAGATGAGCTGCGATATCATGATGCGATGTGACATATGTATCAGGTATGAATATCAAGTCAAAATCTTATATGTTTGTGTACAGGTCTATGTGTACAATATGCCATGCGGAAATCATACCATGAATGCAGCAGTACTACAGTGTAGTGGCGTAGCAATTATCGATGATGAAGTGTGTGAGCTGGCAATCAGTGTACGTGGAACATACGCATCATCGATAATGGTGCTGGTGTCCTAACAGCATGATGGCAATATAACAATAAGCACAAGTAATGCCATGCAAATAGTATGAACAGGTGCAATCGAATAATCAACGCAATAGTGAAGAATCTAACTCAAAACTATATCATGCAACCTTGCCTTTTGAAATAAGACGAATCGGGGTCTTTGGTAAAACAAGGGCTACGATGTTTAGAAAATAGACTCTTCACATTGGAAACATCCGTAGAATCCCCCTTTTCCTATCTTGCAATATTCCCGATTCGTTAGTTTGAAATAGGTATGACTCTGGTCTAATCTAAAATCTACTATGCAACTACTGATCTAAGTATCATGCAAGTCTGGAGGGGTAGGGAAACCACCTAAATCTGAGTCGATACATATATAAAGGTATATAGTCGGTGATCTCGCCTCCATGTCATATCATAAGATATCCTCAAGTTATGAGTGCGGATCTATCATCAATATCGGCTCGTACGGTAATTATCGTACGGCATCCCAATAGCTGGGTACGGGTCAACATCTCACTATCTCGTCACATAACAGGTATCACTATCATCAGATCACATAGCCTGGGGTACTACTCTATGTCTAGCACCAAACGATACCATCAGTGAAGTATGCATGCGGGGTAAACACATAACCCAAGCCCGCAAGAAATCAAAAGTCATATCCCACAATGAATCGTATCCAATCACCGATCTCACGTCATCAAGCCCACATCATCGACTCATCCCCAAAGTCATCCCATATCATCAAACGCCGTGTAAGTACAAGTAATATGCAAGGGTGTGTGTGTAGGTGTAATTCTACCCTAGGGTTCGCGACTATGAACTACACTAGTCACTTCTACCCTACACTATCCATAATACACTTATCACAAAGCTACAACACACTATAACTATCATATATCCACTATATATAGTATACTAACTACGGACTGCGGGGGTGCTATACGCCATCCACCCGACTTCCCCCTGTAGATATAATCTACTCACCTTGCATCATCATTTGCGGACGTCACCATGCATTTGCTTGTCGTCCCGAAGTCTTCATGAGTACCTACACATCAAAGTGTCGCATATACGCATCAAAACAAAATCCAAGCTAAAACGGCGCATGAAATCCAAAACGATACGATAAGGGGCCTATAGGTGAGAACCTATGGCATGCCTCCAAAACCATCAATAAATCCTCTATATCGTCGTATGAACGCCCAATAGTCGAGGTAAAACGAAACACACCAATGCAGAAATGAAAATACGGAATACGGAAACTAAAGTCCAAAACAGCAACTCATGAAATGTGTTCCAGATTTTACCCCAGGTCACTTTATACAAATCTATATATACTAGGGGACTAACATGAACATGTAGGAGCTACAGAACCAACACGACCCAAAATGGTGGGACCCAGGCCGCAATTGGCGGCCAAAAGGGGAAAATTGGCGGCCGGGATAGGGAGTTGGGGGCTAGGGTCTTGGGTGTTGCCTCTATGGTGCCTGCACATCTCAATTTCCACTCAATATCATTTTAGGATCCTCGGGGTGATAGCAGATTCAAGTTAACCTGCACAGATTACACAATTTCCCCGATATCGGTTTCTAAAATCCGTATTTCTGGTTCTAGCTTCAGGTTTTGGGTTCCAATTCATGCACTAGGGTGTTTGCAAGTCCTCTACTGAGCTCAATTTCACATTACAACTCAAGTTCCCTCAAACCCTAACTAGGTTTTCATCAAGTCCTCAAAAATCCACAATATCGATACTAAACTAAACATGGGGTATAGGAAATGCTAAAACTAAGACAATGGTTCAGAAATTACCTCAATTGGCAACTCAAGAATTTTCTTGAGTTGCCCCAAGTGGCCAAAATCCATTCTTTCTTGGTCCATCTTGTAGATCTCGGGCTCGTGCACAATTTTAATGAAACCGACATGGGGTTTTGGTGTTGTTTTATAAATGAAAAGAGGGATTGAAGATGGAGGAAGAATGAGGCTAGGGCAGCAGCAGCAACAAGGAGGAAGAGGGGGAGAATGATGAGGGATGAAGGGGTATGGCCAAGGGTATGTAGTCAAAGTCCACCTCTCTCTCTCTCACCTACCCTCAATTTCTTTTCTTTTCTTTTTTCCCTTTTCTTTTAATCCCTAAACCTTCTCACAAGAATAGTGATCCCAAATGATAAATCATGGCAAGAAAAATACACAAGTGTAGGAAAAAGTGATATGTGCAAGTTTTGCACAAAATTGCCAAAAAACCCGATTAGCGATTTTAATCGCGATTAGCACTAAATTAGTGTCAAACTAATCACAAAAACTTAAAAATGTCATAATTCACTAATTTACCCTATTTTAGAATTTTCCATAATTTTTCATAATTTTTCTAACATTTTTCCTATTTATTTGCATTTAATATTAAAATAATCGATAAAATAATATTAAATTATAAAAATTCCCAAAATTAATATTTTATACTTTTGAAAATGTTACAATCTACCCCCCTTAAAGAAATTCGGTCCCCGAATTTAAATTTAAACCCCCACTACTAAAACAATTTCAGTAATAATCCATTTGTCGGGGCTCCGAAAACATCAACACATAGAGAACATCATAAAAAAAATGTACTGCTCTACTAGAAATCAATCCACAAAATGTATATGTATAGGAATATCCTGTGCGTCTGGTGCGCAAGGAATAAAAATCCATCTATGTGTCAAACAGGTGTAGAAAACAGTATCTAGGTGCAACGGGTGTGCACGAAACATCTGTCGTAGGCAACGTGTGTGCCTGACAGAAAAATTAGGTGCATGTGACATGCACGAAGAATCCCGATTTAGTGCATCTGGCGTGCACCAAAATCGTATATCAAAACACTAAAGGTGCATGAAAACTATGCTGGAAGTGTAAATCAAATCACTGAATACAGTAGGCATGAAATCTCAATCAATATCTCAAATGTAATATCTCAGCGCAAAAATATATATATATATATATATATATATATACCCAGTGGGTGCATGAAACCAATATCATGAAACTCAGTCATCAAAACTAAATCATGCAAACAGAACGCCCAAAATACCGAAATCCAAAATGACGGATACGTGATCGTCGAATCACAAAATCACAAATCATAAATACCGTCGTCGGTAGTTCCTCCTTCGAAGTCGAGAAGGAGTCAGTGCAATCCACTGCTAGCAGCGCAGGATATCTACTTGCTTCTTGCTCGCGGTCTGGCGTCCTCTGACTCTGGGTCCTTATCTTCTCTGCGGATTTCCTATCTCGCAGTCAATCGGCTCATCGGCCCTGTCAGGTGTGCTAACGGGGACGATTCCGTTCTGGCACTTCTCTGGTCACCTCTCGGTCAATCCTCATGATCACTCGTAAGGCAGCACATCACTGGCGTTGGCCTCCGGCTCTTTGAATGCACGTCACGCATCTGATCCTGGGTGCAAACATCATTGTAGCAACGTCCTGGAAGGAATCCTGCTCATGGTCTCTTCCGATCATGCCTATGCCGATCTGTACAGAGGCTGGCTATCTTGCATAACCTCTACTCGCCCAAAAGACACCTGTGTCCTCAGCACAAAATTTTCTCAGAAACTGGTCACATCCTAACGTCTCTGTAAGCATATCAGATCTCTAGTCTCGACGGGAAGTAATGACAGCTCGTCAGCGTCTCACACGAACCTCTGGTTCCACATGTCTCTATCATCATCCACTATGAAGTCATGCCAAGCCACCTTGCACTGCACTGTTCTCGGCCACGGTCAATCTGAAGTCTCTCGCACGGACTCGAAATCGCGTACTCTGTAGCTTCATCATTCTGTAGAAGACGTCAGGCCGAACAGATCCTCGGGAACACGTCCCAACCATCGGAGGAATACTCATCACTCGTCCGTCCCTGATCAATTAGCAACGCATCTGGGTAAGTTCCTTTATCCGAACCTGGCAACTACCTCGTCGACAATGCCGAACTCTGTCCTGCTGGGTGCGCGCAATACGACCACTCCTGGTCTAGGTCTTCTCGTATCGTACTCCAGAAAGGTCCTGTCGAGGTTCCTTTCTCAAATCTCAATCCTGCCGAATTGCCCGGAAGTCATCATCCAATGCTGAAGCTAATTCTTATTCCGGAACGGCTGCATACTCATCGCGCTTCTTTCTGGAAGATATATCCATATACCACGCCTCTGGGTGCGTATAACATCTCTGATGTCAGCGGAGTGGGACGTCATCACGTCGAAACCTCGTACGAACTCTCTACTCCACATTGCTCAATGTCGACTGATTCGGACCTAACTCATCGTGGCTACACGAACTGCGCTCCGAAGGCTACGCTCGCATCTGGAGTCTCCCAAGCAGTGTCCCATCACGATATCCGAAAGATGTCGAACCATCCGATCGACTCGTCAGATCCTCATAATCCCCCAAGAGCTCACATCTCGGATACAGTTTAATAGTATCGAGTACATGCCACAGCGTCGGTGGTCCAGCCGTAGAAGGGCAAACCCAAGCCTCACTAATGGCGCCGAGGAACCGCCGCAAACCCGAAGGTTCAAAGGCTTTCACACGGTCATTAAGTCGAGTTAGGGTTTCATTCTTCTAGAGGGTCCATAGAATCACCTGCATGTCTTTCCGTATACTTTAAACTTGGAAAATGGGCTCCTGACATTCGATCGTCTTTATCGACTCTCAACGAACCTGCGTGAAGTCGTCTCTAGCTGGAAACAATCTATCTGATGACCTCGCATCGGTAACCGAATGAACCACATGTCCTAGTCATTCATCCTCAGGTGACTAGCGACTCGCTATCATCTCTCTGAGTATATTCTCACGCTGCAACAGCTCCAATCAGCTGGGCGATATCTCATCATTTGCAGCAACGACTGGCTCATACGCCTGTATGCCGAACAATGCCTCAATCCTCCAGGAAAGGCAACACATAGGCAGTCATCTCTGAATCGGTCTGCTCTAGATCTGAGTAAGACTCTCCACACTGGAAATCTTCAACTCAACTGGGCCCGCTCTGGCGCAAGATCGGACGAATCACCTTCGTCTCTCAATCGGGTAGACTAGCTATCATCTGTCACATATCTGCCTGAAAGCTCCGGCAATCTCAGCTCGTAAGCCCCGAAAGCAACATCCTGTCGATCTCAGCAACAGCTGGTCCATCTGTCTGCACGGTAGGCGACATCACAACCTCTAAGGTATGCTGTACAACAACAGTCCTCTCACAACAGGCAGCTCTAACAATGGCCCGATCATCCGGTGCAAATCCAAGCACTCGCCTCCACTAGAGGTCACAATCACCAATACTAACTCGAGACATTCCCATGTCGCCAGAAAACACAATGGTCAGCCCTCGTACCAAACGAGCTCACACCGGCCGTAACCCTAGCAGCAGCCCAAACTGCGCTCAAACATGGTGACAGGAATCTCAATCGAGTATCAAAGAGAGCACATCAGTGACAAGAAGGAAACAACAGATCCAGAGTGGATACATGATCATAGAAAGGAACAACATCAATGAAGGTATGATCATGGAACTAATAGAATCGGGGATCTCAAATGGATGTATGATCCTGGATATAAGGAGAATCACTGATCTCGGAAAAAATGTACATCCTAAGGTTCCTTAAGCGGAGTGGCGTGTCGTAAGTATGCCGCGGAACATACCAACGGTACGTCACTCTACTTTAGTCACCTATTCCATCAACCAAGGGTCATCCTAAGCGAAGAAAGTTCGGGTCTAATACCCCCTCGACCAAGTCTAAGTTCCGTAAGGTCAAGCCTAAGTTCCGTATATATATAAACGCCCTAGGCTCCACATAGTCAAACTTAGACTCGAACCAAGGTCAACCTAGCGCTCTGATACCAACTTTGTCACGACCCGAAAGAGCACGTGACTGGCCCTTGAACCATATGAAGCCTATAGGACTCCATCTGATCCAAGTAAGCCAAAAGCCCAGAAATCTAAAACCATTTTAAGAAAAAGTAAAGAAATACAGGTTTGAAATCAAGGTTTTTAAATAACTAAGCCGAATGTGCATTTTAAAAACAGTAAGTCTTTTCTAAAAATTTCGGCAGAGTTTCTTTTGTAAAAATAGCCCCGAATGGGGTAAAACAAGAACAACAATATATATATGCAATGATAAGGGCATCCCCAAGCGGGAGCTAGCTCTTCGTCAATCGACGGTCACAACCACACATGCAACAATAGTATACAATGCCAAGTGGCGAGGATCAAATCCAAAAGAAAGCTCAAAGCAACAAGAAACCGCAATACTACTAAGCGCGACTCTAAGGTCGAATAATACATCACTAGTCTAGGTCTGAAAGAATATACAAGTTTTGGTTGATGGAAATTCTAGATACACTGAATAAATAAATACAAGGGTGGTTCTTGATGCGAAAGAATCCACCTACCAAAAGCAAACCACCCGCAAGAAAGTAGTGTGCCAGAAATACCGCAATAAAATCTGTACGGCAGAACCTGCAAGAACTGTGGCACAACGGGGGTGAGTTGCCAACTCGTGAATAGAAATATCTACAAGCAGAAACCGAATGCAAGACATAAACCTAGGTCAACAATCAGTAATATAATCCACAAAAGTACATCTGAGTGCAATAAGGTGGCAAGGTAACATCTAATCAGGTATGTAGTGCAAGATACTCAGGTAATAACATGTCATCAGTATAAGGTATGTCTGCAAGAGGTAAATATGATGCAGTATCAATGATATCAATACACATATATTAGCGTCCCATACCACTAATATTGGTGTAAGGGTATATATAACAGCGCCCTCACACCCTGTTATATATACAAATGAAGTATGATCAGTGTAAATCCAGTCTGAAAAGGAATCTTGTCTGTATATGATCCATATCTGTATATGATCTATGTCTGTATATGATCCATATCTGTATATGATCTATGTCTGTATATGGTCCATATCTGTATATGATCTATGTCTGTATATACGTGGAACCCGTCCACCCGTCACCCAATGACAATAAGCATCATGTATGCAATATGAGGATATAAACAAAATCATGGAAAAACATCATGAAACCCGTGCCTAGCATCGACACGTAAATCCTCATCCATATGGGGCTCCGTCTACGGTATCGGCCCTCGGCCCCGGCAGTACGAGTCAACCCATGTCCATCTCTGGGCTCCGTCTGCGGTATTGGCCCTCGGCCCCAGCAGTACGGGTCAGCCCATATCCATCTCTCAACTCCGGTCGGAATCCTCCAGATATCCGCCGAGCTCAAATACAATCACCGGTAGGTAGTAGTCCCTCTGCCGGGCTCACCGTCTATCACACAGCGAAACCGTTCTCGCCCCGGGGTACCATACCGGGTCCACCATGTACCCGTAATCGGCCTCAACCGCCTCCTCGATTCGGGTTTCCATATATCACTCTAGCACCGAGAAAACACATGGTGGACGCATCGAAATATCATATCAAGGGAACCGGGTTTTTAAATGATTACATATTTGAAATAGCCACGGTTCCCAAATCCAGAAATCACATATAATCCAAACCAAAATGTAAGTCACTAATCTGATATGATATGTGTCAAACATAGATATCATGTCAAGTCACATATAGATGAGCTACAATATAATGATCAGATGTGATATAAGCATCAAATATGAGTATCAAGTCATGTCACATATAAATGAGCTACAACATAATGATCAGATGTGATATAAGCATCAAATATGAGTATCAAGTCATGTCACATATAAATGAGCTACAACATAATGATCAGATGTGATATAAGCATCAAATATGAGTATGAAGTCATGTCACATATAAATGAGCTACAACATAATGATCAGATGTGATATAAGCATCAAATATGAGTATCAAGTCATGTCACATATAGATGAGCTACAACATAATGATCAGATGTGATATAAGCATCAAATATGAGTATCAAGTCATGTCACATATAGATGAGCTACAACATAATGATCAGATGTGATATAAGCATCAAATATGAGTATCAAGTCATGTCACATATAGATGAGCTGCGATATCATGATGCGATGTGACATATGTATCAGGTATGAATATCAAGTCAAAATCATATATGTTTGTGTACAGGTCTATGTGTACAATATGCCATGCGGAAATTATACCATGAATGCAGCAGTACTACAGTGTAGTGGCGTAGCAATTATCGATGATGAAGTGTGTGAGCTGGCAATCAGTGTACGTGGAACATACGCATCATCGATAATGGTGCTGGTGTCCTAACAGCATGATGGCAATATAACAATAAGCACAAGTAATGCCATGCAAATAGTATGAACAGGTGCAATCGAATAATCAACGCAATAGTGAAGAATCTAACTCAAAAGCTATATCATGCAACCTTGCCTTTTGAAATAAGACGAATCGGGGTCTTTGGTAAAACAAGGGCTACGGTGTTTAGAAAATAGACTCTACACATTTGGAAACATCCGTAGAATCCTCCTTTTCCTATCTTGCAATATTCCCGATTCGTTAGTTTGAAATAGGTATTGACTCTGGTCTAATCTAACATCTACTATGCAACTACTGATCTAAGTATCATGCAAGTCTGGAGGGGTAGGGAAACCACCTAAATCTGAGTCGATACATATATAAAGGTATATCGTCGGTGATCTCGCCTCCATGTCATATCATAAGATATCCTCGAGTTATGAGTGCGGATCTATCATCAATATCGGCTCGTACGGTAATTATCGTACGGCATCCCAATAGCTGGGTACGGGTCAACATCTCACTATCTCGTCACATAACAGGTATCACTATCATCAGATCACATAGCCTGGGGTACTACTCTATGTCTAGCACCAAACGATACCATCAGTGAAGTATGCATGCGGGGTAAACACATAACCCAAGCCCGCAAGAAATCACAAGTCATATCCCACAATGAATCGTATCCAATCACCGATCTCACGTCATCAAGCCCACATCATCGACTCATCCCCAAAGTCATCCCATATCATCAAACGCCGTGTAAGTACAAGTAATATGCAAGGGTGTGTGTGTAGGTGTAATTCTACCCTAGGGTTCGCGACTATGAACTACACTAGTCACTTCTACCCTACACTATCCATAATACACCTATCACAAAGCTACAACACACTATAACTATCATATATCCACTATATATAGTATACTAACTACGGACTGCGGGGGTGCTATACGCCATCCACCCGACTTCCCCCTATAGATATAATCTACTCACCTTGCATCATCATTTGCGGACGTCACCTTGCATTTGCTTGTCGTCCCGAAGTCTTCATGAGTACCTACACATCAAAGTGTCGCATATACGCATCAAAACCATATCCAAGCTAAAACGGCGCATGAAATCCAAAACGATACGATAAGGGGCCTATAGGTGAGAACCTATGGCATGCTTCCAAAACCATCAATAAATCCTCTATATCGTCGTATGAACGCCCAATAGTCGAGGTAAAACGAAACACACCAATGCAGAAATGAAAATACGGAATACGGAAACTAAAGTCCAAAGCAGCAACTCATGAAATCTGTTCCAGATTTTACCCCAGGTCACTTTATACAAATCTATATATACTAGGGGACTAACATGAACATGTAGGAGCTACAGAACCAACACGACCCAAAATGGTGGGACCCAGGCCGCAATTGGCGGCCAAAAGGGGAAAATTGGCGGCCGGGATAGGGAGTTGGGGGCTAGGGTCTTGGGTGTTGCCTCTATGGTGCCTGCACATCTCAATTTCCACTCAATATCATTTTAGGATCCTCGGGGTGATAGCAGATTCAAGTTAACCTGCACAGATTACACAATTTCCGCGATATCGGTTTCTAAAATCCGTATTTCTGGTTCTAGCTTCAGGTTTTGGGTTCCAATTCATGCACTAGGGTGTTTGCAAGTCCTCTACTGAGCTCAATTTCACATTACAACTCAAGTTCCCTCAAACCCTAACTAGGTTTTCATCAAGTCCTCAAAAATCCACAATATCGATACTAAACTAAACATGGGGTATAGGAAATGCTAAAACTAAGACAATGGTTCAGAAATTACCTCAATTGGCAACTCAAGAATTTTCTTGAGTTGCCCCAAGTGGACAAAATCCATTCTTTCTTGGTCCATCTTGTAGATCTCGGGCTCGTGCACAATTTTAATGAAACCGACATGGGGTATTGGTGTTGTTTTATAGATGAAAAGAGGGATTGAAGATGGAGGAAGAATGAGGCTAGGGCAGCAGCAGCAACAAGGAGGAAGAGGGGGAGAATGATGAGGGATGAAGGGGTATGGCCAAGGGTATGTAGTCAAAGTCCACCTCTCTCTCTCTCACCTACCCTTAATTTCTTTTCTTTTCTTTTTTCCCTTTTCTTTTAATCCCTAAACCTTCTCACAAGAATAGTGATCCCAAATGATAAATCATGGCAAGAAAAATACACAAGTGTAGGAAAAAGTGATATGTGCAAGTTTTGCACAAAATTGCCAAAAAACCCGATTAGCGATTTTAATCGCGATTAGCACTAAATTAGTGTCAAACTAATCACAAAAACTTAAAAATGTCATAATTCACTAATTTCCCCTATTTTAGAATTTTCCATAATTTTTCATAATTTTTCTAACATTTTTCCTATTTATTTGCATTTAATATTAAAATAATCGATAAAATAATATTAAATTATAAAAATTCCCAAAATTAATATTTTATACTTTTGAAAATGTTACAAAGGCTGACGAGGTGAACCCCATCTGAACTCCTACTGAGTCTGAATGTGACAGTCTCCGTACAGTCCGGTCTGTTCGTCTGATACATCGCATGTCGGGCCTAGGGGGCGGTAAACGTCAGTCCCCTAATAGCGGTACAAGTCGTGTCGGAGTGAAGCCCAAAACACCCTGAGATAACACTGGAAGCCTACCAGTATATCTCGCTTGCCCTGGCCAGGGACTACTCGTGTAATGGCTCTCCTAGACACATCGCGATGTCAACTCCCAATACCGGGAGAGACGAATCCTGTCTAACCGTCACTACCTCCAGGTGCTTCGGGACTGCACCCAACCATTACCTATTTGCACGACTCCTTTGAGCCGTGGTAGGGTAGTGATCAAAGTGCAGTGGGAAGACACTCGAGGCGAAGTGCCAGTGTCAAGTCAGCGGACTAAGCTGTACTCATGTCACCTGGGAACTGATAACTGACGATAGGTATAATACCAAGCTGTCAGTTCCAGATGAGTCCTGTCCAGTGTACTCCCAACCCAACGAGCACCCGTATACTATCTCCAGTACGACGTACTGATGGCTATGGGACAGACCATCTCCCACACTGGGATGAGAAGCGCATGCGCTAGTCTACTCCGGAGTATCGATGCCCTGTCTCGATAGTCCTGCGACTAGGGACCTGTATAAGGATGTGCTTATAGATTACCCAGCCCCCACTAGTGTGACTGCCATCACAACGCTGGTAATCAAGCAAAGATCCTAAGGGCTCCACTAATGCGTATAGGTGATATACTAAAATAAACACATGTACACATTGAAGTAGAAACAAACCAAGTAGCATACTACTATATTGAGCAAGATTGTTTATACAAGGTGAATATCCCAAGCTTCAATTAAGTAATATACAAACTAGTATGATACAGTAATGGCCTTTAGGGCATATACACTAACAATCTTCCACTTGCACTAAGGCCATGTACTGGCGTATCAAAGACCTATCATCTCGATCAGCCGCTCGAACTGAGTCTGGGGCAGTGCCTTGGTGAATGGATCTGCAGTGTTTTCTTTTCAAGCAACCCTCCGAACCTCTATCTCCTTGCGATCCACGATCTTCCTGATCAGGTGATACCACCTCAAGATGTGCCTGGATCTCTGATGGGACCTGGGTTCCTTCGCTAAAGCTATAGCCCCGTTGTTGTCGCAATACAGAGGTATTGGGTCAACAATGGACGAAACCACCTGAAGTTCTTTCAAGAACTTCCTCATCCAGACAGCTTCTTTTGCGGCATCAGATGCAGCGATGTATTCCGCTTCCATAGTCGAGTCTGCAACGGTTTCCTGTTTGGAACTCTTCCAACACACCGCCCCTCCATTGAGGGTAAAGACAAAACCCGACATGGACTTGGAATCATCCATGTCACTCTGGAAGCTGGAGTCAGCAAAGGCCTCGATCTGGAGGTCTTTTCCGCCATACACCAAGAATATCTCCTTAGTCCTTCTCAGGTACTTGAGAATGTTCTTTACCGCTATCCAGTGTTTCTCCCCAGGGTTTGACTGATACCGGCTTACCACACTCAGTGCATAAGATACATCCGGTCTGGTACACAACATCGCATACATTATAGAGCCTACCGCAGAAGCGTAGGGTATAATAGACATGCGATCCCTCTCCAAATCAGTCTTGGGGGACATCTCTTTAGAGAGGGTGATCCCGTGACAAGCCGGTAGGTTACCGCGCTTGGAATCTTCCATACTGAATCTTTTCAGTATGGTGTCGATGTACCTGGACTGTGAAAGTCCTAATATCCTCTTGGATCTATCACGATGGATCCGGATCCCCAGAATGTATGAGGCATCACCCAGGTCTTTCATGGAGAACCTGTATGACAAGAACCCCTTGACAGATTGTAGCATAGGAATGTCATTTCCTATTAAGAGAATGTCATCCACGTATAAAACGAGGAATACTACAGTTCTCGCTACAAATCTACTATAGATGCATGGTTCATCTGGATTTTTGATAAAGCCAAATTCCTTGACCGTCTCATCAAAACAGATATTCCAACTCCGCGATGCCTGCTTTAGTCCATAGATGGACTTAAGCAACTTGCACACCTTTCCGCTGCTCCCACTCTGAATGAAACCCTCTGGCTGGTCCATATAGACACACTCCTCTAAATTTCCATTTAGAAAAACGGTTTTTATGTCCATTTGCCAAATCTCATAATCGTGGAAGGAAGCAATGGCAAGAAGGATCCGAATGGATTTCAGCATAGCCACTGGAGAAAAGGTTTCGTCATAGTCCAAACCAGGTCTTTGACGGAAACCCTTTGCTACAAGTCTAGCTTTATAGGTCTCAACCTGTCCATCTACACCAATCTTCCTTTTGAAGATCCACTTGCATCCTACGGGTTTTACCCCGTCTGGAGCAATGTCCAACGTCCATACTTTGTTGGTGTACATGGACTCCATTTCGGTCCGCATTGCATCCAGCCATTTTACCGAGTCAACGCTCTGAACGGCCTGCTGGAAGCTAGTAGGCTCATCATAATCTATGATGCAATCCTCTCTATCCCCGTCTATGAGAAAACCGTAGTATCTCTCGGGAGGATGAGACTGCCTACTACTCCTGCGGAGCGGCGTAGGAATGTCCTGTTCTTTTGAACCCTCTGGTTCCACTAAGCTTTCAGTAATAGTCTGTGGTTCTGGAATTTCTTTCAGTTCTAGTGCGCTCCCACTAATTTCCTTTTCTAAGAACTGGTGTTCTAGAAAGTGGGCATTACGAGAAACAAAGACTTTTTGTTCTTCTGCGTAGTAGAAAAGATACCCCCTGGTGTTCTTTGGGTATCCCACAAACTTGCACAGTACTGAGCGTGCCTCGAGTTTGTCCGCATGCTGCTTTTTGACAAAAGCCGGACATCCCCAGATCTTCAGATATTGAAGATAGGGTTTCTTCCCACTCCATAACTCATATGGTGTGGTAGGCACAGTCTTAGTGGGAACTCGGTTTAAAAGGTATGCGGCTGATTCTAGCGCATATCCCCAGAATGATCGCGGTAACTCAGCATTACTCATCATGGACCGTACCATATCCAATAGGGTGCGGTTCCGTCTCTCCGATACACCGTTATGTTGCGGAGTGTATGGAGGAGTAAGCTGAGAGAGAATTCCATTCTCTTTTAAGTAGTTCAGGAACTCGGCACTTAAGTATTCTCCACCTCGATCCGATCTTAGAATCTTGATACTTTTACCGGTTTGTTTTTCTACTTCATTCTTATATTCCTGGAACTTTTCAAAGGCTTCGGATTTATGTTTCATTAAGAAGACATGTCCGAACCTTGAAAAATCATCCGTAAAAGTAATGAAGTAAGAAAAATCGCTTCGCGCATGTGTAGACATTGGACCGCACACGTCGCTGTGTACGAGCCCCAAGAGCTTGCTCGCTCTTACTCCGTGTCCAGTGAACGGAGTCTTTATCATCTTTCCTTTGAGACAGGATTGACAAGTGGCATACGATTGATATTCGAACGGATTCAAATATCCTTCTGTATGTAACTTAGTCAACCTTCTCTCATTTATGTGACCCAGTCTACAATGCCACAAGAAAGCCTGATTGATATCTGGAGACTTTCTTTTGTGTGTATTCTGGACATTGAAAATCTGTGGTTGGTTTAATACGTATATACCATTGCTCAGTGTACCTGACCCAATCAGAACTTGATTAAGGTGAATGTTTACAACATTACTTACAAACGCAAATTCATAACCTTCTTTGGAAACCAAAGATACAGAAATGATATTACAAGTTGCGTTGGGTACAAAAAAGCAATTACGCAAAACCAAAACATGCCCATCTGACATTCCCAGGTGATAATCCCCCACGGCTTTTGTAACGTGTTGGAAATCGTTATGTGATTTCGTCCGTTTTAGGGTAAGTTTGTCGGTATTTTCCGTTTTTACCCGAATGTGAACAAACGACCATATAGACTTGCCAGCACCTAGATTAGCTAAAATAAAGCTAGTGCGCGAACTTTGGGAGTATATGGGACGTTTTGGTTCAATTTGGTTTTTCCCAATTTTTAATATTATTTTAATGCGGTATTCAAATTTTGGGAAAATAACCGTTTGCGATCTTTTCTTTAAAACCTCTAAGTTAGAAATCCTTCTCACTTTCACCTAGAGAATTATGTGTGGCCTAGGATTAAAGATAGGAATTAAATGAAAAAGAAAAGAAAAGATAAAGGAGATGCATGCATGAGTGAGAGAGTGTGTGTGTATGCATTTATGAGCAATAAATGGAGGAAATTGCTTGGAAACTCTTTAAAACTCCACCTCCTCACCCTTGGCCGAAAATCCTTCATCCTCTACTGCACTTGCCCAATTCCTTTATCATTTTAACTCATTTCTATCACAAAACTTCTCAAATATCTGAAACTTTGCACAAAAATACCAAAAGCTTGGGTTTTTCTTGATCTTGATCACTTGGAGAGGGGAAAAGCTTGGACTAGAGAGCAATATTGTTAGGTATAACCCCTCTACTGTTAATTTGTAGTTTTTGTGTTGTTTTGATCGTTAAATTCTGCGAAGAACGTAGTTTATATCGTTTGAAGCGATATCGGGTTTTTAGTGTCTTTTTAGAAATATTAGAATCTGCTATGATCTGGAGAGTTTAGTGATGAAAGCAACAACTTCAGAGAGATGTGCAGGTTGACCTGAGGCACCACCAGAGAGACGGAGGCCATCCCACCGGTTTGGGCCGGCGAGCCCTAAGGAGAGGGCCGGCGACGCCGGCCGAATGGATGAGGGTTGGGGTGGGGTTTCTGTGGGTGTTGTCTGCTATGGTTTTGCGTCTTTTGGTACTGTTGAATTTGTTAGTAATTACAGTATGCAAAATCTGGGATCGATTACCTATAATCGTGTGTTTTGAGTTCGCGTGATACGTGTTGCGACACGAGTCGTGTGTCGTGCTGCGACGTGCACAGTTTGGGTTTAGGTATCGTTTCGTGTGTTTGCGCTAGACGTGTATGCGTGAGTTGGTTTAGTGCGTTGTTGCGTTTTATATTACGTAGTTTTACGTTATTGTGATCGCTTCTGAGATGTTCGCTTTATTCTTATGTTTGTGATTTTATAGCGTCGCAAGCGGGGACTTCAGACGCTGCGAACAAAGGGAAGCAGGTGGTCGGATCTTCATAGCTGGAGACCACAGAGTGAGTAGATTTAACATCTACGGGGAATCGCCCGTATGGCGCTACGCGTCGGGGCTAGATATGATCTGATATTAGCCGTATGCTCATTTGCTTATATAGAGACATTGCATGATTCACATTGCATATAGTTACTTGTAGTGCATGATATTATATCTGATGTACACTGCACTATTATCGACAGTCCATGTTGCACGAGCACCAATGATATGCTACACACACACTGTTGATAATTGACATGATAGGCACAACACAATTGCTCATTTATATACTTTGCTATCGGTTAGCGACATTAAACAGTTATACTTGTGCGACATTGCATATTACATAGAACATACCTGTATACCTACATGCTCATATGTATACCATGCTACATTACTTGTTCGCACCTATACCCTGCTACTTTATTTGTTAGCACATATACCCTGCTATTTTATTTGTTAGCACATATACCCTGCTATTTTATTTGTTAGCACATATACCTTGTTATTGTTATATGATCAGTTGTATTGCATATATATCAGTGGTATGGGACGCTGTATATATATGTATTCTGGATGTAGATATTACAGTTATTATTGCATATATATCGGTGGTATGGGACGCCGTATATATATGTATTTGGATTGGATTTATATGATTTGTATTGCATATATATCGGTGGTATGGGACGCCGTATATATATGTATTCTGGATTTGGATTCTTGGGATCCGCGAGATACATTATATGGACTTATGCATTTGAGATGCGATATGGGAAATTAAGGTGTCGATGTGGGCACTTAATTTCCGAGAGATATATGGGATTTGACAGACCGGTACGTGGAAACGCAAGTATCGAGGTGGGATACTTGGTTTTCGAGGAACGTACGGATATCATGTTTTTGGGTGTCGATGTTTGACACTCGGGTTTCATTGAGATGTACAGTATCTGAGGGCCGATCTGAGGGCCGATCTGAGGGCCGATCTGAGTATTTTGGGATTTGGGTGTTGTTGAGATACACCGTATTTTTTCATGCTGATGATATGCGCATGAGATTATTTACTTTCCGCACTCAGTATTATATTGATATGGATATTATGATAGTTGCATATTCATATTGTCATACTCATGCTATCAGTTCACATGTTATTGATTAGTGATGTTAGTGCATACTTGCGATTACTGTATGATGTTAATTACTATTCACGAGTTGGCAACTCACCCCCGTTGTGCCACAGTTTTGCAGGACTTACCCTCTGAGTAGTCGCGGCGGGGCAGCTTATCATTTCTTTTGGGGATACCGCTACCTTGGGCAGTGAGGCCGTTGCTTTATAGGTGGGTTTGCGGTTATCCGTTGTACTTTGTATATCATTTTGGGTTGGATCTAGTATTCTCCATCTATACTTGTTGTATATGACTTAGAGACGACTTGTGAGATATCAGTGATGTATTATATTGGTTTTGGGAACCGTGCTCGTAGAAGCAGGTTATTGTGGATATGTATACTTTTGATATAGTCGTTCTCTTTGATATTTCTTCGCTTTGGCGTCGTATACTTGTTGTGGTGATTGTCTCCGCCGGTGGGCGTGATTTTTCTCCCACTTGGGATGATTTATATATTATCTGTGTTGTACCCGTTTACGGGGCTAGTTTTACTAAGGAGGTGCTGCCGAAATTTTTATGAAAGAAAACTAGAGTTAGAAATTTTAAATGGCGACTCCTAAAACTTTTAAATTAGGTTTTCTCCGTTGATCCATTCTTGGGTGGTTTAGATTTCTGGGTTTTCGGCTTACTTAGGTTACGTACGCCTGTAGACGTTACGTAATTTAAGTGCCGGTTACGGACCGAATTTCGGGTCGTGACAAAGTTGGTATCAGAGCGTTAGGTTTTACCTTTCGGAGTCTAGGATGACCTTGGTATGATGGAGTAGGTGGCTTAAGCAGAGTGACGTAGCGTATGTATGTTCCGCGGCATACTTACGACACGGTACTCCGCCTAAGTGACCTTAGGACTTGTTGATTGATATTCCTTCCGTGATTGATATACATCTTGTGATTCGATTTCCGTTTCCTTATCGAATCTTGTTTCAATTTATAGCCCATATGCCGCCGAAGACTACGAGGGCTCAGAGAGCGGCCGCGAGGGCCGAGGTCAGAGTTGACTCGCCTGAGGCGAGGACTGACCGGGATGGTACGCCTGTTGTACCGGAGTATATTGCTATGATTGGAGCTGGTATGCAGGATCTGCGCCAGATTGTGGGGACTTTGGTAGAGACCATCTGAGCGCAGGGGCAGGAAGTTGTTCCACCCGCTGCGGTGGCCACGGTGGTACCTACAGTTCCGATAGTCGCAGTTGCAGCTCCGGGGGTTATTGCTGTGTCGTTGACGGATTTCATGAGGCTGAGACCTCCGGTGTTTACGGGTACAGATGTTACCGAGGATCCGCAGTCGTTTATCGACCGGATGGCCAGGATTTGTCGCTCACTCCGATGTTCCGACGAGAGATGGGTAGAGTTTGCCAGTTTTCGTCTGGAGGGCATGGCCCAGAAGTGGTGTGAGTCGATGGAGAGAGGCAGAGCCGCTGGTCTTGCTCCTATGACCTGGGCTGAGTTTGTGACGTCTTTTCTCGTTCGTTTTCTTCCACCGAGCGTCAGAGATGCGCGAGCGCGCCGATTTGAGTCTTTACGTCAGACGCCGGGGATGACGGTGTCGGATTATGATGTATTGTTTACTGAGCTGTCGATATATGCTCCATACCTGGTGGCGACGGAGGAGATGAGGGTGAAGAGGTTTGTTCGAGGCCTACTTACCCAGATATTCTTAGCCATCAGTGTTCAGCATTGTGACACGTATGCGGCAGCGGTGGATGCAGCTCTTTCGGTAGAGGAGCGTCTAGCTGAGTTATCAGTTGTTCCGGGACCGAAGAGAGTTCGTATAGGTGATGTGGCAGCGAGGCAGACGTTTAGACGTCAAGATAGTTTTCGTTCTGATGGGGGCGGTTCGGGACGAGGCAGGCTTTATGGTTCTTACCCTCAGGATGATCGGCAGTTTGTTCCGGGATGTTACCGGTGCGGTAGTTTGGGTCATCGGGTTCGAGATTGTATAGAGCCGCATGTGAACGAGCCAGCTGTACCGCAGATTACCTTACCACCTTCTCCACCTCAGAGAGCGTTGCCTCTTGTTCCAGTAGTTGCGCCACGTCAGACTCCTGTTCAGCGAGGTCGTGGTCGCGGAGGTTTTGTACCGAGAGGGCGAGGTGGCAGAGGCAGAGGACAGCCAGTAGCAGGTAGAGGTCAGGCTAGGGTTTTTGCCTTGACTCACCAGGACGCTCAGGCGTCCAATGCCGTGGTTTCAGGTACTCTTTCTGTATGTTCTTTTGATGCGCATGTTCTTTTTGATCCGGGATCCACGCATTCGTATGTTTCTACGCACTTCGTGCCGAGGTTAGGCCGAGAGTCGTGTTTGCTGGATCAGCCGCTGATCGTGACTACTCCTGTGGGAGAGTCGTTTGTTGCGCGTTATGTGTTTCGATCTTGTGTCGTCCATATTGGTGACAGAGATCTGCCCGTCGACTTGATCCTTCTGGAGATGTTGGACTTCGACGTTTTGTTGGGCATGGATTGGCTAGCTACTTGCTATGCGTCCGTGGACTGCCGCGAGAAGACAGTTAGATTTTGTTTTCCCGGCGAGTCGGTGTTCGTTGTGCAGGGGGACCATAGTGCCGCCCCTCACAGCTTGATTTCTGTTTTGTGCGCTAGTCGGCTTTTGAGGAGGGGATGTCGGGGATTCTTGGCGTTCATTCATGATACTGGAGCCACAGTGGAGTTGTTGGACCAGGTTTCTACCGTGCGAGAGTTTCCCGATGTTTTTCCCGATGAGTTACCTGGGATGCCGCCAGAGCGCGATATTGAGTTTTGCATTGATCTTATTCCTGGCACGGAGCCTATTTCTATACCGCCTTATCGGATGGCTCCGGCGGAGCTTAGAGAGCTTAAAGATCAATTGCAAGAGTTGCTTGATTTGGGACTTGTGCGTCCGAGTGTTTCGCCGTGGGGAGCTCCTGTTCTGTTCGTCAAGAAGAAGGACGGCAGTTTGAGGCTATGTGTGGATTATCGTCAGTTGAACCGTGTTACGGTGCGGAACAAGTATCCTTTACCCCGCATTGACGATTTATTCGATCAGCTCCAGGGTGCGAAACATTTTTCGAAGATTGATTTGCGTTCGGGTTATCATCAGTTGCGGGTTCGGGATGATGACATTCCGAAGACTGCTTTTCGTACACGCTATGGGCATTATGAGTTTTTGGTGATGTCGTTCGGACTCACCAATGCGCCAGCAGCGTTCATGGATCTGATGAACCGGATTTTCAGGCCGTTCCTCGACCAGTTCATTATCGTGTTTATTGATGATATACTGGTTTACTCTAGGAGTCGAGAGGAGCATGAGCAGCACTTGGGGATTACTTTGCAGATATTGAGAGAGCATCAGCTGTATGCTAAATTCTCAAAGTGCGCGTTTTGGCTTGATCGAGTGGACTTCCTGGGTCATGTGGTGACTAGTGATGGGATTCTTGTGGACCCGAGGAAGATCGAGGCTGTACAGCTTTGGCCCAGACCTGGATCGGTGACTGAGGTCCGCAGCTTTTTGGGCTTAGCTGGTTATTATCGCCGTTTTGTGCAGGATTTTTCGAGTATCGCTGCACCGCTGACTAGATTGACCCGGAAGGGGGTTCCTTTTCTCTGGACTGATGCGTGCGAGCAGAGTTTTCAGGAGTTGAAGACTCGGTTGACGACAGCACCAGTTCTTTCTTTACCTTCTGGATCGGGAGGCTTCGTTGTGTATTGTGATGCTTCTCGAGTGGGGCTCGGCTGTGTTTTGATGCAGCATGATAGGGTGATTGCATATGCTTCCAGGCAGTTGAAGAAGCACGAGCAGAATTACCCCACTCACGATCTGGAGATGGCTGCGGTAGTATTTGCGTTGAAGATCTGGAGGCACTACTTGTATGGGGAGTCGTGTCAGATCTTCACGGATCACAAGAGTCTGAAGTACATCTTCCAGCAGAGAGATCTGAACCTGAGACAGCGCCGATGGATGGAGCTAGTGAAGGATTATGATTGTGAGATCCTTTACCACCCGGGCAGGGCGAATGTGGTAGCCGATGCTTTGAGTCGTAGGCCCGTGGGTAGCTTGTCCCAGCTGAGCGCCGTTCAGTATCAGTCTTCTGCAGATTGGCAGCTCTTGTGTGATAGTAGAGTGCAGTTCGAGTTTACCTCCACTGGGGGACAGTTTGCTCATGTCCGTGCCCGTCCTCTACTTGTTGATCGTATTCGTGAGGCGCAACCCAGTGATGCTCGTTTGTCTGAGATTCTTGAGCTTGTTAGACGAGGTACAGTTTCGGAGTTCATGATTGATGACCAGGGTGTGCTACGATGCGGGACTCGCTTGTGTGTACCGGATGTTGATGGTTTGAGACGCGAGATCCTAGAGCAGGCACATCAGTCGACTTTTAGCGTTCATCCAGGTTCCACCAAGATGTACAGAGACTTGAGAGACTTCTACTGGTGGGAAGGGATGAAGCGCGATATTTCGGACTTCGTTTCGAGGTGCCTGACTTGTCAGCAAGTCAAGGCTGAGCATCAGCGACCGGCTGGAGAGTTGCAACCTTTACCCATTCCGGAGTGGAAATGGGAGCAGATTTCCATGGACTTTATTGTGGGTCTACCCAGGACCAGTAGAGGGTATGACTCCATTTGGGTTGTTGTAGACCGGTTGACGAAAGCGGCTCACTTCCTTCCAGTGAAGACCACTTTCTGCTATGCTCAGTACGCTCAGCTTTATATGGATGAGATTGTGCGTTTGCACGGTGTTCCCACATGCATAGTATCCGACAGAGGTACCCAGTTTACTAGCCGTCTATGGCAGAAGCTTCAGGAAGCTTTGGGTACCAGATTGAGTCTTAGCACCGCTTTTCATCCGCAGAAAGATGGTCAGACGGAGCGGACTATTCAGACTCTGGAGGATATGCTCCGTGCATGTGTGCTTGATTTTGGGGGCAGTTGGGATCGTCACTTGCCGTTGATTGAGTTCTCCTATAATAATAGCTTTCAGGAGACTATTCAGATGGCACCTTTTGAGGCTTTATATGGTAGGAAGTGTCGATCGCCAGTCTGTTGGACCGAGCTTAGTGAGAGTTTGGTGTTGGGACCCCAGCTTGTTCAGGAGACTACGGAGAAGATCCAGCTGATTCAGGACAGGATGAGAGCAGCCCAGTGCAGGCAGAAGTCTTATGCCGACCGTCGTCGTCGCAGACTTGAGTTCGCAGTGGGAGATCATGTATTCCTGAAGATTTCTCCGATGAAGGGCGTTATGCGATTTGGGAAGAGAGGGAAGCTCAGTCCCAGATTTGTAGGTCCTTTCGAGATCCTTGAGCGAGTAGGTTCGGTTGCTTATCGTTTAGCGCTCCCGCCTAGTTTTCCAGATGTTCACCCCGTTTTTCATGTGTCGATGCTTCGAAGATACCTTCATGATCCTTCTCATATGATTCAGCACGAGACCGTTCAGCTTGAGCGTAATCTTTCGTTCACCGAGCAGCCGATAGTTATTTTGGATCGGCAGGTGAAGAAACTTCGGTCTAGGGACTTGCCTTCTGTAAAGGTTCTGTGGCGTAGTCCGACTGGTGAGGAGATCACTTGGGAGATCGAGAGCGAGATGCGGGAGAGATTCCCTTATCTTTTTGAAGGTACGTTTTTGTATGAAATTGTAATTCGGGGACCGAATTTCTATAAGGGGGGGAGATTGTAACGTGTTGGAAATCGTTATGTGATTTCGTCCGTTTTAGGGTAAGTTTGTCGGTATTTTCCGTTTTTACCCGAATGTGAACAAACGACCATATAGACTTGCCAGCACCTAGATTAGCTAAAATAAAGCTAGTGCGCGAACTTTGGGAGTATATGGGACGTTTTGGTTCAATTTGGTTTTTCCCAATTTTTAATATTATTTTAATGCGGTATTCAAATTTTGGGAAAATAACCGTTTGCGATCTTTTCTTTAAAACCTCTAAGTTAGAAATCCTTCTCACTTTCACCTAGAGAATTATGTGTGGCCTAGGATTAAAGATAGGAATTAAATGAAAAAGAAAAGAAAAGATAAAGGAGATGCATGCATGAGTGAGAGAGTGTGTGTGTATGCATTTATGAGCAATAAATGGAGGAAATTGCTTGGAAACTCTTTAAAACTCCACCTCCTCACCCTTGGCCGAAAATCCTTCATCCTCTACTGCACTTGCCCAATTCCTTTATCATTTTAACTCATTTCTATCACAAAACTTCTCAAATATCTGAAACTTTGCACAAAAATACCAAAAGCTTGGGTTTTTCTTGATCTTGATCACTTGGAGAGGGGAAAAGCTTGGACTAGAGAGCAATATTGTTAGGTATAACCCCTCTACTGTTAATTTGTAGTTTTTGTGTTGTTTTGATCGTTAAATTCTGCGTAGAACGTAGTTTATATCGTTTGAAGCGATATCGGGTTTTTAGTGTCTTTTTAGAAATATTAGAATCTGCTATGATCTGGAGAGTTTAGTGATGAAAGCAACAACTTCAGAGAGATGTGCAGGTTGACCTGAGGCACCACCAGAGAGACGGAGGCCATCCCACCGGTTTGGACCGGCGAGCCCTAAGGAGAGGGCCGGCGACGCCGGCCGAATGGATGAGGGTTGGGGTGGGGTTTCTGTGGGTGTTGTCTGCTATGGTTTTGCGTCTTTTGGTACTGTTGAATTTGTTAGTAATTACAGTATGCAAAATCTGGGATCGATTACCTATAATCGTGTGTTTTGAGTTCGCGTGATACGTGTTGCGACACGAGTCGTGTGTCGTGCTGCGACGTGCACAGTTTGGGTTTAGGTATCGTTTCGTGTGTTTGCGCTAGACGTGTATGCGTGAGTTGGTTTAGTGCGTTGTTGCGTTTTATATTACGTAGTTTTACGTTATTGTGATCGCTTCTGAGATGTTCGCTTTATTCTTATGTTTGTGATTTTATAGCGTCGCAAGCGGGGACTTCAGACGCTGCGAACAAAGGGAAGCAGGTGGTCGGATCTTCATAGCTGGAGACCACAGAGTGAGTAGATTTAACATCTACGGGGAATCGCCCGTATGGCGCTACGCGTCGGGGCTAGATATGATCTGATATTAGCCGTATGCTCATTTGCTTATATAGAGACATTGCATGATTCACATTGCATATAGTTACTTGTAGTGCATGATATTATATCTGATGTACACTGCACTATTATCGACAGTCCATGTTGCACGAGCACCAATGATATGCTACACACACACTGTTGATAATTGACATGATAGGCACAACACAATTGCTCATTTATATACTTTGCTATCGGTTAGCGACATTAAACAGTTATACTTGTGCGACATTGCATATTACATAGAACATACCTGTATACCTACATGCTCATATGTATACCATGCTACATTACTTGTTCGCACCTATACCCTGCTACTTTATTTGTTAGCACATATACCCTGCTATTTTATTTGTTAGCACATATACCCTGCTATTTTATTTGTTAGCACATATACCTTGTTATTGTTATATGATCAGTTGTATTGCATATATATCAGTGGTATGGGACGCTGTATATATATGTATTCTGGATGTAGATATTACAGTTATTATTGCATATATATCGGTGGTATGGGACGCCGTATATATATGTATTTGGATTGGATTTATATGATTTGTATTGCATATATATCGGTGGTATGGGACGCCGTATATATATGTATTCTGGATTTGGATTCTTGGGATCCGCGAGATACATTATATGGACTTATGCATTTGAGATGCGATATGGGAAATTAAGGTGTCGATGTGGGCACTTAATTTCCGAGAGATATATGGGATTTGACAGACCGGTACGTGGAAACGCAAGTATCGAGGTGGGATACTTGGTTTTCAAGGAACGTACGGATATCATGTTTTTGGGTGTCGATGTTTGACACTCGGGTTTCATTGAGATGTACAGTATCTGAGGGCCGATCTGAGGGCCGATCTGAGTATTTTGGGATTTGGGTGTTGTTGAGATACACCGTATTTTTTCATGCTGATGATATGCGCATAAGATTATTTACTTTCCGCACTCAGTATTATATTGATATGGATATTATGATAGTTGCATATTCATATTGTCATACTCATGCTATCAGTTCACATGTTATTGATTAGTGATGTTAGTGCATACTTGCGATTACTGTATGATGTTAATTACTATTCACGAGTTGGCAACTCACCCCCGTTGTGCCACAGTTTTGCAGGACTTACCCTCTGAGTAGTCGCGGCGGGGCAGCTTATCATTTCTTTTGGGGATACCGCTACCTTGGGCAGTGAGGCCGTTGCTTTATAGGTGGGTTTGCGGTTATCCGTTGTACTTTGTATATCATTTTGGGTTGGATCTAGTATTCTCCATCTATACTTGTTGTATATGACTTAGAGACGACTTGTGAGATATCAGTGATGTATTATATTGGTTTTGGGAACCGTGCTCGTAGAAGCAGGTTATTGTGGATATGTATACTTTTGATATAGTCGTTCTCTTTGATATTTCTTCGCTTTGGCGTCGTATACTTGTTGTGGTGATTGTCTCCGCCGGTGGGCGTGATTTTTCTCCCACTTGGGATGATTTATATATTATCTGTGTTGTACCCGTTTACGGGGCTAGTTTTACAAAGGAGGTGCTGCCGAAATTTTTATGAAAGAAAACTAGAGTTAGAAATTTTAAATGGCGACTCCTAAAACTTTTAAATTAGGTTTTCTCCGTTGATCCATTCTTGGGTGGTTTAGATTTCTGGGTTTTCGGCTTACTTAGGTTACGTACGCCTGTAGACGTTACGTAATTTAAGTGCCGGTTACGGACCGAATTTCGGGTCGTGACAGCTTTAGCATCCATGCTAGCTCCGTTCGCAACTTTGAGGGTCATGTCACCTGCCTTCAAAACCCTACGGTTTCTCAATGCCTGCAAAGAATTACAGATATGAGATCCTGATCCGGTATCCAATACCCAGGAAGTAGAGTTTATAGAAAGACAGTTTTCAATAACATACACACCTGAAGCTGAAGCCGCAACTTGCTTCAGTTCTTGTGTCCTGGCCTTCCAAGCCCTGCAATCTTTCTTCCAGTGTCCACTCTTATAACAATAGAAGCATTCTTCCTTTCCCACAAGCTTCCCCGCAATCTTTGTTGCCTTTTCCTTTCCCTTCGTACCCACTTTACTAACACCGCCCCTTGGTTTGGAGGGGGCTTTCTTCCTCTTTCCCTTGTCTTTCGCCTTGGACCTAGAAGAAGAAGATCCTCCTACAAATAAAGCGGGTGTTTCCCTACCTTTCTGTAGGGTGCCCTTTGCGTTCCTCAGCATGCTGAGGAGTTCTGAAAGTTCAACTTCTTTTTCTTGTAAGTTGAAGTTCAGTATAAACTGGGCGTAAGTGGATGGAAGGGACTGGAGAATTAAATCCGTATAGAGTTCACTTTCCAACGTGGTCCCAAGTTCCGCGAGCTCCTCAATGTAGCCAATCATCTTAAGCACGTGGTCCGCTACCGATGATTCGACGGCCAACTTTGCCGAAAATAACTTCTTCGACACTTCGTATCTTGCGATACGAGACTGCTCTCCATATAGTTCTTTTGTATGAAGAAATATGGATTCCAGGTCCATATTCTCGTGCCTCCTCTGATGTTCGTTGTCCATAGAGGCAAGCACGAGGCACCTGCCTTCGCGCAATCAATCTCCTAAGTCTTACGGATTTCCTTATCCGCGACGCTGGAGGTGGGACCTGGGACGGGGGGAGCTTTGGTGGTAAGAAGATACCCCAGCTTGTCGTAAGTGATTGCCATTTTGACATTCCTGAGCCAATCTTTGTAGTTTGGCCCTGTCAGTATGTTTTTATCTAGAAGTAACTTAAGTCCAGTCATGTCGATTGGTTGCTGCATGAGGGAGAGAAGAAACACTTTAGCACGATGCTCTTGCAAGTTTAGAGTGGTTTTTAATTTGTCTAAACAGGATGGCTCCCACTGTCTCTCGAATCCCTCCTCAAACCATAAAGGAAGAATTAGTCAGGATCAATCCCACCGCACAATACTTGCTTAACCGTTCAGCCAGGCCAGTGTCGGTACCTCGAGGGAGGTTTTCCAACGCTTTCGCGAAGTTCCTTAATTTAAGAACCTCTTTTCCCTGGGGGCGTAGCCCCGCTAACACCTTTCTAGACACCTACTAGGTTTATAGCATTGATCGTTTAGTGAGAAATTTCCCGAGGAGTAGCATATACTCATAGTAGGATCGGGATCCAAATATCATCGCGTGACGAAACTGAAGGAATC
Organism: Agapanthus africanus; assembly: GCA_030015575.1. Classification (NCBI taxonomy): domain Eukaryota; kingdom Viridiplantae; phylum Streptophyta; class Magnoliopsida; order Asparagales; family Amaryllidaceae; genus Agapanthus; species Agapanthus africanus. The sequence goes on from JASDDO010000010.1 coordinate 291,032,625, forward strand.
CTACCAGAATCACCACACTCAAAATGGTATGAAAATCTAGCAAGTTTCAGTACTTATGAAACTCCCGATGTGGATTTTTGCCCCATGCTCTTATGACCTTGGCGTGAGGTCAAAATGTCATAAGTCACATGTCAAGTTCTTCCCATCATTATCCCGGTTGATTTGAACCCACCCGTACCTACCCTTGACGTAGGCCAAAATGGTGATACGGTTGTCCCAAAACAACGCATTCTATCTATGCAACAGATAAATATCCGGTAGCTACCAATCACTATGTCTTGGCGTGAGGTCAAAATACATAGCTTGAATACTACCGAATATTTAACTGAAATGATGGAGGGCTACGGATGGTTTTGGCGAAACCGTGAACGTAGTGAACTTGATATAATCGATGGAACGAGATAGCTTTTAAAAGGAGTGGCTCAAGCTCCGCATTTAAAAGTTAGTTTTGAAAAGAACCGAGTGGTTTTTCGAAAGTGTTCCAACGACTTAAGCTTGGTTTATTATCTTGCATTAGTTCTTTTAATGCGTGATATTCTTGCATTAGTTCTTTTAATGCGTCCCATCATTTAATCCTACCATTGCAGAAAACAACCAAAATATGACGTACGCTTATGCCATTCGCATTCGCCACGGGGCCCCGTCATCACCCGTTAGGTTACTTAACTAACGACAGAGCGGGGGCTGGGCTAGCGCGGCTGTAAAACATAAGCAACGCCTAAATAGTTATAAATATAGCAATGATAGACATTACAGATCACAGATGAATACATTGGATATACTAGGAATCCGCAATCCGTTCGAGCCTGCAACGAAAAGCGGATTACACGGTCGCGGTGAATAGCCAAAACCCCACCCAAGACCCCTACGGGTGCGGCAAACTACCCGCCAAGTACCCGGTAGTTTGTGCACCCCTCCATGGGTCTATCCTAGGAGCAAAAACAGTAAAAAGAATTATACAATGACGGCTACAACCCCGACCAGGTTGTGCGGCCATACAAATAATAATATTACATCAATTTACATATTACAAATGAATGAAAGAAAAACAACACTCATCTCACATCCATCCCGGCTATTCACCCGCGACAATCCAATCATATACACATACCATCAACAAACACAGATCACAGATGTGTATAACCCCGACTAATCGACATGTAGCGATTAGCCGACGTTCAATACATGCAAACATCACAGATATAACCATTGTAGTCAAAGTGCAGTGAAGTTCGATAAAAATACGGATTTATAGGCCCCCAAAAACAAATTTCTTTTCTGGAAAATCTGGGCACAAATGACATATCTTAAAAATCCCAAAACCCTACCAGAAGAACACTGCACAAAACAGGACCACAAGAAGAGACAAAACGGCGGCGGTTCCGCGGCCTAAGCCACCCATTGCCGCGGAACCGCGGCCGTTTGAAGGAATCATGCGATCGTATTTCGTGGGTGTTTTCACAAAACCCTGAGCCGATTTTAGGAGTAAAACTTTTTACATTTAGAGCACAAAAAATTTCAACAGAAACTTAGGGTTTTGGTTTTTCCGGTTTTGAGATTTTTCTCGATCGAACTTCCATACGCTTTACTACAAAGCTAGTTTAAGTTTAGTTAGGCTCTGATACCACTGTAAGTCCACGTTGCGACCCCCGGTTCTTACGGGGAGGCGGAAACGGTATAAAAATCAAATTTTTAGCGCAAGGGGCAACATGGACTAACAAAGTCGGGATCTTTTCCTAAACTAAAACTAGCAAACAAGCTAAAGAGAGTTAGCTACTCGGAAAGGAGGTTATACCTAACTTGAACTCCTTCTTCTTCAAACTTTTATAGGGGTTGATGGTGCTTTCCTCGTTTCCTTCTTCCGTCAAAGATGGATCCACCTGAGGGTTCAACCTTCGGGCTCTTTCTCGAACTTTGAGAGAACTAGAATCTCCGGCTTGCTAAACCTTTAACCCTAGAGTGAGTAGAGAGTGTCTTTGGGGTGTTTTTATCTCAAGGAGAGGGATTCTCAACTCATGAGAAGGATTCTCCTTGAACTAGAGGAGGAAGAAGAACAAGTGAGGAGAGAGAATGGTTATGATAGAATGAGCCTATTCTTTTCATTTCTTACAACCATATCACAAATGAAAAGAATTATCAATTAACAATAATAATAAAATGAAATAGTTGATGGATGGTTTGGAATGACCATTATCATTACAATCTTTAAATGGTTTTGCAAGAATCAAAAAGCATCTTTCTTTTGTAATGATGATGGTCAAACCTTCAACCATGGTCAACAAGTCAACCATGGCCAACAAGTCAACAAAATCCAACCATGACACAATTTCATTTAATTAATATTATTAATTGATATATTATAATTCCATTAGGGTTTGGAAAAATACGACTGTGAACTGTGCATACGCACCCGTTCTGAAACCCTAATGAAAATCCTGTTTCTCCGCCTCAATCAACTGTGCATACACACCTGCATTCTTGTTCCGAGGAACATGAATACCAAGAGATAAAATCAACCCCAAAACATATTCCAGTATCTGGCTCAAACCAGAGCCTACTAGTAATATCCGTCCGGACTCCAAACGTGCACAAGTGCGCGGATGAGAACGAACCCTGTCGCAAAACCATGCGACCTCTACTCTGTTTTGCCCAGAGGCGAATACCCTCTGTGTGGGACTCTAAAGACTTGACACTATGCTGGCTGTGGGTTTAACCATAGACCGCAAGCGGCACTAGCTGTGCGTAACGGTCCCCAGGTAGATGCCGACAAGAAGGCTGACGAGGTGAACCCCATCTGAACTCCTACTGAGTCTGAATGTGACAGTCTCCGTACAGTCCGGTCTGTTCGTCTGATACATCGCATGTCGGGCCTAGGGGGCGGTAAACGTCAGTCCTCTAATAGCGGTACAAGTCGTGTCGGAGTGAAGCCTAAAACACCCTGAGATAACACTAGAAGCCTACCAGTATATCTCGCTTGCCCTGGCCAGGGACTACTCATGTAATGGCTCTCCTAGACACAGCACGATGTCAACTCCCAATACCGAGAGAGACGAATCCTGTCTAACCGTCACTGCCTCCAAGTGCTTCGGGACTGCACCCAACCATTACCTGTTTGCACGACTCCTTTGAGCCGTGGTAGGGTAGTGATCAAAGTGCAGTGGGAACACACTCGAGGCGAAGTGCCTGTGTCAAGTCAGCGGACTAAGCTGTACTCATGTCACCTGGGAACTGATAACTGACGATAGGTATAATACCAAGCTGTCAGTTCCCGACGAGTCCTGTCCAGTGTACTCGTAACCCAACGAGCACCCGTATACTATCTCCAGTACGACGTACTGATGGCTGTGGGACAGACCATCTCCCACACTGGGATGAGAAGCGCATACGCTAGTCTACTCCGGAGTATCGATGCCCTGTCTCGATAGTCCTGCGACTAGGGACCTGTATAAGGATGTGCTTATAGATTACCCAGCCCCCACTAGTGTGACTGCCATCATAACGTTGGTAATCAAGCAAAGATCCTAAGGGCTCCACTAATGCGTATAGGTGATATACTAAAATAAACACATGTACACATTGAAGTAGAAACAAACCAAGTAGCATACTACTATATTGAGCAAGATTGTTTATACAAGGTGAATATCCCAAGCTTCCATTAAGTAATATACAAACTAGTATGATACAGTAATGGCCTCTAGGGCATATACACTAACACTAAAACCATAGATCTAGTAACCAGTACGTCTGATATAATGTCCATTTCCTTTGTGGAGAAACCACTGTGTGACGACCAAAGTATAACCGATCGTAGTATAGGAGTTTCTTTTCCTATTCTGTGTATGTCATCCAAATACCATGACATCACACCCTACTACCTTCTCAACAGATCCATCCCCTATTCTGATGAAGTCAAACCTATGACTGTCACGTCAGAAATAGATGATCTATCTCCGCTATAACTGCTTTTGTCTATAAATAGACATAAGCCACCTGTCCACCAATGCTTCCGCTGCTCCTACTGACTATGAAACCCTCTGGCAGAGTCATATATACGTACACTTCTAAAGCTAGTTTAGAACGACGCTATACTCATCCTCCCGCCGGGTCTCGTAACCTGGAACAACAACAATGGCAATTGTGGGTAAACAAGAACTTCCCTGTCACCGTCCTTGAGGCTACCGTAGTACCTCTCGGGTGCCTGAAGTTACCCACCTTATCTGTGGAGTGGCCAATGGAATGTCAATCCAGATTGAACTTTAGGTTCCTATCAAATCTTCAGTAATCGTTTGTGGTTCTGGAATCACTTCCAGTTCTACCATACTCCCACTACTGTTTTTCTGAAAAAAATCCATTTTTAATAAAACTGTGGCGAGTCTAGAACAATATTGCTATTGTTCATCCAGATGGTAGAAAGTCAACCCTCGTCATAGCCTGGGTCAACCCACAAACAGCCATTACAGAATCGTGCCTTGAGTTATCCACAGTCTGGTTTTAATCATAGGCCGGAAAACTCCCTGTACCTTAACATCGTTAAGGTATGAACTGTTCTATATCCAATATAGAAACAGAGGCACTGATTTAATTGAACCAGATCCAAATCATGCAACTGTCTCCAGTGCATGTCAACTAAATGGAAGAAGGACGATCAGCGTTACTCAACTTAGGAATGCTTCCAATTATGAGTAACCTGAAAGAGAAGCAAGATCTCTTTTATCATTACTATCAACTGAATACCATACACAAGCATCTACATCTTCGATCGTTTTGAAGAATCCCGATACATGCTACACCTGGTTCTCTACTCTATTCAAATACCTATAACTTCTCAAAATTCGGACCCTGTGTTTCCACGAAACACCTGTCTCAAAACTAGAGAAGTCATAAGTAAACCGAATATAGTACGAGGACCAACCCCTCTATCCTGATGGACCCTGGTCAACATACAATACTCTGTATAAGTCCCTTGAGTCTGATAATTCATTCACTGTGTGTCGTAGGTTGAAAACTGTACTTATGGTTAAGAAGAATTACACCGCTGTTTAATGCTCCTTACCTAACCATCCACTGATATAGGTAATGTCACAGACATAATTTCAAAATGGTATATCTCACTCTATTAAAATAGACGTACAGATATATCGATTTGAAATCGGTGCATAACAGCGGATATTCAAAACCAAATATTTGCCGACCGGCAAACTACCCAGGTGACTTCCTCAAATATCACCGATTACAACGAATCCCGATATAATGAGGATGATCACCCAATTCCCAATAACTTACTCCCACTCATCATCTGTAAAACCATACAGATGTGAGAATCAAACCTGGTAAATACATACCCTGGAGCAAGTGTCCAATCGGGAAATCAGTTTTCTTTTAACAGTACACAGTTGAACTGAAACATTGAAATGTTTCGATGGGGTATCCTGGTATTCCTAGTAATGCCTCTACCATTATCCAGATTCACAACTATAACCGTATAATTCTTTGCCACCTCTCCAAATCCCTTTATATGTCTTTAGTCATTACCTTCTGCACACCCCTTTAGGCCAATTGGTTTTCTTCCTTCCCTACCGTTCGGCACCAGCCTATGGTTTGGAAGAAGACTATCCAATAAGCATAATGGGTGTACTGTCCTAATCCTAGGAGCACTCGCAATGCGAGAGAAGGTGAGGATAAAAGACAACCGAATAAATCTTATTCCTATTTCTCCTGAACCAGAATCCATCCCCGAAATGGAACAAGTTCCTTTCGAGTTCGTATATAACCATGCGATGGAGTATCCAAATAAACTGTGGATCTTCGTAGTGATACGGAGTGTCCTGGAGAAATACAAAGGTGATGTGAGAAGGGTAACGAAATATTTGGTTTGGTCGTGAATATCTGTTGCAATTTACTTTGCCCTCTTACTAATCCCTTGCTTTGTCTTAACCTAATACCTTATGCACACCATCGTTATGCTAATTGGTTTTCTTCATTCCCTACCGGTCGGCACCTGCCTATGGTTAGGAAGAAGACTATCCATTTTGCGTAATAGGTGTACTATCTCCTAAACCAAGGAGTACTCGCAAACTGAGAGAAGGAAAAAGGAAAAGGCAACTGAATAGTCTTATCCGTTTCCTCCAGAACCTGAAACCATCCTCGAATAAATTCCTTCGAGTTCGTATCTAACCATACGATGGTTTTGTCCAATGGAAGTGGACGTTCGTAGTAATACGGGGTGTCCTGGAGAAAAAGGGTAAAAGTAGGAGTGGCAATGAGGTTTGCAACTCTGACAATCCAAAAGCTAGTGTTTAAGAAGGTTCGGTCAACTTGGTCACTGAGTCATAGTCTTAGGTTCGGGGCAATGGTCGCTGCCAAAGAGAGAGAGAAAAGAAACACTCAGCGTGCACTCTAACGTAGATCAGAATGGTTACCAATTTATCTAATCTAGAAACCTCCCACTGTACCGTCAAATTCTCCTCCAAACCTGAAAGAAGAATTAGTCGGGATTACCCGAGGAGTAAACCAACTCATCAGTGGGAATCGGGATCCAACTATCATCGCATGACAACGTGACGGAATCCGCTCACGGTATCACACTCCAGAAGGTATGCGCATATCTGGCAAGTTTCAGTTCTTTTGAAACTCCCGATGTGATTTCTGCCCCATGCTCTTATGACCTTGACTTTGGCCAACAAATCATAAGTCACATGTCAAGTTCTACCCGTCATTCTCCAGGTTGATTCGAATCCACCCGCACAAGCCCTTGACTTTGGCCAACAAGGTTATACGACTGTTCCAAACCAACGCATCTATCTATGCTGCATATGAATAACCAACAGCTACCAAACACTGTGCCTTGACTTTGGCCAACAAACACAGCTTGAATACTATTGACTATCCATATGAAACGACGGAGGGCTACGAATGGTTTCTGGCGAAAACCTTTAACGTAATGAACTTGATATCGTTGAAGGAACTGATAGCTTTTAAAAATATAGTGACGAAAACCTTCGCTAAAGAGGTCACTCCCGGTGAAGGGATCTCGGCTCTTTCCCCGTAGAATGAGGTGCAGGATATTCCAACTGAATACCACGGTGCAAAGCAAAAGTAATCGGCTATAGTGAAGTTAATGCCCTGACGCAAACTTTTTGTCCAAGGGGTCACTCCCGGTGAAGGGATCTCGGCCCTTGCCTCGTCGACTGAGGAGCAGGATATTCCAACTGAATACCACGATGCAAAACAAAAGTGAACATCCTTGCAATAACAGCTTTTTGAAAAGTGTTCCAACAACATCAGAATAGGTTTGTTTTTAAACTTGCATTAATCCGAATCAATGCAGTCCCATCAATTGATCACACCACAAAGAACGAAAATAATATGACGTACGTATATGCCATCCGCATTCGCCACTGGGTCCCGTCATTACCCGTTAGGTTAGCTAACTAACGACAGAGCGGTGACTGGACTAGCGCGGATGCAAAACATATACAACATCTACTAATATATATACCAATATATTATATTCGCTCAAGGCGTGATAAAATGCAACATCACAGAAATGTACAGCATCACAGAACAATACAGATATCTGGGATCCCCGGGTTTCACAGAGCCACTACTGAAACCCGACGTTCCCCTGGTCGTGTGGATAGCCTGTGCAATGAAATCCTAGACCCCTACGGGCGCGGCAAGTTACCCGCCAAAACCTGAAGCGAGGCAGCCCCCTTCAGCAACGTGAATGGACCACCCAGCACTTCACGGAATCCGGTAACTTGGGCACCCCTCCTGGGTCAACCTGTACCCCCTACGAGTGCGGCGAATAGCCCGCCAATCCTAGAGTGAAGCCCCCTCCGTCTCAATGCCATGAGATGCGGGCTTGTTGCCCTCTAGAACCCAGCTATCCGTGCACCCCTCCGCGGGGTAATCCTAGTACAGAAAGTAAAATATACATACAACGGGTACATCGATCGCAACCTGGCCGTGCCCCAAAATAATAATACAAACAGGCAGTGACGGCAGTCCACATGTCGGACGCTCGCCCCGCAATATCAAATGTATATAATACAACCACAACTGTACTAGCATTGCATCCAGGCTATCCCCACGACCGATCCACAACATCACAGCAAAATCACTAAACATCAACGCGAAAGTCACGTTCGCAAATCCGTCTAACCGGGCTATAGCAGTTAGACAGGATTTACCGATCGAGTGACATTCACGGTCGCAGATATAATGTAAATACTGTGAAATAATGTGTTTAAAATATCCGATCAATCAAATTTTAACAAGTGGGCCCCAAAGTACTACTGTAGCACATCAAGAAATTTTGGGCCCAATATTAATATTCCAAACACCCTATTTTAAACCCAGAAATAAACTGAAGAAATATGATAAATCAATCTCACTATAGTGCGGCGGAACCGCGGCCCAATGGGGGTTTTGGCCGCGGTTCCGCGCTCTGATAGACGATTCACTTTATCGTATTTCTGCAGAATTCTTATATCTTCCAGTACATCACTTTTCTGCAACCTGAAAAAATTTTCGACTCCAAAAAATTTCAACAGAAAACTGATGTGAACAAAAATACGGATTTTGGAATTTTGGTCGATCGAAAATGTAAACACATTAAACAAAGCTAGACTAAGTTAATGGCGAGGCCCTGATACCACTGTAAGTGCACGGCGGCGCCCCGGCCGTCAATCCGACGGCCAAAAGCGGAAGCGGTAATAAACTTTAATTTTTCATGAACTGGCACCACCGCGCACTAATACCCGGATCGAACCATTAACTAGTCCTAGCTAACTACAAGATGGGGAAGAGAGATATACCGACTGATCCGAGTCCTCGGTCTTCTCGTCGTCGTCCCGATCTCCTGCGGAAACTCCGGTCGTCGTCTCCTTGCCGGAAGGGCACCACATCGTCTGCATCTTTTACGGGCTCCCACCTCAATGCCGAGGCAACTCAGGCACGAAGCTGGCTAGTCGACGTGCCTAAGATTTGCTGCAGAATGTGTAGTGCTCATGTCTCACTTGGGGTAGTGGATGTTTCCTTTGTGGTGGAGGGATGATACATGGAATTTTTGTGGATCTATATGATTTTTCCAAAACCAAAAGAGATGAAATCCCACACCCTCAAATTTGGACAGCACCCATACATAGTGGCCGGCCAAGGCTTGGAAAAAAAGATAGTGAGAGAGGGAGTGAATGTATCAAAAGATAATCAATCTCATAATGCAAGAGAGAGAAAGAAAAAGACTATCATGCATAAGCATGATAACAAGCTAAAACCAACACTCCACCACAACCATCATCAAGCATGATGACTTCAAAAAGTCAAGCCATCATGAAGAAGTCAAGAAGTCAAGGTCAAGGAATGGTGCAACCATCATGACACAAGAATATGCAAAGAACCCGTCCACAAATACTTATTTGCAACAATGCAAATAAGCCCTCCTCCACCAATCTTCGGCCAATGAACGATACAAAAGAAATTGGCCGAAACAGAAAGCAAAGTGGCAACTCCATAAAACTGGTCCCGTAATAAATTACAGGAAAACCCCGATACTGTGCATACACACCCGCATTTGTATTCCGACCGAAATACAAATGCAATGAGACAAAATCTACACTGTACTATACTAGGATCCGGCTTAAACCAAAGCCGGCTAGTAATATCCGTTCGATCCTGATCCGTGCAATACCGCACGTATCTGATCGAACCCTGCCATATATCCATACGGCCTGTAGTACAAACTGTCCTATCCTGATCCGTGCAATACCGCACGTATCAGATCGGACCTTGCCATATCTCCATACGGCCTCTACAACTTTTCGCCCGAAAGCCGAGTAACTGAATGTGGGGGACTCTAAAGACTCGTCAACACCTTGGTTGTGGATTTAACCACTAGCACGTCAGAGGTATAAGCCAATACGTAACGGGCTACCAGGTATTGACTAAAAGGGACGTCTGTGAGCGAACTCAGCCTGACAACCCTACTGAGCCTGTCAGTGACAATATCCGTACAGTCTGGTCCGTTCGTCTATGAGTATCGCATGGCGGGCCTAGGGGGTTGGTAAAAGTCAGACCCCCAAAAGCGGTAAAAGTCGTGTCGGAGTGTAGCCCAGAACACCCTTAGATACTACTGGAATACCTACCAGTAAATCTCCTTGCCTCGGCCGAGGGCTTCGTGTAATGGCTCTCCTAGACACAGCGCGACCTCACCCCCAATACCGGGAGAGACGAACCCCTGAAGATGCGCTCACTGCCTCCATGTTGCTCGAGACTGTACCCAACTAAAACCTGTTTGCACGACTCCTTTGAGCCGTGGTAGGGTAGTAATCAAAGTACAGTGGGAACTCACACAAGACAAATGACGATCCCCAGGTCGATGAATTAACCTGTACACATGTCACCAGGGAACTGCCATCTGACGTCTGGTATATGACCAACTAGCATGTTCCCGACGAGTCCTGTCCGGTGTACTCATAACCCAATAAGCACCTGTATACATCTTAGGCGTTCCAACTGACACCAGTAGCTTGTGAGACCGGCCACTGCCCCTCGTCGGGGTCTCGACTGTATACACTAGTCTACTCTGGAGTATCGATTCCCTGTCTCGAAACTCTCACGACTAGGGACCATTTAAGGATATGCTTAAAGACTGCCAGCTCCCACGTATATGATCGCCCTCATACTGCTGGTGGTCAAGCAAGAATCCTAGGGGCTCTACCAACGTGTAATAGCGACCTGTAAGGTCACCTAAAGCAGTACACGCTGATAAAGGTAAACCAGATAGCATACTATCATCTCGAGTAAGACTGTCCTACCGGGATAGGTCCTCCATCAATCATTGTAATCACGTGCCTGTGATCCAATAATTGACTCTGAGGGCACTATCTCCAACAAGGTAGACGTCGTGACAGGTGTTATTTCAGTATTTTCTTTCGATGCACGTATTTCATTTGTTGTTTGAACTTGTAACTACGCACTTTGGACCGAGAGTCGTCCTTGCTTGATCTGCCGCTGATTGTTATTATTCCAGTAGGCGAGTCTTTTGTCGCTCGAAATGTTTTTCGTTCATGTTTGTTTCGTTCGTATCGGAGATAGGGATTCTTCTGTCAATTTGATTTTCTCGATATGTTTGACTTCGAAGTTTTTCTGGGCATGGATCGGTTAGCCATGTGTTATGCATCCGTGGACTGCTGTGAAGAGGCAGTCAGATTTAGTTTTCTGGGTGGGCCAGTTCTTGTTATTCAGGGAGACCTTAGAGCCACCCTTCCCGGTTTGATTTCTTCTTTCGCGCTACTCAGCTTTTGAGAAAAAGGATGTCAGGAATTCTTGGCATATGTTTGTGATGTTAGAGCAGCAGAGGTCCCGTTGGACTAGGTCCCGATTGTGATGGAGTTTCCAGATGTCTTTCCTGACAAGTTGCTTGGTTTGTTGCAAGAGCATGATATTGAGTTTTGCTTTGAATTGATTCCCAGCAAGGAGCCTTTTTCTATACCGCCATATCGGATGGACCCGGCAGAGCTTAAAGAACTGAAGGATCAGTTGCAAGATTTGTTGGATAAAGGGCTTGTTCGTCCGAGTGCATCACTTTGGGGAGCTCCTGTTCTGTTCGTCAAGAAGAAAGATGGCAGTTTTGTTTGTGCATCGAGTTTTTTTGTCAGTTGAATCGGGTTACTGTGCGGAACAGATATCCCTTACCTCGTATCGACGATTTATTTGATTAGCTCTAAGGTGCGGGACATTTCTCGGAGATTGACTTGCGATCAGGTGAACATTAGTTGCGGGTTCGAGATGATGATATTCTGAAGACTTCCTTTCACACGTTACGGGCGTTATGAGTCTTGGTGATGTCGTTCGAGCTCACCAATGCCCCAGCAACGTTTATGGATTGGATGAACCGCATATTCATGACGTTTCCTGATCAGTTATTATCGTGTTCGTTGATGACATTTTAATACACTTTTGGAGCCGAGTGGGGCCTGGGCAGTAACTGAAGATTTCATTGCAGACTTTGAAGGGGCACCAGCTATTCACTAAATTATCCACGTGTGCTTTCTGGTTGGATAATATGGACATCTTGGGACACGTAGTTACGAGAGATGGTGAGTATGGAACTCGAAGAAGATCGAGACCGTTCAGCACTGGCTTAGACCTGTATCAGTGACGGAGGTTCACAGCATTTTTGGTTTGGACAAATATTATTGATATTTCGTACAGGATTTTTCGCATATAGCTGCAACGTTGACCGGGTTGACCCGGAAGGGCGTTTTCTTTTCGTTGGACGAAAGTATGCGAGCAGAGCATTCAACAGTTGAGAACTCGTTTAATTACGGCGCCAGTATTATCTTTGATCAGGCGATTTGTTGTTTATTGCGATGCTTCTCGGTAGTTGAAGAAGCACGAGCAGAGCTATCCTACTCATGATTTATAGAAGGCTGCGGTGATTTTTACACTTAAGATTTCGAGACACTACTTATACGACGAGTCGTGCTAGATATTTACGGACCACAAGAAGCTTAAAGTATATCTTTCAGCAGCGAGATCTAAATTTGAGACAGCACAGATGGATGGAGCTAATGAAAGACTATGACTGCGAGATTCTTTATCGTCCGGGAAAGGAGAATATTGTGGCAGACGCTTTGAGTCAGAGGCCCGGAGGTAGCTTATCTTGTTTGAACGCAGTTCAGGGACAGTCGTGTAGGGTTCATAGGCACACTAAGGAGGTTCCACAAGGCATCAACCATGCCAAACAAAAATTTTCCGGTGCCGAGAAACCCTAAACTAGATCGTTAACTAGAAGTTAAGGCGAAAAGAAATGCAAGCAAACAACTTTGCTAATAAGTGAAAGGGATTACAACCTTTGTAGATCCGGTCCACCACTTCTTTAGCTCCAAGATGACGTCCCTCCGCTGCGATCATCGGGATCCCGTGTTAGTGTATATGCCCTAGAGGCCATTACTGCATCATACTAGTTTGTATATTACTTAATGGAAGCTTGGGATATTCACCCTGTATAAACAATCTTTCTCAATATAGTAGTATGCTACTTGGTTTGTTTCTACTTCAATGTGTACATGTGTTTATTTTAGTATATTACCTATACACATTAGTGGAGCCCTTATGATCTTTGCTTGATTACCAGCGTAGTGATGGCAGTCACACTAGTAGGGGCTGGGTAATCTATAAGCATATCCTTATGCAGGTCCCTAGTCGCAGGACTATCGAGACAGGGCATCGATATACCAGAGTAGACTAGCGTATGTGCGTATCATCCCAGTGTGGGAGATGGTCTGTCCCACAGCCACCAGTACGTCGTACTGGAGATAGTATGCGGGTGCTCGTTGGGTTACGAGTACATTGGACAGGACTCGTCGGGAACTGATTGGTTGGTATTATACCTATCGTCAGTTATCAGTTCCCAGGTGACATGAGTACAGCTTAGTCCGCTGACTTGACACTGTCACTTCGCCTCGAGTGTGTTTCCACTGTACTTTGATTACTACCCTACCACGGCTCAAAGGAGTCGTGCAAACAGGTAGATTTGGGTGCAGTCCCGAAGCACTTGGAGGCAGTGACGGTTAGACAAGATTCGTCTCTCCCGGTATTGGGGGTTGACATCGCGCTGTGTCTAGGAGAGCCATTACACGAGTAGTCCCTGGCCAGGGCAAGCGAGATATACTGGTAGGTTTCCAGTGTTATCTCAGGGTGTTCCAGGCTTCACTCTGACACGACTTGTACCGTTATTAGGGGACTGACGTTTACTGCCCCCTAGGCCCACCGTGCGATGTATCAGACGAACAGACCAGACTGTATAGAGACTGTCACAGTCAGACTCAGTAGAAGTTCAGATGGGTTTCACCTCGTCAGTCTTCTTATCGACATCTACCTGGGGACCGTTACGCATAGCTAGTGCCGCTTGCAGTTTGTGGTTAAACCCACTGCCAGCGTAGTGTCGAGTCTTTAGAGTCCCATACAGAAAGCTATTCGCCTTTAGGAAAAAGTGTAGAGGTCGCATGGTTTTGCGACTGGTCGCATGGTTTTGCGACAGGGTTCGGTCACATCCGTGCACTTATGCACGTTTAGTGTCCGGACAGTTAACACTAGTGGGCTTTGGTTTATGCCAGATCCTAGTATACATTTTGGGATTGGTTTTATCTAGTATGTATTCGTGTTCCTCGGAATGCGGATGCGGGTGTGTATGCACAGTTAACGGAGAGACAGAGGCAGAGGATTCTCATTAGGGTTGTTGACTGTTGACTATTGACTTTTTGCTAAACCCTAATGAGAATATGAAATATAATTAACAATAATATTAATTAAGTATTATAGTGACATGGTTGTTGAGGGGTTGACTTTGTTGACTTGTTGACTTTGTTGACCGGTTGACTAGGTTAGACTAGTTGACCATCATCATGACAATATCTATCATTTCATGGCAAAGACTTTTGCTTGCTTGTTTATCTTGTGCAAAATGAGTGCATGAAATGATATGGCTATTTTGACTTAAACCATCACATAATAATTGATTTCTATGATTTTTTATGATTGTAGGGTTCCTAGGCACTCTTGTGAAGGTCCATAAGGCATCAAACATGCCCGGATAAAAATTTAGACGTGCCGAAAAACCCAAAGCCGGGATCTTTGCTAGATTATTAGGGTTTAACATGCAAGATGATAACTTTTATCTAAGTGTGAGGGATTACAACCTTTGTAGTCCGCTCCTTCGCTTAAGCTCCGAGTAGAAGTCCCTTTGCCGCGATCCACGATCTTCCGGACTCATGAGAGGCTCCACGACTCGAACGATCCATCCTAGCTTGAAGTGTTTCAATTCTCCGATGATCTACGTCGAAGTTGCAAAGACTCAAGCTTTCTCACTCTAATGAGATGAACACACTAATCTCATGGGCTAGATGAGATGAGGATGAGAGAGTAGTATTTTTGCTTTCTTTTTATATCATTTTCTCATATTTATTCATCACTTAAAGATTTTCTAGTAAGCTTTTCAAGAGAGAAGAAGATGATAATGGAAAATCAATAATAAGATTAATTCTTTTGTGATGAATAGAATGAAAGCTATATGATTGATTTGTTAACCATGGTCAAGGATGAGTGGTCAAGATTTAGTAGAGAATAAACTAGAGTTAGGGTTTGGTTGGGTTAAGAATGTGTCATCCAAAAATATCTTAAGAATGACAAAAGAAAAAGCTTCTAGAAGGTGCATGAAGCATCTAACCCTAATCAAACCCTAACCTCAATTAATCATCCTTAAACATGTTTAACAATTAATCATATCATGTCACAATAATATATATCACATATATATTATATATTTGCAACAAAAGAAAATAATACAATTAACATATATCGCATATATATCAATGTATCATCCAGTGAGAAAATGAAATAATAAAGCGAGCCAATATTAGATAATGTAAAAATATATCATATATATTATTATACATTAAATCATCGAATCATCGCTTGATCCGACGATCCGGCTATATCGAATATTACCGACTAATATATCATGTACCGATTCATCGAATCAACACTTGATCCGATGACCCGGTTCATAACTAAATATCGCGAGAATATAATACGGTATCCCATATCGCATTATTCTCGGTCCTGCACATATCACATATGTGCCTCTACTCCGTTTCGCCTGAGCCAAGAAACCTCTGTGTAGAACTCTAAAGAATCGTCAATACGCCGGTAGCAGGTGATGATCATATCAAACACCCACAAGCTGCAAGCGGTCAGCTAAACGTAACATCCACCCAGGTATTGAGCGATCAGAAGATCAACAAGCTAGCCTGTGCGTTCTCCTGCGAATCCAATCAGTAACACTCCCGTACAGTCCGGTCTGTTCGTCTGATATGTCGCATATCAAGTCTAGGGGTGGTATACGTCAGACCCCAGTAACCGATAAGTCGTGTCGATGTGTGGCTCATAACGGGTCGAGAAACTACTATTAACACTTACCAGTAAATCTCTATATCAGCCCTAGCCAGGGACTTCCAGTTATAGCCAATCGAACACAGCACAACATCAACTCCCTATACCGGGAGAGACGAATCCCCTCCTATCGCTCATTGCCTCCATGTGATTCGGGACTGTACCCAAAAGCCACCGTTTTGCACGTCCTCTTGGACGTGGTAAGGTGGAAATCAAAGCACAGTGGGAATCACACAAGACTCTATGACGATCTCGGGTCTACAGACTACCCTGTACCAGTGTCACCGGAGAACTGCCATCTGACGTGTGGTATATCACCATCTGGGAGTTCTCGGCGAGTCCGTCCAGTGTACCCAGTCTCCACTGAGCACCCGTACACCATCTCTGATGTCAAAACACCGATGGATATGGGATCATCCATCGCCCATCATATGGGTCAAGATGCGAATACGCTAGTCTACTCTGGCGTATCGATGCCCTGTCTCGATATACCCTCGACTAGGAACAGTTATAGGATGTACTCATCGACTACCGTGGCCCCACTAGTATGATCTCATCATAGTCCCAGTAGTCGAGTACAGATCCTAAGGGCTTTATCAACATGTGAGAGTAAAACAGTAAACCAATACAAGTCAACATGTTAAGATAAAGTAAAACCAAATAGCATACTATCATGACGAGCAAGAAAGTCTTCTCTATATATATCCAAGCATCCATTATAATATACAGCATATGTACAACAATGGCCTCTAGGGCATATACATAACTAACAATCTCCCACTTGCACTAAGGCCAGCTGCTGTAGTATCCCACACCTAGCATCCCGAATAATCTCTCAAACTGTATCTGGGGAATAGCCTTCGTGAATGGATCCGCAGTGTTTTCCTTCGTATCTACTCTCCTGACCTCGATCTCCCGGCGATCAACTATCTCCCTGATCAGGTGATACCGCCTCAGAATATGTCTGGACTTTTGATGGGACCTGGGTTCCTTGGCTAACGCCACAACTCCATTGTTATCGCAATACAGAGGTATTGGATGCTCAATGGATGGAACCACACCAAGTTTACTAATGAACTTCTTGATCCAGACAGCCTCTTTGGCAGCATCGTTGGCAGCGATGTATTCAGCCTCCATCGTCGAGTCTGCAACGGTATCCTGTTTGGAACTCTTCCAACATACCGCCCCTCCATTGAGGGTAAAGACAAAACCCGAATGCGACTTAGAGTCGTCCTTATCACTTTGGAAGCTGGAATCGGTAAAGGACTCCACCTGGAGTTCTCCGTTACCATACACCAAGAACATCTCCTTAGTCCTTCGTAAGTACTTGAGAATGTTCTTCACTGCTATCCAATGACTCTCTCCAGGATCTGCTTGATACCGACTCACTACACTTAGTGAGTATGCTACATTGGGTCAGATGCACAGCATCGCATACATGATAGAGCCTACTGCCGAAGCATAGGGTATCCCTTGCATGCGAGCTCTCTCCAAATCAGTCTTGGGAGACATCTCTTTGGAGAGAGTGTGTCCAGAGATCGTGGGTTGGTTCCTACGCTTGGATTCTTCCATACTAAACCTCTTTAGTATGGTGTCAATGTACCTGGATTGGGACAATCCCAGTATCCGTTTAGATCTATCTCTATAGATCATGATTCCCAATACGCAGGAGGCATCACCTAGATCTTTCATTGAGAATCTCTGTGATAAGAAGAGCTTGACTGATTGCAGCATAGGAATATCGTTTCCTATCAAAAGTATGTCATCTACGTACAATACGAGGAAGACAACCTTACCCTCTACTTCCTTCTTATAGATACAAGGTTCATCTATATTTTTGATGAAGTCAAACTCTTTGACTACAACATCAAAACAGATGTTCCAACTCCGCGATGCTTGCTTTAACCCATAAATGGATTTAAGCAGCTTGCATACCTTTCCTCTGCTCCCACTATCTACGAAGCCCTCTGGCTGAGTCATGTACACGCTCTCTTCTAAATCACCGTTTAGAAAGGCGGTCTTAACATTCATTTGCCAGATTTCGTAGTCATGGTATGAAGCAATGGCAAGTAAGATCCGGATGGACTTAAGCATAGCCACTGGAGAAAAGGTTTCGTCATAATCCACACCTGGTCGTTGACGAAAACCCTTTGCTACAAGTCTAGCTTTGAAAGTCTCAACTTTTCCATCTACACCAAATTTTCTTTTAAAATTCCACTTGCTCCCAATGGGTTTTACCCCTTCAGGTGCATTTTCCAAAATCCATACTTTATTGGTGTACATGGATTCCATCTCAGATCGCATTGCATCCAGCCATTTCACAGAGTCACCACTCGTGATGGCCTTCTCGAAACTAGTCGGGTCATCATCATCCATGATGCAATCCTCGCTTCCACCATCAATGAGAAAACCGTAGTATCTCTCAGGTGGACGAGAAACCCTACTAGATCGGCAGAGAGGCTGGGGTTCGTCGGGTACTACTGAATCCTCTGGTTCTACTAAATCTTCAGTTGTAATTTTTGTTTCTGGAACCTCTTCCAGCTCTACCTCTTTGCCACTAATTTCTTTTGCAAGAAATTCCTTTTCTAAGAAGGTGGCATGTTGAGCAACAAACACCTTTTGTTGTTCACTGTGGTAAAATAGATATCCATACGAATTGCTTGGATATCCTACAAACTTACAAAGAACTGATCGTGCCTCGAGTTTGTCCGGATTTTGCTTTTTAACATAGGCCGGACAACCCCATATCTTAACTCTTTTAAGAGATGGTCTCTTCCCATTCCATATCTCATATGGAGTGGTAGGCACTGATTTAGTTGGAACTCTATTCAATAGGTATATGGCTGTCTCAAGCGCATACCCCCAAAAGGAAATAGGTAACTCAGCTGTACTCATCATAGAGCGTACCATATCTAATAGGGTGCGATTCCTCCGCTCCGATACACCGTTGTGCTGTGGTGTATAAGGAGGAGTAAGCTGAGAGAGAATCCCATTCTCTTTTAGATAATCTAGGAACTCATTGCTTAAGTATTCACCTCTTCGATCAGATCGAAGAATCTTAATACTTTTGCCCGTTTGATTCTCTACTTCGTGCTTATATTCTCTGAATTTCTCAAAAGCTTCAGACTTGTGTTTCATCAGGAATACATATCCGAATCTTGAGAGATCGTCAGTGAATGTAATGAAGTAGGAAGAACCGTTCCTGGCATGCGTAGACATGGGACCGCATACATCACTATGTACCAGTCCTAAGAGTTCGGTAACTCTTTCTCCGTTTCCACTAAACGGAGCTTTGGTCATTTTTCCTTGAGACATGAATGGCAAGTATCATAAGATGATAATTCGAACGGATTCAAATAACCATATTTATGTAACTTAGCCAGTCGTGTCGCATTGATATGACCAAGTCAACAATGCCACAAGAAGGATTCGTTCATATCTGAACTTTTCCTCTTGTGTGTGTTTTGTATATTTAGGACTGTATTCTGATTTAGAATGAATATGCCATTATGTAACGAGCATGATGCAATCAACTTTTGATCTAGGAATATGTTCATAACATTATCCTTTACTACAAAATTATATCCCTCTTTACTCAATAAAGAAACTGATATAATGTTGCACATCATGTTCGGTATATAATAGCACTCATTTAGAATCAGTGTATTACGACTCGGCAATACAAGGTGATATTCGCCAACTGCTTTGGCTGCAACATTTGCACCGTTCCCTACTAGAACGGAATGATCATCTTTTCCCAGTTCTCTACCTTTACGTAGCCCATGCAACTGTTTACATATGTGGGATCCTGATCCGGTATCTAATACCCAGGACGTAGGGTGAACTGAGAAACAGTTCTCAATAACTAACACACCCGAAGAAGATGCATCAACATGCATGTTCTTTTGGGCGGCGTGAGAATCCAGATATTCTCCTGTTTCCTGTTCTGTCTTATAACTCTTATAAGAAAGAACGGGTTCAACGTTCCCTTGCTCAGTACAATAATCGGGTTCAGTCAATACATCCATATTATTATCTTGATTATGGCATGACATGGTCGCTACCTGGAGAGAGAGAGAAGAAAAACACTTTAGCGTATGCTCTTGCAAGATTAGATTGGTTATTATCTTATCTAATCAGGATGTCTCCCACTGGTTTTATCAAATCTACCTTAAAACCCTAAAAGGTAAGATTAGACGGGATTAATTACACCCTACAATTTCGTCAATCTTTCAGCCAGATCAGTGTCGGTACTTTGAGGGAGGTTCCCCGTGCTTTCGCACGGACCTAATTAAAGTAAACCTCGTTTTCCCAGAGGCGTAACCCCGTTAACACTTTTCTAGACACCTACTTGATCGGCTAATTGTCCTGTGTAAAACTCTCCCAGGAGTAACTCTTACTCGCAGTGGGTATCGGGATCCAACTATCTTATAGGAGGTATGCAATCTCATTGCAAATTTCAACACTTGAAATTCCCGATAATGCTTTTGCCCTAGCAACTTATGACCTTAGCTAAGGTCAACAAATCATAAGCGCTAGTCAAGTTCAACCCGTCATTTCTTGATTGAATTAAACCCACCCGTACGACCCTTGGCTAAGGTCAACAAAGTCGCACGACTACCCTAACTCAATCACATCTCATGTTTTAGCAGATAAATACTAATTAGCTACCGTACACTACGCCTTGGCTAAGGTCAACAAACGCAGCACGAATACTAACTAGTCTCTATCCGAAATGACGGAGGGCTACGCGGGTTTTTCAGAAAACCCTGAGCGTAACGAACTTGATATCTTCGTAGAATCGAGTGTTTTGAAAAGGAGTGTTTTTTAGGCTTTTCTTAGTTTCGCTAAAGGGGTCACTCCCGGTGAAGGGATCGTCGGCCCTTTCCTCATCGAATAAGGTGCAGGATATATCATATATACCGCTGTGCAAAGCAAAACACTAAAAGCAATCAAAAGACAAACCGCGTTTTGTAGCATCTGCCAGTTTTGCTAAATGGGTCACTCCCGGTGAAGGGATCGTCGGCCCTTTCCCCATCGAATAGGGTGCAGGATATATCATATATATCACTGTGCAAATCAAAACTGTAGCTACCCCTTTTATAAAGTTTTGATTCTACAACATGTTTAGGTTTCTTTTCTTTTATTAATCTCATTAATAAAAATCCCATCAGCTTATGCTTCCTAAGCATCACAGAAGAAACGAAAGCAGTAATATTTATATATCAGCATATATATATATAGTATAAGCATTCGTCTCAGGCAGTAATATGATCTCATCACAGAACATTGCAGCAGAAGAACATATATGAAATATTGGATATACTAGGATGTCCGTGTTTTGATTACGAGCCTGTATAAAACATGGATTCCACGGTCGCGACGAATAGCCAAACCCACATCCCAAGACCCCTACGAGAGCGACAAGTAACACTGCCAATTCTAGGGTTAGAAGACCCGGTCTCGACTCCTCGAGATGGCCTCCCACTGGACCCTAGAACCCGGTTACTTGTGCTCCCCTCCTTGGGTCTACCTAATGCGGAAAAGTAAATAATATACACTGGTGACAGCAACCGCAACCTGGAAGTGCCCCAAATAAAAGAATATTACATTACAAATGAATTTTACATGAATGAAAATAAAGACCCTCATCTCACATAAAACCCCCGGCTATTCAGAACGTGACGATCCAATATAATATATCACAGCAACACATAATATCTCATATCATCAACGTAAGTAAATATGCGCATCCCAATTGTCGTTGACATATAGCAACGAAACCGGCGATATCACATATTACACTTACGGTCAGAGAAAAGAAAGTGTAAAACTACAATATTTGGAATCCACAATCACTTTAGACATCGTAAATCCGAAATAACACATACTTCGCATTTCATGCCTAACTCTATGAATTCCACATATTGTATCACATTCCAGATAAATAGACAGTATTAAACTTTTCGAACAGATAATCAATTACCCAAAATTTCCTAAAGTGCTCAACACTTGAGCGGAGTTCAAATAATCCCAGAATATGTCACAGTACCGGTGATCCAGCCGTACAAGGGTCAAGCCAACGCCTCACATGTGGCACGCCGTACTGCCCCAAACCCGAAGGTTCAAAAGGCAGTTCAAGACGGTCACATAATCGAGTTAAGGTTTGTTGTCTTCTAGAGGGTCCACCGCTTAACTTGCACAATTTTTCCGAAAGATTTAAACCCAATAAAAATTCAACACTTGAAAGTTTGCCGTACCGGGAAACAGTAAGTTAATGATATCCATTCAAATAGTTTAACAGTTTCTAAATATCCGGAAAGAAATACGAATTTAAATATTCCGATCGAATCTACGATTACAAAATACACCCCAGATTTAAAGAACACTGGAATCACTTTTAAAAATATCCAGAAGCATCAACAAGCACCTACGGACATTACCAAAAAAGCCATGTGTCGCCAATCCGTTAATCAGCCGCGGAACCGCCGCGCAAGCATGCTTGCGCCGCGGTTCCGCCCCAGTTTGATCGAATTGGGGGCTCGGGTTTTATGCTAATTCTTAGAATTCCCTACTGTTTTTTTACATATTTTTAATTCAGAAAAATCCCAAAATTTAAAAAATTTCCAGAGAGGGGTCTAATTTTGTCGTTTCGGATTCGATCGGAGTTTTAACTTCGTAAACACATCGCCTAATGCTCTAGCCAGGCTCTGATACCACTGTAGGGTTCCTAGGCACTCTTGTGAAGGTTCATAAGGCACCAAACATGCCCAGATAAAAATTTAGACGTGCCGAACAACCCAAAGCCGGGATCTTTGCTAGATTATTAGGGTTTAACAAGCAAGATGATAACTTTTATCTAAGTGTGAGGGATTACAACCTTTGTAGTCCGCTCTTTCGCTTCACAAGCTCCGAGTAGAAGTCCCTTTGCCGCGATCCACGATCTCCCGGACTCATGAGAGGCTCCACGACTCGAACGATCCATGATAGCTTGAAGTGTTCCAATTCTCCGATGATCTACGTCGAAGTTGCAAAGACTCAAGCTTTATCACTCTAATGAGATAAACACACTAATCTCATGGGCTAGATGAGATGAGGATGAGAGATTAGTATTTTTGCTTTCTTTTTATATCATTTTCTCATATTTATTCATCACTTAAAGATTTTCTAGTAAGCTTTTCAAGAGAGAAGAAGATGATAATGGAAAATCAATAATAAGATTAATTCTTTTGTGATGAATAGAATGAAAGCTATATGATTGATTTGTTAACCATGGTCAAGGATGAGTGGTCAAGATTTAGTAGAGAATAAACTAGAGTTAGGGTTTGGTTGGGTTAAGAATGTGTCATCCAAAAATATCTTAAGAATGACAAAAGAAAAAGCTTCTAGAAGGTGCATGAAGCATCTAACCCTAACCTCAATTAATCATCCTTAAACATGTTTAACAATTAATCATATCATGTCACAATAATATATATCACATATATATTATATATTTGCAACAAAAGAAAATAATACAATTAACATATATCGCATATATATCAATGTATCATCCAGTGAGAAAATGAAATAATAAAGCGAGCCAATATTAGATAATGTAATAATATGTCATATATATTATTATACATTAAATCATCGAATCAACACTTGATCCGATGATCCGGCTATATCGAATATTACCGACTAATATATTATGTACCGATTCATCGAATCAACACTTGATCCGATGACCCGGTTCATAACTAAATATCGCGAGAATATAATACGGTATCCCATATCGCATTATTCTCGGTCCTGCACATATCACATATGTGCCTCTACTCCGTTTCGCCTGAGCCAAGAAACCTCTGTGTAGGACTCTAAAGAATCGTCAATACGCCGGTAGCAGGTGATGATAATATCAAACACCCACAAGCTGCAAGCGGCCAGCTAAACGTAACAACCACCCAGGTATTGAGCGATCAGAAGATCAACAAGCTAGCCTGTGCGTTCTCCTGCGAATCCAATCAGTAACACTCCCGTACAGTCCGGTCTGTTCGTCTGATATGTCGCATATCAAGTCTAGGGGTGGTATACGTCAGACCCCAGTAACCGATAAGTCGTGTCGATGTGTGGCTCATAACGGGTCGAGAAACTACTAGTAACACTTACCAGTAAATCTCTATATCAGCCCTGGCCAGGGACTTCCAGTTATAGCCAATCGAACACAGCACAACATCAACTCCCTATACCGGGAGAGACGAATCCCCTCCTATCGCTCATTGCCTCCATGTGATTCGGGACTGTACCCAAAAGCCACCGTTTTGCACGTCCTCTTGGACGTGGTAAGGTGGAAATCAAAGCACAGTGGGAATCACACAAGACTCTATGACGATCTCGGGTCTACAGACTACCCTGTACCAGTGTCACCGGAGAACTGCCATCTGACGTGTGGTATATCACCATCTGGGAGTTCTCGGCGAGTCCGTCCAGTGTACCCAGTCTCCACTGAGCACCCGTACACCATCTCTGATGTCAAAACACCGATGGATATGGGATCATCCATCGCCCATCATATGGGTCAAGATGCGAATACGCTAGTCTACTCTGGCGTATCGATGCCCTGTCTCGATATACCCTCGACTAGGAACAGTTATAGGATGTACTCATCGACTACCGTGGCCCCACTAGTATGATCTCATCATAGTCCCAGTAGTCGAGTACAGATCATAAGGGCTTTATCAACATGTGAGAGTAAAACAGTAAACCAATACAAGTCAACATGTTAAGATAAAGTGAAACCAAATAGCATACTATCATGACGAGCAAGAAAGTCTTCTCTATATATATCCAAGCATCCATTATAATATACATCATATGTACAACAATGGCCTCTAGGGCATATACATAACTAACAATGATGGCTTTGGATTATGAGAGCCAAGAGAGAAAAGTCTTACTCATTCTCTCATTTCTTTTCTCTCTCTTGTTTTGAGCTCTCACCCTCTTCCTCTTGCTCTCCCTCTCTCTAGTCTGTGGTTCACTTATCTCATGTGTTGAGAAGCAAGAAACATAGAGAAAAATCCCAACACACTCTCCTCTACACACTCTAGTTCACAAGGTTTAGCAAACCGAGTGAACTAGTTTCTTCAAAGTTCGAAGAAGAAGCCAAAGGTAGAAGCTTTCGGGTGGATCGATCTTCGGCGCAGGGAGACGATGAGGTGAAGCCGATCCGTACACCATCGAGAGTTGAAGACGAAGGAGTTCAAGAAAGAAAGGTATAACCCCCTAACCGAGTAGTTAACAACTCCTAGTTAGGTTGTTAGGTAGATAGTTTAACAAAGATCCGTCTTGAGTCCATGTTACCTCCTCTAGAAAAATCATTTTTTGTCATTTCCGCAAGCCCGTAAGTGTTGGAGATAGTGCCCTCATAGTCAATTATTGGATCACAGGTACGTGATTGCAATGATTGCGGAGGACCTATACCGGTAGGACAGTCTTACTCGAGATAATAGTATGCTATCTGGTTTGCCTTTATCAGTAGTGTACAGGTTCAGGTGACTGATCACTGCTACACTTTGATAGAGCCCTTAGGATCTTGCTTTACCACCAACAGTATGATGGCGATCATATACGTGAGAGTTGGGTGGTTTATATGCATATCCTTGATTTTGGTCCCTAGTCGTGGGAGTTTCGAGACAGGGCATCGATACTCCGGAGTAGACTAGTGTATACAGTCGAGACCCCGACGAGGGGCGGTGGCCGGTCTCACAAGCCACTGGTGTCAGTTGGATCACCTAAGATGTATACAGGTGCTCATTGGGTTATGAGTACACCGGACAGGACTCGCCGGGAACCTGCTAGTTGGTATTATACATATCGTCAGATAGCAGTTCCCTGGTGACATGTGTACAGGTTAGTTCATCGACCTGAGGTCGTCATTTGTCTCGTTTGAGTTCCCACTGTGCTTTGATTTCTACCCTACCACGGCTCAAAGGAGTCGTGCAAACAGGTAGTTTTTGGGTACAGTCCCGAGCCATATGGAGGCACGTGAGCGGATCGGCAGGGGATTCGTCTCTCCCGGTATTGGGGGCGAGGTCGTGCTGTGTCTAGGAGAGCCATTACACAAAGTCCATGGCCATGGCAGGAGATTTACTGGTAGGTACTCCAGTAGTATCTCAGGGTGTTATTGGGCTTCACTCCGACACGACTTATACTGCTATTGGGGGTCTGACTTTACTAGCCCCCTAGGCAGATATGCGATACTCATAGACGAATGGACCGGACTGTATATACATTGTCACTGTTAGGCTCAGTAGGGTTTCTGGATGAGTTCGCTCATCAGCCTCCCTTGAGGTCAGTCTATGGGCAGCCGTTACGCATTGCTAGTGCCGCTGACGGTTTGTGGTTAAACCCACTGCCAGGGTATTGACGAGTCATTAGAGTCCCCCACAGATAGTTTCCCAAGTTCGGGCGAAACGTTGTAGAGGCCGTATGGTTTTATGGCAGGGTTCGGAAAATGCACGTGCATTTACGTACGTGTTATTTTTCGGGCAGATGATACTGGTCGGCTTTGGTTTAAGCCGGATCCAAGTATTATATTGAGTAGATATAATATCTTTGTCTCAGTTGCATTTGTATTCGGTCGTAATACAAATGCGGGTATATTTATACAGTTTTGGGGTTATCCTGAAAGTTGTTTCAGGATCACTTTTAGAAATTGCCAGTTGCCAGTTTCCAGTTTTCTATCAGCCGTCTTTTAACATTCGGTTAAAGACGGATTTATCTTTTCTTCAGATGAGGTGAGTCAGTGTTCTAGAAGCATCTAGATGAGGTGACTAGGATTAATTGTTGTTGTGTTTTCATTGGTTGCATTAATGGTTAGATGATGTGTTATTATGACTCATCCTTTGACATTAATGATTCTTGTTTAGCTAAGGATATTTGTTCATGATATTTAGTCTTATGGTTACTCTCCCCTCTCCTACACTCACCTCCCACTCCCTATATATGGCCGGCCCCTCCTCTCTCTCTCACATACTTGAGGTTTTCACTTGAAAAGATTATGATAGATTTTGGGGTGTATGGAATTCACAGCTCATTTCATTCCATCACCCGATTCCCTCGGCAACTTCATTAACCGGTCGTCCACGGACTTGGACGAAGTAAGACAAAGTCATCTACTCATTCTCTACATCATTCTTGGTCGTCTCTTTTAGCAAACTTGACGATCGAGTTGCCTCAAGTCAGAGGCGGGAGCCCGTTTAAAGAATCGTCGACGTGGTGCCACCTCGACGAGGAGATCGGAGATCGACGAGATCGGAGCAGCCGCAACGGAGCGTGGGATGATGGTTGAAGAACGAAGGACTCGGATCGTTCGGTATAACCTTTCTACACTTTTTACAGTTTGTTAGTTTAGCAATAATGGCAGATCCGGGTTAAAGTAGACGATAGCGCCAGTTTAAAAGTTTTTTGTTCCGCATTTGGCGTCTGTAGACGGCCGGGGCGCTACCGTAGAGTTACAGTAAGTACCGGGAGCGGTAGCATGGACTTACAGTGGTATCAGAGCCCGGTTAAACACTACCTAACATGTTAGCATAGTAACTAGAAATTCGATCGGAGAAAAAGTCGCGAAATACACCCCGATATCAAACTTGCTGTCAATTTTTAAAGTGCTGTAAAAATAATAAATCATGCTTTAAAAATCGACTCAGGGTTTTTATAGTCTATTGTAGAAAAACGGTCCAGAGAACCCATCAAACCGCCGCGGAAACGCGGCAATAGCTTGCTATTGCCGCGGTTACGCGGCCGATTTAGCTCATCTCTGGATCGTCTTCACTGCAGCTTGTTCTATGGGGTATTTTGGGATTTTTGGTATATGTTTTTTCAGCCCAGATTTTCCAGAAAGAAAAATTTGTTTTGGGGGCTTTAAAAACCGTATTTTGATCAAGTTTCTAAAGACTAAGGCTAACGGGTTTATATCTGTGATGTGATATTTGTATTGAACGTTTGCTAATTGCTATATGTCGATTAGTGGGGGTTATACAAATCTGTGATCTGTGATGATGTTAGTATGTGTATATGAATTCATTGGATTGTCGCGGGTGAATAGCCGGGGGTTGTGAGACGAGAGTTTTCTTTTCTTTCAATTCATGTAAATTTGTAAATTGATGTAATATTATTTATATGGCCGCACAACCGGGTCAGGGTTGTAGCCGTCATTGTATAATTTCTTTTTACTGTTTTTACTCCTAGGATAGACCCATGGAGGGGGTGCACAAACTACCGGGTATCCCAAAGTGCCGAGTGGCCTACTCACGGAGTTGAGGGAGGTTGCTTCGCTTCGGGTACTTGGCGGGTAGTTTGCCGCATCCGTAGGGGTCTTGGGTGGGGTATTGGCTATTCACCGCGACCGTGTAATCTGCTTTTCGTTACAGGCTCGTACGAATTGCGGGTTCCTAGTATATCCAATGTGTTCATCTGTGATCTGAAATGGCTATCATTGCAATATATATCTATGTATGATATTATTTAGGCGTTGCTTATGTTTTACAGCCGCGCTAGCCCAGCCCCCGCTCTGTCGTTAGTTAAGTAACCTAACGGGTAATGACGGGACCCCGTGGCGAATGCGAATGGCATAAGCGTACGTCATATTTTGGTTGTTTTCTGCAATGGTAGGATTAAATGATGGGACGCATTAAAAGAACTAATGCAAGAAAAATATGCATTAAAATAACTAATACAAGAAAATAAACCAAGTAAAAGTCGTTGGAACACTTTCGAAAAACCACTCGGTTCTTTTCAAAACCAACTTTTAAATGCGGAGCTCGAGCCACTACTTTTTAAAAGCTATCTCGTTCCATCGATTATATCAAGTTCACTACGTTCACGGTTTTTCCAAAACCATCCGTAGCCCTCCATCATTTCAGTTAAATATTCGGTAGTATTCAAGCTATGTATTTTGACCTCATGCCAAGGCATAGTGATTGGTAGCTGCCGGATATTTATCTGTTGCATAGATATAATGCATTGGTTTGAGACAGTCGTACTGCCATTTTATCCTACGTCAAGGGTAGGTACGGGTGGGTTCAAATTAACCTGGATAATGATGGGAAGAACTTGACATGTGACTTATGACATTTTGACCTCACGCCAAGGTCATAAGAGCATGGGGCAAAAATCCACATCGGGAGTTTCATAAGTACTGAAACTTGCTAGCGCTGCATACCACTTGGAGTGTGATGATTCTGGTAGGATTCCTTCAGTTTTGTCACGCGATGATATTTGGATCCCGATACTACTGTGAGTATATGCTACTCCTCAGGAAATTTCTCACTTAACGATCAATGCTATAAACCAAGTAGGTGTCTAGAAAGGTGTTAGCGGGGCTACGCCCACAGGGAAAAGAGGTTATTTAATTAAGGAACATCGCGAAAGCGTTGGAAAACCTCCCTCGAAGTACCGACACCAGCCTGGCCGAACGGTTAAGCAAGAATTTTACGGTGAGATTGATCCTGACTAATTCTTCCTTTTTGGTTTGAGGTGGGATTCGAGAGACAGTGGGAGCCATCCTGTTTAGACAAATTAAAAACCACTCTAAACTTGCAAGAGCATCATGCTAAAGTGTTTCTTCTCTCTCCCCTAATTGCATCGACCAACCATCATGACCGGACTTAAGTTATTACTAGATAAAAACATACTGACAGGGCCAAACTACAAAGATTGGCTCAGGAATGTCAAAATGGCAATTACTTATGACAAGTTGGGTAATCTCCTTACCACCAAAGCTCCCCCTGTCCCAGGTCCCACCTCCAGCGTCGTGGATAAGGAAATCCGTAAGACTTGGGAGAACGATAGCGCGAAGGCCAAGTGCCTCGTTCTTGCCTCTATGGACAACGAACATCAGAGGAGGCACGAGAATATGGATCTCGAATCCATATTTCTCCATACAAAAGAACTGTATGGAGAGCAATCTCGTATCACAAGATACGAAGTGTCGAAGAAGTTATTTTCGGCAAGGTTGGCCATCGGATCATCGGTAGAGGAACACGTGCTTAAGATGATTGGCTTCATTGAGGAGCTCGCGGAACTTGGGACCACATTAGAGAATGAGCTCTATATGGACTTGATTCTCCAGTCCATTCCTTCCACTTACGCCCAGTTTATCCTGAACTTCAACTTACAAGAAAAAGAAGTTGAACTTTCAGAACTCCTCAACATGCCGAGGAGTGCAGAGGGCACCCTACAGAAAGGTAGGGAAACATCCACTTTGTTTGTAGGAGGATCTTCCTCTTCTAGGTCCAAAGCGAAAGCTAAGGGAAAGAAGAAGAAAGCCTCCGCCAAACCAAGGGGCGGTGTTAGTAAAGTGGATACGAAGGGAAAAGCAAAAGCAACAAAGGTAGCGGGAAGGCTTGTGGATAAGGAAGAGTGCTTTTTCTGTCATAAAAGTGGACACTGGAAGAAAGATTGCAGGGCTTGGAAAGCCAGGACACAGGAACTGAAGCAAGTTGCGGCTTCAGCTTCAGGTGTGTATGTTATTGAAAACTGTCTATCAATAAACTCTACTTCCTGGGTATTGGATACCGGATCAGGATCTCATATCTGTAATTCTATGCAGGCATTGAGAAACCGTAGAGTTTTGAAGGCAGGTGACATGACCCTCAAAGTTGCAAACGGAGCTAGCATGGATGCTAAGGCCGTGGGGGACTATCACCCGAGGTTGTCAGATGGACACGTTTTGGTTTTGCATAATTGCTATTTTGTACCCAACG
This sequence comes from Agapanthus africanus, assembly GCA_030015575.1. Lineage (NCBI taxonomy): Eukaryota > Viridiplantae > Streptophyta > Magnoliopsida > Asparagales > Amaryllidaceae > Agapanthus > Agapanthus africanus. The sequence goes on from JASDDO010000010.1 coordinate 291,063,332, forward strand.
CAACTTGTAATATCATTTCTGTATCTTTGACTTCTAAAGAAGGTTATGAATTTGCGTTTGTAAGTAATGTTGTAAACATTCACCTTAATCAAGTTCTGATTGGGTCAGGTATATTAAGCAATGGTATATATGTATTAAACTAACCACAGATTTTCAATGTCTAGAATACACACAAAAGAAAGTCTCCGGAAATAAATTAGACTTTCTTATGGCATTGTAGACTGGGTTACATCAATGAGAGAAGGTTGACGAAGTTACATGAAGAAGGATATTTGAATCCGTTCGAATATCAATCGTATGCCACTTGTCAATCCTGTCTCAAAGGAAAGATGACAAAGACTCCGTTCACTGGACACGGAGTATGAGCGAGCGAGCTCTTGGGACTCGTAAACAGCTACGTGTGGTTCCAATGTCTACACATGCACGAAGCGGTTATTCTTACTTCATTACTTTTACGGACGACTTTTCAAGGTACGGTTATGTCTTCTTAATGAAACATAAGTCCGAAGCCTTTGGAAAATTCCAGGAATATAAGAATGAAGTAGAAAAACAAACCGGCAAAAGTATCAAGATTCTAAGATCGGATCGAGGTGGCGAATACTTGAGTGCGGAGTTCCTGGACTATTTAAAAGAGAACGGAATTCTCTCTCAGCTTACTCCTCCATACACTCCGCAACATAACGGTGTATCGGAGAGACGAAACCGGGCCCTATTGGATATGGTACGTTCCATGATGAGTAACACTGAGTTACCTTGATCATTCTGGGGATATGCACTAGAATCAGCTGCATACCTTTCGAACCGAGTTCCAACTAAGACTGTGCCTACCACACCATATGAGATATGGAGTAGGAAGAAACCCTATCTTCAATATCTGAAGATCTGGGGATGTCCGGCTTTTGTCAAAAAGCAGCATGCAGACAAGCTCGAGGCACGCTCAGTACTGTGCAAGTTTGTGGGATATCCAAAGAATTCCAGGGGGTATCTCTTCTATTACGAAGAGGAACAAAAGATCATTGTTTCTCATAATGCCCATTTTTTGGAACACCAGTTCTTAGAAAAGGAAACAAGTGGGAGCGAAATAGAACTGGAAGAAATTCCAGAACCACGGACTATTACTGAAAGCTTAGTAGAACCAGAGGGGTCAAAAGAAAATGACATTCCTACGCCGCTCCGCAGGAGTAGTAGGCAGTCTCATCCGCCCGAGAGATACTACGGTTTTCTCATAGACGGGGATAGAGAGGATTGCATCATAGATTATGATAAGCCGACTAGCTTCCAGCAGGCCATTCAGAGCGTTGACTCGGTAAAATGGCTGGATGCAATACGGACCGAAATGGAGTCCATGTACACAAACAAAGTATGGACGTTGGACGTTGCTCCAGATAGGGTAAAACCCGTAGGATGCAAGTGGATCTTCAAAAGGAAGATTGGTGTAGATGGACTGGTTGAGACCTATAAAGCTAGACTGGTTGCAAAGGGTTTTCGTCAAAGACCTGGTTTGGACTATGACGAGACCTTTTCTCCAGTAGCTATGCTGAAATCCATTCGGATCCTTCTTGCCATTGCTGCCTTCCACGATTATGAGATTTGGCAGATGGACGTAAAGACCGCTCTTCTAAATGGAAATTTAGAGGAGTGTGTTTATATAGACCAGCCAGAGGGTTTCATTCAGAGTGGGAGCAGCGGAAAGGTGTGCAAGTTGCTTAAGTCCATCTATGGACTAAAGCAGGCATCGCGGAGTTAGAACATCGGTTTTGATGAGACGGTCAAGGAATTTGGCTTTATCAAAAATCCAGATGAGCCATGTATCTATAGTAGATTTGTAGCGAGAACTGTAGTATTCCTCGTTTTGTAGGTGGATGACATTCTCTTAATAGGAAATGACATTCCTATGCTACAATCTGTCAAGGGGTTCTTGTCTCACAGGTTCTCCATGAATGACCTGGGTGATGCCTCATACATTCTGGGGATCCGGATCTATCGTGACAGATCCAAGAGGATACTGGGATTCTCACAGTCCAGGTACATTGACACCATACTGAAAAGATTCAGTATGGAAGATTCCAAGCGCGGTAATCTACCGGCTTGTCACGGGATCACCCTCTCCAAAGAGATGTCTCCCAAGACTAATTTAGAAAGGGATCGCATGTCTATTATACCCTACGCCTCTGCGGTAGGCTCTATAATGTATGCGATGTTGTGTACCAGACTAGATGTAGCTTATGCACTGAGTGTGGTAAGCCGGTATCAGTCAAACCCTGGGGAGAAACATTGGATAGCAGTAAAGAACATTCTCAAGTACCTGAGAAGGACTAAGGAGATGTTCTTGGTGTATGGCGGAAAAGACCTCCTGATCGAGGCCTTTGCTGACTCCAGCTTCCAAAGTGACAATGATAATTCCAAGTCCATGTCGGGTTATGTCTTTACCCTCAATGGAGGGGCGGTGTGTTGGAAGAGTTCCAAACAGGAAAACGTTGCTGACTCGACGATGGAAGCGGAATATATCGCTGCTGCAGATGCCGCAAAAGAAGCTGTCTGGGTAAGGAAGTTCTTAACTGAACTTCAGGTGGTTCCGTCCATTGTTGATCCAATACCTCTGTATTGCGATAACAACCGGGCTATAGCTTTAGCAAAGGAACCAAGGTCCCATCAGAAGTCCAGACACATTGTCACGACCCGAAAGAGCACGTGACTGGCCCTTGAACCATATGAAGCCTATAGGACTCCATCTGATCCAAGTAAGCCAAAAGCCCAGAAATCTAAAACCATTTTTGAAGAATAAGTAAAGAAAACTGGTTTAAAGAAGTGAAGAAATACAGGTTTGAAATCAAGGTTTTTAAATAACTAAGCCGAAGGTACGTTTTGAAAACAATAAAGTCTTTTCTAAAAATTTCGGCAGAGTTTCCTTTGTAAAAATGGCCCCGAATGTAGTAAAACAAGAATAACGATATATATATATGCAATGATAAAGGCATCCCCAAGCGGGAGCTAGCTCTTCGTCAATCGACGGTCACAACCACACAAGATATGATAATAATATTCAACGCCAAGTGGCGAGGATCAAATCCAAAGAAAACTCAAAAGCAATAAGAAAAACAGCAATACTACTAAGCGCGACTCTATGGTCGAATAATACAATATTGTCTCTAAGTCTGAAAGAATATACAAGTTTTGGTTGATGGACAATTTCTAGATACAATGAAATAAAATAAATACAATGGTGATTCTTGATGCGAAAGAATCCACCAACCGAAAGCAAGTCACCCGTAAGAAAGAAGTGTGCCAAAAATGCCGCAATAGAACCTGTACGGCAGAACCTGCAAGAACTGTGGCACAACGGGGGTGAGTTGCTAACTCGTGAATAGAAATATCTACAAGCAGAAACCGAATGCAAGACATAAACCTAAGTCAACAATCAGTAATATAATCCACAAAAGCACATCTGAGTGTAATAAGGTGGCAGGGTAACATCTAATCACGTATGTAGTGCCAGATACTCAGGTGATAACATGTCATCAGTGTAAGGTATGTCTGCATAAAGTAAATATGATGAAGTATCAAAGATATCAATACAAATATATTAGCGTCCCATACCACTAATATTGGTGTAAGGGTATATATAACAGCGCCCTCATACCCTGTTATATATACAATGAAGTATGATCAGTGTAAATCCATGTCTGTATATATATGTGGAACCCGTCCACCCGTCACCCACTGACAATAAGCATCATGTATGCAATGCATATACAATAAATAGGGGGTAGGGGAAGTATAATATACCATCTACCATAAAGGTCCCGAGCACATAGGCTCCTCTCCAATCGAGCTCATAGGCTCCGAGCACATAGGCTCCCATCACATCGAGCTCATAGGCTCCGAGCACATAGGCTCCTCTCACATCGAGCTCATAGGCTCCGAGCACATAGGCTCCCATCACATCGAGCTCATAGGCTCTGAGCACATAGGCTCCTCTCACATCGAGCTCATCATGATAAAATATTAAGTATGCGTATATATATATATATCAGCGTCCCATACCATTAATATATATATAATCCAGAATCATCATATGCAATCATATCACAGTGCGAAATCCATGAATCATAATACATGTTATAAGAAACACTAATATGAGCATGAAACTTGTAAAGGCATATACACGAGGAATATGAATCAACAACATATAAGCATGCAATGCAATGCGAGCTGTAGAGTGAATAATAAATGAACAGTAACGCGGCTTGCCATTTGAAATGAGCATGACTCGGGAATAATCAACACCACAGTGAAGAATCTACTATGCAAACTACATCTAAGTATCCGGTCAATCAGGAGGGGTAGGTGTGGAAACCACCTAAATCTGAGTCAATGTATGTATATATATAGATATATAGTCGGTGATCCCGCCTCAATGTCATATCGTAAGATATCCTCGAGTTATGAGTGCGGATCTATCATCAATATCGGCTCGTACGGTAAATCGCCGTACGGTATCCCAATAGCTGGGTAGGGGTCAATATCTCACTATCTCGTCACATAACAGGTATCACTATCATCAGATCATACAGTCTGGGGGTACTACTCTATGTCTAGTACAAGTCGATACCATCAAAGAAATTTACATGCGGGGGTAAACACATATCCCAAACCCGCAAGAATCACAAATCATATCCCACATATGAATCGTACCAAATCACCGATCTCAGGGCACCACGCCCACATCATCGACTCATCTCCAAAGTCATCCCATATCATCAATCACAGTGCAAGTACAAATGATAAGCAAGGGTGTGTGTATAGGTGTAATTCTATCCTAGGGTTCGCGACTATGAGCTATACTAGTCACTCCTAACCCTATACTATCCAAAATACACCTATTATCACAATAAACTACATTTTATTCTATCTACGGACTACGGGGGTGCTATACGCCATCCACCCGACTTCCCCCTGTAGATATAATCTACTCACCTGTATCATCATTTGCGGACATCACCACGCAATTGCTTGTCGTCCCGAAGTCTTCATGGGTACCTACACATCAAATATCGTATATGCGCATTAAAACCAAATCCAAGCTAAAACGGCGCATGAAATCCAAAACGATACGATAAGGGGGCCTATAGGTGAGAACCTATGGCACGCCTTCAAAACCATCAATAAATCCTCTATATCGTCGTATAAACGCCAAATAGTCGAGGTAAAACGAAACACACCAATGCAGAAATGAAAATACGGAATACGGAACTAAAGTCCAAAACAGCAACTCATGAAATGTGTTCCAGAATTTACCCCAGGTCACTTTATACAAATCTATATATATCAGGGGCCTAAACTAACAATGTAGGAGCTACAGAACCAAAACGAGCCAATAAGGTGGGACCCAGGCCGCAATTGGCGGCCAAAAGAGGGAATTTGGCGGCCGGAAAAAGGAATTGGGGGCTAGGGTTTTGGGTGTAGCCTCTCTGGTGCCTGCACATCTTACTGTCCACTCAATATTATTTTAGGGGTCTCGGGGTGATAGCAGATTCTAAATAACAGTGACAGATTCCAGTTTTTTCCCCGATATTGGTTTCTAAAATCCGTATTCTGGTTTTAGCTTCAGGTTTTGGGTTCGAATTCAAACACTAGGGTGTTGGTAAAACCCTAACTGAGCTTAATTTCCCAATACATCATAAGTTCCCTCAAACCCTAACTTGATTATTCTCAATTCCATAATATCACACAATATCGATTAAATCATAACATGGGTTTATAGGAAAGGCTATAATTAAGCTAATGGTTCAGTAATTACCTCCATTAGCAACTCAAGAAAATTCTTGAGTTGCCCCTAGTGGCCAAAATCCTTGCTTCTTTAGCTCCATGTGTAGATCTAGGGATTTTGCACAATTTTAATGAAATGGACATGAGCTTTTGGGGTTGTTTTTGAGATGAAGAAAGGGGTTGAAGGTGGAGGAAGGGGGGGGGGGGAAGGAAGCAGCAGCAGTAGGAGCCATGGGAGAGGGAGAGAAATGAGGAGGAAATGAAGGAGTATGGCTAAGGATGCTAAGTCAAAGCCCACCTCTCTCTCTCACCTACCCTCATCATTACATTTTCTTTTCTTTTTCTTTTTTTTTTTAAACCATAATCCTTCTCACAAGAATAGTGATCCCAAAATAACATGGTAGAAAAGATGCACAAGTGTAGAAAATGTGATATGTGCAAGTTTTGCACAAAATTGCCAAAAAAACCCGATTAGCGATTTTAATCGCGATTAGCACTAAATTAGTGTCAAACTAATCACAAAAACTTAAAAATGTCATAATTCACTAATTTATCCTATTTTAGAATTTTCCATAATTTTTTCATAATTTTTCTAACATTTTTCCTATTTATTTGCATTTAATATTAAAATAATCAATAAAATAATATTAAATTATAAAAATTCCCAAAATTAATATTTTATATTTTTGAAAATGTTACAATCTACCCCCCTTAAAGAAATTCGGTCCCCGAATTTAAATCTAAACCCCCCAATACTAAAGCAAATTCAGTAATAATCCAATTTGTCGGGGCTCCGAAAACATCAATACATAAAGAATATCATAAAAATGTACTGCTCTACTAGGAATCAATCCCCAAAATGCATATATAAGAATATCCTATGCGCCTGGTGCGCAAGGAATCAAAATCCATATATGTGTCAAACAGGTGTACAAAACAACATCTAAGTGCATCTGGTGTGCACGAAACATCTGTCGTAGGCAACGTGTGTGCCTGACAGAAGAAATATCAGGTGCATATGACATGCACGAAGAATTCCGATTTAGTGCATCTGGCGTGCACCTAAATCGTATATCAAAACACTACAGGTACATGAAAACTTTGCTGGAAGTGTAAATCAAATCACTTAATACAGTAGGTATGAAATCTCAATCAATATCTCAAATGTAATAACTCAGCGCAAAATATATAAATATCCAGTGGGTGCATGAAACCAATATCATTAAACTCAGTCATCACAACTAAATCATGCAACAGAACGCCCAAAATACCGAAATCCAAAATGACGGATACGTGATAATCGAATCACAAAATCACAAATCATAAATACCGTCTTCGGTAGTTCCTCCTTCAAGGTCGAGAAGGAGTCGGTGCAATCCACTGCTAGCAGCGCAGGATATCTACCTACCTCTTGCTCACGGTCTGGCGTCTTCTGACTCTGGATTCTTATCTTCCCTGTGGGTTACCAATCTCACAGTCAATCGGCTCATCGGCCCTGTCAGATGTGCTAACGGGGACAATTCCGTTCTGGCACTTCTCTGGTCACCTCTCGGTCAAACCTCACGACTACTCGTAAGGCAGCATGTCACTGGCGTCGGCCTCTGTCTCTCTGGAAGCACGTCTCACATCTGATCCTGGGTGCAAACATCGTTGCAGTAATGTCCTGGAAGGAATCCTGCTCAAGGTCTCTTCCGATTTCGCCTATGCCGAACCGTACAGAGGCTGGCCTTCCTGCACAACCTCTTCTCGCTCAAAAGACACCTGTGTCCTCAGCACAATATTTTCTCGGAGACTGGTCATATCCCAACGTCTCTGTAAGCATATCAGGTCTCTAGTCTCGACGGGAAGCAATGACAGCTCGTCAGTATCTCACACGAACCTCTTGTTCTACTTGTCTCTATCGTCGTCCACTATGACGTCACGCCAAGCTACGATGCACCGCACTGTTCTCCGCCGCTGTCAATCTGAAGTCTCTCATACGGACTCGAAATCGCGTATTCTGTAGCTTCATCATTCTGTAGCAGATGTCAGGCCGAACAGGTCCTCGGGAACACGTCCCAACCATCGGAGGAATACTCATCACTCGTCCGTCCTGGATCAATTCGCAACGTATCTGGGTAAGTTCCTTTATCCGAACTCGGTCAACTACCCCGTCGACAATGCCGAACTCTGTCCTGCTGGGTGTGCGCAAAATGACCACTCTGGGTCTAGGTCTTCTCATATCGTTTTCCAGAAGGGTCCTGTCAGGTTCCTTCTCAAATCTCAATCCTGCCGAAATGCCCGGAAGTCATCATCCAATGCTGAAGCTAAAGCTTATTCCGGAACGGCTGCATACTTATCGCGCTTCTTTCTGGAAGATATTTCCATATACCACGCCTCGGGGTGCATAACACATCTCTAATGTCAGCGGAGTGGAACGTCATCTCGTCGAAACCTCGTACGAACTCTTTTCTTCACTCTACGTCAATGTCGACTGATTCGGACTCGTCTCATCGTGGCTACACGAACTGCGCTCTAACGGCTACGCTCGCATCTGGAGTCTCCCAAGCAGTGTCCCATCACGATATCCGAAAGATGTCGAACCATCTGATCGACTCGTCAGACCCTCATAATCCCCCAAGAGCTCACATCTCGGGTACAGTTTAATAGTATCGAGTACATGCTACAGCGTCGGTGGTCCAGCCGTAGAAGGGCAAACCCAAGCCTCACTAATGGCGCCGCAGAACCGCCGTAAACCCTAAGGTTCAAAGGCTGTCACACGGTCATTAAGTCGAGTTAGGGTTTCATTCTTCTAGAGGGTCCATGGAATCACTTGCATGTCTTTCCGTATACTTTAAACTTGGAAAATAGGCTCCTGACATTCGATCGTCTCTATCGACTCTCAACGAACCTGCGTGAAGTCGTCTCTATCTGGAATCGATCCACCTGATGACTCGCATCGGGGTAAGCGAACTCACCACACGTCCTAGTCATTCATCCTCGGTGACTAGCGACTCGCTATCATCTCTCTAAGAACATGCTCATGCTGCAGTAGCTCCAATCATCTGGGCGATATCTCATCATTTGCAGCAACAACTGGCTCATACGCCTGTACGCCGAACAACGCCTCAATCCTCCAGGAAAGGCAACACATAAGCGGTCATCTCTGAGTCGATCTGCTCTAGATCTGAGTAAGACTCTCCACACTGGAAATCTTCAACTCCACTGGGCCCGCTCTGGCGCAAAATCGTACGAATCACCTTCGTCTCTCAAATCGGGTAGACTAGCTATCATCTGTCGCATGTCTGCCTGAAAGCTCCGGCAATCTCAGCTCGTAAGCTCCGAAAGGAACATCCTGTCAATCTCAGCAACAGCTGGTCCATCTGTCTGCACGGTAGGCGACATCACACTCTCTGAGGTATGCTGTACATCAAGAGTCCTCTCTCAACTGGCAGCTCTAACAATGGCCCGATCATCCGGTGCAATTCCAAGTACTCGCCTCCACCAGAGGTCACAAACACCAACACTAACTCGAGACGTTCCCATGTCACCCGAAAACACAAAGATCGGCCCTCGTACCAAACGAGCTCACACCGGCCGTAACCCTAGCAGCAGCCCAAACTGCGCTCAAACATGGTGACAGGAGCCTCAATCGAGTATCAAAGAGAGCACATCAGTGGCAAGAAGGGAAACAACAGATCCAAAGTGGATACATGATCATAGGAAGGAACAGTATCAATGAAGGTATGATCATGAAACTAATAGAATCGGGGATCTCAAATGGATGAATAATCCTGGATATGAAGAAAATCACTAATCTCGAAAGTATGTACGTCCTAAGGTTCCTTAAGTGGAGTGGCGTGTCGTAAGTATGCCGCGGAACATACCAACGGTACGTCACTCTACTTTAGTCACCTAATCCATCAACCAAGGGTCATCCTAAAACGATGAAAGTTCGGGTTGAATACCCCCTCGACCAAGTCTAAGTTCCGTAAGGTCAAGCCTAAGTTCCGTATATAAACAACTCCCTAGGCTCCACATAGTCAAACTTAGACTCGAATCAAGGTCAACCTAGCGCTCTGATACCAACTTTGTCACGACCCGAAAGAGCACGTGACTGGCCCTTGAACCATATGAAGCCTATAGGACTCCATCTGATCCAAGTAAGCCAAAAGCCCAGAAATCTAAAACCATTTTTGAAGAATAAGTAAAGAAAACTGGTTTAAAGAAGTGAAGAAATACAGGTTTGAAATCAAGGTTTTTAAATAACTAAGCCGAAGGTACGTTTTGAAAACAATAAAGACTTTTCTAAAAATTTCGGCAGAGTTTCCTTTGTAAAAATGGCCCCGAATGGGGTAAAACAAGAATAACGATATATATATGCAATGATAAAGGCATCCCCAAGCGGGAGCTAGCTCTTCGTCAATCGACGGTCACAACCACACAAGATATGATAATAATATACAACGCCAAGTGGCGAGAATCAAATTCAAAGAAAACTCAAAAGCAATAAGAAAAACAGCAATACTACTAAGCGCGACTCTATGGTCGAATAATACAATACTGTCTCTAAGTCTGAAAGAATATACAAGTTTTGGTTGATGGACAATTTCTATATACAATGAAATAAAATAAATACAATGGTGATTCTTGATGCGAAAGAATCCACCTACCGAAAGCAAGTCACCCGCAAGAAAGAAGTGTGCCAAAAATGCCGCAATAGAACCTGTACGGCAGAACCTGCAAGAACTGTGGCACAACGGGGGTGAGTTGCCAACTCTTGAATAGAAATATCTACAAGCAGAAACCGAATGCAAGACATAAACCTAAGTCAACAATCAGTAATATAATCCACAAAAGCACATCTGAGTGTAATAAGGTGGCAGGGTAACATCTAATCACGTATGTAGTGCCAGATACTCAGGTGATAACATGTCATCAGTGTAAGGTATGTCTGCATAAAGTAAATGTGATGAAGTATCAAAGATATCAATACACATATATTAGCGTCCCATACCACTAATATTGGTGTAAAGGTATATATAACAGCGCCCTCATACCCTGTTATATATACAATGAAGTATGATCAGTGTAAATCCATGTCTGTATATATATGTGGAACCCGTCCACCCGTCACCCACTGACAATAAGCATCATGTATGCAATGCATATACAATAAATAGGGGGTAGGGGAAGTATAATATACCATCTACCATAAAGGTCCCGAGCACATAGGCTCCTCTCCAATCGAGCTCATAGGCTCCGAGCACATAGGCTCCCATCACATCGAGCTCATAGGCTCCGAGCACATAGGCTCCTCTCACATCGAGCTCATAGGCTCCGAGCACATAGGCTCCCATCACATAGAGCTCATAGGCTCCGAGCACATAGGCTCCTCTCACATCGAGCTCATCATGATAAAATATTAAGTATGCGTATATATATATATATATCAGCGTCCCATGCCACTAATATATATATAATCCAGAATCATCATATGCAATCATATCACAGTGCGAAATCCATGAATCATAATACATGCTATAAGAAACACTAATATGAGCATGAAACTTGTAAAGGCATATACACGAGGAATATGAATCAACAACATATAAGCATGCAATACAATGCGAGCTGTAGAGTGAATAATAAATGAACAGTAACGCGGCTTGCCATTTGAAATGAGCATGACTCGGGAATAATCAACACCACAGTGAAGAATCTACTATGCAAACTACATCTAAGTATCCGGTCAATCAGGAGGGGTAGGTGTGGAAACCACCTAAATCTGAGTCAATGTATGTATATATATAGATATATAGTCGGTGATCCCGCCTCAATTTCATATCGTAAGATATCCTCGAGTCATGAGTGCGGATCTATCATCAATACCGGCTCGTACGGTAAATCGCCGTACGGCATCCCAATAGCTGGGTAGGGGTCAATATCTCACTATCTCGTCACATAACAGGTATCACTATCATCAGATCATACAGTCTGGGGGTACTACTCTATGTCTAGTACAAGTCGATACCATCAAAGAAATTTACATGCGGGGGTAAACACATATCCCAAACCCGCAAGAATCACAAATCATATCCCACATATGAATCGTACCAAATCACCGATCTCAGGGCACCACGCCCACATCATCGACTCATCTCCAAAGTCACCCATATCATCAATCACAGTGCAAGTACAAATGATAAGCAAGGGTGTGTGTATAGGAGTAATTCTATCCTAGGGTTCGCGACTATGAGCTATACTAGTCACTCCTAACCCTACACTATCCAAAATACACCTATTATCACAATAAACTACATATTATTCTATCTACGGACTACGGGGGTGCTATACGCCATCCACCCGACTTCCCCCTGTAGATATAATCTACTCACCTGTATCATCATTTGCGGACATCACCACGCAATTGCTTGTCGTCCCGAAGTCTTCATGGGTACCTACACATCAAATATCGTATATGTGCATTAAAACCAAATCCAAGCTAAAACGGCGCATGAAATCCAAAACGATACGATAAGGGGGCCTATAGGTGAGAACCTATGGCACGCCTTCAAAACCATCAATAAATCCTCTATATCGTCGTATAAACGCCAAATAGTCGAGGTAAAACGAAACACACCAATGCAGAAATGAAAATACGGAATACGGAACTAAAGTCCAAAACAGCAACTCATGAAATGTGTTCCAGAATTTACCCCAGGTCACTTTATACAAATCTATATATATCAGGGGCCTAAACTAACAATGTAGGAGCTATAGAACCAAAACGAGCCAATAAGGTGGGACCCAGGCCGCAATTGGCGGCCAAAAGAGGGAATTTGGCGGCCGGAAAAGGGAATTGGGGGCTAGGGTTTTGGGTGTAGCCTCTCTGGTGCCTGCACATCTTACTGTCCACTCAATATTATTTTAGGGGTCTCGGGGTGATAGCAGATTCTAAATAACAGTGACAGATTCCAGTTTTTTCCCCGATATTGGTTTCTAAAATCCGTATTCTGGTTTTAGCTTCAGGTTTTGGGTTCCAATTCAAACACTAGGGTGTTGGTAAAACCCTAACTGAGCTTAATTTCCCAATACATCATAAGTTCCCTCAAACCCTAACTTGATTATTCTCAATTCCATAATATCACACAATATCGATTAAATCTTAACATGGGTTTATAGGAAAGGCTATAATTAAGCTAATGGTTCAGTAATTACCTCCATTAGCAACTCAAGAAAATTCTTGAGTTGCCCCTAGTGGCCAAAATCCTTGCTTCTTTAGCTCCATGTGTAGATCTAGGGATTTTGCACAATTTTAATGAAATGGACGTGAGCTTTTGGGGTTGTTTTTGAGATGAAGAAAGGGGTTGAAGGTGGAGGAAGGGGGGGGGGGGGAAAGGAAGCAGCAGCAGTAGGAGCCATGGGAGAGGGAGAGAAATGAGGAGGAAATGAAGGAGTATGGCTAAGGATGCTAAGTCAAAGCCCACCTCTCTCTCTCACCTACCCTCATCATTACATTTTCTTTTCTTTTTCTTTTTTTTTTAAACCATAATCCTTCTCACAAGAATAGTGATCCCAAAATAACATGGTAGAAAAGATGCACAAGTGTAGAAAATGTGATATGTGCAAGTTTTGCACAAAATTGCCAAAAAACCCGATTAGCGATTTTAATCGCGATTAGCACTAAATTAGTGTCAAACTAATCACAAAAACTTAAAAATGTCATAATTCACTAATTTATCCTATTTTAGAATTTTCCATAATTTTTTCATAATTTTTCTAACATTTTTCCTATTTATTTGCATTTAATATTAAAATAATCAATAAAATAATATTAAATTATAAAAATTCCCAAAATTAATATTTTATATTTTTGAAAATGTTACACACATCTTGAGGCGGTATCACCTGATCAGGGAGATCGTGGGTCGCCAGGAGATCGAGGTTCGGAGAGTTTCTATGGAAGATAACACTGCTGATCCACTCACAAAGGCCTTACCCCAGACTCAGTTCGAGCGGCTGATCGAGATGATAGGTCTTCGATACGCCAGTACATGGCCTTAGTGCAAGTGGGAGATTGTTAGTGTATATGCCCTAGAGGCCATTACTGTATCTTACTAGTTTGTATATTACTTATTGGAAGCTTGGGATATTCACCTTGTATAAATAATCTTGCTCAATATAGTAGTATGCTACTTGGTTTGTTTCTACTTCAATGTGTACATGTGTTTATTTTAGTAAATCACTTATACACATTAGTGGAGCCCTTAGGATCTTTGCTTGATTAGAAGTGTTGTGATGGCAGTCACACTGATGGGGGCTGGGTAATCTATAAGCACATCCTTATGCAGGTCCCTAGTCGCAGGACTATCGAGACAGGGCATCAATACTCAGGAGTAGACTAGCGTATGCGCGTCTCATCCCAGTGTGGGAGATGGTCTGTCACACAGCTATCAGTACGTCGTACTGGAGATAGTATGCGGGTGCTTGTTGGGTTACGAGTACACTGGACAGGACTCGTCGGGAACTGATTGGTTGGTATTATACCTATCGTCAGTTATCAGTTCCCAGGTGACATGAGTACAGCTTAGTCCGCTGACTTGACACTGTCACTTCGCCTCGAGTGTGTTCCCACTGTACTTTGATTACTACCCTACTACGGCTCAAAGGAGTCATGCAAACAGGTAGTTTTGGGTGCAGTCCCGAAGCACTTGGAGGCAGCGACGGTTAGACAGGATTCGTCTCTCCCGGTATTGGGGGTTGACATCGCGCTGTGTCTAGGAGAGCCATTACACGAGTAGTCCCTGGCCAGGGCAAGCGAGATATACTGGTAGGTTTCCAGTGTTATCTCAGGGTGTTCTGGGCTTCACTCCGACACGACTTGTACCGCTATTAGGGGACTGACGTTTACCGCCCCCTAGGCCCGCCATGCGATGTATCAGACGAACAGACCGGACTGTATGGAGACTGTCACAGTCAGACTCAGTAGGAGTTCAGATGGGTTTCACCTCATCAGTCTTCTTGTCGGCATCTACCTGGGGACCGTTACGCACAGCTAGTGCCGCTTGCGGTCTGTGGTTAAACCCACTGCCAGCGTAGTGTCGAGTCTTTAGAGTCCCACACAGAAAGCTATTCGCCTTTAGGCAAAAGAGTAGAGGTCGTATGGTTTTGTGACAAGTCGCATGGTTTTGCGACAGGGTTCGGTCACATCCGTGCACTTATGCATGTTTAGTGTCCGGACAATTAACACTAGTGGGCTTTGATTTAAACCGGATCCTAGTGTACGTTTTGGGATTGGTTTTATCTAGTATGTATTCGTGTTCCTCGGAACGCAGATGCGGGTGTGTATGCACAGTTGACGGAGAGACAGAGGTAGAGGATTCTCATTAGGGTTGTTGACTGTTGACTATTGACTTTTTGCTAAACCCTAATGAGAATAAGAAATATAATTAACAATAATATTAATTAACTATTATAGTGACGTGGTTGTTGAGGGGTTGACTTTGTTGACTTGTTGACTTTGTTGACCGGTTGACTAGGTTGGACTAGTTGACCATCATCATGACAATAGCTATCATTTCATGGCAAAGACTTTTGCTTGCTTGTTTATCTTGTGCAAAATGAGTGCAAGAAATGATATGGCTATTTTGACTTAAACCATCACATAATACTTGATTGCTATGATTTGTTATGATGGCTTTGGATTATGAGAGCCAAGAGAGAAAAGTCTTACTCATTCTCTCATTTCTTTTCTCTCTCTTGTTTTGAGCTCTCACTCTCTTCCTCTTGCTCTCCCTCTCTCTAGTCTATGGTTCACTTGTCTCATGTGTTGAGAAGCAAGAACCATAGAGAAAAATCCCAACACACTCTCCTCTACTCACTCTAGTTCACAAGGTTTAGCAAACTGAGTGAACTAGTTTCTTCAAAGTTCGAAGAAGAAGCCAAAGGTAGAAGCTTTCGGGTGGATCGATCTTCGCCGCAAGGAGATGACGGGGTGAAGCCGATCCGTACACCATCGAGAGTTGAAGACGAAGGAGTTCAAGAAAGAAAGGTATAATCCCCTAACTGAGTAGTTAACAACTCCTAGTTAGGTTGTTAGGTAGATAGTTTAACAAAGATCCATTTTGAGTCCATGTTACCTCCTCTAGAAAAATAGTTTTTCATCATTTCCGCAAGCCCATAAGTACCTGGAGCGGTAGCATGGACTTACATCCCGGACTCGAGCGATGGTTTCGTCGGAGAAATGATCGGGCTAGGTCGTTGACTTCGAGGCCGAAGATGATCTACGTCGCAGAGACTCACACTCAAGCTATTTCTTCACTTGGTCAAAAACTTTATGAAGAGAACACCCTATACTACATGGCAAGTGGTAGAGGATGAAGAAATAGGAAGTGGGTTCACTTTAGAATTGG
Organism: Agapanthus africanus; assembly: GCA_030015575.1. NCBI lineage: Eukaryota > Viridiplantae > Streptophyta > Magnoliopsida > Asparagales > Amaryllidaceae > Agapanthus > Agapanthus africanus. Next base: position 291,079,495 of record JASDDO010000010.1, read on the forward strand.
ATTTCTCACTCTTTTTCTCATGGCACCATTAGAGCTCTCAAGCTTTTGTGAGCTTGATGAAGATGAAGAAGAAGAAGAAAAGAATCATATAAATTAAAAGAATAATATGAATACTTATCCTTTTAATCATGGCACCATAGTTGAGTTAAGCCCTCATGCTTAACTCATGTAGAGATTTAACCAAACCATTAGGTTAAAGGTTGGGTTAACTAATATCTTTAAACATATGACAAAAGAGTTGACTTTGTCAATGTTTATCAAGCTTCATGAAGCTTGATAACTTTGACCAAAGTCACACACTTTTGTTATATGCTTAGGAAAATAGTAAACCCTAATCTAACCTTGATTTGGTTCAAGTCTCATACACACAACTTGTTTGTATCATCAAGTATGATACAAACATGTACACTTGCATATATCACATATAAACAATGTGTACATTCAAGTGAGAAAATCAATCTTAAGTGAACCAATACTAGTTAATGTAATGTAATATATCAAATATATAATTATACATTAAATCATTAAATCAACACTTGATTTAACGATCCGGTCATATCGCATATAACCGACTAATATCAAGTGTATTAATATATCGAATCAACACTTGATTCGGTAACCCGGCTATATCACATATAACCGACCGATGATACAAATCGCGAGAATAGAATACAGTATCACATACTGGTATTATTCTCGGTCCCGCACATATCCCATATGCGCTCCTATTTCGTTTCGCTTGAGCCAGGAAACCCCTGTGTAGGACTCTAAAGACTCGTCAATACGCCGGCAGTAGGTGATGATCATATCAAACACCCACAAGCCGCAAGTGGTCTGCTAAACGTAACGGCCACCCGGGTATTGAGCGATCAGAAGATCAACGAGCAAGCCCGATCACACTCCTGTGAATCTAACCAGTAACACTACCATACAGTCCGGTCTGTTCTTCTGATATGTCGCATATCTCGTCTAGGGGTGGTAAACGTCAGACCCCAATAACTCGATAAGTCGTGTCGATATGAGGCTCATAACGGGTCTAGAAACTACTGGTAACATTTACCAGTAGATCCCTAAACCAGCCTTGGCCAAGGACTTCCTGTTATAGCCAATCGAGCACTGCTCAACATCAACTCCCTATACCGGGAGAGACGAAACCCCTCCTATCGCTCATTGCCTCCATGTTACTCGGGACTGTACCCAAAATCCACCGTTTTGCATGCCCTCTTGGACGTGGTAAGGTGGAAATCAAAGCACAGTGGGAATCATACAAGACTCTATGTCGATCTCGGGTCTACAGACTAACATGCACCAGTGTCACCAGAGAACTGCCATCTCACGTAAGGTATAATACCATCTGGGAGTTCTCGGCGAGTCCGTCCAGTGTACCCAGTCTACACTGAGCACCCGTATATCATCTCTGATGTCAAACACCAATGGATATGGGATCATCCATCGCCCATCTATATGGGTCGAGAAGCTACACGCTAGTCTACTCTGGTATATCGATGCCCCGTCTCGATACACCCATCACTAGGGACTTTGAAGTATGTACTTATGGACTACCATTTCCCCACTAGTATGATCCGCATCATAGTCCAGGTAGCCAAGTACACATCCTAAGGGCTTTACCAACATGTAACAGAGAGGCAATCAGTGTGCACGTTAAGGTAAAGAGTAACCAGATAGAATACTATCATATCGAGCAAGAAAGTCATCCCTATATATGTCCAAGAATCCACTACATTATACATCCTATGTAAAGTAATGGCCTTTAGGGCATACACATAACTAACAATCTCCCACTTGCACTAGGGCCATCTGATAGCAGTGGTTGTAGTATCTCATACTCAACCATCCCATAAAAGTCTCTCTCTGGGAAAGGGCCTTCGTGAGTGGATCCGCCGTGTTGTCCTCTGAGTCTGCTCTCCTAACCTCGATCCCCTGGATATCAACCATCTCCACGATCAGGTGACACTACCTTAGAATATGTTTGGATCACTAATAGGACGGGCGTTCCTTGGCATAAGCCACAACTCCATTGTCACACAATGGGAGGAACGAAGTTCATCTCATGAACTTTTATACACCCATACTGCCTCTTTGGTAGCATCTTTGGTAACGATGTATCTTGCCTTTAATCGTCTAGTATGCCACGGTATCTAGCTTGGAACTCTTCCAACATACCGTCCCTTTACTGAGGGTAAAGACAATGCCTGCGACTGACATTCAGTCATCCTTATCACCCTGGAACCCTTCCAGTGATTCTCCCCAGGATCAATTGATACCATCTCACTACAACTAGTGAGTATCCTAATATCCATTTAGATCTATCTCATAGATCTAAAACCTAGGATTTAGAAGGTATCACTTTGATCCTATGTGGAGAATCATTTGTGCTAAGCAGAGATTGACCGAGCGTAGCATAGGAAATTATTTCCCTGTCGTGAGTATGTCATCCATGTACTATACGAGGATCACCACCATACTCCCTACTACCTTTTTTGTATATACAAGGTTCATCTACCATTTTGATGATGTCAAACTCTTTGACTAACTCATTAAAACAGATGTTCCATCTCCGTTATGCCTGCTTTATCACATAAAACATCTTGCACATGTTTTGCACTGCTCCCACTGTCTACGAAGCCCTCTGACTGTGTACTTATAGACTCTGTCTTCTAAATCATTATTTAGAAAAGCAGTCATGGCACCCAACCGCCGGATATCGTAGTCATGGTATGTAGCCGTGGCAAGTAGGATCTGGATGGACTTAAGCATAGCTACTTAGAAAAGGTTTCATCATAATCCATACCTGGTCAATGATGCAAACTTTTAACAAGTCTAGCTTTGAAAGTCTTAACTTTTCCATGTACACAAAGTAATCTTCTCAAGATATACTTGCTCCTGATGGAGATTTAACCCTTCAGATAAAGCAACCAAATTCCATACATTGTTGGTGTATAAGGATTCCATCTCAGATCGCTAAGCATCCAGCCATTCTTACAGAGTCCCACTCCTGATGGCCAACTCGAAACTAGTTGGGTCATCATTGTAGGGTTCCTAGGCACACTAATGAGATCTCACAAGGCATCAACCATGCCAAATTCAATTTTTTCTTGTGCCTACAAACCCTAATACAGATCGTTAACTAGAATTTAGGCGAAAACGATAACTAGTTAACAACTTAACTAAGAGTAAACAAAAAATACAACCTTTGTAGATCCAGTCCTCCACCTCCATAGCTCCGTGATGAAGTCCCCTCGCTGCGATCATCGGATCTCAGGCTCTAGCGTCGGCTTCATCGGAGAAATGGGCGGGCTAGGTCGTCGACTTCGATGCCGAAGATGATCTACGTTGAGGCAACACAAGATCAAGCTCCAACTTCACCAAGTCATGAAACTTGTGAAGAAAACACCCTATACTACTTGGCAAGTGGTAGAGGATGAAGAAATAGGAAGTGTGTTCACTTTAGAATTGGATTTCTCACTCTTTTTCTTAAGTTTCCATTAAAGGTTGCAAGCTTTCTTCATTGTTGAAGAAGAAGAAGAAGAAGATAATATGATAAGTTATTTTCAAAATAGAAAACTAAATGACACTTATCATATTTGCAACCATAGTTAGGTGTAGAGAATAAACTAAGGTTTGGTTGAATGGTTAGAGTTAAGCAAGAAACAAAAATGGTGGACTTATTCAAAGCTTCATGACGCTTCAACTAGAAAACAAATCAAGCCACCATTTTTGCTTTTGCCAAAATGAATGAATAAATAAATAAATAAGCAAATAAATCAAGTGAAACCCTAACCATTGACCAACCATGGTTTAAACCAAACATACACCTAAACTAGCATGTATCATCAAACATGACACGATGTTGTGCACAAAAATATATCATATACACAATGTGCACATCAAGTGAGAAAATCCATCTTAAGTGAACAAATACTAGTTAATGCAAAGTAATATATCAAATATATAATTATGCATTAAATCATCAAATCAACACTTGATTTAACGATTCGGTCATATCGCATATGACCGGCTAATATCCAATGTATCGACTTATCGAATCAATCCTCGATTCGATAACTAGGTTATATCGCATACAACCAATCGATACATTCAACGCGAGAATAGAATACGGTATCACATACACGCATTATTCTCGGTCCCGCACATATCTCATATGTGCTCCTATTTCATTTTGCTTGAGCCAGGAAACTTCTGTGTAGGACTCTAAAGACTCGTCAATACGCCGCAGCAGGTGATGATCATATCAAACACCCACAAGCCGTAAGCGGTCTGCTAAACGTAACGGCCACCCGGGTATTGAGCGATCAGAAGATCGACGAGCAAGCCCGCTCATACTCCTGTGAATCTAACCAGTAACACTTACCGTACAGTCCGGTTTGATCGTCCGATATGTCGCATATCTCGCCTAGGGGTGGTAAACGTCAGACCCCAATAGCTTGATAAGTCATGTCGATATGAGGTCTATAACAGTTCGAGAAACTACTGGTAACACTTACTAGTAAATCTCAGCAACCCTGGCCAGGGATTTCCATTTATAGCCAATCGAACACAGCGCAACATCAACTCCCTATACCGGGATAGACGAATCCCCTCCTATCGCTCATTGCCTCCCTGTGACTCGGGACTGTACCCAAAAACCACCGTTTTGCACGCCCTCTTGGACGTGGTAAGGTGGAAATCAAAGCACAGTGGGAACCACACAAGACTCTATGACGATCTCGGGTCAACAGACTACTCTGTACCAGTGTCACCAGAGAACTGTCATCTGACGTAAGGTATAATACCATATGGGAGTTCTCGGCGAGTCCGTCTAGTGTACCCAGTCTCTACTGAGCACCCGTATATCATCTCTGATGTCAAACACCAATGGATATGGGATCATCCATCACCCATCTGTATGGGTCGAGAAGGTATACGCTAGTCTACTCTGGTATATCGATGCCCCGTCTCGATACACCCACGACTAGGGACCTTGAAGGATGTACTTATGGACTACCATGTCCCCACTAGTATGATCCGCATCATAGTCCAGGTAGTCAAGTACACATCCTAAGGGCTTTACCAACATGTAACAGAGAGACAATCAGGGTACACGTTAAGGTAAAGTTCAACCAGATAGCATACTATCATGTCGAGCAAGAAATTCCTCACTATATATGTCCAAACATCCACTACAATATACATCCTATGTATAGTAATGGCCTCTAGGGCATACATATAACTAACAATCTCCCACTTGCACTAGGGCCATCTGTAGCAGTGGTTGTAGTATCTCATACTCAACCATCCTATAATAGTCTCTCTCTTGGAAAGGGCCTTTGTGAGTGGATCCGCCGTGTTGTCCTTGTTGGAGATAGTGCCCTCAGAGTCAATTATTGGATCACAGGCACATGATTGCAATGATTGAGGGAGGACCTATCCCGGTAGGACAGTCTTACTCGAGATGATAGTACGCTATCTGGTTTACCTTTATCATCGTGTACTGCTTTAGGTGACCTGGCAGGTCGCTATTGCACGTTGATAGAGCCCCTAGGATTCTTGCTTGACTGCCAGCAGTATGAGGGCGATCATATAAGTGAGAGCTGGAGTCTATAAGCACATCCTTAAAAGGTCCCTAGTCGTGGGAGTTTCGAGACAGGGCATCGATTCTCCAGAGTAGACTAGTGTATACAGTCGAGACCCCGACGAGGGGCGGTGGCCGGTCTCACAAGCCACTGGTGTCAGTTGGTTCACCTAAGATGCATACAGGTGCTCATTGGGTTATGAGTACACCGGACAGGACTCGCCGGGAACATGCTAGTTGGTCTTATACCTGACGTCAGATAGCAGTTCCCAGGTGACATGTGTACAGGTTAGTTCATCGACCTGGGGATCGTCATTTGTCTCGTGTGAGTTCCCACTGTGCTTTGATTACTACCCTACTACGGCTCAAAGGAGTCGTGCAAACAGGTTTTAGTTGGGTACAGTCCCGAGCCACATGGAGGCAGTGAGCGAATCTTCAGGGGTTCGTCTCTCCCGGTATTGGGGGGTGAGGTCGCGCTGTGTCTAGGAGAGCCATTACACGAAGTCCTTGGCCAAGGCAGGAGATTTACTGGTAGGTATTCCAGTAGTATCTCAGGGTGTTCTGGGCTACACTCCGACACGACTTGTACCGCTTTTGGGGGTCTGACTTTTACCAACCCCCTAGGCCCGACATGCGATGCTCATAGACGAACGGACCGGACTGTACGGATATTGTCACTGACAGGCTCAGTAGGGTGTCAGGATGAGTTCGCTCATCGACGTCCCTTTTGGTCAATAGCTGGTGGCCCGTCACGTATTGCCTTATACCTCTGACGTGCTAGTGGTTAAATCCACAACCATACTATTGACGAGTCTTTAGAGTCCACCACACTTTTAGTTACTCAAGCTTTCGGGCGAAACGCTGTAGAGGCCGTATGGAGATATGGCAGGGTCCGATCAGATATGTGCGGTATTGCACGGATCAGGATCGGACGGTTAGTACTAGAGGCCGTATAGATATATGGCAAGGTTCGATCGGATACGTGCGGTATTGCACGAATCAGGATCGAACGGATATTACTAGCCGTCTTTGGTTTAAGTCGGATCCTAGTATAGTACAGTGTAGATTTTGTCTCATTGCATTTGTATCCGGTCGGAATACAGATGCGGGTGTGTATGCACAGTATCGGGGTTTTCCTGTAATTTATTACGGGACCAGTTTTCTGGAGTTGCCAGTTTGCATTCCGTTCCGGCCGGTTTTCCTTTGTTCTTTCCCAGCCGGACTTTTCCGATGGAGGGTGTTATTTGCAAGTTTGCAAATAACACATTGTGGAGGATTTTCTTGCAAATGTATTAATTATGAAAGCATCTTTTGATACCATTTTTATCCATCATTATCACTTGCTTTTTGTTGATTAGAAGTGATTTGGAGTTGATGTGAGTTAGTTATGATGAGGTTTGGATATGGTCACCCTCTCTCTTTTCCTACACTCACCTCCCTCTTGCTTATGTATTCTTTTCCTCCACCATTTTTCCAAGATGAGATGGTTGAACATTTTTGAGAGAAAAGAAGATGAGATGGTTGAACATTTTTTAGAGAAAAGAAGATGAGAGCTTCATTTTGAGAGGGTAGCATTTTGATCTCTTTTCATGTTAAGAAAAATGCAAGCACCATTTTTCTTATCTTGTTTCCTCCATCATCTTCAAATGGCAACGAACCCAAATGAGACATAGCCTCTACACTACACTTCCTACAGCAAATCTTGGACGCGTCGGCCAGCCAACTTTGCGCCCGAGTTGCCTCGGTATAGAGGTGGGAGCCCGTAAAAGATGCAGGCGATGTGGTGCCCTTTCCGGCGAGGAGGCGACGATATGGAGACAGGACTTTCCGCGGGAGATCGGGACGATGACGAGAAGACCGGAGGACCCGGATCACTCGGTATATCTCTAACCCGTCTTGTAGTTAGCTAGAATAAGTTTAATGGTTCGATCCGGGTGTTTAGTGCGCGGTGGTGCCGGTTTGCTAAGTTCGCAAAATTAAAGTTTATCACCGTTTCCGCATTTGGCCGTCGGATTGACGGCCGGGGCGCCGCCGTGCACTTACAGTGGTATCAGAGCCTCGCCATTAACTTCGTCTAGCTTTGTTTGATGTGTTTGCATTTCCGATCGACCAAAATTCCAAAAACTCGCGTTTTTCCTCACATCAGTTTTCTGTCGATTTTTTCCTTGCTCCAAAAATTTTTCAGGTTGTAGAAAATTGATGTACAAGAAATTCTAAGAATACTGGAAAAGTTCGACACAGTCAGTCGACCACTGGAGCGTGGAACCGCGGCCAAACCCCCCCTTGGGCCGCGGTTCCGCCGCACATTGGTGTCTTCACTGTGTACAAATTTTCCAGTGGGCTTGTGGGCTGATTTTGGGGGTTTTGGAATATTAAATTTGGGCCCAGAATTTCTGTGAGTGCTACAGTATTGCTTGGGGGCCCACTTGTTAATTATTTGATCGATCGGATATTTTAAACACATTATTTCACAGTATTTACATTGTATCTGCGACCGTGAATGTCACTCGATCGGTAAATCCAGTCTAACTGCTATAGCCCGGTTAGACGGATTTGCGAACGTGACATTCACGTTGATGTTCTGTGATTGTACTGTGTTGTTGCGGATCGGTCGTGGGGGATAGCCTGGTTGCAGTGGTAGTACAGTTTTTTTGTATTATGTACATTTGATATTGCGGGGCGAGTGTCCGACATGTGGACTGCCGTCACTGCCTGTTTGTATTATTCTTTTGGGGTACGACCTGGTTGCGGTCGATGTACCCGTTGTATGCATATTTTACTTTCTGTACTAGGATTACCCCGCGGAGGGGTGCACGGATAGCCGGGTTCTGGAGGGCAACAAGCCCGCATCTCATGGCATTGGGACGGAGGGGGCTTCACTCTAGAATTGGAGGGCTATTCGCCGCACTCGTAGGGGGTACAGGTTGACCCAGGAGGGGTGCCCAAGTTACCGGATTCCGTGAAGTGCCGGGTGGTCCATTCACGGTAATGAAGGGGGCTGCCTCGCTTCAGGTTTTGGCGGGTAACTTGCCGTGCCCGTAGAGGTCTAGGAGTTCATTGCATAGGCTATCCACACGACCAGGGGAACGTCGGGTTTCAGTAGTGCCTCTGTGAAACCCGGGGATCCCAGATATCTGTATTGTTCTGTGATGCTGTACATTTCTGTGATGTTGCATTTCTTATCACGCCTTGAGCGAATATAATATATTGGTATATATATTAGTAGATGTTGTATATGTTTTACATCCGCGCTAGTCCAGTCCCCGCTCTGTCGTTAGTTAGCTAACCTAACGGGAAATGACGGGACCCAGTGGCGAATGCGGATGGCATATACGTACATCAGTATATTTTCGTTCGTTGGGGTGTGATCAATTGATGGGACTGCGTTGATTCGGATCAATGCAAGTTAAAACAAACCTATTCTGATGTTGTTGGAACACTTTTCAAAAAGCTGTTATTGCAAGGACGTTCACTTTTGTTTTGCATCGTGGTATTCATTTGGAATATCCTGCTCCTCAGTCGACGAGGCAAGGGCCGAGATCCCTTCACCGGGAGTGACCCCTTGGACAAAAGTTTGCGTCAGGGCAGTAACTTCACTATAGCCGATTACTTTTGCTTTGCATCGTGGTATTCATTTGGAATATCCTGCACCCCATTCTACGAGGAAAGAGCCGAGATCCCTTCACCGGGAGTGACCTCTTTAGTAAAGGTTTTCGTCACTATATTTTCTAAAAAGCTATCCGTTCCTTCAACGATATCAAGTTCATTACGTTAAAGGTTTTCGTCAGAAACCATTCATAGCCCTCCGTCGTTTCATATGGGTTGTCAATAGTATTCAAGCTGTGTTTGTTGGCCAAAGTCAAAGCACAGTGTTTGGTAGCTGTTGGTTATTCATATGCAGCATAGATAGATGCGTTGGTTTGGGGCAGTCGTATAGCCTTGTTGGCCAAAGTCAAGGGCTTGTACGGGTGGGCTCAAATTAACCTGGAGAATGACGGGCAGAACTTGACATGTGACTTATGATTTGTTGGCCAAAGTCAAGGTCATAAGAGCATGGGGTAAAAATTACATCGGGAGTTTCAAAAGAACTGAAACTTGCCAGATATGCGCATACCTTCTGGAGTGTGATACCGTGAGCGGATTCCGTCACGTTATCATGCGATGAGTGTTGGATCCCGATTCCCACTGATGAGTTGGTTTACTCCTCGGGTGACCCCGACTAATTCTTCTTTCAGGTTTGGAGGAGAATTTGAGGTACAGTGGAAGGTTTCCAGATTAGATAAATTGGTAACCATTCTGATCTAGGATAGAGTGCACGCTGAGTGTTTCTTTTCTCTCTCTCTCTGGCAGCGACCAATGACCCGACCCTAGACTATGACTCAGTGACCAGGTTGACCGAACCTTCTTAACACTGACTTTTGGATTGTCAGAGTTGCAGACCTCATTGCCACTCCTACTTTTACTCTTTTCTCCAGGACACCTCGTATTACTACGAACGTCCACTTCCATTGGACAAAACCATCGTATGGTAATATACGAACTCGAAGGACTTCGAGGATGGTTTCCGGTTCTGGAGAAAACGGATATGACTATTCAGTTGTCTTTTCTTTTCACCTTCTCTCAGGTTGCGAGTACTCCTTGGTTTAGGAGTAGTACACCTATTACGCAAATTGGATAGTCTTCTTCCTAACCATAGGCTGGTGCTGACCGGTAGGGAATGAAGAAAATCAGTTAGCCTAAATGGTGTACAGAAGGTATTAAGTTAAGACAAAGCAAGGGATTAGTAAGAGGGCAAAGTAAAATGCGACTGCTATTCACGACCAAACCAAGTATTTCTTCGCCAATCCTAAATCACCTTTGTATTTCTCCAGGACACTCCGTATCACTACGAAGATCCACAGTTTATTGGATACTCCATCGTATGGTTATATACGAACTCGAAAGGAACTTGTTCCAGTTCGGGGATGGATTCTGGTCCAAGAGAAATAGGAATAGGGTTTATTCGGTTGTCTTTTATCTTCACCTTCTCTCGCATTGCGAGTGCTCCTAGGACTAGGACAGTACACCCATTATGCTTATTGTATAGTCTTCTTCCAAACCATAGGCTGGTTCCGAACGGTAGGGAAGGAAGAAAACCATTTGGCCTAAGGGATGTGCAGAAGGTAATGACTAAAGACATATAAAGGGATTTGGAGAGGTGGCAAAGAATTATACGGTTATAGTTGTGAATCTGGATAATGGTAGAGGCATTACTAGGAATACCAGGATACCCCATCGAAACATTTCAATGTTTCAGTTCAACTGTGTACTGTTAAAAGAAAACTGATTTCCCGATTAGACACTTGCTCCAGGGTATGTATTTACCAGGTTTGATTCTCACATCCGTATGGTTTTACAGATGATGAGTGGGAGTAGGTTATTGGGAATTGGGTGATCATCCTCATTATATCGGGATTCGTAGTAATCGGTGATATTTGAGGAGATCACCTGGGCTGTTTGCCGGTCGGTAATTATTTGGTTTTGAATATCCGTTGTTATGCACCAATTTCAAATTGATATATCTGTACGTCTATTTTTATAGAGTGAGATATACCTTTTTGAAATTATGTCTATGACATTTACCTATATCAGTGGATAGTTAGGTAAGGAGCATTAAACAGCGGTGTAATTCTTCTTAACCATAAGTACAGTTTTCAACCTGCGACACACAGTGAAAGAGTTGTTAGACTCAGCGGACTTATACAGAGTATTGTATGTTGTCCAGTGTCCATTAGGACAGAGGGGTTAGTCCTCATACTATATTCTGTTTACTTTTAACTTCTCTAGTTTTTAGACATGTGTTTCGTGCAAACACAGGGTCTAAGTTTTGAGGAGTTATAGGTATTTGAATAGAGTAGAGAACCAGGTGTAGCAAGTATCGGGATTCTTCAAAGCGATCGAAGATGTAGATACTTGTGTATGGTATTCAGTTGATAGTAATGATAAAGAGAAATTGCTTCTCTTTCAGGTTACTCATAATTGGAAGCATTCCTAAGTTGAGTAACGTTGATCGGTCTCTCTCCATTTAGTTGACATGCACTGGAGACAGCTGCATGATTTGAATCTGGTTCAATTAAATCAGTGCCTCTGGTTCTATATTGGATATAGTACAGTTCATATCTTAACATTGTTAAGGTACGGGGAGTTGTCCGGCTTATGATTAAAACCAGACTCTGGATAACTCAAGGCACGTTTCTGTAATGGCTGTTTGTGGGTTGACCCAGGCTATGACAAGGGTTGACTTTCTACCATCTGGCAGATCAATAGAAATATTGTTCTAGACTCGCCACAGTTTTATTAAAAATGGATTTTTTCAAAAACAGTAGTGGGAGTATGGTAGAACTGGAAGTGATTCCAGAACCGCAAACGATTACTGAAGATTTGATAAGGAACCTAAAGATTCAATCTGGTTTGACATTCCATTGGCCACTCCGCAGATAAGGTGGGTAACTTCAGGCACCCGAGAGATACTCCGGTAGCCTCGAGGACGGTGACAGGGAAGTTCTTGTTTACCCACACTTGCCATTGTTGTTGTTCCAGGCTGCGAGACCCGGCAGGAGGATGAGTATAGCGTCGTTCTAAACTAGCTTTAGAAGTGCACGTCTATATGACTCTGCCAGAGGGTTGTCGTAGTCAGTGGGAGCAGCGGAAGCATTGGTGGACATCAGGCTTATGTCTATTTATAGACTAAAGCAGATATAGCGGAGATAGATCATCTATTTCTGATGTGACAGTCATAGGTTTGACGTCATCAGAATAGGGGATGGATCTGTTGAGAAGGTAGTAGGGTGTGATATCCTGGTATTTGGATGACATACACAGAGTAGGAAAGGAAACTCCTATACTACGATCGGTTATACTTTGGTGGTCACACAGTGTTTTCTCCACAAAGGACTTGGACATTATATCAGACATACTGGTTACTAGATCTATGGTTTTAGATCTAGATTTGGGTGGTTTCCCAATCAGGGCACTTTGACAGCATTCTAAGAGTATTTAGAATGGACGACTCCTGGCATGGTAGTGTACCTGCAGGTAATGGAGTCACCCTCTCTAAAGGTGTCTTATAGACTAAAGGGGAGAGGGATGTTCATGATTGGCAGATCACTTGCTTAGGCAATTGAGTCAATCATGAGATGTCAAGTACCACACCAGATGTTGTTCTTGCACTAGATGCAATAAGTTGACATTGATCCAATCCTGGAAAAACAGTCGGAAGCAGTTTTAGAACATAAGTGGCTGTTCTAGGGATATGATAACGAAAGCCCCATTCGGGAAACAGTTATCATTCCAGGCTTCCAAGGTGACCTGGACGACAAGGAGGTTGTCAGAGTTATAGTTTTCCTTCTGACGTGGGGCAGTATTTTGGACAGGTGGTCCAAGGCAATACTGAGGGAGGCATGGCGCATGATACTGATTGAATTCAGTTGACGATACAGTCTAAGAAGTTTGGATTTAGAGTTCATTTATGAGCTAGGTCCCATCAGACATCCAGACATTCTAAGACAGGTATTGCTCATTTCGGGAGATGGCTTTCTCCACGAACTTGAGATATAGAGAGACATAGAAAGAAACATCAAGGTGGATCCACTCACTGAGGCTATTCCTCGAACGCAATAGTTTCACAAACGGATTTTGTGAGACTGACTAGTAGGGGAGTTGGGTGTTCGGTATCACACAGGCTGTGAGTATGCGACATCACAATAATTAGCCTTGAGTGCAAGTGGGAGATTGTTGGAGATAGTGCCCTCAGAGTCAATTATTGGATCACAGGCACGTGATTGCAATAATTGAGGGAGGACCTATCCCGGTAGGACAGTCTTACTCGAGATGATAGTACGCTATCTGGTTTACCTTTATCATCGTGTACTGCTTTAGGTGACCTGGCAGGTCACTATTGCACGTTGATAGAGACCCTAGGATTCTTGCTTGACTGCCAGCAGTATGAGGGCGATCATATAAGTGAGAGCTGGAGTCTATAAGCACATCCTTAAAAGGTCCCTAGTCGTGGGAGTTTCGAGACAGGGCATCGATTCTCTAGAGTAGACTAGTGTATACAGTCGAGACCCCGACGAGGGGCGGTGGCCGGTCTCACAAGCCACTGGTGTCAGTTGGTTCACCTAAGATGTATACAGGTGCTCATTGGGTTATGAGTACACCGGACAGGACTCGCCGGGAACATTCTAGTTGGTCTTATACCTGACGTCAGATAGCAGTTCCAAGGTGACATGTGTACAGGTTAGTTCATCGACCTGGGGATCGTCATTTGTCTCGTGTGAGTTCCCACTGTGCTTTGATTACTACCCTACCACGGCTCAAAAGAGTCGTGCAAAAAGGTTTTAGTTGGGTACAGTCCCGAGCCACATGGAGGCAGTGAGCGGATCTTCAGGGGTTCGTCTCTCCCGGTATTGGGGGTGAGGTCGCGCTGTGTCTAGGAGAGCCATTACACGAAGTCCTTGGCCAAGGCAGGAGATTTACTGGTAGGTATTCCAGTAGTATCTCAGGGTGTTCTGGGCTACACTCCGACACGACTTGTACCGCTTTTGGGGGTCTGACTTTTACCAACCCCTTAGGCCCGACATGCGATGCTCATAGACGAACGGACCGGACTGTACGGATATTGTCACTGACAGGCTCAGTAGGGTGTCAGGATGAGTTCGCTCATCGACGTCCCTTTTGGTCAATAGCTGGTGGCCCGTCACGTATTGGCTTATACCTCTGACGTGCTAGTGGTTAAATCCACAGCCATAGTATTGACGAGTCTTTAGAGTCCACCACACTTTCAGTTACTCAAGCTTTCGGGCGAAACGCTGTAGAGGCCGTATGGAGATATGGCTGGGTCCGATCAGATAAGTGCGGTATTGCACGGATCAGGATCGGACGGTTAGTACTAGAGGCCGTATAGATATATGGCAAGGTTCGATCGGATACGTGCGGTATTGCAAGAATCAGGATCGAACGGATATTACTAGCCGGCTTTGGTTTAAGCCGGATCCTAGTATAGTACAGTGTAGATTTTGTCTCATTGCATTTGTATCCGGTCGGAATACAGATGCGGGTGTGTATGCACAGTATCGGGGTTTTCCTGTAATTTATTACGGGACCAGTTTTCTGGAGTTGCCAGTTTGCATTCCGTTCCGGCCGGTTTTCCTTTGTTCTTTCCCGGCCGGACTTTTCCGATGGAGGGTGTTATTTGCAAGTTTGCAAATAACACATTGTGGAGGATTTTCTTGCAAATGTATTAATTATGAAAGCATCTTTTGATACCATTCTTATCCATCATTATCACTTGCTTTTTGTTGATTAGAAGTGATTTGGAGTTGATGTGAGTTAGTTATGATGAGGTTTGGATATGGTCACCCTTTCTCTTTTCCTAGACTCACCTCCCTCTTGCTTATGTATTCTTTTCCTCCACCATTTTTCCAAGATGAGATGGTTGAACATTTTTGAGAGAAAAGAAGATGAGATGGTTGAACATTTTTGAGAGAAAAGAAGATGAGATGGTTGAACATTTTTGAGAGAAAAGAAGATGAGAGCTTCATTTTGAGAGGGTAGCATTTTGATCTCTTTTCATGTTAAGAAAAATGCAAGCACCATTTTTCTTATCTTGTTTCCTCCATCATCTTCAAATGGCAACGAACCCAAATGAGACATAGCCTCTACAATACACTTCCTACAGCAAATCTTGGACGCGTCGGCCAGCCAACTTCGAGCCCGAGTTGCCTCGGTATAGAGGTGGGAGCCCGTAAAAGATGCAGGCGATGTGGTACCCTTTCCGGCGAGGAGGCGACGATACGGAGACAGGACTTTCCGCGGGAGATCGGGACGATGACGAGAAGACCGGAGGAGTTGGATCACTCGGTATATCTCTAACCCGTCTTGTAGTTAGCTAGAATAAGTTTAATGGTTCGATCCGGGTGTTTAGTGCGCGGTGGTGCCGGTTTGCTAAGTTCGCAAAATTAAAGTTTATCACCGTTTCCGCATTTGGCCGTCGGATTGACGGCCGGGGCGCCGCCATGCACTTATAGTCCTCTGAGTCTGCTCTCCTAACCTCGATCCCTTGGAGATCAACCATCTCCACGATCAGGTGACACTGCCTTAGAATATGTCTGGATCACTGATGGGACGGGCGTTCCTTAGCGTAAGCCACAACTCCATTGTCACACAATGGCAGGAATGAAGTTCATCTCATGAACTAATATACACCCAGACTGCCTCTTTGGTAGCATCTTAAGTAGCGATGTATCTTGCCTTTAGTCGTCTAGTACTCTTCCAACATACCGTCCCTTTACTGAGGGTAAAGACAATGCCTGCGACTGACTTTCAGTCGTCCTTATCACCTTGGAACCCTTCTAGTGATTCTCCCCAGGATCGATTGATAACATCTCACTGCAACTAGTGAGTATCCTAATATCCAATTAGATCTATCTCATAGATCCAAAACCCAGGATTTAGGAGGTATCACTTTGATCCTATATGGAGAATCATTGTGATAAGCGGAGATTGACCGAGCGTAGCATAGGAAACTCCTTCCCTATCAAGAGTATGTCATCCACGTACTCTACGAGGATCACTACCATACTCTCTACTACCTTTTTGTATATACCAGGTTCATCTACCATTTTGATGATGTCAAACCGTTTGACTACTTCATCAAAACAGATGTTCCAACTCCGCTATGCCTGTTTTATCCTATAAAGCATCTTGTACACGTTTCCACTGCTCCCACTGTTTACGAAGCCCTCTGGCTGTGTACTTACAGACGCTCTCTTCTAAAACATCATTTTAGAAAAGCAGTCATGACACCTAACCGCCAGATATCGTAGTCATGGTATGTAGCCGTGGCAAGTAGGATCCGGATGGACTTAAGCATAGCCACTGGAAAAGTTTTCATCATTATCCACGCCTGGTCGATGACGAAAACCTTTAACAAGTCTAGCTTTGAAAGTCTCAACTTTTCCATCTACACCAAGTAATCTTCTCAAGATATACTTGCTCCTGATGGGGATTTAACCCTTCAGATATAGCAACCAAAGTCCATACTTTGTTGGTGTATAAGGATTCCATCTCAGATCGCTAAGCATCCAGCCATTCTTATAGAGTCCCACTCCTGATGGCCAGCTCGAAACTAGTTGGGTCATCATCTCATGATGCAATCCTCGCTCCCACTGTCATAGAGAAACTGAAGTATCTCTCAGGTGGGTGAGAAACCCTACTAGATCGGTGGAGAGGCTGAGGTTCGTTGGTTTTTACTGAATCCTTCGGTTCTACCTAATCATCAGCTGCTGTTTGTATAGCTGGAACCTTTCCAGTTGTGCATAGCAGACCTTGCCTCGAGCTTGTACGGATTTTGCTTGTAGACATAGGCCGGACAACCCCAAATCTTAACTAGCTTAAGACATGGGCTCTTCCCATACCATATCTCATATGGAGTGTAGGCTGTGATCTGATTCGAACCCTATTCAATAGGTATGCAGCTTCTCAAGCGCATAACTCCCAAAACGAAACAGGAAACTCAGTAGTACTCATCATAGAGCACACCATATCACATAGGGTTCTATTGCTCCACCCCGATATACCATCGTGCTATGGTGTATACGGAGGAGTAATGCTGAGAGAGAATCTCATTCTCCTTTAGAATAGTCCAGGAATTCTATGCACAGGTATTCTCCTCCTTGATCTCATCATAGGACATAATACTTATACCTGTATTTTGGTTCTCTACTTCTAACTTATATTCTGTGAATATCTCAAAAGGTTCGGACTTGTGTTTCAACAGGAACATAGGTCTGAATCTCGAAAGATCATCAGAGAATGTAATGATGTACAAAGAACCGGTCCTGGCATGTGTAGACAGGGGACCTTACATACATCAACATGTATCAATCCCAAGAGTTCACTAACTCTTTCTCTGTTTCCATTAAACAGAGCTATGGTCATCTTATCTTTGTGACATGACTGGCAAGTTTTCACAAGATGTAAATTCAAATAGATTTAAATATGCATCTTTGTGCAACTTAGCTAGTCGGGTCGCATTGATATGACCTAGTCTACAATATCTCAAGAAGGATCCATTCATTTCTGAACTCTTCCTCTTGTGTGTGTTCCGTATACTAAGAACTGTAGTTTGATTTAGAACATTAATGATTTTAGATAACGTGCCTGAACCGATCAACTTTTGATATAGGAAATGTTCAAAATATTATCCAACAATACAAAATTATATCCTTTCTTTACTAATAAAGAGACTGATATGATTTTGTATATCAGGTTCGGTATCTAATAGCATTTGTTCAGAATCAATGTATTGGTAATACAGAGTGATAGTGACCAACAGACTTGGTTACAACATTTGCACCGTTTTCTGTCTCATGAAACTTATCACCCGTTCTTAGTTCTCTACCTATCTGTAGCCCTATGTAACAGATTACATATCTGGGATCCTGATCTGGTATCAAATACCCAGGACGTAGAAGATACAGAGAAACAGTTCTTTGTAACGAACACACCCGAAGATGATGAATCAGTATGCACTTTCTTCGTTTGGGCGGCACGGGAATTCTGGTAATCCCCAATTTCCTGCTCTGTCTTATAACAATTATAAGTTGGAGGGGGACCAACGCTCCCCAGCTCAGTAAAAACAAGCGGGTTCGGTCAATATTCCGTATTATTATCTTGATTAAGACGTGATATGGTCGCTACGTGGAGAGAGAGAAGAAAACACTCAGCGTGCGCTCTTGCAAGAATAGATTGGTTATTATTTTATCTAATCAGGATGGCTCCCACTGTTTTAATCAAATCTTCCTTCAAACCCTAAAAAGATAGACTAGCCGGGATTAATTACACACTATAAGTTCGCCAATCTTTCAGCCAGGCCAGTGTCGGTATTTTGAGGGAGGTCCCCCGTGCTTTGGCACGAACATAATTACAGTAAACCTCATTTTCCCAGAGGCGTAACCCCGTTGATACCTTTCTAGACACCTACTTGATCGGCTAATTGTAATGTGTAAAACTCTCCCAGGAGTAACAATTACTCGCAGCGGGTATCGGGATCCAACTATCTCATAGAAGGTATGCAATCTCATTGCAAATTTCAACACTTGAAATTCTCGATAATTTTTCCCCTAGCACCCTATGACCTTGACGGAGGTCAACAAAGCATAGGCTACTAGTCAAGTTCAACCCGTCATTTCTTGATTGAATCAATCCCACCCACCCGCACAACCCTTGACGGAGGTCAACAAGGTCGCACGACTACCCTAATCCAATCTGCATCATATGCATAAGCAGATAAATACTAGTTAGCTACCGCACACTACGCCTTGACGGAGGTCAACAAACATAGCACGAATACTAAGCAGGACTTATCTGAAATGACGGAGGGCTATGACTGGTTTTTCTGAAAACCTATTGCGTAATGAACTTGATATCGTTGTAGAATCAAATGATTTTAAAATGGAGTGTTTTTTAGGCTTTTCTAGTTTTGCTAAAGGGGTCACTCCCGGTGAAGGGATCGTCGGCCCTTTCCTCGTCGAATGTGGTGCGGGATATATCATATATATCACTGTGCAAAGCAGAAACTATAGAAGCAATCAAAAGACAAACCGAGAGTTGTAGCATCTGCCAGTTATTGCTAAAGGAGTCACTCCCGGTGAAGGGATCTCGGTCCTTTCCACATCGAATAAGGTGCAGGATATATCATATATACCGCTGTGCAAAGCAAGAACTGTAGCTACCCGTTTTATTTTGAAATTCGATTCTACAACATCTTAGGTTTCTTTTCTTTCATTAATCACATTAATGAGTCCCATCATTTAAGTACCTAAACATCACAGATAAATACGACGTACACTTATGCCATCCGCATTCGCCTCAATGTTCCCTCGTGAACCGTTAGGTTAGGTAACTAATGACAGAGCGGGGCAGGGCTAGCACGGGTGTAAAACATAAGTAACGTCTATATAATATATCATATATACTATATACAGTATTTATCACAGAACATATCACATGATCAGATCACAGATATCGCAGCAGAAGAATCATATGAAATATTGGATATACTAGGACGTCCGTGTTTTCAATACGAGCCAGTATAAAACACGGATTCCACGGTCGCGTTGAATAGCCAAAACCTACACCCCTAGACCCCTACGAGAGCGGCAAGGAACCCTACCAATTCTAGAGTTAGGAGACCCCGACTCGACTCCTCGAGTTGGTCTCCCACTGGATTCCAGAACCCGGTTACTTGTGCCCTCCTCCCTGGGTCTATCCTAGTGCGGAAAAGAAAATAATATACAAAAGGTGACATCTTCCGCAACCTGGAAGTGCCCCAATAAAAGAATATTACATACAAGTTTTTCGGGAATGAAAATGAAAAAAACTCACCTCACATAAAAACCCCCCGGCTATTCAAACACGACGATCCAATATAACATATCCAGCAACACATAACATCACATGTCATCAACGTAAGTAAATATGCGCATCCCAATTGTCGTTGACATATAGCAATGAAACCGGCGATATCACATATTACACTTACGGTCACAGAAAAGAAAGTGTAAAACTACAACAGTTGGAATCCGCAACCTGCATAGACATCGCATGCCTAATCAAATGAATTCCTTAGGCATCGCATGCCTAACAATTATAAACCCCGCATTTTAGTCTCATTATCGAAAATTCTTTTCAATATCAAGTTGGGTAATTCAACAAGATTCCCGACATCCTGATCGAATGCTCATCGCAAACTTCAGTAGACGGCCGCACCCCAAATACCGTCGACGAAGTGCACCAAGGCGGAACACCGCTTCCGTGAGCACCCAAACGGATGCTTTCGGCGACGGGGTTCTCCTACAGTCACTTGGTCGGGGCTATGGGACGTGGCTATCTATTAAGTTTACCCAGAGAGTATCCGCGTACGCTACGTGATTGCGACGGACTTTTGATTACATCAAAATTCCATGGCAACTGATCAAGTGAGACTAAACCGCTAGATTTATAACATTCATTCAAATCAGTTATCTCATAACTGCTTATGGATTCCAAATATTGTATCCCATTCCAGATAAATAGAAAATGTTAAACTATCCGATCGAACATTCAAACACCCAAGTTTTCCCGAAACAAATAAACACATGAAATAGGTTTAAAAAACATCCAGTTCATGCCTCAGTACCAACGGTCCAGCCGTAGAAGGGTCAAGCCAACGCCTCACATGTGGCACGCCGTACTGCCCCAAACCCGAAGGTTCAAAGGGCAGTTCAAAACGGTCACATAATCGAGTTAAGGTTTGTTGTCTTCTAGAGGGTCCATCGTGTTACTTGCACTACTTAGAACGCTATTAAACCACGGAAAGATCCAACACTTGGAAATTTCCCGGCAGGGGAAAAGTGGGTATTTATATTCGGTTGAACTTTTTAACATATTCTAAAAATACCCGGAAAGCCACATAGACAAAGTCTGATAATCCGATTGAATCTACGAACTCCCAATACAACCCAGAAAACTCAACTCTTGATTGCATATTAAAAATTACCAAAAAATACAGCACCAAAATATAAGAATTACTGTGCAAAGATCAATGGGAGAAGAGACAAAATGGCCGCGGAACCGCCACATTAGCCATGCTAATGCCGCGGTTCCACCGCACTTTGATGGAATCAGGTGATCGTGCTTCACAGTAATTCTTAGAAATTCCTGCTGATATTTCTGAATATTTTTAATTCACAAAAATCTACATTTTTGAAAATTGCCCAGAGAGCAATTTGAGTTAGGGTTTCGATGTTCGTTCGGATTTCAAACGTCGTCTACACTTCGCCAAAGGCTCTAGCTAGGCTCTGATACCACTGTAGGTCAGGCAGCCACCCCATCCAATGGGGTCGCCGTGGCACCAACGGGTCCCTCAGCCGCTACTTTTTACGCATGCCCCCTCACGAGGACTACAACCCGCCGGAACACCATCCGGTCTCGGGACACCCTGGGGGTAAGAGCCTATGCTTCGCCACACTGTCACACAGTGAGAACCCCCCATAGGTCGACATCCAATGCCTAGTAGCTTTGATACCACTGTAGGGTTCCTAGGCACACTAATGAGGTCTCACAAGGCATCAACCATGGCAAATTCAAATTTTTCTTGTGCCTACAAACCCTAATACGGATCGTTAACTAGAATTTAGGCGAAAACGATAACTAGTTAACAACTTAACTAAGAGTAAACGGAAAATACAACCTTTGTAGATCTGGTCCTCCACCTCCATAGCTCTGTGATGAAGTCCCCTCGCTGCGATCATCGGATCTCGGGCTCTAGCGTCGGCTTCATCGGAGAAATGGGCGGGCTAGGTCGTCGACTTCGATGCCGAAGATGATCTACGTCGAGGCAACACAAGATCAAGCTTCAACTTCACTAAGTCATGAAACTTGTGAAGAAAACACCCTATACTACTTGGCAAGTGGTAGAGGATGAAGAAATAGGAAGTGGGTTCACTTTAGAATTGGATTTCTCACTCTTTTTCTCAAGTTGCCATTAAAGGTTGCAAGCTTTCTTCATTGTTGAAGAAGAAGAAGAAGAAGATAATATGATAAGTTATTTTCAAAATAGAAAACTAAATGATACTTATCATATTTGCAACCATAGTTAGGTGTAGAGAATAAACTAAGGTTAGGTTGAATGGTTAGAGTTAAGCATGAAACAAAAATGGTGGACTTATTCAAAGCTTCATGAAGCTTCAACTAGAAAACATATCAAGCCACCATTTTTCCTTTTGCCAAAATGAATGAATAAATAAATAAATAAGCAAATAAATCAAGTGAAACCCTAACCATTGACCAACCATGGTTTAAACCAAACATACACCCAAACTAGTATGTATCATCAAACATGACAAAATCTTGTGCACAAAAATATATCATATACACAATGTGCACATCAAGTGAGAAAATCCATCTTAAGTGAACAAATACTAGTTAATGCAAAATAATATATCAAATATATAATTATGCATTAAATCATCGAATCAACACTTGATTTAACGATCCGGTCATATCGCGTATGACCGACAAATATCCGATGTATCGACTTATCGAATCAATCCTCGATTCGATAACTAGGTTATATCGCATACAACCAATCGATACATTCATCGCGAGAATAGAATACGGTATCACATAAACGCATTATTCTCGGTCCCGCACATATCTCATATGTGCTCCTATTTCGTTTCGCTTGAGCCAGGAAACCTCTGTGTAGGAATCTAAAGACTCGTCAATACGCCGGCAGCAGGTGATGATCATATCAAACACCCACAAGCCCCAAGTGGTCTGCTAAACGTAACGGCCACCCGGGTATTGAGCGATCAGAAGATCGACGAGCAAGCCTGCTCATACTCTTGTGAATCCAACCAGTAACACTTACCGTACAGTCCGGTCTGATCATCTGATATGTCACATATCTCGTCTAGGGGTGGTAAACGTCAGACCCGAATAGCTTGATAAGTCGTGTCGATTTGAGGTCTATAACAGTTCGAGAAACTACTGGTAACACTTACCAGTAAATCTCAGCAACCCTGGCCACGGATTTCCGGTTATAGCCAATCGAACACAGCGCAACATCAACTCCCTATACCGAGAGAGACGAATCCCCTCCTATCGCTCATTGCCTCCATGTGACTCGGGACTGTACCCAAAAACCACCGTTTTGCACGCCCTCTTGGACGTGGTAAGGTGGAAATCAAAGCACAGTGGGAACCACACAAGTCTCTATGACAATCTTGGGTCAACAGACTACTCTGTACCAGTGTCTCCAGAGAACTGCCATCTGACGTAAGGTATAATACCATCTGGGAGTTCTCGGCGAGTCCGTCCAGTATACCCAGTCTCCACTGAGCACTCGTATATCATCTCTGATGTCAAACACCAATGGATATGGGATCATCCATCGCCCATCTGTATGGGTCGAGAAGGTATACGCTAGTCTACTCTGGTATATCCATGCCCCGTCTCGATACACCCACGACTACGGACCTTGAAGGATGTACTTATGGACTACCATGTCCCCACTAGTATGATCTGCATCATAGTCCAGGTAGTCAAGTACACATCCTAAGGGCTTTACCAACATGTAACAGAGAGACAATCAGTGTACACGTTAAGGGAAAGTTCAACCAGATAGCATACTATCATGTCGAGCAAGAAAGTCCTTCCTATATATGTCCAAGCATCCACTACAATATACATCCTATGTATAGTAATGGCCTCTAGGGCATACATATAACTAACAATCATCTCATGATGCAATTCTCGCTCCCACTGTCATAGAGAAACCAAAGTATCTCTCAGGTGGGTGAGAAACCCTACTAGATCGGCGGAGAGGCTGGGTTTCGTTGGTTGCTATTGAATCCTTTGGTTTTACCAAATCATCAGCTGCAGTTTGTATAGCTGGAACTCTTTCCAGTTCTACCTCATGACCACTAATTTCTTCACAAAAAATTCCCTTTCACAAATGTGGCATGCTGAGTAACAAAACATCTTTTGTTCCTCGGTTCGGTAGAAGATATTCCCTTGCATATGCTTGGGATATCCAACAAACTTCTACAGTACTGACTTTGCCTCGAGCTTCTCCAGATTTTGCTTTTTAGACATAGGCCGGACAACCCTAAATCTTAACTGACTTAAGAGATGGGCTCTTCCCTTTCCATATCTTATATGAAGTGGTAGGCAACTGATTTGATCGGAACCCTATTCAATAGATATGCAACTTTATAAGTACATAACTCCCTAAAAAGAAATAGGAAACTCAGTAGTACTAATCATAGAGCACACCATATCACATTGGGTGCTATTGCTCCGTCCCGATACACCGAGGTGCTGAGGTGTATTCGGAGGAGTAGTGCTGAGAGAGAATCTCATTCTCTGAATAGTCCATGAATCCCGTGCTCAAGTATTCTCCTCCCTGATCACATCAAAGGACATAATACTTTTACCCGGATATTGGTTCTCTACTTCAAACTTATATTCTATGAATATCTCAAAAATTTCGGACTTGTGTTTCAACAAGAACATATGTCTGAATCTTGAGAGATTATCAGAGAATGTAATGAAGTACAAAGAACCGGTCTTGGCATTTGTAGACAGGGGACCTTCATACATCAACATGTATCATCCCAAGAGTTTACTAACTCTTTCTCTGTTTCCAATAAACGGAGTTATGGTCATCTTATCTTTGTGACATGACTGGCAAGTTTCAGAAGATGTAAATTCAAACTAATTTAAATATGCATCTATGTGTAACTTAGCTAGTCGGGTCGCATTGATATGACCTAGTCTACAATACCTCAAGAAGAATCCGTTCATACCTGAACTCTTCCTCTTGTGTGTATTCTATATACTAAGAACTGTAGTTTGATTTAGAACGCCAATGCTTTTAGATAACGTGCCTGAAGCGATCAACTCTTGATATAGGAAATGTTCAAAACATTATCCAATCAATACAAAATTATATCCTTCTTTATCTAAATAAAGAGACTGATATGATTTTGAATATCAGGTTCGGTATCCAATAACATCTGTTCAGAATCAATGTATTCTGGTAATACAGGGTGACAGTGACCAACAGACTTGGCTGCAACACTTGCACCGTTTTCTGCCTCATGAAACTTATCACCTGTCCTCAGTTCTCTACCTTTCTATAGCCCATGTAATATATTACATATGTGGGATCCTGATCCGGTATCATATACCCAGGACGTAAAGGACATTGAGAAACAGTTCTCTGTAATGAACACACCCGAAGATGATGCATCAACATGCACTCTCTTCGTTTGGGCGGCACGGGAAATCTGGTATTCCCCAATTTCCTGCTCTGTCTTATAACAATTATAAGTTGGAGCTGGACCAACGTTCCCTAGCTCAGTATAACAAGCGGGTTCGGTCAATGTATCCGTATTATTATCTTGATTAAGGCGTGACATGGTCGCTACCTGGAGAGAGAGAGAAGAAAAAACTCTGCGTGCGCTCTTGCAAGATCATATTGGTTATTATTTTATCTAATCAGGATGGCTCCCACTGTTTTTATCAAATCTTCCTTCAAACCCTAAAAGGAAAGACTAGCTGGGATTAATTACACACTACAAGTTCGCCAATCTTTCAGCTAGGACAGTGTCGGTACTTTGAGAGAGGTTCCCCGTGCTTTCGCATAGACCTAATTAAAGTAAACCTCGTTTTCCCAGAGGCGTAACCCCATTGACACCTTTCTAGACACCTACTTGATCGGCTAATTGTAATGTGTAAAACTCTCCCAAGAGTAACAATTACTCGCAGCGGGTATCGGGATCCAACTATCTCATAGAAGGTTTGCAATCTCATTGCAAATTTCAACACTTGAAATTCCCGATAATTTTGCCCCTAACCTCCTATGACCTTGATAAAGGCCAGCAAACCATAGGATGCTAGTCAAGTTCAACCCGTCATTTCCTGATTGAATTAAACCCACCCGCACGACCCTTGACAAAGGCCAACAAGGTCGCACAACTACCCTAACCCAATCTGCATCATATGCATAAGCAGATAAGTACTAGTCAGCTACCGCACACTACGCCTTGACAAAGGCCAACAAACGCAGCATGAATACTAACTACTACTTATATAAAATGACGGAGGGCTACGACAGGTTTTTCTGAAAACCTATTGCGTAATGAACTTGATATCGTTGTAGAATCAAATGATTTTAAAATGGAGTTCTTTTTAGGCTTTTCTAGTTTTGCTAAAGGGGTCACTCCCGGTGAAGGGATCGTCGGCCCTTTCCTTATCGAATAAGGTGCAGGATATATCATATATACCGCTGTGCAAAGAAAGAACTATAGGAGCAATCAAAAGACAAACCGAGGGTTGTAGCATCTGCCAGTTATTGCTAAAGGGGTCACTCCCGGTGAAGGGATCTCGGCCCTTTCCTAATCGAATAAGGTGCAGGATGTTCTACAAGGAACACCGCGATGCAAAGCAAGAACTGTAGCTACCTGTTTTTGAAAATTCGATTCCACAACATCTTTAGGTTTCTTTTCTTTCATTAATCATATTAATGAAGTCCGATCATTTAATTTACCTAAACATCACTGATAAATACGACGTACACTTATGCCATCCGCATTCGCCTCGATGTCCCCTCGTGCACCGTTAGGTTAGGTAACGAACGACTGAGCGGGGCAGGGCTAGCGTGGGTGTAAAACATAAGTAACGCCTATATAATATATCATATACCGTATCTATCATCACATATCAAATGATCACATCACAGATATCGCAGAAGAAGAAACATATCTAACATTGGATATACTAGGACGTCCGTGTTTTCAATACGAGCCAGTATAAAACACGGATTCCACGGTCGTGATGAATAGCCAAACCCACACCCCTCGACCCCTACGAGAGCGGCAAGCAACCCTAACAATTCTAGAGTTAGGAGACCCGGACTCGACTCCTCGAGTTGGTCTCCCACTGGACTCCAGAACCTGGTTACTTGTGCTCTCCTCCTTGGGTCTATCCTAGTGCGGAAAAGTAAATAATTTACAATGGTGACATCTTCGGCTACCTGGAAGTGCCCCAATAAAAGAATATTACATACAACAAATTTTACATGAATGAAAATAAAAACTCTCATCTCACATAAAACCCCCGGCTATTCAAAACGCGACGATCCAATATAACATATCACAGAAACACATAATATCTCATATCATCAATGTAAGTAAATGTGCGCATCCCAATTGTCGTTGACATATAGCAGCGAAACCGGCGATATCACATATTACACTTACGGTCACAGAAAAGAAAGTGTAAAACTACAACAGTTGGAATCCGCAACCCCTTTAGACATCGCATGCCTAACTAAATGAATTCCTTAGACATCACATGCCTAACATTTATAAACCCCGCATTTTAGTCTCATTATCGAAAACTCTTTTCAATATCAAGTCGGGCAATTCAGCAAAATTCCCGACATCCTGATCGAATGCTCGTCGCAAACTTTAGTAGGCGGCCGCACCCCCGATGCCGTCGACGAAGTGCACTAAGGAGGAACACCACTGCCGCGAGCACCGGAACGGATGCTTTCGGCGACGGGGTTCTCCTACAGTCACTTGGTCGGGGCTATGGGGTATAGCTGTCTATTAAGTTTACCAGCCGAGTATCCGCGTGCGCTACGTAATTGCGACGGACTTTTGATCACATCAAAATTCCGTGGCAACCGATCAAGTGAGACTAAAGTGCTATGTTTATAACATTCAAATCGGTTATCTCATAACATTTTGTGGATTCCAAATATCGTATCACATTCCAGATAAATAAAAAATGTTAAACTTTCCGATCGAACAGTCAAACACCCAAGTTTTCCCGAAACAGCTCAACACATGAAATAAGTTTAAAAACATTCACTTCATGCCACAGTACCAATGGTCCAGCCGTAGAAGGGTCAAGCCAACGCCTCACATATGGCACGCCGTACTGCCCCAAACCCGAAGGTTCAAAGGGCAGTTCAAGACGGTCACATAATCGAGTTAAGGTTTGTTGTCTTCTAGAGGGTCCATCGCGATACTTGCACTACTTAGAACGTTTTCAAACTACGGAAAAATCCAACACTTGGAAATTTCCCGGCAGGGGAAAAATTGGGTATTTTTATCCGGTCGAACTTTTTAACATATTCTAAAATATCCGGAAAAACACAGACAAAGTTAAAGATTCCGATCGAATCGTCGAACTCCCAATACAACCCAGAAAACTCAACACTTCAGTATAAGTTAAAATTACCCAGAAAACTCAGGAATCAATATAGGACATTACTGTGCAAAGCACGTGGCAAGAATCAACATTGTGGCCGCGGAACCGCCGCACATGCTAGGGTGGGGCCGCGGTGTTAGTCCGCGACGGAACCCCGGCCGTTGATCCGACGCCGGAAACGCGGAAACGAAAAACTTTGCAAACTAGCAAACCAGCACCACCGCGCACTTTTACCCCGGATCGAGCCATTAACCTAGCAACTAGCAAACAAGAAAAGAGTAGAGAAGTATACTAAGCGATCCGTGTCCTTTGTTCTTCGTCTCCACTCCGATCTCCCGCGGAATCTCCATCCGTCACCTCCTCGTCGGAAAGGGCACCACGTAGCCAAATACTTTTACGGGCTCCCACCTCTGGACCGAGGTAACTTGGACGCGAAGTTAGCTAGCCGACGCGTCCAAGAAGTGCTGTAGGCAAGTGTAGAGTCTATGTCTCTTTGGGGTTATAGAAGTTGCCATGATGGAGAGGAGAGAAAAATGCTTTGGAGGAAAATGGTGCTCACAATTTTTAGCAAGGAAATGAGATGAGGAAAATGCCACACACACAAAAAATGAAACTCTCTCATTTTCTCCTTCCTCTAATGTGGTCAGCCCCTCATATCAAATGGTGGAGGAATCAACAAAACATGAAGGGAGGTGAGTGTAGGAAAAGTAGAGGGTGACCACATCCAAAAAGGCAATGATAACATTATCAAATCAACCTAAAATTCTTTCTCATCTCAAAAAAGCAAGAAATGATCATAGAAAAGAATGGTATCAAAAGATGCTTTCATAATCTATGCAAATGCAAGAAACCCCTCCATAATGTGTTATTTGCAAACTTGCAAATAGCACCCTCCATCAAAAAAGTCCGGTCGTGAAGGAACAAAGGAAAACCGGCCGGAACGAAATGCAAACTGGAAACTTCAGAAAACTGATCCCGTAATAAATTACAGGAAAACCCCGCTACTGCAAATACATGCCCGCATTTGTATTCCCACTGAACACAAATGCAAAGAGACAAAATATACACTATCTTATAATAGGATCCGGCTTAAGACAAAGCCGGCTAGTAAAATCCGTCCGATCATGATCCATGCAATACCGCACGTATCTGATCGAACCCTGCCATATCTCCATACGGCCTCTACAGTTTTTCGCCCGAAACCTGAGTAACTGAATGTGGTGGACTCTAAAGACTCGTCAATACTATGGCTGTGGATTTAACCACTAGCACGTCATAGGTATTAGCCTTACGTGACGGGCCACCAGCTATTGACCAAAAGGGATGTCGATGAGCGAACTCATCCTGAAACCCTACTAAGCCTGTCAGTGACAATATCCGTACAGTCCGGTCCGTTCGTCAATGAGTATCGCATGGCGGGCCTAGGGGGTTGGTAAAAGTCAGACCCCCAAAAGCGGTACAAGTCGTCTCGGAGTGTAGCCCATAACACCCTGAGATACTACTGGAATATCTACCAGTAAATCTCCTGCCTTGGCCAAGGACTTTTCATGTTCTGGCTCTCCTAGATACAGCGCGACCTCACCCCCAATACCGGGAGAGACGAACCCCTGCAGATCCGCTCACTGCCTCCATGTCGCTCGGGACTGTATCCAACTAAAACCTGTTTGCACAACTCTTTTGAGCCGTGGTAGGGTAGTAATCAAAGCACAGTGGGAACTCACACGAGACAAATGACGATCTCAGGTCGATGAACTAACCTGTACACATGTCACCAGGGAACTGCTATCTGACGTCAGGTATAATACCAACTAGCAGGTTCCCGGCGAGTCCTGTCCGATGTATTCATAACCCAATGAGTACCTGTATACATCTTAGGTGAACCAACTAATCACCAGTGGCTTGTGAGACCGGCCTCCGCCCCTCGTTGGGGTCTCGACTGTATACACTAGTCTACTCTGGAGAATCGATGCCCTGTCTCGAAACTCCCACGACTAGGAACCTTTTAAGGATGTGCTTATAGACTCCAGCTCTCACGTATATGATCGCCCTCATACTGCTGGTAGTCAAGCAAGAATCCTAGGGGCTCTATCATTATGTAATAGCGACTCGTAAGGTCACCTAAAGCAGTACACGATGATAAAGATAAACCAGATAGCATACTATCATCTTGAGTAAGACCGTCCTACTGGGACAGGTCCTCCCCTCAATCATTGCAATCACGTGCCTGTGATCCAATAATTGACTCTAAGGGCACTATCTCCAACAATCTCCCACTTGCACTCAAGGCTAATTATTGCGATGTCGCATACTCACAGCCCGTGTGATAACGAACACCCAACTCCTCTACTAGTCAGTCTCACAAAGCTCGTTTGCGAGACTATTACGTTTGAGGAATAGCCTCAGTGAGTAGATCCGCTCTGGTGTTTCTTTCTTTGTCTCTCTCTATCTCAAGTTTGCGGAGAAAGCCATCTCCCGAAATGAGCAATACCTGTCTTGGAATGTGTCTGGATATCTGATGGGGCCTAGCTCATAAATGAACTCCAAATCCAAACTTCTTAGACTGTATCGTCAACTGAACTTAATCAGTATCCTGCGCCATGCTTTCCCTCAGTATCCACATGGACCATCTGTCCAAAATACCACCCCTCGTCAGAGGGAAAACTATAACTCTGACAACCTCTCTGTCATCCAGGTCACCTTGGAAGCCTGGAATGATAACTGTCTCCCGAAGGAGAATGCCGTTATCAAATCCCTAGAACATTCACTTATGTTCTAAAACTGCTTCCGATTGTTTCTCCAGGATCGGATGAATATCAACTTATTGCACCTACTGCAAGAACAACATCTGGTGTGGTACTTGACATCTCATGATTGACTCAATTGCCTAAGCAAGTGATCTGTCAGTCATGCACATCCCTCTCCCCTTTAGTCTGTAAGACACCTTTAGAGAGGGTGACTCCATTACCTGCAGGTACGCCACCATGCCAGGAGTCGTCCATTCTAAATACTCTTAGAATGCTGTCCAAGTACCCAGATTGGGAAACCACCCAAATCTAGATCTAAAACCATAGATCTAGTTACCAGAATGTCTGATATAATATCCAAGTCCTGTGTGGAGAAACCACTGTGTGACAACCATAATATAACCGATCGTAGTATAGGAATATTACTTCCTACTCTGTGTATATCATCAAATACCAGGACATCACACCCTACTACCTTCTTAACAGATCCATCCCCTATTCTGATGAAGTCAAACCTATGACTGTCACATAAGAAATAGATGATCTTTCTCCGCTATATCTGCTTTAGTCTATAAATAGACATAAGCCTAATGTCCACCAATACTTCCGCTGCTCCCACTGACTACGACAACCCTCTGGCAGAGTCATATAGACGTACACTTCTAAAGCTAGTTTAGAATGACGCTATACTCATCCTCCTGCCGGGTCTCACAGTCTGGAACAACAGTAATGGAAAGTCTGGGTAAGCAAGAACCTCCCTGCCACCGTCCTTGAGCATACCGAAGTACCACTCCGGTGCCTGAGGTTACCCACCATATCTGCGGAGTGGCCAATGGAATGTCAAACCAGATTGAATCTTTAGGTTCATATCAAATCTTCAGTAATCGTTTGCGGTTCTGGAATCACTTCCAGTTCTACCATACTACCACTACTGTTTTCTGAAAAAAAAAATCCATTTTTGTTAAAACTGTGGCGAGTCTAGAACAATATCACTATTGAACTTCCAGATGGTAGAAAGTCAACCCTCGTCATAGCCCGGGTCAACCCAAAAACAGCCATTACAGAAACGTGCCTTGAGTTATCCGGAGTCTGGTTTTAAGCATAAGCCGGACAACTCCCCGTACCTTAACAATGCCAAGATATGAACTGTTCTATATACAATATAGAAACAAAGGCACTGATTTAATTGAACC
Source organism: Agapanthus africanus (assembly GCA_030015575.1). NCBI lineage: Eukaryota > Viridiplantae > Streptophyta > Magnoliopsida > Asparagales > Amaryllidaceae > Agapanthus > Agapanthus africanus. The sequence continues at coordinate 291,111,834 of JASDDO010000010.1, forward strand.
AGATTCAAATCATGCAGCTGTCTCCAGTGCATGTCAACTAAATGGAAGGAGGTCGATCAACGTTACTCAACTTAGGAGTACTTCCAATTATGAGTAACCTGAAAGAGAAGCAAGTTCTCTTAACCATTACTATCATCTGAATACCATATACAAGTATCTACATCTTCGATCACTTTGAAGAATCCCGATACTTGCAATACCTGGTTCTCTACTTTACTCTTATACCTATAACTTCTCAAAACTTCGACCTTGTGTATCTACGAAACACATGTCTAAGAATTAGAGAGGTCACAAGTAAACAGAATATAGTACGCGGACCTACCCCTCTGTCCTAATGGACACTAGACAATATACAATACTCTGTACAAGTCCCTTGAGTCAAATGACTCATTCACCGTGTGTCGTTGGTTTGAAAACTGTATTTTTGGTTAAGAAGAATTACACCGCTGTTCAATGCTCCTTACCTAACCATCCACTGATATAGGTAATTGTCATGGACATAATCTCAAAAAGGTATATCTCACTCTATGAAAATAGACGTACATATATATCAATTTGAAATTGGTGCATAACAATGGATATTCAAAACCAAATATTTGCCGACCGGCAAACAACCCAGGTGATTTCCTCAAATATCACCAATTACAACGAATCGCGATATAATGAGGTTGATCACCTAATTCCCAATAACTTACTCCCACTCATCATATGTAAAACCATACAGATGTGAGAATCATACCTGGTAAATACATACCCTGGAGCAAGTGTCTAATTGGGAAATCGGCTTTCTTTTAACAGTACACAGTGAAACTGAAACATTGAAATGTTTCGTTGGGGTTTCCTGGTATTCCTAGTAATGCCTCTTCCATTATCCAGATTCACAACTGTAACCGTATATCTCTTTGCCATCTCTCCAAATTCCTTTATATGCCTTTAGTCAATACCTTCTGTACACCCCTTTAGGCCAAATAGTTTTCTTCCTTCCATACCGTTCGGCACCAGCCAATGGTTTGGAAGAAGACTATCCAATAAGCATAATGAGTGTACTGTCCTAATCCTAGGAGCACTCGCAACGCGAGAGAAGGTGAAGATAAAAGACACCTGAATGAACTTTATTCCTATTTCTCCTGAACCGGGATCCATCCCCGAACTGGAACAAGTTCCTTTCGAGTTCGTATATAACCATACGATGGATTATCCAATAAACTGGGATCTTCGTAGTGATACGGAGTGTCCTGGAGAAATACAAAGGTGATTTAGGATTGGCGAAGAAATACTCGGTTTGGTCGTGAATAGCAGTCGCAATTTACTTTGGCCTCTTACTAATCCCTTGCTTTGTCTTAACTTAATACCTTCTGTACACTACCGTTAGGCTAATTGGTTTTCTTCATTCCCTACCAGTCGGCACCTGCCTATGGTTTGGAAGAAGACTATCCAATTTGCGTAATAGGTGTACTATCTCCTAAACCAAGGAGTACTCGCAACCTGAGAGAAGGTAAAAAGAAAAGACAACCGAATAGTCCTATTCGTTTTCTCCAGAACCGGAAACCATCCTCGAATTCCTTCGAGTTCGTATATAACCATACGATGGTTTTGTCCAATGGAAGTGGACGTTCGTAGTAATACGGGGTGTCCTGGAGAAAAAGGGTAAAAATAGGAGTGGCAATGAGGTCTGCAACTCTGACAATCCAAAAGCCAGTGTTAAGAAGGTTCGGTCAACTTGGTCACTGAGTCATAGTCTAGGGTCGGGTCAATGGTCGCTACCAAAGAGAGAGAGAAAAGAAACACTCAGCGTGCACTCTAACATAGATCAGAATGGTTATAACTTTATCTAATCTAGGAACTTCCCACTGTAACGTCAAATTCTTCCCCAAACCTGAAAGAAGAATTAGCCGGGATCACCCGAGGAGTAAACCAACTCATCAGTGGGAATCGGGATCCAACTATCATCGCATGATAACGTGACGGGATCCGCTCACGTTATCACACTCCAGAAGGTATGCGCATATCTGGCAAGTTTCAGTTCTTTTGAACTCCCGAAGTGATTTTTACCCCATGCTCTTATGACCTTGACTAAGGCCAACAAATCATAAGTCACATGTCAAGTTCTACCCATCATTGTCCAGGTTGATTTGAACCCACCCATACAAGCCCTTGACTAGGGCCAACAAGGCTATACGACTATCCCAAACCAACACATTTATCTATGCTGCATATGAACACCCAATAGCTACCAAACACTGTGCCTTGACTATGGCCAACAAACACAGCTTGAATACTATTGACTATCCATATGAAACGATGGAGGGCTACGAATGGTTTCTGGCGAAAACCTTTGACGTAATGAACTTGATATCGTTGAAGGAACTGGATAGCTTTATAAAAATATAGTGACGAAAACCTTTGCTAAAGAGGTCACTCCCGGTGAAGGGATCTCGGCTTTTTCCCCATAGAATGAGGTGCAGGATATTCCAACTGAATACCACGATGCAAAGAAAAAGTAAACGGCTATAGTGAAGTTACTGCCCTGATGCAAACTTTTGTCCAAGGGGTCACTCCCGGTGAAGAGATCTCGGCCCTTGCCTCGTCGACTGAGGAGCAAGATATTCCAACTGAATACCACTGTGCAAAACAAAAGTGAACATCCTTGCAATAACAGCTTTTTGAAAAAGTGTTCCAACAACATCAGAATAGGTTTGTTTATCTTGCATTGATCCGAATCAACGTAGTCCCATCAATTGATCACACCACAAAAGAACGAAAATAATGATTTACGTATATGCCATCCGCATTCGCCACTGGGTCCCGTCATCACCCGTTAGGTTACTTAACTAACGACAGAGCGGGGACTGGACTAGCGCGGATGCAAAACATATACAACATCTACTATTATATATATAATATATAATTTTCGCTTAAGGCGTGATAAAATGCAACATCACAGAAATGTACAGCATCATAGAACAATACAGATATCTGGGATCCCCGGGTTTCACAGAGCCGCTGCTGAAACCCGACGTTCCCCTGGTCGTGTGGATAGCCTGCGCAATGAAAATCCTAGACCCCTACAGGCGCGGCAAGTTACCCGCCAAAACCTGAAGCGAGGCAGCCCCCTTCATCAACGTGAATGGACCATCCAGCACTTCACGGAATCCGGTAACTTGGGCACCCCTCCGGGGTCAACCTGTACCCCCTATGAGTGCGGTGAATAGCCCGCCAATTCTAGAGTAAATCCCCCTCCGTCACAACGCCATGAGATGCGGGCTTGTTGCCCTCTAGAATCCGGCTATCCATGCACCCCACCTTGGGGTAATCCTAGTACAGAAAGTAAATAATATACATACAACGGGTACATCGACCGCAACCTGGTCGTGTCCCAAAATAATAATACAAACAGGCAGTGACGGCAGTCCACATGTCGGACTCTCGCCCCGCAATATCAAATGTACATATAAAACAAAACTGTACTAACATTGCAACCAGGCTATCCCCCACGACCGATCCGCAACATCACAGCACAACACAGAACATCAACGTGAATGTCACGTTCGTAAATCCGTCTAAAAGGGCTATAGCAGATAGACTGGATTTACCGATCGAATGACATTCACGGTCGCAGATATAATGTAAATACTGTGAACTAATATGTTTAAAATATCCGATCGAACAAATTTTACCAAGTAGGCCCCAAAGCATTACTGTAGCACTTACAGAAAATCTGGGCCCAAAAAGAATATCCCAAAACCCCTATTTCCAACCCAAAAGCCTACTGTTAAAATTTGGTGGGATGAATAGTAAAAAGCGCGGTAGAATCACGGCCCAATCATGGGTTTGGCCGCAGTTCCGCGGTGGTATGGAGGGATCTCGCGACCAAAATTTCATAGATTTCTTAGATTTTCATGCACAGTATTCTGAAAGAACCTGAAAAATTTTTGGAGCTGAAAAAATTTCGACAGAGAACACATGTGCATACAAAATACGGTTTTTAAGGAATTTTGTTCGATCGAGTACTAAACATACTAGACCAAGCTAGGTTAGATTAACGGCCTGGCTCTGATACCAATGTAAGTCCGCGGCGGAACCCCGGCCGTCGATCCGATGCCGGAAATGCGGAAACGAAAAACTTTGCAAACTAGCAAACCGGCACCACCGCGCACTTTTACCCCGGATCGGGCCATTAACCTAGCAACTAGCAAACAAGAAAAGAGTAGAGAAGTATACCAAGCGATCCGTGTCCTTCGTTCTTCGTCTCCACTCCGATGTCCCGCGGAATATCCATCCGTCACCTCCTCGTCGGAAAGGGCACCACGTAGCCAAATACTTTTACGGGCTCCCACCTCTGGACCGAGGCAACTCGGCCGCGAAGTTGGATAGCCGACGCGTCCAAGAAGTGCTGTAGACAAGTGTAGAGTCTGTCTCTTTGGGGTTATAGAAGTTGCCATGATGGAGAGGAGAGAAAAATGCTTTGGAGGAAAATGGTGCTCACAATTTTTAGCAAGGAAATGAGATGAGGAAAATGCCACGCACTCAAAAAATGAAACTCTCTCATTCTCTCCTTCCTCTAATGTGGCCGGCCCCTCATATCAAATAGTGGAGGAATCAACAAAACATGAAGGGAAGTGAGTGTAGGAAAAGTAGAGGGTAATCACATCCAAAAAGGCAATGATAACATTATCAAATCAACCTCAAATCCTTTCTCATCTCAAAAAAGCAAGAAATGATCATAGAAAAGAATGGTATCAAAAGATGCTTTCATAATCTATGCAAATGCAAGAAACCCCTCCACAATGTGTTATTTGCAAACTTGCAAATAGCACCCTCCATCAAAAAAGTCCGTCCGTGAAGGAATAAAGGAAAACCGGCCGAAACGAAATGCAAACTGGCAACTTCAGAAAACTGATCCCGTAATAAATTACAGGAAAACCCCGCTACTGCAAATACATGCCCGCATTTGTATTCCCACTGAACACAAATGCAAAGAGGCAAAATCTACACTATCTTATACTAGGATCCGGCTTAAGCCAAAGCCGGCTAGTAAAATCCGTCCGATCATGATCCGTGCAATACCGCACGTATCTGATCGAACCCTACCATATCTCCATACGGCCTCTACAGTGTTTCACCCGAAACCTGAGTAACTGAGTGTGGTGGACTCTAAAGACTCGTCAATACTATGGCTGTGGATTTAACCACTAGCACGTTAGAGGTATTAGCCATACGTGACGGGCCACCAGCTATTGACCAAAAGGGACATCGATGAGCGAACTCATCCTGAAACCCTACTGAGCCTGTCAGTGACAATATCCGTACAGTCTGGTCTGTTTGTCAATGAGTATCACATGGCGGGCCTAGGGGGTTGGTAAAAGTCAGACCCCCAAAAGCGGTATAAGTCGTGTCGGAGTGTAGCCCAGAACACCCTGAGATACTACTGGAATATCTACCAGTAAATCTCCTGCCTTGGCCAAGGACTTTTCATGTTCTGGCTCTCCTAGACACAGCGTGACCTCACCCCCAATACCGGGAGAGACGAACCCCTGCAGATACGCTCACTGCCTCCATGTCGCTCCGAACTGTACCTAACTAAAACCTGTTTGAATGACTCTTTTAAGCCATGGTAGGGTAGTAATCAAAACACAGTGGGAAATCACACGAGACAAATGACGATCTCAGGTCGATGAACTAACCTGTACACATGTCATCAGGGAACTGCTATCTGACGTCAGGTATAATACCAACTAGCAGGTTCCCGGCGAGTCCTGTCCGCTGTACTTATAACCTAATGAGCACCTGTATACATCTTAGGTGAACCAACTAATCACCAGTGGCTTGTGAGACCGGCCACCGCCCCTCGTCGGGGTCTCGACTGTATACACTAGTCTACTCTGGAGAATCGATGCCCTGTCTCGAAACTCCCACGACTAGGGACCTTTTAAGGATGTGCTTATAGACTCCAGCTCTCACGTATATGATCGTCCTCATACTGCTGGTAGTCAAGCAAGAATCCTAGGGGCTCTATAAACGTGTAATAGCGACTCGTAAGGTCACCTAAAGCAGTACACGATGATAAAGATAAACCAGATAGCATACTATCGTCTTGAGTAAGACTGTCCTACTGGGACAGGTCCTCCCCTCAATCATTTCAATCACGTGCCTGTGATCCAATAATTGATTCTGAGGGCACTATCTCCAACACGCGTTTCCGCGGCGCTTTGGTGGACTTGGGCTTACATGCTTCACAGTAACTCTTATAATACCCTGCTGTAATTTTTGGATATTTTTAATTTGGAAAAATCCACATTTTCAGAAAATGTACAGAGAAGGGTTTGAGTTAGGGTTTCGGTGTTCGATCGGATTTCTAACATCGTCTACACTTCGACTAAAGCTCTAACTAGGCTCTGATACCACTGTAGGGTTCATAGGCACACTAAGGAGGTTCCACAAGGCATCAACCATGCCAAACAAAAATTTTCCGGTGCCGAGAAACCCTAAACTAGATCGTTAACTAGAAGTTAAGGAGAAAAGAAATGCAAGCAAAAAACTTTGCTAATAAGTTAAAGGTATTACAACCTTTGTAGATCCGATCCACTACTTCTTTAGCTCCAAGATGACGTCCCTCCGCTGCGATCATCGGGATCCCGGACTCTAGCGATGGTTTCGTCGGAGAAATGATCGGGCTAGGTCGTTGACTTCGAGGCCGAAAATGATCTACGTCGGGGATACTCAAACTCAAGTTATTCCTTCACTTGGTCAAAAACTTTGTGAAGAGAACACCTTATAATACATGGAAAGTGGTAGAGGATGAAGAAATAGGATGTGGGTTCACTTTAGAATTGGATTTCTCACTCTTTTTCTCATGGCACCATTGGAGCTTTCAAGCTTTTGTGAGCTTGATGAAGATGAAGAAGAAGAAAAGAATCATATAAATTAAAAGAATAATATGAATACTTATCCTTTTAATCATGGCACCATGGTTGAGTTAAGCCCTCATGCTTAACTCATGTAGAGATTTAACCAAACCATTAGGTTAAAGGTTGGGTTAAGTAATATCTTTAAACATATGACAAAAGAGTTGACTTTGTCATTGTTTATCAAGCTTCATGAAGCTTGATAACTTTGACCAAAGTCACACTCTTTTGTTATATGCTTAGGAAAATAGTAAACCCTAATCTAACCTTGATTTGGTTCAAGTCTCATACACACAACTTGTTTGTATCATCAAGTATGATACAAACATGTACACTTGCATATATCACATATAAACAATGTGTACATTCAAGTGAGAAAATCAATCTTAAGTGAACCAATACTAGTTAATGTAAAATAATATATCAAATATATAATTATACATTAAATCATTAAATCAACACTTGATTTAACGCTCCGGTCATATCGCATATAACCGACTAATATCAAGTGTATCAATGTATCGAATCAACACTTGATTCAGCAACCCGGCTATATCACATATAACCGACCGATGATAAAAATCGTGAGAATTGAATACAGTATCACATACTGGTATTATTCTCGGTCCCGCACATATCCCATATGCGCTCCTATTTCGTTTCGCTTGAGTCAGGAAACCCCTGTGTAGGGCTCTAAAGACTCGTCAATATGCCGGCAGTAGGTGATGATCATATCAAACACCCACAAGCCGCCAGCGGTCTGCTAAACGTAACGGCCACCCGGGTATTGAGCGATCAGAAGATCAATGAGCAAGCCCGATCACACTCCTGTGAATCCAACCAGTAACATTACCGTACAGTCCGGTCTGTTCGTCTGATATGTCGCATATCTCGTCTAGGGGTGGTAATCGTCAGACCCCAATAACTCGATAAGTCGTGTCAATATGAGGCTCATAACGGGTCGAGAAACTACTGGTAACACTTACCAGTAGATCCCTAAAGCAGCCTTGGCCAAGGACTTCCTGTTATAGCCAATCGAGCACTGCGCAACATCAACTCCCTATACCGGGAGAGACGAAACCCCTCCTATCGCTCATTGTCTCCATGTGACTCAGGACTGTACCCAAAAACCACCGTTTTACGTGCCCTCTTGGATGTGGTAAGGTGGAAATCAAAGCACAATGGGAATCACACAAGACTCTATGACGATCTCGGGTCTACAGACTAACCTGCACCAGTGTCACCAGAGAACTGCCATCTGACGTAAGGTATAATACCATCTGGGAGTTCTCGGCGAGTCCGTCCAGTGTACCCAGTCTACACTGAGCACCCTTATATCATCTCTGATGTCAAACACCGATGGATATGGGATCATCCATCGCCCATCTATATGGGATGAGAAGCTACATGCTAGTCTACTCTGGTATATCGATGCCCCGTCTCGATACACCCACGACTAAGGACTTTGAAGGATGTACTTATGGACTACCATGTCCCCACTAGTATGATCCGCATCATAGTCCAGGTAGTCAAGTACACATCCTAAGGGCTTTACCAACATGTAACAGAGAGACAATCAGTGTGCACGTTAAGGTAAAGAGTAACCGGATAGCATACTATCATATCGAGCAAGAAAGTCATCCCTATATATGACCAAGCATCCACTACATTATACATCCTATGTATAGTAATGGCCTCTAGGGCATACATATAACTAACAAGTCAACGGCAGAATGGCAGATTCTCTTTAACAGCCGAGTACAGTTCGAGTTTACGTCTACCGGGGGACAACTTGTCCGTGTCCGTGCACATCCACAGTTATTTGATCATATCCTTGAGGCACAGTCCGATGACGTTCGTTGTCAGAGATCTTGGAGCAGGTTTGATAGGGCAGAGATTCAGAGTTCATGATCGATGATCAGGGAGTACTACGATTTAGGACTCGACTGTGTGCGCCAGATTCCTAGGGACCAAGATCTTACAGGAGGCTCATCGGTCAGTATATAGTGTTCATCCGGGTTCCACCAAGATGTACTATGGCTTGAGAGATGTCTACTGGTGTGAAGGGATGAGGAGAGATGTCACAGATTTTGTTTCGGGATGTTGACTTGTCAGCAAGTCAAGGCTGAGCATCAGAGGCCAGCAGGAGAATTACAACCTTTGCCCTTTCCGGAGTGGAAATGGGAACAGATTTCTATGGATTGTCTCGTGGTTCTACCTATTACAGTCAAGAGTATGACTCTATTTGAGTGATCGTAGACCGATTGATCGAAGCAGCTCACCTTCTGCCAGTCAAGACCACTTTCGGATTCGTTCAGTTTGCTCAGATATATATTGATGAGATTGTACGACTACACGACATTCTGACCTGTATTGTGTCCAAAGTGGCACCCAGTTCACCAGCCGACTATTGTAGAAACATTAAGAGACTTTGGACACCAGATTGAGTTTCAGTGTAGTTTTCTATCCGCAGACCGACGGTCAATTAGGGCGGACCATTCAGATTCTTGAGGATATGCTCCAAGCTTGCGTTCTAGATTTCGGTGGCAGTTGGGATCGCCACTTGTCCTTGATAGAGTTTTCTTATAATGACAGCTTTCAGGAGACGATTCAGATGGCACCCTTCGAGATATTATATAGGAGGAAATGTCGATCACCAATTTGTTGGATAGAGCTCAGTGAGAGCAGTATTTTGGGGCCATAGATTGTACAGGAGACGACAAAAAGATTCAGCTGATTCGGGATAGGATGAGAGCGGCCCAGAGCAGGGAGAAATCTTATCCAGACTGACGTTATAGCAGACTTGAGTTTTTAGTAGGAGATCATGTTTTCTTGAGGGTTTCTCCGATGTTGGGCGTATTGAGATTCAGAAAGAAGGGAGGCTTAGTCCCAGATATGTGAGTCCCTTAGAGATTCTCGAGCGTGTCGGCGTAGTTACTTATCGTTTGGGTCTTCCATCCAATTTCCCAGATGTTCACCCCGTGTTCCATGTATCGATGCTCCGTAAGTACCTTCATGACCCCTCTCGCGTGATACATCATCAGGCTGGAGCGCGATCTTTCTTTCACCAAGCAGCCGATAGTCATTCTAGATCGGCAGGTGAAGAAATCGAGGTCCGAGGACATACCGTCCGTAAAGGGTTCTTGGCGTGGCCCGAACGGCGAAAAGGTCACATGGAAAACCGAGGACGAGATGCGGAAGAAATTTCCCATCTCTTCGAGGGTACGCGCAGTTAGATTTTAAATTCGGGGACCGAATTTCTTTAAGGAGGAAGATTGTAATGTTTTAAAAATCATTTAAGTTAATTGTCCAATAACCGGTAACATAACTTGTGTTTTCCGTAAAAATTTAATTATAATTATTTTTCAACATAGACTTAAATATACCTATTCTAGCTATATAATTGCTAATATTTGGTATTTAATTGGTCACATGTAAATTTCTAGTTTACTTAAATATTTTTCTTAATTAATTATTTTAAATATTATTTCAAGCTTTCACTTATACATTAAATTAGTGTTAATTACAAATGAGAATGGGTTAATCATATATTAGTGAACCATGGCAACTTAGAATCAAGTTTGTAACATGCTCATTCTTTCTTAAGTGTGTCTCCATTGTTCTATAAAAGTCTAGGATCAATTAGAAATAAAATAAAATAAAAAGAATATGAAGCATGCAAGCATTTATTTGAGGTATGGTGCATGTTCTTTCGGGTATGGTCACCTCCCTTACACACTCACCTCACTCTTTCCCCTCTCTGCTCTAGCTGGCCGAGCCAGGAAAGAATTCAATAGCCCCTCCCCATCTTCACCACTTCATTTCCACTTGAAAAATACTCAAAATTTCATCAAAAATCCACACAAACTCTTACAAATCTCTATTTAAACCTTTACCCAATTTTTCTTGGCCTAATCTAGCATGGATCTAGGAGCGAGGAATTTTTTTTGGAGGCAAGTTTGCAAATTAGATCTACAAAATTGTGAGGTATAAATCTTAACCCTATGGTTTAATTGTTGGTTAATTTCTTAAATCAAACTTAATTAGGTAGTTATATGGTTCTATATTGCAAGTTTGGAATTTTAAGAGAATGGTTTGGGTTCAAGTTAGGATTTTTATCACTTGATTATCTTTGAAATGTGTAGTTTAACATGTTAAGACTTGCAAAACCTAATCTAGTTGCTAATTTGTTAATTGTTACATTTAATTTGTCATAATTATATATTCTTGCAAACTAATTTTTATGATTAGTGTAATTAGGTGGGATTAAAATTTAGTTAGGGCTTGTGTGGCTTAATTAAGTTATTAAATGAATATTGTGGCCACTAGTTTTGTTAAAACATATAGATTTGAACTAAAATGGTAAATTGATGCTTTCTACGTTTTTGGAATAAATCGATTTTAATTAAGTTTGAGGTTTTGATGATATACAACCTATTTCCTAATGTATTTAGTGTGTTGTGAATGCGTGATTGGTGCGATTGGGTTCTAGGCTTGGTATTTGCCACGTATAGCAACCCTAGTTGTGGTTTGTAGCGTTGTCGCGAGCGCGTTTTGTGCACCAAGTGCGTGCGCGTCCTGTTAGTGCGCGTGGTTGACTTGTATAGTTTGTGTCCGCGACTATTTATATCTATTCTCTTATTTACTTATGTACATTTCTAGGATCAGGTACAGAAGCGTCGGATGTGGCACGGAAAAAGCAAGGCTGAGATCGGATCAGATTAGCCGAGGCGTCCCGGTGAGTAGATCTACACATCTACGGGAGAATCGTCTGGATGGCGCGAGGCACCCGATAGTCAAGATTACTAGTAGTGCTTGTATTTATATGCGTAGTCCCCTAGTCATTCATCTCATTGCATTGCATCATCATAGATATATATGATATTATCTCATAGGACACTTGCACCATTACTATTGGTTCATGTTGCACGTGCACTATTCATGCGAACACACACGCATTTGGTAATTGCTATGCTACGAAGACTATAGAACTTGCTTAGAATCGGTATTTAAGCATTTGCATCATATATGATATGTAGACTTGTACTTGTATATTCTTTTCATCATGATGGATACGTAGGATTGTTAGTCATATATACATACCTCATTGCATCATGATTCATGCATAGCTTTTGGCAGTACTTCACATGGTATATACTATCGTATCATAGACATTCATCATCACCGACATGTTTACATATTGTGATTTTTCTCGAGGATTTCAGTATTGATGAGATTTTAGGATTTTAGGGAAAACCGCAAGAATTTTATTAACCTATTATCATTTTAAAAATAGAAATTTGTGGTTTTCTCGTGATATGATGTGTGTGGCATCCACCATGTGTTTTCTCTGTTCTTGAGTTATATCATATACCCGATTCGAGGTGGGCGATGCACCGTATGCGGGTACATGGTGGTCTCGGTGTGGTACTTCGGGGCAAGAAGATCGCACAAATGGCGTTGAGCCCGGCAGGGGAGCATTACCGACCGTTTATTATTTACGCGGCGGATATCCGGATGATACCGACGTAGTCGTGAGATTTGATGATATAAGTCGATCCGGACTGACGGAGCTTGAGATATTGAGATATTAAGACATTGAGATATTGAGATATTGAGACATTCAGATATTGGGATATATATATATATATATATATATATATATATATAGTGTCGATGCTTGACACAGATTTTCTGTTGATTTCATTGATGATACTCCATTTTATTGCATAGAGGTTTTTCTAAGATAAAAACAAAGATTTTCGCATACCAGACTTGTTCAGGTTTCGTGTTTGATTATGCATTCATGTTGCATTCATGATAGTACATCGTATCATATCGATATGCGTAGGTTGAGACGCATTTCCGTGCATGTTTACGATAGCCTTATTAGTTATTTACTACTCACGAGTTGGCAACTCACCCCAGTTGTGCCACAGTATCTTGCAGATTCGACCCATCAGTGCAGTAGCGGCGGGCGTACTTCGTTTTTTTTTGCTTCATTGCATCGATTTGCAGCATTGCTCATAGGTTGGTTGCGAGAATACTTTTGTTCCATCGTGTATTATTATTTGTATCTAGTATACTCCCTCTACCCTTGTATATTTGACTAGACGGTGAGACTCGTGAGACTTGTATTTATGGTGTTTGGTGTCGATCTCATTTGAGCCGACGTGGTGTTTCTCATTTCTTGCTTTCAGATGCGTATTTCGTACTTTTAATATATAAATATTGTATGTGGTTGTGATTCCGCCATTGGCGAAGAGCTAGCTCCCGCTTGGTGATGCCTTTATTCATTATTTATGTGTATTTTCATGTGTTATACCCGTTTGGGGGCCAGGATTTACAAAGGAGACTCTGCCGAAATTTTCAGAAAAATATGATGTTGCTTTTAAATGTTTGATGCCACTTATTTGTTAAAACCACATTAAAACAAGTTTTCCTTCGCTCTAATTGTTAAACGGTTTAGTTTTCTGGGCTTTGGCTTACTTAGACTACGTTACGCCTTTAGACGTTTTGTAATTTAAGTGCCAGTCATGTTCCATACCTTCGGGTCGTGACAAGGTGATGACCCAACTAGTTTCGAGCAGGCCATCACAAGTGGAGACTATGTGAAATGGCTAGATGCTATGCGATCTGAGATGAAATCAATGTACACCAACAAAGTATTGACTTTGGATGTTGCTCCAGAAAGGATAAAACCCATTGGGAGTAAGAGGATCTTTAAGAAAGATAATTTAGTGTAAATGGAAAAGTTAAGACTTTCAAAGCTAGACTTGTAGCAAAAGGTTTTCGTCAACGACCTGATGTCGACTATGATGAAACATTTTCTCAAGTCGCTATGCTTAAATCCATCAGGATCCTACTTGCCTTTGCTGCATACCATGACTGCGAAATCTGGCAGACTGCACGTCAAAACCGCTTTTCTAAACGGTGATTTAGAAGAGAGCGTATATATGACACTGCCGGAGGGCTTCATAGACAGTGGGAGCAGCGGAAGCATGTGCAAGCTGCTTAAATCCTTCTACGGGTTAAAGAAGGCATCGCGGGGATAGAACGTCTGTTTTGATAAAGCTGTCAAAAAGTTTGAATTCATCAAAAAGGTAGATGAACCATGTATAAATAAGAAGGTTGTAGAGAATATGGATGTCTTCCTCATATTGTACGCGAATGACATACTCTTGATAAGGAAAGGGTGTTCATATGCTACACTCGATCAAGCTCCTCTTATCACACAAGTTCTCCATGAAAGATGTTAGTTCACGGCGGCGCCCCGGCAGTCAGTCCGACGCCGGAATGCGGAAACGAAACTTTTCTTTAAACTTTACAACCGGCACTACCGCGCACTATAAACCCGGATCGGGCCATTAACCTACTCCTAGCAAAAACGAGAATGGGTAGAAAACTATACCGAACGATCTGTATCCTTCGGTCGTCAGCCTCCACTCCGATCTCCTCGCGGAATCTCCGATCTTCACCTCCTCGTCGGAACAAGCACCACATCGCCGGGTTCTTTTACGGCCCCCACCTCTGGACCGAGGCAACTCGGGCACGATGTTGGCGAGCCGATGTGCCCAAGAATACTGTAGGCTAATTGTAGAATCTATTGTCTCAAGCGGGTAGTGAAGTTGCCTTTGAAGGAGGGAAGAAGAAAATGAGCTTTTGAGATGGCTATGGATTTTTGTGGCAAAGCATAATATGAGATGAACAAACTTTTTCCCACTAAAATGAACCTCTCTCCTCAGTAGAAGTGGACGTCCCCTTTACAAAAATCGTGGAGAGAAAAAGGGAAATAATGCAAGAAAGAATATGTATGATAATGAGATGAAAATGGTCACACCATTTTCCAAATCAATCCCTTCATATTCCATCACCATAAATGCAAAGGAAAATGACTCAAAGAGAATCTAATAATGCAAGAACCATCATGAAGCCATAAATAGAAATAACCCCCTCCACAATGCTAATTTGCACATTTGCAAATTAGCCCCTCCATCAAATATCAGCCAACGAAAGGAAGAAAGGAAAACTGGCTGAAATGGAATGCAAATTGGCAACATCAAAAAACTGATCCCGTAATAAATTACATGAAAAACCCGCCATTGTATATACATACTCGCATTTGTATTCCCACTGAGTACAAATGCAATGAGACAAAATCTACACTGTAGAATACTAGGATCCGGCTTAAACGAAAGCCCGCTAGTATTATCCGTCCGATCATGATCCGTGGAATACCGCGTGTATTTGATCGAACCCTGCCATATCTCCATACGTCCTTTACAGCGTTTCGCCCGAAACTTGAGAATACGGTCTGTGGGGGACTCTAAAGACTCGTCAACACTTTGGCTGTGGATTTAACCACTAGCACGTCAGAGGTATTAGCCATATGTGACGGGCTACCAGGTATTGACCAAAAGGGACGTCTGTGAGCGAACTCATCCTGACACCCTACTGAGCCTGTTAGTGACAATATCCATACAGTCCGGTCCATTCGTCTATGAGCATTGCATGGCGGGCCTAGGGGGTTGGTAAAAGTCAGACCCCCAAAAGCGATACAAGTCGTGTCGGAGTGTATCCCAGAACACCCTGAGATATTACTGGAATACCTACCAGTAAATCTCCTGCCTTGGCCAAGGACTTCGTGTAATGGCTCTCCTAGACACAGCGCGACCTTACCCCCAATACTGGGAGAGACGAACCCCTGCAGATCCGCTCACTGCCTCCATATGGCTCGGAACTGTACCCAACTAAAACCTGTTTGCACGTCTCCTTTGAGCATGGTAGGGTAGTAATCAAAGTACAGTAGGAACTCACACGAGACAAATGACGATCTCAGGTCGATGAATTAACCTGTACACATGTCACCAGGGAACTGCTATCTGACGTCAGGTATAAGACCAACTAGCATGTTCCCGGCGAGTCATGTCCGGTGTACTCATAACCCGATGAGCACCTGTATACATCTTAGGTGAACCAACTGACACCAGTGGCTCGTGACACCGGCCACCGCCCCTCGTCGGGGTCTCGACTGTATACACTAGTCTACTCTGGAGTATCGATGCCCTGTCTCGAAACTCCCACGACTAGGGACCTTTTAAGGATGTGCTTATAGACCCCGGCTCCCACGTATATGATCGCCCTCATACCGCTGGCAGTCAAGCGAGTATCCTAGGGGCTCTATCAACATGTAATAGCAACCTTTAAGGTCACCTAAAACAGTACACGATGGTAAAGATAAACCAGATAGCATACTATCATCTTGAGTAAGACTGTCCTACCAGTATAGGTCCTCCCTCAATCGTTGCAATCACGTGCCTGTGATCCAATAATTGACTCTGAGAACACTATCTCCAACAATCTCCCACTTGCACTCAAGGCTAATTATTGCGATGTCGCATACTCACAGCCAGTGTGATACCGAACACCCAACTCCCCTACTAGTCAGTCTCACAAAGCTCGTTTCCGAAACTATTGTGTTCGAGGAATAGCCTCAGTGAGTGGATCCACTGTGATGTTTCTTTCTATGTCTCTCTTTAACTCAAGTTCGCGGAGAAACCCATCTCCCGAAATGAACAATACCTGTCTTAGAATATGTCTGGATGTCTGATGGGACCTAGTTCATAAATGAACTCCAAATCCAAACTTCTTAGACTGTATCGTCAACTGAACTTAATCAGTATCCTGCGCCATGCCACCCTCAGTATCCGCCTCGACCACCTGTCCAAAATACCGCCCCTCTTCAGAAGGAGAACTATAACTCTGACAGTCACTCTGTCATCCAGGTCACCTTGGAAGCCTGGAATGATAATTGTCTCCCTAAGGAGGCTGCCATTATCATTTCCCTAGAACATCAACTTATGTTCTAAAACTGCTTCCGATCGTTTCTCCAGGATTGGATTAATATCAACTTACTGCATCTCGTGCAAAAATAACATTTGGTGTGGTACTTGACATCTCATGATTGACTCAATTGCCTAAGCAAGTGATCTGCCAATCATGCACATCCCTCTCCCCTTTAGTCTGTAAGACACCTTTAGAGAGGGTGACTCCATTACCTACAGGTATACTATCGTGCCAGGAGTCGTCCATTCTAAAAAACCTTTAGAATGCTGTCTAGTTACCCAGATTGGGACACTTCCCAAATCTAGATCTAAAACCATAGATCTAGTAACCAGAATGCCTGATATAATATCTAATTCCTATGTGGAGAAACCACTGTGTGACAACCAAAGTTTAACCGACCGTAGTATAGGAATTTCACTTCCTACTCTGTGTATGTAATCCAAATACCAGGACATCACACCCTACTACCTTCTTAACAGATCCATCCCCTATTCTGATGAAGTCAAATCTATGACTGTCACATCAAAAATAGATAATCTATCTCCACTATATCTGCTTAAGTCTATGAATAGACATAAGCCACTTGTCCACCATGCTTCCGCTGTTGGAGATAGTGCCCTCAGAGTCAATTATTGGATCACAGGAACATGATTGCAATGATTGAGGGGAGGACCTGTCCTAGTAGGACAGTCTTACTCAAGATGATAGTATGCTATCTGGTTTATCTTTATCATCGTGTACTGCTTTAGGTGACCTTACAAGTCGCTATTACACGTTGATAGAGCCCCTAGGATTCTTGCTTGACTACCAGCATTATGAGGGCGATCATATACGTGAGAGCTGGAGTCTATAAGCACATCCTTAAAAGGTCCCTAGTCATGGGAGTTTCGAGACAGGGCATCGATTCTCCAGAGTAGACTAGTGTATACAGTCGAGACCCCGACGAGGGACGGTGGCCGGTCTCACAAGCCACTGGTGTCAGTTGGTTCACCTAAGATGTATACAGGTGCTCATTGGATTATGAGTACACCGGACAGGACTCGACGGGGACCTGCTAGTTGGGATTATACCTGATGTCAGATAGCAGTTCCCTGGTGACATGTGTACAGGTTAGTTCATCGACCTGAGATCGTCATTTGTCTCGTGTGAGTTCCCACTGTGCTTTGATTACTACCCTACCATGGATCAAAGGAGTCGTGCAAACAGGTTTTAGTTGGGTACAGTCCCGAGCCACATGGAGGCAGTGAGCGGATCTGCAGGGGTTCGTCTCTCCCGGTATTGGGGGTGAGGTCGTGCTGTGTCTAGGAGAGCCAGAACATGAAAAGTCCTTGGCCAAGGCAGAAGATTTGCTGGTAGGTATTCCAGTAGTATCTCAGGATGTTCTGGGCTACACTCCAACACGACTTGTACCGCTTTTTGGGGTCTGACTTTTGCCAACCCCTAGGCCCGCCATGCGATGCTCATAGACGAACGGACCGGACTGTACGGATATTGTCACTGACACGCTCAGTAGGGTGTCAAGATGAGTTCGCTCATCGGCGTCCCTTTTACTCAATAGCTGGTAGCCCGTCACGTATGGCTAATACCTCTAACATGCTAGTGGTTAAATCCTCAGCCATAGTATTGACGAGTCTTTAAAGTCCACCACACTCAGTTACTCAGGTTTCGGGCGAAACGCTGTAGAGGCCGTATGGAGATATGGCAGGGTTTGATCAGATACGTGCGGTATTGCACGGATCGTGATCGGACGGTTTTTACTAGCCGGCTTTGGCTTAAGCCGGATCCTAGTATTAGATAGTGTAGTTTTGTCTCTTTGCATTTGTGTTCAGCGAGAATACAAATGCGGGCATGTATATGTAGTAGTAGGGTTTTCCTGTAATTTATTACGGGATCTATTTTCTGAAGTTGCCAGTTTGCATTCCGTTCCGACCGGTTTTTCTTTGTTCCTTCCCGGCCGGACTTTCCGATGGAGGGGCTAATTTGCAATTGTACAAATTAGTATTTGTGGAGAGGGTTTATTGCATTTGTGGTTCAACCATCATGAGATTCTTTTCTAGTCTTTTCCATTGCTTTTTTCATGATGGTTTTGTGAAGGGATTTGGATTAGATTTTGGTGTGACCATTTCTATATTGTTTATTCTCTTTTTCTTCTCTTGCTTAAGATTCTTTTTTCCTTCACCATTCTTATGAAGTGGTGGCCAGCCATTTTGGGAAGAGGGGAGAGATGAGAGGAAATTTCATTTGGTGTGGTTTTCATTTTGCTTGCTAAAAATTACATTGCTCATCTCTCCAAAGTTATTTTTCCCTCCACATCAAAGGCAACTAAACCCCAAAGAGACAATGGCTACTACACTATTCTACAGCAAATCTTGGACTCGTCGGCTTGCCAACTTCGCACCCGAGTTGCCTCGGTCAAGAGGTGGGAGCCCGTAAAAGTACTCGGCTACGTGGTGCCCTTTCCGACGAGGAGGTGATGGACGGAGTTTCCGCGGGAGATCGGAGTGGAGACGAAGATCGAAGGACACGGATCGCTTGGTATACTTCAATACCCGTATTTTACTTTGGTAGTAGCTAGGTTAATGGCCTGATCCGGGTGAAAAGTGCGCGGTGGTGCTGGTTTGCTAGTTTGCAAAGTTTTTGTTTCCGCGTTTCCGGCGTCGGATTGTCTGCCGGGGCGCCGCCGCGGACTTACATTGGTATCAGAGCCACGCCATTAACCTACCTAGCTTGCTCTAGTATGTTTAAAGACTCGATCGAACAAAATCCCCAAAAACCGTATTTTCCAATGCATAAGTTTCTGTCGAATTTATTTTGTCTCGAAAAATTTTTCAGGTTGTTTCAGAAACCTGTGTAGACAATTCTAAGAATTCTGGGAAGATTTGGAGTAGTGATTCGTTAGTACGACCGCGGAAACACGGCCAAACCCCTGGTTTGGCCGCGGTTCCGTGGCGGGAAAGTGTCTTCATTGCACAAAATTTTTCCAGTGGGCTTTTGAATAGGAAATAGGGGTTTTGGGATATTATTTTTGGGCCCAGATTTTCTGTAAGTGCTACAGTAGTGCTTGGGGCCCACTTCGGTGTATTTGTTCGATCGGATATTTTGAAACATGCTAGTTCACAGTATTTACATTATATCTGCGACAGTGAATGTCACTTGATCGGTAAATCCTGTCTAACTACTCTAGCTCGGTTAGACGGATTTGCGAACGTGACATTCACGTTGATGTTCTGCGATGCTGTACATTTCTGTAATGTTGCATTTTATCACGCCTTGAGCGAAAATTATATATTATATATATACTAGTAGATGTTGTATATGTTTTGCATCCGCGCTAGTCCAGTCCCCGCTCTGTCGTTAGTTAAGTAACCTAACGGGTGATGACGGGACCCAGTGGCGAATGCCGATGGCATATACGTACATCATTATTTTCGTTCTTTTGTGGTGTGATCAATTGATGGGACAGAGTTGATTCGGATCAATGCAAGTTAAACAAACCTATTCTGATGTTGTTGGAACACGTTTTCAAAAAGCTGTTATTGCAAGAGCGTTCTCTTTTGTTTTGCACAGTGGTATTCAGTTGGAATATCCTGCTCCTCAGTCAACGAGGCAAGGGCCGAGATCCCTTCACCGGGAGTGACCCCTTGGACAAAAGTTTGCGTCAGGGCAATAACTTCACTATAGCCGATTACTTTTGCTTTGGATCGTGGTATTCAGTTAGAATATCCTGCACCTCATTCTACGGGGAAAGAGCCGAGATCCCTTCACCGGGAGTGACCTCTTTAGCAAAGGTTTTCGTCACTATATTTTTCTAAAAAGCTATCCGATTCCTTCAACGATATCAAGTTCATTACGTTAAAGGTTTTCGCCAGAAACCATTCGTAGCCCTCCGTCGTTTCATATGAATGGTCAATAGTATTCAAGCTGTGTATGTTGGCCAAAGTCAAGGCACAGTGATTGGTAGCTATTGAGTATTCATATGCAGCATAGATAGATGCGTTGGTTTGGGACAGTCGTACTACTATTTTGGCCTTCGTCAAGGGTATGTACGGGTGGGTTCAAATTAACCTGGATAATGACGGGTAGAACTTGACATGTGACATATGATATGTTGGCCAAAGTCAAGGTCATAAGAGCATGGGGCAAAAATCCACATCGGGAGTTTCAAAAGAACTGAAACCTGCCAGATATGCGCATACCTTCTGGAGTGAGATAACGTGAGCGGATTCCGTCACGTTATCATGCGATGATAGTTAGATCCCGATTCCCACTGATGAGTTGGTTTACTCCTCGGGTGATCCCGGCTAATTCTTCTTTCAGGTTAGGGGAAGAATTTGACGTTACAGTGGGAGGTTTCCTGATTAGATAAAGTGATAACCATTCTGATCTAGGTTAGAGTGCACGCTGAGTGTTTCTTTTCTCTCTCTCTCTTTGACAGCGACCATTGACCCGACCCTAGACTATGATTCAGTGACCAAGTTGACCGAACCTTCTTAACACTGGCTTTTGGATTGTCAGAGTTGCAAACCTGTCACGACCCGAAAGAGCACGTGACTGGCCCTTGAACCATATGAAGTCTATAGGACTCCATCTGATCCAAGTAAGCCAAAAGCCCAGAAATCTAAAACCATTTTAAGAATAAGTAAAGAACTGGTTTAAAGAAGTGAAGAAAAACATGTTTGAAATCAAGGTTTTTAAATAACTAAGTCGAATGTGCATTTTAAAAACGGTACAGTCTTTTCTAAAAATTTCGACAGAGTTTCTTTTGTAAAACTGGCCCCGAATGGGGTACAACAAGGATAACAATATATATGCAATGATAAAGGCATCCCCAAGCGGGAGCTAGCTCTTCGTCAATCGACGGTCACAACCACACATGCAACAATAATATACAACGCCAAGTGGCGAGGATCAAATCCAAAAGAAAGCTCAAAAGCAACAAGAAACCGCAATACTACTAAGCGCGACTCTAAGGTCGAAATATACAACAATAAAGTCTAGGTCTGAAACAATATACAAGTTTTGGTTGATGGAAATACTAGATACAATGAATAAAATAAATACAATGGTGGTTCTTGATGCGAAAGAATCCACCTACCAAAGCAAATCACCCGCAAGAAGGTAGTGTGCCAGAACTGCCGCAAAGAAACCTGTACGGCAGGACCTGCAAGAACTGTGGCACAACGGGGGTGAGTTGCCTACTCGTGAATAGAAACATCTACAAGCAGAAACCGAATGCAAGACATAATCCTAGGTCAATACGATCAGTATATAAAAATCCTCAATATAAAACATGCAGCCTATAACAAGGCTAGGGTAAATATCTAACCCGAGTGCAATCTCCAGTGTCTGTGTCAGTGCCTTAGATAACAATATAGCATGAATGAGATATGAATGCGTGAAAACAGAATACATTCACATGAAACAACTGTTTTCATACATTAGTGAGATTTCCCTTGTATTTTAAAAATAAGGTACCACCATGAAATCAGCATAAAACTGTGCCTAGCATCGGCACAAACGGAATCCCAATATCCTGATATCTCAAAGTCTCAACCACAATATCTAGGGCGCCGTCAGTCCAGACCGGCCCCTACCATCCATCTCAAGACCACGACGGTATCCTCCGGATATCCGACGCGTCGGGTAAAGTCACCGGTAGGTAGTGCTCCCCTGCCAGGCTCACATCGTCATCACCACGCGCTTCTTGCCCCGGGGTACCTTACCGGGTCCACCATGTACCCGAAACGGTTCATCCGTCTCCTCGAATCGGGTTTCCAAATCCATCAGCAAACTCATGGTGGACGACTCATACATCATGGGAAAACCGCACTTTTTATTTTAAAAGAGAAATATGATTATTTGTGTCTTTGCGGTTTTCCTCCAAATCCAGAAAATCTCATAGAAATCCAAATCCAAACCTCAATAGCATGTAAAATAGTGAATACATGCATGAGAATCCATGAATGTGGCATAACAATGAATAACAGTGTGCAAGAAGTAGCAGGTAATAACTACAATGTCTAATCTAGCATATAAGGCGAGTACACTTACAACCTGTCTAAATTATTAGCTAACAACCTATATCAATGCAATAATATTTCTAAAGTGTACGTGGCATGGCAATTACCGATGAAGATGTGTGTGAGCCGGCAAGTAAGTGTACGTGGTACATACGCATCATCGGTAATGGTGCTGGTGTCCTATCAGCATGATATTAATAATGGAGTATGAAGCATAAAATAAGAATGCGATACAAACCAAACCACAAAAAGGGAGTGGGAGCTGAAACTAGACGTAACCAAAACTTATCTGCATTAATCTAATATAAATCCTACGAATGGTGCCTTTTGAAATAACACGAATCATGGGGGTTTGAAAATAGGGGCTACGGTGTTTTTATGAAAAGATACGTCGTTTTTGAAATATCCGTAGATTCCCTTGAGCTGCCTTTAATAAAAATACCTACGATTCGTCAGTTTTTTTTTGAAATAGGTAAGAAGTCTAAGCTACTCTAACAACTACACTAAACTATACGGCTGAACTAGCAAGCTGAACTACAGGTAAGGAAACCGCCTAACATCTGAGTCGATATATATAAATATATATAAGTCGGTGATCCCGCCTCAATAGTATCGCGTACGATACAGTATATCATCTGACATCCTCGAGTAATGAGCGCGGATCTATCATCAATATAGGCTCGTACGGTAAATCGTCGTACGGCATCCCAATAGCTGGGTACGGGTCAATATCTCATTATCTCGTCACATAACAGGTATCACTATCATCAGATCATATAGTCTGGGGGTACTACTCTATGTCTAGTACAAATCGATACCATCAATGAAGTATGCATGCGGGGGTAAACACATATCTCAAGCCCGCAAGAATCACATTTCGTATCCCAAAAACGAATCATATCAAATCACCGATCTCACGGCACAAAGCCCACATCATCGACTCATCTCCAAAGTCATCCCATATTATCAACCACAGTGCAAGTACAAGAAACACACAAGTGTATACGTGTGGGTGCAAATCTATCCTATGGTTCGCAACTAGGAGCTATGCTAGTTACTTCTACCCCTAACTAACCAAAACACACTAAAGCTATCACACACATAAATATACTACATAATACTAATTACGGACTGCGGGGGTGCTATACGCCATCCACCCGACTTCCCCCTGTAGATATAATCTACTCACCTTGCATCATCATTTGCGGACGTCACCACGTATTTGCTTGTCGTCCCGAAGTCTTCATAGGTACCTACACATCAAAATATCGTATATGTGCATTAAAACCAAATCCAAGCTAAAACGGCGCATGAAATCCAAAACGATACGATAAGGGGGCCTATAGGTGAGAACCTATTGTTAGTAATTTGTATGCCCTAAAGGCCATTATATGGATAGTGGAAACTTGGACATATTATCTATGGAGATAGATGAATTTCTTGCTCAAAATGATAGTACGCTATCTGGTTTACTTTATCTGTACATGTAGATTTAATCATTTACACATGTTGATAAAGCCCAAAGGATATATGCTTGACTACTGTGATTATGATGCGGATCATACTAGTGGGGCACATGTAGTCTATAAGCATATCCTTGAACTGTTCCTAGTCGAGGGTGTATCGAGACAGGGCATCGATATTCCAGAGTAGACTAGCGTATACTATTCTTGTCCCATATGATGGGCGATGGATGATCCCATATCCATCTGGTGAGGAGACACCAAAGATTGTATGCGGGTGCTCAGTGGAGACTGGGTACACTGAACGGACTCACAGAGAACTCCTATGTGGTATTATATCTATCGTCGGATAGCAGTTCTCAGGAACACTGGTACAGGTTAGTCTGTAGACCCGAGATCGTCATAGAGTCTTGTGTGTCCTCCCACTATACTTTGATCTCCACCCTACCACGGCTCTACTGAGTCGTGCAAACAGGTGGTCTTTGGGTACAGTCCCGAGGCGCATGGAGGCAATGAGCGATAGGAGGGGTTTCGTCTCTCCCGGTATTGGGGGTTGATGTTGTGCTATGCTCGATTGGCTATAACATGAAGTCCCTGGCCAGGGCTGCTGAGATTTACTGATAAAAGTTATCAGTAGTTTCTCGATCTGTTATGAGCCATACACCAGCATGACTTATTGAGTTACTGGGGTCGACGATACCATCCCTAGACTTGATATGCAGCATATCTGACGAAGAGACCGGACTGTACGGTAAGTGTTTCCAGTTGGCTCGACGGGAGTTTTTACAGCTTCGCTGGTTTTCTTCTGATCGTTTCAATACCCGGGTGGCCGTTATGTTTAGCTGACCTCTTGCGGCTTGTAGATGTTTGATATGATCATCATCTACTGCTGGCGTATTGACGAGTCTTAGAGTCCCACAATGAAGTTTCCTGGCTCAGGCAAAAGATATGGTGTGCATATGAGATATGCGCGGGACCCGATTAAATACGGTTATGTGATAACGTATATTTATCGGGCATTTTCTATTTGACGGATCGTATGAGATATGACCGGTTTGGTAAATCAAGTTTTGATTTAACTAATTACATTTAGATAAATTCTTTAAGTAAATCCTTTTGTATGCATGCATGTATGCACATGATGATGTGCATGGACACATACATGCATACATAGTATCATGGTTGTTGATACAAGAATGATGGCAATATAAGACTTATATTGAAGCTTTTAATTTGTATTTATCATTTTAAGTTAATGTAAAGAATATCCACTAATGCTCCATTATTACTTAGTGGGTAAGTTTTATTTAACTTAATGAAAAGAATTTCCACCATGTTTAATTCTTTAGGAAAAGAATTTCCACTCATAATTATGGTGGTAATGGAATAATGGTGATTATTCCTTTC
The DNA here is from genome assembly GCA_030015575.1 of Agapanthus africanus. Taxonomy (NCBI): domain Eukaryota; kingdom Viridiplantae; phylum Streptophyta; class Magnoliopsida; order Asparagales; family Amaryllidaceae; genus Agapanthus; species Agapanthus africanus. The sequence goes on from JASDDO010000010.1 coordinate 291,137,475, forward strand.
TTATCACTATAAATAGCTTCATATGTGATATGAAACAAGAAGCACACAACAAGGAAAAAAATTGAGTGCAAGGGTGTGAAAAATATAAGTTATCATATGTGATATGATAGAAAGCTCAAGCCACCATAATTTTCTTCTTCCTCTCTTGATTTCTTACTTGAGTGAAAGTTGATAAAAGAAAGGATTTCAATTGAAGAACATAAACCACATCATCATACTACACACCTCTAGCCGATTTGTGTAGGGTGTTTACTCTACTTCGTTTGCGAAACAAGTAAGGTAAGGAGCTTTGGGCAAAGGGACTTCGGGTGGATCATCGTGGACAAGGAAGGCTTCCATCGATCCGTTACAAACTTTCATAGTGCCAAGGAGTCACCGAGGAAGATCTACAAAGGTTGTAATCTTTCCTCTTAGTGATAGTTTTACAATTGCATGTGATGTTTAGTTGTATGAATCCCTAAAACTTCTAGTTTCGATTCTTGTCGGGTTAACTTAACACCTCTAAAATTTTGATTATGGTATGTGTGATGCTACCGGACCCTTGACGAGGTGCTAAGCCGGCCCTACAGTGGTATCAGAGCCAAGCTAGAGCTTTAGACGATGCGTAGGCGAAATTAAAAGTCCAATCGAACCACGAAATATCAGTTTTTGACAGCTCTCTGGAAATTTTTTGAAAATTGGATTTTTCCAAATTTAAAGGTCTTAAAAAAATCAGCAGGCAAATCTAAGAATTACCATGTAAAAATTTTCGAACGATCTCTCTAAAGCGCGGCGGAAGGGCGGCCAAAACATGGTTTTGGCGGCGCTTTAGCGGCCGTACTGTAGCATCATGAGAAAATTTTTTCTGCAAAAGACCTGATTTAATTAGTACATGCCTCTGGAATATTTAAAAACATACTCAACTGTTGAGTTTTCTGGAGATAAATTGAATTTGGTGATTCGATTGGAAAGGTTTAATTTCGTTCAGATTTTCAGATTTTTAGAACTTGTTAAAATGTTTGAACGAATATTACAAACACAGTTTTTTCCCGTATTGGAAAAATTCCAAATGTTGGATTTTTCCCTAGTTCAAAATCTTCGAAAAACAAGCAAGCGTATTTGTGGACACTCTAGAAGAACATAACCATAACTCGATTATGTGACCGTCAAAACTATCACTGAACCTTAGGGTTTGTGGTAGTTTAGCGTTGCCACATGTGAGGCGTTGGTTTGGCCCTTCTACGGTTGGTCCATAAGGTGCTGTGGCATGTTCTAGAAACTTTTGAACTCGGCTCAAGTGTTGTGCAGTTTGGGAAATCTAGGGTGTTTGTATATTCGATCGAAAAGTTTAACATTGTCTATTTATCTGAAATGTGATACAATATGTGGAATTCATATAGTTAGGCATGAAATACGAAGTATGTGATATTTCGAATTTATGATGTCTAAGGTGATTGTGGATTCCAAATGTTGTAGTTTTTCATTTTATTTTCTGTGACCGTAAGTGTAGTATGTGGTGTATCGCCGTTTTCGTTGCTATACGTCAACGACAATCGGGATACGCATACTTACTTACGTTGATGATATGAGATATTATGTGTTGCTGAGATATGATGAGCAGGATTGTCGTGACTGAATAGCCGGGGGTTTTTATGTGAGATGAGAGTTTTATTTTTCATTCATGTAAAATCAATTGTATATTATTTACTTTTCCGCATTAGGATAGACCCATGGAGGGGAGCACAAGTGATCGGGTTCTAGGGTTCAGTGGGAGGCCATCTCGAGGAGTCGAGACCGGGTCTCCTAAACTCTAGAATTGGCAGGATCACTTGCCGCTCTCGTAGGGGTCTAAGGGTGTGGGATTGGCTATTCATCACGACCGTGGAATCCGTATTTTCTATTGTTGGCTCGATACAAAATACGGACATCCTAGATATCCTTTTATATGCTTCTGCTGTTGATATTCTGTAATGTGATTACTTAGTATCTGAGACGAATGGATTATTATTATATATATGATATATAATAAACGTTGCTTATATTTTACACCCGCGCTAGTCCCGCCCCGCTATGCCGTTAGTTAAGTAACCTAACGGTGCATAACGGGACACTGTGGCGAATGCGGATGGTATAAGTATACGTTCTATTCTGTGATGGCTTAGGAACTTAAATGATGGGATCACATTAATGAGATTAATGTAAAGAAAAGAAACCTAATGATGTTGTAGAATCAGATCTGAAACAAACTCGGCTTTTTATGAAAAATGCAAGTTTCAAAAGGATGCGGAGCTTAAGCCACTCCTTTTCTTAACCGTTTGATTCTACAACGAGATCAAGTTCAAAGCGTTAAAGGTTTTCTTAAAAACCATCCGCAACCCTCCGTCATTTTAGGAAGTAGAGTACTTAGTATTCGTGCTGCGTATGTTGATTATAGTCAAGGCGTAGTGTACGGTAGCTAAGTGATGTCTTCCTACAAAGCATATGATGCGATTAGTCAGGACATTCATGTGATTATGTTGATCATAGTCAAGGGTCATATGGGTGGGTCTAATTAATCACGAAATGACGGGTAGAATTTGACTAGTACTTATGATATGTTGACCATAGCCAAGGTCATAAGTGACTAGGGGTAAAAACCATATCGGGAATTTCAAGAGTTGAAATTTGCAATGAGATTGCATACCATCTATATGATAGTTGGATCTCGATCTCACTGTAAGTAAATATTACTTCCAGGAAAATTATTCCTGGCTAGTTTTTCTTTTCAGGTTTTGAAAGAAAATTTGATTAAAAGCAGTGGGAGACATCGATTAGATATAATAATAACCAATCTAATTCTTTGAAAGAGCAATTCGCTAAGTGTATCTTTTTTCTCTCTCCGAATGACAATTACAGATGTCAGGACTTAAGCTTCTACTTGAGAAAAATAAACTGACAGGACCAAATTATAAAGAATGGTTGAGGAACTTGAACATTGCACTCTCATATGATAAGGTATCATATGTTCTCAATACTGAAGCCCCACCCGTCCCAGGACCTGAATCATCTGTCGCGGATAGGGAGATCCGGAAAACTTGGGAAATTGACTGCAACACGGCCAAGTGCCTCGCGCTTGCTTCTATGGACAATATCCATCAGAAGCAACACGAGAATATGGATGTGCAATCCATCTTTCTTCACACAAAGGAGTTGTATGAAGAGCAAACTCGTACTTTGAGATACGAGGCATCTAGAAAGTTGTTTCAGATGCGAATGGCCGCTGGTGCATCAGTTGGAGACCGTGTTTTGAAAATGATTGGTCTTATTGAAGAACTTGAGGGACTGGGATGGACTATGGATAATGAGCAATATACGGATATTGTTCTTCAGTCTCTCCCCCCTGCCTTTGCTCCGTTCATAGTAAATTTCAATATGAATGGTTTGGAGAAATCATTGCCTGAACTTCTCAATATGTTGAGAAGTGCAGAGAACACATTGAAAACGGCAAGGACTCCCGCTCTGGTTGCTGGGCCATCTTCCTCTTCATTCCCAAAAGCTAAGGCCAAGGGAAAGAAGAAGAAGAAGTCCATCAAACAGAAAGGTGGAGTTAGAAAGGCGAAGGGGAAAGACAAAGTGGGGGCTATGGGAAGTGGAAAAGGAGAATGTTTTTACTGTAAAAAGTCAGGACATTGGAAACGCAACTGTGCTGAATATCTTGCTGATCTCAAGAAGAAGAAGCATGCTGATGCTTCCACTTCAGGTGTGTTTGTAACTGAAAACTGTTTTTCTTTAAACTCTGCATCCTGGGTATTTGATACCGGTTCTGGTTCTCACATCTGTAATTGTATGCAGGGATTGAGAAATAGTAGAGTTTTAAAAGTTGGAGATCATACTCTGCGGGTTGGAAATGGTTCCAATATACATGCTGTATCCGTGGTAGAGTATCATCTAGGGTTGCCTTCAGGAAGTATTATGGTTTTGAATCCGTGTTATTTTGTACCAAGTATGCTATGTAACATTATATCCGTTTCTTTGTTGGACAATGAAGGATATCATTTTATGTTGCAAAATAATGTTATGAACATTAACCTGAATCAAGAGTTGATTGGGTTTGGTACATTAAATAACGGTATTTACATCCTGAACCAACACACAGTTTTCAATATACAACATACTAGTAAAAGAAAGTTTTCAGATATAAATGAACCTTTTCTTTGGCATTGTAAACTTGGTCATATTAACGAAACAAGACTAAACAAGCTACACAAAGATGGATATTTGAATCCGTTTGAATATAAATCTTATGCGACTTGCCAGTCTTGTATCAAAGGTAAAATGACCAAAACTCCGTTTAGTGGACACGGAGAGAGAGCTGGTGAACTCTTAAGCCTCATACATAGTGATGTATGCGGACCAATGTCTACACTTGCAAGAGGTGGTTTTTCATACTTCATCACTTTTACTGATGATTTCTCAAGATTCGGACACGTGTTTTTGATAAAGCACAAATCTGAAGCTTTTGAGAAATTCAAGGAGTATAAACTTGAAGTAGAGGAGCAAACAGGCTTGAGCATCAAGAAACTTCGATCGGATCGAGGTGGAGAGTATTTAAGTACAGAGTTTCTAGACTTCTTAAAAGAGAATGGGATTCTCTCTCAGCTCACTCCTCCTTACACACCGCAGCACAATGGTGTGTCAGAACGGAGGAATCGGACCCTATTGGATATGGTACGATCCATGATGTGTGATGCTGAGTTACCGCTTTCCTTTTGGGGACATGCATTGGAGACAACAATGTATCTATTGAACAGGGTGCCAACCAAGACCGTGTCTACCACTCCATATGAGATGTGGAATGGAAAGAGACCATCTCTTAAAAGGTTTAGGATTTGGGGTTGTCCGGCTTTTGTTAAAAAGCAGAATCCAGACAAACTTGAGACACGATCGGTCATGTGTAAATTTGTGGGGTATCCAAAACATTCGTATGGATATCTATTCTACCACAAAGAGGAACAAAAGGTGTTTGTTGCTCAGCATGCCACATTTTTGGAAAATGAGTTCTTTACGGAAAGTACTAATGGCAATGTGGTAGAACTAGAAGAGGTTCTAGAGACACAAATTACTCAGGAGGAATTGGTTGAAACTGATGTTGCAGTAGAACTTCAAGAACCTCAGCCACTCAGGAGGTCTAGTAGAACTTCTCACCCACCAGAGAGATACTATGGGTTTCTCATAGATGGTGATAGAGAAGATTGCATCATGGATGATGATGACCCTACTAGTTTTCAGCAAGCTATCATGAGTGGTTACTCAGTGAAATGGCTGGAAGCAATGAGATCCGAAATGGAGTCAATGTACACCAACAAAGTATGGACTTTGGACGTTGCACCTCCTGGGATAAAACCCGTTGGGTGCAAATGGATCTTTAAGAGAAAGATTGGTGTAGATGGACAGGTAGAGACCTATAAAGCAAGGCTTGTAGCGAAAGGTTTTCGTCAAAGACCAGGCTTGGACTATGATGAAACTTTCTCTCCGGTAGCAATGCTTAAATCCATTAGGATCCTACTTGCTATTGCTGCTCACTATGATTATGAAATCTGGCAGATGGACGTGAAAACAGCATTTCTAAATGGTGATTTAGAAGAATGTGTTTTTATGGATCAGCCAGAGGGCTTCATTGATAGTGGGAGCAGCGGGAAAGCATGTAGATTGCTTAAATCCATTTATGGATTAAAGCAGGCCTCAAGGAGCTGGAACATCTGCTTTGATGATACAATCAAAGAGTTTGATTTTATCAGAAATGAAGATGAACCATGTATTTATAAGAAGATTGTAGGGAGTACTGTCACATTCCTCGTATTGTACGTAGATGACATTCTCCTGATAGGAAATGATGTTCCTATGCTACAATCGGTCAAACAATTCTTATCACAAAGGTTCTCCATGAAGGACCTGGGTGATGCCTCGCGCATTTTGGGCATTAGGATCTATAGAGATAGATCCAATAGGTTATTGGGACTGTCCCAATCAAAGTACATAGACACCATTCTAAAGAGGTTTAGTATGGAAGATTCCAAACGTGGTGCCTTGCCTGCTAGTCATGGAATCACTCTCTCTAAGGACTTCTGTCCGAAGACTGATGAAGAGAGAGCTCGCATGAGCGTTATACCCTACGCTTCAGCCGTGGGATCTATAATGTATGCGATGTTGTGTACTCGCCCTGATGTAGCTTATGCACTGGCTGTAGTAAGCAGGTATCAATCCAACCCAGGGGAGAAACATTGGATAGCAGTGAAGAACATTCTTAAGTACTTGCGAAGGACTAAAGAATTGTTCTTGGTGTATGGTAATGGGGATCTCCAGATGGAGGCCTTTACCGATTCAAGCTTCCAAAGTGACAAGGATGACAGTAAATCAATCTCAGGGTTTGTATTTACCCTAAATGGAGGAGCGGTTAGTTGGAAGAGTTCCAAACAGGACACCGTTGCAGACTCCACGATGGAAGCTGAGTATATTGCTGCAAGTGATGCTGCTAAGGAAGCCGTCTGGATGAAGAAGTTCATTGCGGAACTAGGAGTAGTTCCAACCATTGTTGATCCAATACCATTGTATTGCGATAATAATGGAGCTATAGCATTAGCTAAAGAACCAAGGTCCCATCAGAAATCTAGACACATCCTAAGGAGATATCATCTGATCCGGGAGATAATTGATCGCCAGGAGATCGAGATTCGGAGAGTAGATACAAAGGATAACACAGCGGATCCATTCACCAAGGCACTTCCACAGCCGCAGCATGAGCGACTGTTTGAAATGTTGGGTATGAGATACGCCAATAACTGGCCTTAGTGCAAGTGGGAGATTGTTAGTAATTTGTATGCCCTAAAGGCCATTATATGGATAGTGGAAACTTGGACATATTATCTATGGAGATAGATGAATTTCTTGCTCAAAATGATAGTACGCTATCTGGTTTACTTTATCTATACATGTAGATTTAATCATTTACACATGTTGATAAAGCCCAAAGGATATATGCTTGACTACTGTGATTATGATGCGGATCATACTAGTGGGGCACATGTAGTCTATAAGCATATCCTTGAACTGTTCCTAGTCGAGGGTGTATCGAGACAGGGCATCGATATTCCAGAGTAGACTAGCGTATACTATTCTTGTCCCATATGATGGGCGATGGATGATCCCATATCCATCTGGTGAGGAGACACCAAAGATTGTATGCGGGTGCTCAGTGGAGACTGGGTACACTGAACGGACTCACAGAGAACTCCTATGTGGTATTATATCTATCGTCGGATAGCAGTTCTCAGGAACACTGGTACAGGTTAGTCTGTAGACCCGAGATCGTCATAGAGTCTTGTGTGTCCTCCCACTATACTTTGATCTCCACCCTACCACGGCTCTACTGAGTCTTGCAAACAGGTCGTCTTTGGGTACAGTCCCGAAGCGCATGGAGGCAATGAGCGATAGGAGGGGTTTCGTCTCTCCCGGTATTGGGGGTTGATGTTGTGCTATGCTCGATTGGCTATAACATGAAGTCCCTGGCCAGGGCTGCTGAGATTTACTGATAAAAGTTATCAGTAGTTTCTCGATCTGTTATGAGCCATACACCAGCATGACTTATTGAGTTACTGGGGTCGACGATACCATCCCTAGACTTGATATGCAGCATATCTGACGAAGAGACCGGACTGTACGGTAAGTGTTGCCAGTTGGCTCGACGCGAGTTTTTACAGCTTCGCTGGTTTTCTTCTGATCGTTTCAATACCCGGGTGGCCGTTATGTTTAGCTGACCTCTTGCGGCTTGTAGATGTTTGATATGATCATCATCTACTGCTGGCGTATTGACGAGTCTTAGAGTCCCACAATGAAGTTTCCTGGCTCAGGCAAAAGATGTGGTGTGCATATGAGATATGCGCGGGACCCGATTAAATACGGTTATGTGATAACGTATATTTATCGGGCATTTTCTATTTGACGGATCGTATGAGATATGACCGGTTTGGTAAATCAAGTGTTGATTTAACTAATTACATTTAGATAAATTCTTTAAGTAAATCCTTTTGTATGCATGCATGTATGCACATGATGATGTGCATGGACACATACATGCATACATAGTATCATGGTTGTTGATACAAGAATGATGGCAATATAAGACTTATATTGAAGCTTTTAATTTGTATTTATCATTTTAAGTTAATGTAAAGAATATCCACTAATGCTCCATTATTACTTAGTGGGTAAGTTTTATTTAACTTAATGAAAAGAATTTCCACCATGTTTAATTCTTTAGGAAAAGAATTTCCACTCATAATTATGGTGGTAATGGAATAATGGTGATTATTCCTTTCTTATCACTATAAATAGCTTCATATGTGATATGAAACAAGAAGCACACAACAAGGAAAAAAATTGAGTGCAAGGGTGTGAAAAATACAAGTTATCATATGTGATATGATAGAAAGCTCAAGCCACCATAATTTTCTTCTTCCTCTCTTGATTTCTTACTTGAGTGAAAGTTGATAAAAGAAAGGATTTCAATTGAAGAACATAAACCACATCATCATACTACACACCTCTAGCCGATTTGTGTAGGGTGTTTACTCTACTTCGTTTGCGAAACAAGTAAGGTTTGGAGCTTTGGGCAAAGGGACTTCGGGTGGATCATCGTGGACAAGGAAGGCTTCCATCGATCCGTTACAAACTTTCATAGTGCCAAGGAGTCACCGAGGAAGATCTACAAAGGTTGTAATCTTTCCTCTTAGTGATAGTTTTACAATTGCATGTGATGTTTAGTTGTATGAATCCCTAAAACTTCTAGTTTCGATTCTTGTCGGGATAACTTAACACCTCTAAAATTTTGATTATGGCATGTGTGATGCTACCGGACCCTTGACGAGGTGCTAAGCCGGCCCTACACCTATGGCTCGCCTTCAAAACCATCAATAAATCCTCTATATCGTCGTATAAACGACAATAGTCGAGGCAAAACACAATCCACCATTTCAGAATCAAAAAATACGGAATACGGAAACACGAAACCAAACTAGCAACTTAGGATATATGTCCCAGATTTCACCCTAGGTCAATTTATACAAATCTATATATACCAGGGGCCTAATCTACAGATAAGGAAACACCAAAACCAAAACGCGCCAAATTGGTGGGGTCCAGGCCACAATTGGCGGCCAAAAGGGGAAAATTGGCGGCCGGGAAAGGGAGTTGGGGGCTAGGGTCTTAGGGTTAGCTTCCTAGGTGCCTGCACGTGTTACTGTCCACTCAATTTTATTTTAGGATACCTCGTATGATAGCAGATTCCAATTAACCTTCACAGATTCCATAATTTCCCCGATATCGGTTTCTAAAATCCGTATTCTGGTTTAAGCTTCAGGTTTTGGGTTCCAATTCATACACTAGGGTGTTGGTATAACCTCTTCTGACCTCAATTTCATATTACAACCCATAATTCACCACAACCCTAACTAGGTTTCCATCAAGTCCATAATATCACACAATATCGATATAATCTTAACATGGGGTTAAAGGAAATGCTAGAATTAAGCTAATGGTCCAGAAATTACCTCAATTGGCAACTCAAGAATTTTCTTGAGTTGTCCCTAGTGGCCAAACTCCAAGCTTTCTTGGTCCATCTTGTCGATCTCGAGCTTGTGCACAATTTTAATGAAAGGGGATTGGGGTTTTGGTGTAGTTTTAGAGATGTTTTGGAGCTTTGAAGAGGGGGGAAAATGAGGAAGGGGCAGCAGCAGCTAGAGGAAGAAGAGGGAGGGAAAAATGATGGGAGAAAATGGCTAAGTCTCAAGGTCAAAGCAACCCATACCCCTCTCTCACCTACCCTCATATCATTTCTTCTTTTCTTTTTTTTTTCCTTTATTTTAATTCCAAAACCCTTCTCACAAGAATAGTGATCCCAAAATAACATGGTAGAAAATGTAACATAAGTCCAAAAAATGATATGTGCACAATTTTGCACAAAAGCCAAAAAGTCCGATTAGCGATTTTTAATCGCGATTAGCACTGAATTAGTGTCAAACTAATCACAAAAACTTAAAAATGTCATAATTCTCTAATTTACCCTATTTTAGAATTTTCCATAATTTTTCTCAAATTTTTCCTATTTATTTGCATTTAATTATAGATTTAATATTAAAATAATCAATAAAATAATATTAAATTATAAAAATTCCCAAAATTAATATTTTATCTTTTTGAAAATGTTATAATCTACCCCCCTTAAAGAAATTCGGTCCCCGAATTTAAATTTAAACCCCCAATACTAAAACAATTTCAGTAATAATCCATTTTGTCGGGGCTCCGAAAACATCAACACATAGAGAATATCATAAAAATGTACTGCTCTACTAGAAATCAATCCCCAAAATGCATATATAAGAATATCCTATGCGTCTAGTGCACAAGGAATCAAAATCCATATATGTGTCAAACAGGTGTACAAAACAACATCTAGGTGTAACGGGTGTGCACGAAACATCTGTCGTAGGCAACGTGTGTGCCTGACAGAAAAAAAAATCAGGTGCATGTGACATGCACGAAGAATCCCGATTTAGTGCAGCTGGTGTGCACCAAAACCGTATGTCAAAACACTAAAGGTGCATGAAAACTACGCTGGAAGTGCAAATCAAATCGCTGCATACGGTAGGCATGAAATCTCAATCAATATCCAAATATAAAAACTCTGCGCAAAATATATAAATATCTAGTGGGTGCATGAAACCAATATCATGAAACTCAGTCATCAAAACTAAATCATGCAAACAGAACGCCCAAAATACCGAAATCCAAAATGACAAATACGTGATAATCGAATCACAAATCATAAATACCGTCGTCGGTAGTTCCTCCTTCGAGGTCGAGAAGGAGTCGGTGCATCCACTGCTAGCAGCGCTGGATATCTACTTGCCTCTTGCTCACAGTCTGGCGTGCTCTGACTCTGGGTCCTTATCTTCTTTGCGGATTTCCTATCTCGAAATTAATCGGCTCATCGGCCCTGTCAGGTGTGCTAACGGGGACGATTCCGTTCTGGCACTTCTCTGGTCACCTATCGGTCAATCCTCACGACCACTCGTAAGGCAGCATATCACTGGCATCGGCCTCTGGCTCTCTGAATGCACGTCACTCATCTGATCCTGGGTGCAAGCATCATTGCAGCAATATCCTGGAAGGAATCCTGCTCAGGGTCTCTTCCAATCATGCCTAAGCCGAACTGTACGAAGGCTGGTACTCTTGCATAATCTCCTTTCGCTCAATAGATATCTGTGTCCTCAGCACAATATTTCTCGGAATCTGGTTGTATCCCAATGCCTCGGTAAGCATGTCTGACCTCTGGCCTCGACGGAAAGTAATGACAGCTCGTCAGTGTCTCACACGAACCTCTTGTTCCAACTGTCTCTATCGTCGTCCACTATGACGTCACGCCAAGCTACTATGCACTGCGCTGTTCTCGGCCACGGTCAATCTGAAGTCTCTCACACGGACTCGAAATCGCGTACTCTGTAGCTTCATCATTCTGTAGCAGATGTCAGGCCGAACAGGTCCTCGGGAACACGTCCCAACCATCGGAGGAATACTTATCACTCGTCCGTCCTTGATCAATTCGCAATGCATCTGGGTAAGTTCCTTTATCCGTATCTGGTCAACTACCTCGTCGATAATGCCGAACTCTAGCCTGCTGGGTGTGCGCAACCATGACCACTCCTGGGTCTAGGCCTTCTCGTATCGTATTCCGGAAAGGTCCTCTCGAGGTTTCTTTCTCAAATCTCAATCCTGCCGAATTGCCCGGAAGTCGTCATCCAATGCTGAAGCTAAAGCTTATTCCGGAACGGCTGCATACTTATCGCGCTTCTTTCTGGAAAATATATCCGTATCTCACGCCTCTGGGTGCATATCACATCTCTAATGTTAGCGGAGGGGGACGTCATCTCGTCGAAATATCTTGCGAACTCTTTTCTTCACTCTGCGTCAATGTCGACTGATTCGGACTCGTCTCATCATGGCTGCATGGACTGTGCTCCAACGGCTATCCTCGTATCTGGAGTATCCCAAGCAATGCATCCCATCACATAATGTCCGAATGATGTCGAATCATCCGATCGACTCGTCAGAACCTCATAATCCCCCAAGAGATCACATCATGGGTACAGTTTAATAGCATTGAGTACATGCCACAGCGTCGGTGGTCCAGCCGTAGAAGGGCAAACCCAAGCCTCACTAATGGTGACGCGGAACTGCCGCAAACCCTAAGGTTCAAAGGCTTTCATACAGTCATTAAGTCGAGTTAGGGTTTCATTCTTCTAGAGGGTCCATAGAATCACCTGCATGTCCTTCCGTATACTTTAAACTTGGAAAATGGGTTCCTGACATTCGATCGTCTCTATCGACTCTCAACGAACCTGCGTGAAGTCGTCTCTGGCTGGAAACAATCTATCTGATGACCTCGCATCGGTAAACGAACGAACCACATGTCCTAGTCATTTATCCTCAAGTGACTAGCGACTCGCTATTATCTCTCTAAGTATATGCTCATGCTGCAGTAGCTCCAATCATCTGGGCGATAACTCATCATTTGCAGAAACAACTGGCTCATACGCCTGTACGCCGAACAACGCCTCAATCCTCCAGGAAAGGCAACGCATTGGCGGTCATCTCTGAATCGGTCTGCTCTAGATCTGAGTAAGACTCTCCACACTGGAAATCTTCAACTCAACTGGGCCCGCTCTGACGCAAAATCGGACGAATCACCTTCGTCTCTCAAATCGGGTAGACTAGCTATCATCTATCTGATATCTGCCTGAAAGCTCCGGCAATCTCAGCTCGTAAGCTTCGGAAGCGACATCCTGTCAATCTCAGCAACAGCTGGTCCATCTGTCTGCACGGTAGGCGACATCACAATCTCTGAGGTATGCTGTACATCAACAGTCCTCTCTCAACTGGCAACTCTAACAATGGCCCCGATCATCTGGTGCAAAAACCAAGCACTCGCCTCCACTAGAGGCCACAATCACCAAACTAACTCGAGACGTTCCCATGTCACCAGAAAACACAATGGTCAACCCTCGTACCAGACGAGCTCGCACTGACCGTAACCCTAGCAGCAGCCCAAACTGCGCTCAAACGTGGTGACAGGAACCTCAATCGAGTATCGAAGAGAGCAAATCAATGGCAAGAAAGGGAAACAACAGATTCAGAGTGGATATATGATCATAGGAAGGAACAACATCAATGAAGGTATGATCATGAAACTAACAGAATCGGGGATCTCAAATGGATGTATAATCATGGATATGAAGAGAATCACTGATCTCGAAAATATGTACATCTTAAGGTTCCTTAAGCGGAGTGGCGTGTCGTAAGTATGCCACGGAACATACCAACGGTACGTCACTCTACTTTAGTTCCCACCTATTCCATCAACCAAGGGTCATCCTAATACGACGAAAGTTTGGGTCTAATACCCCCCTCGACCAAGTCTAAGTTCCGTAAGGTCAAGCCTAAGTTCCGTATATATATAAACGCCCTAGGCTCCATATAGTCAAACTTAGACTCGAACCAAGGTCAACCTAGCGCTCTGATACCAACTTTGTCACGACCCGAAAGAGCATGTGACTGGCCCTTGAACCATATGAAGTCTATAGGACTCCATCTGATCCAAGTAAGCCAAAAGCCCAGAAATCTAAAAACCATTTTAAGAATAAGTAAAGAACTGCTTTAAAGAAGTGAAGAAAAAACATGTTTTGAAATCAAGGTTTTTTAAAATAACTAAGTCGAATGTGCATTTTAAAAACGGTACAGTCTTTTCTAAAAATTTCGACAGAGTTTCTTTTGTAAAACTGGCCCCGAATGGGGTACAACAAGGATAACAATATATATGCAATGATAAAGGCATCCCCAAGCGGGAGCTAGCTCTTCGTCAATCGACGGTCACAACCACACATGCAACAATAATATACAACGCCAAGTGGCGAGGATCAAATCCAAAAAGAAAGCTCAAAAGCAACAAGAAACCGCAATACTACTAAGCGCGACTCTAAGGTCGAAATATACAACACTAAAGTCTAGGTCTGAAACAATATACAAGTTTTGGTTGATGGAAATACTAGATACAATGAATAAAATAAATACAATGGTGGTTCTTGATGCGAAAGAATCCACCTACCAAAGCAAATCACCCGCAAGAAGGTAGTGTGCCAGAACTGCCGCAAAGAAACCTGTACGGCAGGACCTGCAAGAACTGTGGCACAATGGGGGGTGAGTTGCCAACTCGTGAATAGAAAACATCTACAAGCAGAAACCGAATGCAAGACATAATCCTAGGTCAATACGATCAATATATAAAAATCCTCAATATAAAACATGCAGCCTATAACAAGGCTAGGGTAAAATATCTAACCCGAGTGCAATCTCCTGTGTCCTGTGTCAGTGCCTCAGATAACAATATAGCATGAATGAGATATGAATGCGTGAAAACAGAATACATTCACATGAAACAACTGTTTTCATACTTTAGTGAGATTTCCCTTGTATTTTTAAAAATAAGGTACCACCATGAAATCAGCATAAAACTGTGCCTAGCATCGGCACAAACGAAATCCCAATATCCTGATATCTCAAAGGCTCAACCACAATATCTAGGGCGCCGTCAGTCCAGACCGGCCCCTACCATCCATCTCAAGACCACGACGGTATCCTCCGGATATCCGACGCGTCGGGTAAAGTCACCGGTAGGTAGTGCTCCCCTGCCAGGCTCACATCGTCATCACCACGCGCTTCTTGCCCCGGGGTACCTTACCGGGTCCACCATGTACCCGAAAACGGTTCATCCGTCTCCTCGAATCGGGTTTCCAAAATCCATCAGCAAACTCATGGTGGACGACTCAATACATCATGGGGAAAAACCGCACTTTTTATTTTAAAAGAGAAATATGATTATTTGTGTCTTTGCGGTTTTCCTCCAAATCCAGAAAATCTCATAGAAATCCAAATCCCAAACCTCAATAGCATGTAAAATAGTGAATACATGCATGAGAATCCATGAATGTGGCATAACAATGAATAACAGTGTGCAGGAAGTAGCAGGTAATAACTACAATGTCTAATCTAGCATATAAGGCGAGTACACTTACAACCTGTCTAAATTATTAGCTAACAACCTATATCAATGCAATAATATTTCTAAAGTGTACGTGGCATGGCAATTACCGATGAAGATGTGTGTGAGCCGGCAAGTAAGTGTACGTGGTACATACGCATCATCGGTAATGGTGCTGGTGTCCTATCAGCATGATATTAATAATGGAGTATGAAGCATAAAATAAGAATGCGATACAAAACCAAACCACAAAAAGGGAGTGGGAGCTGAAACTAGACGTAACCAAAACTTATCTGCATTAATCTAATATAAATCCTACGAATGGTGCCTTTTGAAATAACACGAATCATGGGGGTTTGAAAAATAGGGGGGCTACGGTGTTTTTATGAAAAGATACGTCGTTTTTGAAATATCCGTAGATTCCCTTGAGCTGTCTTTAATAAAAATACCCACGATTCGTCAGTTTTTTTTTTGAAATAGGTAAGAAGTCTAAGCTACTCTAACAACTACACTAAAACTATACGGCTGAACTAGCAAGCTGAACTACAGGTAAGGAAACCGCCTAACATCTGAGTCGATATATATAAATATATATAAGTCGGTGATCCCGCCTCAATAGTATCGCGTACGATACAGTATATCATCTGACATCCTCGAGTAATGAGCGCGGATCTATCATCAATATAGGCTCGTACGGTAAATCGTCGTACGGCATCCCAATAGCTGGGTACGGGTCAATATCTCATTATCTCGTCACATAAACAGGTATCACTATCATCAGATCATATAGTGTGGGGGTACTACTCTATGTCTAGTACAAATCGATACCATCAATGAAGTATGCATGCGGGGGTAAAACACATATCCCAAGCCCGCAAGAATCACATTTCGTATCCCAAAAACGAATCATATCAAATCAACCGATCTCGCGGCACAAAGCCCACATCATCTACTCATCTCCAAAGTCATCCCCATATTATCAACCACAGTGCAAGTACAAGAAACACACAAGTGTATACGTGTGGGTGCAAAATCTATCCTATGGTTTCGCAACTAGGAGCTATGCTAGTTACTTCTACCCCTAACTAACCAAAACACACTAAAGCTATCACACACATAAATATACTACATAATACTAATTACGGACTGCGGGGGTGCTATACGCCCATCCACCCGACTTCCCCCTGTAGATATAATCTACTCACCTTGCATCATCATTTGCGGACGTCACCACGTATTTGCTTGTCATCCCGAAGTCTTCATGGGTTACCTACACATCAAAATATCGTATATGTGCATTAAAACCAAATCCAAGCTAAAACGGCGCATGAAATCCAAAACGATATGATAAGGGGGGCCTATAGGTGAGAAACCTATGGCACGCCTTCAAAAACCATCAATAAATCCTCTATATCGTCGTATAAACGACAATAGTCGAGGCAAAACACAATCCACCATTTCAGAATCAAAAAATACGGAATACGGAAACACGAAACCAAACTAGCAACTTAGGATATATGTCCCAGATTTCACCCTAGGTCAATTTATAGAAATCTATATATACCAGGGGCCTAATCTACAGATAAGGAAACACCAAAACCAAAACGCGTCAAATTGGTGGGGGTCCAGGCCGCAATTGGCGGCCAAAAGGGGAAAATTAGCGGCCGGGAAAGGGAGTTGGGGGGCTAGGGTCTTAGGGTTAGCTTCCTAGGTGCCTGCACGTGTTACTGTCCACTCAATTTTATTTTAGGATACCTCGTATGATAGCAGATTCCAATTAACCTTCACAGATTCCATAATTTCCCCGATATCGGTTTCTAAAATCCGTATTCTGGTTTAAGCTTCAGGTTTTGGGTTTCCAATTCATATACTAGGGTGTTGGTATAACCTCTTCTGACCTCAATTTCAATATTACAACCCATAATTCACCACAACCCTAACTAGGTTTCCATCAAGTCCCATAGTATCACACAATATCGATATAATCTTAACATGGGGTTTAAAGGAAATGCCTAGAATTAAGCTAATGGTCCAGAAATTACCTCAATTGGCAACTCAAGAATTTTCTTGAGTTGCCCCTAGTGGCCAAATTCCAAGCTTTCTTGGTCCATCTTGTCGATCTCGAGCTTGTGCACAATTTTAATGAAAGGGGATTGGGGGTTTTGGTGTAGTTTTAGAGATGTTTTTGGAGCTTTGAAGAGGGGGGAAAAATGAGGAAGGGGCAGCAGCAGCTAGAGGAAGAAGAGGAAGGGGGCAGCAGTCTCAATGTCAAAGCAAAACCCATACCCCTCTCTCACCTACCCCTCATATCATTTCTTCTTTTTTTTTTTTCCTTTCTTTTAATTCCAAAACCCTTCTCACAAGAATAGTGATCCCAAAATAACAAGGTAGAAAATGTAACATAAGGTCCAAAAAATGATATGTGCACAATTTTGCACAAAAAGCCAAAAAGTCCGATTAGCGATTTTTAATCGCGATTAGCACTGAATTAGTGTCAAACTAATCACAAAAACTTAAAAAATGGTCATAATTCTCTAATTTACCCTATTTTAGAATTTTCCATAATTT